>CM061273.1:16207500-17603750 GCA_030848825.1 Tadarida brasiliensis
CACTTAATGCTTTTGCCAAGATGGGTACAATTAGACCCTAGTCCCATAATAAGAAATGAGACGTTTTAGGACCTGTACGCTCAACCTCTGCGGACTTTCAGCATTTCATACTGCTCATCACCCGTTTATTGGGCGTTCTTGAAAAAGTCCAACCAGAGCATGAAGACCCAGGCAGGATGCCCCCCACCCCCACCCACAAACCCATCTCTCACCCAGGACTCTAATCCTGCTACACTTCACTTCCAAAATCCCGTGATAGTTTCCTTTGAATTGCACCATACTGGACACTGCTCTCTGAGTCAGCATTTGAGTCCTGTGCATATAGGCTCAGGGGGCCCTTCCCGCGCTCCCTCCTTTTACCCCATCAAACAGCCCCTCCGAGGCTGCTTTCCTTGTGGCTCCATTTACTCAAAATTCTCTCCCTTCCCAGACCCAACTCCTGCTGGCAAAGCCCTCACTCAAGACCATGATTTTCATGAAGGCGTTCCTGGTATTAGGCCTCTGCTGGCATTAGGCCTCTCCCTCCAGGTCACCCAGGAGGCCACAGAGCTGTCTGTCCCCGGACCCTCACTGCCCTGGCCCCTGGCTTAGTCCTCTTCCAGAGAATCTTGATGATGGGGAGACTGTTCCCTAAAGACACAGAGGCACTGGGCCGAAAGGACTCCAAAGGAACCCAGAAGGGTCTCCCTTCCACCTTCCCTGATCAGAGGGGCTAGGATCTGGCGACACCTAAGTGTGAGTTCTCCATCTGCACCTGTCCGTCCTCCCCTGGGAGTCTCAGGATCCCTGCACACGACACAAAGCCACTGAAATGCATCTGTGGATGAACATTTTCCCCGGGGCTTCTTAGCCCCACAACAATTCATCAGCAGACACCCCTCTGGTAACTCCGCTACTCATGCACAGTCTGGAGGAAAGAAGACAGAAACGTCAGAAAGACCTCTGGGCCAGGTCTGACTGCCAGCTGCTGGGTGTTTGCCCTCCCCTCTTCTGCGGTGGCTATGGGTCCGCAGTTATCACCACCGGCTCAACCTCTCGAGTGTAGTAAAGCGTGTGGGCTCAGAAACCGCTGGAGCAGAGTGTGAGTAATTGGAACGGCTTCTGACTTAATTAGACGCACATTAAAACCGCACTCCCTGAAGCTGCCAGAAGCTGCACGGTGGCCCCCGTACCCCCTCCTTCGTGCCCTGTGTTCTCTTTCCATCCCACCCAAGTCCAGACATCCTTCTCGCTCTCCCTTCTCCTCCGTCCTTCTCCTCTCTCACCCCTCTCTGTGTCTGCTGCCCCACCACCGTTCTCCTCTTCTCCTCTTCCTCCTTCTGCCCCCACACTCTCGGGGACCCCACAGCCCGACAGCTACACCTCCTCCATCCTTCTGCTCAGCAACTGTGAGCACAGGCCAAAACCTTGGCGAGCTCTGGCCGTGGGACAACCAACCCGGGTGGCAGGAGGAGGTACCCTTCAGCCCCGGTGGCTCCTCGGATGCAGGCCTGCATATTTCCACCCCCTTCTGACCAAGAGGAAATAATCGTGACGGCTGACTTCTAGCATGCTTGTGGCTGAGGACGGAGGGGCTGCAGATGGAAGTACCTGTCTCTGTGTACTCCGTAGCCCGGGCTTCTCAACCTCAGCACTGCCGACGTTTGGGGGCCAGATCAGTCTTTGCTGGGTGTGGGAATAGGTGGTGCGGGTTGTCCTGTGCATCGGGGGACGCTTAGCAGCATCTCTGATTTCTACTGGATAGATGCCAGCAAGTACCCCCTCCCCCACTTGTGCTACTCAAAAATGTCCCAGGCATTGCCAAATGCCCCTGGGGGAGCAACACTGTCCCGGTTTGAGAACCGTGTCTGAGCTCAGCTTCTCCTTGAGGCATCCGTGTGGATGAGACAGAAGGACGCTGGCCTTGCTGTGTGGCCCGGATCCGCCGCCAGCTCCCATTCTGCCTTCCCCGCCCACCCTTAGGCACACTTAAGCCCTCTGAGGTTCTGTGCTTTTTCCTCACGTGACAAACAGGACCACTGCCTACCTTACAGGATTAATGTGAAAAACGAATGAAATGCAAACTATAAAGTACTACATCATATTACAGAAAACATATTTAACTACACTATGTTATTACTGTAGGTAAATAAGACTAAATCTGTATACGCAAAGGAGAGTTACTTTTAAGTGATGATAGATAAGGGCACTCCAGAAATTCGGTTGATTAGATTGGAGGATTTCTGAAAAACAGTTAAAGGGAGGAAGGGAGGGACTTGTAGTCGGGTGGGAGAAGGAGAAGAAAGCAGGTGTGAACAGAAACATTTCAGGACCCTGAACAGCACTGTGGATGAGAGGCCAGCAATTGTTCTGGGGTTGACTTCACCCTAGCTGGGGGGAATGATTTGGGGAGTCAACCAAGGATATGTAGCTTAGGGTTGAAGGGAAAGTGCAGCTACATTGAGGTGAGTGGGAGATTCGAAGAGACTTCTCAGTTAGTCGAGGGCAGTGAGCAAGGAGGAGAACCAAAATGAGAAGGATTAACACCCCCCAAGTTAAGAAAAGAAGACAGCTTCAGAAACAGACTTGGCAGAGGCAGCATGGATATTGCTGACACTGCTCCCCAGCTTCTCTCATCCCTTCCTCTGGGAACAGCACCCTGATATTTCTTTGGGGACTCACCCATTTCCCATTCTCTGTCCATGTGGCTTTAGGAGTGGACACGAGCATCACATTCTAACTGTAGGGACAGATTCAGGGGTGGGCACATAATCAAGTGAGGCTGACCAGAACTAATGGGCATCAGTCCTGGGACTTCAGTATACATCTCTGGAAAGGATGCACTCTCTCTCCACTGAGCTTGCTAACCTGGAAGAATGTAAAGGAGCGTGTCTGAGAAGGAAGCCAACACAGAACAAAACAGGACTGACAGATGGCTAGAGATAGACTACTGATGACACCATCTCTACACCTGGATCCAGCCGTGCCTGAACTCCAGCACTCCAGGCATTTTTCAGTAAAGTGAGGCCATACATTCCTTTTTGCTTTTTAGAGTCCAGTTTGAATCAGGCTTCTGAAGTTGAAAGAGTCCTTATAATATGGAGATATAATAAATATAATATAAGAAAGAGTCCTTATACATGGGCAAAACGGTTGGTTTAAGAATCAGGAACGCTAATCTTGGCTGTAGGAAGTCATCTCACCTTCAGTAATATGAGCTTCAGTTTATAATATGAGTATATTGAACAAGATGGTTTTGAAGGACCCTTCCCACTAGTAAATGTGATGAGGTTGACCATTCTATGACCAATAATTACAGCCTACAAATAGTGGGCACCAAGTCTTTCTCAGGGCAGGTGACTGGACGCTGTTCAGCTATTGTGTGCCGTTTCTAGGTTGTCTGTTGTCCAGAAAGCGGAGGGCTCACAGGAAGAAACTCCAAGCCAGGAAAGTTTTCTGCGTTAGAAACATAACCCTCCCCCTCCACTCTAGGTTCTTGGGTCCCAGGGCCCTGCACCAAAACAAAAACTGATCTGATGATAGACTTTCGCACTTAACTCTGAATGAGATTTTTGAATGAGATAGTGCCTTTTAAAGTAACTTTGGCAAACTTTGGTAGTCAGGCTCCTAATCACCTTTGCGGAAAGGCACTTTATGGCCCTCAGGGCAGCTGGACTGAAGGTGTGTTGTCACCTGTGACTTACCATCCAGAAGGGTGACATCCCTAAGACTACGCTACAGGTTTTTTTGTTTTGTTTTGTTTTTAGCTTTTCCATGCTTTTATTTTAAAAATATTTGTGTTTTTTTTTTTAATCTTTATTGTTGAAAGTATTACAGATGTCCCTCCCTATTATCCCCCATTGGCCCCCTCCTCCCTGCTCCCACCCCCTCCTGCTTCCCCCAAACTATTGTCTGTGTCCACTGGTTGTGCATATATGCATATAAGCTCTTTGGTTTATCGCTTCCTACCCCCCACCCCATTCCCTCTGAGATTTGTCAGTCTGTTCCTGACTTCCATGTCTCTGGATCTATTTTGATTGACAGCTTATTTTGCTCATTATATTCCATAAATAAGTGAGATCATGTGGTAATTGTCTTTCTCTGACTGGCTTATATCACTCAGCTAAATACTCTCCATGTTCCTCTGTGTTGTCTTGAAGGGTAAGAGATCCTTCTTCCTACAGCTGCATAGTAAGTACTCCATTGTGTATATGTACCACAACTTTTTTATCCACTCATCTACTGATGGGCACTTGGGCTATTTCCAGACCTTAGCTATTGTAAATAGTGCTGCTATGAGCATAGAGGTGCATATATTCTTTCTGATTGGTGTTTCGGGCTTCTTAGGATATATTCTTAGAAGTGGGATGACTGGGTCAAATGGCAGTTCCATTTTTAATTTTTTGAGGAAACACCATAGTGTTTTCCATAGTCGCTGCTCCAGTCTGCATTCCCACCAGCAGTGTACTAGAGTCCCCTTTTCTCCACACCCTCACCAGCACTTGTTGTTTGAAGATTTGTTGACGGCATAGACTCCAGGTTTTCAGGAGGGGGCAATGCAAGCTAATTTTATTCCTAATTGGAATTCAAGGGACTGGCAGACCAAAGAGGAGACTTACAAAAGGGTCCTGGCATTAGCAATTGTTAAATTGAAATGTTTTCGGTCTTAGAAAGAGGGGCATTAGTACACTCTGGCTGAGGCTAATCCTATTATTTGGAAGTCTATCAGCACTTCTGGCTGGAGCCGAAGCACAGGGGTGGATTACTGCTTTTCATTCCTGCTCTAGGCTTTAACGCTGTTTCCTGGGTACACAGCTAGGTCAGGACAAGAGCATAGCTGGCCCTGGCCTGGCCCCTGGCCGCCTCCCAGTCAAACCCCACACCATCCCTAGGGAACACTGTTGTGGTTAATAATGATAAGCTAGTGAGAAAGTTTATCTTGCAAATAGTGAAAACAACAGCAATCTACTTTCCACCCTCACTTGGTACAATGATGGTCATGGCCTCTGGGTGCCCAAGAGAGGAGGAAGGAGTCTTGCTACACCTGGGAGCTTCACGCATTCATTCATTCATTCATCCATCCATTCATTCACTCATTCATTCATTCATTCATCCATCCATTCATTCACTCATTCATTCATGCATTCATCCATTCATCCATCCATTCATTCACTCATCCATCCATTCATTCACTCATTCATTCATGCATTCACTGCCATGGCTCTGGGTGCCCCCAGGTGCAGGAGGTGGTGATGGTCTACCTCTGCTATGCAAGCCCTGTGCAGGAGCAGGGAGGGCTGCCTGCGTTTTCCCTAAATTTTCTGTGCCCAGGGCTGCCGTGTAGGCTGTATGTTCTCTGCCACAATTATTCAACTTTGCCATCGTGGCTGGAAGGCAACCATGGACAGTATGTCAACAAATGGCGTGGCCATGTTCTAATAAAACTTTATTTGCAAGAGCAGATGCACTAGACGTGGCTCACCCACAGGCTAGACTGGCCTGAGTGCCTTGGTTTACTGGTGCCAACTGAGCAACGGCCTGTTTCTCCCACGCCCTTCTGCCGTGGGTGTGGATAGCGACCTTCCTGGACAGGTATGAGGACAACTGATGAGGCCCCTTGAGATATCTCCCGGGACCCAGATGCCAGATTCAGGGTGAATGGAGAATGATGGGAAACTCTTCCTCAGTGTGTCTATTTCTGGTCTCACCTTGGGTGGTGTGTCTCTGTTGGCAAGGGAAGGGTCCTTAAAGATCCTTTTAAGGGCACAGAGCCCACCCAGGGCTGGGGTCTCTGACAGCCCATCTTACTGATTCTGCTGGGTGTGCTACTTTGTGGTATATATTTCTTCCTGCAACTCCGGTTTCCTTTTCGCGTATTTATAGTGGAAGTGTTTCGTAATTATTTGTTGAATATCTGCCAACTCCACGTCAGACCTTGTGCTAGGCATTCTGGGTTCAGAGGAAAAAGACAAGCCTCTGGCCCCGGGGGCTCCCAGAGCTGTCGGCAAAGGCAGTGCGGTGCGGCCGGGGCTGCGGAGGACACGCGGGCTCCAGCTCGAGCGCTGGCTGGGCTCATACCGCGGCCCTGTCTCTTTCTGGGACAGAATTCCAGGGCACAGAATAAATAACTCACCTCTCGGGGCCACCTGAGTGCCAGTGAGCCCTTTCACCTGTCTTGGAATCACAGTGAGCTGAGGCACAGGCCTCCCGAGCACATTTGTAGGAATGAAGAGAGGCCCATTCAAGAAAAAAAAAAAAAAATCTCCCTATTTGCTTCTTACAGCAGTTTTTGTTTATCTCATTATCTCCCAACCTGAAGAACAGGACCATCTGGCATGCAGGCATGTTAACAAGATCATAAATTAGAAGGAGAAATGAAGCCAGATTTCCATAATGGTCGCAAGACAGAAATCAGCAGCGCTGGGACGGGATTTGCTGGGAAGGTGGGGTGCGAGAGAGAGGGGGCAAAACGAAAATGCCTGAGCACATCCAGCCTGAATGAAAAACACAAATCCAGTCATTTAGGAGTGTTTTCCACAAAGTGCTAGCAAAGCATGTCTCCCGCCTTCCTCCCCCTCTCTCCCTCTTCCTGCCACTTAGGAATGGGGCCAGCGCGAAACCCCTCAGTCTTGTAGGTCATTGTTACAACTTCTGTCCTAATGGTGTGAAAACTCCCTCTGCTTCTCATTCCACAGAGGAAGTCCTGCCTGGCGCGCGAGGCTGCGTACTGGGGCCGGAGCTCTGTGTCACCAGTGTGTCCTGGGATTTCTAATACATCCTGGAACCCTGTGCCTTGGTCTGGCAAAGACAATTGCAGGTAATTAACGAGAGAGGGCATTTCCCACTGATGGCCTGGATGCTGAGGGGCCCCAGGACAAATGCATACACAGGGGTTTCCCCAGGGTCACCACCCAATAGATGGCTCTCGGCTTCTTGGTGGAGATAGCTCCTCCCCATTCCCCAGAGCGTATTCAGTGAGCATGTCCGATCCCTCACCTGTAGTCACCGGGCATCCCTTCCCCTCTCTGCCACGACTTCTCTAGTCCTGTGCCTCCTCTTTGTGAAAGCTGATCTCTCCCAGGGCATCTTTTCCTTCTTTTGAACCCGTTCGGACAATAAAAATGGCTATCTCTGTTTTTGAAATGTGTGAGTAGATGATAATTTTGTCCCATTGATTATACTTATAGAAGGGCATCAGGGAGAGAATGGTAAAATAAACTCTTTCAATTGGAAAAGTAACATCACAATGGACTCACTTTGATAATTTTATGTAGCATAAAGCTCCAATATTGCCTGCCAATTTATCTCTGCTCCATTTCTTTTTAGAGGGCAATTAATTGATAACTTTTTTTTCTATTTCTTCTATGATTTTTCACCTATTCAGACATTTAAACTTTTTTAAAAGTCAATTTTGATAATTTACAGTTGCTTAGAAAATTGCTCTTTGTGTGGACATAAAAAAAAAAACAAACCCTGTTTTCTGCATCTGTGATTTCTTACCTTATTTCGGTCTCTATTTTGTGTATGTATATCTTTCTCCTGAGCTCTTTCTCAGTAATGTGGGTCCTCGATTTGGATAATTATTTGTACATGTTTAAGCCACAATTTTCAGATCAATTAATCCATTCTGCTCTGTAGTTTATTAATTTCTGCTTTTATCTTTATAAATTATGACCTACTTGTTTCTAAGGATTGGTTTCATTGTACCTTTGTAAATTCTGAGATGAACGGGTAATTCATTTGTCTTCGATCATTTTTGCTCAATTCACTCACGTATTGTCTAATTCCCAGTACATGGTCAAGTTCTGTAACTATCCCACGGTCACAAAGAAAAATACTTTGACCTCTTTGTAGGTTAGTGATAACATTATTTAATTATTAAATATTTCTACAAATAATTGCGGCCTTATTTACTCTTTCAATTCTGGATTGCTCCAGAATTATTATTAAGGTCTTGTTATTTCTGTTTTTTCCTTCAATTCCAACTATTTTGGCTTTATATATTTTGATGTGATATTATTACTGCATGAAGAGGTAGGAGTATTAGATCTTCATTATGGATTATTTGCTTCATCAATAAAAAATGACTGTGTCCTATACATGATTTATCACTTGAATTCTATGCACTGCTGCCTTTTTTTTTTGTGCATCACCTGGTATTTTTCTGTTTAGCTCTTAAGTTTTAAATTTGGAGTAATTATGCTGTAGGTGTATTTTTAAAAATTTATTTTATTTTGAGAGTATGTCTAGTAAAGCTGGGGACAGTGAAACAAGGGCTTAGGGTAGAAGCAGCATCAGGAAAGAGCCGAGGCGGGCTGCTCTGGCTCCCTAGAAACACTATAGGAAAGAAATGAGCCCAGGGGGGCTGCCTTAGCTCACTGGGAAGTCAGAGAAAAGGGAGCCTTGGGGACAGGTTCAGGGGGTTCGCCCACTGCTCCCCTGGTTGCAAGTCTCATGGGGACGGAAGAGTTTAGGAGATGCATGCCTGT
Organism: Tadarida brasiliensis; assembly: GCA_030848825.1. NCBI lineage: Eukaryota > Metazoa > Chordata > Mammalia > Chiroptera > Molossidae > Tadarida > Tadarida brasiliensis. The sequence goes on from CM061273.1 coordinate 16,215,969, forward strand.
GGGGGAAGAAGGGAGTGGGCGTGCTCTTGGGAGGGAGCTCAGCGGTGTATTTCTTGTAGCTAACATAAAGCTAAGCTTTATTTGTTGTCTTCTGAAAGTTTGTATTTTAACATAGAAGTTGAACCCATTTATCTTTATCTCATACCTAATTAGTTCTTGTTTTGGGTGATCAATGTTATTATTATTTTGCTGTTTGTTTTTCGTGTTTCCTTGATGTTTATTTCATACCATTAGCTTTATGAGGCCATGTTTCGTTTTCCTCCCCTATAATGTTTCCAGTCCTCCTAGTCATTACTCTCAATTTTACAAATATTGTCAAACCTGTATCTTTTATATTATCAAAATCAATAATGAAAAAGTACCTAATGTCTTATATACTTGCAGAAGAAAAATGTTATCACATATTGACGTCTCTCTCTTCCTCCCAGATGTATCTGTTAGCCAGAGATTTTCAGCCTTTTCATCCCATGGCACACATAAGCCAATTACTAAAATTCTGCGGAACACCCAAAAATATATGTTTTGCCGATCTGACAAAAAAAAAAAGGGCACAATTTTGACTCATTCACACCAGATGGCTGTTGTCAATTTTTTTTATTTTTTTATTTGACAACCTAAGGGAAAAGAGGTCAGTGCCCCTGACTACTCAGGTATCGCATGTTTTGAAAATTCTTGCGACACACTAGTTGTGTTAGACTATCAAATTTTTGGCCCTGTTTAATATTGATAAATGATTATTACAATGTCTTGGGGTTTTTTTGTTGTTGTTGTTAATCCTCACTTGAGGATATTTTTCCATTGATTTTTAGAGAGAGTGGAAGGGAGGGAGGGAGAGAGAGAGAATCTTCGATGTGAGAGAGACACATTGGCTGCCTCCCGCACGACCCTGACCAGGGCCGGGGATCGAACCTGCAACCCAGTCATGTGCCCTTGACTGGAAACGGACCCGAGACCCTTTGATCCTTGGGCATACGCTCTAAATGCTGTGCCAAACCAGCCAGGGCTAATTTTTTTTTTTTTTTTTTGCTTTCAAGAATCATGGTATTTGCATTGTTTTGTCATTGTGTTAACAGTACTTTCTCAGACCTGTGTGTTTAAGTAGTCTCTGGTGCCATGGTCTTCTCCTGTGCGCTCTTGACTGTCTTTTGGTGTCAGGTACACACTTCTGGGATTTGCACATATCTGAGCAAGCCTTTGTACTGCCTTGAAAAGCAAACAACAGCCTGGTTGGCTGCTGTGTTCTTGGACGAACACCTTTCCCTCCCTGGTATAGCATCTCTCTCTTAAATGATTATTATTTTTAGCTTCTCTCTTCTAGAATTTACATCATCTTACATTATGGAGATCTCTGTGCCAAATCTGGCTGGTGTTCCTTTATAGAGCGCTTTTTATCTTTTTCTTTTTAAATTCCTTGCTTGGACATTTGTCGAAGTCTTTCTTTATCCTTTCAATTAAAAAGAAAAAAATCAACTAATTGCACCTGAGGATCCCATTCCATCTACTCTGCGAGTCTTTGTCAACTCAGGAAAGGTGTCCTCCACTCTGTCCTATCTTACCCTTCAGCGGTTCTCAACCTGCGGGTCGCGACCCCTTTGGGGGTCGAACGACCCTTTCACAGGGGTCGCCAAAGACCTAACAGTAGCAAAATTACAGTTATGAAGTAGCAACGAAAATAATTTCATGGTTGGGGGTCACCACAACATGAGGAACTGTATTAAAGGGTCGCGGCATTAGGAAGGTTGAGAATCACTGCTTTACATGGACGCAAGTCCATTTAAAAAAGTGAGTCCGCTTTTCTCTTCTTCAGGAACTCCCTTTATCGACATATTAGCTTTTACTCTGAACCAAAACCCCAAGGTCTTTCCTCCGGCCACTTCCGCCTCTCACTCCTTTTGCTTCAGCGTCGAGAGCATCTCTAGCGTGTCCTTCTCAGCCCCGTGGACATTGCGTATGCATCCTATTTTGCTCTTTGTCATTTCCAATGCCAGTGCCAATGTGATCTGTGTCCTTTTATTCTTTCCTTAACCTATCCCGCCCTTAAAAACATCGTCAATCTGTCATTTTATTACCTCCCGTTTTATCTCATGTGTTAAGTGCATAGTCTCTTCTATTTGAATTAAAATTGATACCATTTAATATTTATATATGTTCTAAATATTTTTAAATCATTTTTATCTCCAATTCTTGAATGCCATGTTTATCATTTTATATAATCCATATTAGAATATACAGGGTGGGGGCAAAAGTAGATTTACCGTTGTGAGTATGTGAAACACAGAGTTTATACTTGTATTATTATTTTTAATTATTGAACTATTTTCCATATGAACAACTGTACACATACTTTTACCCCACCCTGTACTTCAGTCCCCGCCACTGACTTATCTTTTTTTAAAATAAATCCTCACTCAAGGGTATGCTTCATCGATTTTAGAGAGAGGAAGGGAGAAACATCCATGTGAGAGAGAAACATCAATCAGTTGCCTCTCATCCATGACCCAACTGGGGACTGAACACGCAACCCAGGCATGTGCCCTGACTGGGAATCGAACCCAAGACCTTTCGGAGTACAGGACGACGCTCAACCAACTGAGCCACAGGGTGCAACTGAGTTACGTTTGAATGAGATGACCGTCTCAGTTTGGAAGAGCCCCGGAAATGGTACTGTGAGATGCTCCTGGGAACTCTCCTTGTCTTACCCTGGATGCTGCACCCTACTCAGACTCCACGTTGCTGTAAGTTTACACACACTGTGGCCAATTCCAGCACGGGACCGTGACTGCGGCACTTCTTTCCAGCCAAGGCTTAGCTTTCTCTGTCTTGTAGGTCACAGTTTTGGGGAGTCAGGCCCCTTCCTGGAACCCATGTGCGGAGCACACTGAGGGGGAACACCGCTGTGGGGCCAGCACCCCACAGAGTCAGGGGAAAGCCTGGCAGACAGGGCCTGTGACGCTGGGGGGACCCTGGCTACGCTCTGCTTCTCCTGGCCACTTTCTGGTACGGCGACACACTGCCTGGATAACTCTTACTCATTCTTTAGATTTCCTTTTCATTCATTCGTTTACTCATCCAACCAATGTTAGGTTTATTGATCTTTCCAACAAAGTGTTTGAGAATAACGCCAGGCAGAGTGCCAGTTGCTAGGAATATGACTGAGGAAGAGAAAAACAATGTCCCTCACCAGGCTTGCATCCAGTGCCTGCCCAGAGACACGCAGGACAGCAGTACACAACCAACCAACCAACTCATTGCAGCCTGTGGGAGATGCTGTGGACGACGCCATCAGGCCAAGTGCCATCACTGTGCAGCCAGAGGTCAGCGAAGGCCTCCCCGAGGGGATGACACCTGAGCTGTGAGATGGGACGGGGAGGGAGCCCGGCTCCAGCTCCTCTCTGTGGCCTTTCCATACTTTCTCTGGGTCTGGACCCCACCCCCCCTTCCCCTGCCCCGGCAGATCGGGGATTGCACTAATCCCCACTGTTGTCAGCCCCCAGGGACCGCACTGTCCCTCGATAGCTTCCCTATGCTCACCTTTTCCTCAGGAACCTGGTTCAGAGGTAGTGTTCGCTCCTGCCAGAGGAGAAGGCATGAGAGGGCACTGCACATCCGTCAGGGCAAAACAGGCCTCTTCGGTGCCACCGTTCCTCGGATGCCCAGCGAGGATGCCGATGCTCACCGGGGTGCCTCGCTGTTTCCCTGTGCCTGTGACTCACTTTCCCCTTGCTGCCCCTGATGCTGGTGGAGACTGAGCAGAGTGCCTGTCATCTGGAAGGCAGGACGCTGGCTGCCCCTAAGGAACCTGTGTCAGGATCCTTGCAGAAGAGAATCCAGAGTCCTGGGGTTTGGGGTGACCTCTGCGTCTCCATGAAGGGGACTGCCGGTGCCCACTCAGTGCCGTCTCTGCCCTGGGCTCGCGTGTGCAACGAGCCCTAAGTGAGAGAAGTGATGAGCACCCACAGTTTTCTGCGTATGCCTCTGGGGACTGAGACCTGTACGAAACCCTCCCTGGAGACCCGACCTCCTCTCACTTCGTGTTCAGGGTCGGCCACCAATGGGGAGCTCGGAGGAGAACACGGCGGAGCTGCTGGGGCAGCCCCGCTGCACGCACGAGCCCAGGGCAGAGACGGCACTGAGTGGGCACTGGCAGCCCCAGGATGAGGGTGCTGGCTGAAGGGCTGCTGCTGCGGCCAGCGGGCCCGAAACCGCTTCCCCCTGCAGCTCAGTGCCAGCTGCTGCCCTGCTGGGCGGGCGGAGGAGGAGGGGAGCGGGATCCTGTGCACAGGGGCCAAGGTGGCAGGGACTCCGAGGACGCCTCCCATGGAGCTCATCCCATCAAGTGCCCGACCTGCGAGATGGCAGGACACCCTCCACGCCGCTCTGTGTCCTGCCTGGGGGCGTGCCGGTTCCTGCCGCTGCCAGAACACGTCACCATGCACTCCGTGGTTTAATTATCTTACAGTTCCTGAGGTCACGAGTCTCAAATGAGTCTCACTGGCTTCACATCTGGGTGTTCAAGGTCTGTGTAACTCCTGGAGGGTCCAGGGGAGACTGGTTCCTTGCCCCCAAAGCTCCCAGCATCCTTGGCTGCACCCTCCATCTCCACCTCCAGTCTCTCTCTCCTGACGTGTACCCTCCTGCCCCCCATCCCTGTGATGAGGCCCCTTGTGACTGCATTAAGAACCCAGATAATCCAGGAGAATCTTCCAATCTCAGATCCCCTTTGCCAGGTAAGTACCAAAAGCACAGGGTTCGGGGACTGGAACGTGGACATCTTGGGGACCACAGGGGGCTCCTGCGTGAGCACAGAAGCCATCTTCAGAGGAAACCGTAGGAGCCACAGCATCTAAATCAGGACAGGGTGCTGGTTGGACTTCCTTAGGGAAAGTCTTTCCTGCTCAGGGGGGTTTGGAAAGGAAGGAAATACTGTCTTGACAAACCTGAACCAAGACCCGGCGGGGGCCCGGGCAGACGCCTCAGCAGCTCTTCGCCCCAGCCCCAGGGGAGGGCTGGCTCACCACATCAAACACACTCTCAGACCTAAAACTCAAGGCGGCTCAGGATGGGGTCCCAGGACTGCCCAGCCCTGCAGGCTCTGACCTCATGCAGAAAAGTGAGGTCCTTCACGGTGGACAAGGGGTGCCCCCATCCCCTTTCTGTAGCACTGCCCCGCATTTGGGACAGGGGCCTCAGGGCTGGGAGAAGTTGGGTACTTTGTGTTTGCTGTTCCTGGCATCACGCTGCCCCCTCTCTGTTTAAAACGAACAATGGACTCCCAGCTACCCTTTAGAGAATCATTTGGATTCTGTGCTAACAATCCGGATGCTGTCCTGTTATTCCTCTGGGAATAACCCTGGGGTAACAGGGCTCCCCCTCTGCTAAGGCGAGCGTTCAGATGAAAACAGCCTCCTGTTCACAGTTCTGACGGTGCAAACAGGATCAGGCTCCGTAACCTATTTTCTCGTAAGCCTTCCATGCAGGCTGCACCCCGGGGGATGCCCCTGGCTCACTCCTTCCCTGCCTGACCAATCTGGGCCTGGTCTGTGCACAGCCCTCCCTCTGCAATCCAGGGAGAGGCCCGCAGCGGGCAGAGGCTGTGCTGCACTCGAACCACGGGCAGGAGGCAGAACCACGGCACCCACGTGGGCAGTGTCTCGGGAAAGCGAGGAACATCAGAGAAAGGTTTTCCAGGGGACAGCTGGCCTGGCAAGCAGAGGCTGGCGGGAGGGAAGGGCAGTGAGTGGAACAGACCAGGCAGCAAAGGGAAACAGAGTGGATGGACTCCTCTCCCCCAGGTTGTTGATCGGGGAAAATTAAAAATATAAATTAAATAATGCATCTGTTCTCCAAGGTCCTTTCCAGCTTTAAAATTTTATGCTTCCATAAGCTTTTGGGGAAAAGAATAAACCAACCACCAATATCAAGGAGGTTTCAAAAGCTTTAAAGGCTTTGGGAGCTTCATCTAATAGGAACAAGGATATCTGCTGCACACGCTGACGGTCTGGGGGACAGCAGTGGCTGGCTCTCCGCTGTCTGGATGGAGGTGTATCCAAAGCAATCCCTACTGTCAGGCATCTCCTCTACCTTGCAGAACCAAGCTCTCAGAACTCAAACGCTGCTGTCCTCTTCTACCAACAGGAGCTACAAGAAAAGGCCCTCAAATCCATCGTGCATTCCCACTTCCCAAAGAAGTGAGAACCACGTGAGACAGAGAACAAAGACTTTCCCGCTAGAAGCCCTGGCGAGGGCTGGTCCACCGAAGGTGTGCAGGCTCTGACTTTCATGACATTTGGTTGTGACCGCCATGGCGATGGGTCCCTCTCCAGGGTTCCTCTAGCTTTTCTAAGAGACAAGGTCATCCGGCAGGCATTTTTTCCATCTAAGAAATAACAGAGGAGACTAAGAAGCCCTTGAGGACCATTCTCCGAATATGATCAAGGTGCAAAAATGAGGAGTGATCTTTAAAATTCATAAATTGGCACAGCCGGCATGGCTCAGTGGTTGAGCATCGACCCATGCACCAAGAGGTTGCCAGTTCGATTCCTGGTGGGGCACATGCCCAGGTTGTGGGCCTGATCCCCAGTGGGGGGCATGCAGGAGGCGGCCAATCAATGTTCTCTCTCACTGATGTTTCTATCTCTCTTTCCCTTTCTCTCTCTCTCTAAAATCAATAAAGAAGCCCTGGCCGGTTTGGCTCAGCGGTTAGAGCGTCGGCCTGCGGTCCAGAGAGACCCGGGTTCGGTTCCCGCTAAGGGCACGTACCTCGGTTGCAGTGTGTCCCCGGCCCTGGTTGGTCGTGCGGGTGGCAGCCGCTCGATGTGTCCCTTTCACGTCGATGTTTCTCTCTCTCTCTTCCTCTCTCTCCCTCCCACTCTATCTGAACAAAAAATGAAAAAATGTCCTCGGGTGAGGATAAAAAAAATAAATAAATAAATAAAAAATAAAATCAATAAAGAAAAAAAATTAAAAATAACTTGGGGGTCGGGTGCTATACTGGAAGCTAAACATGAACTGTTTAGGGACTATCTCCAATGTGTTCATCATCGCACCTGAACATAGTAGATGCCCAATGCTCACTGAATAAATGAATGAATAAACAGGAGGGAAATAAATCTCCGTAGCCATAGGAACTAACTACGAACAGCTGGCCAATACATCTTGGTAATGTTCCCCCTGCGATCACTGATAGTCCATGTTAAGGAAAAACCTGCAGTTCCAAAGCTTCTGGTATTTCCTTATGGCCTCTGAGAGGGACGACCCAGACACACAGTCCTCTGCTTAGCAGGCATTTAATGACCTGTGGGACGTGCAAAAAGTAAACCTAGAAGGGAGAGATGGGGTGAATAGCCTAGTCTTCAAAAAACAGTCATAACTAAGCAGAAAGGAAGAGGGACAAGCTGGGTTCCAGGGAGCTGGCTCAGGGGAAAACACGGACCGTGAGAAAAGTCCCTGTGGAGATCAGCGGTCAATAATTTATAGGATCGATGATGTCTGACATGCATTTAGAAACTGTTTCTTGCTCTCTGCGTTTATTTTGCCCTCCTATTCCCAAATTTTCAGCAACAGTGCTTACAAAGCCTTGTGTAATGGGGGCTATGGAGGATCAACAGAGAGGAGGCTGGACGGTGTGGGGTGGGTGTTCCAGACAAAGATGCCTGGCTGAGGAGCAGAGACAAGTTATGAGCAGACACATGGGGGTGTTGATTGCAGTGTGACTCTGGGATGGACAGGGGCAAGCACACTGGTGGCAGGCTGAATGATGGCCCCCGAAGGATGTCCCCAAACCTGTGAATATGTTATCTTGTGTGGCAGAAGGGACTTTGCAAATGTCATCAAGTTAAGGATCTTGAGATGGGGAGAGTACCCGGGACTATCTGGGAGGGCCCAGTGTCATCGCAGGGTTATTATAAGAAGGAAGCAGGAAGGTTAGCCAGAGAAGGAGTTGTGAAGACAGAAATAACTCACAGTCCTGTGGTCAGGAGCTAAGGAATGCAGGCAGTCTCTAGAAGATGGAAATGGGCCCCCACCTCCATGGTCCCCCACCAGCCTCCAAGAGGATGGTAGCCCTGCTGATACCCTGATTGCATCCCATTGAGACCTGTTTTGGACTTCTGACCACCAGAAATGTAAGATAATAAGTTTATGTTGTTTTAAGCCACTAAGTTTGTGGTAATTTGTTATAGCAGCAACAGGAAACTAATACCACATCCTTTCAAGACATTCAGGAAAATGGTAACTCTTTTTTTTTTTTATCCTCACCCGAGGGCATTTTTGCATTTATCTTCAGATAGAGTGGGAGGGAGAGAGGGAGGAAGAGAGAGAGAGAAACATCGACATGAGAGAGACACAGGGTGGGGACAAACTGCAACCGAGGTACATGCCCTTAGCGGGAACCAAATCCGGGACTCTCGGGTCCGCGGGCCGAAGCTCTAACCGCTGAGCCAAACCGGGCAGGGCGAAAATGGTAACTCTTGAGAGAAGGAAGTCAGACAGCAGGGCTCCAATGAATATATGGGTGTGTGTAGGGGGGGCGGTGGTGAGTTCTGATCAGCTGGACATTCTGGTTCAGTAATAGGTAGTTCAGTGGGGCTTCCTTTCCCTCATCTTAATTCTACACGTTGGAGACACATGCAAAAGCTAGGGCATTGGTGCTGGGGGAGATGGAAACTGTCCTTCACAACGTACAGCTCCTAGCCTCTCCATCAGCTGTCCTCCACCAAGATCCCAGTTATGAAAGGACTGCTTGGCTGGTCCGGTGAGTTGAGCAGAAAGGCAGGTCCTGAAATTGTAGAGCTGGGTGGGACCTACATCCAGTCTTGCCATGTCACAGATGAGGAGCTGAGGTCCAAATAAATGACTTTTCCAAGCACAAAGAGCTAGTACGAGGCAGAAGGGGACTCAGACCTCAGACTGCTCATTGCAAAGCGTGCCCTTTGCTCTGTAAAGGCCCTTGCCAAGGACTGAAGCCAGCGCAAGGTTGTCCCAGCTCTCACCTAAAGGCACCGTTCTGCTGAAACCACAGGACAGTGAGCCCCTCTGGAGTGCCCACAAGATTATCTGTGACCACAGGGCCACCAAGTTCCCTCACCTCCATGGTGACAGGCCCTTGGGGACCTCAGGCTGGGTGTGTCTGTGCCAGATCAGGTCACTTCAGGAGAGGTGGCTCTGGGGCTGTGGGTTTGGGTCCCGCCCCCCAGTAAATGGCCTTTACAGCCAGAACTACCACCAACGCAGAGGGCACCTTGGAGAGGGGGCTGTTTCCCACTTCAAGAATGTTTTCCCTCCTCAAGCTCCGTTATCCTGCAGGGCTGTGTATCATCCCCGGATTCCTTCCCAGACAGTGTCCTTGGATCAGGACCCTCCTGCCTGATGGATTCTAAGCGCTTCGGACTCTACATCAGCACACAAGCTGAGGACAGATATGTTCCCCACGAGAACCTTCTCTGGCTTGAGTCTAAATTCTGGGTTTGGGGTGGGAATGGAGGGAATGTTTCTGCTGTTAGCAGAGCTGAGCTGAGAGCAACAAAGTCCACAGCACTCTTATAAGGTCTCTCTTAAAGGGCATGGCTGCCGTAGGGGAGGGGAGAAAGGTGTGTAGGCCACGAGGGTTCCCAATGCCTGTGCAGGCGTGTGGATGGCGGCAACGTCAGGCTCCTGCCCTTCTGAGGGCATGGCAAGGACCCAGTGTGATGCTCACTCAGCCTTGGAGCAGTGCCGCCCCCAGGGTCCTCCATAAAGCACAGGGCTTGCTCAGGAGAGAGGGAGAGCAGGAGGCTCTGGGGTGGCAGGGCAGTGGAGCGAAGGAGGAAAAGCCGGGCCGGGAAGGGTGGGAGCAGACAAAGGAGGGGCGGGATGCGGGTGGAGGGTGCGGCATGGCTCCGGCATTCTAGAAAAGCTTTCTGTTCTGCGGGCTGGCAGCTAGAACAACCCAATAAGGAAAACTGAGGAAAGAGCCTGCCTAGGCTAAGCGACCTGTTTGTGAGTCCCCTCCCACAGGGCATCCTCCTGGCCGAGGCCCACGCCCTCTGTCCCGCACCTACAGCAGCCCAGCCTTGCGGAGGCCGAGCAGCTGTGTGGGCTTCGGGACGCCTACTTCTGCATCTCCTCTACACAGAGCAGGAACCCATCAGCTAGGTCCTGGCTGGAGGAAACCAGAACACACGCCTCGAACAGTGAACAGCCTGGCTGTCAGTCATGTTCTCAACTCAGTGCAATGTTTTAAATATGCATTAAGTGCCGCTTATTATATACAGGGACAGCAGATAATAAAAAATGCTTTATGTGGCCTGATCCCTGTCCTCCAGGACCTGATCATCTAACAGGACATAAGCCATATATATGCAAGCAGCAGCCGTGCAAGGCTGAATAGGAGAGGCATCATGAATACTAAAATAATTTAAAAGACACAGTTGTTCCAGCCAAGGCTGCCCGGCGTGGCGGCCCCCATGGTACTGCGTCCCGAATGCCTCCGGGAAGGCCAGGGGAGCAGAGTGCACGGGAGCAGGAAGGACACAGTGTGTGGGAAGAGGGGGAGTGGACTGCGGGGCCACCTCCTCTGGGGGATGACGCCACGTGGGGAAGGCTTTGCGTGCTGGTCTGAGACGAAGCTTGGGGGAGTAATGGGAGCAACTGGAAGTCTATGAGAAGAGTGAAGACAGGATCCAAGGGCTGGCTTTTGGATTCCTTCAGCAAACAGCCTGCACCTGGTGCCTATAAACAAGGATTTTTCTTTGGGCTTGATGGTTTTCTTCCCCTGGGGGCAGGGCGGGGGCCGGCCCTCCACCACGAAGGTGGGACCCTGCTTCTTCTGTGGACTCAACACATTCATTCAGGGAAGTGAGCCTGCGATGGGCCTGCGGGCAAAGCAAAGCCATTGCCAGGTAGGTGGCCAGCGTGGGAGACGGAATCTTCGGCCCCTCAGCCCCCAAATCTATAAGAAACGTGTTCTCCTTTGAGTGACGGGGCTAGGGCCCAGCTGGGCATGGGGATTGAGCTAATTATGACGTTAACAATTACAGTTAATCCCAATAGGAGGGAAAAAACCCACAAAATCTATTGATCATCTGGCTTATGGTATATTGTAAATTTAAACAAAGCGAGTCTTAAATTCTTAAATTCAATAGCTCTTTCCCAAATGCCTTATCGTGCTTGGCATGTATTCCAAAATGTGTAAGCAGACTGTTCCCATCCCGTCACACTTGAGATCTCTGAGGTTACGACCTGAATGTCCGTCCACAGGGGGCAGGCTACGAAAGTGGCGGCGCATTTATACCACGCACTACGATGTAGCGATTAAAACCAGAACACGAGAGAGCCGAGAGAGCTGAGCACCAGCATTCTCCACGACGTGGCGTCCAGTGAAAAGTTCTGGACCAATACGGCCAGCATGACTCACTGTCATGTGAGAAGACACGTGCGTACACACACCGACTTCAATAAAACACAGCGAAATGTCCAAGGCACTGGACTGACGGAGGGTGGGATTGGAGGAGAGGGGCTGTGATTTCCACTTCTTTTTTTAATCATTATAAATGGTGCGATGTGAGGCAGCGTTTCTTTCTGTTCTTCCATGTTTTTAAAGATAGAAACCTTTTAAAAGATCCGCAAGGGGGTTCCACTATTTAAAGGAGTCACCTAGTAACGTGTTTGAGGATAAGGGCAGCTATCATCTGCTGAGCGCTTGCCATACGCCGGGCCCCGCTCACGAGCTTGACAAACACGACCTCGCGGAGGCAACCCCTTTTTGGAGAGGCCGCATGACCATCTCCGCTTTGTGGATGAGGTGACATGGTGCAGCCAGTGTCCCCCCGGGGCTGGTCGCGCGGAGGCTGCTTTTGACTGGCGCACAGTTCCTGAACGAGGGCTTGAAAAAGGGACTGCTTCTGTGTTCTCGTGTAGGGTTTTCCTGAAGCATATATTACAGTCGCAGGTATATGATACAATGAATTGTGTGATGGTCAGCTTCATAGAAACATCTGCATTTGTACCCCACTTTACTCCTTACCCTACCTCAAGTGGATGACATACTGTTTAATAAAAAAATAAAATTAAAAATTAAAACCCTATATACCATCCCACTGGTGTTCTCGCCAAAGCCATAAACTTGGTTGCATACATTATAATGAGATTTTATGAATGGGAAAAATGAACTTCAGTAGAGCAGATGACCTGAAGTTGAAGACCTCTGGATTCTCCCTCCTTCACCTCCCTCCCTTCCTTCTCCCTTCCTTCCACTCATCCGTTCAACTTGCCATCCATCCATTCCCCTACCCGTGTCCTCATCGATCTTTCCACTTTTCCATCCATCCATCCATTTAGCAAACGCTATGGAATGGCCTACAAGGGAGTCTGTTAGGAACTATGAGAAATACTAAAAGGTATTAGCTAATTCTCAAGGAACGTAAGGACTAGCCCTTGGTCACGGTGACGTGGTCCTGGGCTGGATGATAAAAGGTCGCTGCTAGGAAGTGGAGGAAGCCAATGCCTCACATCCCTCGAGGACCCGAGCCCAGGAGCTTCCACACGGAGCCTCTGAGACTGGGGCCGAACTGCCCCGAGAGGTGGCAGCCTGCGCACCTGGGGAGGAGGGCGTGCTTGGGAATCGTGCTCGGGGTGAGGGCACCTGGGCAATGGAGAGCATGTCCGCTTTGCTCTTATTAGGGACAGAGCCAGGCTTTCATCCACCTCGGAAGAAAGCCTACTTTGTTCAGATGTAAGGCTGCTGTCTTTGGAGAATGGTGTGACTGCTTTTGTGGGACCCAAGCTGAGAGGACTGGCGAGGCTGCTGGGGGCCCCTGGTACTGGTGGTGAGGCAGCAGCCGGGTGGTGAGACCCTGCCTCTACCACTGAAAGACCTCATTGCAATGGCATGTGGCTCAACCTCTAGGATCCTCTGCTTTCCCACACGTGGAATATGGTCATGAGAACTAAGTGGGGAGGTCATGGGGCAGAGATGGCATTTATGTTGGTGCACTTTTTTTGCCACTGATTGACGCCTTCTCCCAGCCCCAGACTGCCGTTTGCCCAGAAGCTGCAGGACATGCCCTGATTCAAGAGACAGGAAGACCGGAGCCTCCCTGCGCGGCTAGCAGGCAGTGTGTCCTTCCCAAATGCGCTCCCGTCCCCTCCCAGTCCACCTGCTCCAGACCCATCTTTCTAGAGCAGCAGTCCCGAGAGGGAGCCATGCTGACCCCTCGGGGACGTCTGCAGTGTCCGGAGATTTGACTGTCGTCACGGGGAGAGCTTGTTCCTGGACTCCAGTGGGTGGAGGCCAGGAAGGCTGCTGACCATTCTATAGCGCACAGGACAGCAAAGAACTGTCCCTCCCCCGAATGTCAACAGTACCGAGGTTGAGCAACTCTACGCCTGAGTCATCCCAGGCAGAGAACCTGGGATGTTTAAGGCCACACCGAGTGCTGACACCGACAGCACCCTTTCCGAGACCCGAGCTGGGGCTGAGCATCATTAACAATGATTATTATGATGATTCTAGTGATAATATCAAAAACAATTTTCCCAGCATCTTCTTTCTCTAATCCTCTCCATCTCAAAAAGGGCACCACCGACCAACGTCCAAGCCTGAGTTACCCTGATCCTCTTCCCTTCACTCCCCTATCCAACTGGGCTCCGGCATTCCCAAGTGCACCCTGAATCCAACAGCTTCCCAAGGCACCTCCCTCTCTCTGGACTTCACCATCCAACAATCTTAGCTAGTTGTTTCTTGCCCCATCTTGCCTCGCTGAAATTCAGTCTCCATAGAGATGCCAAACTGATCTTTTACAAAAGCATTCATTTCGTTACGCCATGCCCCTGCTTCAAACCCTCCCACTGCCCTTGGGATGAAATGCTAATTCCTTGAGTTTCCTGAGTTCAGTTCCTAGAACAAGTCACATTCTTCCCTCGTTGGGCTTCTTGGTCCATCTACCTGTGCAGAGGGCTCTCTGCCTTCCCAGCAGGCTGCTTCCTCTCTGCTTCTCGTCTCAGTTTGAATGACTCCCCTTCGGAGAAGCCAAACCTGGTCTCTGTAATAGGCCCACCTTATTATTCTCCGCCACAGACCGCCATTTGTTCCCGTCACTGCATTTGCACAATGTGTAATTCACTAAACTACTAAACTAATTCTCTTGTTTACTGATCATCTAGCTCCCTCTGCTAAACTAGGGCATGACCTGTTTCTCGTATTCATGGCTGTATCCCAGCACCTAGCACCATGCCTAGATCTAGCACCGAGCACCGGGCCTACATCCAGCTGGCTCTTAAAATTACATGGGGTGTTGTAGTTGACAAAACATTGTCAGCCGTATTTCTATCCCTTGCAGGAGGGAAGTAAAGGGAAGTTCTCGCTGAGGGTTGTCGTCAACACTGGTGTTGGTGATGGTTAAAGAACAGCTCCTGCTAATGGCATGAACACCTCTGTCCTGGGTTCAGGGGGCGGGGGATGTTTCAGCGGTTGCTTGATCCATTTCCACTGGCTACACACACTTGGTGGTCAGTTGGGTTAAAACTTGGATCTGTGATCTTGGAACACAGACAGACCTCTTGGCTCACTGTAGGGAGAAGCCATTACTGGTGGCATCCTTAGCATTCATCCTAACTGGATAAGCCTTGCAGAAGGTACATCAAACTGACTATGCCCTCCCTCCCAAGGAGGCGCGGAAAGCTGGAGGAGGGGGGAAGGGTAGGTAAGCTTTCATCCCTGTTCTCTGCTCCTTAGCCTTGTTTCTTCAAACTTGTTTTCTCTCATTCCTACCAACTAGTCTTCCCCCCTTGTGTGGCTTTGATGCAATCTTTTGGCATCTAAGCTTCACGGACTCGCAGTTGTCCACCGCCAGCAACATGACTAAGCTGTTCCCGTTTACACCTTTGGACACAGAGTTGTATTAGCTCTATTTTCTTACTTTTTGTGTTCTTGATGCTCTGGGCACCTGGGGTCTTGCTGACCCTGGAGGGCCTGCCCCTCCTAGGGTTAGCTAATTCCTAGAGGTCCTGAATGACTTGCCTGTGACATGACTTTCATTAGCGCACTGACCGATCCAGAGCCCACACCCCCTCGCCCATCAACCTGCCTGGCCTAGCCTTTCCTCCTTATTCTCCCTGCCTTCTAACCGAGCCTGGTGCTTCGCCCTGTGGCCCTGCTTGGCACGCTGTGCCTTCCGATTCTAGCGATAAGTGAGGATAAAAACTTCTTCCTTTATGACAATCATTTCCATGTCTACACGTTTTCTATTGAACTGAATGTATACCAACAGATGATATTTACATCTATTATAAATATTTTTATTTTGAACAGATTCAACACACACCCTTTGGATATGAGAACAGTTCCTGATAAAGATTATTCAATATTTATTCATGAATTAATTGATAAAATTCTATGCCAAAAAGAAAATCTCTATATATTGCAACACATTTGGTATCCTAGTTGTAATCCTTAATGATGGCTTCCCATCAGTCACTAGCTGATTATGAGACAGTCAGGGATTGTCACCTCTATCCAGGCTCACCCATGTTCCAGGCCAGTGGCAGGACCCATGTCAAAGAACGCAGGCTTTGCCTAGCAAAAGTCTAGATGCTGGGGGGTCTCTCTGGACTCTCCTCCCCAAACACCCTGTTCAGTGGGCTACCCAGGAGTCCTGGGTCCATTCGTACGGAGAACTATAAATGCTCGCCACTCTCTTTCTTTGCAGTCCCAGATACAAAAATTGTTGGGTTTCTCGGCTAGACTTGGGTCCATCATTTTTCCCAGATCCCATACGGCTTCTGGGAGACCACCTGGCGCCTAGCTGTGCTGACTGCCAGGCAGTGGACAAGTTCTTCCTTACTATGTCTAGACAAAGCCTTCACATGGCAGCCCATGCCCTTGTCCTCCTGCTGTGGCCGCACTGAGCTAGGCATAGCCATCCTTCTTGTAGAAAATGTCCACACACTTGCACATTGTTACTTGCTCTCCTCCACAATAAATCACACAGATGGCTCCATCTTTTCCTCACAGGTCCTATTTTCCGGCCTTTAATCATGTTTGTTGCTTAATGTTGGCCAATCCACTAGGCAGTCATTTGTCTGAGACTTCTCTGGTCAAGGCCGTCCATGGTCCCTCTTGAACTCGTCTGGGTTCTGGGGTTTGATGAGCAATCACTGCTATCAGTGGGCTGGATATTAAACAGCTGGGGCTCTCTGCAGCCATATCAGGGACTCACCCAGAAGACAAGAAGCAATTTCAGAGGCAAGAAGCAATTGCTTTGAAGACTCCATCTAGTTCCCTCAAAGTATTCTGTGGCTGAACACGGGAGACGGATGGAGGGGAAGAGCTGGACTCTGTGTTTCATATCCTACCATTCCCATCATTCCCCACTTACATCGCCAGCCTGTTCGATGGGGACCTGTCCCCCAGATTAGGGAGTGTAGTCCTTACCAGAAATCTCCTACCTCCAGACACTGGATAGCACGTACAAGATAACACACAGGCTGAGTCCAGGGAGAGCGGGGCCTCCCTTCTTTCATTCATTAACACTTATTGAGCACCTACAGGAACTGCGTCGCATGTGGGGTTGGATGTAAAGATGAATAAGAGCCGTACCCTGCCCGCCTGCCCCCATAGAGATTATGGTCTAACAGGCAGCAGACTGCCCTACTTACCCAGAGCAGGCCGTGGGAAAGGCTCCCACAGGGCACATTATTAACGTTTAGGGGACAGTCCAGAGGAATACAACCTTAGTTCCTTGAAGGAGGGTAGGGGGAAGCTTCATGAAGGATGGGACAGGATTTAGTCTTAGATTCACAATGTCTGTTACACCACGACCCCATGTAATTCTCACAACAGCCCGATGCTGTGGGCGGGGAGTGTGCCCACTTGTCAAATGGGATGTCAGGGTCCAGGGAGGTGGGGTGACCAATCGAAGGCCACCCAGAGGGTGGATGGCAGGTCCACATGGGGCCTGTCTAAATCTAGGAGCAGTTTTAAACCACCTTGTTTCCCAGGAAAGTAAGGTGGGCCAGGAAAAGACTGCATCGGGGGCCGGTTCTCTGGGGGTGCCCAATTAGTACAAGGACAACAAGGTGGTGTCAGCACTAAACAAGGGGGCCTGGTCCAGCCTGACAGCCCACAGAGGGGCTCCTCGTCCTGGCCACCACGACTGTCGATCCCGTCTCCTCTGGGAGTCTAGATCCCTCCTGGCACACACCCCATCCGTCATTAACACAGGTCTGCCACCCCAACAGGGCAGCCACGGAATAACTGCTCCTCCTTCGTGTCTGTTTCTACAGGGTTCAGAGCTCACTCCTTGGGTCGTTTAGCTCCTTATTCCCTGACAGCCGACCCAGAGGAGAGAGAGCGCAGAACCAGTGATGAGGGGAGAGGAAGGAGGAAGAACTACTTTCATGCCCACTGACCTCCTTCGCAAAGCTATTTCCTTTCATCATTTTATCGGTGTAACAACACAACAGACAGATGTTTTCTCCATCTTACCGAAGAGAAAGCGACCTTGTGAGAAACTTATATTACTGCCCAGGACACACTCACTGGTTTGACTTAAGAAAGAGAAGACTTGTAAAGAATTCAGAACGATTCTGAACACACGGGAAGTGATCAATAAATGCTAGTTGTTTTGTCAATGATGTTGCTCTTAGAAGCATTAGCATCTCGTCCATCTTGATGGAAGGCGATGGGAAACGGATTTCCCCGTGCAGAAATTAGCCTCACGAAGTCCATGGAAGCTTCTATCCTGCAAGCGGCACTTTAACCTGCGCTGTGACTGTGGTCGGAGTGGGTGGGGAGGAATTCAGGGAAGGCTTGTCCAGAAGACTGAGGCAGGCGAAGGCACAGAGGGTTCATGGGTTGGGCTTACCCGCAATGGAGGAGGAGCGCATGGCGGAGAGCATGGCAGGAACAGCGCAGAGGGCAAGGGACAGGGGCACTGGCCACAGCCCAGGGAAGGCTGTGTGTAGACAGGGGAGAAGATAGGGCCCTATGGAGCTGTTTTGGCTTAATAAATATTCAGTTGGTCACCATGAATATTCAATTAGGCAGAGATGTGCAGACAGGTCCTTGAGGGAGCTGGAACTGACAGGGGACTGACTTCTTTTCAGCATCTCCCCATATCGAGGGAACACATACCACAGCAGAGACCTGCACAGGGTGGTAGGTGGAGACAGAGCTGGGAGCTTCAGCGAAGAGAAGCAGGTGAGTGACAGCTGGCAGGAGCTGAGGTCTGCAAGGAAGGCTTGAAAAGCATCCTTTGGTTGAACAGCTAGGCCACACAGTACAACTGTGGGTCTCACTATTTCCGTTTGCATGCAACTGTCTACAATCTCTAGGGGATAATCTCCTGCTTGGCAGGTTCTTATAAAATCACAGAGATATAGCACTAAAGAGAATGTTAAAGACAGACACCAACTCTTGCAGTTCTCAACCACGTGTGGAGAGGCGTGGCAGGGCCACGGTGGCGCCGAAGGCCCCTGCCGATCTCCAACAGTGCACCCTCAAAGTTACCCACTTTACTTACTGGCTTCTGAGAACAGTTTCATCGGAGGACATGGCTCAGAAGCTACAAGATAAAGTTTGTGAAAAACAGCTGTCTCGTCCACACTCATTGTTTTAGGGAGCCAAAGATGACCAGAGTCAGTCTGACTTAATGGCAGGACCCAGCCTGGGACTCAGTTCCGCTCACTCCCAGTCTGTTTTCCGCGTAGCTTTGGCTGCAGAGCAAGGTGTTCATGGAGCCACTGCCAGCTCACGCGATGCCTCTGGACGAATGAGGAAAGGAGGGACCCCTCTGGGTGGTCACAGCCCCCTGCCAGGTGCCTCTGTGCAGAACACACCCTCTGTAATCCAGACCGATTAGGAATTAGAAGGGATCTGCTGGGGTCCACAGTGCCATTTATGAATCCTCCCTCCTCCTTCTGCCTTCTGTCTTCTATTCATTCACTTCTTTAAAAGCGTGCATTTCGTAGACGCTTGCTGCGTGCGTGGTGACGCCTTCCAACTCACCCGGCGGAGATCACCACTGGCCGGGGAAGTAATGGGCGTGGATTTACAGAGAGCTTTTCTAACCACGACAACTTGAAATTGCTAGAAGGCGGGAAGAGATTGGCGGGGGCTGGGGCACTTAGAGCAGGTGAGCGCAAGGGAAGGTGTTTTCAATGGTCTCTTCTCTGTTTGACTCTCTGCCACCAAACTGCACTTGATCTTAGCCAAAAGCCAAGAAGCGATGCCAACCGCAGTCCTTCGTGATCAGTAGGACACAGTGGGTTAGCTCTAATACAAAGGGGGTTTGGAGCAGCTCTTAAAACGATGTTGACTGTTTTGAGTGCAGAGACTCCGAGAGCTCTGCAATGAGTAGAAGGGTCTGTAAGTGATACGTCCCTGCAAACACGAACAGCACGGGCGCAGTGCCCCGCTGTGGAGAATGCAAGCCCCTCCGTGGTTTCTGGGGAGGTGAGGGTGTCAGGAGAGAGAACTCCAGGGCGGGGTGAGGACCACAGCTTCTGGGCTGTTCCTGGAGCAAACTATGAAGGGTCTGTGCTCTGCTCTGGTGAGGAATGTCCTTTGATGAGATTACATTTGTCGAAGGAATGAAGAGATTTGTTCTCCTAAGAAGGTTTAAAGTCCTCCCTTTCTCACAAACTCGCTTGGGCCGGTACCGTTTTTAAGTTCACCCTACATCATGCTTATTGTGTTCCGGGCACTGCTTCACTTGAACCCAGTCCTATGAGGTAGGTACTGTTATCCACATCACATCTCCACAGACTCCCTCACTTCTACTGAGCAGTATAGGCTGTCATCCCTGCACGCATTCATTCATTCATCGAATACTCACAGACCACCTCCAAGGTGCCAGGAACTGCCCCAGGTTCCAGTGACAGCCAGATCGGGTCCTGCTCTAAGGTGGCTCTGTGTTAGTGGGACGGAGATCACCAGTGGGTGAATGAGTGCGCAGAAACACGACCGATTTGAGTAAGTGCCACGATAGATATGAAGGCGCTCTGTGAAAATGGCGTTTAAACTGGGGTGCAAAGGAGCCAGTGCGCACAGAGCCCAGGGAAAGCACTTCGTCGAGGAGGCAGTGTGTCCACAGACCCTGAGACAAGAGTCCCCGGCTTGTCTGAAACTTACAGGCCATTGACGGCCACGGAGAAAGTGCAGGGGGGTGGGAAGACGTAGGCGGGGCCAGAGCTCTGAAGGCCAAGCGCAATAGGGCTTCAACGGGGGCTTGGAGTGGGGAGTTACCTGACCAGGCTAATGCCGTAGAGGACTACTCTGTCTCTGTGTGGAGAGTGAGCTGCAGGGGACAGGACGGCAGCTGAGGGCGGTGAGCAGGCCGTGTCTGCCGTAGCCCAGCCGAGAGATAACAGCGACTCACGTTGGGAGGCGGCCGTGACGATGGACGGAAATGGACCATTTGGAGCTACAGTTTGGAGGTGGAACTGTGAAGACTGGCAGACAGATTAAATGTGGGGAGCTACACAAAGAGAATTATAAAAAATGATTTCTAGATCTTGACTTGAAAACCTGAATGGATGGCAGCCACTGGGGAAAATAGTTTGGCTTACTGGTTTACCTAAGACATTACTGGTTTAACTTATAAAACTAAACATAAATATAACCGAATGGCCCCGCAATCCCACTCTAGGTATTTACCCAAGAGATATGAACACTTATGTCCAAACAGAAATGCGTATCCTAGTTGTCTTTCAGTGTGTGAATCGATAAATATTTTGTGGGAATCCTAACCCTTAATCTGTTCTCTGTCCCTGGACCATAGTTCGACCTTTTCCAGAATGTCACTAACGGAAGCATGAGCACGCAGCCTTTGGAGACTGGCCTCTCTCACCGGGCACAGTGCCCCTGAGCTCCATCCACGCTGCTGTGTGCTTCAGCAGGCCATACCTTCCAACACTCCCACCAGAAGCCCACATTTAAAGATGTTCTTAATGATTTCTAGAGAGAGGAAGGAAGAGAGAGAGAGAGAACTATCGACTGGTTGCCTCCCATATGCACCCTGACCAGGGATTGAACCTGAAACCTAGGTATGTGCCCTTTCCAGGAATCGAACCCACAACCTTTTGGTAAACGGGATGACACTCCAACCAACTGAACCACCCGGCCAGGGCCAATAGCCAATTTTTTTTTTTTTAATCCTCACCTGAGAAGGAGAGAGAGAGAAACATCGACGTGAGAGGGACACATCGACTGGTTGCCTCCTGCACGATTCCGACCAGGGCTAGGGACGAACCGCAACCGAGGTACGTGCCCTTGCCCAGAATCGAACCCGGGAGTCATTGGTCCATGGGCCAACGCTCTAACCACTGAGCCAAATCGGCCAGGGCCCAAAAGCCAATTTTAATGTATGTAAATTAAAAATAATTAAACAAATATTTTGAAATAGAAAAAAGCGAGGGGCAGAAGTTAAAGAAATTTTGTGGATGGGGAAAATGGAGGCAGAAACGGATGGGTGGGATGGGCGGGAGATGAAGGAGCTATACCTAAACCCCATAATTCCAGTTTGCAAAACTGCATTAAGTTTACTGGCAGGCCTGGTCAGGCAACAAGTAAGCACTGTCCCTCTGAGGGTCTGTGGGAGGGGTGCAGGGTGAGCTGCTTGAGGGGAGAGAAAGAGGGTGGGGTGAGGAGTGAGGAGACCTGAGAGTCCAGCCTCCCTGAAGCTGTGCTCCCTGGACCCCTGGCTGTCCCTCACTCCATGTCTGCCCTGCGGCCAGCACTGTCCCTGGAGTCAGCCTGGCAAATGACCTATTAGCATCCACATCTGATCAGCTCTGCCATCCTTATGCAGGTCTAACCCTGCTTGGGGCTCTCGGTATCTCTGGGTGTTTTCCAAAATCATGAGCGTAGACTACTGAGTCATTACAAGAGGAAGGGAAAGGTTGGGAGTAAGTGAATGCTGGGGCCTGTCTGTTCTCTGTGCTTGGGTCCAGAGAAGAGGGAGGGGAAGAGGAAGAGGAGGAGAAGGAGAAGGAGAAGGAGGAGGGGGAGGGGGAGGAAGAGGGGGAGGAGGAATAGAAGGAAGAGAAGGAGGGGAGGAGGGAGGAGGAGGAAGGAGGAGGAGGTAGAGAGGGAGGAGGAGGAGGGGGAGTAGGAGGAGGGGGAGGAGGTAGAGAGGGAGGAGGAGAAGGAGGAGGGGGAGGGGGAGGAAGAGGAGAAGGAGGAGGGGGAGGGGGAGGAAGAGGGGGAGGGGGAATAGAAGGAAGAGAAGGAGGGGAGGAGGGAGGAGGAGGAAGGAGGAGGAGGTAGAGAAGGAGGAGGAGAAGGAGGAGGAGGAGAGAAGAGAGATGCTGGCCCACAGGTCTGCTTAGACTTGGGCTTCGTGGTTAGATTCTCAGGCGTCCACGGTACAGCCTACCTAACCCACAGCGGCTGGAAGGACTCCAGGCACAGATTCCACCGCTTCCCGTTCACACGTGTCTGTGTTTGAAATGTTTCTGCCACCAAAGGCTGGAAAGCAACATACTAAATTGTGGCCAGTGGTTTCCTTTAGGTTGTGCAATTATGGGTGACTTTCAGGGAGAAAACTATTATAAAAAAGAAAAGAAAAAAAAAAAGAACCCTAAGCCATGAATTCTGCGCAGAAACAGGGACAGTCTAAGTCACAGAACCACCAGGAAGCTTTGCCACTGCGCTCCCTTCTCTGAATGTCTCCTGTGTCCTACAATCTTACTTTTTGTCTTGGTTAATCTCTAACTCATGCAAATATTATCTTGGTGTTAGATTACAGAAAATATCTCCGATAAACTCCATGAGACAACGAGTATTCACTGCACTCTGAGATACAGTAGTTGCTCAATAAACATGTTGTAGAAATAGAAAAATAACAAGTTAACCGTACCTAACCCAGTGCTGCCCAATAGAAACATAGTGCAGGCCACATATACAATTTAAAATTTTCAAGTAGCTACATTATAAACATTAAAAGAAACAGGCAAAATCAAATTTAATAATATATATCACTTAATCCCACATATTTAAAATATTATCATGTCAACCTGTAATCAACATAAACATTACTAATGTAATCTTTTCCATCCTTTGTGCACTTACAGAACCACTCTATTTGGACAGCACATTTCAAATGCTCAAAAGCCACACCTGGACAGTGGCTACATTAGTGGTCTAGCCCAAGACTTGACATCTGGTTGCCTGCCAATGTTTTCTGAACGCCCGGACAGGAACCAGAGGGAGCGCTGCTCCGTGGAGGGCCTGGGAAATGTTCTAATGCTGTGAGGTGTAGTGCTGGACTCGCGGGTCCTACAGCAGGGATTCGATTTGCTAATGGGATCTTTGCCTTAACCTGTGTCTGTGGCGGGAGACACAAAGGTGTTGACCCGCTGAGTCCCTCTTATTCCTTTTATCTGGTGGTGAGGAAGCTGGCCTTGAGTCACCAGTGGATTCTGTGTGTACTCTAGCCATCACTGCCAATAAGAAAGAGGACTGAGCTTGCATACATGGTCATGATCCTTAGAATGCCAGGAACACACTGTGAGAATGTTCACACCGGGGTACATATAGAACACGCACGCCTCCCACAGGAAGCACTGCACACAGGTGGGGGATGCGATGACAGAACACGCACACTGCTGCCCCCAGGATGCTCTGGTCAGGCACCTGACCCTGCCTTCTCTCCTTCAGGCAGGCCCACCTGGACTCACCTGCCTGGCTCTGACCATCCCTGGAGGTGGGCTTGTTCTCCACTCCATGCAATCCTGTCTCCTGCCCATCTGTGTTCCCACTGCCTGTGTCAGGCAGTTGTACAGTTGGACAAGCAGGACCCTGATGGCAAATCATAGACTTTCAGAGCTAACAGGTCCTTCCATTGAGTCCAACCTGCCACAGAATATGGAAGTTTCTTCTATACTCTTCCTCACCGATGGGCATCCTTCCTACAGCTTGACCATCCTTGGAGACGAGGCGCTCACAACACCACGGGCAGTGCAGTGTCTGGACGCCAGCTCTGGTCGTCTGGGAAGTCGTTATTACATGTTCCCAATTCTGCCTCGACGTACCTTCCACACCCTGGGCTGGGCTCGGCTCCTGAACCAGCGCGGATGGGATGTGGGAAGTGGGCTTTGTGCCCATGTTTCAACTCCACTGTCCCTCTGCAGACAGGTCCATGTGGGCCCTTGCCCTCCGTCCCTTCCCAGTCACTATCTACCACGTCGCCTGTTTGGTTTGTGGCCTCCTGTCCATGTTTCTGTAACGCTGTCTTAGCTGCCCAGCTACCTGACTATTTTCTGTCCCCCGGCTGAATGCAAAATCCGTGAGCGCACCCACAGCACGCGGTGCATGTCCGACACAGATGGCAAACGGTGTGCTGAATGAATGAATACGTGTAAGTGTGTACCTATGTGTGTGTGTAAGTATACCTGTGGATAAACGTGTACTTGTTTTATCTCCTCCTCTTTGAGAGACCTGAAAGAGCCCATTGGATGTGTTGAAATTTTAAGAGAGCAGTTTATGTATAGCGGGGGAAAACCTTGAGATCATTTTGAAAGGGATAAAAGATAGATGGAAAAATGGGCCAGGGTGGCTGTGGGTGAAATCATGCCTGGGAGATGCCTGGAAGGGGGGAAGGAGGAACTGAAGGGTCCATTTCCTCATGGTCTGGCTCCTCCTAAAACCCCAGCAATCTGACCCCTTTTTCTTCGTCACACTATTGAACCTGGTCATAGACAATCTTACCGAATCTAGGTTTCATTATTCGTCTCCCATTTGTGCTGTTCTACCTTGCTCCATATCAATGAATGAATGAATAACACATTCGACGTCAGATGTTGAAGGCCCTCGTGAACCTGGCAGGGCTCACAACCCATCAGGCAGAAAGGCAACAGGCCCTGCGACGGGGTCCAGAACCACCGCCCAGTCGTTTCTCCAAACTCCCCCTCTTACTGTGGTCTCCGTATATTTTGGCTCTTGATCTACCTTCTTGGATGACTCTTTGTTACAAGTTGACTTGTCTCCCAAAAGACAGGCTGAAGCCCTGACCCCCAGGACCTCAGAATGTGGACTCATTTGGAAACAGGGTCGCTGCGGATGTAACTAGTTAAGAGTAAGACCAGATCATAATGGAAGAGTGTGTCCTCAATCCAATATAACTGGTACCCTGATTAGAAGACAGCCACAGGGGAGAAGGCCGAGGGAACACAGAGGCAGAGATCAGAGCAATCCATCCAACAGCCGAGGAAGGACAAGGGCTGCCGGCTGTCACCAGAACTAATAAAAAGGCAAGGAAGAGATTCGCCCTCAGAGCCCTCAGGTGGAACCAAATCTGCAGACTTCGGCCTCCAGAACCGGGAGACAATGCCTGTCTTGTTTCAATCCACCCAGCTGGTTCCAGCAGCCCTAGGAAACGAAGATACTCTTTCTTCATCTGGTTGATTTCTCCTTTCCTTCCACTTTCTGTCTTCCTCATCTGTGATTTCCTGCTGGCTGTTTCTACAAGATCCCCCATTTCTTCACGCTCTCTGACCTCTGCACGGAAATCTCCAGCCTTCCATTTCTGTTCCTAACTTTCCCCTCAACTGCCTACAGATCTTCAGCTCAGCGCTTCTGTGGCTCAGACCGACCCGAACCACACTCAGGGACTGCCCTCCTCCACCAGCTGTTGGCAAGCACCCCACCTTCCGCCACGTGCCACTCGGGCCTTCCTCACCCAGACCT
Source organism: Tadarida brasiliensis (assembly GCA_030848825.1). NCBI lineage: Eukaryota > Metazoa > Chordata > Mammalia > Chiroptera > Molossidae > Tadarida > Tadarida brasiliensis. The sequence goes on from CM061273.1 coordinate 16,241,632, forward strand.
CTAACTTTGGACTCCTCTGTCCGACCCTCTAAGTGAAACTTTCATGTTTGTCACCATTTCTCTATTCCCAGCTTCCTACCCACCTTAATATAAGACCATAGCGCTTGGAGTACCTGGAGCCCTCTAACTCTCTGGTCTCCAGTCCTGCCTCACCTGGGGACATAGCTCTGTGACCTTCAGCTTTCACTGCACTCACTTTCCCTCCAGGACCTGTGGTCTCTCTAGCAGTAGGCAGCTCATTTCGCGCCAGCCTCACATTGTCTAAGCCTAGCCCCACGTGTGGCCCGTCTCCGCCACAGCCCCTCCGCTGCCCATGGCCATTTCCACCAGCACAGCACGAATTAATCCACTCTTCTGGATGGAACACATTGCCCTCTCCAGAGCGACTGACCCTCCGCCAACACTACGGGATGTGTTCACTAAAGGTAAATGATGTTCTGTAAATGTGGGCCCACGAGGTATCGCAGAGCGGAATGTATCAGCCTGACAGCAGTGTTTAGTAGTAATAATTGAATTTATAATTTGAAATTGGTTTCAGCAGAGGCTGGGAGTAGGTAAGTGGTTTCATTGGTTAAGGTGGGTCATGTACCTAGAATATACCCTATGTGACTAGCTCTAAAAGATGCCATCTGAAACAGATTTGGGGCCGCCTGGCACCAAGATGCTTTGCATATATGCTGGGGGTGGTTCCAGACTTGGGGACAGTGCATGTCCTGTGTGTCCCACTGCACCTGAGCACTCCACACCCCTTTAAATGCATATCTTTCTCCTGCTGTTGTACCACTGCCGTGTCCTTATCCTGTAATATAACTGTTTTGTGCATAGAAACTGGTTCTTGTGAGCCCTTTTAGAGATTGAACGTGTAAGGTGATCATTGTGTAATTAATATAGGCCTTTACATATGCTTTTTTAAAAGTTCGTTTTTATGTTTCAATTATAATTGACATATCATATTATATTAGCTTCAGGTATACACCCCAGTGATTGGACATTATATAACATACTAACTGATCATCCCGATAAATCTTGAACCCATCTGACACCATAAAGTTATTAGAATATTATTGACTATATTCCCTACGCTATAATTTACATCCCCATAACTATTTTGGTACTAAACTACCAATTTGCACTGCTTAATCCCTTCACCTTTTTCACTCATACCCCTTAGCCCCCCTCCCATCTGGCAACCATCAAAATGTTCTCTGTATCTATGAGTCTATTTCTTCTGCTCATTCATTTATTTTGTTTTTTTAGATTCAATTGTTGATAGATATGTATTTATTGCTATTTTATTGTTTATATTTTTTATCATTTTTTTCTTTTCTTCTTCTTGACCCTTTAACATTTCTTGCAATACTAATTTGGTGGTGATGAACTCCTTTGGGAAGCTCTTTATCTGACCTTCGATTCTAAATGATAGCTTTGCAGGGTAGAGTAACCTTTGTTTGTAGGTCCTTGCTTTTCATTACTTTGAATATTTTCTGCCAATCCCTTCTGGCCTGCAAAGTTTCTGTTAAGAAATCAGCTGACAGTCTTATGGGAGCTCCCTTGTAGGTAACTGTTTTTCTATTGCTACTTTTAAGATCCTCTCTTTGTCTTTAACCTTTTGCATTTTAATTATGATGTGTCTTGGTGTGGGCCTCTTTGTGTTCATCTTGTTTGGGACTCTCTCTGCACTTCCTGGACTTGTATGTCTATTTCTTGCACCAGGTTGGGGAAGTTTTCAGTCACTATTTCTTGAAACAGGTTCTCAATCCTTTGATCTCTCTCTTCTCCTTCTGGTGTCCCCATGGTGCAGATGTTGTTACACTTGATGTTGTCTTAACTATTCTCATTTTCAAAATTCTTTTTTTTTTTTTTTTTGCTGTTATAATTGGATGTTTTCTGGTGCCTTGTCTTCCAAATTGCTGATTTGATCCTCTGCTTCATCTTCTCGACTGTTGATTCCCTGCAGTGTATTCTTCATTTCAGTCATTATAGTCTTCATTTCTGACTGGTTCTTCTTTATGTTTTCTATCTGTATTTTTATGTTTCCTATCTCTTTGCTTAAGTTCTCACTAAGTTCATCTATTTTTCCCTTAAGTTCACTGAGCATCCTTAGAACCAGTGTTTTAAACTCTGCAGCTGGTAGAATGCTTGTCTCCATTTTGTTTAGTTCTTTTTCTGCAGTTTTTTTCTGTCTTTTTCATTTGGGACATGTTCCTTTCTCTCCTCATTTTGGCAGCCTCCCTGTGTTTGTTTCTATGTATAAGGTAGAGCTGCTACATCTCCTGGGCTTGGTATAGTGGCCTAATGTAGGTGTCCTATAGGGTCACGTGGCACAGGCTCCCCGTCACCTAAGCTGGGCACTCTAGGAATACCCACCTGTTGTAGTTGAGCCTTGATTGCTGTTGGAATGTCAATGGGAGGGATCCACCTTCAGGCTGATCAGCTGCAAGGACTAGCTTTGACCACCCTGGAGGATAAGCTATGCAGTGGCCCACACCACTGAGCTGGACTTACTTCAGTGGGGCTCTGGTGTCTGGTGAGTCTTCTCCTTAAGTGTGTCACTTGTGGAGGTGTTTGGGTGGTGCTTCAACATGGTCTGAAGCTGTCCACTGGGTGTACTGGCTCTGGGAGGTGGAGGCCAAAGTCAGACACTGCCTGTGTTCTGTCCGGGGCCAACCGGCATGAGCTATAGAGTGATCTGCAGGTGGCTGCTGCTTGTGCTGAGCTTGGAGGTGCCCAGGAGAGGCCAAGCTACTAATCAAGGCTGGCTACTGTTAGTGTTGGGCCTGGGACCACTTAGCAAGAGGTATAGGACACTCCGAGCCTGGATGCTGCTTCTTTGAGAGATTTTAGAAAAGTCTGAAGCATGAGACAAGACAGGCCATTCATATGGAAAAGCCATTGGAATTAGCTTAAATGGGCCCATAATTTGGTGGGGCAGGGCCTCAGGAAATCACAAGGTCAGAGCAGTGATAGCCAGGTTGATGGAGTCTCAGATATGGCACCCACCTGACAGCTGTGTGGGGAAAAGGCTCAGAAAAGGAACAATGGCCTCTGCCAGCACTTTTGTCTGGAGAAAGCTGCCCCTCCAGCTCTCACCCTGACGCCAGACACTTCAGTTCCTCCTTGTTTGTGCCTGGTGCCTTTCGAGCTGCCTCCCCATCACTGGAACTCGGAGGGACTGAGTCCAAGTAAATCAGTGTGCGGGCCTTTTAAGAGCAAACTTGAGACTCCAGCAGCCTCGGTTTCACTCAACCACAATCCCTGCTGGGTTTTACAGACAGAAGTTATGGGGACTTCTCTTCCCAGCACTGGAACCCTGGGCTGGGGGCCTGTGGTGAAGCTGGGACCCCTTGCTCCTCAGGGGGTCCTCCACAGCCGAGATATCCTTCCCAATCTTTACCACCGCATGTGGGTGTGGGGCCAGCCCATTCTGCACCTCTGGCCCTCTTACTTGTCTCGATGTAGCTTCTTCTTTATATCTTTAATTGTACAACTTCTGTTCTGTACAATTAATTTCAGTTCTGAATGATGATTGTTCTGTAGTTTCGTTGTTTATTTGACGTGGTTGTGGGAGGAGGGGAGTACTGCGTTTACCTCTGCTGCCTTCTTGCCCGGAAGCCCTACTTATGCTTTTTTGACACATAAATCCCCAGTTTGTTTCTCCTTCCCATCCACCCCACACCCAATCTCTAAGGAGGTCTCAAACTCCGGTCTTCCAAGAGGTCCCTACCACTGTCCTCCCATCTACTGATCTTCACAAAAGTTGACCTAAAAGGACGTTAGCACTTGAAGAACTTTCTTCTATGGTTTGGGGGCACCACAGTTTACTGGCAAGCCCAGTTCCAACTCAGCCAATGAACAGTTTCACAAAGTTTGGGCAGTTCCTTAGCCCTTCTGTGTCTCAGTTTCCTTATCAATAAAATGGGGATGCTAATGTCCACTGCAAAGGATCACTGTGCGGTCTGAACAAGATACTACAGAAACAGTGCCTGACATTCAAGGAGCAGCAATGCATCTGAGCACCCTCTCCCCTTCCTGTACTGTCTCTCTCTTCCTGAGGAGACTGTCAGCTCTGCAGTGCAGGTAATCCTTTTTCATATTTGCATGGTGCCACCCAAAGCAATAAGCCCGGTGGGACACAAAATAGACACTGAGGTCACAGAGTTCGAGACCACCGTGAGAAAGCTGAAGGCAGGGTTTGTGCAGAGTTATACCTCCGTGGAGGCATGTGCCCGTGGGGCTGGCTTGAGATGACTTAACTCTTAGGAAACATTCTTTCTTTCTCTTTTCAACAGGACAGCCACAGAGCACTTGTGAGGACTAAATACGATAATGGAGGCAAGGTTTCCGGTGCTTAGGAGGTACTCCATAAACGTTGATCTTCCCTGTGGATGCTCATCTCCCCTTCTGCTCCCAGGGAGATTCCAAGTGAGGCAGTTCTTGTTTCCACTGTGGCGCTGACACCCCAAGTCTCGGGGACGCATGACAGGCAGTCACAGCACAGAGTCCGAAGAGACAACATGGAACGGACAGCACCCTTCCCGTGGGGCAGCCCTGGCCCTGCCCACTGCTGTCTGCAGATGTGCTAAGACTTCTACTGCCCATCAGCCTCTCGCTTTCACAACACCCCCTCACACACGACAGGGGGACTTCCACCAGCAACAGAACCTGCCAGCCGTGACACACGCGTGCTTAGAGTGGAAGAAAACGGGAAGAAGAGACATTCATGGAGGAGATGATGACAGAGCTTGGGATGAGGCCTTTGATGAGGGAATGAGGGGGATCCATCAGATCAGCAAGGGTGCTGTATATGGAGAAACATGAAATGCCTGCCTTCTCTTTGAAAAGGTTTAGTTGGGGGAAAAAGACGTGTGGAGGCTGGAGGGGGGTGAGCTGTTAATGAATCTGGCATTAAGAGGTTTGTGTTAACTCGAGGGAGGTGGCTCCATTCCCAGATGTGATTCAGCTCCTTCCGGAGCGCTGTGGGGGGTCTTCTCTGAGGTCAGCAGCAGCTAAGCGGAAATATCCAACTGTTCATTATTCCCAGAGATGGCACCACTTCCTCCAGCGCATTTTGGGAACGAGACAATAGCCCCACGCTGGGTGAATTGGTCCAGCCCTACATTTCTGAGGCTAGCATCCTTGATTCAGAGATTCTTCTTTCTTACCTTCCTTCCTCAGAAAACTGTGATCCCTCCAGGTCTCTGGTTTTCAAGGTCACCTTGACACCATGTCTTGTGCTTAAATGTGTATTATTTGTTCAACATGCCTATGGCTTTACTGACATCTGAAGATAGTTGGCTGATATTAGGCAAAGCAATGGCTCTGTTTCCTCCGGACAAGCACGATGGTGCCCGGTCTGAGAGATGACAGGGTCATCTGGAGCCTAGGAAGGAGCCAGGTCACAGCATCAAGATGCTTAGTTGGCAAACACTGGCAATGGGACTGTACCTGCTTCTTCAGGGGTGCAGGCTGAAAGACAGAAGGTTCTGAAAGCCATATCTCACTGGCTTCTCCCACACTGTGGGAGATGAGGAGGCATGCATTACTACTGTGTTCAGCCTAGGAATCTGAATTTAAGTGACTTGCTCAAAATCACAAAGGCAGACACAAGATAAAAAATTTCCTGGGCTCCACACCATGGAAGCTGGGTCAGGAAAAGCTGGATCCGGTGGCTGGGCAGAGCCACCCAGACAGAAGAGCCATGACTTGTCTCCCAGGCTGGACACAGCCGGAAACGGCACCTATTCCCACACCTCTGCCCATGTGTGCACTTCAACTCGACCTGTCTGCTGCGGTTTCACTCCACCAGGTATTTGCCGAAGAGTGTTTCCTGACAGCAGCCTTTCAGGGGCGGAATGCTGAGGAATTGGATTAGGAGTGGTGGATTCTAAAGGTCAGCGCCACAGTTAATTAGCACGAACGTGCTTGAGCAGCGGCAGCCGTGCGCAGCAAGCAGAGAGCTGCCGCGCCTCCACGGTCCCTAAGGCTCTGAGGCTTTTTCTTTGACATCAGCCCCACCAAAGACAAAGGCCGTGCATGTGTGTGTCTGTGTGTGCATGCTCTGTTCTCTGCATTTCTACCACTGGGTGATTCCTGTGACCGCCACCACAGTCCGCTGACACACAGGGCCATCCAAGCACACTGCTTCGACCCCTGCTGCTCCCTCTGCGAGCAGCACCCTCCCTCACCTGCTGCTCCTGTTTGGCCAACTCCTGTGCAACTTTCAAGACCCAGCCCACCGGTCATTTCCTTGAAAACGCCTGCTCCATCTCCTGTCTATTGTGGCTAAGAGATCTTGTTTACATCCTCTGCGCCCCCAGGCTTCCACGGCTGCCTCCTTCCAGCCCTCCTTGCCTATTTATTGCCACTGCCTTCCCTAGCCTTTGAGCACACCTCGGCATCACCAGTACTCGGCATAGTGCCTGACACGTGGTAGGGGCTCAGTCATTGTTTGCTGAATGCAAGTGAAGTTTTCAAAGAATAAATGTCCAGTGGCTGAGGGCAAAACCATACACAAGCAAAGCTGTCATGTAATTAGGATTTAACGTCCTTGACTAATATCAGTACACTTGCATTGCTAAAACACGTCGATATGAAGATGATCTGAGTTACCTGACGAGGATATGTTGGGATGTGAGTAGTGGTGTCTGACAGACAATTACACCTGTTCTTTCAAGAGTATTAAGTGCTGTGTAGATCCTCTTCTGAATACTTCCACTGAGTTTGGCTTTCCTGTTACACCTCTAGCTTCATCAGAGGTCATTTTAAAAACTTGTGTTAAAAACACCTCTCTACACCTGCATTTTCCACAAAACTGTCGCTCGCTGCGTTCTACAAACGTTATCTGCACCATGCAACGGTTATTCTAGAATCTGACACCAAGAAAATCATGGTCTCCTCTGCAGAACCGGCAAGCCTCTGTCTTTCTAATACCCAGGTGTACCTAAGTGTCATCTTTTCCTTTTTGACATGGCTGCCAGGAAACTCAGAGTCACGTCTGATTCTCGTTTACTGATTCTCAATCATTATGTTCACTGATTTTTGACTTCCTGGTAGTTCTTGGGAGAATTACAAACCATTGTTAAATACATCCCTGTTGCTTCTTTCTTTGGTGTAAGCCCCAGGGGCTGCCTGTTTGAGATGTGCTCCATCCACATCTCCACCTGCAATCAGCTATATCTCCGTTAATGAGTTGAGATTTGGGGCACAGCATTTGTCATCATTGTTGTTATTTTTGTTTAGTTTTGTTTGGGTCCAGAACATCTGACTCCACACAGCCCATCCCTCCTGATTCACGGGTCGTGAGTGATCTCTGGAGGACCATCTCGCTGGAGTTTCTTAAATCACCTCTGGGAGAGGGATTCCGTGTCGACAGCATCACTGTGTGAAAACGCCTTATGGCTGTTTCCATGAAACATGGGAAGAGAAACAGAAGCTTAACTTTCTCCTTCCTTTCTTGATCTTGATTTTTCTACACCTCTCTCATTTTCCTGAATTTATCTTCTGCCTGTCATTTCTGGTACAATGTCTCAAATCCTTTCTAGAAGGAAAAGTACCTCTAGGTCCAGCTCAAATGTCTTCAACCCTCTGAATCATTCCTGTCCTTCCCCTTCCCCCACCCGCCTCCTTCCTCTTTGTTCTCAGAACAATTCCATCCCATTATTGTTTCTGTACAGCAGAAACTATATTATATTGTAATTTTTGTCGTATGGCTAAGGATTGCCCTCAAATCAGCTTCTTGGAGTCGAGTGATGTGCCCATTTCTTTGTATTCCATGGGCCCACCTTAGCAGAGGCATTGGCTTAAACATGTTACATGCACTTGCTGTGCTTCAGTTTGTTTCTGAAAAATAGACATAATCATAGTACCTACCTTATGGGGTAGTTGTGAGGATTAAGAGAGAAAAGCCAAGTTAGGCCTGGTACACAGAGTAACCCACAATGAATGCTAGTTCATATGAACTATTATTATTAGTGGTAGTATTATCATTTATAATATCCCCAGTATATCACAGCGCCTAGTACAGAGCTTACTACTCAATAAACACATGCAGAATAAATGCTGAGTAATGCTGCGTATAAACATGCTGCCCCTGTCTCCTTGTGAGGGCATCACGCTGCCCCTTTCTGAGATGGGGGTGCAGAGGCTGACGTAGCAAAGGCTGGAGCTGAAGTCAGAATCCAGGTGTGCAAATTCCTGGCTACGAACCTTATGCTAAGAGGTGCAGCCTTTGTCGGAGGGCTCAGGCAGCTGCAAGAGAAAAGAAACTTCAAATCCCAGAGCGTCCTTCAGGATTCCCGAGGGCAAGGCTTCTCAGGCTGGGTCAAGCACGTGTGTCAAAGCCGTCAGATGCCACCTCTGCTCAAACACCCGAGACTGCGGGGCAGGCCTCAGTGTGATCGTGGGCACTGCAACTGCACCCCGACTCTGGCCTCATTCTCGGTTTGCTTTTTCTGCTAAGAAGTACCCGATGGACAGGACTCAGTCCCACCTCCTCCGCGTCCCTTGTCTGAGCTCAGGAGGAAGTGCTAATGAGCAGTGGCTGGGCTAAAAGGACAGGTGAGACATCATTAGAGTGGACGCTCACGGCCAGCCCAGCCCAGAGCCATTCTGCTGCCTGGGACCCGGCAGGCCCTGCGGCATGCCCTGGGCCCTGCAGCCTCCGCCCCGGGCTCCCTCCAGCACGCCCACAGGTGGCGCGAGGGCCGTCTGCAGGACGATCCTGTCCAAAGGCAAACTTCTATCCCTGGAATCTATTAGCGTAGGTCAGCGCTTTGCAACCGGTGTGCTGCAAGGATTTTTAAAACACGCAGAGCCTGCCTGTGTAGTCAGGGGCACTGACCTCTTTTCCCTTAGACTGTCAAATAAAAACTAACAACAGCCAACCCAATAGCCATCCAGTGTGAATGAATCAACATTACACCTCTTTTTTTTTTTTTTTTTTTTTTTTGGTCATATCGGCAAGATACATTTTTTTGGTGGGCCGCATTGTGTAATTAGTTTATGTGCCATGTGATGAAAAGGGCTGGGATCACTGGCATACACAGTGCCCGCGCCCTGTGTGTCAGGCACTGGGCTAAGTGTTTTGTATGCGTATTTAACCACACAGCAGCTTCTGAGGGAAGCGCTATGATCAGTCCCGTCTGCAGGTGAGGAAACCAGCCTCACAGAGGTTACAGCGCTTTGTGTCATATCACTCAGCCAGTGAAGGCTGGGCTGGGCCTGGGACTCCATCCTCCTGGACCCAGAGGCTCTGCCCTTCATGGCACAGTGTGCTCTGACGGAACCAGTAAAAGGATAGGTAGGTTTTGGGGGAACTAGGGGATGTGGGGGAGAGGCAAAGGCCAGAAACAGAGGGGGTTCTCCTGGTGGGCAGATCCAAGGGGACCCGATTCAGGCTGACCCTGGCAGGACAATTTGTTATTGGTTGGCCAGCATTCATGTACCATCCCTGTGACCTTGAGCCTGAGGCTGTTCGTTAGCAACAGAATTGGGTAACAATACTGAGACATGACAGTATTCCAAGTGTCAGGTGCCAAATATCAGTGCACATCCCGAAGCGTGGTCCCAGGGTGGTAAGGGTGATGATGGTGATGGAGAAGGCACTGTGTACCCAGAGAGGGGACAGCAGAGGAAGGGAGGGCCCCCCAAAAGGGAGATGAGGCAGCTCCACAGTTTCCTGCTCCTTGGCTTTGTCCCCAGTCTGCCTCTAGGAGTTGCCCCGGGCACTGCCCTTGTTAGGGACAAAAGGCTGCAGCATTCTCTCCCTTAGCAGAGGTGAGATGTGCCCGGAGCAGCTCGCTGCCCACAGAAGGCAGCACTGGTCAGTGGCGTTCAGCGTGGGACCAGACACAGCTCACAGTCCACAGGAAAGAAGACAGAGTGAAAAAGTGGCAGAGTGGTGGACACATGTCGACGTTGTGGGTGAAACTGTCCAATGCTACGAACTCACTGTGGGTATGAATACATTTTGGCTTTGAATCTCAAATCTGTGATGACGCCCGCCTTCCCACTCCCCACCACGTACACACCCACTGGAGAACATTTTGGAAAGTAACTAGTCTTTTCGTTTTTCACTGTTGTTTACGGATGCTCAGAGAAGACGTGGTTCTCCAGCTCTCTAACGCACCCCTCGCCGGTCTCACTAAGCCATGTTCCAGCATTCTCCTTAGGAGCCTCTCATTCCTGCTGCAGGTGGCCGGCCCCACCCGAGGGTGGCGCAGATAGCTTCACGCCTTCCTTACGCTACAGAATCCAAATATGTCCCTGACCCTGGTTCTAGATGGGTCTTTTTATTTTTTTAGAATATCTAATCCCTTAACCAAATGAAAGACCCTTACATGGCCATCCCCACTGTTTTTTCTTTTCATCCTTCACCACGGGGGCATTCTGAGAGTTTTCCACTTCCTCTCCTGAATGCATCTTACGTTGGCTATTTCAGGGACAGCTGTCCTGGGAGGTGCCGTCAGTGTCTTCAGCCTGGCTGGGAACCGGGAAGGACGTGAGATGGGTGTGCAGTTGGGCTACGGAGGAAGGAAGCTCCTTCACTCCTTCCTCTCATCTCATTTTCCACTGCTGTCCTCTGCACTTTCTCAAGTCCTTCACTTTCCCCCGACTGGCCATTTGTCTCTGTGCCTGGGCTCTCTTTGCCCGGCCTCCTCTCCCCGTCTCTCGATGGAGCTGTGAGAACAGCAGGTCCAGCCCAGGCGGAACCAAGCCCACCGCCAGGCGCCGTGGAGCCGGAGCAGAGAGGTGGCGGCGGCAGGGAGACCACCAGGAGGCCTCGCTTGCCCGGTGGGCATGCTCCATTCCGGGCACTTGCTCTACCTTGTCCCCGGCTCTTACACCCAATGTGGACGAGCAGACGGACGCTTCGAGAAACGACGGCCTGCCCAAACCCACGCAGAAGTGACCCGGTAAGATGGAAATGAATAGCCCAAGGCTACTTAGATCCAAATCAAAGCCTGTGTTCTCTTGACCGGCACCCTTCCTCCCTGTCCTGGAGCGGGTCCCGCAGGAGCGCGGAGAGGACGGGGAAGGGAACGCAGGAACAGAGCGCCGGGTGCTGTCCCGTTACACGCTGCATCCCCCTCTCCTTCTCCACACCCTCTCCTCTCCGAGAAACCCACCGCGTCACTGGACGGCAGCGGCTGTGGGCTAGAGTTTGGAGCCAATTAGAAAGTGGCCAATGTCTGCCTTCGGTTCCCACCAATCTTCCGTGTCCGCACTTCCTCCTTGACTACGGCTCTTCAAGGAAAGACGTGTCCTGGAGGGCAGGTTCCCCGCCTAGGCTTGTTTGTTTCCTGCTCAGCATTAGCAGGTACTAGGTAAATACGGACTGAAAGGATGACTGAATGGATGATAGGGGTACCATGCCAGCACCCTGGGGCCCTCAGGCCGCCTCCTGTGTGGCTGTGAGGCACCTGCCCTCCCACCAGGTGGCCTTTCCCTGTCCCACTGAAGTGCGATCAGGGTCGGTCCACCCCCTCTGCAGGTTTCTAATCTCAAAAGGGGATGGATCTCCCCTTTTCTCAGTAAAGGACTAGAAAGCTGTTAGACCATGTAAACCTCTCTCCCCAAGGGCTAAAAACTTTAGAACAAGAGAGACGGGAGGTGAGCTGCCTTCAGATGCGTCCAGCGGAGGGCCTGCCCTGCCACGGGACGGCGTGAGAGCGGGAGGACCCAACGCTTCGCGGGGCTGCTGAGTAGTGGACGAGGTTCCTTAACGTGAGGGCTGGTGTCACTGGCTTAAGGTTACATCAGCAGTCAGCTGTAGATCCAGGATTCAAGGCGGACATCCTGAACTCCAGTCCATGCAGTTTTGAGGTGTGTTTTTTTTTTTTTCCAGGAGTCTAAGAGGCCATTAGTTTTTGAAGTTTGCACTTGTTAAGTATGTGGTCATGTTCTCCGTGAGAAGACGTGGCTAGCAGATGACTTCATGCCTTCAATCGGAGAGGCGTGGCTGGTTGACTGGGCTCTGCCCAGGATGCCGGCTCCTCCCACCTCCCTCCACGCTCACATACACTGTGTACCTTAGCCCACCTGTTGATGGTCTACCTGTGTTCCTCCCATCCCCTTCACCGCTTCTGTGCGCCCTCCCCTGAGTTAAGGGTGCTTTTGTTTCCAATCGACATACTTGCCCCTTTTCCTTGAAGGATTTTCTTGGTTGCAGAGAACTGGAATTGTCTGGAAATGTATATTCCCCAGGCAAGCCCTTAGCCACAACTGGCAGGTTCCGGAATAGGAAAGCCCAGCCCTCAGAGCACACCTGTAGGTAGAATTAACGCTCCAGTGGCCCCTGGAGGACCTGTCCTCAGGTCTTCGCTTGACTTTGCATATTTGCTTTCCTTCTCCTTCTTCCTTGCCCGGCCTCCCCCGTCCCTTCACCAGTCTCCCCGAGACTTGCTTCATAAATCACTTGTCCATTAATGGTCATCTCAGGGTTAGCTTCTGGGGAACCCGACCTTTCTGTAACTCCTGGTTCATCACCTATGCCTTGGGTCCTGAGTCATGATCTGACCCATTTGTTTTCCAACAGGAATGAGTGTGTTATATATGCTTCTTGTTGTGGCTGCAATTATGCACTGCAAAAATCATGCTGAAGTCCTGACCTCCAAAGTGACTGCGACTGGAGAGAAAGCCTTTAAGGAGGTAATAAAAGTAAAAATGAGGTCACAGGGGTGGGGCCCTAATCCAGTAAGACTGGCGTCCTTATCAGAAGAGACACCGGCGCGCTCTCTCTCCTTGGGCATGCTCAGAGAGGGAAGGCCACACGGGGACACAGCCAGAAGACTGCTGACTGCAAGCCAGGAACACAGCTCTAACCAGAGACCAGCCCTGCTGGCACCTTGACCTTGGATTTCCAGCCTCTAAAACTGAGAAAATAAATTTCTGTTGCTTAAACCACCAGCCTACACTGTTTGGTTATGGCAGCCCAAGCAGACTAACATAGTTACTAATGGTACACCCTAGGTTCAAACATTTTTTTTTGCTTTATTAATTTTTAGAGAGCGAGGAAAGGAGAAGGAGAGAGAGATGGAAACATCAATGAGGGAGAATATCGATTGGCCGCCTCCTGCATGCCCCCCACTGGGGATCGGGCCCACAACCTGGGCATGGGCCCTGACTGGGAATCGAACCGGCAACCTCTTGGTGCATGGGTTGACGCTCAACCACTGAGCCACACCGGCCGGGCACACCCTGAGTTTTTAAACACAGCTTGATGTTTGGACAGTGGCAAGGATGAAAACAGGGACAAAACAGTTTGTGAAAATGATGTGAAGGTCAAAACAAATCGCTAATGAACTCTGTAATAATTTTAAAAAGAGCATGTGCCAAGCATCTTCCCTGCACCAAGCATGGGGTTGGCGATGCAGAGACGGCCCTCAGGAAGCAGGGGAGTGTGAGAGAACCTTGCAGAAAGGGTGGAAGATGGTGTAAGTCCTCATCCACCCTAAGTCTACCTGCCGAGGTTCCACCATCACGAGGGGTGACATCACTGTCGCCAACGGTGTGGGCAGCAGCCCCCCTTCACCTGCAGCAACAGCAACGGCAGCTCCAACATCCGGAGCCGCTGTGGACTCTCCGCAGGCCTACGCTGTGTTGGCTGCTCTTCACCCCGAGTCCACCTCCATCTACTCACAAGAACCTGGCAGGCTCACTTGCAGAATCAGAAAATGAAAAACACCTAGGAGGCGGGCATTAAAAAAAACCATGCAAGCTCTGGCCAGTTCGGCTCAGCAGTTGGAGCATCGGCCCTCGGACCAAAGAGTCGCGAGTTCGATTCCCATCAAGGGCATGTACCTCAGTTGCGGTTCGTCCCCAGCCCTGGTCGGGGTCGTGTGGGAGGCAGCCAATCGATGTGTCCCTCTCATATCACTGTTTCTCTCTCTCTCCCTCTCTCTTTCCCTCCCTCCTTCCCTCCCATTCTATCTGAAAATCAATGAAAAAAAAATCCTCGGGTGAGGATTTAAAAAAAACAACCCAAAAGCCCCCCTGCAAGCTCATAGAGTGGAATGCACCTTGGGAGCTTGCCTTGAGGGCCAGGAGATGTGGCCATTTGTTTTGCTCCTCATTTGGGGAATCCTCCCAGTGGACTACTAAAAAGCCCCCTCCCTGTTCCATCCCTCCGTGCCAGTGTGCTCATGGAATAGAGAACAGGCTTATCATCAACTTGAACTTAAGGTGACAAAGAAAAATGTTACTGCAAGAGAAAATGGCAGCGCTGAGGCTCCCGAGGTAGCGGGCACCTGTGCTGTCCCTCCTCTGAGATCGGGCTCAGTTCTGGGGGACAGCTCTCCCAAGTGTCGAGTCACGCTGACCATGTCCCACTTCACGGCCGCACTGCGTCAGAGCTGTCTCCAGAGCCTCGGGAATCCTCTTGGTCCTCGGCCAGTGCAGCCAGGAAGCTTGGGAACTAAACGGTCCTGGCTGATTCTCAGCCAACAGGAGCCACGAGCAGGTGGGTACGTGACCCAGCACCCTTTCAGCTGACAATACTGTGTACTTTCCGGAGGTCGCAGCTTAATCAAGCCTCTGGGGTCTAAAGCAGCAACTCTGACAATGCCACCCCATGTGGGCCTTTTCTCCTTCCCTCTCTCACCTCCCTGGCCCTCTCTATTGCTTTCTTGTAATAACCTCCCCGAGCCCCAGTCTCTGTCAGGCTCTGCTCTCGGGGGAACAAACTAAGACAGCCACCATTCAGCAACACGTGTTACACACAAGAGGCTGGTGACTTTCTCCATGGCAGTTTGAGCCGAGTGGTGTTCATAGTGTGGACAGCTATGCTCAATGGTTGGAAAAACCACATTTCCAATAAGGGTATCTCCGAGTTGAAGATCAAATCTTTCAACTGCATTAGGCTCTTCAAAAGTCTAAAGCAGAATCCTGTACTGTAACAGCTAAGCAACAGAAGTTCCTGGTCAGTGCTACTCAGTGGCGTCAGGATTCATCCATTCACGTCAACATCCAACAGGTCTGTCTCAGAGCCACTGATAATCCCGGAAGACACGGGAGCGCAGGGCAGACAGAGGCCCTGCCCTCCTGGGGCTCCCAGGGCACCAGGATGGACAGAAAGCACAACCAAGAGGAACTACAGAGATGCTGTGAAAGGGACTCACCAGGACCCGATGGGAATGGAGCAGTGGTAGGCTCACAAATATATATGTAATTGTCGACAACAATCACAAGAGAATGATACAGCTGTACAGCTTATAGAAACCCACGTAGCTATAGAAACACATGGGTACAATTCAGTGCCTACATGAGTCTGCTCTGGTCACCGTAACAAAATTTCTGGCAAAGTGGGTTTATTCTGAGGCCCCTTCTCCTGGCTTGTAGGGGGCACCATTTTGTCCTGTGTTCTTTGTGCATATGGGGGAGACAGAATGAGCTCTGGGTGTCTCTTCTTACAAGGGCGCTAATCCCATCAGACCAAGGCCTCACTATCAGGACCTCGTTTAACTCCATCTCCTTAAAGCCCCATCTCCAAATCCCATCGTGCTGGGGGCTAGGGCTTAACCTACGAATTTTGGACATTCAGTCCATGACAGGTCCTCTTTAACTGTTTTCAATCTTTAAAATCTGTGGAAGAGGCTAGGGTAGGACAACCAAAAAATGTGGTGATGACGTCCTCCTTCCCTCTCCTGTCCTGGATATTTCTTCGCATGCCAGGTGAGAAGTCTGTTTAAACGTGCCAGACAACCGGAGACCAGAGTGATGCATCAGACTAGAAAACTGTGTCCAATGTGGGAGAAAATGGTGGCAGGTACCAGTTAAATAATACCTACAAATGCTATTTTATGTAGGTGTCTCTTGTCTATAAAGGAAAACTCTAGATATGACGCAGAGACGACTGAGGATGAGTTTGTCTGAGCCATCACGCCCTCCGCTTCGTGCTGAGAACCACAGGAACGCCACCCCTGTAAACCTGTCAAAGGTTTGGAGTAGGGGGTGGTCAGAAGGCTATGGAGTGCTCAGGCCAAGGTCAACCTGCCTTGGTATTAGACGTGGCTGCAAATCGGTGTGAGAAAACTGGGAGGAAAGATATCTGGGTAGTGCTAAGTCTGGACCCGGGTGACTGGACGATGTCCAAAAGCAGGAGCCTTCTGTGACATACAAAACTGGGTTCTGGTCGCACTGGGAGTGAGCATGCGCTCATTTTGGCCTCTCACAGCCATTTTTCCTCCTTTGGTTACAGCTTCTTGATTTCCTTTTGGCTATTACCTGTTTTCCATTTGATGTAGTCTTGTTTCGACTGCAAATCCCCAAGCAAATCAATAAGACGCTCTCCTGGGGCTTTGCATCTTGAGAGGAGTAAGCAAACATCAGGCAAGGTGGTTGAAGGTCATTCAGTCCCTGGGAGGCGCCTTCCAGAGTGTCTCGAGCCTGAGTAGTTCTCAGCCAGGATCTATCCTCCCCGTTTATTTATTTTTTATTTTTTTTTTTGGAAGATTTTCTGATTGTAATCTTCTTAAACAATGCATTCCGGCTTTATGGAGATATAATTCACAGACCACGCAATTCGCCCACTTGAAGTATGCAATTCAATGGTTTTAGTGGATTCACAGAATGGTGCAAGCACCACCACAATCGATTTCAGGACATTTTCATCACCCGCAAAGACACCCCGCATGAGTTAGCAGTTACTGTCCATTCTCCCCACTCCCAGCCCCAGGCAACCTCTTACTGTCTGCCTGTCTGTACAGATTGGCCTTTTCTGGACATTTCGTAGGAACAGAGTCTGCAATGTGTGGTCCTTTGGAACTGGCTTCTTACACTGGGCATACTTTTTCAAGTCTGGTCCATGTTGTAGGACGTCATTACGTCATTCCTTTACGGCCGAATAGTATCCCCCTGTACTGATAGAGTCCATTTTATTTATCCACTCCTCCGCTGACGAACACTTGAGTTGTTGATCCTTTTTGTTTTTATGAGTGATCCAATGCCCTTCCGATAAATTCCTTTCCTACTTAAGTTAGGCAGGGTCTGTTTTCGTTGCCTGAAGTTAGGGGTAACAGATACACCCCTCTCTAACTGTCCACGTATAATGTCGTTCAGAAGCAGTGGCCCTGGCCAGGTGGCACCTGGTCCTATGGCCAGTCACAGTCAGCCTTTCTTCACGGACCCTCAGCGAGGTCGGCTGAGCTAAAAATCAGGGCGGCGAACCAGAACTTACAGAGAAGGAAAGGTTTGGGGAGTCACTGCCCCTGGGGAGGCGTCTGCCCCGCCTCGTGGCCTGGGAGAAATGCTCACAGCCAAGAGCAGAAGTGTGAGGTCAGGGAGGATCTCTGCTTTTCCTTCTGCCAGCTTCTTCTCAGCGAGCTCCTTCTCCTCAAGGCCTTTCTCATCTCCCCTGACCTTTCAACGTTTATTCTCACGGAAGAACTTCCACCTTTAGCGTGAACCTGCGTCTTTTATTTTTTCTTGCTGTTAAGATCCCAGGGTACAGAAGGGGACGCTATCAGAGGCGAGGCGTGTGACTCGTTTGTCCACCTGTAAAGTGGGGGTGGGGTGCTTGGACAGGTCACCGTGTTCCCGCTTTCTTTAGCGACAGAAGTCATTTTCAGATGCTGTTAGAGGTGGGACCTAAAACACAGATGCGGCCTCCAGCAGCTACTCTATTTCCCTTTGACTTCGAGTATCTAACCCCGGCCGAGAAGGCGGTGCCACAGTCCCTTGCCCAGGCCCTGGGCGTGTCTGTAGACGGAACAGCTGAGGGCAAGGAGTCCTGCTGCCCATGGAGAGGTACAGGGGAGGGACGCCCTCGACAATCAGTCCCTTCCGTGAGGCCTTCCGAGGGTGGGTGCAAATTCACGTGGTGGAAGTCTGAAGAAGGAGTCACTCTGCAAAAACCCTTGGACTTGAGAGCAAAGAGGCAGCATTCAGAGCTGGAGGTGTCCAAATGTGAACTCCTCAGAAAGCGTACTTTTCCTCGGACCGATGGGAAAACTGGACTTAGTGTGTAGTTGGAAATGCCACTGACTGGCTCAGCTGACATACACGATCTTGGAGCTATCTGAAGCCGTCCCAGGATGCAGTGTGACGGTGGACTAAAGGGCGGTCACAAGGAGTGGCCATCCAGATGTGCACGCGGGCGAGCAGCTGTGAGCAGGGCAGCTCCTCGGGGTGCAGAGGACAGCAGAGGGGAGCCACACCAGAGGAAGGAGCCGCTGGGCTGACACTGCGGGCAGGGCCGAATAAATCACCTTCCCAGCGGAAGAATGTGCAGAGGCTGATGCTCGGGTTGCATCATTATGTCTGCTTCCATCCCTCCCCAGATTGCCTAAACCTGGCCACCCAACCCTGTGTGAGCAGTCCCCAGCCCGGTGGAGGGCAGCTGGCCTGGCACAGTGGCCAGCGCTCCCCCCAGAGGACGCTGCCCTGCTGTGCTGGGGGTGGGGACAGGCTCAGAGGGAGAGCAGGGCCCCTGGGTCCAAGCTCCGTGGTTCTAACGCAAGCAGCCTCCCGAGTGAGTGTAGCTGCAGGTGCAACCCGCCTTGCAGTGCTGCCCTCGGTCCCTCGGTCCCTCCTCCGTCCAGGGTGTCCAGAAGCAGAATCGGTCAGCAGGCAGACAGCCGGAGCCCTGGTGATTGATGCGGAGGTGAGCGCCTGCGGGTCCTTGCCACGCCCCCTGCCCCGACTGCTCCTCCGCCTCACGTCACTGGTGCATCAGTCAGGAGAGTTCCCCTCTCCCCTCCAGACCTCAGTGACTCCGACAACAATGTTTCCTCCTTGTTCATGCTGTGTGCCCACTGTGGGTTGGTGGGGGGATGGGCGGGTCACTCTCCACGGGCACTCAGGGATGCACACGTTCCTGGTGCCACAGCAGAGCGCAAAGAGGCCTCTGTAGGGTCATCCAGTGAGACACTGGGGCCTGGAAGGCGGACTCTTCACACAGACTCGCAACACGTGGTCCAGAACTAGTCTCCTGACCTCGCGAAGGCCAGAAAGTGCAGTCCTCCTGCGGGCCAGAGGGGGCAGACTGGGACTATGTGACAAGCAGCACCAAGGACTAAGTGGAAAGAATGAATGTGCTTTTAGGGCCAGGGAGACTCCGCCCCTTCTGACTGCGCGACCTTCAGCAGATTCTTTAAGTCAGCGAGCCTCAGTTTCCTCATCTGGAAGCTGAGGAAATACTACGTTTCTTGGGGTGTCCCTAGTGTTTAGCACAGAAAACAAGGCAGCGATAAACATTAGTTCCCTTCCTCTTCCTTTTCAAATACCTGCTCACAGGTAACTATCTCGGTGTACGTGGTTCAATAATCGCTTTCAACCTGAAGGATAAATGCAGACGCCAACTTAAGCGTACTGATTTTCCCCACTCCTAGGGGGACAGTCGCATTCTGATTGGCAAGTTCAGCCGCACAGACCAGCTCTGACCGCTGGGGGTGAAGCCCTCTGAATGGCCAGGATGCTCTCCCCCTGAGGAAGGCCCTGGAAGAACCCCTCCCCTTGAATGCGGGCTGGGCCTAGGGACTTGCCAAAGTGACAGGTGTCACTTTAGAGATGAGGTTACAAAAACTGCAGCTCCTGTGTGCTGGTCTTCTCTCCCCCGGCCCCTCTCTTCACCGCTCTGATGAAGCAGGCTGTCCTGCTGGGGGGCTTGGCAAGGACCCGGGCAGCGTCCAGACAACAGCCCACAAGGACCCGAATCCTGCACAAACCCCGAGTGAACTCGGAAGTGGGTCCTCCGTGCCTGAGCCTAGAGAGGAGTTCAGCCCTGGCCGGCACTGGGAGTTCAGCCGTGTGGGGACCCTTTAGCCAGGAGCACATGGGGAAGCCATGCTTGGATTCCTCAGCTGCAGAAACTGTGGGCTGTTTTAAGCCACCAAGTTGTGGGATAATGTGTTATGCTGCAACAGATAACCAATACAAACTCCAGCTACATGCCAGGCATTCTGCCAGCTGGGTAGAACTTACCTCTTCCTCAAAGACAGACTTGCTGCCACCCCCTCGTCCCCACACTCAGCCTCACCCCTTCAGGCAGAAACGGCACTGCATCAATCCAGCCTGGCCACGCTCAGAGTGGGCCGCTTCAGGCCACACGCGCCTCCCCTGACCTCAAAGTCCCCGTGCTCGGTGAACTCTACTTTCGCTGTTTTATTTTTAATTTTTTTTTCTTTATTGCCTTTTAGAGACAGAGGAAGGGAGAGGGAGAGAGAGATAGAAACATCGATGAGAGAGAACATCGATAGGCCACCTCCTGCATGCCCCCCACTGGGGATCTGGCCCACAACCTGGGCATGTGCCCTGACTGGGAATCGAACCGGTGACCTCTTGGTGCATGGGTCGACGCTCAACCACTGAGCCACACTGGCCGGGCTAGTTTTGGTGTTTTCAAAGACTGAGCACACCCTGGTTTCTCGCCCCACCCCAGTTCTTTCATCAGGAGACAGTTTGGTGCAGTGGTTAAAATCAGCTTCCCTGGGCGCTGAGCTCGGTCCCACGATTTATTAACTGTGTGTCTTTGGGAACGTTCTGCGCTTCAGTGTCCTTCAGTATAAGTGGGGCTCAAACAGCAGTGGGGGCTGTCTGGGGTAAATGAAGTCCTATACACAGAGCGCGTAGCCATGCGGCTGGGACACGGCTGAGGCTCCACAGGTGTCACCTCCCATTAACCTCGGACTTGGCGCCTCACTTCATAGGTGGCGCCTTGGCATCTGTGAGTAGCTTGTGCTGGGCTAGTCTTGGCGATGACTCTCCATGTATGTCAGTGACCTGCGGGCAGCCAGGCCAGGAACGGCCACGGCTCATCCCGATTACATTTATGTGCTGCTCAGCTGCCCCACCCGAGAACCGGGTGTACTTCACTCTGGGGGTTCCCTTTTGCTTCATTTATATGGTGGATAGAGATTTTCTGTTCTCTTCACCACCTACTGGCCCATAGGCTGCTTACCTCTGATGGAACGAGAGTCCTTTAGCATAATAATTCACATTAGTTATGAACACAACTGTGAAAGGCAAACTGTTCAGAGAACATTTTTTTAATAGTTGATTCATCAATTAACACATTAGGTAACTAGCTTGGAATGTTTCACCCTGCACAGTGAGGGCCGAGGGTCAAACAGGACTCACCAATGCAGGCAGCCTTGAGGGTGTCAGCACAAAAGGCTTGGGCTGGGAGCTGGGGCTGAGGGCAGGAAGAGCAGAAAAGGAAAGAGGAAAGGAGATGAGAGAGGGCTTCTTCTGGGTGTTTTGACTGAAGGCAGTCAGAGGAGCCTTAGAAAACCCTTGCACTACCCTCAGGGCTCAGGCCAAATCCACAACACACAACTCGAGGTTGCTCTGGAAATACCCTTGTAGCCGTTGGAGGGGTTGATACAGAATTACTACGTGGATTTTGTTGTTGACTAGACAGGAGTGTGGGAAAGAAAGATGGAGCAGGTGAGAAGAAAGTGGAAGACCTACAATATCTGGGTCCACAGGTAAGGATGGAAGGGTAGAGAAATGCTTCCCCATATTTTACCCTGGCCCGGTCATTTCCAGAATTATTTAACTCCAGGGGAATCACATCCAACAAGCATTTACTGTGTATCTATTATGTATAAACATGCCAATTTGTATTTTAATTTAAGATTTATCTATTCAAAAGTATTAAGTTTTGAGAGTGGTTCAAATATGATGTTTTAAAGAGAAATGACTGGTATAATCTCACCTTCTGTGTCTGGCAGAGGCCCTGGGCGAAGTTGGGACCTGACTTACCCAGCACCATCCTCTGGGGGTGTTCACTGTGCCCAGTCACCCCCTGTGAGAGGTCACAGATCCCACAAATCTCCATAACTCCCTCTCAAACCACTTACTTCGCACTTTTACTATTGGGGAACATCTCATGGCCCATTTTTTCCCCATGATTATTACCTGTCATTCTAATTAGAACTCATTTGACTGAAACTAAAACTTTCTAGCAAAATAAGCCTCTGCCTAGGTGATGAATACTGGAATTTGAAAGCTAATATGTTTCCTTACCCGGTCTCTTTATGCTTCGAATGCACCTCATTTTTAACATTAACCTTTGGGACCTGCCTTACCCATTCCATTTAAAAAGAGACTAAAATTCTAGGACGGTCCTTATTGGGAAATTACTCCTGCAATTTTGTTGGTTACATGTAGTGGTTACATTTGTTTTTGCCATGCTTATATCCCTTCTTCCTCTTTCTGGTAACCACCTCCTGGTTTCTCACTGGGAAATGACACTGTCCCCACTTGTGAGTCTGTGGCTGTGATGAAGCTGTGTCCACAGCGGTAGGGTGTTCCGAGCTCAGGTTGACCATTGCACAGCCCCCCCGGTCTACAATGAGAGGCTCACCGCATGGCTTAGGACTCCGTCACCGCTAATGGGACGCAGTGAGCATTTCTCCGGGGCGTCAGGGAAAGAGACTTTGTTTTTCTTGCAGTACAGAAAACAGAGAGAGTTTAAAGGCTGGAGCGGCCCTCACCATCCGAATACACCTGCCACCTGGCCTAGCACATGATGTCTGAGGAGGAAGCCAGTGTGACTAAAGACAAACTACAGAAGATTTCAAAAATGACCTGGGGCACATGATAGTATTTTTGAACCCACATCTCGCTTGTCTCAAGCTAGACCTAGCCCTGAGTTTTTCATCTTACACAAACCAATCATTTTTCACTTTCCATGAGCCAGTGTGAGGTGAAATTCTGTCCCTTCAAGCCAAAGGAGTCCTTATGAACATGGTTGCATTAGTGAAAGCAATTTTTATGCCTGAAAATGTGGCCATATGATCAACCGAAGGAGGCAAACCAACATAATGCTGGACATGGGAAGGATCTTGGTGAGTAAGTAGCTCCAACCCAATTAATTGGGAGTAAGACCTAGATTTGACACTCAGCTTTCTTTGTCACCTCTTCCCACTTAAATTGGGATGGACTCTCACCGGCCCAAAGAGTGTCTTTTCTTGTTTGTTTCAAATCGCCCTCAAGAGCTTACCATGATGAGACACCTCCTTCCTCCTCCTCTGTTCCTCCTGTCTTTCCTTTTCTCTCTTATACTGTAGAATCATCTCTTTCAAAAAACTATTTTGAAATATCTCATGCACACAGAAAGTACAGAAGTAAAATAACAGATACCATGTGCCTCGATCTGGATTGCACAGATGTTAATATTTTGCCATTTTCCTCCAGATTTTGCTTTATTAAAAAAGATGTGACACGTTACAGAATAGCTGAAGTCCTACTGCCTCGCCCCTTTCTTCTGCTCCCCTTCCGTCCTACCCAGCAGGGACTACTGTCTTAAATGTGGTTGTGTTTTACTCAATATTGCTTTGTACTTTAAATACATGAATAGCAGATACTTCAGTGTTGGGCTTTCTAGTTTTATATCAGCAATATTGTTCATATCCTGTCGGAGCTTGCCTTTCTCAATCAGCATTGTGTTTCGAGATTTATTTATGCTAACAGAGGTAGATTTCTTAGTCCTTATTTGTACAAATACATACTTATTCTTATTTTGGCTTATCTCCTAAATGACAGTTTAGCTGGTTATAGACTCTTTTTAAAAATGTTTATTATTTACTTATTTTTTCAATTTTATTTTTGAATCATTTTTTTATTTTTCAATTACAGTTGGTATACATGATTATATTACTTTCAGGTGTACACCTCAGTGATTAGATATTACATAACTTACTAAGTGATCATCCCGATAAATCTCGCACCCATCTGACACCATACATAGTTATTAGAATATTATTCCCTATGCTGTAGTTTACATCCTCATGACTATTCTGTAACAACCAATTTGTACTGCTTAATTTCTTCACCTTTTTCACCCATACTTTCCAAACCCTCCCATCTGGCAAACATCAAAATGTTCTCTATCTGTAAGTCTATTTCTGTTTTGCTTGTTTGTTTGTTTTTTAAATTCAGTTGTTGATAATTATTTATTGCCAATTTATTGTTCCCATTTTTTATTCTACTTCTTCTTCTTCTAGAAGACCCTTTAACATTTCTTGTAATACTGGTTTGGTGGTGATGAACTCCTTTAGCTTTTCCTTGTCTGGGAAGCTCTTTATATGTCCTTCAATTCTAAATGATAGTTTTGCTGGATAGAGTAACTTTGGTTGTAGGTCCCTGCTTTTCATCACTTTGGATATTTCTTGCCAATTCCTTCTAGCCTGCTAAATTTCTGTAGAGAAATCAACTGACAGTCTTATGGGAGCTCCCTTGTAGGTAACTAACTGTTTTTCTCTTGCTGTTTTTAAGATTCTCTCTTTGTATTTAATCTTTTGCATTTTAATTACGATGTGTCTTGGTGTGGGCCTCTTTGGATTCACCTTGTTTGGGACTCTCTGTGCTTCCTGGAGTTGTATGTCCATTTCTTTCAGCAAGTTAGAGGAGTTTTCTGTCATTATTTTTAAAAATAGGTTTTCAATTTCTTGCTCTCTCTATTCTTCTTCCTGCACCCCCATGATGCAAATGTTGGTACACTTGACGTTGTCCCAGAGGCTCCTTATGCTATCCTCATTTTTTTGGATTCTTTTTTTCTTTTTGCTGTTCTGATTGGGTGTTTTTGCTTCCTTATAGTCAACATCGCTGTTTTGATTCTCAGCTTCATCTACTCTACTGTTAATTCCCTGTAAATTATTTTTCATTTTAGTTAGTGTATCCTTTATTTCTGACTGGTCCTTTTTTATGCTCTTGAGGTCCTCACTATGTTCCTTGAGCACCCTTATAACCAGTGTTTTGAATCTGCATCAAGTAGATTGCTTGTCTCCATTTTATTTAGTTATTTCTCTGGAGTTTTGTTCTGTTCTTTCATTTGGGACATGTTTCTTTGTCTCATTATTTTGGCAGCCTCCATGCATTTGTTTCTGTGTATTATGTAGAGCAGCTGTGTCTCCCAAGCTTGGTAGAGAGGCCTTGTGTAGTAGATGTTCTGTTAGGGTGATCTCCAGGATCACCCAAACTGGGTACTCAAGGTGTGCCCCCACATGTGGGCTATGTACACCCTCCTTTTGTAGTTGAGCTTTGATTGCTGTTGGCATGTCAATGGGAGGGAAAGCCCCCAGACTGATGAGCTGCAAGGACTGGATGCCCACTGACCTCCAACCACTGTGGAGGATCAGCTGTGCAGGGGCCCATCCCACAGAAAAGGACTTACTTCAGCAGGGCTCTGGTGCCTGCTCAGTTCACTTCTTGAATGTGTCACTTGTGGAAGTGGTTGGGAGGTAATACTTCAACATAGTCTGAAGCTGTCCATTGACTGGGTGCACTGGCTCTGGGGCCTCCTGGGAGATGCAGACCAAGGTCAGCAGCTGCCTGTGTTTTGCCTGAGGCCACCTTGTATGAGCTACAAATCGATCTGCATAGGGCTGTTAATTGTGCTGGCTTGGAGGCGCCCAGGAGAGGTCAAGCTGCAAACCAAGGCCAGCTGCTGCTAGTGCCAGTCCTAGGGCCACTTAGCAAGAGGTCCAGGGCATGATAAGGTCAGATAATGCTTGTTTGACAGATTTAGGAAAATTTGAAGCATGCACTAAGGCAGGACATTTGTATACAAAAGTCACTGGAAACAGCTTGAGTATGCCCACAGGTTGGGTGTGGCGGGGTCTCAGAGAATCACCAGGGCAGGGTGTACAGCATGAAACAGGTTGATAGAGTCTCAGATATGGTGCTTCCTGCTGGTTCTCTGGGGGAGGGCTCATCAAAGGAACAACAGCCTCGGCCCACACTTCTCACTGGGAGAAAGCTGTCTCCCAGCTCTTGCCCTGATGCTGGATTATCCAATTCTTCTCTGTATATCTCTGGTGCCTTTCAAGCTGCTGCCCCAACACTGGAGCTCAGAGGAAGTGGGTCCGAATAAGTCTGTGTGCCGTGTGTGGAGCCCTTTAAGAGGAACTTTCTGGGACTCTAGTAGCCCTCTGTTTCCCTCAGCCTCAATCCCCACTGTTTTTCATAGCCAGAAGTTATGGGGACTTGTCTTCCTGGCACTGGAACCCTGGGATGAGGGGCCTGGTGTGGGGCTGGGACTCCTGGCTCCTAAGGGGGACTTCTGCAGCCAAGGTATTTCTCCTGATTTTTATCTGCCACACGCTGATGTGGGACCAGCCCACTCTGCATCTCCTCCCCTCCTACCAGTCTTGATGTGGTTTCTTCTTTAATTCCCTAGTTGTAAGACTTCTACTCTGCTAGATTCCAGATGATTCTGAATGATGGTTGTTCTGTAGTTTAGTGTAATTTTGATGTGGTTGTGGGAGGAGGTGAGCGCTATGTTTAGCTACGCCACTATCATGCCTGGAAACTTGGTTATACACTCTTTTTTTTTTTTCTTTTCTTTATTGATTTTTAGAGAGAAGGGAGAGGGACAGAGAGACAGAAACATCGATGAGAGAGAACATCGATTGGCTGCCTCCTGCATTCCCCACACTGGGGATTTGGCCCAGAACCTGGGCACGTGCCCTGACTGGGAATCGAAATGGCGACCTCTTGATGCATGGGCCGATGCTCAACCACTGAGCCACACTGGCCGGCTACACTCTTAATTTATTGTTATTTTGTTTCATCACAGGATTATCTGCCATAATTATGAGTATTAAGAAGTCATCTGCCTGTTTAAATCTGTTCTTGTGTAAGGAACCTGTCATTAAATTCTATCTGATTTAAAATGTTACCTGTGAGTCTGGATTTTGATTATTTCACCTGCTTGAATGTCACTGTGTTTCTTGAATCTGCAGATTGAAGTCATTCATCAATGTTGGAAAACACTTTACCATTCTCTATTCAAATACTGTTTCTCCCATAGTCTCTCTATAGCTTTTCCTTCTAGAACATATGACAAATAGTGGGATCTACACATTTTAAACTATTTAGCCTAATGCTTCCTATATACACTTCCTACCTTCTTGACATTCTGCATAATTTCCTCAAAATTATTTTCCAATCGACTGATTCTCTCTTTAGTGGTGTTTAATCTATTATTCAATCTCCCCACTTTTAATTTCACTTATTATTTTTTCTGTGTTTAGAAGTTTCATTTGTTTCTCTTTTTTTTCAAAGTTACCTGCTCTTTTTTCATTAGATTTTAATATTTTATTAGTAGGATAAATCTTTTTATACTTTCTATACTTTCAATACACCAAATATAGATATTTAATACACCGTGTATATATATATATTATATAATATTGGCTATATTATATAATATATATGTAATTTTTTTTCAGATTGTTCTGTTCAGGTTCTGAAAGTCTAATTATCAGATAGTTTGTGTGGCTGTATGATCAGTTGATCTTTTGTGGGATGCTCCTTTTTCCTTCAGAAATCTTGCAGTTTGCCTTTCCACTACATTTATGTTTTTTGAGTCTACTGAGCATACTGGGTATAATCACTGTCTGAAGATCAATTTTTATGTGTTATGATATATTTTCACCTTGATGGCTGCCTGTACCTCTCCAGTGATATAAAATCAGACTTCAAACTTCTAAGAAATGCAGTCCTGGTTTTGATTTTTCAGAAGAAACTGTTTTTCCCAACCAAATGCAAGCAGTGAAAGAAAAGTTCCCTTGTGCTCATGGGTATATATTTCTTCTAGTTATACCAGGGTCCTTTAAGGTCTCTGATTCTGTGCTTCCCACTTTGCCCAGGGCTAACATTTATGTCTTTCTTTGTGTGGAAGAAAAAAAAAAAAACAATCCCCTAGTTTATTGGCACAAAAATAAAACAAAACACTTCTTTCCACCTTCCCAGAGTAACTACAAAACCAGTCCATACATTTACTAATCTGGTCTTAATTTCCTTGGTTTATTTTTACCCCCTGGAGCCAGAAATTTCTCCTTCTTTTTTTTTTGGTTTGGTTTGTTTGTTTATGAATCCAGCCATCCATGTTAATTGCTTTGTGTTCTATCCTGAAACTTTTAGCATGCATAGTGAAAGAGTTTTCAGGTTATCTTTGTATACATAACTCAGTTTATTTACCTCTCTGGATACCCTTGATCATGCTTTTCTGTTGATGGTACTTAGATGTCCCCATGAAGCTCTCCTAGCCCAAATGTACTCTGTAGATACAAAGACATGTTTCCTTCTCTGTGCCCTCCCTCATGGCGTCTACTTGCCTAGCTCACTAGGGTCTCTGCAGGGCCTGTGCTAAGTCCCATGTCCTCTGCCTTCCTGCAGACGCTGTTGCCTCTCATTCCTGGGCTTTCCTGTTGCTACCATGAGACCCTGCAGGCTCTCTGACACATGCAGCGTCTTTCCCACCAGCCCAGCGAGGTGGGGAGGTGGGAAGTGCCACTGGCTCACTTGCATCACAAGTGCAGCCTGAATATTGTGGCCTGTGCCCTAGATGTTGCCTGCCTGGGTGCCAAGCATCTGACTGCCTAGGGGGCTACTGGAGGGCCTAGGAGGTGACACCAGATGCAGGAGAACTGGCATCATAGGGGACAACTCTGACCAAAGAGAGACAAGAGCTAGCATAAAAATTCTTCACCCTTCCTTCTCCAAGACAGACTATTAAACCATGCAGTGGTTTCCAACGGCCTCTCTGAAGACATCCTGAGGGACTGAGCAGTCAGCAGGGCTTATTATAAAAGCTGTGATACAATCCCTTCAATTTGCTCTCCTGCCTTTCCCGACTCCCGTTTTAGCTACACCCCACACCCCCCGCTCCAGAGTCGTACTTCTTATAGGCTGTTAACACCTAAGCATTTTCCTCAAGCTCTACTTTCTAGGGAACTCCGGCTGAGCTGCGCATCGGCCACCTAACTGGAACCAGTAATCCTTCTCTCCGCTTCCAATCAGGCAGCCGTCGGAACAACTAGGGGAAGGCAGAAAGCCTCTTCCAGGAAAACAGCCTTCCCTCTGCTGTTTCTTTAGGTGGGTATCAGCCTTGGACAGACTCAGAAAGCTTCGTTCTTTCTCCCTTGTGGCCACGTTGCATCTTGGAGGTCACACAGGCGAAGTGAAGACAGTGTGTGGACACTGCCTACAGTGTAAGATTAGGATTGCTCCAGCAAGCCGACTTCCAGATTCCTGTGCTGGGCTGCAAGGCCTTGCTTCCCCGAACCACCTTTGGTTTACGTACAGAAGTTTAACCGGACATGGATGGGGCCCCAGAAATCCCCTTGGTGCTGTTCTTTCTTCTTTCTTTGTGTTGGGCAAATTATCTTTTCCAATTATGCCTCTATGTTGAATCTGCAGGATACCTCTGATAGGAATCTTCCTTTTAAATGTGAGGCTCTCTGAAATTTCATTGTGAAAACAATGTTCTTAACACAGGGCTTTATCACCAGAAAAATGCTACATGGAAACATTTAATCATAAAATCTCAAAAAAGGAGAGAGAGAGGAACCCCGCCGCAGTGCATGGTATATGGGAGAGATTCAATATTCATTAAAAGAGTGGACACACTTACACGAGAAAACATAAAATCGTGAAAACGTCTAGGAAACTGGGAATGAAGAGACGGGATTTAGCCCTGCCAGCAATAATTTGTGCCCCTTGAGTAGGTCATGTTAACCAAATTTTGACCCAAAAATGACTTCTGAACACCCTTCGTAGGTGAGGAGAAATCCCAGAGAGTAAGAGAATCAATCTTGCCCGGCCAGTGTGGCTCAGTGGTTGAGCATCGACCAATGCACCAAGAGGTCGCTGGTTTGATTCCCGGTCGGGGCACATGCCTAGGTCATGGGCTCAATCCCCAGTGGGGGGCATGCAGGAGGCGGCCAATCGATGTTCTCTCTCATCGATGTTTCTATCTCTCTCTCCCTCTCCCTTCCTTTCTCTCTGAAATCAATGAAGAAAAACAAAAAACAGAAAACAAAAAAAGAATCAATCGTGTCTCCTTTGGAAGTTCAGGAGGGTTAAACAGTCCCTCTCTCAGCATCCTGGCAATGAGTGCTAGCAGGTAATCTAATCTTCGTCAATCGACTGGTCCTGCCCAAGACACTGAAAATAGAGCAAATAGTGCTATAAAGCAAGTGACCATTTAGAATATTCGGGTGGTGGCACAGTCAACTCCTTCTGGGGCCAGTGGTCGTGGCAATGGGTCAGCTGTGGCAATACCTGTGCCCAGCCACACCGTCCAGCTCAGCTGCAGTTCTGGCCCCACCTTCCTCTAATCCCTGCATTGTTTCTGAGCCTGGAACTACGAGCCTGTCATTCGAGCCTGTGAACTACGTCACACTGTTTGGTGTTTAAAAGCCAACACATAAATTATGTTTTTATTTGCCTTTAAACAAATAAGCACAGGGAGTCCTAAACAAACCTTTAAGAGAAAATGTCATTCAAAATGAAGAATGTTTAGAAGAATGGGAAGGAAATACTTTATAAACACATAACCCATGATGATGTCCGTGAGTAGAATTGGAGATCGATAAACTTCTGCTGACATTTATGAACTCTGACCAGCCTCAAGGAGATCGGACTGACCAACAGCCAAACAGTCAGCATTTCTCATCATTCAATAAGTGTGGCCCACAGGTCGGACTGCTGCCTCAGAGGCCCACGATGCAGACTGTCAGCCTGGCAGTGGACAGACACACTGAATGCTCACGCTCCCTGCCTTTTACAGATTTACTTAACTGTGGGACTCTTGTTCACGGGACCCCTAGAACACATAACAGACTAATACTGTGCAGAACACAGTTTGGGAAACGCTCGTCCGTTAGAGAAAACCAGTATCCTCCAGCCCCCAAACGAACAATAAACAACAGAAACACCCACGACAAACTCCAGGCCTGTGAATGTAGCTGGATGTACGTAAAAGTGACACAGCTAGTGAACAACTTCATTAATAAAGATTTTGTTTGCACCTTTCAAATCATCAATAATCATCTGGCTTAAGTGATATATTCTGCTCCATTAAGGGACACATGGGCGTCAGAGCCTGGGAGGAACTGCAGACTCATCTGCGTGGTAATTGTTTTGGCTCTCATCAGGGCAGAGGCACATCAGTCCAGACTGTCAGCTTATACTCATGAAGCATAAATTATTCTCTAGGCTTACTCATAATTACTTTTGCACCGAGGATTATAAATAAACAGAACATAATGTGTCCTAATGGTTGGGGGCAAGGTGAGACAGAGGTGAATTTGAGTCCTGATTCTCCGAGCGTTATCCTGGAGAAGACACCTCACCTCTCTGCGCCTCAGTTTCATCGTATGTGAAATGGGGATTTGCCTGTTTCAGTTGCTTGTTTGAGGATTAAATGAGATCATGCAAAATGCTTTGCACACTACCAGGCACATAACAAATGCTCCATAAATGCTCGCTATTATTTTGTGCACTTCAGATCATGAGTTTACTCATCGTTTTTCTCTTTTGTGAGCGACAACCTTCTTTCGCCTTGGGGGACATATACAGCCACGGTAATGCCACTGTAGCCAGCAAGTGTCTGCATCAGACTGATATCCACCTGTGTGCATTTACAAGTCATTCGGATTCCATGTAAAAATCACTGGGAGAGTTATCATATGCGCGTTTTGAAGGTCTCCTTTCTTACCTATCACGGAGTATGTTGCTGAGGGGAGCCCGGAAAATGACAGGGAAGCGGGGCGGCCCCTCTGTGCTCAGAGTTGGCACTGACTGACATTTCAATGGCGGGGAGGGGCAGGCAAAGAACAGAGGCATATTTTCTGTATCACTCACCTTCCTTTAACACCTCAACAGGAACCCTAAGTCTTTCTGAGGGCTGCCTGGGTCCAATGAATGCCTCTAAGGATGTGCCAATCGGATTGCGTTAGGGCCAAGGTTTCTGACAGCTTAATAGGGATTCTGGTCCAAGAACTTTATTACCCAAGTCAGGAATGAGGGTTAAATGATATGGTGGATACTGTACAGTGGTTTATTCCAACTCTTTCCCAGCACCCTTTTCTCTGGCCTGTCTTTGTTACACAGACTGGTAAAGCTTACAAAAGACGAAAGAGAAGGGAGAGGAAAAGGAGAGGAGGAGGAGGAGAGAGGAAGGCAGGCAGGCAGCCAAGTCAAGGTAAAGCCTTCACTCTGCTGGCTGCAGTTCCGGCCAACGAATCTGCAGCGGATGGGTGGCCCCGTTCCCAGCCCTCCCTGTCTCTGCACTGGGACTTCGCAGCTACTCCCATCAGGAGGTGGGGTCTGTTTGTCCAGCTTCTGCAGCTGAACTGGCCTTGTGACCCGCTTTGGCCAATAGAATGAGGCAAAGTGATGTTGGCCAGGTTCTGAGGCCAGGACTCTAGAAGCCTAGCAAACTTTGGCCCTCTCCTGGAAATGCTGCCAGAGGCCAGCGAGAACAAGCCCAGGTGAGCCTGTGGGACGGTGGCAGGCATGTGGCCAGGCGCCCCACCCGCAGACGCTGATCCACCCCGCTGACGCACGAGAAAACCCCACAGATGAGAGAACTGCCCTGCTGAGCCAGCCCACACTGCCTCCCGGTCGGTGCTCATGGAGGAAGTGGTGGTTGTCAGTGTCTCTGTTTGGGGACGGTTGGTTAAGCCACCATAGAGGAGTGATACAGAGCAGAAGCAGGGGTTCTGGTGGTACCCCTCTCCCTCTGTCCTTGCTCTTTTGCCCTCAAATGCCTGGACCATGTGACAGCAGACTTTCCCAGCCATCCAGCCACCATGAGGGTAAGGACAGACTTCTTGTTTTGTGAGATAAACGAACCTTAGTTTAGGCCAGGTTGTCTGTTACTTGCAGCTCAAAACAATCCCAGCTGCAAAGGGGGTCTTAGCGAAGGCCCGACCAGAGTTAGGGTGATCGGTGATGGCACAGTGGAAGGACACAGTGGCCAGGGACACAAGTCAAAGTGCATCATTCATTCAGTCAATCAGTCAGTCAGTCAGTCAGTTATTCAGACACACACGACTGCTTATCTGCAGACCTGCGGTGGGAGCCAGACCCTGCAGGCTCTCGTGGCTGGGAAGCAGGTGCGGTGTGACCAGTCCCACCTTTCCCCAAGGACCCCCTTTACGACACCCCTGGCAGGCTCCTCATGACCACGCAGACCCCTCTGATGGTCAGGAAGTGCCTTCCAATCAAACCATGATCTGCCTACACTGCTGTTCCCCACTGGTCCCAGTCCCGGCTCCCAGTGCTTTCCGAACTGTTCCCATGACGTATCCTAAGTAAGCAGAACGGACACACACAAGGCAGGGCTGGCGGAATGGCCAGAATACAGAGCAACAAAGCAGGTTTACAAACACCTACAAAATCGTGCTTTGTTTCGAAAATTCAAAAACCACGTAGAAGAGATCAAACTAAATCTGGCTTTTAAGATAGAGAAGTCAAATTTGTATCTCTGACGATGCATTTGGTCCTTAAGGAACAAATCTCATGGCTTCCCTGCCCCCACTCCTGAGGACGTGGGACCCTTCCCCTCCCACAGTAATGCCACTTGTCATGTATTCCACACCTGCATCCGCTAACCACTCTGCTAGGCACTTCACCCTCAGATCATCTCACCCTCACAACAGCCCCATGTGGTATTATCTGGGCTACATTAAAGGTGAAAAAATCAAGGTTCAGAGATTTTAAATCACTGATTTTCCAAGGCCTCAGAGCCAGCAGAGCGGGAATGAAGTTTCCGCCAGCTCCGCAGCTCTCCCAAGCTCATCTTGCCGCCACGACTTGCTGTTAGTAAGCAGCAGCCTCCCATGCTCAGGAACAACCTTTTTCTTATCTTCTCCAAATATCCTTTAGGAGGAAGAAATGAAAAAAAAAATCACATCCCCTTTCCCAAAGGGAGTCATGAAATGGTAGGCATTCATTCATTAGAGGAAATGGAGGGGGAGTCAGAGTTCTGTTTTTTTTTTTCTGGAGACCATTTGAACACATCCACTGGAATCCTGGGTGCATGTGTGGGGTCAATAAAACTCCAGGCACCTAGAAGAAGATCCTACTCGCCTAGCAAGGTCAAAGGGGCAAGGTGAGGAGACAGGGGTACTCCACCCCCAAGGTTCTCCGTGTCAGGCTTGGCGGGGGAGGTCTATGATATTCTCAGTGAATTAGAGGTGATTTTGGCAAACCAAGAACCACTAGGAGGGCCTTCAAAACCTATCTAAGAAATGTTTCCAATTCATGAAAGAAAATTAGTGAGGGAGAGAATGCACCAAATTTAGTCTCTATCTCCCTGTTTCAGTCTGTACGACAGAGTATGTTAGCCCAGTGGTTCTCAGACCTTGCTTATGCATGAGAACCACCTGGGCCACTTGCTGAAAACCAGACTGCTGAGCCCCTCCCCAGGGTTTCTGACTCAGTAGGCCTGGGATAATCTGCATTTCCAGCCTGTTCATAGGTGTCCTGAATGCTGCAAGTCAATGGGCCACACTGGCTACCACCATGTCCTAAACATCGCCTGGAACCCACCAGACTGGCACAGTGAACGCATGGGGCGTGCTGGGCCTAATGAACGGACTGGGGAGGGCTGGTGAGCACCCAGCTGCAGAACTTCCACGTAATCCGTCAGTCGGGTTACTGGAGGGCAGTTTATCGGGGTGACCCACTTTCATGACCAGGGTCAGGGAAGAAGCTGGACTTTGGAGTTAGAGCTTACTCTAACACTAACTCTAACAGGACCCGAGCTCAAGTACCAGCTCTGCCCCTGAACAGCTGTGAAAAGCTGGGTATGCTGCTCAGTCTCCCTAATCTTCCTCTTCCTGGTCTGCCCCTGGGAGAGCACGGTAGCTAACTTGTAGAATTGTTTTGAGAATTGAAGTAGATGTAGGTGACAGACAACAAAGTGATGTTCAAGAAGTGACTTTGCTTCAGGGCATTGGGTACAGTCATCCAACTTCCTCTGCGGGTTGTTGAGCGGGGTACTAACACTGGAAAGGTGAGGTCAGAGCCAACTGGAGTTATTTCTCCTTACATGAGCCTAGAAAATAGAGCTTCAGGGAGCCAAGGCTTGTTTAAAGAGGGGTCTAAGGATCGGGGTAGTTCTTACACTCCCGGAAGACGGAAAGGTATCTGGGTGTGAACCCACAGTGGTGTCTACTGCCCATAAGAGAGGACGGGACAGCAGAACTCTTCCACCGATACTCAGAATTCTGTGCCCTGGCCGGTTCGGCTCAGCGGTTAGAACGTTGGCCTGCGGACCAGAGAGTCCCGGGTTCGGTTCCTGCTAAGGGCACGTACCTCGGCTGCAGTTTGTCCCCGGCCCTGGTTGGGGTCGTGTGGGTGGCGGCCAATCGATGTGTCTCTCTCGCATCGATGTTTCTCTCTCTCTCTCTTCCCCCCTCTCCCTCCCGCTCTATCTGAAGATAAATGCAACCCCCCCCCCAAAAAAAAAGAATTCTGTGACACTCAGGAGCTCCTACTGCGTTCCTTCCAGCACCATATAAACCTTCCATTTCGGTGCTTCTGGACTTAGAGAAAGGAATGTGATAAAAAAAAAAAAAAAAAAAAAGATGTGTGTCAAAAGCAACACATTAATTAACACCAACAATGGTCTGCAGAGATCAAGCGTGGTGGCGGCAATGAAGGGGGCATGGGACTCTGGCCCTTAATGACATTACCCATACACAGCTGGGATGACAGCCTAAGAACCCCTAATTTTCTCAGATGCACACATGACACTGTCAGCGACTCACAGAGACAATGCTGGACAACAGCCCCATGGGCCTAGAACTATGGATCCGAAGGTTCGATGACCTTCTATTTTATCTTTAATCCAGAATGTACACCCATGCCCAGTTTTTTTGTGTGTTTTTTTCTTTTGAGATGATAATTATAACTAGTATTCTCCACAGAACAGTAATGGAAAGGCAAGTTAGTTACTGTCTGACCTAATTAGGTATGTACTGGCTTCTTCAAAAAGCAAAGCTAGTTATTTTAGACACCGCAGCTACAGTGAAACAATGGTGACAGGGGTCTAATGAGTAATTTTAACAGATTAATTATTTCTGAAAGGATAAATTTTTATGCTCGGAAAAATCACTCCAGCTTTCTAATGCTTTGATCTTTGTAACTAATTTTAAAGATCACACTGTTCCTGTTCCATTTGTTCTGGGAGTCTTGCAGTCCCCCCATCAAAAGTAATAACACTCGAGTTTGACCAAAGCCCCAGTCTTTATGGTCTCTCCGTGCGTCCTATCACCCTGGGCCAGTGAAATCAGTTGGCTGAATTAGCTTTCAGAATTTTCGGTTTTTATATCATGGCTTCAATAAGGCAGCTGCGAGCAAGGAAGACGGCTGGGCTCTTCGAAGTAAGAACCACCTGAATCATCACCAGCCTTCAGCTACATCCCACCTGCCTTGATCAGTGGGCAAACAGTGGTGTTCACACGGGACAGGTATTTTTCTGGTGTCAGTAATGAATGGGTGGCTTCAATTTCCCAGCAGTTTATGTCCAGCTCCTTACAATTTTACTGAAGGTTCAAGTTTAGTACAGAACTCCATTTCTAGGTAACCACCTGTGATGTCCATTGAGGATATGATACTTAAATGATGTATCGTTTGTATCAGTATACTTGGGTGAAATCATATATTAAGAAGCATGTTTTTTTTTTTTAATTGTTTTTCTTTATTGGTTTTAGAGAGAGAGTCAGGGAGAGGGAGAGAGAGATTGAAACATCGATGAGAGAGAACATCGATTGGCTGCCTCCTGCATGCCCCCCACAGGGGATCGGGCCCACAACCTGGGCATGTGCCCTGACCGGGAATCGAACTGGAGACCTCTTGGTGCATGGGTGGACGCTCAACACTGAGCCACACCGGCCGGGCTAGAAGCATGTTTTAATTATATAATCTTAATTCTTTATGACAGTGGCTCTCAAGTTTGCCCATGCGTCAGAATCACCTGGAGGGCTTATCGGAACACACTGTTACTCCCACCCCAGAGTCTCTGATTCAGTAATCCAGGGTGGAGCTCAAGAATCTGCATGGCTAACAAGTTTCCAGGTGGTGCGCTTGCTGCTGGTATGGGGGCCACACTTTGAGAACCATTGTTTTAGAGATACTGATACCACTTCTATTTTTTACAATTAAGTTCCAATGGTTTCCCCTGTGGCACACAAAGGATTGGGAATATAGAGCTATTGTGAAGCCCTCACCTCGCTGGATGTTTCTCTCTCACAGAAGAAGAGTCCCCCAGAGAGGATTTTTAAAGAAACAAACACATCAGCTCCTAGACCCTCCCACCAGCCTCAGACTCAGAAGGAGGTGCATGTATACCTGGTCTGGGAACACCAGGTCATACTGGTTTATTAGATGTCAGAGAGGCC
This sequence comes from Tadarida brasiliensis, assembly GCA_030848825.1. Classification (NCBI taxonomy): domain Eukaryota; kingdom Metazoa; phylum Chordata; class Mammalia; order Chiroptera; family Molossidae; genus Tadarida; species Tadarida brasiliensis. The sequence continues at coordinate 16,278,774 of CM061273.1, forward strand.
ACATCTCAGAAGAAATGGCTATGTAATAACAGGAATTCCAAGTCTTAGTTTTTCATATGTGAGGTTACCAATGAAATGGTTCACAAAAAAAGGTGAAAAACTCAGGAATGAGGACAAATTTATATCACAGAAAGGTCCTCAAATGTATGACAAGGACCCCCTCGCTCCAATTTTCTTCATGGAGGAAGGGGATTGGACACACCCCAGAGAGCACAGGAGGGGGGCTTTGGTCCCTGGTTAACCCCCAAAAGAGCCATCAGATCAGGCCAAAGAGTGCATTATTTACAGGAGTATTTTAGACTTAGAAACTACCAGCCAAACTCCTTATTCCAGCATTCTAGTCTGACATCCAAAAGCAAGTAAAACTCTAGGAAAACAGCAGCACTGTTCTCATTCTGAATCGATTTGGCATACATGGATCATTTGTCCATGGAAGGTTATTAGGTCTCTATTTCCTGAGACATGGGTATGTCTGTATGCATGTGTGCATTTGATAGAGAAAAAACATGAACTGGATAGACCTACAATTTGAGGACTGCTACTCTAATAATACGGAGAACCCTAATGGTCCATTCTGCTTCCAGGGTTTAAGGTAGGTCTCTTCCTTACTAGCACATGAGCTCTGGGAATGTTAACAGTTGTACTGGGAAATCTGATTAGACTGGTGTCTTAGGAGAAGCCAGTCTTCGCTGCAGTGAAAGAGTGAACAGCACAGACCTGAAGCTGGTCTACCTGTTCTCAGCAGAGACGCCATCAGCTGTATAACCTAATGGTTACCTAATCTCTCTGTCCCTTAGCTTCCTCACCTACACAATTCAGGGAGTAACAGTACTTCTCGCACAGGGCTGTTAGGTTGAGTACATGAGTTAATATATGGAAACTACTTAGAGAAGTGCCTGGCACATAGAGAATGCTGTGTAAGTGCTACCTATTATTATTTATGCCTAAATACCATGCCATCCTTCTTCTTTTGTTCCATGCAAATTCCTCATGCAAATGCTATTTAGGTTGGCTAACATCCAGAATCTAGGCGACTGCCATCATTACCCACATATGGCAGCAGGATCTTTCCAGAACAGCCCTAATGATCTTGATTAGAACCCATCACCTGTGCCTAGTTACACAGCAGAATGACTGGCAGGGTTTTGGAAAGACTGGGCATTCCAATTATACTCTCAGTGGGTATGGACCAGTTTCAGCAAATACGCTGCCAATCAGAATCATGCGAAACCAGATCAGTTTCTGTATGTTTCATGCAACCCAATAGAGAAACGAGAAAGAAGAGAGAGGAGAGGAACCGTTGATGTAATAAATGTTGTTGGAGCTTTTGCTGTGTTGTGAGCACTGTGCAGGAGGATGCAGACTGAGAGGTGGGCAAGCCTCTCCCACTCGCAAGGAGCTCACTGTCTAGCGAGGGAAACAGGTTGGAAAATTCAACAAACGTTGTACGATATACTAAGGATTACAACAGACACCCCCAGGGGCTGCCGGAGGAGCACAGAGAAGTTGTCTAGAATCGCTGTGCCTATCTATCGGTCTGGGGAGGTGGGGTCCTTCCAAAGTCAAGAAAGAAAGAGCTAAGACAAGTGGGAGCCATCCATGCCAACAGGTGGGCAAACACACTCCTAGAGACGCTGTGTACAAACCCTCAGAGGTACAGATGGCGCTGAAGAAGGGGAAGAGGTAGGAAAGCAATAATTCTCTGGAGTTCTTACTGAAGAATGGGGGGTAGAAGATGCCAGAAAGTCCCAGATGGAGGGTTGGGAGCTAAGCAGCCGAACCTCAGACCCTCTCCGGCAGGAAACAGCTCCCAAACCAGCAGTCCCCAGTTGGGCCTGCACCAAGTTGTCACCTGAGAAGCTTTAGAAATGACAGATGTCTGAGTCCCAGCCCCAGCAACTCTGACTCGGCTGGGGACAGAGCCTGAGCAACAAGAATTTTAAAGCCTCCCCAGGTCATTCTGATGTGTACCCAGGGTTCTGAGTCTGTACTTTGTTACCCAGAGTTTGCTCCCAGACCAGCAGCAACCCCGGGACTTGTCAGAACCACTGCATTGCAGGCCCACCCACATCTAGGGCACCAGGATCTTAATTCTAACATCCCAGGTGGTTCACACGAGAGTTTGAGAAGCACTGACCAGAGCTGGGAATCAGAATCACCTTGGAAGCTTCTCAAAGTTACAGATGGACACTTCTATAGATTATGATCCAGGAGGTCTTGGGTGGATGGAGTCTTTCATCTGCATATCTTTTTTAGGTTTTGGTGAGTGTGATAAACAACTGGAGTTGAAAGCCACTGTCCGGCTGCAGATAAAGGTGGACAGAGGGCCCAGAAAAGGAGGGAACTGGGAAGATCACTCTCGTGCAAACAGTGGGGGAGAGGGGAGGCCGCTGCTCCCTCTTCTCACGTCAAGGGAGTTGTCCACGGAGAAGAGGAGCATTATGTAACTCGGGGGTTTTTGTGGGAGGGGCTGCCTGGCCCCTTGTAGTTGGGGAGGGAACAGATGGAAATGATAAATGAGCCCAAAAGTGAGGTCATCCTTTTTGTGCTATAAAATGACTCAACTTCAGTGTGATTTTCCAAAAGGAAAGTTGAGGGGCAAAGAGTTTAAATCCCCTTGCGCTCATATGTGTGTGTATGTGTGTGTGCGCACGCGCATGTGTGTGCGTGTGCATGTGTGTGTGTGTGTGTGTATGTGTGTGTGCGCGCTCACATGTGTGTGCGTGTGCATGTGTATGTGTGCGTGTATGTGTGTTTAGTGCAACAGGGCATTATTGTGTGTCCTTGCACATCCTTTGGTTCTTGTAAGAAAGTCTCTCCAGCCCGGTCAGTGTGGCTCAGTGGATTGAGTGTCGTCCCATGGACTGAGAGGTCCCGGTTTGATTACCTGTCAGGGCACATGCCTGGGTTGTGGGCTTGATCCCCAGTAGGGGGCGTGCAGGAGGCAGCCGATTGATGTTTCTCTCTCACATTGATGTTTCTATCTCTCTCTCCTTTCCTCTCTCTAAAACCAAACAAACAATAAAAAACATATTAAAAAAATAAAAGAGTCTCTCCAGTTGAGAAGTCTTTGTGATTCATGCCTCACACTGACTTCCTTCACCATCTGGCCTGCAGCTTTTAACTGGTGCAGTTCAAGCCCAGGTATGCAGTGAGAAGGCAAATGGAGGTGGCCGGCCAAACAAAGCAATAGCCACGCCTGAGAGAGAACCAGAAGCAGCTTGGTGTCCGGGCCAGCAGGGAGTTGGGATACAGAGGCTTGAGGGCTCTGGACTGTCCTCACCCTCATTACAGTCTCCAGCTGTCAGATCAGACCTGCTCCAGGTCCCCAGTACCATTCCCTGCCCAGTGAGATTCTTGCCAATTGAATCTTCCACTGTCTAGTACAGTGTCAAATGCATTGACTGATTGACTGAATGAATGAATAAATGAATGAATGAATGAATGAAGTGGATGAATAGATGAATTAATAAAAAAGATATTCTTCTTCTTGCACCCACTCTTTTCTTCAAAAGAACAACACAAAAAAAAGAGTCTCAGTATCACCTGTGCTAGGAGCTTTGAGTCTGGCTTTGATCTCCCTTGAAGCTGCTTGATATTTTTATTTTTGTTTTGACAGAACACCCCGTTTCTCAGGCTGAAGCGTATAATTTTCTGCCTAGCTCTTGAGGGGTGCCTCAGCCCTCCTGAGAAGGTGTAGGAAGCAGGTGTGAGAGCTTCCTGTGCTGGGGTGTGGCCTTGGCACTGCAGGGCACTCCCCCCCCCGCTGCCCTGGGGTCTCCAGGTGACAGTGCCTCGGAGTGGCCCCAGCGGAACCTGCCTGGGACTGATTGACAAGGGCCTCTGGGAATACCATCCAGCCCTCCCTCTGCCCCCAGTTACCCGGGAGGGAGCGGACGGAGAACATATTTAGAAAATGTGTTCATTGTCGCTTTTAAAAATCTCTTCTGTGATTAGGTACTAGGGGTGTCGTCAACCACAAAAAGCGACAACCAACGCTGTCAGGTTCCATAAAACAAAATCTAAATGAAGAAGAGGCTGGCTGAGCCTCAGCACCTGTCTCAGCCACTGCACGCCTACTCCCACCCAGACGACAGCCTCACTCCGGCAAGGCCCACTCTGCCCGGGCACTTCCAGAGCCCGCGCGGTGTTCACCCGAGGTCGCCGAGTCTCTGATCTCTCTCCTAAGACACCATCTCATCAATAACGGGGCCAGTTTTGTTGTGCTCCCCTAGTAAAACTTCCAGAATGGGCCCTTAAACCTCCCAACTGCAAAACAAAACAAACAAACAATCAGATTCTCAGCACTTTTTGCATAATAGTTGGTCCCCGAGAGTAAGCACATCCATGGGAAGAGACAAAGGGTGGAGTGTATGGACTGAGAGGTCCCGGTTTGATTACCTGTCAGGGCACATGCCTGGGTTGTGGGCTCAGTCCCCAGTAGGGGGTGTGCTCCAACTCCATACTGTTCCCTGGTGGCTTCTGAACATTCTACAATCATCTCTGAGCCTTGGGAGAAATGGCTCCTAACGCATTCAGTGATTGCGGTGAGTGTGTATTTTAAGTAGGGTTCTGTATGAAGCCTCAGTTACATTAGCATGACCACCAAGAAGCACGGGCTCTCAGGGGCATTTGCTCTCCGGATGAGCCACGGAGGAGGAGCTCTCTTTCAGCCTTCTCTCTCCACACAGGAGTTGCTTCAGGGAACCAAAGTCAAAGGACGAGAGGCTGTGAGGCAGCCAATCCAGAAGCCTCCAGACAGGGTTCCACGATTCTTTCCACAGGTGGTTACCAGTGCTCCAAGCACTCATCTGACCGATGGAAGAAACTGCCCCTGTGGCGTCTGCTGGACCCACCGTTCACTCCCCCGCAGAGTCTGCCCCGTGCCTTACGCGGTAGCCTGCAGCTCCCGCCTGGAAGTGACACATACCACACTACTCACAATCTGATTTGGTTCTCCTCCCCAGTGCGAGGAGAATGCATTTCTTTGCTCGTCTGAAGCTCCCAGTGTCCATGTGACCTGCTTTGACCAATGACAAATGAGTGGAAGTCACATGTATTACATCAAAGTGGAGCATTTAAGTCTTTTAAGAGCTGGGATTTCAAGCAAGTGAAAATGTGGGAGAATAGACATCCTAGGTTTCAGGAAGGCAAAGAGAATTGTACATTCAGTGAAAGGTGAAGTGTACCAGGCAGGCCACTTACGAAGCCTGAGCAGAGGGCAATCAGAAGGACCAGGAAGACAGAACTTGAACGCCGAGGTGATGGAAGAAATAGGACAAAGTGGGCAGCCGCTCTAAGATTCTGAGCAGGAGTATAATTGGCTGAAAATGACATTGAAGAAAGATTAATTTGGCAATGGACTGCGGGGAGGTGCAGAGCAAAGAGGGTAGAGACAGAGATTTCAGTTAGGCGGCTATTCAATTAAACTGGAAGTGAGTTTTAAAACGAGTGTATTGGGAAAAGTGAACAAATGTGATTCAAAGCATGTGTTGATGACAAATCAATACAATAAGGATGGAGGAGTATAGATCAGAAAAGTCAAGGGATGCTCCCACTTCCAGTTTGGGCAGCTAGAGGAACATTTGGTCAACACACTTTCCTCAAAAACAGAAGCTGGTTTTGGAGGAAAGATGCAGATTCAATGTAGGACTTGCTCTGTGCGAGGAGATGGCAGAAAATGCAGGCAGGTCTCCCCCTTTCTCATTCCCAAGGCCGCTCCTCTGGCTAAAGGCTCTCAGTGGCATTCATCGCAAAGGCAAAGGCTGAGAGAGATGATGACCTTGGGGATGTTTGGCCTAAAAGTAACGATGACAGGAGTCACGCCTGTAAGTATGTCCTCTTACGGAAAGTTTCAAGAAAGCAAAGAATAGAGGGTTAACACCGAGCTTGGGGACCTGCACATTTGCGGAGCGATGGGAGGCACTACGGCCAGAAAAGGAGACAATAAGGCAAGGTCAAAGAAAACCTGTAGGCTGCAAGGTCAAAGAAAACCTGTAGGCTGCTTCACGAGAAATTACTTTCAAGAAAGAGTGGGCAGTCCTTAGTAACACGTTCTGGAGAAAAAGCAAAACTAGACTGAAGACTGAGACACGTCCTCAGATCTGGAGATGTGGTTTTTATCAGGGACCTTGGGCAGCTCAGTCTAGCTCTGCCCGGAGACCCGCATCGGCGTCTGCTGAGATCCCCCACCGTGAGCACAGCTCAACAGCTCCATCAAAGTTGTGCTGATCTCTGACCTCCTGCACCTGCCATTCTAGGGAAAAGGGGCAATGGGGTGCTCGGGTAATTCCACACGTGTTAATGATGCAATATTTAGTCCAACCCCAACTGGTAGATTTAATAATAACTGATGAGGATTTTCAACAATCCGAAGGAAAAGTAGGAAGTGACTACTACATTACAGAAGGCCATGCACTGTGACTGATCGAGTGTGACTTTACTTCTCATGGGTGGCTTTATCCGTACACCTGTACCTTCCATGAACACCTTCCATCTCTCTGTTGTATAACACAATCAAAAGCTTTCTAATCAGTCAGCTGGCGTCTTAACTCCAGCCCTGTTACAGTATTTCTGGCTATGTGCTCAGCATAACCTGAAAACAGAAAATGCCCAAATTTTACGTTTCTTATAATAAAAAAAATGAACCTCAGCAAGTTATCTTTTGATGGCTGCTACAAGCCCGATGGTGAACAAGGACAGTCTAGGAAAACAATTAAAAAATAAAAACTACATAGAAGAGAAGAAAAGAGAGGGCGGTGGGTCTAAGGAAACCTTCTTAGGAATGAGAACATGCACCCTAAGTGTGAAAACACGGAAACAGTGTCCTGGCAGGTTGAAGTACTAACTAAATAAACTCAACTTGACAGCCTTCTACAGCATTGCTTCTAGATGAAAAGGAAGAGAGAGAAGCTCTTTGGAGATCGGCTGGAAGGGGGAAGAAGCACAGGGGTGGGGCTGGGGGGTCCTGTAAGACAAAAGAGGGGGAAAATCAGAGGACAGATGTTGCTTTCCTAATAATAATAATAATAATAATAATAAATCCATTAGAGAAATTGTACTTTCTCTACTAATAGAAAAGAAGGAGACTAAGCCTCAGGTGGCGAACACACAACAGGTATACAGATGTCATGTTATAAAGTTGTATACTCAGACTTTATATAATGTTTTAAGCCATGTTACCCCAATAAATGTAATAAAAATGCTTATAAAAATAAATGAGTCAACTAAAAGAAAAGGCTACTATTAAAATAGGAATCTTATGATACACCAAATCAAAAAAATGGATTAAAGAAATGTGAATAAATCTCCTGTTAAACACATAAAATGAGAATCCAAAAATCTCTTCTGATGACAATTTTCTTCCAATACCACAGAAAAATAACCATCAAGCAGAAGAAATCCGAATATAACATGCTAAAATAAACAACTTTAAAGACACATTTGTAGTTATAAAACAAAACCTTTAAAACATAGTGTGGTCATTGTTGGGGCAAGGAGGGTGGGTGGAGGTGGAAGAGGGTACAAGGGGGATGACCAGTGGTGAAAATATTTAATTTAATTAAATTTTTTTAAAACCTGAAAACAAAATTTAAAAACTAAAAACCAGTGGCAAAAAAGAAATAGACATTTAAAGAGAATTCATTGAACTCAAAAAGATAGGAAAGAAAAAGACAAAATGAAGACTAATGCCGAAGATCCCTAAAAAAGAATAGAGTCAAAACAAAACCTACTAAAGGCATTGATGAAAGGCAAGAAAGCAATCCTGAGAATAAAAATGAACTAGTGAGCTCTTCCTCTTCGTCTGGCCACAGCCATCAGCTTTCTGTCGAAGGTAAGCCAAGGTGGGCGCCTACCAGTGCAACCAGGAGCTGTGGAGGGAGAAGCAGTCCATGGAAGGCGCTTCCTTCTCAGGGTGCACTGCTGGCAGTACCCCCAGCTCTCTATGCTCCACAGCCCCCCACCCCGCCCACCTGGCTCAATTAAAGCACACAGCAAGGATACAGGGCCAACCAAAGTCACGTCATATATCAGATTCATGTGCCCCATGGTGGCCGCAAACACCTGGTTCCTAAGGGTGACCTACGGCAAGCCTGTCCATCATGGTGTCAACCAGCTAAAGTTTGCTCCAAGCCTCTGTCTGTTGCCCAGGAGCCAGCTGGATGTCACTGTGGGGCTCTGAGCATCCTGAATCCTTACTGGGTTGGTGAATATTCCTCATACACATTCTTTGAGGCTGTCCTCATTGGTTCATTCCATAAGACTATTAGAAGGCATCCTGACACCCAGTGGATCAACAGAGTAGGCCACAAGCACAGGGAGGTGCGAGGGCTGACCTCTGCAGGCGCAGGAGCCCTGGCCTTGGAAAGGGCCCCAAGTTCCACCACACTGTGGGTGGTCCTCACCCTGCAGCTTGGAGAAGGTGCGGTACTCTCCAGGTCTACCGTTATGGCTAATATAAGTAATGTTTGTAAAATTCTTACCCAATAAACAATTTAGGACAGTGAAAAAAAAAACAAAACCCACAAACTAATGAAAGCAAAAAGAATTAGATAGAAAGTGGTTGACAGGAAAGGAAAAACAGTATATCTGTAACTGAAGTCCCTTAAGAAACACAAAACCATGGAATATAAAATATATAAAAACATGACTCAATAAAGCTGTCTTTAAATATTGAGAGCACCCAACAGATACCTGGAAACTACTCAGAACAATCAACTCTGATATCTCAGCAAAACTAACAGACTTCAAAGATAAAGAAAAAAATTGTCAGGGCTTTCAAACTAAAAGATCAAATAGCTGATAAAATTGGAAGAATTAAACTGTCACCAGGCTTCTCAAGAAATAACACACAAAACGAGTCAGCAATGGAGCCACGTTTTAAAAAACCTCAAGGAAAGAAAGTGAGAACCTGGAAGTTTATCACGAGGCCAACTTTTTTCAAGTGTCAAGCCCTTAGAACAACAATTTTAGGATATGAGACAGGGAATTCTGCATCCATGAGCCCTTCCTGAGCAATCTACTGGGAGATGCACTTCATCCAACCATGAGATCAATGGAAAAGTTCATGATGGGCATACAGATATCTCTATCTATCTCTATCTCTATCTCTATCTCTATCTCTATCTCTATCTCTATCTCTATCCATCTCCAAGACTAAAACACAGGTTGTTTGGCGTGTAGGTTACTAATGTACAGATGCTATATGTGCCCAACTAGAAATAACGCAACTAAAAAATGGAAGGAGAAGGTAGAATAAATGTACTGATTGTTGCATGGGCAAAAGATGTAAGTTAAAGTATTCAGTAAAAACTGATAAGCCAGATGAAAAAGGTTTAAATGTAAAAATTTGAGACTAAAGAGCGTTAAATATTAAGTACAAAGGTGACCACTAGAAGAAAAACATACAACCAACTTAAATACAAAAATTTTTAAATTAATTAAATAGCAAAACAATACACATCTTGTAGTGAAAGTTGTTAATAAACTACCCTCCAAAATCACTAGGCCGTGATGGTTTTATAGAATTATTTCAAGTCTTCAAAGACAGATAGTCCCAATGTTGAACACATGATTCCAGGTCACCGAAAACGAAGAACATTTCCGATTTCTTTAATAAAGCAAGTGTAACATGGATATTAAACATGATAGCGATAGCACGAGAAAGAAAACTAGAGACCAGTGTAATTCATGAATATTGATACAAAATACTAAATGAAACATTAACAAATAGAATCCAATACCATATTAAAAAAACAATACAACACGACCAGGTGAGATTTATTCCAGGAACGCAAGATAGAGTCAATGTTAGGATATCCAGTAATATTACTCACCATATTAATAGATCTAAGGGAAAAATCATAGATTTTCTCCATAGATACTGAAAAAGCTTTTGACAAAATTCGATATTCCTCCTAATTTTTATAAACTCAAGAAAATAGGAATTGAGGGATACTTTCTAATATGAATTAATCTGAATCAACATATATCTACATATCTGTGCATCTGTCTGTCTGTCTGTCTATCTATCATATCTATCTACTTTGGTCCTAAAGATAGTAATAAGAAAGCTATAGAGCATTTTCACTAACATCAGAACAAAGACAGGATGCCCTCTATCTCTATTACTATTCAATATAGTACTAGTGGTATTAAGCCAATGCAATCAGACAAGAGAAATCAATTAAAGACATAAAGATAAAGAAGAAGCAAAACTACCTTTATCTGTATATGATATTATAGTGTACCTGGAATGCCAATGATAAAAACTCAAACATTAAAATAGATTGACAGCGGGATATATAATTAACACAGAGAAATCAATGACCTCCATATACACAAACAGAACCAGTCAATTGTCATAATGGTAAAAAAACCACAATTAAAATAATAACCAAGATGATCAAATACCTAGAAATAAACCTAAAATGATGTGAATCTGAGCCAAGAAAAGCATTTCCTTTTGCTATAAAGGACGTTAGTGGTACATCTGAATAAAAACTTAGTTTAGGTAATGGTATTTTATCAATATTAATTTTCTGATTTTGATCATCATACTGTGAATATGTACGAGAATGTACTTGATATTAGGAAATAAACACTTAAATATTTACGGTAAAGGGCCATTGTATCTGCAACTTAGTCTCAAATATTTAAAAAAACAATTATATGCTTTAAAAAAATAAAATGTATATATGTATGTTTATTTATGCATATAACATGTATACACACACACCCATATATAGAGAGACAGAGAGAAAGAGAGACAATGATAAAACAAATGTAATGAAATGTTAAAATTTGAAGAATTTGAAAAGTATACGGTAATTTTTGTATTATTTTTGTAACTTTTATGTAAGTCTGAAATTATTTCTCCATAAAATAATTTAAAAGATATAAAGTAATAAAAAGAAAGCAACTGGTGGACCTAATATTGGTTATGTAAATGATGGTATAATAGGATAAATTATTTAGCAACCACTGGGAAAAAAATAATTGCGCTAGATCTATTTCTGCAGATACTGAATGATCTCCAAGCGATACTTGTTTTAAAAAGCAAGACGAAGAATGGTGAATATACTGTATTTCTTGTGTGTGTTTAAAATGCAGATGATTGGAGCCATAAAGTGTACAGTGACGTAAAAGCAAAGGGGTACCAATTCTCACAGAGGTGTAAGGGGTGGAGAACAGCTCTAGAGGTGAGTGGAAACAGGACCCAGAAAACCGCCTGTACCATTTCTGACCTTGTGTATCAGCACACATGCACCTGTCCTGGAGCATCAGGACGAGAAAGCATCTTGTAGAAAAACTTTACAGGGAGGGAGATATAAACCCAGAGAGGTGAAGCAATCTTCCCAAGGCCACATCCATCTGCAACAACTTGACTCCCAGTTTAGTGCTGCTTCAATTCATGCATTCATCCATTCATGTCTCACTCACTCATTCACAAATACCCACTGAGCATCAACTGTGTGCCAAGCACTGCGCCAGCCACAAGGAACACAGTGGTAAACACACTCGGACGTGGTCCTGCTCGCATAGTTAGAGGCAAAGACAGATATCAGGCAAGAAATCCCAGAAATTAAAAACATTTTTTGAAGAGTATGGGAAAGTAAATATTAAGGGTGCAATTAGAAAATATAACGGAAGATCTAATTTGCATGTGAAGGGCAAGAGCACTCCAAATAGAGACCTGAACAATGAGTAGATTGGTCAGTTGAGGACTAAGGACAGAAGAAACAGCTTGTGCAAAGTTCCTAAGAAGGGAAGAATAGAAAGCAAGCCAGTTTTGGCCAGAGTGCATTGAACAAGAAGGGGAACAGTGTCCTAAGAGGCTCCAGCAGTAAGCAGAGACCAGATGGTGCAGGCCTTGCATGCCACATATTTGCTTTGCTCCTGACTCCTGTCAACAGCCAAACAGATAAGGGAGGGAGAGTATGCACTTGTCATCTAAGAGTTTTGAACTCAGCCAGTATTTTCATGATGGGTGAGCTCCGTTCCAAAGAGTTGGGGTTAATATTTAAGACTCTGGCTCCAGTGGAGAGCCTCTGAGATTTGACCACACAGAGGTGACAACAGATCTTAGCTTTAGGTCAGATTAGGTAACTTTGATTAAGTCAGGTTAGATGAAGTTGGACCATTCTGGCTAGTCAGTAGAGGACGGGATGTTGGGGGCAAGAACGGGACTTCTTGTAGGAGGTCTTTGCAAGTTGTCTAGATGGGAAGTTGTGGATGGGGAGGCTGGATAAGAAGGGGGCAAGCAGTGGCAAGGCCAAGGGAATGGAAGGGAATGGTAATTGACTTGGGTGTGGGTGGTGAGGGGAAGAAAAATATTAAGGACAGCAGGTAGGGGTCTACTTGAGCACCGGAGTGGCTAGAGGCGCCATCTGCTGAGGGACCTACACCTTCATCAGCATAAAAATAAGCTGTCAAATTGGCCAAGATCCGATCTGGGCATAGCTGGCATCCGTGCCACAGCCCTCTCTATTTCAGTTGAATGGATTCAGGGTTCAGGCATCTGCGTTCAATTGCTCTTGGTAAAAAAAAAAAGAGAGAGAGAGAGAGAGAGAGAGAGAGGAAAATCATTATGCTTTTCCAGAATTACTCTCCTAGGGCAAAACCAAAATGATTCACTGGGAAGCAGATGAAGAGAACTAGAATCTAACATCAATCCTATTCAAGGAATGAATACTTTATAAGCTCTGGCCCTCTGAACCCAAGGTGTACATTTATGCATTGCTAGTGGAAGGGCCTCCAGGTACGAACTACAAACAGTCTGCTGCTAGCCTCGGAAAACATCACCTCTCCCCAGCGTCATGCACATACCCGGAGGACCTCTTGCAAGCATCTCAGAGGGTAAGCAGCACGGGCCTCTCTGAGAACACACGGGGCTGTTTAAACTCAAAGCCCCCCTCTGCGAGAAAAGCTGCCTGCTTCAGTCCACTCTGTAGTTGTACATTTAGGAGGTGTCTTATCCTGAAACAACCCCAGAATGTTAGAGGACAAAGGGTCTCATTCATCTTCGATGCTCTGATTTACACAAGGAAACTGAGGCCCAACACAATATCAATACCACAAGCCAGAAAATGCACGTCTGGGGCATAGCTTAGCACTGAACCCACGCGTCCACTCCCTTCGGCTCTGCAGCCTGAGCTACACGTGATCCCTGTGAGGGAGGACACTCCTGGTGGGAGGACAGACACCCGGGACTTGACCCTAGTCTGCTGTGTCCGCCTCTGCCTGTGGCGTCAGCCTCAGACAGAGGCCAGCTTTTCATGTGTCTGCTTCGCGTCTTAGTCTTACTCTTCAAGGCAGAAGAGTAAAAGGTGATAATCAACTAGGATTTTGAACTCCGCCCCTGTCGTGCGCCTGGGAGGGTGCAGGACACTGCCTCCAACTCACCTTTCAGTTCCATTTCCTGCTGCCCCCAACGCATGTCCTAAGGCCTCATCACTTCCCTGCAGCCCCCACAGGCACTCGCCCCCGTCACACCGGCATCTGCACTTCATGCCGCTGTTCGGGGCACCCCTTCCGAAATGCCCACCCAGCCTCAGTCTTGGCTCGTCCCATGCTTCTTGCCTGCAAGGACCATCTCGAATCTCGTGTCCTGTCGGAGGCCGTTTAGGACCCCCCCGTTCAGAGGCAGCATCCCCCCTCCGAGCCCCGTGCTGTCCCGGGACCACTGCACGGCGCTTCCCCTCCCTCGGCAGGAGCCGCGCTGCTTGGCTGCTCGAAGGCAGGCACGGTCTCCCTTTCTTCGCTCTACTAATAGTCACGTTTTAGCGAAACGGACAAAACTCCGTGACTCTGACATCGGGGACAGGCCACTGGAGTCTCAGAAGGCCTGTTTGCATCAGCCCTCAGGGCTCAGTAGTGCTCCTCAAACGATTTCTTCCCTCCTCAGCTACATCAAATGAGGCTTCACGGCAAGTGAACCTCAGAAATGGCAGTGACCTGGCGGAGCCGAGGACCCACACTTAGAGCAAAATTCTTCTAGAGCAGAGCTTCCCCAACTGGAACGTGCCTACAGGTCACCTGACGGTCTTGTTAAAATGCGGCTTCTGACTCCGGAGGTTCAGGGTGGGGCCCGAGAGTCTCCACGTCTTAAGAGCTCCGTGGGACGCCCACGCTGCGGGCCCTGTGGCTGCCCTGCGGCTCAGAGCCACAGGAGGTGTCCCTCTGCTGAGCGCTTAGTGCCCCGGGCGTGCGGTATCTCATTCATTCCACGCCGGCCCTGCAAAGCAGGTGCTACCACTACCCTGTTTTATAGATAAATGTCATCGAGTTCAAGGTCCCCAGCTAGCAAGTGTCAGAGCCAGGAGTGAACAAGCAATGGCTCCAAAGACCCTCTTCTCACCATTTTTCTTCTTCTGCAACCACCTAATGAGGGACGCCAACATCACTACTTGGAGGGGAGTAAGACTGAGGCTGAGGCATGAGTCCAGGCAGGAAGGAGCTGGATTTCTTGATCCTGCCACATACATCATCTGCATAACGCAGAGACACAGAATCACAGGGTCATGTTCCAGACAGTGGAGTCCCAACAACCTGAAAACGTCAGTATTCTGTCCCGCTTCTAGGTCACCGTGGAATCCTGGCAACTGCTGATTGGAAGACCATCTTCTCCTGGCCACAGACTCCAGCTGGCATGGAGATGGCCTTCCACCACCTTCCCGGGACTTGTCAGCTGCATAACTTAGCTGTCAGAGTTTCTGAGACTCTTGGCAGTGAGTGGCAGAGGATGACAGAAGCCAGTGCCAACGGCTTGCTCATGGGCAGGGGAGATTCCCCCCTTGGATGACCAGTCAGTGCCCAGAACAATGCCAGGAAGAGAGTGTTCTGGCCACAAACCTCCTCTGGGGCCCAACTGAGCCGTGGGTCATGGCAGGAGAAAGCTCAGGCCTGGCACTGGGAAGCCACTGGAAAACGAGAAGAGCACAGCTCCAAGCTGCTCGACCTCTGGCTGGGCAAGCCAACCTCTGGGAAAGCAGAATGTGATTCTCTGTCTCCCCCCAAGGAGGATTAGAGAGACCACCGAGACTCGGGGTGCTAAAGGCCTCCTGTGTGCCCCCACTCCCGCCTGAGCAGGAAAGGAGTCGGGCTGCAGAAGCTGAGGGGTGAGGGATGTCTCCCTGATCTCAACGTACCAAGAAGACTTGTCTCACTGCTGAGCCTGCGTGAGATCTAGCTGCACCTGGGTTACTTCTCTTTGAGAAAATCCACATACCCGACGGGTAAGAGCTGAAACTTCCCGAGGCAGCTCCTGCTGACCCTCCTCCTCTGCCCTGTGCTCTCTCTCCTCCCAGTGGACTGCCCAGCACCCTCCATGGGCCAGTGGCAGCAGCCCACAGACAAGCATTCATGGGGACACGTATGGTCCAGAATTCAGGTAACGGCCTGATGGATGGGAATGTTTCTTGGCGCTACCATTGACCCAGGTAGGGAGAGTTAGGTGACCGTTTAGATACCGTATCACCTGTCCGTGGGCCGTTTCAACCCAAGCACTGTTGTTAGAACGAGGTGAGCTGAAGAAGGGTGTGGAAAACTGTGGGCCAACTTCTTTGGTGCCTCGAGTGGGTCTCCCAGTGGGAACTGGGTGGCCCTCCCCTTAGAGGCGGACTCTTAGGGGGCTCAGGAAGTGGGTCCAGAACACCAAGCTCCTCAGATTAAGGTTTAGCTGCCCAAACCAGTCTGGGAGGAGACAGGGTCCAGGGCCAGCGCCCTTTCTGCTTCGCGAGAGGTCATGGGTGTTCCTGTTAGGAGGGCCAGTGTGGGAAAGGAGGTTTTGTAGAATACCTGCCTTTAAGCAAACTGGTTGAGAATGCAAATGTTAAGTATCCAAGTTTGAAACTCTGAAAGGTACTGCACTGGGCTTTGTTTTGCCTTATTTCCCTTTATTTTGTTGGAACAGCAGTTACATAGAGAAATGGACTCACTGGGTAAGCACTGAATTCAACACTCATGCGGACCCATTTTTGCTTCTGATGCAATCCCTTTTAACCAATTAGCCAGCCTGTGATTCTGACTCCATGCTAACAAAATATGTAATCCCACCGATGCCACACAGCTTCCCGAGTGTGCTGGCCGGAGCATAAGAAGCAGCCCTGAGTACATCTGAGCACCTCAAGTCAATGCCTTGTTCTCGATCCTTAGCCATTAGTCAGGAGTGAGCAGGCAGAGTTAACAATGGGATAACCAGGAGACTGCTTACACCTTTGGTGCCCTCAACCCAGAGCCCAAGAGTTCCCTGCTCATCCCACTCCTTCCCGCCCTCCCTGGCCTACGGAGGGACTGTTCCCAGGTGGTACGGCTTCTCAGAGGCCAATCTCAAGCAAGCCAGGCTCAGCCTTCCCTCTCTCTTGCTTCCCAGCTCACTGTTACCATGGAGACCAGATGCCTCCGAGTTCTGCATTTTATCTGGACTCCAGCCTCTGAACACCTTGGTTGAGTCAAACCCACATACTCCCCTGGCTCCCCAGAGTGTGACAATAGCTAAGCTGGATTTCTTTAGCCACATGGCTCGGGGGTCTCCTTGCTACGTCCACAGGACGGTCTGAAGGCTCCCGCTCAAATCCTGGCGTGCGGGTGGCAGGCTGCAGTTCCGCAGAAGCTTGCACCCTCATTCTCTCCTTTCTAGAAGAGATCTAAGTCCGAACCCCGTATCACACACAGCCATGGCAGTGCCCAGACAGCTGGGCCAGTGGGAGAGATGAGCATGAGTCCAAGGGGCGCATGGGGTTCGGACCAGCAGTGGGCTCGAGAAAGGGCTGTGGGAAGACGCCAAGAACAGTGCTGGTTGTGATGTGCACAGCCCACGTGGAACCCGACGCCGCCGGAACAGGTCCCTGGCCTCGGTTTTGATGACCTCTCCCCTGCCCGCAGCCACCCACTCCCTTAGACCTTGTCATCCCCGAAATCTCCCCCT
Source organism: Tadarida brasiliensis (assembly GCA_030848825.1). Taxonomy (NCBI): domain Eukaryota; kingdom Metazoa; phylum Chordata; class Mammalia; order Chiroptera; family Molossidae; genus Tadarida; species Tadarida brasiliensis. The sequence goes on from CM061273.1 coordinate 16,295,701, forward strand.
ACTACCTCCCACCCGTCACACGGACCAAAAGGCTCTGGTCCTTGTTTCCTTTGCTCTGCCCTCTTCCTCCCCACAAACCGTTTGCCCAGCCTCATCGCTGGCTAACACCTGCATGCTTTCTGGATGCTAGAACCAATCTCTGCTGCCTTCTCTTCTCAGGGAGCAGGCGCCCTGGGCCCAGCCCCTAAATCTCTCCAGCCCTTCTCTGGACCACTGTCCTTAGATTTGGGGGCTTGAGCAGCCGGGCTGCCATCCCCTTATTGCCGATACTTGTAAACTGGCAGCAGGATGGTCAGTTTCCCAGCTTTGATCTCAGCACCTGCTGATACTCTCACTGCTGCAGCATTTACCCCTCCCTCATCTTCTGCCTCCGGCCCCACGGAGAGTCTGGCCAGGCAGCGGGACTGGTCCCATCCAGCATCATTTAGACAAAATGAAGACATTCTGTCCAGGATCGATCTTTGGGGTCTGCAGTGGTCCCCACAAGGTAGCAACTTCTTGCATTCTGGCCTTTTCGTCACCTCCAGGGTTGTCTCAGGCAAGTCCCGAGGCTCGGGGAAGCATCGAGGCTGTGCAGCTCTCAGCTCCAGGCGGCAGGGCCTCACCCGTCTCCGGGCCCTCGACATGGGTGAGAAGGAAGCTGTGAAGCCAGACTGGCTGGGCTGCTCAAACATCTTCACTGAGGTGACCAACTGTCCCCATTCACCAGAGACTGGGGGTTCTGAGGACACAGGACTTTCTGTGCTAAAACTGCAATAGTCTTGGGCAAACTAACCCTCATTCACAGCTGACGAACTTGCTTCCAAAAATCACTGGGCAACAATGGCATACGTCCACCTGCACGCACCTGTGTCATATACTCTGCCTTCTGTCCACGACTCTGAGGCCAGCCCTCCACCTGGGTGTAGGGGCTCTCACCCATATGCTGTCACCTATCAAGGACATCACTTCTGAAAACCCCCCCCCCCCCCGCTCACACTGTCACTCTTCCCTCTCTGCTGGGTCATTCCCACACATACAAATACACTGCGATTTCTCCCATCTTAACCACAAGCAAACGGGTCTCTCTTTCTATCATACTCCCTTCCAGCTACTGGTCCCATTCTCTACTCTTACTTTAAAACTCTACAGACTATACTGGCAGCCTCCCATTCTTCTTCCATTCTCTTACTTGACAAATCTTTTCTACTTTTCGTATGGAACATTTCGAAGGTATCCCACAATAGAGAGGATAGCATAGAGAGCCCGCCTCTTCCCATCGCTCAGTGTGCCCGGGTCACGTGGAAGCACCCCCAGACACTATCCCATCCACCCGATGGACGTGTTGCACTACCGCCCAAAACTGGTCTTGCCAAGGTCCCCAACAACCTCCATGTTGCACCCAGTGGTCCCTTCCAGGCTTCATCTCACTGACCCTCTCTATAGCTCACAACAGCAGCTTGCGCTCTCCCTCGGAAACACCATGCTGCCGTGAGTTCCTGCTTCCTGGCTGCCCACACCTGACTAGTCTCCTCTGCAGGCCCCTCCTCATCTCCCCCACTTCTCCATGATGAGGTGCCCAGTGGCTCCCTTCTCGAGCCTCTGCTCACCTGGGAAGTGACGCTCACTCCCTAGCTGACCTTGCCCAGTTTCCTGGCCTCATGGACTGGAAACCCCCACATTTATAGTCAAGCCAGGACATCTCCCCTGAACTGGACATCTCCACATGGATTATTAATAAGCATCTAAAACTTAATACGAAGCCACAGTGAATGCATCTCACCCTCAACCTCTGCCTAAAGCCTGTGCCTCCCGCCGTCTTCCATCTGCCTAATGCTTCAGGCAAAAAACATTCTGTATTTCACGGGGCCCACAGTGGAAACCAGATCCTTAAATGGCCCCACAGGCCCTGCGTGGCCGAGCCCCAGCTCTGACCTCAGCCTACTGCTCACACTCGCTCCGTCTGTCCCTGTCTCACAGCTGTCGCCGGGCAAGCCAGGTGGGCGCTGCACCCTGCTCCCTCGGCCTGAGACCCTTCCCCGAAAACCAGCTGGCTCGATCCTTCCCCTCCTTCATCTTTGCTAAATGTCACCTTTCCCTTAATTCTTCCAGATGCTCTTTTATCTTTTTTTTTCATCCTCACCCGAAGACATTTTTGCATTTATCTTCAGATAGAACAGGAGGGAGAGAGGGAGGAAGAGAGAGAGAAAAACATCGATGTGAGAGAGACACATCGAGTGGTCGCCACCCACACACCCCCAACTGGGGCCGGGGACAAATTGCAACCAAAGTACGTGCCCTTAGCGGGAACCAAACCTGGGACTCTCTAGTCTGCGGGCCAATGGTCTAACCGCTGAGCCAAACCAGCCAGGACCCGGATGCTCTTTTAAAAACTGCAACTCCTCCCTCCCTTTCCCTGCCTCATTTTGCTCCATAGTTCGTAACTCCATCTTGACATACGTCCTATTTCCACTTCTTTCTTTCTTGACTCCTATGATCTCTCACTGTCTGCTGTAACCTCAGTGCCCAGAGCAGGGTCTGGCACAGCGCAGATGCTCAGCAAATGTGCTCACGTGAACTGAAAGGGCAACAGCGTGTGATCCTATGAAGGGGCATCACGTTGGAGCGCCCACCTTTCAGCAAAAGCTTTGGGGGGCCTCTCCCTACCTCTCTCATGCACAGACACGCTCTCGCTGGCTCCTGGCACGGTGGGAAGGACCTAGTGAGCAGAGGAAAGTGGAAGGAGCTGGGCAGCAGTAACCAGCCCTCACTCTGCAAGCTGCCTGCTCACGGAAGGCCTGGGATGGCCTGGGGTGCACCACTGGAGGGCGCTGGAATCAACACTGCTGATGGGTAGGGGCTTCTGAAAAGAGTCTTCTGGCTCTTTCTACCAGACTCAGGAAAAAAAAAAAATCTGCCTGAAAGATTTTAACCACACTGCCTAAACAGAATGGGGTCTCTTTGGTGGACAGACTCTGAACCACTATTAGAGGAGAATGATCTTCCTTTCTGAAAGGGCAGACCCTGCAAACACAGTGTTAACGCTCGACTTCCTGGTCTATCTCCCTCTTGTCACGTCCTGTCTTGCAGAAGGTGTGCCTCTAATAAAAACAGCCCCCGGCTGCTGAGCTCACCAACGCGCGGTGCCCACTGAACCGCAGCCCGTGCCCCGCCTGGGCTCTTCCCGCTGTCGGACCAGGAGACGGTATTGGGAGGACAGTCTCGGGAGACAGGCCTGGATTTGGAAGGGAGCAGTACTAACTGATGCCCACCTGCGCAAGTTAACTCACCTGCTTGTTTCAGTTTTCACCTGTGAAACGGGGCTAACAGGAGCTGTCTGAGGTTGGAGGAGTCCTCTCTGCAGCTGGAGTGCGTGTCTAGCTCCTCAATGCTACTGGCACCCGTGCAATGGGACCCGGGACCGGTGCCATCCCAGCTTCCCAGGAAGGCCACCAATGCCATTTAGAACAGGGACCACCCACGCCCGGTTCTTACATAATCAGTCTCATTCGAAACGCACGTTAAATTTAGTGATGTGGGTTGGTAGGGCAATGGCATCATCTAAAGCCTGTGTTAGTTGCCCCATCAGTTCTGAGAGTTACACTGACTCTACACAATGGCCACGTGCCACCGAAGGCTTGGGCAAATGTAGGAAAGAAGAAAAAAAGTATAAAGGAAGAGGGACCAGAAAAAGGCAGTCACTGGAGTTGAAACAAAAGAATAAGGAAAGGAAGAAATGGAATGAGAGAGAATGAAACACACACGATGGAGAATGGCACCATGTTCGAGACCTCTGAGTGGTCCCCTCCCAGGCGGTGTTTGCAGGGGCTCGGTGTGCTTCCAGGTGCCACTCAGAGTCAAACTTGGTTTGCTCAGAAGGAAGGAAGAATGGGGCTTGGGGATCTGGGTTGTGGGTGACTAAGGAGACCCCGATGTTAGAAGGGAATCCTCATTTCCAATGCATCCCCTGCTGCCCCCCGCCACCCCAGTCTCTTTGTTCATGAAACTTCAGTTATCATGTCAACAGGAAAATACACGCAAGGGACATTCCTGGAAAGAGGAGGTTTCAGAGGCCTTTGGTTGGAAGAGAACGGAGAAGACGACCTGGTAGATGTGACGGACACGGGAGGACAGGCCCTGCATGCACGGGGGCTGGATAAGGCCACACAACTAGGTAAGAGGGGGAGATAATAAGCAGAAGCCACAGCAAAGCCTCCACACACGGACAGGTAAGCCTCTCAGATGCCCCAGGTGGCAGTGACCCAAAGGACAGGTAGCGATAGACAATGACCTTTATGTTGCTCCGAGGGAGGTCCAGTTCGTTTTCATGCCCACGGCCCGATAAAGGCACGATCTGGCTCCCCCGTGGCTCCGCTCCCATCTCCATCTACCCTCGGCCTCTTCTCTCCTGCTGCACGCACACTGGCCTCCCTCCTACCTCGACACCCCGAGAAAGCGTCCACCTCAGGGCCTCCTGTGGCCTCTGCCTGGGATGCAGGTCTCTGCTCAATTGCCACCTCATCCAAGATCCCTTCTCTGACAAGAGTGGCTCCCTGCCACAGAGCTCCCTGCCCCCTTGTATGTGTCACCAAGAACTAATTTTGTCTGCGTCTGCCAATGGAGTATAAGCCCCATGAGAACAGATTCCATTTTGTTGACTTCTGAACACTGCTTAGCACATGCAAGTCTCGTGGGGAAAAAAAAGTGTATATCTATATCTATATATATCTATATATAGATACACACACACACACACACACACACACACACACACATGAAATGAGTTCTATTGCTTGAACTGCTTGGTGTTTCAGGGTGGGCCACCTGCACGGAGTAGGGGTGAGGGTGGGAAGGGGCTTCAGTTCAGAAACCTTAGCAAGAGTTGCCATGTTCTGCTGACAGATCCAAATTCACAGCTTGCTCTCTGGGGGGGAGGGTCGTGGACGCCAGCTGCCTATGGCCCTCAGTGCTCCTTGGCACCTGAGAGTCACAATCTTGTGTAGTCTCCTCCCTTTCCGAACAGGGCTGACTCGTGTGACCAATAGAATACTGTTGTGTAACCATTTTGTGTGTTACACAAAATGATGTTGTGTAACCAATAGGCTGGTCATAAGAGACACTGTGGCTCTGTCTTTCTCTTCCTTGGATCACCCATGCTCAGGAAGCCCAGCCGCCATATTGTTGGGACACTCAAGTGGCCATAGAGAAAACAGCAGAGGGAGAAACTGAGGCCCAGCCAGCAGCTGGCACCATGTGAGAGAACCAACTCAGAAGCGGGTCCTCCGGCCCCAGCCGAGCCTTCGGATGGTGCAGCCCCTGCGGACACCTTGCCTGCAGCCTCCTGAGAGACCCCAAGCCAGAAGCACCCAGCTCGGCTGCCCCCGAGTTCCTGGACCGCAGGAACTATGTCTGCTAAGGAATGTGCATTATTGTTTTAAAATGCTACCTGTTAGAGTGATTTGTTGCACAGTGACAGATAATTATCACAAAGTAGGTGACATGGGTGTCGGCCCACCCAGGTCTGAGTGGATGACTAGGACTAACCGTGCAGCCATGTCCGCCGCTGGAGGTAGCTGGTCCCAATTTCAGTCTGCAACTCTTATGAGCCACAAATGCCACCTGTATCCTCAATAAACTTTATTTAGACACAAACAGACACAACAGAAAATACATACACAGATACAGATAGTTTTCTCTATAGGATGAACACACAGCACAGAGGGAATTTAAAAAGTAGGTGCATGGGATGTAAGAAAATAGGGCGAAGTTCCTTGTTCACTCACACGTACAACAGACACATATTTCAGGGGAAGACAGGGACACACCATCCCTGCGACAGAATTCACAGTTGTTCCGTAACAGTACACAGGTGTTAGGAAGGTAATCAAAGAAGTTAGAGAGCCAGTCACTCTTGCTATGACAGAATGCTCACAACACCAGCAGGACTCTTCAAACGAAAGACAGAACCGAGGCGTGAGGATTCCAGACCCCCGCACAGATGCTCTGCAAGCTGTCAGCTAGGTCATAACGCAGCTGAGCAGAAAGGCTACATGAGCTTTCCTCTTGCGGCTTGAAGGTCTGCGGAACCTCCACCTCTGTGTCCACGTCACAGAGAGTTCACACAGACACGCCCAGGATGCGGAAACTCGACATGCATGCTGGCTTCGAGAACCACAACACGGAGGGCGTGGACAACGGCTTATAAATGGTGGCTTTCAAAACAAAGGAATAATAGCCAAGGAGACAACACGTTGCATACGCTGCTGCATTCATGGGCAGTGTCCCCCACCACGTGCCGCGGTCCCCTCCCACGGGGGCCGCCGGCATCGCACCCTGCTCCACACCCCGGGCGGAGCAGGGCGGGTGTCTCTTGGAAGTCTATTATTGCCTCTAAAGTGACACCCGTGACCTCCTGGTCACTCCTGCCAGAGCCACGCATGTCACCAGAACAAGCTGCACCGGAGCCGCCCCACTTAATCCTGTCCCGGACAGGCCTCTGGCCTCCACACGTCTTCACACTTCAGACCGGGGTCCCTAGGCAACCTCTGCATTTTAGTAAAAAATGGTTTCCACTGTACCCTTCGTGTGTCCTCTTCCTAACGTGACAAATCCAGATGAGATGAAGTTATGGAGATCAGCTCCTCCGCTCCGGTAAGCCTCCTTCCCATGATGTCCTGCAAGAGATGGGGCAGAATTACCTGGCGCCACCAACGCACCCGAGAAGACGCGCGTGGTCCAGCTCGCCCGACAGCGGCTAAGTCAGGAGGCAGGGCAGTCAAACACGCGTACGCGTAATTGCATAAATGTATATATAAATATATATCTTTCATAGATATATGAAAATATACATTTCATCACATAAATATATATAGTAATATATATCATATAAACATATAGATATATTTAGATATAGTATATATCTGTGCAACAAAGTGTGTGTGTGCATATATATACATATGTATATATATGTGTGTGTGTGTATCTCCTGTGCAACAAAGAAGAAAGTTCTGAGAAGGTCACGTTGAGAATCGGAAGCCGAGTGGGTGGAAAGGGAGACACCCGGCTTGATTTTTGCGTTTCTGACCGAGCACACCAGAACATCAGTCTATCTGTCCTACCATCCTCTCCTTGGCCTCAGCTTCCTTCCTTCTCTTTCTTGCCTTACTCATTTGTTTTCTTTCTTCCCAAAGCACGGAGGCATGGGTCTGACAGGGACTGTTCTCTACACGTGTACGTTTACAAACCCCACCACAGCCCACGGGAACGGCAGAACCTTGTGGCGCAGGACAAACCCAGCATCTGCGGGAGCTGACAGGCAGAATGGCAGTGAATAACACCGGGAAGAGATCCCTGTGCTCTCCTGTCTTGAAATCCTGCAATAAGGTCTCATCCCTCGGCAGGGCATCGGTCTACCTGTGGGGTGGGGTGAGGAAAAGACTGGGGGCCGGTCAGAATTCTGGAAGAAGGAGTTCAAAGAGAAAGAGAGTACATATTCTGCTTCTGACACTTGCAATACACTCCAAATACAGACACTGTAAAGAAAGAAAGGACCCCTAACCGCCACCCTCGGGTATGAACCTGGCAAAAGGGAGACGAGCCATATTTTTGTCATGCTGCCATAATAGCGTACTCAACACTGTACTTACAATTATAACAGTGTGCAGAACTACCTACGATGTGCGGTGAAGTTAAAAAGTGGACAGAAAGTCCACTAAATACAATCACAACGCTGTAAAATACTCACACCAGTGCATCCAACGTAAGGACTGAAAGGGAAACGCCTGATGCCGACACTGGCTTTGCGTGGCTGGGACACAACTTCCCTCTTTCAACCTCTCTATATCGCCCCAGTTTCCTTTTCGATAATGAGTATGTAACTTTTATAATATAAATAGGTAAAATAAATTTCTAATGGAAACATGTGTGATAAGCATAAAGACAACCTAAATCACATTTTTTTCTTAGAGGGGCACCCTGTGCATTAGCAGATCTCAAACTTGGGTGCAGGTCGGAATCATCTGGAAGTTTTAAGACATGCAGCTGTCTAGATAGTACTAGTCCGGGGATTCTGACCGACCGGGTCAGGCCGGGGCATAGGGAGGCATATTTGCACGGAGCACTCTAGCTGGTCCTACTGTGCCAGGGGAAGGAGGAGGACCATTGCCCTAGAGTAAATGGAGAAACCACTCATGTTCAGATTATTCATGTGGGTTCAATGATCACTGGCTGGGACCCTCGTGGGTGCCCGGAACCACCCACCATGTAAGTTCCAAGCTTCATAATTCTTCCTCTCCCTTCCTTCTCCCAGATCCGCGGTCCTCAAACTGGAATGTGCCTCAGAAAAACCAGGAGCGCACGTTCACACAGACTGCTGGCCCCGCAGCCAGAGTTTCTGATTCAAGACATCTGGGATGGGGCTCAAGATTTCGCATTTCTATCAAGTCTCCCGGTAATGCTGGTGCTGCTGGTCCAGGAACCAACCAAGAATCACTGTCCCAGCACAGCAGGAGCGTAAGACGATGTTACCCATTTCCTTGAGGCCCTCCCCTCTGGAATAGATACCTCTTCCCTCAGGGCATGCAGCTTTCCACAAGGAACGCTCTCGCCATAAAACACTGGGGTTACAACCCAGAATTTTATAGAATAGAAAGAATCATTGGAGCTGAACTAAGAGGCTTCTGCCCATATCCCAAGATGTATCACAGCTCCAGAAACCAGATTCCAGTACTTGGAGACATTCATCTTCATCAGGGGATGAAGGAGAGAGGGACAGGGCTGTGAGGAGGGGTGCACCACAAGTCCCAGGGAGAGGGGGACCCTGGCCCTGTAATGTGGTCATTTTCTCCCCCACCCCGCCTCCTGACAAGAGACAATAAGAAAGAAAGTAACAAATCAGAACCCTCATAAATTTGGATCTCATTAATTCAGAACCTCTGATACATCCGGCAGAATCTGGGCTGGTTTATTTTTGGGCTCCTTATAAATAAAATGTTTGATAAACAAATCAATACTGAGGAAACAGTCCTGTGCTACTTACAAGCGTCCCGATCCGTCGGCTGGAACCAGCCCTCCTCACTAAGCATGCCCCGGTGCTCCGGGGCTACGCTGTTTGAAAGGAAACTGATATCTCCCCACCACCTACTATGCGCCAGGCAGAGGGATAGAGCTTCTGAAAATACAGCCTAATTTTTTGCATATGAATTCTGAACACTGTAACATGATGCAATTTACAAAGATCTTTCACATGTACTATTTACAGCCGTCCCTCGCCACTTCGCGCTGCGACTTCCGTGGCTTCACTCTGTGGCAGTTTTTTCAAATATAGTTTAGCGCAAAGTGGCGAGGGACGACTGCATATAAATAAAGCATCCTACTTCACGGAAATTCATTTATCGCAGTAGAGTCTGGAACTGATTAACTGCGATAATCGAAGGCCGACTGTACTTAAAATTTGAATCACTACTGCATGGTAAGTTGCCTACTACTATTTATTTTCCCATTTTATTGATGGAAAAACTGAGGCCGAAGTCCATGATCTTTCTATAACTCTCACCCTGAGACGTCAGCCAGGACCCAGGGGGCACGCTGAGCCACAAGTCCACCAGGTGATGGACGAGTTCACCCCAGCTGTAGCTGAGAAGTGTTGAGCTCCAAGGACTGAGGCGTTGAATCGGGAAAAGGAAGGGGCCAGGACCACGAGCACTGGACGGGAATAAAGGATTGTTGGCCAAATCAGTCTGGAAAGCCCTGAGTTCAATGAAATGAAAAGTAAACACGGAAACCAAGCCTAGGGGCCTGGCAGTGAGCACCCAACTCTCCAGGGAGCCTTTATTATACTTTTTAGAGTCATCTCTTGGGACACTTTTGAGGAAGGCACAGTGGCAGTTTCTGCTTTCGCTCGAGCCGTGCTGCTCAAACTTGAACAGATCAGACTCACCCGGGTGGAGCAGATTGCTGGGCCCCAGCCTCGGAAGTCCTATTTAGTAGGTCAGAGGAGAGGTCTGATCACGTGCAATCCTAGCAAGTCCTCAGGTGGTGCTGATGATAACCACAGGTCAAGGGACCACACTTCATGAACAATTGTGTTAAAGAGAACTAGCAACAGGCCACTCTTCTGCCGGATACAGGAGGTCAAGGTCTAGAACGACTTACGTATGCTGTGCCCTCCAAAGGAACAACTGGTTTACCTGAATTAGGGCAACACGAAGAGAAGAATGGTTGGTAAACGTGAAGCCAGCCACACAGGTGGGTGGTCAGGAGAGAGGGACGCCGATGCCTCTTCTTTGCCCTGGTGATGCACAGAGTTCACCAGCTGATGATATGAATGACATCAATGGGTATCACAGAATTCTTGAGCCATAACCCAACGTACCATTCTCTGTCTGGAAGCTACTATCCCAAGCGTACGCCCTCCTGCCTGCCACTGAGGCAGGAAGCCACAGGAGTGCAAACATTGCCCAAATTGCATTTCCAGAGAAAGAGCCACATATCCAGCAAAGCTCCGGGCAGAAATAAGCAAGACTCTGTGCGCACCTGTTACGGAGCATGAGCACGCCCACGTCACAACATGGGTAAACACAGCCTCTGCCCAGGGGCAAGGGTGGCTTCAGGCTGCACAGCGTGCCAGCCACCGCCTGAACGGAACTGTGCAAAGCACCATCGGGATGACTTCCCGACTTCCAGTTCTGCTGCGTCTCATCATCACCGTCATCTGGAAGTCAGAGCGCACTGTCCCTGGGTGGAGACAGAGCTAAAGAGAAGTCTGCGGCTGGGGTCCGGGCCTGGTGCAATGCTGGTGGCCCTGAGCAATGAGAGGGAAAGTTTCTGTGTAAGAGGTTTGCTGCAAGAATCTGGAGGGAAAAATGAGGTAATATCGGAGCAGTGATCTCGGTAAGATTTAAATCAATAAGATTTAAGAGAATTCTGCATTGGGTGAAATTAGATCAAGAGCCACGGGAGAGAAGCAAACTCATCAGGACAGTTTACCTGAGTTGCACAGACGGAAACAGAGTGGATACTGAGGGAAACTGGCGAAGAAAAGTCCAGCGAGAGAGATGTACGGGGGACTCAGTGGGAAGGACAGAGAGACAGAAACAGTGGGAGAAAAGGAGAGACAGAACAACTCTGGAAGCTACTATTTCAAATAATATTCTCCGAAGAAAGACAGACGGGGTAACTGAGAAGAAACAATTTACTTTTTTCTGATGGAAGACTTTAGTTTTTAGATTAAAAAAAATAATAACCAAGTATCAGACTATACATTAATGGACCAATATCTAAATATACTCCAGTGAAATGCCTTTAAAAAAAAATTTTAAGCCATCTTCATAAAACATTGAACCTATAGAAAGTAAAGCAACCTTTTAGGGGTTTTGCAAATTTTATTTCTGCAGAGGCAGGACAGTAGACTGGTTGCAGAACATACTCTCAGGAACCCAGCTGACAAGATTCAAACCTCTTTATGCACCCGTTTCCTTAAACATAATAGGAAAACAATAACAGTACTCATTTCATAGGTTGTTGAGAAGATTAAATGAGTTAATATATGTATATATATAAGGCATTTGGAACAAGACTACTAAGTGCTACTTAAGGATTTGCTAATATTTTTGAGTAGAGATTTTTTAATTCCATTCCTCTAAAACTCATTAAAAATAATGAAAAGAAGAAACAATAGAAACACTTTTTTCAGAAAAACAAAACAAATCAGACATTTCACTTAATAGAGGTAGAACAATTTGGAAAAAGACACACACACACAAATACAGAAAAATACAAAAATCAATTCAAGGAGAACTAGAGACCTAAATATGAAAAATCAAACTGTAATCCCATTAGAAAAGAATATTGGAGAATATGTTAATGATCTCAAAGCCGGGAAGGGTTTTTAAACAAGAATCAAAAGGTACAGACTGAAGAGGGAACTGAAAAATGTTAAAATGTGATACATGGAAAGCACTAGAAACATATATTTACATTCATATCCAGAACACATAAATAACTTCAAATTAATAAGTAAGACAACCCAATTAAAAAAAATAGGCAGAAGAGATAATAGACAAGTCACAGCAGAGAAAACGCAAAGGGCCAATACACAAAGTGGTGTTCAATCTCACAAGCAATCAGGGAAAGTCAAATTAAAACCGTAATGAGATGGCATTTCACACCCAGTAGACTGGCAAAAGTGAGGATGCCTGAGCTACCACCGCAGAACTCCTGCAGGCTTCCGGTGGGAGTGTGAATTGGTCCATGTGCTATGGAAAGAACTGGCAATGGCTACCACAGCTGAAGACAGATACATCACAAAACCAGCGACTCCATCTTTAGGTATGTGCCCTGGATAAATCCTCACAGAAGTGTATAATAAAATATGCACAAACATATTAATATGCAATATTGTTTGTGATAGACAAACAGGGAAAAGTCCTCTATTCCTACCAAGAGAAAAGTGATAAGTAGTGTTCGGCTCATGCAATGTAATCCTACACAACAGTGCGAAGGATGTGAACCGGCCCTCGCAGTGTCGACATGGATGATTCGCATTTAGACTTGAGTCCACTAAGCAAGCTGAGGAAAAACAGGATGGCACCACCTAGAGAGAGTTCACAGCATGCAATGCAACGTGCAACGAAACAGGATGACCTCACCTAGAGAGTTTACAACATGCAATACAACATGCAACAAAACAGGATGACCTCACCTAGAGAGTTCACAGCATGCAATACAACATGCAACAAAACAGGATGACCTCACCTAGACAGAGTTCACAGCATGCAATACAACATGCAACAAGACAGGATGACCTCACCTAGACAGAGTTCACAGCATGCAACAAAACAGGATGACCTCACCTAGAGAGTTCACAGCATGCAATACAACATGCAACAAAACAGGATGACCTCACCTAGAGTTCACAACATGCAATACAACATGCAACAAAACAGGATGACCTCACCTAGAGAGTTCACAGCATGCAATACAACATGCAACAAAACAGGATGACCTCACCTAGAGAGAGTTCACAGCATGCAATACAACATGCAACGAAACAGGTTGACCTCACCTAGACAGAGTTCACAACATGCAACAAAACAGGATGACCTCACCTAGACAGAGTTCACAACATGCAACAAAACAGGATGACCTCACCTAGAGAGTTCACAGCATGCAATGCAACATGCAACAAAACAGGATGACCTCACCTAGAGAGAGTTCACAGCATGCAATACAAAATGCAACGAAACAGGTTGACCTCACCTAGACAGAGTTCACAACATGCAACAAAACAGGATGACCTCACCTAGAGAGAGTTCACAATATGCAACGAAACAGGTTGACCTCACCTAGACAGAGTTCACAACATGCAACGAAACAGGATGACCTCACCTAGAGAGAGTTCACAATATGCAACGAAACAGGTTGACCTCACCTAGACAGAGTTCACAACATGCAACGAAACAGGATGACCTCACCTAGAGAGAGTTCACAATATGCAACGAAACAGGATGACCTCACCTAGACAGAGTTCACAGCATGCAATACAACATGCAACGAAACAGGTTGACCTCACCTAGACAGAGTTCACAACATGCAACAAAACAGGATGACCTCACCTAGAGAGAGTTCACAATATGCAATGAAACAGGTTGACCTCACCTAGACAGAGTTCACAACATGCAACGAAACAGGATGACCTCACCTAGACAGAGTTCACAGCATGCAATACAACATGCAACGAAACAGGTTGACCTCACCTAGACAGAGTTCACAACATGCAACAAAACAGGATGACCTCACCTAGAGAGAGTTCACAATATGCAACGAAACAGGTTGACCTCACCTAGACAGAGTTCACAACATGCAATATAACACTCTACTGTTTAAGGATATATGCATATGTGGTGTTACACAAGTACAAGGAAATTCAGTAAAATGATAAACACTGATTTCAGGAAAACAGATACTTCTGCAGGCAGAGAGGAGAATGTAATTGAGGATGGGTACAGGAGATACTTCTGTGCTTTATCTCCTATGCTAGATTGTTGGGGAGATGTAGGCTGTTAAATGATTATCTTCTTTTGTTTAATGACAGAGAGGTAGGGAGACAGATGATAGATATGTACAAAGATAGATAGATAGATAGATAGATAGATAGATAGATAGATAGATAGATAGATAGATAGATATAGATAGATGATAGATAGATAGATAGATAGATAGATAGATAGATAGATAGATAGATAGATAGATAGATAGATAGATAGAAAGAAATAATGGATGAATACATAGATAGGAGCTGGATGGATAAACAGATAGATAATAGATTGATAGGTCATTAGTTAGTTAGCTAGTTAGCTAATTCGTTTTTGGTTAAGTAACTGTTACCAAGGATCTTATCCATTGACAGATGATCCTCCAACAATAAAGGAAACAAAGAATCTGTAGTTTTTAAGAACTCAGAGACCAAAATACCCCACAAGTCCTCACTGAGAGAAAGAAAAAGCTACCTGATGATAGTTGCCAAAACGAAGTAAAACTATAGAATTTCTAAAATCATGGATGCATTTATTTATAATAGTCAAGCGGTGCACAAACCCCATAGTTCATTAAGGAAAGACTGGTACATTAGACTACACATTTTTAACATTGAACAAATTGTCTTTATGGACGGAAATAAAGTTAAGTGATACTGAAGCTGCCCTGGAAAATCTGGTATGCAGATAGGGCAATAAAAGTACACTACTGTGATGACATAAAACCAAAAGTAGCTTCTGTGATGGGGGAACAACTCTCCATCTTTGGAGCCTGCTTGAAATGCAAAGCATGCGCCCAGAACAGACACGGAGCCCGGCTCTGGAAAGCTGACAGGGAGCTCGGGTGGTCGGGTGCAGACGCCACAGACAAAAATCAAAACACACGTGAAACCCAGGAACGTATTCGAATACATGTGAGAAAGGAGTTTTCCCATTGTTTATAAATAGCTCAGTCATATCAGTAATAATAATAACAATAATAATAGTAATAAAACACTAGAAAAATGCACAAGGAATATGAGTAGGTAATTATCTTCCCCCCCCAAAAAAAAGGAAAGAAAAAAATTTAAAGGCCAATGGAGATATAAAGCTATGATTAACTTTAATTCATAATTAAGGAAATGCAAAGCAAAATAGGAATCATCCTTTAAAAAAACTAATTGGTTAAACTTACGCACGTGTTGATAGCCAAAGCCAGGGTAATGGGCTCTCACTGCTGCTGTCGGAAGTGTAAATCAGTGGAGCCTGTTTGAAGGGGGCTTTTCACTTAGTATCTCACTGCTGGGAGTTTAGCCTACACATATGCCCTCGAGTTGTTCCATAATATTTGAACCAGAAAGACAGTGCAGTGTTGATTGCAACAGTTTCTGTCATTGGGGGGCGGTTATGTAAACTGGAATCCATGTGACGGAATATTATGCAGCTGTTAAAAAGGAGGCAGAGCGGCTTGTTAAAAACAAAACAAGGTATAGAGCAGTGTTTCAGTATGATCCCTTTTATATAAATAAAAATGAAGATAATATGCACAAAGAATGTATAGAAACACATTGTAGGTAGGATGGTTTATACAAACGGTATTTTTTTTCTGGAAATAATCATGCATGCAAACTACTAAAACTTCCTTTCCTTTGGGGAAAGGGTCTGGAATGAAGGAAGAAAGGCATTTACCATTGAGTTTTATTACTTTCTTTACTGTTTGAATTTTCTGAACATGTATGTGTGTTATTTTAATTTTTGTACTATTTACAGAGTCTATCTGGAATCAGGGAGTGGGGTCGTGGGCCATTCTTTGATTTCCTCTTCGTACTTCTTTATGTGAAAAAAACGCAAATAAATGCCATTTTATAAAAAGAAGTACAAGGGCTGGGAATTGAGAGGGGCCAATTTTCCTTGTGTAAATGACAAGGTGTTTTTCAGGCACAGATACTAAGACCCACCTGCCAGGAGGGTGGGAAGGATTAAATAAGATCCTGTTATAAATTTTTTCATCTACTCCTCTGCACCAATAAGCCTCAATACATGGGAGCTGCTACTCACACCCAGACTACAGTCTCCTGTTTCCAGCGCAGGGAACTCCCTGGGGTCCTCTCCCTTCTGCCTGTGCCCCGAGCTGCCCTCGGGCCAGGATGAGTCCAGAGCAGAAGGAGCTGCAGAGAGCTCGGGCTCTGCTCTCCAGCCTGATGGCTCCTCCCCCGGGAGAGCCCACGGCTCCTTCCAGGTCCCAGAGCCCACACCGTGTCTCCACGACCACGTCGGGGAGAGGGCTGGGAGCCAGGAGGCCTGTGTCCCTCTGCTGTCCCTTCTCGCTGAGCGAGTAAGGCAGCTCTGAGCTCCCTCCACCAAGGAGAACTGGGTGCAGGCCAGGTCTAATTGCAGACGGCACTGCCAGTGACTGGTAACTGGTTTAAAAATCTCTAGAGAGCAGCTACTGGGAATGCTTCTCACATGCCGGTGGCCGCTCACAGGCGCATGAGGGCTGTTTCCTCGTCTGGGGAGTGAGCAGAGCTGTTGCCAAATACCTGGGTAACCCCACTGATCTGCCCCCTGCTGACTCTGTAGCTAGGACCTGGAGATTGTCACCAGGGGGGCCACACACCTGTGGAGACCATGTGCCACAGCCGTGAGGGCTCAGGGTAAACAAGCCCATTTTGCCAGAATGTTTTGGGAACCACCCTACCCAACACTCTCATCTGACAAAGGAGGAAACAGAAACCCAGAGAGGGCAAGTAGAGGTTTGCTCGAGGTCACACAGATAGTTTGGGAAACCAAGCTCCAACTCTTGACTTTCAAAATGGTGCTTTTAGCTCCGGCTGGTGTGGCTCAGGGGTTGAGCATCGTCCAGGCACTGAGAGGTCACAGGCTGGATTCCCGGTCAGGGCACGTGCCCGGGTTGTGGGCTCGATCCCCAGTGGGGGGCGTGCAGGAGGCAGCCGATCAATGTTTCTCTCTCTCATCGATGTTTCTCTCTCTAAAAATCAATAAAAACATTTTTTAAAAATGGTGCTTTCATCCTATCATTCCACTGTAGGAAAGCAGAAGCTCTCAGCGGATACAGAAGATTGAGGCTCACTGGCCAGGTCGGTGGAGGGCAGAACCTAGAATACAGTTTGATAACCACTGTACTGGGGCAAATCCTCCAGAATGTCGTGCATGAAACAGCCCCCTCCTCCAAATTAATGTTCCCGCGGGCCATCAGTTTTGTTGGTTTGGATTTAAGAAAACTGGTACTTTGTGCTGGAAACCAGAACAAACAAATAAAAACATAAATACGTACTCTACAGAGGTCTCCAGCTGTGGCCAAGGACAAACTCTAGGTCAACCTCATCTGCTACAACAGGGACATTCTGCTGTGCTCTCTTACGTATTATATAGGTTTTTGGGTGAGCTTTTTTTTTAAAAAAAAGAAAGCATTACATGGCTTAGAAATAAAAGTATGAACACCACAGCTCTAGTGCTTCCTAATTATTTAGCACGGGGAGGAGAGAGAGGCTTGCTTGGTGGTGACATTACTCTCAGATTTTATGAGGACGAAACCCTCCCCGTCCCCACCACTGACAGGGGATCGGAGAATGTTACAACTGAAGGAGTGTTCAAGGTCACCTTTCCCAGCCTTAATATTTACAGATGAGGAAACTGGGGCTGGGGAGGGAAAACAGTCCAAGGTCATGACGACTGGCTGGGACTAAACCGCCCCAGGTCAGACAGAGCTCTCCCCAAGCTCCTCGCACCCACAGCCTCCTCCTGGCCGAAGCAAACAGTGCAGAGGCTGATTCCTACTGCAGGGGACCCCAGTGCACCATTTATTTTCCCCTCAGATGTACTGGCTGTAATCCCCTTGGAAAGATGCCCAGAGTCTAACCAAATTCCCGTCTCTGACTGTGATCACCATTTCAGTTCTGTCTCATTCTAGACAGCAGGACCCTGGCCAAGAGGAGTCCTGAAGAAGGCCTGGGTAGATGAGGAGAAGGATTCAGGTGCTCTCTGCAGGGAAGGAGACTCTTTCCTTGCCCCACACATCCTAGGATATGAGCAGACCTCCGTGGTCAGTCGAGAAGCCCGAGAATCGGTCAACTGCCCTCTTGTTACTGCTGTGTGGACGTACAGTGGGGCAGCCAGTGGGGCACCTGAGACCTGCTTTGCGTTTCTTTCCTCTTCTCACGCTCTGCAGACACAGCGCTTCCTGTGAATGCATCTGGATTAGTGGGGGCGATGGAGTGATGCTGAAACTCTCCAGCATCTTATGTAATTGTGTCACGTGCCTTTGCCCGGAGACATTGGCAATGGACGTCTTATTATCTAGAGAAAAATATTTGAAAAAAGATGCATATCATCTCCATTTTTGCAGGTGAGTAAGTAGTCTCAAAGAAGTTCCATAGTTATGCAAAGTGACAGCGTGGCCAAACTGTGATTTAGGACAGGACCGAAACCCCACTCTATAGACTGGGGTTCCCTTCATTTGACCATGCTTCTTGCAAAGCCATGTTCTAGCAGCTGCTCAAGGGACCCCCCTCTTCCAAAACACCTAGGAGACACCCTTCTGACGGAGACAGAGCGGAATAAGAAATCAAAGAGGGACAATTTTTAGGGGCTATAATGTTTTTCAGATTTTATCTCCCAAAGGGAGGGCAATTTAATTTGTGGACTGCTATATACCTCTGAGAAGTTATCAGTGGGAGAAGGTTCACAGTCAAATCCGGGTCTCTTCACATGGATTTGGGTTAAGCATTTGTTGTCATGGTGGATAAAGCAGCTTGAGAAATCTGAGGTGCGAATACACAGTGAGTGAGTGAAATCAGGCAGAGGGTGTAGTGTAGCTTTAGAATACTGTGTTAATGTCACGAGTGACTCGGTGCAGATGTTTCCGTCTGGGAGCAAAGCAAGACTGCCCACTCTGGGTCGCAGGGAAAGACACAGGGAGCTATGACTGACATGGGCAGGGTGGGGAGAAGGGGTGGGGACCACCAGGGAGCATGGTATACTCTGGCCAGGTTGGAGGGGGGACGGCTGCACTCCTGTTAAGAGCACAGAAAGCTGTAGGGGGCGTCATGGGAAATTACCCACATGAACTTGCCCCAACATTGACCCCTTTTGGGGGTGAGCTCTTGCAATCTCCTCCATCCTGAAATGCATTGCACACTCTCGGGGGCGGGGGCTGTGAACATCTGAGAGGCGAGAGGTTGAATACGTCTCCGTTCTCCTACTTCTCTATTTGGGATGGTGAATTGATGAGTGCACACCCACGACCCAGGCTCTTGGTCCACTCGCAAGGGAAGCCCATGGTGCTTCTCACCTCTACCCTGCTGGGGTGCAGCCCTGCCAGCGCAGGTCCAGGGCCCCTCCCTTCCCTCTGCTCCCAGACGTTGGTTCTCTTCATTCAGTGGGTGGGAGGCAGAGCACGACCCTCAAGACCGCCTGGCTAACCCCTTGGCGGCAGGCTCCCCTCCTCCTTCCAGGGTGGGTTCCCAAGGCTGGATTACGAACATGGAGGTGGCAGGGCCTGCCTCTGACCTCTGTGAACTGCATCACAGGGAGTTTGGCCAGGGCGAGGCAGCAGCAGGAGAGAGGAGGGCAGGAGGAGAGTGTGCCTGTGCCCTGGACCCTCGCAGGAGGGCTGCAGGAGCTCCTCTCCAGGGCACTCCTTTCCTGTCCCCTCCCCGCCCCTCAGCCCCGGCCTGGGGTGGCATGCGTGCTCACCATCTAAGAAACCACGCCATCCCCATGGTCTCCGTCAACCCTACTTACTTCGTTTTCATAATGGTTTTGTTAAACTCTTGTCAAATCACCCCTTTTAAGAGTACCCTGTTTCCTGCCCAGACTCTGATAAATCATCCCTCTCCCTCCTAATCCAGGTGCGAGTGCGTGGCCCTTCCTTAAACGGCCCTGGCCCGCATCTCACTGTGCTGTACCCTCCCAACAAGGCCACCAGGGACGAAAGCCAGCCAGCTGCCGTCTGTAGCTGTGGGGACTTCAGGCAGATTATCTCTCCTCTTTGAACCTTACCTTCTCCATGTGAAAATGAGACTACTTGTACTTAACGCGGGTTTTGTGATAATCAAACTAATGCACGCACAGCGTTTAAGATCTTGAGTAGATACACTAAATAATAAATGGTAGCTATTGCCATTCAAGGCCTGAGCCAGTGGGCCCGGCTGGGCAAACTCACACAAAGCTGTGTGGGGAAGGTCTATGCTCCTGGGCCTCTCTGACCATCCGTTCCATCTCTGTTTCTCATCAGCTACGTGCTTTAGGGCAAATCAGTTAGCCTCCCCAATTACCCATCAATAAAAGGGGGGATATAGTATCACCTATCTCACAGGGCGATTGAAAACACATCCACAGAGTTTAGAATGGAATATGTTAAGCACTGTATGTTTGCTGTTACCATGGTCACTGCCCAGGATCCCTTGGAGTTAATGACCACGATTCTCAGATGGCCCCTCGACCCCGTGGTAATTCTGCGGCCCTCCCCTGAAATGTCACTCCTCCACTTTGCAAACGTCTGTGTGGTTTTCCTGGCTCCTGGAATCGCCAGCACCTCCTGCTCCTCAGCTGCTGACCTAGCCTCACACCCCAGGCAGAAGCTGGAGCAGTAGGAAAGGAGCAGTCATTTACAGGGAGTTTACATCCATCCTCTGTGTGGTCCCTGCTGGGAAAGGGAGCAGAATGCCCTTGCTCCTGTCCTCGTAAAGAGTTGGTGACAGTAAGTAACCTTCACATCACACTCTGTTCTCGGTCCTGTCGGACTGGTATGTTCATCTCTCCACTCGCTTATTCTTGTCAGCATCAGCCATTGTCATACCGGATACAGGCCCATCCTAATTCAGTATGACCTCATCTTAACTTGATTGCATCAGGAAAAAATCCTGTTTCCAAATAAGGTCACACTCACAGCCAGAGGAATCAGGACTTCGGGATATCTTCTCAGGGGATCGATTCAGCCTGCCACCACGGTCAGAAGAGAACCTTACTTACACAGCCCCCAAGCTGCCGCTCCTGCAGTCTTGATTCCTAGGGACTCAACACAGAATCGGTTTCACGTTCACTCAGTCTTCTCCATCTCTCCTGCCACCTCCTCAGCACAGCCACCACCACCCCTCACCTGCAGCCGTAGGACCGGCCTTCCTGCTTACCTCTTCACCCACTACCATCTGTTCCATACATAGCATAATTGAAAGGAACCTAAAAATAGACATCAGATCCTGCCATGCCTCTTCTTAAAATCGTCCAAGGCTGCATAATGCACTCAAACTAGAAGTGTACAATGATCTGCAAGACACTCCGCGCCAACGTCCCACCGGCTTCCGTCCCCGAGCCCACCCTCCTTGGGCTCTTCATGGTCTTCAGTAGGCCCAGCTCAGGCCTGTCCACAGCCTTGGCACTCAGCTCTCTCTACCTGGAGTGCCGTCCTCAGATCTGTGAAGCCCACGTCCTTCTTAATCACTTAGGTCTTACTGCAAATGTTAACTCCTAAGAGAGATCTTCACTAATCTACTCTAGGCGCCCCAACATTCTCTAGCACAGTGTTTTACTTCCATCGCCTGCACGAATCATTATAAAAAGCTATCTTATGCGCCTGTTTGGCTGTGGTTTATTGTATGTACTCCCTCTTATATCCTGGAGTGTACATGCTACCGGAAGGCAAGCCCGGGATCTAGGGCTGGGCATGCAGGCTGCACGCCTGAATAGTCATTGACGGAGTACATGAGTTTCTTCTTCTTCGTTTCATCTGCATAAATTCATGCCAACTGCCTTAGAGAACATTAAACCATTAGAACATGTTTATGCTTTGACAATTTCAACCAATACTGTCTTTATATGTAGGAAAACCTTAAGTGGATAAGGGATTTCTTGACCTGAATTACATCAGTTGCAGTAATAATCGTAATCATAATCACAATAGCTATTATAGTTATTATTTAATACTGAGGTTTTTTGTTTTTTAAAGTCAGACCCTCTGTAACTAGTATGTCATTTAATCTTCATAAAACCTCTGGAGCTGAGCAAGAGTACCTCTTACTTTGTAGTCGAGGAAACAACCTCAGAGTCTTCAGGAACCGTGCTCCTATCCACACGGCTCATCGGTGGATGGCCTAGGGCTCAAAAACGAGTTTATTATGACTTAAAATTTTGTTGTTTTTAATCACATTGGGATACCACTACACACCCATCAGAATGGCTAAAATTAAAGACTGGCAATACCAAATGTTGGGAAAAAAATGGAAATGACCAGCATGCCCATCGAATGGAGATTGAATAAATAGACTGTGGTACAGTCATGAAACGGAATACTGAACAAGGTGTGAACTGGTGTTCAGTGAAAGGCCAGACGTAAAACAGTACACGCCACATGGTCCCTTCACACGAAGACCAAGGCCAAGTTCTTTGGAAAGAGACTCCAAAAGAACAGGCGAAACTATTTGTAGTTACAAAGGCCGAATAGTAGCTACCTGCAGGGGTTAAGTATACATTGGGAAGGGGCCACAGGGACTCGTACAGGGTGATGAAGATGTTCTATATTTTTATCGAGTGCTGGATAAGGGGATGGGGATGGATGGACAGATGGGTAGACAGATAGATGGGAGAGAGATGATAGGTAAACATGTAAAAACATTATTGACTTATATACTTAAGATTAGTACACATTCCATATTTTAGGCTTTAGGTTATACCTCAATTTTTAAAACCTATGCTTTGAACCCTTGTTTTAAATCGACCCTTATTTGTACCCCAATCATAACACCACCAAGAGGAAGGCAACTATTCTTAGTTTTCTAGTCCCCTAAATGCCTATATTTAATTTAGTTGATAATCTCAAGACCACCAGAGCCGCAAAGGAACTTAGAGACCCCCTCCTCATTAGAAAGATGAAACAGACTCGGAGAGAGGGCAAGCTGTGAAACTCAGTGCTCGCAAGGGGCAGGCTCTGTCCAGTGCCACCTGTCTCCTGCCTGCAAGTCCAGGCAAGGTTCTTTCCTCTGTGCAGCGCTGCTTAGATCGAGCGTCTTGGCCATTTTTCTGCAAGCAAGACTACCCACAGAGATTCAGGGTGTCACTGTGGGGGGTTGACCCGGGATAATGAACAGCCCAGCAGGCTTCCCTGGCAGGAGGAGAATGCCCCCCGGAGCTGGCCTGGCCGGGGAGGCAGGGCTGGAGAAGAGTCAGCTCGCTCTGCCTGTAATGAAGGCGTCGTTCTGAGCCGTGAGGAATGAGGTTCCAGAACAAAGTGGCACTGTACATGCCAGGAAGCAGAGCATTCATTTCAGCAGCTGGCCCGAGGACATTTATTCCGCTAATAAACTCGGAGCAACAGTGACAGGGAGTTTAAGATCCAGAACTCCTAAAGTAGTCATATAAGTAAAAAGAATTCTTCTCACTGGAAGGTGAAGTCAGGCTAAACCCAGAAGAGGTGTGATAAATATCTGTGTTTAGGAAACCTCTGATCCACGAGGAAGGGCTGCTGTTAATGAAATGGTCACCGCTTCTAAGGTGGCACGTGGTCATGCGTTTTACATAAAATCTCATTTAATGGACCCTCTGAAAGAACCTCACAAAGGATGTATTCATTATCTCCATATGGCACGTAGGAAAAGTAAAGCCGTCCTCATTTTAAATAACTTGTCCTAAACCTGACAGCTAGTAATGTAAGTAGATAGGATTTGAGCAAAATGTTGTACTTCAAAGCCTGTGGTGTTTCAGCATCTCAGGCTGCCATGAGAAAGAAAATAGTCTGTTGCAAGAAAGTGAAATCGGTGAAAGCATCGGAGAGACGGGCAGCAGGACAGGACGCGAGGACCAAGGATTCCAGCTCAATGATGAGAAGCAGAAAGAATACTGTGTTCAGTATTGTGGGTTCACGCAGCCATTTGCCACCCTCTCACCCCGCCCGGTGATTAATCGATCACGGCCTGTATGTCTGCTCTCCACATGAACTGGAGACGGGACAGGCCCTCTGAGTCCAGCTGGCTGTGACCTGATCCACCTCTGAGGACCCGCAGCACTGGCTGAGCCCTTTGCTGCCCCTTCCCTGCACTACGATTGCTGGTGAGCACATCTGATACCACCCACTGCTCAGCAAGGACCACGCTCCTCCTTCACCACCGCCCTGCAGCCGGCACAGTCCTGGCACGTGCCGGGGGTTCATTCGTTGTTTGTTGAATCAGTTAATGAACAAAAACCAGTTTATGTCCACATTCTAATCATTCGAATGTCTGAGTCATGGAAATGCATGCTTTAGCCACGCGTAGGGAAGTGCTGACTGGTTATTAAACTGTCACGGAGACCCCTCAGGGGTTGAGCAAAACCTCCCCAACTGTTTGCCTCCAAGCAGATGCCTCCCCCTAAGTTATCCACACAATCATTACAGTCTAGTAACTCCCTTGAAGTCACAGATCAGGGACACGGACAAAACACAGCATTCACTTATTCATTCACTCGACAGAGTGCTGAGTGAGATTAACTTCGAATGTCCTATCTTTGGCGACGAGATGGATCCAGTTTTTTTTTGTTTGTTTTTTTTATTCCTCACCTGAGGATATTTTTCTACTTATTATCAGATAGAGTGGGAAGGAGGGACAGAGACAGAGAGAAACATTGATGTGATAGAGCCACATTGGCTGGTTGCCTCCCGCACGACCTGACCAGGGCCGGGGATGAACCGCAACCGAGGTACATGACCTTGACCGGAATCGAACCCGCAACTCATTGGTCCGTGGGCAGATGCTCTAGCCGCTGAGCCAAACCGGCCAGGGCTGGATCCAGTTTTTAGGTGCCATCATACCTTAAAACTAAAACGCCTCTAAATTCAAATCAATTAATTTTTATTTAAAACGAAGTGGAAATTGTGTATACATTAGATATTGTAAGATCTACGTTCTCCTCAAACTAAATTGTGGTTTTCAAACAATTCAAATGAGAATCGTGTATATGTGAATTCAAAAACTGACAAGTTGAGTCTAAAGTCTGGGTAAAATTAATATAAGAGAAGAGCCAAGACATTTTGAAAAAATAAAAGTAGTGAAAGAACTAATAACAGATATTACATATTATATAAAGCTACAATCATTAAAACAGTATGGTACCAACCTAAGAATAGATAAGTGGAATAAAATGGGAAATCCAGGAGAAAGATCCTAGTAAACTTAAGAAATGAGGTTATGATAAAGATGAAACCCAAATCAGTGGAGAAAAGAAAGAGAAAAAAAGGGTACTGGATATGTATTTGGGAAAAATAAAAGTGATGTCTACAGTTTCTCCTCATACAGAGCGTAGGCTCGTCCAGCTACACACCCTCCTGGAAGCCCTACACTAACTTCAGATAAGGAGGTGGCCTGGGAAGCCTTGCTTTTGTATCACATGATCCTCTCCAATTTCCTGGCTAGAGCTGATTAGGTCAGAAATAAAAAATAAACAGCACTCGGCCAGTGTGGCTCAGTGGACTGAGAGTCACCCATGGACTGAGAGGTCCCGGTTCGATTCCCGGTCAGGGCACATACCTGGGCTGTGGGCTCGATCCCCAGTGAGGGGCGTGCAGGAGGCAGTTGATCGATGTTTCTCTCCTCGATGTTTCTATCTCTCTCTCTCTCTCTTCCTCTTTCTCTAACAAAAATAAATAAATAACATATTTAAAAAAGAAATAAAAAACAGTTTTTACTTTCAAGAATATAAGCTAAGAGTTTCAAGTCCTCCGGTCAAAGTATTTGGACATATAAAGTCGTCGAGTTGGAGCTGAGTGAGTCCCTGTCAAGATACCTCGAAGCCACACTCTCTGTCCACATTCTGTGTACTCCCAACCCACGTGTGAGCGGAAGCAGCGGTGCAGAGAGAGGCGGCACCCCAGAGAGGCTGCCCATCCCTGGGACGCCCCGCTGCTTCTGCGGCCTTGAGATCCTCTACCTTGTTCAATAAGCTTCCTGTTACTTGAGGCGTTTTCTGTAGGTTTGTGTTTCCTTCCAACAAACATATGAATAAACATACACAATTCATCAAAACATGCTGTAGTTACAGTCTAGATGGTAATATGAAACAACGAGATTGTAAAAGAAACAGAAGGAAATGTGTGTGAAAATTCTCCTAAACCTGGCTGAGGCATGCCTAAACTTGAGAGCAAAGAGGAAGGATTAAACAGAGCAGATTTTATAAAGAGTGTTAGAATTTTGTATCAAATATCACCATCAATGTAAACGCATCTTCATAGCAGCATTATCACAAAAGCCAAAAGGTAGAAGCAGCCCAAGTTTCCATCAGTGGATAAAATAGATAAATAAAATGTAATACATAGATACAAGGGAGTATTATTCAGCCTTAAAAAGGAAGGGGATTCTGACACATGCTGGGATATACTTGAACCTTGACGACATTATACTGAGTGAAATCAGCCAGAAACAAAAGGACAGACACTGTACCCTTTCACTTCTCTGAGGTATTCGGAGTGGTCAAATTCACAGACACAGAAAGCAGAGTGGTGGCTGCCAGGGCCTCGGGGGCAGGGAAACAGAAGCTGTGGTTTTAATGGCTATAATGTTTCAGTCTTGCAAGATGAACAGTTCTGGAGAAGGACGGTGGTGATGGCTGTAACAATACGAATATACTTAACACTATTGACCTGAACACTTAAAAATAGTTAAGATGGTAAATCTCACGTGTATTTGACCATAATTAAAAATTTTCAAAACAGTTAATATTGTTAGCATACATTCAAAAAGCTCTTACAAAAAAAGAAGAGATGAACTTTCTTCAGGAAAAACCAGCCCGTGGACATGAGCAGGCGAGTCAGAAAAGAAGAAATAAAATTGGGCAGTATCTCTTTAGTGCAATATAATGATATATAATGAGAGTCTTAAAACATGCACACCTTGTGACTCAGTAATTCTCCTTATAGCAATCTATCCGAGGGAAATAATTACAGACACAGCAGAGATTTATGTGCAGTGATTAGCATCACAGTATTATTTATAATAGTGTAAAACTAGAATCAAGCTCAGTGTGACCAACAGGGGAATGGAATGGCTGAATACATCATGTTACTTCTAAAGGCTGGGAGCCAAGCAGTCACGCTATTCTGTTTGGAAGAATATTTTAATGCTGTGGAAAATTCTCATGACACGACATTAAGTGAGCAAAAGATTTAAAATGAATATATAAGGTCCTAACTACATATTTGTTTTACAAAGCTGGGGAGGGGGATACACACAGGGCAGAAGGAAATTCAGTTGTTCCCAAGGAGTTTGTTGGGATTGTGAGTAAATTTCTACACTTTCCTATGTTTTCCCAATGTTCTTTAATGGGAAGATGTTTCTTTTATAATGAGAAATAATTCTATATTCAAAATCAAGTACATTTGATGGAAGGTCACAATGCAAAACGTAGGCACACAGCCTCCTCCGCCATGGCAGGCCTCCGCATCCGCACAGCCTCCTCCGGCCACCGCAGACCTCCGCATCCGCACAGCCTCCTCCGGCCACGGCAGGCCTCCGCATCCGCACAGCCTCCGCATCCGCACAGCCCCCTCCGGCCACGGCAGGCCTCCGCATCTGCACAGAGGTCTGCTCTTGCCATCCACCCCTCTCATGGCACAGCACCGCGGAGGGTGAAGCCGCTGTGCCAGCCCTCACTCCCTACACCGGGGAAAGCCAAGAGGGCCCCCTTACCCCACCACACAGATTGCTTCTCTTGCATGGCAGTGAGAGGGATGGAAAACTCTGGATCCCCTACTTGCTCAGCAGGGACGTCACTGTGCGACTTAAAGGGGACACCACAGGGGCTTGGGCACAGGAGTTGGCAGATGACGCGCTGCACACTCCCTGCGTGAACAGGAGGGGTGCTGCTGGCAGCTGGCTCGTGTGGTCCTCCACCCGGAGGCAGCATCTGGGCTGGCAGGGGTCAGACAGATCCCACAGCCCTCAGCGAGGGGCAGAGGCCTCGCCATTCTCTGTTCATTTAGGGGAAATTAGCCTCATCTCCTCGGGTGTGAACTTTAAATAAGATGTTCCCAGTGAAGCGGGTCGAGGAAGCGACCTGGCTGTGACTGGGAAGAGAACAACTGTGTAGCACTGGCCTCTGCTCCACGGCAGCCCTGGGGGCCGGCTTCACGCAGGGAGCCGAGCGGAGAGCCCGCAGGATTCCAGCCGCGGCCTCCGCAGGGGCGAGGGAGCTGGGCTGGGGCACCCGCAGCTGCTGCAGCCCCAGGGATGTGGAGACCCTGAGACCTCGGGCAGAGCTCACACCAACGGGGACGAGGGGGGATGAACCAGTTCTGCTCATGAAGCAGTCCTGTGGGTGTGGACCCTGCCGGGCTGAGTCTGCTCCTTCCTGGCCCCAGCCTCAGTCACAGCCTCGGACAGAGGTGTCGCAGCTGAACTCCCAGCCTGTTCGCGAATGCTGGAGTTCTGAGAAAGTCTTTGACTGACAAGGAGGGAGCCAGCGCAACTTGTTCAGAGGGGCTGGGGGCTTCTCCCAATGTGCTTCCATGGGAGCCATTCTGCTGAGGAAAAGGATAGGGTTGGGACGGGTCAGAGTGAGGGGTCGAGGGGTAACTGAGGCCAATTTAGCTCCCCAAATCCTGCCAGATTGAGGCCCTGGTGGGCGGGGCCCATGCCTGGCAAATCGGCACTCAGCAAATAGGAATCTCCCCCTGACCCCTACCTCTCCCCACTGCCCACCACAACCTTGAAAGGAAAGTATCATCACACACATTTGATCAGGGAGAAATCAGATCCAGAGGTTAAGCAAATCACCCAAGGTCACCCAGCTACTGACCATCAGTGCTTTCGATCCATTCCCCTAACATTAGTTCAGGTGCCGGTCACGGTCACGAGTTTGCTCAAGGAAGTGCAGGTTCGAAGCTATCTTCAAGCCTAGACAGAGATGTAGGTCAAATGTGCCTGCCCCCGCACTGAGGCAAAGCAGCGGTGCTCGGGGCTCCCCACGGCTGAGGAAGGCCAGAAAGGTTCGTGTGAGGGGGTGTTATCGGCCTCATTTTCAATGTTGAAAAAACAGGTCTATTCTGGAATAAAAATAACATGTATGAGCCAAGAGAGCATGCACCTAGTGTTACAGGTTTCGCGAACCTCAATTTCACGGACCGGCCTCAGGGTAACAACCTCAGCCTGTCTCAGTTCCGTTGGGGCCTGAGAACAGACAGACCTGCAGAGGCCCCTGGGCTCTGCCCTCTCGCTGAGCTGTGGGGTGCAGGGGCCTGGAATAAGGCGCTCCAGCAGCCTCTCTGGGGGGGTTTAATAAGGCCTTCACTCTAACGTATTAACAATTCAAGTCTTAATACACAGCACCTCCTGTAATTGTTTGCACTTAATGGGAGCTCAGGCGATCGTGCCCTGGCTAGAATCCCTGTGTGTGTGTGTGTGTGTGTGTGTGTGTGTGCGCGCGTGTGTGTGCGTGTGTGTGTGTGTGTGTGTGTGTGTTGGGGTATGGGGGAGGGGCGTGTCTTTTCATTTTGGCCCAAATCTCCACCCTGCTTGGCTTCCGAATAAAGCCAGTGGCCAGCACTTTTAAGGAAAGTTCCATGATTAAACATTTTCACATTGGAAGGCTCAATGGCACACAGACTGAGAAGAAAGAGAGCCTTCAACCCCAATGCATTTAAAAATGGCTCTTCTGTTTCCGGAGGGAAGGAACAAATGAGGAAATCGCTGTGCGAGTACGCGGGAGGCACGTGCCCACAAACAAGGCACAGACCATCTGGTCCCATTAGCTGCTGCGCCCTCTGAACTGCGCCCCACAGACTGAGACACAGCTGCCTTGGCTGAAGAGGAAGCAACTCCGGGCCTCTCCAATCTCTCCAGCCCGAGGCTTCCGGTGGGCATCGGAGGCATGCACAGTGCAGTTGCGATGTGTCTCATTAATTTACTCCCATCTGCCCTGTGCCCCTCTAACCAAGAATGTGCAGAGTGGAACACGGAATAGGGGACACCCTGCCTGGTGGACCACCTGGCTGAAACGAGAAGGAGGGGTCCTGGTAGGATCTCTGCTGCCACCAGGCTCTACCCTGTGTGGAGGTAGGATGTGTAGGAGAAAAGTGGGGCAGAGAGAAGACCTTGCCACTCAAAGCGAGGTCCTTGGAGCAGCAGCAGCAACGCCCATGCCTTGGAAATGCAGACTCTCCACCCCAGACTTCCCGAGTCAGAATCTGCATTTGAACAAGGCTCCCAGGTGAGTCGTATGCATCACATTTTGAGAAGCACCAGTCTAAACCAGGAGTGATATTTTGCCCCTCCAGGAGATATCTGTCAATTTCTAGAGACATCTGTCAATGTCTGGAGACATTCTTGGTCATCACAACTGAACAGGAAGAGGGGAGGAGGGGGGTGCCAGAGATGCTGATAAATATCTGACAATGCACAAGAACAGACACCCCCCCCCCCCAGCAACAAAGAATCATCCAGTCCAAAATATTAATAGCACTGAAGTTGAGAACTCCCTGGGGAAGAGTTTTCTTAGGAAAAGAAAAAATACATTGGGCTCTGGTCCCTTTTCCTTTCTTCCTCATAGTTCACCTGAAATTATTCAAACATGAATTTATACAGCGTGCCCAGGACAGCTCTATAAACAGATGTCTCCTTCCAGCATTTAGTCCCAGAAGGCCAGAATGATGTCTTCCATTTCAAAGCAACATTAAAATCTAAATTATGAACAGATAAATGATCTTTCCTCCATTCCTCAAAGCATCTATGATCTCCTTGTTTCTCATGGTGCCCTCTGGGTACACCAATGATGACCCAAGAGCCCCTGTGGCTGAAGGCAGACCTGTTGCCTGGTGTTTCCTGGAGCTGTGAACTGCACGGAACTCAGTTTATGTATCACCTCGGTCCCAGCACGTGCCTGACTTGTTGGTTACAGTGCCCCAGTAGTGGTTTGAGACATGAAGCCACTTTGCTGTTACAGATGGTGAAGACCCTTTGCAGGCTCAGATTCTGGAGGAACCAAACCAAGCTCCTCAAGTCTTGTTGATTCTTCCTTCTTACATCTCAGTCCTATCCCCTCCTCCCTAAATCCACTGTCAATCATGTCCTGTTGGACCATTAAAATATTGTGCCTACTGATTGTTCGGCCTTCATCTTACTGCTTTCCTTATTCAATCATCACAGGGTGACCAGATCAATCTTTAGTATATAAATCTGGTCATGTCATTCTTTTGCTCAGAATTCCTTAATGGTTTCCCACTGACCAAAGGATAAATGTTAAACTCCTTGGCATGACATATGCCAAGCAAAATATTATCCTGCTTTCATCTCCTGTCATGCTTATCTTTGAATGTCCAAATGCCAAAGTCACGTGTAATTGTCTAAACACAATGATCTTAACTGTCTCTACGTATTGTTGGTTGGTTTTTCTTTGTCCTAGGATACCTAGTCCTCACAGTGCCTACCCAGTAAAATCCCACTAATCCCTAGTTTCAACTTGAGTATTACCTCCTCTGTGAAACCTACCCTGATCCTTCCAACAGATGCAATTCTGCCTCTTTTATCATTTCTTAATTGTGTCTTCATTATAGCAGCGATCAAATTTTATTACAGTTATTTTGTTTGTGCATGTCTATTTCATTAGCCCCTGAGCACCCTGAGGATAAGAATCATATTCTTCTTTGTATCCCCATCCCTGGCATAGGACCTAATACACCTTAGTAGCTCAAGGGATAACTGTTGAATGAATAAAACATTTTAGTTAGATGGGATCGTCAATGTCATATGAAAGAGAGGAACCACAGAAATGTATTCCATGGTTACAAAACAAAAGCATACTGAAGATCTACAGAGTAAAAGGCATCAGCAATGATCCATAGGTTTTTGAGCCTGGAAGTGGTACTATTGGGGAGAACGAGCAAGGAAGTCAGAAAGAGATATTGGTGTAAGGTTAAAGATGATTTTTAAGTTTTGGTGGGACATTTGTATGGAGACAGTCACAGAAAGTTGGAAATGTAGGCACAGTGTAGAGGCAAGAAGTCTGAGCTCAAGAAATAGATTTGAGTAGGACCTAGCTGGAGGTGAAAGTGAGACCCATAAGAATAGAGTATATTAATAAGGGAGAGAGGACAGAGAAAGAGTAGGTAAATTTTTTTAAATTAAACTTATTGGGGCACCATTGGTTAATAACATTATATTATTTTCAGGTGTATGAGATCATAATCCGACATCTATGTATTCTATTGTGTGCTCCCCATCCAAAGTCTAGTTTCCTTTGATTACCATATATTTGATCCCGTTTACCCACTTCATCCTCCTCCCATCCTCTTTCCCCTCTGGTGCCCATGATTCTGTTGTCTGTATCTATGAGCTTGCTTTATTTGTCTGTTACTTTTTGTTTTGTGGTCCACATATGAGTAAAATCATACAGTTTTTTACCTTTTCCATCTGAATTTCTTTTTTTTTTTCTCTTTAATTTTTATATTTCAATTACAGTTGTATTCAATATTATTTTATAATAGTGTCAGTTGTACAGCATAGTGGTTATTTATATAATTTATGAAGTAATCTCCCTGATAAGTCTTATACCCACCTGGCACCATACATAGTTATTACAATATTATTGACTACATCTCTATGCTGTACTTTCCATCCCCATGACTACTTTGTGACAACCAATTTGCACTTCTTAATCCCTTCACTTTTTCACCCAGACCTCCAATCCCCTTCCATCTGGCAACCATCAGTTTGTACTTTTTATCTGTGAGTCTTTTTCTGTTTGTTTGTTCATTTATTTTGTTCTTTAGATTCCATATACAAGTGAAATCATGTAGTATTTGTCTTTCTCTGTCTGACTTATTTCACTTAGCATAATGCACTCTAGGTCCATGATGTTGTCACAAATGGTAAGATTTCCTTCTTTTTTATGGCAGAGTAACATTCTATTGCATGTATGTACCATATCTTCTTTAGCTAACCTTCTATTGATGGGCACTTAGATTGCTTCTATACCTTGGCTATTGTAAATACAACACTGCAATGATAATAATGGTGGACACATCTTTTGTAATTTGTGTTTTGGATTTTTATGGATAAATACCCAGACGTGGAATTTGTGGGTCATAAGGCAGTTCCATTTTTAATTTTTTGAGTAACTGCCATACTGTTTTCCATAGTGGCTGCACCAATCTTCATTCCCACCAATAGTACATGAGGGTTGTTCCCTTTTCCCAACATTCTCGCCAACACCTGTTTGCTGACTTATTGATGATAGCCATTCTGACAGGTGTGAGGTGATATCTCATTGTGGTTTTAATTTGCATTTCTCTGACGATTAGTGAGTTTGAGCATCTTTTCATATGTCTATTGGCCATTTTTGAAAAAAATGTCTATTCAGGTTCTTTGCTCATTTCTAACTGGATTGTTGTTCTTTCGGTGTTGATTTGTGTGAGTTCTTTATAAATATTGGGTATTAACCCCTTATCAGATGTATCACTGGTGAATATCTTCTCCCATTCAGTAGGCTGTTTTTTTGTTTTGTTGATGGTTTCCTTTGTTGTGCAAAACGTTTTAGTTTGATGTAGTCCCACTTGTTTCTATTTTCTTTTGTTTCCCTTACCTGAGGAGATATATCAGAAAAAATATTTCTGAGAGCAATGTCAGAGAGTTTACTGCATATGTTTTCTTCTAGGAGTTTCATGGTTTTAGATCTTACATTTAGGCCTTTAATACCTTTTGAGTTTATTCTTGTATATGATATGAGAAGGTAGACTGAATCGAAGAACAGACAATATGAACAGACCAATTACTACCAACTAAGTCCAATCAGTAATCAAAAACCTCCCAACAAACAAAAGTCCTGGAGCAGATGGCTTCACAGGTGAATTTTACCAAACATTCAAAGACGAGTTAACACCTATCCTTCTCAAACTATTCCAAAAAAAATCAAGAGGATGAAAGACTCCCAAGCTGTTTTA
The DNA here is from genome assembly GCA_030848825.1 of Tadarida brasiliensis. Classification (NCBI taxonomy): domain Eukaryota; kingdom Metazoa; phylum Chordata; class Mammalia; order Chiroptera; family Molossidae; genus Tadarida; species Tadarida brasiliensis. The sequence continues at coordinate 16,329,604 of CM061273.1, forward strand.
CAAGGTCATCATTACCCTGATTTCAAAACCAGAAGAACACATTACAAAAAAAGAAAATTATAGGCCAGTATCCTTGATTAACATAGATGCAAAATCTCAACAAAATATTAGCAAACCTAATTCAGCAATACATTAAAAAGATAATACATCAGTAAAGCAGGCTTTATTCCTCAAATGCAAGGTTGGTTCAATATCTGCAAATCAATGAACAAAATGAAGGATAAAAATCATATGATCATATCAATAGATGCAGAAAAAGCATTTGACAAAATTCAGCTTCCATTTATGATTAAAATTCTCAGCAAAATGGGAATAAAGGGAACATGCCTCAACATAAAAAAGGCCATATATGACAAACCCAGAGCTAACATCATACTCAACAGGGCAAACCTAAAAGCCTTTTCCTTAAGATCAGGAATAAGATAAGGTTGTCCAGTTTCATCACTTTTATTCAACATAGTATTGAAAGTCCTAGCCACAGCAATCAGACAAGAAAAAGAAATAAAGGCATCCAAATTGGACAGGAAGAAGTAAAACTGTCTTACTTGCAGGTGAGATAATATACATAGAGAACCCTAAAGATTCCATCAGTAAGCTATTAGAACTGATAAATGAATTCAGTGAAGTAGCATATGCAAAATTACTATTCAGAAATCAGTTGCGTTTTTATACACCCATAATGAACTATCAGAAAGGGAAACTAAAAAAGCAATCCCATTTACAATACATCAAAAAAAAAAACAAAACCTAGGAATAAATTTAACCAAGGAGGTAAAAGTCCATACTGTACTTGTAAAATTATAAGACATTGAAAAAAGTGTCTCAAGAAGACACAAATAAATGAAAGCATATACCATCTTCATGGATAAAAATTAACATTAATAAAATGTCCAAACTACCCAAAGCAATCTATAGGTTCTATGCAATCCCTATCAAAATACCAGTGGTGCCCTGTCCGGGTAACTCAGTTGGTCAGAGCATCATCACAATATGCCAAGGTTGCAGGTTCAATCCCTGGTCAGGGCACATACAAGAATCAAGCATGAGTGTATAAATAAGTGAAACAACAAATCAATGTCTCTCTGTCTCTCTGTTTCTCTGCTCTCCCCTCTAAAAGCGAGAAATAAAATTTTTTTTTAAATATCAATGGCATTTTTTCATAGAACTAGAACAAATAATCCAAACATTTATATGGAACCACAAAAGACCCCAAATAGCCACACCTGTCAATGATATTATATTTGCTTTTTTTTTTTGACTGTCCTAAATTGTTCACTAGGTAAGAATTTTACAAACATTATTATATAGCCATAATGGTAGACCTGGAGAGTACTGCACCTTCTCCAAGCTGCAGGGTGAGGACCACCCACAGTGTGGTGGAACTTGGGGCCCTTTCCAAGGCCAGAGCTCCTGCGCCTGCAGAGGTCAGCCCTGGCACCTCCCTGTGCTTGTGGCCTACTCTGTTGATCCACTGGGTGTCAGGATTCCTTCTGATAGTCTTATGGAATGAATCAATGAGGACAGCCTCAAAGAATGTGTATGAGGAATATTCACCAACCCAGTAAGGATTCAGGATACTCAGAGCCCCACAGTGACGTCCAGCTGGCTCCTGGGCAACAGACAGGGGCTTGGAGCAAACTTTAGCTGGTTGATTCCATGAGATACGGACAGTTCCTATTCACTTGATCCACATTACTCAGGGTTTTCAAATTCTGTTACTATCCTGCCCTGACCTCTTTGCCAAACTGAAGGGCACTAACCCCACATTTCTGTTTCAGTATGGCAGCCCCAGCCTCCGCTCTGTCAATTATATTCACATGCTTTCTTTGTGACCTGCGGTAACCAGAGTCACATAGAGCTATTCGGCTGTCAACAAATAATAGTTATTTAAGAAAAGAAGGACATTGTTTTCCATGATTTTCGGTAAGCTGTCATTACCACTTTGGGAAGCAAAGGCAACACCAAAGAAATACTCAGTTAGGTAAGCAAAGTTACGTTTTGACAGTCTCTTTCTGGCTCCTCTTGGGTCTTGCAGGACTCCACTCACAGCTGCTAAGAGAAGGCCCAGTGCAAGGTCCATGCACCTTCCATGCTGGCTCATCTTGACTTTCCACATGCCTCATTTCCACCTGCTGCAAATCTATTGGTCTGAAACTTTTAATCTGAATAATCAATCCTTTTTTTGTAATCTTGTTCCATGCCTTCCTTCCCATTAGTTATCAGACTTAGCAGATAGTTGAAGCCGACTGACAGGTAGAACGCTGCCGAGGCCCATGGAGACATCTGGAAAGCACTGGGTTTGTGTAAAGCAAAGTTTCTCTTCGCCCCAGGACCTGCACACCCCCAGGCTGCCAGCCACAGGACCCAAACGCAGGGAGACAGTGTCACGAGCATGTAGCTTCCTTCCAAAGTGTTGCCCCATAAAATTCATACCAGAAATAGCTTTTATTGCTACTGTGTAGGTGGGTGAAGAAAGCCCTACGCAAAGGACTTGTGCCAACCAAGCACAGAAAACAAAACAAATAATCCTATACTAGTGCACTCACTCCAAAACCAGCTCTAAGAGATGTTAACCTGAGAGGATTCAGGTCTAAGCCCTAAGCGATAAATAGTTACCTTCTGACCCAATATGAGCAAAATAATACCAGTGGATGATGGGTTAGGCACGGTTCTGTCGATGATCAGCGATGAAGAGGCATTAGGGGGGAATAAATAAATAATGAATGGGGTGGTACCTCTAGCAAAATTATCATGGCCAGCCAAGGTTTTATACTTCTTTGCAAGGTACAAACAAATGCATTTTAGCTGAACGCCTTGTTTCTCCAGTGTATACAATTTAACCAAAGGATCCCAGGCCATACGTGGTCATTAGCTCATCAGACAGCCTGGTGCAGAACCTCTTTCTTTGTGACGTATGGAAACCTGTAGGTGCTGCTCTGGGGATAAGTGCACCTGTGCTGCCCCTCCTCCAGGGGCAAGCAGAGCCAGAGGAGTAGGCGGAGCAAAAAGATGAGCAACGTTCACGATTTCCGTTCCGATCTTTGTGGCTGTTTGTTCAACTCTTTTCATCAGTGTGAAGAATAAGGTTCTCACAAAATAATTATGCAGTTTGGAAATGAGCAATCTTGATACAAACATAAAATATATTTTCTATTTCACTACTTGGGACCTTGACTGTTAAAATATACAGACTGGGTAGGCTGCTAAATATAGGCCCCAAAGGAACTGTTTCTTTATTTGTTCCTTTATTGATTTTTAGAGAGAGAGGAAGGGAGAGGGAGAGAGAGAGATAGAAACATCGATGAGAGAGAACATCGATTGGCCGCCTCCACCATGCCCCGCACTGGGGATCGGGCCCACAACCTGGGCATGTGCCCTGACCGGGAATCGAACTGGCGACCTCTTGGTGCATGGGTCGACGCTCAACCACTGAGCCACACCGGCCGGGCGGAACTGTTTCTTTAAAAGGAAAAAAAGGGGGGACAAAACTTAGCCAGACATTGCTGAGCACGAACAGAATTTAAAAAATATAAAGTTTCACTCATGAATTCAGACCAACAGTGGAGAGGCCCATTGGGATCACAGAATATTTTTTAAGAAATTATATGATTATATAATTATGTAATTAAATAGGTATATTAAATAATCATTTGATTGTTTTTAACACAGAGGGTGATAAGTATCATTAACTAACCAAGAATTGTCAAGAAGGTCTTTGCGCCCTGGCCGGTGTGGCTTAGTCAGTTGGAGCGTCAGTCAGTACAATGAAAGGATCCTTGGGGGCTCATGTACAGACGGCAACCAATCGATGTTCTCACTCACATCGGTGTTTCTCTCTCTTTCTCTCTATCTCTTTCTCTATCTCTGTCTCTCCCTTTCTCTCCCTCTAAAAATCAATAGGCATATCCTCGGATGAGGATTAAGAAAAAAAGAAAGGCCTTTGAGGCATATTTTAATAAAGGTGAAATTTTATTTTTATTTATATTTGGCATATACATATCTTTTAGGTACATGATCATTGTTAAGTTCTTGAGAATTTTTTATGTTCTCTTAAGGAGCCATAACACCCCCATCCTTGTTTACATAAACAAATAACTTACAAAAATCTTTTCTGGTTCCAAAAATAGAGCAATGCTAAGCTTCAACCTTGCTCCTGTCCAGACCTCCACAAATATTAAAGCAATGAGGCCCAATTAAATGCTGTTGTTCCATATGTACTCTGCATGTGTGGAGGGAAAGGGGACCGGTTAATTCAGCGAGGACACTTTCCTTATGGTGCTATTATGCTTTACAGAGCCACGATATTCTGCAAACAAAATAGAATTTTTAAAACCCTGTTATGGACCACCAATTAGCCCTGCTAGTCTGAAAAAAAATCCTTATTATTCTCAGAAGTTAGCTCTGTGTTTTGGTTTTATATGTCCCCATGGATCTTTCTTTCTAGGTCAAGTCAGTTCACAAAAGGGGAGTGCAGTGGGTGATGGGGGAGGAACCCCATAAGCACCAGGCCAGATGCAGTACTGTGTGTCCCCTGCTGCCACCCACTCAGGGCTCTCGGAGGAAAGGGCGTCCACTTCACCCTTGGACACAGCTCTCCCTTCTCTGAATCTGCTCGCGCCTTCACTGAGAGGTTCTGGGTCTTGCCTGTGTCCAGCCACGCTGCTCTGATTCTATCAGCGCTCCCTCCTCAGAGCCAGGCTGGGCTTGCAGAGCAGCTCAAATTTACCTTCTTTTTGACCTTTGGGAAGGTTACGTAAGGATCCCGAGCTACTGTTCCCTTGTCTATGAGATGGAAATAATAAGATCTATCTCATAAAGTTATTGCGGTATTAAAATATGACATGTGGAATATGTAATCTAGGTTCTGGGACACATGAGGTTCTCCCTTAGAGGTATAATGGAAAACATCCTCTCTGAAGTTAACAAATGACCTACTAGACTGTCAATGTGAAGGTCTGCTCTCAGTCCGTCCACTGTTTCACTCTGCCGAGCACCCTGGACTTCTCTCCCCCCGGGTTCTTCTGCCTCTCTGATTGCTCTTGCTTTACCACCTAATCTGTTTCCTTTTCCTTTCATCCTGCCAATGTAGATATCCCTCAAGGCTCACTCCTCATTCCTCTACTGCTACCTCATTTTTCCCCTCAAAAGATGATGTTCAATCTTTAGTTCCAGCCCTGACCTCTGGCCTCAGTTGAGTTCCCAATGTCCTATCTTCCTGTGAATATCCAGATATGGAGGACATACCATCACCATCTCAAACTCAACATGTTCATATACATGGCCTTTGTAGCTATAACATGATTTAAATTATAGATTCCCTTCCATAAAATGCAAAGACATTATTGCCCCTCAAAGAATAACTCATCACATCAAATTATATATATATAATACATAAGTATTTATGGAAATACCGTCAGTGTCATGACTAGACCATGAGTAGATGATTGAGTAGCAAATGAAAATATCAGTTTGTTACATCAAATGATATATATCATGTATTTCATGAATACATCATGATTAGTATATTGAATATATCATTGAGACTAAAGTAAACATTTCTACTCATTAAATCAAATAAACTTTTATGGGCATAAGTGACCATTATTTCATTATAATGAAAATATTATTCTAGACTACAAAGACAAGCATAGGATGTTATATTATTTGGGAAAGTTATTTTCATCCTCCTTTAACTATCTCCAGAAATATCGATCTACTGGTTTATCTCAGATGATTCCATCTCAGGTCGGATTAAAGATCAACTTTACTAGTTTAGAATTTAGAATACTCTCAAACAGAACCAAATTTTCAAAGTAATACTAATTCTTCAAGCCATCGTCTGTCTTTACAATATCTGAAAGTTCATTTTAAATGGTTCTTTAGATCTTAAGACAATTTCAGAGAGGCAAAACTTCTTGCACACTTATGAATATAGATGTAAAAATCCTTAATAAAATGCTAGCAAACCAAATCCAGCAACATCTCAATAGATACAGACAAAGCATTTGACAAAATCCAACACCCTTTCATGATTAAAAACACTTCAAAAACTAGGGAGAGAAGGGAACGTCCTCACCTGATTTAAAAAAACAAAAACAAAAACAAAAAAAAAACACCCATGAAAAACTCCCAGCTAACATTATACTTAATGCTAAAACCGAATGATCCCCCTAGGCTCACAAATAAGACATCAGTGTCCACTCCTAACTTCTATTGTACTGGACGTTCTGCCATGACAACTAGACAAGAAAAAGAAGAAAGGAAGAAATTAAACCATCTCTATTTCCAGATGCTATGATCTTGTGTGTGTGTGTGTGTGTGTGTGTATGTATTATTTATATATATATGTGTATATATATATATATATATATATGCCTAAGGAATCCACTAAAAAAACTAATACAACTAATAAAAAAATTTAGCAAGGTTGAAGAATATAAGATCAACATATAAAAATCAATTCTTTTTCCATACACTAGCAATTATGACCTTTGGACAAGTTTTAACATTTCTGAGCTACAATTTCTTCAAATAATCCAAAAATAAATGCAAGAAGTCAATTATATTTATAATAACATCATGAATAATAAACAAAAAGAAATGAAAGACTTTTACCCTGAAAACTAGGAACACTGCAGAAAGAAATTAAGGAAGCCCTAAGTGGAAAGATATCCCATGTTTATGGACCAGAAGACTTTATATTGTTAAAATGGCAACATTTTCCCAATTGATTTACAGCCTCAATGCAATCCCTATTGAAATTCCAACCAGCTTTAAGAAAACATGACAAACTGATTCTTTAAAATGCATATGCAAACCCGAAGAAGCAAAATAGCCAACCCAATTTTGAATTAAAAAAACAACAAACGTTGGAGGACTCAGACCTCCCAATTTCCAAAAGTATTACAGAGCTACAGGAAGACAATGTGATACTGAAATAAAGCTAGACCTATAGATCAATACTTTAGAAAAGATAGTCTAGAAATAAACTTTTATATTTATGGTCAATTGGTTTTCAACAAGGGTGCCGAGAAAATTATCTGAAGGACAAAACAGACTCTTCAAAAGAATGAAGTCGGCTCATAAACCTAAATGTAAGAGCTGAAACTATAAAACTCTTAGAAGAAAATACAGGAATAAATCTTAGTGAGCTTGGGTTACGCAAAGGCTTCTAAGATACAATGCGAAAAGCACAAGTGACCAAAGAAAAATAGATAAAATATATTTCATCATACTTAGAAACTTTAGTATTTCAAAAGATAGTCTAAGAAAAGTTAAAAAATATTATGTAACATGGGCCACAGGACATAACTGTATAGTTTTCCAAGTTACATTATTATTATTATAAACAAATAAATTTTATTATAGATTAAAAAAAGAGTTAAAAAACAAACCAATAGAATGGGATTATCTATTTGCAAATCCTACATCTGATAAAAGACTTATATCCAGTTACATAAAAAAAGAACCTTTCAACTCAAAAATAAAATGATAACCTGATTAAACAATAAACAAAAGATTTAAATAGATGTGTCTCCAAATAAGATATACAAATTGCCAATAAGCACATCAAAAAGATGCTCAATGTCATTAGCCATTGGGAAAATGCAAATTGAAACCAAAATAAGATACTTCTCCACACCCACTAGGATACTATCTATAATCCGAAGACAGATTAATAGCAAGTATTAGTGAGGATGCAGAGAAACTGGAACTCTCACTCATTGCTGGTGATGCAACCACTTTGCACAGAAGTGCAGCTGTTCCTAAAAATGCCATAGAGTTCCCATATGACCCAGCAATCCCACTCCAACTTTTATACACAAGAGGATTGAAAGCATATGTTCATACCACAGCCTGTGCACGAATGTTCCTAACAGCATTATTCATAATAGCCCAAAAGTAGAAATAACCCAAATGTCCAGTAACTGATGAATGAATAGATAAAGTGTGATTTTCCGTACAAGAGAATATTATTTGAGTGAACTTTGGAAACATTATGCGAAGTGAATAAGCCAGTCCCAAAGGAGCACGTGTTGCTTGAATCCATTTATATGAATGTCCAGAAGAGGCAAATCTACAGATTTCTATCCCAGGGTCAGGGCTGAAAGAGGGTAGGGAGAAGTGGAGAGAGACAGCTAATGAGAACAGGGTTTCTTTTGGGGGTGATGAAAATGTTCAAAAATTGACTGTGGTGACAGTTGCACAACTCTGAATATGCTAAAAATCACTGAATTACACACTTTAAATGAGTGAATTGTATGGTATGTAAACTATATCTCAATAAACCTGTTTTTTTAAAATGTTTGATACCCTATTTACCTATCACATCAAAATCTGCAGAGTCAAATCCAGCATCCACTGAAAAATGGATGTAATGAAGGATGCTTCTTTTGATTTCTAAGGGGTAATTCTAAGACTTGGGACACTAGTTGATGGTATTATGGCTACAGCTGCTAAAATCCTCTTCATCCCATCTACCCTTGTCCATAGGAGGTTGATGACGGCCAACAGCACATGAAGAAAAGGTGCTGCTTCATTGACTGTGCTCATGCCAAGAGCCCGGGTTTATAACTGCACTAAGAGGGGCTGAGACTCATTGCTTACCCCAGCGGTTCTCAGACCAGCAGAAGCAGTGTTACCTAAGAACTTGTTAGAAATGCCAATCCTCAGACAAACCAAGACTCAAGAAATGAGAAACTCTAGGATGAGGCCAAGGGATACTTTCACCAGAATTTACCAGGAAATTCTGATACAGCGTACGTTTGAGAACCCCTGACTTAGTCTAAAGCCAGGGGACCCAGGTCTCAGGGTGTCACAGTCGCCTGGCCAGGTCCCTTGTACAGGAAAGCAGAGGAATAAAAGCAATGCTTTTGTTTTTATGCGTGAGTGTACTGACCATTTCTTCTGCCCATCTCATTCCCTCGTCCTTCATTTTGGCTTGGCTGTTATGAAAGCAGCTGGCTGGCTGCGCACAGGTGTCTGGAGAGCCCCTCATTCCGCTGCACCTGGTGGCCTTGCCTTCTGTCCTGGGGCTTTTGGCCCTGCTGCTGCTGGGAGCCTCTCAGCCATCCCATCACGTGCAAACCTGGAGTGAGGGGATCCTCTGGGTGTGGGATTCAGGAGACGAACACTCGCTGTTCATGATCTCAGGCCGACACGTTCGCAGTCCTGTCCCAGCACCCACAGTCACAGCCAGCACAATAACCCCTGGGTTAGCTCTCTCTTCTTCCTCGTTTGTTTGATCAACCTCCACTCCTAGGGATCATGCCCTCAAACAAACTGCCACACAAGCCCTTGTCTCAGGCTCTGCGTTCAGGGGGAACCTAAGCAAAGTCACGGATCCTTGTGAACACGGGTTGAACATGCCCACCATCTGGACCTGTCCCATCTTTTCCCTCCTCTCAAAGAGGACCAAGGACAGATCGGAAAGCAGACCCTGGCTTGAGAAGAGGGGTTGAGAGCTCCGCTGGGATGACGCACAATTTTCAGTTACTATCCTAAATAAATAATTAATTTGTCTCCATGCTAAAATCACGTACATGACTTAGGGGGGGAGGAAACTGACTGAAAGTCAGGATTCCAGCTGGGTGACTCTGGGCACTCTCACAGACACCACACGTCAGTTCACGTGTTTTCTGCCTTTTGTTGCACACAAATGTGGGTGAGTGTGTCAGTCTCCAGGTCCGTACAATGCAAGGGTTGGACAAGAAGCCTCAAAGTCTCCTGGCCGGTGTGGCTCAGTGGACTGAGCGTTGTCCCATGGACTGAGAGGTCCCGGTTCGATTCCTGGTCAGGGCGCACGCTCCGGTTGTGGGCTCGATCCCCAGTAGGGGGCGTGCAGGAGGCAGCTGATGGATGTTTCCCTCTCACATGGATGTTTCTATCTCTCTCTCCCTTCCTCTCTCTCTAAAAAAATCAATGAAAACATATTAAACAAACAAACAAACAAAAGAAGCCCCAAAGTCTCACCCAGTCCAAATTGTCCCTGGTTCTGTTTCTGAAAATGTGCAAGAGTTTCAAAAATACATAGGAAATGTGTAAAAGTGTATATTCAAAATCAACATCAGACCAGCCCTGCTCTGCATCCCTCACCTTTAACCAGCTGAACTTAAAGAACCTGCCCGTGGTACTCGGAGCCGGTACCCATGGCCCACTCCTGCACAGCACAGCCCTTGCACAAATTGTTGTGCAATAATGTGTCTCTTCCCATGAGAAAAAAAATTAATTCCTATCAGAACACAGGTCTGTCTTTTACTCTAGGATGGGGGATTGATTGTTTCTTTCCGGGTGACCCCCTAACCTTTACTCACCACTAGAAAGGCGTACTGCTCTATTTATGGGAAACGGGTTTTGAAAAATCACCTGTGCCCTTGGGCGCATCTCTGGCCTCTCCCTTTATTATCAGGAACGATACCCCAAATGTCAGCTCCAATGCTCCAATTCCTTCTTTTCTCTCTACACCTCCAGGGTCTCAGCCTGGCCCTTTGCATCAGCTAAGTGCTGCACAGGCCTTGGACACCTATCCCTCCTTCCTTCCTCCCTCCTTCCTTCCTCCTTCCTTCCTTCCTCCCTCCTTCCTTCCTTCCTCCCTCCTTCCTTCTTTCTTCCTCCCCTCTTCCTTCCTTCCTCCCTCCTTCCTTCCTTCCTCCCTCCTTCCTTCTTCTTTCTTCCTCCCCTCTTCCTTCCTTCCTTCCTCCCTCCTTCCTTCCTTCCTCCCTCCCTCCCTCTTGCCCCCCCCCCACTCCCTCAGGTCTCAGTCTGTCCATGATAAACGGCTCCCCCTCTCCCTGCTCAGAGACTCTCTCTCCCAGAGGATTTTGGCTCTTGGGTGATTTAATATATATATGGCTTAAGGCTGCAGCTCTTGCTTTTCTGGTAGACACCTCTGCCTCCTGGGGTCTTGGAGTGCCTGCAGGACTTCAGAGGCTCTGGGGTCAGCAAGGACAGAGCAAAGTGGGGGGGGGGCTCCTCCACCACCAGCCCACTCCGCGTCAGTGACAATACAGGCAGGGGTCTCATTCAAGAGTCCGGATGAAAATTCGCTGGAGAACTGGGAAGCTCTGGGGAGGGTGAGAGAAGTGCAGAGAGGGTGGGCTGCACGAAGCCCCCACCTCTTCTGCCCACTGCCAGCCCTGTGCCCCCGTTCCCTCCTAGGACAGGGCACAGGTGGAAGGTGGGCTCCTGGGTGGGGGGGAACGATGGAGATTACCTAACCCACCCCCGGGGCACCGAGGCCGACCACACTACAAACCCAGCTAACAGACAAAGCAGGGCTGGTTCGTCCTGAGGCACGCACGAATCTGCGATCGCCCTCAGTCACTTGCAGCTGTGTGCTGAGGTTCTCGCTTCCTGACAGGGAGGTTTGGGGTTCAGCGTGCTGCCCCTCAAATCCATTTCTTCTTATTCTAGATTCACTAGAGACAGAGACCCAATCATAACACCCCCAGAGGAGGCATCAAATCCATTTTGGAAGGAAACCATGTATAATTAAGCAACAGCCAAATGTCCTGACCACCGGTGTAAACGAGATCACCAAGCACATGCCACAGCCAAAGACACCTGATCACAACTGGGGGAGAACCAAGAGCCCGGATGTCAGTGGGGCACAGACTCCGGGGCCAGGTGGTCAGGGTTAACGGGGCAGCTCCGCCTTGTGCCGGTTACTTAATTTCTCTGTGCCTCTGTTTTCCCGATTATGAAATGGGCCTCAAAATGATGTCTACTTCTTAGGGTCGTTCTGAGGACTCAGAGTCCATATGCACAAGGCCACCATCACTGTCGTCGTCATCCTTGCTGTGACATGGCCCCGAGACGAGCTGAGCCGTGAACCCCCAGAGGACGCTCCCACCCTGTTGCCAATATCTTCGAGTGAGTGGGCCTCCGCCACAGCCCTGCCCGCAGAGCTCTCCCTCCAAGGTGGGGCAGGTGCTTGCCGACATCCACCACTTACTACCCACGGGGGAGACTCCCAAGGTGTGGAGGGCAGCACCCCGCCTGGCTGAGCCACCTCTGGACCTGCAGTGCGCCATGTCCCCAGCCTGTCTCCAACCTACCTCCTCCCACATCCAAGCTGTACCCCTCCTTTCTTTTCCTTTTGTCCTCCTGGGGACTGGTTGGGGACTCTGCTCCCACAGGCCACTGCACGGTGTCCCCTCCTCCAGCGTGAGCGCCGAGAAGACCATCTGTGACCCAGTCTTGTTAGGTGGCCTCCAAGAACCGGGGTGTCCAGTCTTGGGAGTGGAGACCATGTGGGAGACTGTGATCGGCCACCGCAGCTGCTCCTTTCCAGGCCAGACTGTCTGCAGAGATGACGCCAACAACCCTGCTGCCCCGCGCATGGCTGTGCTACGTCCTGAGGAGCTGGGTCTGTCTTCCCTCCCCGGAGTCGGCTGCCCTCCTCACCGGTTTCCACCAGCATCACGAGCAGAAGCCACGCTGTGCCAGGCCTGGGTCTAGGTCTGCAGAGGCCTGAGAGCTTCCGTACATGGAGGCTACAGTGTTACATTGTTGCCTCCACGTCAGGACGTTCAGCTTAAACTGCTGAATGACGAGACCACAGGAGACTGAAGCCCAGCCCAGGTGACTCCAGCCCCCAAGTGCCCCATCAGCGGAATGCAACCCACAGGGCTGAGCTTGGGCAAGGCAGCGGAAGAGTCATCCAGCCACCTCTCAGAACTACAGAAATAATCAAGTGTCGTGTGCTCTCACGGGGCCGTGGGAGGGCGTGTTACACGGTGGTAGCTGACCGGCACCCATCCTCGGCTCCTCTGTGCCCAAGTGGACATCACGGCGTTTCCACGCTCACAGAGTTCACGCGCCCCAGCTTTCAGAACCGCGAAGGGAGCGGAGTACAGAAGGCAAGACAAAGACTCCCAGTGTCCTTTCTTAATTATCTTGACACAATTAGGATAATAATTAGCTTTTAACAGGTTGTTCCCACGTTTCTCTCCTGGGTCCCATCTAGGGCCCTCCCCGAGTAGTAATTTCTGAACGCCTCTTAAGTTTTCTGGCAAGTCCTTACCTTACTCCTACCCGCGCTCCAGTTCGAATGCTTTTCTCCACTTCTCAACCCCCAAAGGCTTTGGGCGGAGTCCCAGGTCCACTTCCAAGTCAGAACTGTGCTCTCTCTCTCCTCTCCCTCTCTCTCTCTCCTCTCCCTCTCTGTCTCTCCTCGCCCTCCCTCCCTCCCTCCCCCCCCCCAATGGCTGCCAAATACCAGAAGGAAAACTTGCTTAGACTCCCACTGGTGAGAAGAGAGAGGAAAGGGCCACAGTAGACCTTTCTGGGCGTGGCCCGCGGAGGCAGCTTTATGCTAACTTTTTAATCAGGTGAGTAGACTATTTTTTTTTTTTTTTATCCTCACCCTAGAACATTTTTGCATTTTGCACTTATCTTCAGATAGAGCAGGAGGGAGAGAGGGAGGAAGAGAGAGAGAAACATCAACATGAGAGAGACACATGGAGTGGCTGTCACCCACATGACCCCAACCAGAGCCGGGGACAAACTGCAACCGAGGCACGTGCCGTTAGCGGGAACCAAACCCGGGACTCTCTGGTCTGCAGGCCGACGCTCTAACCGCTGAGCCAAACCGGCCAGGGCGAGTAGACTATTCTTAAACCACACTGTTTAACTATCTACAGGGATGCTCATGTTCACAGCTACCCCTCAAAAATCTTTTCTATTGGGACACACACACATAAAACATGTTTCTTATAGAAATATTAGAAATCATAGACCCAGTAAGAAGTTGAGGAGGGGGCTGTATCACTCATAAACCTATCACTTTGAAATAACTATATTAAACATTCAGAGATAATTATTCCGGATCTCTTCAGTCACAGTTAAATAATGACAGTGAAAACAATGTGATCATGGGATGTGTGCTCACCTTTATTTGCTCATCTCCTGCAGTGTATTACAAACAGGACTTCGTGTTCACACGTACGCACTGACAACACATTTAATGGGACGGGAGCAATTCGATGCCTCCGTCTTCTGCCGCCTGACTGTGGCACCCACATCTGGGGATTTCGTTCGTTTGGTTTTCATTTTTGGTTTGTCGTGAATCCCTTATCGTTGGGTAGCTACCTTGGCCCTGTGTTTAGTTATTTAATTTTTTCCATATGTTGAACGACCTCGTAGGGAGCACTCACGTATGTTTGTGGTGTCATGCACATCACTGAATTCATGCGATGATCTCTGCCATTGTCCATGTAGGTTGTTAACAGCTCTCAATAATTTCACCAGCACGGTATCTTTTCCATGTATCTCTGCAGTTTCAGGAGTAATCAGTCAGCGAGCAAGACTGGCATTGTCTATTAAAACCCAAGGTCACCTTGAACCATGAAACACAGGATGGCCAATTAAAAGACGGATACACCTTCCACTGAAAGCCTCTGATAGTAAGAGGACTTGTTTAGCATGCGTGGCTTTAGTGCACAGATTCTAAGTTGCTTTTCCATTAGTAGTTGGTCTGTGCCCATCACAGCAGAGGCCCAAACTGTTACGTAGCTGCCAAGAGGGGGAGATGGTGTTGCACCCATGGCAGACGGCTGCCAAGCTCCCACCAGTCTTCGGCAGCTGCTGGTCACCCTGTTTCTATGTGCTCTGCCTACTGCGGAAGACCGTACGCAAATCGGGCGCTGAATCCGGGAGACTCCCCCTCAACAATGCATGGTTCTACACAGTTCCCACCTGCACCCTGGTGCAGACCTCAGTTGCTTCTTCTTGGCCCCTGATTGACACCTGTGCCTTCAAGACTTCCTGAAGCTCAGAGCTCGCTACCCCTGCTCAGCCAACAACAATGGGATGAGTACAGATACTTCTGTAGCGGGCAGTGCTGAATGACTAAAGGCATACATAAACAGCGAACCAGCAATTAGTACAGGGGCTCAGGGAACAAAGATGAGGGACTCAGGTCGGGTAAGAGACACAGGCAAACCAGCAGGAAGGCTGCAATGTGATGCACACTGTCCTGGAGCCAGGGTGGAATATGGTGAGAAAAAGTCCAGAGGGGCCCACTGTACCTGGCCACGCAAAGTCAACCTGGAGCAGGTAACCCACGAGCTGATTCTCAATGGAGAAGAGTGAGTCTGTAGGAAGGACAAAAGGAGTCCCTGACCCTGCCTCTGTGTGCGTTTTCCAGGAAAACCTCTGGCTCTCGACAGCTGATGCCAAGGATTCGCCACACTGTCCCCCAGGTCCCCTGGTCTTAGTGCAGCTGTGATGGACAGGTCTCTGCAAGTGGCCAGCCACCCACGTCAAGGGTGCCAGGTGTCTCTCTGCCTGACTGCCGGGTTTTGCCCAGTGATGTGCAGGTGCAACCTGGAGCTAAGGCACAGGGTGCCGGGAACAGGTGGCCGATGGTCACCTCCCACCTCCCAGCTGGGCAGCCCTGAGACAGGTTCTGCGTGGTGCCGCTGAGAGTCCACAGGGGCTGGATTCCAGCTGCCAGCAGATAACCAGCCCATCCACACAGCCTGTGACCAGCTTCTCCCCTTGCCCCCTCTCTCCCTTCTACCCCAGGACCCTCTCCGCCCCCCCCCCCCCAAAGAAACTACCTGCAGCCAAGTTCTTGTCTCAGACTCTGCTTTGGGGCAGACCTAAACTAAGACACACTTCAATACTCCCTGTGATTTGGGGGTTCCTAAGGACCATCTGGGGCTCAGTCTTAGATCAAGGGAGCCAAGGAGGAAAGAGAAAATGAGTCCCTGTGGGGTTGGAGCCTGGCTTATCCTCGTCTGACTTTTCACTTCCCATCTTGCCCCACACAGGCTCCCTTGAACTTGAGGAATCCTAGCGCTCTCACCACCCGTGCTCCTGCCCTGGAGGAAGCGCTCAGACACGGGAGCAGCTCCCTCACAGGTCTGCTTAATGACTTTCTGGAGCAAATCAGAGGTGACACAGCACCGTAGAGTATCACGTTGTGCCAGCTCCGAGTCCCTGCGCCCTGGGCGACGGGGGAAGGACAGGACAGATGGCAGCTGTCAGGCCTTTAATTGCACGATGTTCCTCGGAGATGGTCAGGGAAAGGCTGCCTCATCCCTGACACAGTGGAGGGGAGAAGGGGGCAGCGAGACTCCTCCCCTTTCCCTCCCTATCGGCCTCCTCCAGCCCAGGTGTGTGATGTGCCAAAGCCAGACCACGGGAGCAGAGTGGGCGTGCACACCCTCCAGTGGGGGCAAAGTGGGCGTGCACACCCTCCAGTGGGGGCAGGGTGGGCGTGCACACCCTCCAGTGGGGGCAGGGTGGGCGTGCACACCCTCCAGTGGGGGCAGGGTGGGCGTGCACACCCTCCAGTGGGGGCAGGGTGGGCGTGCACACCCTCCAGTGGGGGCAGAGTGGGCGTGCACACCCTCCAGTGGGAGCTACAGGACATGCCCAAGAGTTCAGTACTGGGGTCTCTGGAGGGAGGTCCAACCTGGGCCGTGTTGGTGTCTAAAGCGCTCAGAACGTCCTCTCCTCTCCCCTCCCCTCATAGCCCCTGAAGCTCCCAGTACCCATCCCTACCCAACACCCACATTAAGGTTATTTAGGCAAAAAAAGGCATAGAAGGACGGGAGCTGTAACAGAGAAACTTATGGAGTCAGCTGACATTTCACTGTGCACTACGGTTTCATAAGGTGCCGTCTGCACACCTCCTTTGAGCCTCCATGATGCAGCGTAGGAAACACGATTGCACCCCCATTCTACAAATGAGGAGAAGGACACTCAGAGAGGTTCCCTCACTTGCCCAGCAAGTGAGTGGTGGTGGAGCCAGGAAAGGAGCCTGAGTCTGCCTGTCCCACCCTGGGCTCACCGGAACTTCAAGCATCTGATCACTTCTGGGGAAGGGTCCATTTTCTTTGGGCAGGAAGTTCGTTGAGACCCTAGGTCTCTGCCACAAGAACCTGTGTACAGAGCTGGTGTGGGGAGAGAGGGGAGAAGGAGGAAGAGTGCTGTGTCCCTGGAGCCTTCTCAACACGGGGAGGCCCGGAGCCCTGATGAGATCTCCTGGCACCAAGGTTCCGCTCCTGCGCCCTGTGCCCTTGCAGTCGAGCACACAGAGGGAGTGCTCCATCCACGTTCCTTCGTTCCTCTGTTCGCCCCACAACCATCTCCCAGTGTCCTGAAGTGGTTGGCACGTGGCGAGGCTGGCACTTGGAGTAGAACCCGGGGGACCAGCAAGTGTCTGACCAGAGCCCTGCCACACAGGAGGGGCGTGCCAGCAGGGAGGGACCCACCTTTGAGGCCCACGCAGAAGGGGGCCCTGTGACAGAGGAGAGCCCTGAGCTCGCGCCTGTTTGCCCAGTTCCCAAACCGGCACTGCCTGAGGACCACAGGCCATGCTGTCCCCGCAGCCGCAGGGCATCGTGAAGTGCTGCTGTCGTGTTTGAGGTCCTACCGTGCACCGTGGCAAGGCCAGCACTCCGTGGGCACCTGCTTAGAGCATTGGGGGCGGAAAGGATGCTTCTGATCTGGGCGCTGGGCTGCCAGAGAAGCCTCTCCCCTACCTTGGACAAGCACCCCAGATCTGCAGGGGGAGGTGGCCCTGGCCCGGGCTCCAGCCTGGCCTCAGTATCAAACCCCAAACCTAGACTTGCACGTCCAGTGCTCTCCAGACGAGCTGTGTGGGAGCCAGCAGTATCCTGCTAGGGGACCTGCTCCCACGTGGCTGAGCTCAGGGGAGGGGGCCACCTCGGGAGTCTGATGCAGACACCAACTTTCAGGCCCCGGGCAGATTCTCAGGTACTCTCAATGAGCTGTTTCACTCACAGCATATCTATCACCGTGTAGGGTTTCCACACCAAGCAACTCTCTGATTCCGAGTGTTCAGTCAGATTCCGATACGAGCTGCAGTCATTATCAGATCCCACAGGTGAAGGGCTCAGGCCCAAGAGACTGCCCCCCCCACTCCAGAGACCAATCCCAAGTCCTGGGCCTCCCACACTTCCGACAAATGGCGATAAACTCTCACTTTGATCATTTGCTAGAACAGCTCACAGAACTCAGGAACACGCTTTACTTATCACCACCAGCTTATTAAAAAGGATACAACCCAACAACAGCCAAACGGCAGCGGTGCACAGGCCAGGGCGTGGGGGGTGGAGATGCGCAGGGGTCCCGTGCCCCCTCCCTGCGCATCGCCCTCCCAGCACCTCAAGTGTTCACCAACCCAGACGCTCTCTGAACCCAGCGTTTAGGGATTCTAATGGAGGTTTGTTTACACAAGCGTGATTGGTTCTATCATTGGCTGTTGGTGACTGAGCTCAATCTCCAGCCTGTGCCCTCTCGGGAGATTGGTGGGAGGAGCAAAGTTCCAAGCCTGTCATCATGGTTTGGTCTTTCTGGTGACCAGCCCCCATCCTGAGATCCCTAGGGGCCCACCAAGAGTCATGTCATTAAAACAAAAGATGTTCCTGTCACCCCTAACGCTCAGGAAAGTACAGACGTGTTAGCTCTGTGTCAGGAACTGAGGACAGACTGAAGATACAGGTTTTACTATGCCACACTCTCCAATCCTTTGGCTCTCACGGGTCCCCTCTCCGCATGGACCAGAGGAACCCCTCCATCCTGCCACCCTGAACATCATGGGGGGGGGGGGACGTATATTCCTTCTAAGGTAGGACCTGTCCCGAGTCCTCGAGCGACACCTCGTTGCTGGCGGTTCCCACGCACCACGCCGCAGGCCCCGACGACGCTCCTCCTGTTACCTCCATCCCGCCACAAGAACCACTCCTGGGCACCACACAGGCGCCCACCACCCCTGAGAGACGATGGCACCAGAACACTCCGCTGTGACGTCTGGAGCCAGGGAGACAGCCGGCGGAGGCGCTCTCCCTCCGGACACGCCCAGTCCACCCTGGGCCGGCAGGTGGGAGGGGCCAGAGCTGGGTTTGGTCTGCAACTGACAACAGGAGCCCTTTGCAAAGCTTCGCGGGTGCGCGGGCCTGAGCCAAGCTGTGATTACAGTGCACGCCTATTCCTAAGTGTCCAGATAAATAATTCACCATTGGCCCAGAGGGAGAGACAAAAAGCAAGTTGTCCCCAGTCTCCGGCGCCCAGAGCGGCCGAGCGCTGGTGTCAAACCCGGGAAGGCCCACGGATGACTCACCCGGCTGGGGGAAGGTACACACATTACTGTCTTTTCATTTTCCACCCTGGCACCTCTATTTGTGCCAATGAGACAGGCAGCATCTTAATTAGAGTGCCCACTTGTCTTTGCTTTTCAAGAGAAGTGGGGGAGGGCTGGGGTGCTTGCATTATTGAATCCATAACTCCTGTGGTCGTGAGTGTGTACAACTAAGCAAGGAGAGTGTGTGCATGAGAGAGAAGGGGCCGTGGGGTGGGGGAGGGCAAGTGGGTCGGGTGGAAACGAGATAAAGAGGAGGAAGTGACCGAGGTTGGCCTGGTGGTGAGACTGTGAATGAAAGAGACAGAGGAGCCGCAGTCGCTGAGGCTGTGCTTGTGGGCAGAGCTGGGAGGGTTAGGGGGTGGGGCAGAGGGCGACCCAGACTGGAGGCCTGTGTGTGTGAGAAACAGCTGGATAAGAAGGCTGGAGATAAGGACGTCACCAAAAGACTGTGCGTGCGTGTGTGTGTGTGTGTGTGTGTGTGTGTGTGTGTGTCTAAGTTTAAGGAGGAGAGAGAGAGAAAGCAACAGAGAAACTGGGAAAGTGAGGCAGGGGTATGTGAGCTGTGCTACAGCAGAGGGCCAGGAAGGAAAGAGCTTGTGAATGACAGCGAGAGAGGCGGGTCTGCTGTGTGAGTGTGCGTTCGTGTGTGTGCGCTTTGACCAGTGTGTCTGGTTAAGGCGTGCCAGCTTTTCTTTTTTTTTTAAAAAAAAATATTTTTTTATTGATTTTTAGAGAGAGAGGAAGGGAGAGGGAGAGAGAAGCATCAACGTGAGAGAGAAACATCAATCGGCCGCCTCCTGCACGCCCTACACCGGGGATCGAGCCCACAACCTGGGCATGTGCCCTGACCGGGAATCGAACCAGCGACCTCTTGGTGCATGGGTCGACGCTCAACCACTGAGCCACACCAGCCAGGGCCCATCTTTTCTATTTTAGCTGTATATTGCATATTTTCATTTAAAAAGTACTATTAATCATTAGAAAAGATAGAACACTGAAAGGAGGAAGCAATCACTCATAGACCTACCTCCCAAGGACAAAAGCAGGCTTTGCATTTTTCTTAAATGTGGCTATAAATCCTATTTCCTCAGACTTCTGAGTCCAGTGGTGACACTCAGCTGAAATAACTTACCTTAAGTGTTTCGCGAAGGGCTCGATGCACAGGGAGCGTGTTGTCTAAGCTGTGGTTAGTTCACACAGTCTTTTTTGGCCAAAACTTTTCTGAGGAAGCTTTTTCAAAGGAATTTCCAATGTTCAATTACAGAGTTGGCCAAATAAAGAAGGATAACAATGAATTATGAAATCCCTCCCTTTACAGCTTCATCCGAATGCCAGTGGGACAGGAAGGCTCAGTGTCCACATCCCCAAGGGGTGGCCCGTTCATCCCAGGTGCGGATTACTGCCCAGGCGCCTCCCCTCCGGACCTAGACCTGGGGATGAGAGCGCGTCCCTCGGTCCAGCCACTTTGTAGAAAAGAAACTTCCTCTTGCATTCCTAGCTCCCGTGCACCTGGCTAGCACTGCAGATTTACTATTTTCCTAGACCATGTATATCCAAGAATGACTTCATGTTGTCTCTGTGGGTGAAGGATGTTCGGTCTGGGTCTCACGTCCCTGGCTCAGAAACTCAGGATGGAGCACATCTCATTGTCTCTGGGCTTTCACGCCAGACGAAGACCAAGGCCAGCTGAACCTCACCACAGCCACGCCTCCTGTCATCGCCTTCGCTTTACTGTGCTTCACAGACCTTGCATTTTGTTTTTGTTTTTGTTTTTTACGAACTATCAGCAAAAGGATGATGACTCGCTCTACTGCAGTGGTCTGGAACCAAACCTGCGACATCTCTGAGGTAGGCCTGTACATTGAATATACAGTGATTTTTAAACGATCTTAAATGACCACATGCTCACTGAAGTTTTGAACTTTCCTTGTTTATACACCAGTGATCTATCTGGCAAGGTGCTCTGGGTGTGGATCTTTGCCTTTTGATTTTGTCTGTAATGAGGGGCATTCTTTTAACATGGACCCTAGGGAGGCTCAAGGAAAGGGATCTGTTTGTGTCTTTGTTTCTTACTTGTCAGACATTGTTGTGGATATATGCGTATATGCACAACCAATCCACACGGACGGACACTAGGCTGAGGAATGCGGAGGGGAGGAGCGGAAAGGAGGGGTCAGTGGGGGGAAAAGAGTGGGGACATCTGTAATACTTTCAACAATAAAAAAACTGTTGTGGAGTTTCTTTAGAAACAGCTCTAATCTTTGCTCTTTCTCTGTCTTTTCCATCGATAATCTCTTCTCTCATCTTGAGCTTTATCATTAGACTTTTGGGAAAAATCGTGTTTGTCATGCTCGCCACTGAACAGAGTTTCTTGAAGTCAGTTCGACTCTTCAGTTACCCTGGCATCGTCCAGTGCAGATGGCACGGGGGTGAGCTGCGTCTGCCTAGATCCCTGACTGCAGGGCATCACTTAGCCGCTTTGCACAGCGATTCTATGTAGTACAGAGGGGCCCCGAAAGTGACCACATGCCAGTCTTACCCGTCAGAGGACCACATTCCTCTAAAACTGGGGCAATTCAAGACAGGTCAACCAGGGTTTTAACCAGAATCCGGGAACTTTTGCTGGAAATATAAGGAAAGGTTTCACTTTTCTCTGGGATGTGAAGCTGTAAGAATTACGCAAGTTGGGAGTTGATGGGGACACACTTCCCTCATACAGCAACAGCTGGCCCAAGAATAAAGGAAAAGCAAACAGAGAGACTGAGGGGAGAGAGAGAGAGGGAGAGCAAGAGGGACAGGGAGAGGGAGGGAAATTGAGAACTGAAAACATCACTCTACCACCTTGATCCAGGTGTGCCTGACTCCTTACCCACAGTGAGCCAAGACAGTCCTCTTTCATTAACCAGTTTGAAGTTGGTTTTCTCTACCCTACGCCCACTAGGAATCCAGACCAGTACAGCTGGTTCTGATGGACCACGATGCATGTATGGGACTTTCTCCTGCCCCCAGTGGCTGGTTCTTGAAGACTTCCTTAATAACGGTCTAAGAAGAGCTGGAAGGGCCAGCTTGTTGGTTCCCAAGGCTCTCCCTGCCCGACCCTACCTAAAACCTTTTCCTTGTGTGGAGACTGTACCTTCCAAGAATCGCGTGCCTTTGCCCATGTCCTTCCCCTTTCCTGGGCTTTGGAGTCTGCAGGGAAGAGTCAGGGAGGAGAAAGCCCAAAACGTGTCACGTGGAGAAAGTGCAAGTGCCCAGTTTGTCTGGAAACGAGGATTTCTCAATCAATGGGCGGTCACTGAACAAACAGTGAATGCTGAGCCTTCACACGCCAACACAGATTTGACGTCAGTTTACATTTTTTAAAAAATAATTTTTCTTTATTGATTCTACAGAGAGAGGAAGGGAGAGGGAGAGAAAGACAGAAACACCGATGAGCAAGAACATGGACTGGCCGCCTCCTGCATGCCCCCCACTAGGGCTGGGCCCACAACCTGGGCATGTGCCCTGACGGCGGGAATCGAACTGGCGACCTCTTGGTACATGGGTCAACGCTCAGCCACTGAGCCACACCAGCTGGGCCCAATTTACATTTCTAATCCAATTCCAAAACTTTGTAATAAGTGAAAATCCTCGAAGATTCGGATGGCAAGTTGACTCGCAGGCCCAGCGGCCAGCAGACCGTGCATGGCCGTGCTCCTCTGCGTCCTCCGAGGTGTCCTGATGCGAGCTGCAATGGCTGCACCGGGGGCTGCCGGCAGGTCAGCATGCAAAGCTGGGAGCACTGCCATCTCTCTCTACCCACACTCTGAACACAGGCCGCTGCAATTTAAACTCGGGCTGACTACAAGCCCTTAGAGGGCCAAGATGGGCAGACGTGCCCAGTCACGTCCTGAGCGTCCACTGAGCAGTACTTATGAAAATGTTGTTTTTATCATTATTACCATTATCGTCACAATTATTATTAGCAGCCAGATCCCATTTCGGCATCAAGGTCTTCACATTCGCTGTGTTCTCTGCCAGGAACGCTGGGCCCCAGATGGTCGAAGGCTCACTCCCTAACTCCGCTCAGCTTTTCATGAAAAACAGCGCCTACGTTGGGAGGACAATCTAACGGGTAGATTGTCACTCTCCATCCCCCTTCCTTCCTCGGCTTCATGTTGTTCTTCTCCATCATCCTTACTCCACCTGACCCACTACATATGCGAATTGTCTGTCTCTTTCCTCTAACGGCGGGGGGTGGGGGGGGGGCGGGGGGGGGACGCCTGGCCCGCAAAATCAATACCAGCTGACATCACACGCTTCAGCAAATTAGCCTGACCAAATATAGTGGGCTACTTTTTTAAAAAGAAATATTGGTCATTTTATCTTTCTTTTCTTTTTATCTTTATTATTGAAAGTATTACAGATGTCCCCCCTTTATTCCCCATTGACCCCCCCTCCTCCCTGCTCCCACCCCCTCCTGCTTTATCCAAACTATTGTCTGTGCCCACTGGTTATGCATATATGCATATAAATCCTTTGGTTTATCTCTTCCTGAACCCCCAGCCCCCTTCCCTCTGAGGTTTGTCAGTCTGGTCCCTATAGCAGGCTAATTTTTAAGTTGATAATTTTGTATGGCTCCTCAGATGATATTATAAATATCCAAATGGCCCTTGACAGAGAAAAGATCCCCCACATAAGCTCCATGACACACTGTCTTATTACTCTTATTACTTGTAATTTTTGTTAAAATTTTTGTTAAATGACTCTTGTCACTCGTTTTACGAAACAAACACACACACCTGACATACTGAGTGTTTACTAAGCACCAGGAGCTGTTCTAAGCCCTTATTTTGTATTCACTCACTGAATCCTCAAGAAAGCCCTGTAGGATGAGTTCCATTAGCACTCGCTTCAGATGGAGAAATCAGGGCTCACAAAGGTTGATCAAGTTGCTTGAGGTTATGCAACCAGTCAATGTCAGAACAGACTTGGAACCCTCACAACTCTAGCCCCAGAGCTGTGTTCTTAACCGCCTTGCCACACGCAGAACGATGCTCTGGGACCTGTCGTTATTACCTATTATAATTACCATCATCGACGGTGGGACGAAGCCCCTGGCCGAGGGGGCCTGCGCTCAGCTCAGGGAGAACCTGCACCCCCTCCTGGGGCCGGAGTCCAGGACCCACTTCCTGACCAATGCACTGAGCTGCTGCCAGTTCATTCGTCACCCACATCAACCCCTGGACATTTTCATCACTTCCACTGGACAGACGAAGAAAGTGGGCTCGGAGGCTCGAAAGACTGTGTTGAGATTGTATAACTGCTAACCAACAAAGATGCTTTTAAAAGAACCTGTACGTCGCACCAAAAAAGTGAATGAGTTTTTATTTAAAAAAAAAAATTTTTTTTTCTTTACTGATTTTTAGAGAGAGGAAGGGAGAGGGAGAGAGAGATAGAAACATTGATGAGAGAGAACATCAATTGGCCGCCTCCTGCATGCCCCCCACTGGGGATCGGGCCACAACCTGGGCATGTGTCCTGACCGGGAATCGAACTGGCGACCTCTTGGTGCAGGAGTCAACGCTCAACCACTGAGCCACACCGGCCGGTCTGAGTTTTTAATTTATTTTCAAAAATATATGATTTTATTTATTTATTTTTTATCCTCACCCGAGGATACTGTTCTATTTATCTTCAGGAAGAGAGAGAGGGAGAGACAGGGAGAGAGAGAGAAACATCAACGTGAGAGAGACACATCGACTGATTGCCTCCCGCACGACCCCAACCAGGGCCGGGGATGAACCGCAACCGAAGTACGTGCCCTTGGCTGGAATCGAACCCGGGACTCATTGGTCCGTGGGCCAATGCTCTACCGCTGAGCCAAACCGGCCAGGGCTGATTTTAAATTATTGAAGTGTGTGTGTGTGTGTGTGTGTGTGTGTGTGTGTGTGTGTGTGTGAGAGAGAGATGCTTCTGGAACAAGTCTGGATGGAAGAGCTTCAACTTTGTCGCTTCTCATGAGTGATACCTCTTCACTTCAGTGTCCCTGGATTTGTATGCGGTTTCCGTTGTCACCGCTGACAAAGATTCCACCCGTAGACCGAGCTCCCCTCCCCTCCTCTTAGGGTCCCAGGCCTCTCTAAGCTACAGCTCTAGGAGATTCCTTGGTCCCGCCTCTCATTTCTCTGGTGGGAAAACTGCTCCATCCAGCTACCGAGCAGCTGAAACAGTGACTGCAGACACCCAGACGTGGCGTTGTTTCCAAATCACGCTGACTCAGAGCAGGCTCAGGCCACTGCAGATGAGCGTGTGTTCCCAGCACACACCTAGGAACAATCCCTCTCCACTGGCTGTGTCTGGCAGTGAGATGGTACCTACGCTGGTCTCTGACCCTGCACCCCAAGTGTCAAACACTCAGTTTTGAGGCTCATCTATCCTCAACATCCCTTATGTGGACCACCATCCGAGTCAGATGATGCTCTTACACATCGTGGGTGCATTCCAGCCCGGGGCATCCCTCGCTCCCACCCAGAGGGTTAAAATGTCCACAGCGTGCTGGCTCAGGGACACACGTGGACATGGGTGCTAACAGGTGGGCATTTTCATGTGAGAAATGAGGAATTGAAGTTGTTAGATGTGCGGTCTTTGGGGATCTCATTGTCTTAGATGTGGTAAGATAGGCCGGGGGCTGCTTCCTACATTGGGGTGTTGCAAGAGGAAAGTGCGGCTCGGGGGAAAGGCCCCTAGAGTCTGCCTATGCTCTTAGCATACATGGTTCAACCACCTCATGGGTGGCCTCGTCTGTCTTCCAGACCAGGGGCATTTCACACCGAGGTCTGGGTTCAAAGCCTTCTCAGCACGCTCAATGTGTACTTGCTGAAATGTCCTCTGAGCACACAGCCCCCTGGAACCAACTAACAAAGACAGGCAGATGGTCTGGAATATGGAAAGTTGCAGAATTGGCCCAAAATGGTGCCATGTCCTTGTGAATGAATGAGCAAATCAGACTGGCCCCGACCCCAAGACTGCCCGGTTGGTGATCAGCTGAGGGAGTCACTGGCTGCTGGTCCCCCTTTCTCCTCTCCATCACTCAGAGTTAAGCACCCCCAAAGCCACACTACACACAAGTGAAGGTACACAGGACTCTGGGTGCCCTGGAAACAGTGCACACAGCTCAGGAGGAAAGTAGAGAAGGGGAGACTGGCCCCAGCCATATCTGGGCTCCAATGCTCTGGGGGGTCCTCCACCCACTAGACCTCCAAGATGTTGGGGTAGGCGCAGGGCGTCTTAACAGTAGCTGGGCTCCTTACAGTTTCTTGGCTTTGTCACCCAAAGACAGTGCGTAGTCACAGACTTTCAGAGCAGGCAAGACCCTTACAGATTACTAAGCCAACTCTCATTGGACCAGTGAAAAGCAGGCCCTGAGAAGCACGCCTTCCAAGGTGAGCCACCCAAATCAGTGTCTCTTAACACCAGTGTCTCTTTCCCCTCCCCGAATATGGAACATTTTCCCATGATTATTTTGCTTCTCCAGACTACAAAACATACAAGTAGATGGGGAAGATTGGCTGGCATTTCACCTCCTAATCCTGCCTTTTTCTTTCCAGAGAGTCAAAAAGCCTCTTTCCCTCATTGTTTGGGATAAGCTTCCAGCAAGAATGGGCTTGATTCCATCTGGTGTTGTGAAGCTCGCTTCCACCTAGAGAGACTGTCTGTCAGCGTCCCGGAATTAGGGGCTGCAATTCCAGATGGAGCCGGACAAGGAGATGACCATTTCTGGGTCACCCAGCTGCCCAATGCCCTCGGGTGGCCGCAGCAGCGGGGAGGGTAACCTAGTTTGCTTAGGAAATATTGCAGATGTCCCAGTTTATCGGATGCAGTCCCAGAAAAGTATTGTCCTGCTTCTATCTACAGCTCCTCCAGTTAAACCTGACAAAGGCCCGCTACCCCTTCTGCCTGATCCGCCAACACACCGCCCGGCAGCCCTGGCTCCCACTCGCAGCCTGCCTTGATCTGCCCCGACGTCTTCCTTTTCCTTTGAGGTGATCCGAGACGGATCAAGGGTGTCCTGACTCACCAATGGCCGTGTGAGATGATGGCACATTTCTCAGAAATATTTTCAGGGGCATTCAGACCCTACTGGTTGAAGACCTGGCGCCAGCAGACAGGACCTCAGGGTGACAGGGTGGTCAGTGTGCGTGGCTGTGCGGAGCGGGAGCGGTGGGCATGGGACACGCGGGCCGAGCCAGTGGGTGGGGAAGCACCTGGACCAGGGAGGCAGGAGACTAGAGCTCCTGTTCTAGGCATGTCATTCTGGGTGACACCTGTCCCCTCTGGGAGTTTCAGCTTCCTTATTTGTAGACTGTGAAGACCTAACTGTAGTGGTGAGGGGAGGGGTAGTTGAAATCAGTTTGAGATGTTGAAGCAAACTTAGAAGTCATCCTTCCTAGATCTGCAGAACATAGGGCCAGCTTCTCCAGCCCAGACTCTCAGAGGTTTGTGGAGAATCCCGGGTGGGTCTGAGGAGCTGTGAGGGGGTGGGCTCCAGCAGGCTTGGCCTCCACTCTCCAAGCTCCCAATCAGGGACTGTGTCCTCCTGCTCCCGCTCCCCACCCACCACCCGAGGGCATCTAGGTATTTCCACATAAGAAGAGCTTCTGCTCACAGAAGCTGGGCACCTGGTTCCTGGGAACTCCGTGAGGGCAGGGCCTCTGTCTGTGGAGTCACTGTGTACCCTCTGTGCCCAGCACAGGCCGCAGCCTCAGGCGGTGCCCAAGAACTGTTTACTGAAGGAACAGATTACTGAGTTTCTTCTTTTCCCTTTTATGCCTAAGAAAACTCAGAGGTGACTTTCCTTCTGTGTGCTGCGGTACGGGGGAAAGGAAAGGTGTCACAGACAGAGACACGACTGGGAAATCTTCCTTCCTGTGCGGGCATCAGACTCAACAGCCCACGGGCGCCACTCTGACACCTTCGTGTGGCTCGTACACAAGATGAAAAAGCCGGATCAAAGCCGGGAAGAGCTGCAGGTGGGTGGGAAAATACTTCCGAGAGATTCGGGGCCAGCAACTTAGAAGGGTCTTGCTGGGTTGCCGTGTTCAGGAAAGAGGGGAGCATCTACTGCTCAGTGTGTACCCTGAGTGTCTGGGCCACCGTGCTGTCTGAGTTGGAACAGCCTTCCTTTACTTGATGTTCTGAGCTGTGGGGCCCAGATTTGAGGCAGCAGCAAAAAATAAATAAAAGATGGAGCATTGACAGCGGTTCTCAACCTGTGGGTCGCGACCCCTTTGGGGCTCGAACGACCCTTTCACAGGGGTTGCCTAAGACATAACAGCAGCAAAATTACAGTTATGAAGTAGCAACAAAAATAATTTTATGGTTGGGGGTCACCACAACATGAGGAACTGTATTAAAGGGTCACGGCGTTAGGAAGGTTGAGAACCATTGGTATAGTATGTAAATTATAAATATATTTTTAAAAGTAAGTGAAGCCCAGGTAAAGCCTGGATTGTGGATCAGGAAACTAAATCCATGCCAGGGTCCCTGGAGTATAAAAAAAGTTGAGGGGAGGGGAAGGAAGTGGAGGAGAGGGGAGGGGAGGGGAGGGGAGGGCAGGGGAGGGGAGGGCAGGGGAGAGGGGAGAATTGACAGGAAAGAGATGTGTGTGGTGGCTACCGTACATGGCACCCTGGGCCAGGGAGAGCAAAGACCACATTCAAGTTCCAGCCTAGCCACTTAACTAGTATTATGACCTTGAGATATCCTTTCTAGAGTCTTAGGCTCCTCATTAGTAAAATAAAGGTGGTTGGATACAAAAAGTGCCAGCTTTCTATTATTCTTTGGTTTGGGGATTATTTTAAGACAAGCTAATGAAGTTTGGATAAAATTAGAACTGTGTGAGTTTTAAAGAACTCGCCCTGTTCTCAGTGACAGATGAAGGAGCAGAGCGGAATTCCAAGTTCCTCCGTGTACTTTCTGGATGAAGGATCTGTGAGCCATTTGCTCCTGTGGGCACAGGGTGGGGAAGACTGTGTAACATGACCTGAAAATATTTGTTTCAAAAGCAAGACTGTCAGCCAGCCACTCTACCCTTTCCTAGTCTGACTCTTTCTCTCTCTCCCTCTCAAACCTCCAAATGCTACCCACAAAATCAAAGAAAAACTTAAAAATTATTCTCTAAGATAAGCATCCTATTGATACCCTCATGCCCAATTTACCCTTTAAAGAATGGATGTAATTCCACATTTTCACTGGAAAGCTAAAAATCTCTAAGTAAGCTATTTGATGAAAAATTCTAATAGGAACTTGGCATTTTACATTTGGATCAACCCATTTATCAATACAGTGAATTCCCTCTGAGTGGATCAAATACACTGGGTCAGATTCCCTAAGAAGAGAATGACATATCGCTAATTAAATTATAGAAGTTACATTTTGAATTCTAGTATAAGGAAACAAGAATTGGATTCCAGTATCTTAGTCTTTAGCTGCACTTCTAATATCGCTTGTGTTAATTAACTCATTATAATCTCTGGGCAAAAGGTATCAGAGAAAGATAAAAAGCAGCCCGGCCGGTATGGCTCAGTGGCTAAGCGTCGACCCATGCACCAAGAGGCCTCAGGTTCAATTCCTGCTCAGGGCACATGCCCAGGTTGTGGGCCAAATCCCCAGTGGAGGGCATACAGGAGGCGGCCAATCGATGTTCTCTCTCATCGATGTTTCCATCTCTCTCTCCCTCTCCCTTCTTCTCTCTCTAAAATCAATAAAGAAAAAAAGAAAAAAAAAAGAAAGATAAAAAGCAGGCAGGAACTAGAGGGGATCTGGTCCTTGAAAGAAGAAACTCGTGCATGATGAATTACATGTTTGTACAGTTTTGTCTTGCAGGGACTCCCTAGTCCCCACGGCAAAAAGCACTTAGAATTCAAGCAGGAAGCCAAAGTACCATTGGCCTGAGTCAGAGAACGGTGTTGGGGACACCCCACTGAAGGGCTGAAATTGAAAGGGGGCATCCTGGAAACGAGAAGCCATAGAAAAAGAAACTCCCAAAATCTGTACAAAAACTCCCCTTAAATCCGTGGCTGACCTTGAACTGCGCATATGCAGAATAGACTGTAAGGAGTTGAAAAACAGAGCTACAAAGTTAAGGAGTTGAGCAGATTTCCGTTGCTGCCCACCT
The DNA here is from genome assembly GCA_030848825.1 of Tadarida brasiliensis. Taxonomy (NCBI): domain Eukaryota; kingdom Metazoa; phylum Chordata; class Mammalia; order Chiroptera; family Molossidae; genus Tadarida; species Tadarida brasiliensis. Next base: position 16,359,879 of record CM061273.1, read on the forward strand.
CAGGGGAGACCGAATTTAGAATCTGAGTCTCTTAGAGAAACTTGGTAAACACCTGAGACGTTTTAATATAACCCCAGAAAGGGCCTGCTTCAAGGGCAAAGATTGTATCTCAGGACTAAGAGCAAAACCAACACAGTGAAAAACCAGGTCTGCATGGGTTCATGACACACCAGCAATTTAACTAGTGGCTAGAACAAGACACAGTGCTCTTCGGACAGTAAGAATCCAGAGTCTCCCCAATGCATCATCCACAATATCTAACACACGATAGAAAATTACCACACATGCAAAAAAATAGTTGACCAATCTTCGAGAGAAAAATCAGTTAATGAAGTTAAATGACTTGGATTTTGTAATAATAATAATAAAAAAAAAAACCTCTAAAATGTGTTAAAGAATCTTCAGAACAAACTGATTATTATGATTGAAGAGAGGAGAAGTTTCAGAAGAGACATGGAAACTAAAAAAAAAAATGAACAAACCAAAAACCTAAATATAGTCTAAGCCTGTGCTCAGGAACAGCAGAAATGGTGGGGAGGGAGGTAAAGAAGGGAAAATCTTAGAAACCTATCTGAGATTAGAACTTTAAAATGAAACTGAGCCTTATAAAACAAAGTGAGAAACATGATGGAGTAATTGATGGTACTGGGCTAGCCTTTCTGCTGTAAACAACTATAAAATTGGACAAAAATTATGAAGCAGCAGTTTGGATTTTGGAGAAATGCATAAGGTGAGGCCCATGACCACACAAGTTTCTGCCTTTAAGCACTTTCCAGGTAGCAGTACAGTGAGGAAGCCAAGCAGAGCTCTGTGGTTCAACGAACTAAGGAAGATCAGAGTCCAGGGCTACTGGAGTGGCTGGAGTCTGCAGGACAAGAGTGCCAGAGTAGGGAGAGCAGTATGGAGAAGTTCCCACAATCTGCAAAGGGGTGACCTCAAGACTGATCAAATGCCAAGATGCACAAGAGCTCGGTGAGAGTCCATGAAGCCTGGCAGTGAACAGCTGCTTGGGAGCTGGGAGTTGGGAGCTGGGGGCTGGGAGCTGGACAGATATTCCAAAAGCAGTACAGCACTAGGAGACTTAGGAGTTCTAACCAGGTAGCATAGAGTCCCTATTGCACAACCTGGGTTAAAAAGGTCACAGCCAAGGAATAAGACTACTCTAGGCCTAGACTACTCTCTACTCCTAGACCTATATGGACTAAAATATATCACAAGCTTCAAAAGGAAGCTTGCAAATTAAAAGCATGCAAGAATAAAAATCAACACTCTCTAAAGGAGGACAAAAGCCAAATTCTCAACAATATAGTATCCAGAATCTCTAACATATAAATAAAAATTAATGGACAAGAGAAGCATCAGGAAAAGGTGACCCATGACCAGGAAAAATATACCAGTTAATTAAAACTAGCCACAAAAAACACCAAGAGTTGGAATTTAAAACAAGGACTTTAAAGCAGCTATTATGAATATGTTCAAATATTTTTAAAAATATATAGTGATAATAAATAACACATGAAAATCTCAGCAGAAAAATGGAAATTCTAGAATCAAAGGGTGAAATGGAAATTCTATAACTGAAAAAGAACACCTAAAATAAAAAATATGAATGTGCTTAATAAATTGGAGAGGTAAGAAGAATGGGTCAGTGAGCTTGAAGACAGATCACTGAAAAGTGAGCTAATCATAATCATTACTAACAGAGAAAAAAGTTGAAGAAAAAAAACCCAAAACCTCAGTAAGCTGTAAAATAAGATCAAGCAAACTACCATATAAGCAAAAGAAATCCAAAAAGGAGAGAAGAAAGAACAGTGTTGAAAAAAAATCTCAATAAATATTGCCTAAAGTTTTTCAAATTTGTTAAAAAAACAACAACAACCACATGTACAAGAATCTCAGTGTCCTCAACAGGGTAAATTAAAACAATATTAATAACACATAGACACATCCTAGGCAAACTGCTGAAAACCAAAAGCTTGAGAAAACCTTAAAAGCAGTCAGAGGAGGGAGATGATATATCATATACAAAATAACAAAGGGAAGATTACTACAGTCTTTATTGAAAAACAATGAAGGCCATAGATAATGGAATAACATCTTTAAAGTGTTCAAAGGAAAAAAAAAATGTCAATCCTGAACTCTATAAACAGTAAATACCTGTCAAAAATAAAGGCCACAAAAGCTGTAACAATTTGACCAACAAAATAAAGTGGTATTGGATTATAACCCAAAAAAGTATAAAATATATATCCACAAGTCTATACTAATATAAATAAATGGGGGAGAAGAGACAAATCCCCCTTGCATAAGGTTCCAAAATAATTTATGGAGATGTTCCACTCTCAAATGTGGCTGCACACAGGGACTTCCTTCCACACAACACAGGGTGGAAGTGGAGGAAGAGAGTAACTGGGCAGTGGAGAAGCCTCGCAAACACTAAGCAGCTCATCACAACACCAACAGTGGTAAGTCATATTGATAGTATATAGCATTTATTTGTTGTGATGGAAGTGACACTTAACCTCTGTGGCCTTCATCTGCAAAACACATAACCCTAGTCTAGTCATAAGAAAAACACCCTACAAATAAAATCTGATGGACATAAAACAAAATACCTTACCAATCCTTTTCCAAACTGCCAAAGGCATCAAAAGCAAGAAAAATCTAAGAAACTATCACAGCCGAAGGAGATGAGACAACTAAATGTAATGTGGTATCCTAGAGGGAATCCTGGAGCGATAAAGGACATTAGGTAAAAATGAAGGAACTCTAACCAAAGCATGGACCTTAGTAGCAATCATGTATCAATTCATTAACTGTAACAAATGTACCATACTAATGTAAGACATTAATGACGGGGGAAACTGAATGTGGGGATATAGGAACCCCTGGCACATCTTTGCAACTCTAAAGAAGTTCTAAATTAAAAGATTATTTTCAGAGACAGATAATAAAGATATAGGGAAAATTTTTTAATTATGACAAAAGAGACACTTTCAGATCAATATAAGCTGAAAGAATGTATCAGCAGCACGTCTACTCTATAAGAAACTGTGAAGAAATGTTTTTTTCTACTGAAGTGAAATAGCACTGACTAGAAATGTGGATCTCTAAGTAGGAAGAACAGTGTCTACAAATATGCACACAAATGCTAAAGACCATTTTTCTTTCTTTTGTTACATTCCTGAATGGACTAAAGTAAAAATAAAGCCATGTACAATGGAGTTTAAAATACATGTAAAAGTGTCTCTGGTCAAGATGTTGGTGTAGGTAAATGTGGTACACACATCCTCCTACAACCACATCAAAATTACAGCTGAACTACAGAACAACCATCATTCATAACTGCCTGAAATATAGAGAATGGAATTCCTACAACTAGAGATTTAAAGAAGAATACACATCGAGACTGGTAGGAGGTGTTGGTCCCACACCACATGTGGCAGATAAAAACCAGGAGGGATATCTCAGTTGCAGAGGTCCCTCCTACGGGGAAGGGGTCCCAGCCCCACATGAAGCCCCCCAGCCTAGGGTTCCAGTGCCATGAGAAGAGTTCCCATAACTTGTGGCTGTAAAAACCAGTGGGGATTGTGGCTAAGTAAGATGGAAGACTCTGGAGTCCCAGGCAGCTAATCTTAAGGGACCTGTGCACAAACTTACTCAGACTCACTCACTCTGAGCCCCAGCACTTGGGCAGCAGCTTGAGATGAACCAGGGACATACGTGGAGGAACTGAATTATCTGGCATCAGGGTGAGAGCTAGAAGGGGAACTTTCTCCCAGAAAGAAGCACTGGCAGAGGCCTATATTCCTTTGCTGAACCCTCCCCACCACAGCACCAACAGGCAGGCACCGTAGCTGAGTCTCCAACCTGGCTATCACAGCTTGCCCTGCTCTAGTGATTCCCTGAGACTCCACTTCCCCACCACCCCCAACTTGAGGGCCTTTCCAAGCTGTCTCCAGTGGCTTTTCCATACGAACAGCTTGTCTTGGCTCATGTTCCAGACTTTCCTAAAATCTCTCAAACAAACAGCATCTGGTCTTGCTTGGTGTGCCCTATACCTCTTGCTAAGTGGCCCTAGTGGCAGCCAGCCTTGGTTCACAGGTTGGTTTCTCCTGGGTACCTCCAAGCCCAGCACTAGTAGCAGCCATCTGCAGATTGCTTTGTAGCTCATGCTGGGTGGCCCCAGGAGAACACAGACAACAGCTGACCTTGGCCTGCACCTCCTGGGAGGCCCCAGAGCCAGCATACCCAATGGACAGCTTTAGACCACATCAAAGCAACACTCAACCACCTCCACAAGCAACACACTCAAGAGGCAGACTCAGTGGCACCACAGCTCTGCTGAAGTAAGGCCTGCTCTGTGGGGTGGGCCCCTGCACAGCTGGTCCTTCATGGTGGTCACAGCCAGTTTGTGAAATTGATCAGCTTGGGGGTAAAATCCCTCCCATTGACATGCCAACAGCAACCAAGGCTCAACTACAACAGAAGAGTGAATACAGCCCACATGGTGGGGGGTGCACCTGGAGTGCCCAGCTCAGGGAGGTGAACAGGGAGGCTGTGCCACTGGACCCCACAGATCACGACTACATAAGGCCACTCTACCAAGCCTGGGAGATGTAGCAGCTCTACTTTATACATAGAAACAAACACAGGGAGGCTGCCTAATGGGGTAACAAAGAAACATGTCCCAAATGAAAGAACAGAAAGAAAGAAAAAAAAACTCCAGAAAAAGAGCGAAACAAAATGCAGGCAAGCATTCTACTAGATGCAGAGTTTAAAACACTGGCTCTAAGGATGCTCAGTGAACTTAGGGGAAGAGTAGATGAACTTAGTGAGAACTTCAACAAAGAGATAGGAAACATAAAACTAGAGAGAGAAAATTTAAAAAAAGAACCAGTCAGAAATAAAAAAAAAAATGTGACAACTGAAATAAGAATACATTAGAAGAGATCAGATGAGGCAGAGAGTTAAATCAGCAATTTGGAAGAACCAGAAATCACCCAATTGGAACAGCAAAAAGAAAAATAAATTTTAAAAAATGTGAGTAGCTTAAGGGACTTCTTTGACAACATCAAGTGTAACAACATCCTCATCATAGGGGTACCAGAAGGAGAAGAGAGAGCAAAAAATTGAAAACCTATTTCAAGAAATACTGACAGAAAACTTCCTTACTCTGGTGAAAGAAAAAGACATACAAGTCCAGGAAGCACAGAGAATCCCAAACAAGATGAACCAAAGAGGCCCACACTAAGACACATCATAAATAAATTGCAAAAGTTGCAAGACAAAGAGAGAAAAGCAGTTAGTTACTTACAAGGGAGCTCCCATAAGACTGGCAGCTGATTTCTCAGCAGAAACCTTGCAGGCCAGAAGGGATTGGCAAGAAATATTCAAAGTGATGAAACACAAGGACCTACAACCAAGATTACTCTACCCAGCAAAACTATCATTTAAAATCGAAGGACAAATAAAGAGCTTCTCAGACAAGAAAAAGCTAAAGGGGTTCATCACCACCAAACCAGTATTACATGAAATGTCAAAGGGTCTTCTTGGTTAAAGGGTCTTCTTTAAGCAGAAGAAAAAATGAAGATCAAAACTATGAATAATAAAATGGCAATAAATACATATCTAGCAACACTTGAATCTAAAAAACAAAATAAATGAATGAGCAGAACAGAAACAGACTCACGGATACAGGGAACATTTTGAGTTTCCAGATGGTAGGGGGAGGGGCGATGGGTGAAGAGGGTGAAAGGAGTGAGAGGTACACATTGGTAGTTACAGAACAGTCATGGGAGATGAAGTACAGCATAGGCAATATAGTTATTAATGTTGTAATAACTATGTATGGCGTCAGGTGGGTATGAGATTTATCAGGGTGATCACTTAGTAAGTTCTGTAATGTCTAATCTTACTGGGTTGTACACCTGAAACTAATATAATATTATATGTCAACTGTAATTGAAAAATAAAACATTATCTAAAGTCAAAAAAATAAAATCTATGTAAAAGTAAAATTTATTTCACCAATAGACAAAGCATGAGAGAAGTATAAATGAAATTATGGATGTTGTAAAGAGCTTACATTATACATGAAGGATATAATATTAATTCATGGCAATGGTAGACGCTGACAAGGTATGGAGACATACTGTAATCCCTAGAGCATGCACACACACAGATTTATATACAGATGTGTATTTGAAAAACCTGTAGAAGAAACAGAATCAAAGCAAAGAACAAAACAAGAGGTATGTACTCAATTAATGTTTGTTAAATGCTTTAATGAATGAATACATTTGAATAATCCTTATAAGCTCAAGTATTAAAAAAATAGAATAATTTGAATAATCATAAACCTATTATGCCATTCGTTTTCCTTCCATTTGTAAAAGGAAATGTTGGGCATGACTTACTTAGATGGTTAAAGTATTAACTATAAAAGTGAGCACGCAACCCTTATCTTCCAGCCCTTCAAGAAAAACAGTAGCATGAAAAGAAGTACCAGACTAAACAAGCTAAAGGACTCCTAAAAACAGTTACCTTGAGACATAGAAAGCAAGTTCAAAATAAGTAAAATTAGTTCCCTCAGAAATATTTGAGAGGACATCATATATATATATATAAAACAAAAATACCCTGTCAAGAAAAAGAGTAAAATTCTTGGAAAATAAAACATAATAAAAACAAAGACCCACGAAGAGCTGAATATCAGCCCCAGAAAACCTAAGGCAAGGCTGAAGCACAAATTCGTAAATTCCACGGAAAAGGGGAACAAATTAAGATTGTAAGAGAAAAGTTAAAAGTTGCTGTAGATAATCTGAGTAAAATCCGGTACCCATCCAAGGAGAATTCCAGGAGCAGAGAAACAATAAGGTGGAATGACAAAAATCCAAAAATAAAGCGTTCAGATATGAAAGCTACAATGAGTGCCTTATCAAGATAGTCACCACTCATTCATTAAAGCAATTCAAACATTCAGGTGTTTACCCAGTGTTTATTGAGCATGTACTGCGTACAAAGCACTATGTCAGGTACAGCATGTGCAATGAGGAGCTAGAACAGATACAGTCCCTGCCCTTAGGGAGCTTATCGTACGGTGTAGTAGGAAAAATCGACATCATACCGAGGTACACACTAAATGTACAATTCCAGTCTGATACGAGAAAAGACAAGCCAATGGTGTTATGGCAACGCATGACGGGAGCACACCCAGGCAGCACACCAGGGCAGTGGTGGCCCTGCTTACATCGGAAGGACGTGCACTTATGTAAGCAGGGAGGGGCAGGATATTTCATGCGGAGAACATCATTCCGAGGAGAGCGACAACTCTTACAAAGGCACTGCGACATGACACAGTAAGAAACTAAAAGAAAGCCAATGTGGTCTGAGCTGAGAAAAGGAAGAAAGGTGTGAAATTTGTGAATCCCAAGTATAAAAATCAAATATTGTCAGTTTTCAAAAAGCAGAAGTAAAGTTAATTTACAAAGAGAGCTCGGTAGTAAACTTCTCACCTGCAAAAACTAGGTGTGAGAAAAAACAGAGCAATAACTTCAAAGTGTTGACGTTCAAATAATTTTAATCTGAGTATTAAGGGAAGCAATGTTTATTTTTTTTAGTACAATAATGGCACTGCGGTTGTTTCCAAATTTCTTTATGTTATTATTTTTCAGAAGTACATGCTAAATTATTTACTATTTATAGATGGAATAATATGATCTCTGGGGCGTGACTGAAAATAACCCAGTGCTGGGTGTGAGGTAAGAGTCAGAAAGCTGAGAGAAAACATGAACTGAGAGATATGTATAAAGGGTTCATCATCTTATTCTCTATTCATTTGTATATGTTTGAAATTTTCTGTAATAAAAAAGTAAACACAAAAATTTCAATTAAAATCTAGTAGAGTAAAATAAAGACATTTTTTTTTTCAGAAATACAAACAATCATAGGTTTGCTGTGCAAACATATATATTTTAAAAGCATGCCCTGGCCAGTGAGGCTCGGTTGGTAAAGCACAGCCCTGTGCACTGAAAGGTCGCAGGTTCGATTCCTGGTCGGGGTGTGTGCACGAGGCAAACTATTGCTGTTTCTCGCTCACATTTATGTTTCTTTCTCTCTCCCTCTCCCTTTCTCTCTCAAATCAATAAAAATATTTTTTAAAAAGCAAGGAAGAATCTACCAAAACAAAAAAAAAAAAAAGGAAGGAAGGAAGGGAGGGAGGGAGGAAGGAAGGGAGGGAGGGAGGGAGGGAGGGAGGGAGGAAGGAAGGGAGGAAGGAAGGAAGGGTGGAACATGGCAAAGAAATCAGTCAAAATAAGGAAATCCAAGTAATTATTTATACTGTTGCTGTGAAACTCATTTAATTGCTTTTTCAAGAATTCCTAAGATGTAAACACAAACAAACATTATATATATATTCTATAAACAAAATGATAAAGGAAAAAATAAAGGAATAAACCAAGATAAACTATACACTTATTAATAAGGAGTCAGGACTGGAAATATTATATCAGATAACAGATAATATAAAACAAAAACTAGCAGCAAAAGGTTAAAAAGGAATACTATGTTTTGATAAAAACTACAGACCAAAGAAATAACAGCATTCATAATTTTAAAATATATATATAGTAGAGAAACATTTAAAGCAAAATTCAAAGAAATAAAAGAGTTTGACAAAACCACAATCATCGTGAAACATACAGCTCATTCACTAGGGTTTTCAAAATATGAAGCAGAAAGAATACATTAGGTATCTACATTATGCATAATGAAACTTACAAACATGAATGGACAAACAAACATAAAATATACTTTTCCCAAACACCCATAAAGTATTTAGAAAACTCAGTTACTAAGCCACAAAGAAAAGCTCAATAAACTTGTCAAAGTAGAAATTGTGAGAGGCTTGTCCACAAATTAAAATTATATACTAATAAGTGAGCAATTCCCCAAACAATACCTATCTGTGATATGTTTAAATGCAAACATAAAAAGTCTTCTAAATAATTTTCAGGTAAAAAGGAAAATGCAGGCTAAAATTATACTTTCTTTAGAAAATAACTTTTAAAACTGTGATATTTCAAAATTTATTAGATGTCTGACCAAAATCTTACAAGGAAAAATTATAGCTTTAAATTCATTTGTCAGAATGAACAAAACTGAGTAAGCCTGAAAAAAAAGAGGATGGAATTAATAACAACTCAAGGAGAAACTAACTGGATACAAAAAAAGCAGACCTGATGAACCCAAACCTGGTTTACTGAAAAGTCCAATAAACAAATGTGGCAAAATCTGGCCTGAATTGGAGAGAGTACACCCACACAAGCCTGTGCCACATCAGGAACGACGAAGGAAAAGCATCAAGAGCTACTGTGAAAACATCACAATTAATTTTTAAAAGTTTTTATTGTTTTAGAGAGAAAGGGAGGGAGGGAGGGAGGGAGAGAGAGAGAGAAACGTCGATTGGCTGTCTCCTCCACACCCCCTGCTGGGGATCGAGACCAACCTGGGCATCGAACCAGCAACCTTTTGGTGCACAGTATGACACGCACTCAGCCAACTGGCCAGGGCTACAATTAATTTTTGAACATACTATGTTCCACTTTATACAACAAACTTTGAAAATTAGATAAAATGGATAAAATTGGCTCAGGATATAGTAAGAATTAATCTAACAATAAAAACAGAAGATAATGAACACATAGATAAAAAAAGAGATACTTGCCTCAAAATTCACCATGCCCAGCTCATTTTATGACTGAGTTTCATCAAACCTTTAAATAATGTATAATTTTTGTACTGTAAACCACATCAGAGCAGAGAAAGAGATTTAAATATTTTTCCCGTCATTTTCAAGTCTAAGTGATAAATGCCTTGTAATTAATACGAGAGAAGGGTCGGGCTCTGTTTTCTAACACCCAAACCAAACAAGGACACTATTAGGAAAAATGCAAGTTCTAAACCAATCTGACTTACAAATTTCAATGCAAAAAAATCTAAATAAAATGCCATCAAACTAAATCTCTGTGTAATAATACATGAAAGCATCAAAGCCAAGGTAAATTTATCCCAGGAATACAGAGAAATTTCACCAGTGGAAAATCAAAATAAGTTATATAATTCAAACATTATAAAACAAACAAACACATACTTGTTGCCCTAAGTGCCAAAAACGTCATTTTAAAATCATTTTCAGTAACCCGAAAAGGCAAGGTTTAGCTTAATGATGAATCCCTAAAGACATTTCTATAAGGAATGCCTATACCACTATAATTATTTCTCTTTTTCAAAGGAGTCACAATCAATGTGCTAAGAAAAAATAGTAAAAGAAACAAATATTGAAATGGAAGAGGTATAACTGCCATTATTTGTAAATGATGTGATCTTTTACTTTTAAAATATAAGGCAATTAACTGAACCAGCAGTATTAAAACTAGTGAGAAATTCAATAAAGTAACCAGATAGAAATATACGAAAATCAATAGCATTCCTAACACGGGCAAAATCCAGTGAAAAATAAATCTATTTATTTATTAAGAAAAATGATAAAGTGTCTTGTAATAAACACAGGGAAGTATCAGAATGCTACTGTAAAAACTATGAAAACTTTGCTAAAGAAAATAAAAGAAGGAAGGTCTGGATAACCAAAAAGACGTACCAAAGTACTGGATAGGAAAACTTAAAATGTTGAAAATGTCAGTTCTCCCCAAATTAAGATACAGATTCTATTTAATTCCTTTTAAAATTTCATTCTTTAAAGGTAGAACTTGGCAAGCTGACTCCAGATGTAATCTAGGTAAGTGAATGACACGAACAGCTAGTAACATTCTGTGAAAGGATATGATGAGAGGTACACGTGCCCCCAGACATCAAAATGTACTACAGAGCTCCCATTTAAAAAGCAGCATGGAGTAATATGAAGGCACATGGAAAAAATATACAGTAACATTTTTCTTCCTTTTTCACATACCAAAATAATTTCCAGATTCATTTAAAAATCTGTTTTTTAAAAAATCTAAATATTGAAAGAAGAAAATATGAAAGAATGTCTTGTAAATTTGAAAAAGGAGAGATCTTCTTAAATGCAACAAGGAAACTCAGAAACAATAAAAGAAAAGATGGACAAATCTAACTTTATGAAAATTTAAAATTGTGATACTTTAAATCATGAAATAGGTTATAACCAACTGTGAAAAAATATTCACAAGCGTATCTACTATCCAAAAGACCAATAAATATCACTGAGGAAAACACAGCCCATCATTTCCATCCTCAGGGCTGCAGTTTGGGGCACACCTGTGCAGTTGTGCAACATGGTGACCCTGGTCTCAAACACAGTTACTTTTCTCCAGGATTGGTACTATAGCAGCCTCTTAACCGACTCCCAGATTCCTCTCTTGCCTGCCTATCATGCATTCTCTATAGAACAGTAAAAAAAAGGTATTTATATTTTATAATGGGATTACATCAATTTTCTACCTGAAACAGTAGCTGATCTGATCACTCAGAATAAAACCCAACCCCTCTCTATGGTCTGCAGGGCCCTTCTCTCTGTCTTTTTCACTTCATCTCATTCATCTCTCCTCCTTCATCACTGTGGTCCAGTCTCTTGATCTTCCCAAATCTCCCTGGATTCTCCGGGATTTTGCATAGCTATTGCTTCTGCTTAGAAAGCTTATTAATACTTCCTCTAAGCTCCAGTCCTTAACTCTTGCTGTCTGCCTGGCTGGCTCCTTCACACCTCCACGTCTCAGCATAAATGCTGCCTCCCCAGAGAAGCCTTCCTCAAGTGTCATATCTAAGGAGGTGCCCCCTCTATTTTCTAGCTTAGCTCCTGGGTTGGTAGTTTCTTAATCTGTTTTCAATTTGCAATAATTTTATCTGTCTTATTCCTTAGAACATAAACTTTGCTAGTGCAGAGAAAATAATGTCTTGTGCACTGTTGCATCCCTAGCAGCTAGAAAGTGCTCAATTGAAATGATGTGGTATGTATACACAATGGAATATTACTCAGCCATGAAAAAGAGAATATCCTGCCATTCATGAAAGCATGAACAGATTTTGAGCACATTGTGCTAAGCGAGACAAGTCAGACAGAGAAAGACAAGTATTGTGTGATATCACATGTGCAATCTAAAACAATCAAACCTGTAAAAAACACACAACACACACACAGTAAAATGGTGGTTACAGAGGATGAGTGGGGAAAAAAGACGGATGTTGTTTAAGGATGAAAACTTGCAACAAGTAGTGAAATAAGAGATTTAATACACAGTATAATAAGTATAGATAATAATATTGTACTATAATGTTGTGATGGGATACATATTGCTTCAATGGCGATCATACTATAATATATAAATGTATCAAAATCCCAAGCTATATCTTCACATTTACAAAACATAACATGTCAAAATTATCTAACAAAAAATGTTTTTGAATGGAAAAAAAGGTAAAATATGAATAGGTAATTCCTAGATGAAATAAAAGGGGTATTTAACACATGAAAAGAAATGCAAATTAAATAAGAGTGAAATACAATTTCTTAATCTATCCAATTGGAAAAAATTACAAAGATTCTTAACATTCAGGGTAATTGAAGTTACAGAGAGAAGGGCACCATCGTCACACGGTGCGTGAGTGTTAAGTTAACCCAACAATTTTAAGGCAATTTGGCTGTTCCCAGTGGTGTGCGGGAACCAGCTGAACTGGCTCAAACCCGCTCACAGGAATCCTCAGTTAAACATTCAGGGCTTTTGGAGAGCAGTGGCGAGCTGGAAACTGGCCGTGGTGGCAGTGGGCGGTGGTCACACCACGGCAATCAGCAAAGGCTGTCAATCAGATGGTTGGTTCTACGGGTTGGTTTGTTTGTTTGTCTGACAGCCCGTTTACGAGCACAGCAATGCCTTTATCCACATCACAAGGAAAACCGGGCATGACCTTGATCTAGAATTCCCGGAGAAATCACTGTGCAAGCGCACAAGAAAAACAAATACATTTTAAAAAGAGACAATCTAAACATTTAGATGCCCATAGTAAGGAAGTGATTAAATTTACTCCATGTTATAAAACAGCCATTTAAAAAGAATGAGATAGCTCAACAGATACTGCTATAGCTTACTGTTGAATAAATAAAGGGCCTGTAAAATATCATCTCATTTGAACAAATTACATACGCTTACAGTATACTGTTTCCATGAGCCTGGACGAGGCCTTTGGGATGAGTGCCAAACTGCGAGAGTGCTTGTCCCTTAGGACTGACACAGGAGCGGGAAACAAGGTGGGGTGGGTTTCGCTTGTTCATTTATTAATTTATAAATTGTATGTACTTCCAAAAGAGCAGCAGATACTATTTTCAGAAAAAGTGATCTTAAATAACTTTTGGATTCAGGAGGCAATCAAATTGTAATTACAGGTTATTTAAAAATCATGACAATGAAAATAACACATAGCAAAAAATTATGGAGTGTAGCAAAAGCTGTAATAAGAAGGAAATAAATTCGTATCTTCATATAATCACATCATAAACAAAAGTTAATAAATTAGCTAAGCTCTCAAGTCAATATTTTAGAAAATAAAACTCAAGGAAATTGAGAGAAAGGGATTCGTGCATAAAAGCAGGAATTAATGAATTTAGAAAACATAAAAAGTATAATAAATAAGCCCTACACACCTAGTTCTATGAAAAAAAAAAACAAAATAACCCCGGCCGGTTTAGCTCATAGTGGTTAGAGCATCAGCCTGCGGACCAGAGTCCCGGGTTTGATTCCAGCCAAGGGCATGTACCTCGGTTGCGGTTCGTCCCCGCCCCAGTTGGGGTCGTGCGGGTGGCAACCAATCGATGTTTCTCTCTCTCTCTCCCTCCCACTCTGTCTGAAGATAAATGTAAAAATGTCCTCAGGTGAGGATTAAAAAATAAAAAAACTGGCACATTTCATTCATTCATATATATATATATATATATATATATATATATATATATATACACACACACACACACACACACATATATACCAATGAATAAGAGACTATAACTAAAAATGTGAAAATTAAAATTCATGAAAGTAGTGATACACTTGAAAATTGAGAGCCAATAAAATGGATGTGTTATTTTTAAAAATATTTTAATAAAAAAAACAACACACACACAACTCAAACAGGTTATTGACTAATGAAAGAATCTTCCATATTTGTCCTCCCAAAACAGGGTTTTGAAACTTTGAGGGATATATCATACTTCTGCTATTTCAATTATCCTCACAACACGGAAAAGAAGAGGGCACCCCCCGATTCATTTCACTGGTGTGGAATGCCAATGGATTTGTAGCACTGTGTATTAACATGCATCTTACTTGTATAACCATGATTCCAAAACCGGAACCTGTCCAACACTAACAAGAAGCCCAAAGACCAAATGGCATACACACATGCAAAGATTCCAAAGACTTTTCAGTTGCCAGAAGTGATCCTTTTAAGGGTAAAAAAACATCATGTCCGTCCCTTGCTCTTGACCCTCCCAGAGCTTCCAGTCTCACTTAGGATGAACTGCAGAGCTTTCCTTTGGTCCTCAAGGCCCATGAAGGACTCTAGTGATCTCTCTAATCTCATGTTCTTCCCCCCTCCCCAGGTTCCCTGTGCTCCAACCATTCAGAGCTTCTTGGCATCCCTGGAAGCCAAGTTCAGCCCAGTCTCAGGACTTTGCAGTCCCCGTCTCTGCTGCTCTTGACCATGCTATCTATGTAGCAATCGTGGTTATTCTGTATCCCCTTACCTACATTATTTCCTTCATAGAGTTGGCCATTATACAAAGTTACATTACATGCTTGAGTATCGATTCACTGTCCATCATGGTGAACCAATGAGAACAAGACTTCATCTGGCTCACTCTTGTCACCTCAGCCTAAAAACGGTGTCTGGCCAGTGTCATTATGTGAAGTTATATTATGAGTTCGAACCTGCATTCATCTCTTCCAGTCATGGTAAACTTCAGGAGGGCACAGACATTTTGCACACAGAATACATGATGAAGACTACTAGCTGCCCATGACAGTCCATTCTCCCCATGTCCATGGGAGGAGACCGGCAGCCTGACACAGGTGCACTCCAGGTCCCAGTCTCCCTTGCCATCAGGGGTGCCACGTGCTTATGCTCTCACGTAAGTAAAGTGACAAGTGAACCATGTGCCACTTCTGGTCTGAAGGCTGAGAGATGGCGGGCCTGCCTCCTCTCTTTCCCCTTTCAAAAGCTGGAGAACGGACGCCGGAGACCAGCTTTACCCATGCGGATGAGGACAATGCCTCAATATGTCTAACTGAGGAATGAATGAATCACTTTTCCTGACACTTCTATTCCAGACTTGGAAAGGGGAAAGAGATATCCAAAACCAAGATAAACCACAGGAATCTCTCTGCATGGGAAGAATCATAGAAGAGAAAGAAACACTGTTTGTAAAGTGAATTTTAAAAGTCATCATGAAAATCCACGGCAGAACACATTCTTGCAAGAGGGAGCATCTACACCCCGATTAAAGTTATTGACAAACCACTCTGTAAATTATTGATGATGCTTTAAAGCATGGCCACTTAAAAGAACCCAGCAACCACTCACAAGGGGTGAAAAGCTAACATCAGCAGTTAACACATCAAGGCATTGGAGAGTGAGAGCCAGAGCAAACACAAAAATGAGGGAAATTGCCCTGACCGGTTTGGCTCAGTGGTTAGAGCGTCAGCCCGCAGTCCACAGAGACCCGGGTTCGGTTCCCGCTAAGGGCACATACCTCGGTTGCAGCTTGTCCCCAGCCCCAGTTGGGGTCGTGTGGGTGGCAACCACTCGATGTGTTTCTCTCACATTGATGTTTCTCTCTCTTTCTTCCTCTCTCCCTCTCACTCTACCTGAAGATGAATGCAGAAGTGTCCTCGGGTGAGGATTAAAAAAAAAAAAAAATGAGGGAAATTAGGGAATGACCCCACCCAGGCACACAGGAGTCCTCCTGCCTCCAAAGAAGAAACAGAACAGAGAGACCACCAAGAAAATGGGATCGGGGCACAACAGACACAAGCTCAGGTGAGAAACAATGAAGCTAATGATTCAAGTTATTGCAGAAACCAACTTACAGTTGGACCCGGCTAGCATCGTAACTCATCACAGTTGAAAACCAAATATGTATGGTCTCCAGGATCAAACACTTGCTTTAAGAATGCCCACATGGCCTGGCTGGTGTGGCTCAGTGGTTGAGTGTTGATCCATGCACCAAGAGGTCGCCGGCTCGATTCCTGGTCAGGGCACATGCCCAGGTTGTGGGCCCGATCCCCAGTGGGGCATGCAGGAGGCGGCCAATCCATGTTCTCTCTCATCGAGGTTTCTCTCTCTCTCTCTCTCTCCTTTCCTCTCTCTCTAAAATCAATAAAGAAAAAATATTAAAGAATGCCCGCATGGACGAGCCATGCTTCACCAGCAGAGACCAATCTTTGGAAGTTTCCTATCAGGTGAAAGTAGGAATCTGACAGCCCACATGTTCACTGAGCTCATCTGTCACCATGCCTTCAGGTCCCACCAGGAAAGGTTGCCTGCGCCTCCCTTTCGGTAACCAGCATCCTCTATACAGCTGTTCCCACATGGCAGCCACCAGACCAGGAGAGACTCCCCCTGTGGATACTTACCAAACACAAGCACTGGCTGCAGCCTGAGCCCTGGGCAAAGATCAGCTGTGAGATCACAGAGCTTCTTTATTAAAGAACAAATCATGCTGGACAAACTTGATTGCTTTTTGGATCGGCTTGTGAAATGAGGGGCAAACACAGTATCTGGGGTGTTTAGTTATTTAATGAAACACTCTGGAAATGAGACTTCAGAAAAGTCATTCTGTCGCATTTGTGCGCACATACGAGGTGGGAGGAAGGGCTGGTGCAGGCAGATGTCTGTGTGTTCGGGGCTGGGTCACACTGAGGGAATGCCAGTGGATCTGCTGTGCCTGCCCCAGGCCCGCGTCTGCCCTCTGCCAGGCCGCCCTCCTGAACAGGAATGGTGACAAAGCCAGAACACTGGGCGAAACTCAGGGCAGAGTCCTCCCCCTGGGCTCTGGTTTGTCTTTTGTAAAACTGGAAGTTGGTCTAGGCTTTCTTACTTTTTTTTTTCCTAAATTTTTTTTTTCTTTTTTTGATTTTAGAGAGAGAGGAAGGGAGAAGGAGAGAGAGAGAGAAACATTGATGAGAGAGAACATCGATTGGCCGCCTCCTGCATGCCCCCCACTGGGGATGGAGCCCACAACCTGGGCATGTGCCCTGACCGGGAATCGAACCGGCGACCTCCTGGTGCATGGGTTGATGCTCAACCACGGAGCCACGCCGGCTGGGCAGATCTAGGCTTTCTAAGGGTCTCTCTATCCCTGCCTTTCCATGATAAAACTCTAGGAACCTGAGCATCTAGCTCACTTGTGCCTATGTCCTTTACTTCATCCCGAGTTGGGATGACAAGGCCACAGCTCAGACATCAAACTCTGTAGATTAACTGAAGGCAACAGAAGAAAAACTGCCCGTTTTCAAGGACCCGCCATTCATTCACTTGTTGATGTTAAAAACTTTGCTGTTATGTTACCTTAAATATTCTCATTTGTTAAGTGAGGGGTTGTACTAGGAGTCCAATCCATTCTCCCCACTCCACTTCCCAGCCTCCCTTAACATTAGGCATGCCCAGTGCCCACGACCTCACCTAGGGAAGGTGGTAAGACCACCATGTGCCCCTTCTGGTCTGAAGCCTGAAAGAAGGTACACATACCCCCCTCCCACTTACTTTCCCCCTCCAATGAGCTGAAAGGCTAAAGCTGGAGCCCAGCTTTGGCCATGCAGGTGAGGACAATGACTTAATGAAGGCAGAGCAACAATGTGGAAGGAACCTGGGTCCCGAAACCACCGCATGGAGCAGAGCTGCTAGCCAACCTGAAACAGACAGGTGTGTGAGCAACAGTACCTCGTCAGAACAGCTCGGACTCTAACTGATACAGAAAGCAGAGTGCTAAATATAGGGCTCTTATCCTATCTTAATTTTGCAAACAGAGAGAGTAGGGAATCAAAGTTTTCCAGAACTCGGGGCCGAGAATGCGCAGAAATGCTGAAGCCATGTGCCTCCACACCCTGAACAGCTGACTGGCTTCTTCCAAGTCTCTTTCTGAGACCTAGTAAGACTTTCAGTCAAACTACAGCATCAATCATGAACGCAGCCTCCCCCTACCAGCCTCCATTGCTGCAGACGCCCTAAGACAGCCGCGGAACGGAAAGACGGGCACCGGTCCAACGAGGCGAGCCATCAAGCAGCCTTAAGAACTCTGTCTAGGAAAGAACAGGAAGTGTGGCCACTGGATGTGGAACTGACTGGCGGTAAGCAGACCGGAAGCCTACTGAACGTTTGGTGGGGATGCATTGCCAAGGAAACGTGGACCTGGCCCGAAGAAGCCCGACTGCACTTACAGCAGCCACCACAGCCCTGGTTGTGCACGAAAAGGAGGCAGGGAGGCTCTGGGCCTCCAGGAGGGCCCGCTCCCCAACGCCCACTCGGGTGCAGTCACGGAGCCAAATGGGTAAGGAAGACCCCCTCGATCGGAAACCTCCACTCTCAAGGCAAAGGGGCCTCGCTGCCTCAGCAGAACCCCATCATTGCTGCGGACCAGCTGTGTGCCCCCCCTGCCTTCTCCCCTTTTCTGAGCAGAAACGTTACCAGGAATGTTTTCTGACTCCGCTCCACCCCTGTACACTGGGGTGGGGGCACCGGGGAGTGCGAGTGGGAAGGACGAGGGCCTGTGGCGGAAGGAGGGCTCAGGTCACTTATTTGAGTGTCTAAGCTACTGAACTATGAACAGATTCGTCCAGACCTCAGGAAAGGACAGCTGCTCAGGACCCAGGGTCCCTGAATCAGACCTGGATGTGCTAACGGACGAGACTCCGGGGGCTTTTCCTTGGGGAGGGCTGAGTGTTCTGTGCGTAAGGAGAAGGGTATGCACAGCTGTCTGGTGGCCCGAGGAACAGGCTGCAGGGGTGGAGACGGCCGGCTGCCCACCAGCAATGCCCCTTGCCGTGTGAATACAGTCAGAGCCTGGCTCGTGGCTGGCCAGTGCACATTTCTCCGAGGCGGGCCTCCGACGTCGGTGAGCAGTGAGGGCGCCAGCGACAGACACCAGGCTGCTGGAGGAATCTCTGTCTCCCACTCTCCTCACTCCCTGCGGCCCAGTGTGCAGGTGGCTGTCACCAGCTGCGACCACACAGAAGACACTCCAGGCTCAGGAAGTGGCAAAGCCACTGCCCACCCCAAACTTCAACTGTTACAGAAGAGAGAAAGAAACGTCCATTGTTCATGCATTTTTAGGTCGTGGGTGGCATCCCGATGGGTCTTCATCATCCAGTTCCAGCTCGCTGAGCACGAGTCTGGGGCAGGACCTCGACGCTGCCACCTGGCCTGGGCCTTCCTGCCCCCGCGTCCAAGGCTTCCCAGCACGGGCTCTTTTTGGTTTTGTTTGTTTAGCTTTGTTCTTTCCCTTCTCGTCCACTGCCTACTGCTCTTGGAAACCTACCGAAACTCCCCGCACCTTGGTTTCTTCACCTGCGGCATCCGCATCTGAATTCCAGGAGCTTCAGCGGCGCCATCGGTTCGCGCGCTACTTAATGAGCACGAATGCACAGTGAATAGGGCCGCACAGAGATTCATAAAACCGCTAATTTTACTGACGGCTGGCAACATATTAAGTGCTTTGTAAATGCTTGCCTATGCAACGCACACAATGTATCCCCAAAGAGGCTGATCTTAGGGCCCTGTTTTTCATATGAGAAAACGGAGGCACAAAAGGTATTAAATAGCGTGCCCGAGGCTCGTGCTCACATGCTCCGCGTGGCCTGGCGTGAGACGTGATGTCCACGAAGAGTCTCGGAAGCCCCACCTCCGCAGGCCAGTGACCTGGAGGTCTGCAGCTGTTGAAGGACCCTTTGAACCACACAAAATCTGAACAGCAGGCCGTCTAGGAAACCCCTGGTTCTAAACTCTACTGTCATAGAACCACCCTGGTCCCCTTTGGCCTTCCGTCGTCCCACACGTCACTCCCTCCCACCTCACAGAGGGGTTAGGACCGAATCTGCATGAAGAAAGGGAGGTCTGGAACCCAAGGCCTCACCAAGCTTGCATCCCATCTCAGACGTCACACTGCCTCCCTCACCCTTCCCACCCCAAAGCTTCTATCCACTTGACACCCCCAACCGTGGGCAGGGCAGCATCTGTAGAGCAGGCTGGCCAAGTCTTCACGAGGCCAAAACTCAGAGCAAAGCTGTCCGTCACCGTCGGGTTTCTGCGGCCCTATCAGGCCCATAACTCACCAGGGAAAATGCAAACTGCCCACAGGCCTCCCAGGCACGTGCACCAACACCCAAGGGGGCATCTGCTTCCCGAATGCCTTCCCATTTCCATTCCCTTCTAGAAAGAGGAGGTCCGAGGAATTCATTGTCAGTCACTTCTAGTGAGTACGTCCCGGCCCTGCTGGAGACCTGTCCGGGATGCAGCCTCCTGACTTGTGGGCATCCTGTCCTCCACCCCCCTCTCCCTGAAACCTGCCTGAGTGGACAGACAGATGGGGGAGCATGTCATTCTCAATATTTCACCCTGATCCCACTTCTACTCCCAAGTCTCAAGGGTCCAACTCAAGATGCTCTGCTAAGGAGGCAGCCCACCAAAGAGCTTGGTCTGCTCCTCTGTTCGCAGGTGTTTGAGGAAAGAGGCCGATAGATTGGGGGGCCTCTGCAGGACCAGACCCGGTGGCCTCCTTTGTCCTCTGAGTCCTGGAAATGATACACCAAGCACAGCTCTGGGTAGAGCCCTGCCCTGTGTTGTCTCCCACAGATGGGAGTTTTCTGACTACCTCCTGGTGGGGTAAGATGAGATCACACTCATACACACACAGTCACACACAGATACAGCTGTCCACACACTCACACACAAGCACGCCGGCAGGTCACCACACTGCCCTGGGGTGGGGCCTCGATCGCCCTCCCAGACAGTTGCCACACTCCTCACTCAGAAGTCCTTTCCCGGGGGGCCCCTGACCCATGAAGACCGGGCTTCAGCAGCACCTTCTGGGAAATGACAGTCCCCAGCCTTTGACTAAGCTCAGCGAAGCCGGCAGAAAATTCCGCTTTCCAACAAGAAGCCTCAAATGCCAAACCTCTCTACTCTGCCTACGTTCCTCCCTGTTTCTCTTTCCTCCCCTGCCCATGGTTTCATAGCAACTTCTGTCCAGCCTGGGCAGGGCTGCTGCTGCTGAGAGCCCGGACCCTTAGGGGCTGCCTTCTTGGCCCCACCTGTGAATGTCTGGGTTCTGAGCCCTGTGTACATGCTATAGGACGTGAGCCTTGCCATTCATGTCAGAGTAAAAGAGGGCTTGGACCAGCCCAGACGTTCTACGGGCCACCAGCCTACTTAGACTAGTTCTCCAGCATCAGCCCCCCCCCCCCCCCCGCCACAATCTCTCGTTCCAACCCCACCCCCCTCTCGAAAGCATGTACGTGTCCGGCAAAGAAATGCTCATTTGCTGCAGAAACTTCCATGTACAAAGGCAGAGGCACAGGCGCCCACGTGGAAAAGGGAGCTGGGCGAAGATCTAGATGTCCTGGTACCTGGATTCTGGCCACAGGTCTGCGCTCCCTGGCTGTCGGCCCTGGGGCGAACTCCTCATCCATAAAATTAGGGGTTTACACTGGATGAACTTGGGAGGCGCCTTCCAGCATGACGTTCTGTCACCTAGTCACTCTCTGCAACTGCTTAAATTCTGCTGGCAGGAAGCTGAGCCTGACAAAAAGTCTTTCAGAAAACTCCAACCACAGGCCTCAGGTTCAGCTCAGGCCCCTGAAGTCAGGGACACGCAAGGGGAGAACCCCGCAGCTCACAGCTTTCCTATGTGACATCTCTCCTTGAAAGTGCCACACCTGAGTTCCTAGCCTCTCCACCTGCATGACCTTGACCAGCAAGGACGCACCAGGTTGCAGGAAACTTCATGGAAAATGCAGCTAATATGACGTTTCTGGAAGCTGGTCCTGGCTGGAGGGGGCGGGATGGAGGGGCACAGCAGCGAGCTCAGGCGAAGGAAGGATGCTGTAACAGAAGACAGGAAAATGCATGCAGGTGGAGAGCCGCCACCACAGTCCTCTGGCCAGCACCCCTGCAAAGGAGTGAATTAAGGGAGCTATTGACCCCGAGTGCTGCAGTCATGGGGATTAGCACAGTAGGCCGTAGCAAAGCCTGGGGCTGCCCAAAGAAGTGGGGACTTGGAAAGGAATGAAAATGAAGGTCAGTGTGCCATCCCTCTGATTGAGATGGGATTTTCTACCCACGGGGGAATCTGGCTCTGAGGAACATGTGGTTCACGGGCCAGAGGCTGCAGGACACCCTGGGGGTGAACAGTTCAGCTTCCGCTTAAAAGTCCGGTGTTCCCAGCCCGACGCCAGTACATAGCACACCCTAGGCTCCAGGGGAGGAAGAATGACACCCAGGGCTCTGGGTGCATGCTGGGTAGCCCTCTAAGGACGAGAACCCAGCACCAGCGGGGAGGTTCTGACAACCAGAAACAGAGAGGCCCGAGATGAAGCTGAGGACGAAACTCAGGAGGCCCCGCTGGGACTTCCTTTGGCTTCAGGCCTTGCAAATACCCTTGGAAAGTGTTTCCCCTGCCTGGTATTGAAGGTTGTGTGTTTCCTCCTCTGGTTGAACACGTTGTGACTTCTCTTTCCTCCTCTCGCAGGGCTCAGCAGTCACAGTGTGTTCCTGAAGCCCAGGCAGACAGGGCGGAGGCTGGCGCTGTGCTTTCCCCGTGGGCCCCGCCCTCCTCCCCCAATGCAAAATTAGGAAATCAGCAACTGATATTTCAGGGAGAGCTGTGATTCCTGGCCAGCATGCCAGGGAATCAGAATCAGGAGACTGCTCCTCCTACAATCATCTCCTCTGAAGAAGTTAACATTCACACCCACAGCTGGTGAGTTACAGCAAATACCCTTGAACTTGTAAAAAAAAAAAAAAAATGGTATTCTCTCCCCCGGAAGGGCACACGGGCTTGCTACAAGTCACTCCGTAACTCTCACTAGATCCACGGAAGTCCTGGGTAGTGGACACGAATGGGACCTTAGGGATCAAAACTGAGAACGGCCAAAGGCTTCACTGAGCATGACCATTCAGATCGACTGACGGGGCTGAGAAGGATGCTGAAGGTGCATTTGGATGCGGAGGAAAGGAGGGTACACTGCAGTAACGTGCTGATGCTCCGTGGACACGAGGACACGAGCCGTGGCTCACCTGCCGTGTGTTGATTCTACAGCAGGGTGGTGCCCAGGGCCAGGACCACACTGGCTGGAATCCCATGCCTTGGGCTTGTGTGGCAGGAAGAACCACGGCCCCCAAAGATGTCCACACCCTAACCCCCAAACCTGTGAATCTGTCACCTTTCAGGGAAAAAGGAACTTTGCAGATGGGATTAAGTTAAGGATCTGGAGATGGGGAGATTCTCCTAGATTATGTGGGGGGGCCCACTGTGATCCCTGGGTCCTCCTAAACTGAAGGCAGGGAGGTCCGAATCAGAGAGAGAAGGCGATGGGTGAGGGAAGCAGAAACTGGAGCGGTGCGCTCTGAAGGTGAAGGAAGAGGCCACACGCCAAGGTATGCAGACAGCCTCTGGAAGCTGGAAGAAGCGAAAACTGGATTCGCCCCTAGAGCTTCCGGAAGAATCCAGCTCTGCCAACATCTTGACTTTCACCAAGGGAAACTCATTTTGGACTCCTGGCTTCCAGGATAAACTCGGGTTGTTCTAAGCCATTGAAGCTATCGCAATGTGTTCCCACAGCAACAGGAAACTAACGTAGCATGCTGCTTATTCTCTGAGCCTCAGTTCCCTCTTTGGAAAAATGGAAATAATAACAGTACCCACCTCAGATAGAGCTGTCAGGACAGTTAAATGTAACAGAATATATATAAAGCACTCAAAAGCGCATCTGGCACTCGGGAATTCTCAACAAACATTAGCTACGATTGTTTTGGTCCAATTGCTCTACTTCATAAGGAGAAACCATTGAAGTCTAGACTTTAAAGGGGAATATGATGTCACTGAGATCACAAGGACACAAGGAGAAAATGTGTTCATTCCTAGTTCGTTACTACTAAGTAGCTTCCTGATTTACGGAAAGGGACGTGGGAGCTACAGAAGATTCGACTCTTGTAGGTCACGGGAGGAAACGGGGTCCGGAGCTGAAGCACGTTCAGCAGCTTGGTGACTTTCTGCCATCCTTGGACGAACCTACCATCAATGTCAACCCGCCCTCAGAGAGCACCTTAACTAGAGGACGGAGCTGGCCTCCTTCCTACCTAACTCAGCAGTGAGCTCTGTGTCTCCTTGAGCTGGCTGCCAACAGTGAACTTGGCACACAGTTTGCCCACTGGGAGCCATTCGCTACTGTTCTTGGTTCTCACTGAGCCATCCCCCAGCCTCCTATCTTGGAGCCAGAATCTACACACACACACACACACACACACACACACACACACACACACACTCACCACTCAAACGCTCCACTGCGCCACCTCCTAGCAAGTTCAGTTGCTCTGGTTCCCCCCAGGTGCCACGTCCCTCAGCCTCAGTGGAGAGGACCCCACTGCTTTCTCACCAGCCATCATCTCCCCTTGTCATTATCCTTGCCCACGGCCCAGCCTGTATGTCATAGTCTGCCATTATAACACCTGCATTTCAAATAGTCTCAAGTCTCCTACTGTGTCGCCCTTTGTGACCTCACCTGGGACACCCTGGTTCTATTTAAATCTACTGGTCTCCTTCTCCATACCTGTCCTCTGCAGCCAAACTTCTCCAGAGACATCTCTGCAATTAGGCTCATTGGTTTCACTTTACATTCAAGGCCACAGATGTCCACTGGACACTCAGGCTTGTCAAGCAGCCCCTCTCTGTGTGTTTCCCACTCTTGGGGTAGCCTGTCCCACACCTCTGGTTCCAGGCTGGAAGCCGTGTGCACTGAGGTTACGAACACAGATGCTAAGATCAAGTCCCCGCTCTACCACACACCTGCTGTGGGTTCTGGGTCAAGTCACTAACACTCTCTGGGCTTCAGCCTCTCAACTGCTCTTCAAAAGGTTAAGTCAACAAAAAATGGAAAGATTTTAAAGCAGAGACTGGCATAAAGTAAGGCTCCCACTAGGAAAAGCAATTATTACTCTCTTGTCAAAACTCTCCAGCAATCCATCCCCTCAGCTGGTGACCTCTCAAGCCACCAGTCAGACCCTCCAGCACCAACGTCAACTTTCTTTCTTCTTGCTGACACGAAGGAATTGTACCTCTTTGCTGAAGGCCGATCCCTCTGCTTTACCTAGGGATTCCATTTCCATTTGACTATAACAGAAACTGCTGGAGATTTTGAAGGAGGAAGACGCCTAATAGCTGCCCCTTACTTCTTCCGACTGTGTGAATACTAAGAAAAGATACTATAGCCCTGGCCAGTTTGGCTCAGTGGTTAGAGCATTGGCCCAGGGACTGAAGGGTCTAGGATTTGATTCCCAGGCAAGGGCATGTACCTGGGTTGCAGGCTTGATCCCAGCCCTGGTCAGGGTTGTGCGGGAGGCAACCAATCGATGTGTTTCTCTCACATGGACATTTCTCTCTCTCTCCCCCCCCTACCTTCCATTCTCTAAACAAATCAATGAAAAAATATCCTCAGGTGAGGATTAACAACAAAAAAAGAAACAAAAAGCACTATAGTTTCTAGTCTCCTCTGTAGCTTGGCATGGTAGTGGGGTGAAGTTCTAGCTAATGTGATGTGAGGGGAAGGGATGTGTGCAGCCTCTGGAATATAACCTTATAAAGGGCAGGGATGGCGCCTTCATTGTCCGCTCACATCCTGATGCTTGGAATGTGACATAATGGTAGGTTATCTGGACCCCGAGGACAGGGACCCTGGAGATGGTGGGACAAGGAGATTGAAAGAGCTGGATCCTTGAGTAACCTTGTATAATCAAACCATCATTCCAGCCCCAGAAAGCTTACCTTGGGCTATTATTTGAAAAGGAAATAACCTTCTATCTTATTTAAGCTACAGTTTCTGTAGTCTCTCACACACACCGCCAAATCCATGTACTACTTAGTGTTCATCTTCTTTTAGCTTTCACTCACCTGTCTGCCCTTTCTCCATCTCCAATCTCGTATTGTCTATTACACTGAGAACTCAGGCACGCAGACATGTTCTGGTATCTCCCATGTGTACCAGACCCATTCTTGACTCCACATCTCCTCCAGCACCAAACAAACTCCCTGGAAGGATCATCTATATGCACCTGGCATTTCCCCTCACCCACCTCTTTTAACAACCAACCCAAGTTAGCTTGGGCCCCTTCAGCCCCACTGAGACTACTCTTTCTGAGGACACCGATGATACCCAATGGGTGTGTTTTTATTCTCCTCTTGCTTTGGACAGGGTACGCTGTCCTTTCTAGCTCCTAGAACACCATGCTCTCTGGGTTTTCTTTCTGCCTCGACGCTTTCTGTCCACGACGCTTTCTTTCTAACCAACCTCGAAGTGTTGGAGTGGCTCCACCTTAGTCGTTAGCTAGCTAGCTCTCTACTGAAGGGGCTACCCCGTCACTTCCGTTGGCCCCTAGGTGCAGGTGACTCATACGTGTGTATACCGACGCAGCTGCCCCTGACCCTACAGACATGTATCCATGTTGCATACAGAACAGCTCCATTTGAATGCCTCAAAGAGAACATGTCTAAAACGAGCCCAGTGTACATGCTGCCTCCTGAGACAGGGCCACTGTGGGCTGAATTGTGCCCCCCTTCAAACTGCTATGTTGAAGCCCTAATACCCAGGGCCTCAGATGTGCCTGTATTGGGAGAGAGGGTCTTTAGAAGCACAATTACATTAAAATGAGCCCTTTATGATGAACCCCCACCCAACACAATTAGTGTCCTTACAAGAAGAGGACATTTAGACCCCAGACAAGCATGCACACAGAGGGAAGACCATGTGAAGACACAGGAAGGAAATGGCCATCTGCAGGTCAAGGAGAGAGGCCTCGAAGCAGACCAGCCCTGCCAACACCTTGGTCTCGAACTTCCAGTCTCCAGGGCCACAAGAAAGTGCCTTTTGGTTGTTAAAGCCCCTGATCGGTGGTGTTTGGTATGGCAGCCTGAGCAAACTACTCCAGAGGCCTCTCCTGGGCACCCAGGTTCAAGAAGCCACCAGCAAATTTCTATCACATCACCCTACTCTAATTATGTGCACAGGAAGTATCTCTCTGATCATTTCGTACGTGGTTATCTATTATTCTCCCCTCATTAAACTGTAACTCCATCAGCGCGAGGATGCGATCACCACCAACTCACACTGCCTACTGCGGGGCCCGGAGCATGGAAGCCCCTGAATAAATATCCTCTGGATGAATGAACACATGACTGCACTCCAGTTTATTCTAAAAAAAAGCTGAAGAAGAGGAAGGGAGGAAGTGAAGGGGAGGCACCAGCAGAATAAAAATTAGCTGGATATCTTCCAAGTCACTGGAGAATAAAAGAGACAAAAATAGGAAAAGAATTGAAGAGAAACAGTAAGGAAAGATTTTTTTCAAATGGAAAGCAAACAAATGATATAAAAAATGTAAGAATTAAGTGTATAGGTTAGCAAATAAGTACGCATAGCCTTAACCCATCTATGGCAATAAAGCCTCTCACAGAGAGACACAAAACGAAATTTTAAGATAAGGTGCATAAAAGCGTTGTACATAAAATAAAATTATATAGAAAGACGAACAAGAGGGCTGAGCAGGAGTATATGAGGAAATGCAAAAACGCAAAGCGTCAGGCCTGGCGATACGAGTGTTACAACGTATGGCACCGAAGGCAAAGCACATCAGAGATGAGAAAGGGTGTAACCCTCTCTCTCTGTACATAGATCCAATGGACCCTTATATCCCAAACATAAATGTATATGTTTTTAAACCACTGGAAACTGCCAATACTGAATTGTTTTGACCTACAAAGCCAGCAGCTTCTTGCGTGTATAACAAACACAAAAAATAATCGCAGAAGAAATTAAGACGTCTATCAACTTTGATCAAGCGAACAAAAGTAAATAAAACAGAAGGTATTTGAATGACATGATCAATACTATCTTTTAATTATTATATATCAATTATATCAGATACTTTAAATGCCAACATGACAGTTACAGGTATTGATCACATCAAATATCACACATACACAAAAAAAATTGAAAATTTCCAAAATCGGGAATAATATTGCTCACGTACTCTATCTAAAATGCAATTTAGATTTTAATTACAAAATATGAACAAATAAAAAGGCAAACCAATTGAAATTTAAGAAATAAAGTCAAAGTCTTAATCTTTAAAGTCAACGATTACTCTCTGGATAAAAGTAACCTTTAGGTCACAGTGTAATTCAAACAGCAACCGCAGATATTTAGAACATACCAATGACAAAACGTTACATATAAAACTTCCAGGATTCAGTTATTGCTACCCTTAGCGAAGAACTGACAACTCTAAGTTCTCTTGTATTTAACAGGAAACAAAATGTAAAGGATTAGGACTCCGGCTTGCATGTGTGCGCTAGCTGGTTCTAGAGACAGCTAATCACGTCTCTGGAAGCCCAGTCAGGAGCAGACATCACACCTACCCAGCGAGGTGAGAGAAACAGGTTTGCGAGACCTGACCCAGAAGACCTACTTTTCAATAATAAAAGGCTGTTTGCAGCTCTATGCCAATAAACTCAACAAAATCAGAATAATTTTGCTTGGAAGTATAAATTGCCAATATTAATTCAAGAACAAGTAGAAAACCTAAGAGTTTCAATGATCATTGAGGAAACTGAAAATATTGTATAAATATATATTTACTTAAAAAAATATATCTCTATATATATACATATATATTAGGTAAGCTCCTTCAAAATTCCCAAGAAGAGGATATGTTGGGGAAGGGGAAGGAAAAGAGGGAGGGTGGGGAAAAATGTCCAATTCATATTGCAAAGCTAGCATAAACTTGATCTCAAACCTTAACAAAGATACTATTAATATTTGAAAAATGATGCTAGAAGATTGTTTAACTCATACAATTAGATGCATCTACTCTAAATGGTAGAAAATAGAATCCAGCATTATTTTAAAAGGATAACACTTTTAACCAAACTGGTTTTATATTCCAAGGACAAAAAATATATCAATGTTAATACATTATCACCTTAACAAGTCGGAAAAAAATATAAGTAATTACTTAACTAAATGCCCTCCAAAAAGGCAGTAGATAAAAGTCAATATCCATTCTTCACTGTAAAATAAATCTGAATGAAAATTAAAATATATCTCGTCATGAAAAAAAATAATAACAAAAAAAAATCGGTTGTATGTTTACTATTTGAAAGGTTCTGTGTTAAATGTTTCAGTATTTATTAAGTCCTCAGTCGAGATGAATTATAAACCAGTAGCCACTACCAGGCAAAAATGGACCTCGAAAGGAGCCCTTCCCACCCGCGGCGGGCGTGGGCCCGGAGGCCAAGCACACGCGTGATCACCCGCCAGCCTGCGCGCAGTGCCAGCGAGCGCGGGCTAACAAGACGCAGGAACACAAGGTGACAGGACTTACAAGGAAGAGTCAAAATCCTCATCGCGACCCGATGCTATGAACATCAATCTAGAACATCTAAGGAAATCGGTAAAAAAAATACAGACACTAACAAGAATTTTCAGTAAGTTTGAAAGTTGCAGAATACATGTAGAAAAGTCCATGTTTTACACCGGCAGGCATTACTTTGGGGTGAGAGAAGAGAACGGGAAGAGGACAGTGATCCTAGTCACAACTGTGAAAAATTACATAAAATCTGTGGTCGTTTAAAAGAACTGCGGGGAACGCTTATGAACAAAACTTAATATATTTACTAAAGGACAAAAGATGCTTCTTCTTGGACAGGCATTCTTAGTATTATAATATAAATTAATCTAAGAACAACCTATTATATGAAAATGCAATAAAAACGAAAAACTATACTGTATTTTTATTTTGACAAAATAATTCTAACATTTACACAGAAGAATACAAATAAAACTGCAGGAATAATTAGTCTCCTGTACTGCTCACGCATTGTGTGAAGGAGTAACCAATTGGAAGAAGATGTAGTATTTTAGAATAAAAGTGTTTGAAAACCCACACAGCCTTTGATCAGCAATGCCACTTTTAGCAATGTAGCCTAAGAAAATAATCACACAGGTGTGCAAAACTTTTTGTCAGAGTTATCTACTGTAGCATTATTTGCAATGGTAAACAACAAGAGTGCTGTGTTCAGTGGCCAGCACCCGGGTACCACATGAATAAATGATGCTGCGGCACTCTGAAAAGGTCCCACGCTGCTCCGAAAGGAAATTTTGTAACTGGCTGGGTATTTGGTGATATTAAGGAAGTACTGCTAATTTCTTTAAGTGAGGTAATGGGGTTGTGTGTGTGTGTGTGTGTGTTGGGGTGGAGGGTAGCGGAGAGGCTATGGATGAAAAGGATTAGCTGTGAGATGACAAAGTGGGTGGCTGAGTGTTGGTACATGGGGTTCATTATACATACATTATTCTCTCTACTTTTCCATGTATTTGAAATTTTCCATAGCAAAAAAAAAAAAGAAAACTGTTAAAATTATGTTTTATACATGTGTATTTATTCATATGTAAAGGTGCTTATGAAACACTGGGTTGAGCAGAATCTTATTCTAAAAGTTCAGATATATATGCAAATAAAGACCAAAATGTAAACCAGTGATTATGAGTAAGATTATGAGTGGTTTAAATTTTCTTGGATTCACTGCATTTTCCGTTTTTTTCTACAATGAAAATATTTTACTTGAGTAATAAAAAAGGGAGCGGGGATTCCAAAGAGGCCACAGCCACGAAGAGCAGGGAACAGCCTGCCTTCTGGGATGTTCCGCCTCCGACCACGACACTCAGACCGAACTTCACATCAGACACTCAGGAGACCACCTCTCTTCCTCCCCATCATTCTGACAAACACTTTGAAATGTCTCCTCCTGAATCCTGCTGGCAAGGCTAGAGACAGTGTCCTCACCTGAGAGGTTCCAAATTCATGCCATTTAAATAAGTAAACAGATTATGAGATTCCGAACAAAGTGTCCTGGGGTCCAATGGGCATCTCACCCGTTAACTAGACATCTCACCTCATAAAAGAGTCTGCCCTGAACTGTGTTCTGGTTCTTTGGAAGGGAAACTGATGTTAGTCGTGGAAGAAAAATCTTTCTCTGCCTCTCCAGTGACATTTTTTCCCCAATGACAGATAGGATTTTCCTTGGCTATGTTCCAGCAACATCCAGACCCAACTTTGATAAAAGGCAGGATGAAGGGAGGGCTAACCAGAGGTGCAGGCAAAAGCAACAGAGGAGGGTAAGGGGGGGAGGAGGAGCCTAGAGGGCTTCCCAGAGAAAGTGGCATTTCCAGTAAGGCTTCGGGGGTGACAAGAATCCCGCAGGCGGTCAAGGGGGAGAAGGGAATCGCTAGCACTGAGAATACCTAAAATAAAGGCACAGCATGGTGCAAGCTCAGGATGTGGGGGCGGCGGCCCTTTCCACCCCCTCCCGAACCTTCAGTAGAAAGAAATGCACACGTGGGCCCTGTGCCCTTGGCAGTGACAGCCCAGGTCTGTGGGGTGTGTGGTGGGAGGCGGCCACCGGAAACCGGCTCTCCCGTCTGAGGCACACCTGTTCCTGCGGTGGCAGTGAGTGGCACAGCTCGAGGGCAAAGGGGCCTCTCCCACGTGGGGCCTCACCTCACCTGACGAGTGAGAGATACACACACAACTGTGGCTGCCAGCACCCCCCACACTTCCATTCCGACTACTGTCACCGCAGCCAGCAGCTTCTACAAGGTCCTCAAGGGCCACTGTCCAACCCCCAGCCCCGTCTCGGCCACAGCTTTGTCGGTCGATTTAACAGTAAACAGGCAAACATGGGCGCCTGGGCTCATTAAATGTGTATCAGACTGAACTAACCCCAGCTACAGCCCCTGCGCCAGCGGGCTCCTTTATAAAAGGTGTCAACAGCACTGTCTCACACAAATAAATGATCCCCCTTCTCGCTCCCTTTGAAGAGACATGCTTTCCCTTGGCGAGGGAAGATGTGCTCCTCTCCGGGCCCAGGGGGTGGTGGGGGGTGTGAAACATCGCCCTCTTGTCCCCCAGAAGTGTCTGCGACGAGCTGAAGGAAAGGAAGAACAGGGCAAATCTCTCGACAACCACGCGCGGCCTCCCAGCCTCCGGATGAGAACTCTGTCCCCGTCCGTCTGACACGCCACACGGCTGTGCAAAGCGAACCCCGCTCAGACTCCGACCAGCGCACGTGCGGCCCCTCAGCTCAAACTGGACTCAGCAGGCGCCCGGCTGCACAGCCTCATCTGGGAGCATGTGCTTCTAAGGTGCACGTGTGGGTGTGAGCGTGTGTATCAGTGAAACCTGAAACGAGATGAATATTTTCCCAAGATTTTTTTTGCAAATACCAGGTGTTGGCAAAATGGCACCACGTTCAGCATCCTGAGCTGAGGCAAGCCACTGGGCCAGCTGGGAAGGCTGAGTTAGGACACCAAAGAACTGAGGTTGTCCTGGGGTAGCAGCTGCTCAGAATCACGTCAACTCTGGTTGGGAGAAGTACAGGTGAAAGAGTACAGGATGGACCCTGGACGAGGAGGACCTGGGCTGAACACATCACTAAACGTCCTTGGTCTGTTTCCTCCCTTGAAGGATGGAGGTGATAACATTTCTATCTCATGACTATTGCTGAGTTTCAATAGGACCATGTCAGTGAAGATGTAGAGCTGTAGAACTATATCACATGAATGAAGTCATAAAAATCAGAATGAATTCCAAGGGGCATCCAAAGTATTTTATTACAGAGAGATTTGCTAAAGTAAGCACATACCCAGAAGAAACTCCCCAATGAGTAAGTCCCTTTTGGGCCCATAAGAAGACAGAAGAAACTACCCAAAAGATAGAACACACACTATGAATTATTCACTCAAGAGTCAATCTGTTCCTTTTCTTCCTTGCTAACAAAATACATAGACAGTATTTAGGGTAGCAATATGTCAGCTAAATAAAGGTCGCTGGCACTGCCCCTCCCCCATTCCTGTTGCCTGGAATATAGATATAAAGCCTGGATCTGGGCAGCCATTTTGCAATCAAGAGGTAATTAGCACAGGGCGGAGAGAGAAAATGGAAAGGGGGAAAGTCTGGTTCTCTAAAGGCACCGCTGAGCAGCTGAACCCACTCCACAACGGCCAACCTTTGAACTTCCGCCTGGGTAAGAAAATCAGCCTTCGCTTGTTTCAGGCAGTTGGTCACTTTCCTGTTACTTGAAGTTCAACTGAATAAATGATAAAATCACTCCTCCCACTCTGTACTAGGTAAGGGTGTGCGTGTGTGTGTGTTTGAGATGGTGATGTGGGGAGTCAGAATTTTCTAATGGAGGTTCTCGTGTGGAAATACAAGATTTCTGAGTGAGGGAAGCTTAGGAGAACTAAAAAGAAACTGGGGAACATCAACCCACACAAAAACAAAACCTATCAAGGCTCAAGTGCAAATCACACACAAAGCTGCGGCTAAAGAATTCTGTAGATTAGTTCCCACTATGCTTCCTTAACAGCAACAGAAATACCAGAGAAGTCCCCCACAGCACAGGACACAACTGGAATGTCCTTAGTAGCCACTGAAGTTTTATGTTGTTGAAATCCAAAGCTGTGCCTGACTTCCCCTACCGGCTCCTTCCCTGTCCCAACAGGACGGGTATTTAGTGTCTGCGATATTACATGGCATCTTTGCATTCCACAAATGTTTACTGAGTTCCCGAAGCATGGTGACAGGATTATGTGCTTTGTACTCTACCTGCTGACACCCTTTTAATGTGACTAGCGTATTTTCCCTAATCCAGAGTCGAAAAACAGACAAATAAGCATGTACATGAGTTTGTTCAGCGTGAGGCTTCAGACCTATTGGACTTAGTTCTGTAGCAGACATATGAGTGTCTGAGTTATCACAGGGACAGGATGGAGAAGTAGAAGGAAAACCGGACCTTGAATCAGGAGACCTGAGTTCATGTTTGGGTTTCAATACCTATAAGCTGTGTGATGATGTATACTTTAATTTAACATTCTGAACCTCCATACAGAATCACCTATTAAAGAAATATAACTACTTCTTACTCAATAGACCGAAATAGTGATTGGCTGATACACACACACACACACACACACATACATATATACACACAGGTATATATTTGCTTCTGTGGAGTGCTACATGAATGCAATGAATTTTATTACTTACATTGTCTAAAAAGATGGTAAGTATCAGTTAATATTTTTGTAGGGACACTTTATAGAGTTCAATAACCATGAGAAGCAGAAATGTTTACCTTCACCTATCAAATGAAAAACGTGAAGACTTGGTTGGGGAAAAACCCAGGTCTTCTGTTCCAAGTTCAGTGGTTTTTGCACTCTGCTAGATCAATTAACCCATCCTGGAGCAAAGCATATTTAACAGCAGCGCTGTTTCTCACTTATGCCGAGCTCTCTCTCCACTTTAAAGCCTGACTGTGGACTGTGGCTTTGGGGGAAATCAGGGTGAATGCCTCCATCTAAATTCCAGTGTGTGGACTCAGCCTGAGTGAGGGGGCATCTCCCCGCACCGGCTGGACAGGCGCCCCTCGGCGTGTGGGGAGGTGCTTGCTCACGTATGTGTCCGGATTACTATGCTGAATACGATGATTATAAACAAGAACGTGTTTATTCCAAATCACCTGTCCTTTGCCCCTTCCCCAACTTCTACTTTGCACCTGGACGAGTCAGCTCTAGAACTCGACTTTGATGTTCAAAGTCTGGGTATTGGGTGAACAAGAGAATTCCAAAAAGCCAGACAATGTAAGCCGATCTACCTAGCAAAGGTGTGTGTGTGGGGAGAGGGGGTTGGGGGCCTGCAGAAGCCAGTGGGCTGAATTTGGAAGATTTGTCTGAGAAAGAAGAATCAGGGGCAGCTGCTGCTGTGGTTATGCAAGGCATTGAGAATAAAGGAAAGGCTTTAAAAAAGTTTAATTGTTTTCATTTTAATTTGTAAATTCTTTTAATTTTTTTGTTTTTGTATCCTCACCCAAGGATATTTTTCCATTCATCTTCAGACAGAGTGGGAAGGTGAGAGAGAGAAAGAGAAAAACATCAAAACATCGATGCCAGAGAGACACATCAACTGGCTTCCTCCCGCAGGACCCTGACCAGGGCCGGGGACCGAACTGCAACCGAGGTACGTGCCCTTGACCGGAATCGGACCCACGACTCTTTGGTCCACTGGCCGACGCTCCAACCGCTGAGCTAAACCAGCCAGGGCGATTCTTTTAATTTTTTAAGTTTGTTATATACCACAAATACTACCTTGGCCTATCTCTCCCCAATTTTTTGACCATCCCAGTCTTATCTACCCTTCAAGGTCATGCTGCCTCCTTGGCCATTTCGGCCTTGGGCACCGTGCCTGGCACGCAGCAGGTGTGCCTCAAAGCTACGACAAGAAATGAACCTGCTCCGATCTATGTGCACGCCCACACCTCCTGTGTGCCCTCTGTTCAGGCCAGTTCATACGTGGTGTTCGACCTCTCTCTCCCCAGGCCTAAGTGCAGCACCTTATTTCTAAAGAAAGTAAGTGACCCTGTCCTTAATCATAACTCTGTGCAGATTTTCAGCTCCTCCTGCTGTGGAACCCTCATGGGCACAGCTCGCATTTACCGTCAGCCTGTGAGTTCTCCGTGGGCACGGAGGCCCACCGTTCCTTCCACAACCCTGGGGTATGGTCAGGACTCCATTACAATGGATGAATAGCGGACTAATGCATTGCCATTCACCTGCTGTAAATTCCAGTCACGCCGCCCGGCATCCTAGCGGAAGTTCCAAAGCAAAGTGGCCAGGTGCTTCGGCAAAGCTTTGTGTGGCAGCAGCAGAAACAGAGATGCTACCAAAGCTTGTGTCTTCGGGGGCTTCCGTTTAAGAACGTCTACATAGGAAAACGTCCATCTCCTTCTGAGAAAGGACAGGGTCCAGAAGGCTCACGTGGCCTTCTGACTCACACAAGCCCACAGCAGGCGGCTGGCCCGCCTCGGCGAAATCTCCGCGGCTCCGAAAGTCACCGTGAGCCTTTTACAGGAAAATCGAAGGAGCCAGGTGTTTGCCCAGAGCAGCCCCGAGAGCAGGAGCCCGCTAATGAAAACTGAAAATACAGGTCACTGCCCTGGCCTCGTCTCCCTCTGTTCTCTTATGTTCTTGGTCTGTGTGGCCTGGTGGCTGTGAATGAAAAATACGAGGAGGCTGGAAACAGCTTGGCCAGGGGTCGAGAGGGCGTCTCTCCAAGCTCCTGTATGCACTCCTGGCACCGCCACATACAAGCTGTGTGATCTCGAGCAAGTCAGGCACCCTCTCTGAGTGTCGATCCTGTCATCTGACAGGTGACAACAGGACAATCGTGTTACCAGCGTCACAGGATTCCTAGCCAGTGGCCCCTTGGAGGACTGAGTTCCCATGGACCACAGGAAACTACGCGTTCTCCGTCCTGAAAGCCATGGAGAGAGAAATCTAGAAGCCTTGCATGACACTGACCCCAGCTCCATCATAACGACACCAGAGCTTACCACGTCTGACTCATCAGCCAGGTGCCAGGACTCGGCTATTTGCTGTGTTGTCTCTTCTCTCCACGAGGATCCTACAAATAGCTATCGATATCCTTGTGGAGAGAAAAGCAAACAGAGGTCCAGAGAGGTAGGGCAATGCCCTTGCTCAAGGTCAAGGTCACACAGCTCCCCCACCCTTTCCTCTACAGCAGCGCCTCTCTGTGGCCTGGAGCGGAGGGCAGGGCCTGCTCGGGCTGCAGCCCCGGAACGCACGCCCAGAGCTCTGCGAAGGACCCCAGGGGCGCCGGAGCTGCGCAGGGGTCAAGTTCACGACCCAAACTGCTCACTCCAGGGAGGATTTCCTAGCGAACCCAAGACTTCGCTGCTTTAGCTTCTCTCCATGGAAAACACAGGGCTGTTTCTCTGCCACAGGAATGCCCCCCCCCCCCGCCCCGTAAAATGACCCCAAACTGTGACCAGCATTCCCCGTCCCGAGCCACTGGGCGGGCAGTGTCTTCTGAGGGCGAGTCACCCAGCTCTACCTGCCTGTCCTGCCGGCCTCCACCGAGGCCCCATTTCCTTTCATCTAATTCTTACAGGGGAAGAAATGCCACATTTATTAAAGTGCAGGCTTATCTATGTGATCACAAATCTAAGCTGCAGTGATAAATCCCTAAGCTAAACACACACAAAGGAAAATATGAAGCCTGAATACAGATCAGAATCCAGAAGCAGGGGAGGGCGAGCGTGGGCTTTTGCCCAGCTGCTGGCTGGCCGCCTTTCCCACCCACTCGGGTCTGCACGCAGGGGTAGGTGGTTGGGCTCAGGCAACGTCCACATTGGCATACTTTCTAGATAGTTCTGGCAAAACCTTCACAAATGTTCTATTTAGGAAAAATTGGCTTTGTTGCATCTTGTAAAACTCCTGAATGATCTAAATGGATTGCCCGCTCTTCCTCCACAGGCTCGGGCCAGGCTGCAGGGAGCGGGACAGCCCAGAGCTCCCGGCAGTGAAGGTGGGGGACCCAGACGGAAACAGACACAGCCTCGGATACAAAGGAGCTTGTAGCCAGGAACTCAGAGCTGGGGACTCTCCACAGAAGTTTCCCAGAACCTGCTGGCTTCGTTATCACAGTAACGCTCTGTGGTCTCCGTATGAGAATCAGAAGTGGAGGAACACAACCCTTTCAGCGCATTCAGACATTTCTCCAAGGGGACCCCAGTGGCCTCGCCCACTGTGCACACCTACAGTCCAGTGAAGTACGGGGGGGTCAAGATGGTAGCCGGTGACTCACCACACCCGACGGCTCTTTATACCGACGGTTTGTGGAAGAAAGCACCACACAGCCCCAGCCCCTTCCAGGCCACACTGTGACACAGCTCACTAATTGTCCCCCAGGAGTCATTTTTCTCTAATAAAAGAACTCCCATATTTTAACTGGTCTCACGGCCACCCAACTAAAGACCACATGGACTAACATGATGGAAGTGGGAGTGGAAGGGCAACTTCAAGCACCTGTCCTTAAGGAAATGCGAATGAGCATTGTTTCTGTCACTTAGTTAAGAAATGGTTACGAATACCTACTAAGTGCCAAGATATATGCCCTGTGAATACACTGAGCAAAGCAGGCATGTCTCTGTCCTCGGGCACTCGAGTCTAATGGGTCATTATTGCTTCTGCTTAGAGTGAGATATACCTACGGCTAAATTCAGGTCTAGATTCCCTGGGAGAAGGAAGTCTGTATATGTATATACATGCACATGTCGGGTGTGTGTGTGTGTGTGTGTGTGTGTGAGAGAGAGAGAGAGAGAGAGAGAGAGAGAAGAATATCACACCCAGATTCTTTGGCTTCCCTTATAACTGCCGTCGCAACATTCACTGGAGAATGAGCAGCCCAGCTCAGCCCAGTTCACCTGCCAACACTGAGACATTTCCTAATTGTCTTTTGGGTAAGAGCTCTCAGCTATTCATTCCAGGTCCTGGCCTGGCTATTCTCATCAACCATTTGCTCTGGCCAAAAGCACTGAAATCATCTGTGACTCCTGTGCTCCCCTCATACCCTCCACAGAATCCATCAGCAAATGCTGTCATTAGATACTAGTACTGTAACAAAGATACATGTCATAAGTCTAGTGATTGTTTCGTGGTCATATAAAAGAATATCCTTGAATTTGGAAGATACATGATGGCGTAGATAGGAGTGAAGAATAATGATATGATATCTGCAACTTACTCTCACATTAGTTCAGTTCTCATGATGATGGTGATGATGGTGGTGATGATGGTGATGCTGATGATGGTGATGCTAATAATTATGGAGATAGTGATGCTGATGATGCTGATGATGGTGATGATGATAGTGATGATGATGGTGATGATGATAGTGATGATGATGGTGATGATGATAGTGATGATGATGGTGAGGCTGATGATGGTGATGCTGATGATGGTGATGCTGATGATGGTGGTGATGGTGAGGCTGATGATGCTGATGATGGTGATGCTGATGATGATGGTGATGGTGATGCTGATGATGGTGAGGCTGATGATGGTGGTGATGGTGATGCTGATGATGGTGAGGCTGGTGATGGTGATGAGGTGGTGATGATGGTGATGCTGATGATGGTGGTGATGGTGAGGCTGATGATGCTGATGATGGTGATGCTGATGATGATGGTGATGGTGATGCTGATGATGGTGATGGTGATGATGATGGTGATGGTGATGCTGATGATGGTGAGGCTGATGATGGTGATGCTGATGATGGTGGTGATGGTGATGCTGATGATGGTGGTGATGGTGAGCCTGATGATGGTGATGAGGTGGTGATGATGGTGATGCTGATAATGGTGGTGATGGTGATGCTGATGATGGTGATGATGGTGAGGCTGATGATGGTGATGAGGTGGTGATGATGGTGATGTTGATAATGGTGGTGATGATGATGTTAGTGACTATGATGATACTAATCATAATGGTGATGTTGATAATGAGAAGGGAGAGGAAGGGAAGAGAAAGAAAGAAGGAAATGTTAACAACTGGTGAAGGGCATACAGGTGTTCACTGTATCACTCAATCACTTCAAAATTTTTCATCAGTTTTCAATTGTTCAAAATGAAAAGTTAAAAATAAATAAATATACCCTGAAGCTAAGTCTTTCTTAAGTTCCCCATCACTACCACCCTAGTCCAAGCGTCCTTCTTCTCCCCATCACCTGGATGTTACAATAGCGTCCACCTCCTTCCCACCGGCTCCTTTCCTCCGTCTTTGCCCTCCCAGGGTCTATTCCCACCATGACTGCCAGAATGATTATGTAAAACACAAGTCAGACTATATCACTCCTTTGCTGCAAACCCCACCATGGCTCCCATCACACCCAGAAGGAAACCCAGACCCTACGCCGGCCCCGAAGGCCCCAGCTCCTTGACGTCATCCAATGCCGCCCCTCCCCCCGCTCTCACCCCTCCAGCCACTCTGCGCTTCTTGTTTCCCAAACAACCAGGCGAGACCTCAGCTCTGCCCTGTCTGTGGGCAGTCACACAGCTTGTTCTCAGTCTCTCAGTCTCTGCTTCAGCAACTCAACCCTTCCTCAAAGCAGGCTGTTACCTACCATTTCCCATAACTTCTGCTTCCCTTCCCTGCTCAAACCTATCCGAGTGCTTATCATTAGCTGATTTCATGTTGACCGTCCATGGGTTTTCCTCTCTCCTCTGACTGACACAGCGCAATGAGAGCAGGGACTGTGTTCTGTTCTCTCCCATGTCCCCGGTGGCTGACACCCAGGAAAAGATCAGAATCACTTTTGTATGAACGAAGGGATCCGTATACGTGGAGTCCTACCCTGACCTCCGCCCTTCCTTCCTCCCACCACGCGCCAGTGGGCTGTGGTCCTCACACCTCCTCATCTGTGCACCTCTCGCCTTCCAGCAATGGGGAACCTTTTCTCTGCCAAGGGCCGTTTGGACATTTATAACATCGTTCACGGGCCATACAAAATTATCAACCTAAAAATTAGCCTGCTCCATTTGGTCAGGCTAATGTGGTGAGGCGTGTGATGTCAGCTGGTACTGATTTTGCGGGCCTCATACGGTCCTCGAGTGGATGCTCCCCACCCTGTTGAGACCCTCACACGCCTCCTCTCCAAGTCCCCTTGCGGGGTCCAACCTTGCCCCATCCCCAGCCCCTGTCATTAGCCCAACTTAGCCATATGGCACCTCCACAATAGGCACACCCCTCCCCCAGGGACACAGCCCTTCTGTTCAGAGATGGAAAAATAGTCTCCTGCTCACAGCAGCCTTCTGCAACAGGACACAGAGTTCCAGTTCCTTCTGGCCTTTTCCCCAGTTCTTTAATCACGACTGTCTGTTTACAGAAAAGCCACTACCAACCTTTCCAAAGGAATTAGTCACTGCCCCCTTCGCGAAACACTAGTCCCATAAACGGCCCTGCCCTCGAGGGTCTTGTGGCCCCAGTCCACGGGCGAGGAGCACCTTCCACCATGCTCCCCACCCATTACCCCACCCCCCTTCGTGGCACTCGGTGACGCCCACCCTGACCAGAGCAGCCTCCCTCTGAACCTTCTCAGCACGTGGCCTGTAGTTTTGGTGGGGCACCTGTCTGGCTGATTATCTTGTTATGGTTACGGTCTTGTCTTCTGCCG
Source organism: Tadarida brasiliensis (assembly GCA_030848825.1). Classification (NCBI taxonomy): domain Eukaryota; kingdom Metazoa; phylum Chordata; class Mammalia; order Chiroptera; family Molossidae; genus Tadarida; species Tadarida brasiliensis. Next base: position 16,401,258 of record CM061273.1, read on the forward strand.
CCGAGGCCAGGACTGCGTCTGACCCACCATCTCGCTCCCGCGGCCCCAGTGGGGTACTCAGCTCACATGGGAGCTTCACCGCCACTGCAGACGCCCGATGCCGCCTCCTCCCACCGCTCTGGTTCCCAAACAGCCTCTAGTCAGTAGGCCATGAGCTTGGAGCCCCCTGGGGGGAACTCCCACCCGGACAGGGGCTGGGCTGCCTCACCTCTCCCGCTCTTACCCTTCGACCCCCTGCAGCCCGGCTGCCGTGCGGCCTCCCTCCCTGGACACAGCCACCTGTCTTCCTCGCCCAGCGCCCTCTTGCTCTTTCCCTCGCTGCACCATGCCCTGTGTCCCTCTGTTCTGCCAACTCACTGAGGTCATTGTGAATTCGAACCCTGTCCGCACCACTCTGGCTTTCCCTCTCCCCTACACCTCACTTTCGTGGCAGCCAGAATGTGTGCTAAACCCTCCTCTTCCTGGGTGCTGTAGGTAACTAGCCGGCAGCTCAGTGGCTCTCGTCCTCCCCCGCCATATGGTGAGATCGGCGCCATCTGCCCCCACCTCGGGGTTTCCACCCCGGCCAAGCTGACTGAGCCAGGGCAGCTCCCAGGAGGACGAGGCCCTGGGGGGGGAGGTCCCTCAGGCACAGCCAGCCTGGCCAGGGCTAGGGCAGCTCCTCTGGCTTCCGGAAGGCTCCGTGTCCGGGCACACCCCTTCTCAAGGCAATCTTGTACTGGGAAACCAGTCAACCCCCCATCCCTACTCTGCCTCCACCACGATCAAAACACAGGGTCTTAGATGCCCTTTCCAACAGGGTCATCCGTGATGTGGGAATGGACTCTTCCTCTCAGCACAAGCCTGAGGCTGGAATGATGATTTGGTCCAAGCGGGCTCTGACCGGGGGAGCACAGAAGCCCCAGAGAAAGACAACACCAGCTAGGAGAGTGCGCTCGAGACCAGGCAGCCTGGGTCAGACCCACACCCGGCCACCGGCAAGCTGTGCACCCGGGCAGGGGACGCCCCGCCACCGCTTTGACCCATCCTGGGCTGAGTGGCTCAGTTGGTGGCCAGGTGGTCTGTCCAGAGCTGAGGGTTCACGTCCAGAGAAGCCTTGCCCTGGGCTGAGCAAGCACCGGTGTCCAGGGCAGGCGTGGACCCACAGCCAGCACGGACTTCACGCGGCCGCAGGGGCAGCTGGCGCCCGAGCCTCTGGTCAGTGACTTCGGGGCTGGGGCTCTGCCGTCAGACTGCAGCATTCAGAGCCCCTCTTGTTGTGTATTTTGGACAGGACTCTGCGGTCCCTGTGCCTCAGCTTCCCCATCTGCAAAGTGGGCATGAATACAGGGACCGCCTCCTAGGGCTGCAACAGGATTTAAATAAGTCGGTGCCTGGGGAGAACTCTAACAAGTGCCCTCAGTTGTCGATGTCACTTAAAGGGTAGGGTCCTCAGGCTTCCCAGCAGCGGTGCCCCGCCTGGCGCCCAGGGCACAGGTGTCCAGCCAGGACACAGGAGCCCAGGGGTAGCGCAGTAGCCGGGAGAAGACATGTCACCTCCCTAATCCGGATTCGCGTTCTTTCCCATCTAAAAGCAGCTGTTTCCAGAGCTACCGACTGATTTACTTCGTGTGTTCGCAGGGAGCAGAGTCAACTACACCCCTAAGATCCTCTCACATGACCTGCTGCTCCCCACGTGGGACTTACTGGTCTTCTGACCCAAACACAGGATTTTGAATGTACCATTCATTCACTTCACAGTCTGTGCGCCAGGCCCTGAGCCAGGCACCGGGGACCCAGGGCTCAGCCGGCTGACACCAGACGTGCCTTAGGCAGACCGGATAGCAAAGAGGTTATTCACTCCTTCACTCCTCACTACAACACATGTGGGGATGTCACTATCCCAACGTAGAGACCAGGAAACAGAGGCATGGAGAGGGTAAGTGATTTGGTCAAGGCCGCTGGGCTAGGAAGACACGGAGCTGGGCTCCAAGCTGGGGTGGACACTCCTCACCCACTCCCCGACCCTCTGTGGTGCCGGGGCACCCCGCCACCATGGCACCCGGGGCAGGAAGCCGGCCAGGGAGTCGGGGGACGTGAGAGCTACGCTGAGACCTGGGAGGTGAGGAGGGCTAGGCGAGGCTGAGGGAGAGTGGACAGAAAAAGCATGTCCCAGACACCGCGAAGAGCAGAGCACGCGTGGGAGACTGCCGCCGGGAACCGAGCGGGCTCGGGAGGCCAGAGCTGTGGCTTCAGTGGAGGCAGGAGCCAAGCTGGGGGCGGCTTCTCAAAGCCCCACGTTGCATGAAGGAGGCCACCGAGCCAGGGAGCGGAGGGGACGGAAGCCAGTTGGCCGTGGGCTGGAGAGTGGGAGGGAGGAGTGGAAGTCGTCTCCCTCTGTGTAGACGACGGTTTTGCAAAATGTCACGGTCAGGGAGGGAGAAGGGGGGCGAGAGGGTGTGAAACGGAGGGAAGGCTGTCCCTCCGTGTTGGGGGGAGCAGAGCACCACGTGAGGAGAAGAGGAGGGGGCGCAGATCAGGGGCAAGGTGTCTGAGGCCTGGAAAGAAACGGGATGTGAGACGCTGGTGGAAAGATGACCTTTGAAAAGCAGAAGGAGGCGTGTTCAGTGTAACTCTGGGGTGTCTACACCATGAGGACTTGTGAACCCTGCGTCTGGGCCACCCAGGGGGTGCTGGCCAACCCTGCTGGTGACGTGTCACCTGTAAATATGGTAAGCATGCTCTCGACACCATCACCGGCGTGACAGATAACGCCGAGAGGTCGGGGCTGAGGGCGCTGGTCCCACTGTGGCTGCTTCGTCACCCCTCATCAGGCCCGTTCCACCAGCCGGAGAGTCGGGCTGCAGCAGCACCCTGGCCAGAGCCGCGGGAAAGGGAGGCGGGAATGGAGCTGGACGTGTAGGAACCTCCTGAGCCCAGGCTCAGCCTGCCTTTGACCCCCTGCCCCAGTTTCCCAGCTAGGGTGTGTCCCCATTCACAGGGCACCTTCCGGGTGCCTGTGGCTTTCAGAGAGACATTAAGAACAGAAGTTGATAAACCAGAGCCCAAGGGCCGGATCCTGCCCACCCTCCGTTAGCGTAAAGAATGTGTTGTGGGAATCCGCTGAGCCCACTCCTTTGGGTGTTGCTGCGTCTGCTTTTGCACCTCAGGGGCACAGAGGAGTAGTTGCCAGAGACACGTACAGTCTGGCCCTTTTCAAAGAACGTGTGCCAACCCCTGGGGAAGAGCCCTGGACTAAGGCCTCTGGTCTTAGCCAAGCTGAGGATTTGGACCTTGGCTTGTCTGATTCTGAAACCCACACGCTATCCCTGCATCACCTGGCCCTTTGAGAGGTGTCTTCTTAGGGAGGAGGAAGTCAGAGAGAATTCTCTTACGAACCCATGTTGCTATTAGAAATGCTAACTGGTTATCCTGCTTCTCAGCAAAGCCCATCTCCACTACTTGGCAACCAGAGCAATCTTATTAAAACAGAAATAAGATCATCATAGTTAAATAAAACCCACGCTCCTTACGGTGGCCCCCAAGACCCTGCAAGACTGGCCCATGTCTGTCCCTCTCCTCCTCATGCTCCGCCCACTCCTTCATTCACCACCTGACACCCGTGTGTCCCCGCTATTCCGTGAACAGGCCAGTTTTGCTCCTGCCTCAGGGCCTTTGCACTTGATGTTTCCTCTGCCTGGAAAGTTTTTCCTCCAGATTTCTCCATGGTTGGCCCCTGTTCATCAGAGGTGCCAGCTCAAATGCCACCTCTGAGGACCACACTGTGGAAAGCAACTCCTGTCCCAGCGCCCCTCACGTCGCCCGCCTGAGTGTGCCCTGCGCCGACCACTCTCCGCAAGCTTGACTGTTTACGTGCTGTCTCCGTCAGTACAACGTAAGCTCCGCAAAGGGGGAGAGAGGTTTTGTTCAGGACTGACACCTGAACTCAAGCAGACACTCAACATTGCTAACACTGAAATCAGTTCTGTTTAATGTAAATATCATGTGAATCACAGATGTGAGCCACACATGGAATTTTACATTTTTAAGTAGTCACATTAAAAAATAAAAACAGGCTCTAGTTGGTTTTGCTCGGTGGTTAGAGCATCGGCCCCCAGACAAAGGGGTCAAGGGTTCGATTCCCAGTCAAGGGCACGTGCCTGGGTTGCAGGTTTGTCCCCCATCCCCGTCAGGGAGCATGCAGGAGGCAACCAATCGATTTCGCTCTCTCTCTCTCTCTTTCTCTCTTCCTTGTCTCCCTTCCACTCCCTCTGAAAATCAATGGAAAAAACATCCTCAGATGAGGATTAACAAATAATAATAATAATAATAATAATAATAAATTAATAAAAATAAAAACAGGTGAAATTGATTTTATTAATAGACTCTATTTAACACAATATATCCAAAATATTACATTTCAACATGTAATCAATATAAAAGATTATGGCGCTATCTTACATTCTAATTTTCCTACCAACTCTTTGAAATCTCTTGAGACTCTGAAACACATTTCAAGCATCCAACAGCCACATGTGACCTAGCGACCAGCATATGAAATGGTACAGACTTAAAACAGTGTTTCCCGCCCTGGCCGGTTTGGCTTAGCGGTTGGAGCTCGGCCTGCGGACCAGAGAGTCCTGGGTTCGGTTCCCGCTAGGGGCACATACCAAAAAACAGTGTTTCCCTGTGTCAAATGTAATGTGTCCGATGTTGCTCTGATTGCTTAACATTAAAACTCATTTAGCCCTGGCCAGTGTGGCTCGGATGGTTGCAGGTTCGATTCCCTGTCGGGGATTGTACGAGAAGGCAACCGACTGATGTTTCTCTCTGTCTTTCTCTCCCTTTCCCATCTCTAAAAGCAATAAGACTGTCCTCAGGTGAGAATTAAAGAAACACTCATTTAATCCCCACACTAATGCTAGAAGGCAGATACCATCATTAGCCCCATTTTATAGATGGGGAAATCAAGGCAGAGTCCGGATTCGTAACAGTCTGACTCCATAGTCTGCTTTTAACCACCGTCTAAATCGCTTCTAATTCTTGGCTGAAGGCATAGATGACTCAAGCGATGAAATTTCATAGCAAAGATCCGGCACACACGGTACCGGGTGAAAACAATACACGCGAGACCAGCTCTGAAATAGACCATGTAAAGGCCTCCTTGTCCAGAAATCACTCAACTGAAATGTCCCCTAAACCCAGAAGGAAGCATGAAAGGAAACTGTCAGAACAACCGAAATTGATGTAAAGGAATGGGTAAAATGCAGGCTGTTCCGTGGAGAAGTTGCTCGGGGCCCATGGACTCACCACGCAAGCTTAATGAGCCTGGTTGTCTGCTTGCTCAGTGTAGAATAAAGCTTTGACTAAGAAAGGGGAGTGCACTGAGGAGTGAGCTGACTGCCTGAAGCCGAGGGAGGAAGCAACGAGAAACCCTGAGAAGCTGACCCGAGAGCCCCCCGAGCGCCGCAGTGTGGAGAGGCCTCACCCACACACGGAGGCCCTGGCAGCATCCTCGCTCAGAGTGCTCCTTCCAGACACGAGTTACCACCCTCTGGTTTCAGCAGGCTGCTTGCCCCTTCGTTCACTGCCCACCCTTCTCAGCCTGTCGAACTCCTAGGCATCCCCCAGGGCCCTCACGCATCCCGCCTCCACGCGGTCTCGGGTCCCCACTCCCTCCTTTGCGCCTGCACCCTGCCTGAGCATGTCCGCAGGCCTGTCCACACTCCACAGGGCTCCATTCCCAGACTCCCAGGAACCAGCACAGTACCAGCCACGTGGCGATCGCACTGTAACTGTTTGGGAAGACAGTGATGTGTCATGAATTTTAGCCTGATCACCCTCTCTTTTAAAAACAGAGACACAAATCCCCAGTGGGGGGCATGCAGGAGGCGGCCAATCGATGTTTCTATCTCTCCCTTCTTCTCTCTCGAAAACGAATAAAGAAAAAAATATTAAAAATAAATAAATAAAAACACTGAGACAGCCCTGGCCGGTTTGGCTTAGCGGTTAGAGCATTGGCCGGCGGACCAAAGAGTCACGGGTTCGATTCTGGTCAAGGGCATGTACCTCGGGTATGGTCTGACCCCCGGCCCTGGTTGAGGTCCTGTGGGAGCCAACCAATTGATGTGTCTCTCTCACATTAATGTTTCGCTCTCTCTCTGTCTCTCCCTCCCACTCTATCTGCAGATAAATGGAAAAATATCCTCGGGTGAGGATTAAAAACAAACAAACAAAAAAAACCACCGAGACAAAAATCGGTTTAGATGCTGCAAAGGGCAAATGCTTCCAGGTCAAACGTGATGGCAGACTCTGTGAAGCTGAGATGACGGCATCCTGTCGTCCATGTTCAACATGAAGTGGGCTCTAAGGAGCCAGGACAACAGACGGGCGCAGCAGCCTGGGGCCTGAAGCTCGGGCTTGGGCTGGAGTCCTCTCTCCACCAAGGACCACATGTGTGACCTTGGGGCGAGGTCTGCAACCTCCCTCTGTCTTCTCATCTGTAGAATAAGGTAACCGCGCCGCGACCGCGTAGAGCGGTGCCGATGAAACGACACGGGTAAAGCACAGAGAGGGCGCCCAGTGCTCCGTGTTAACTGTAGTGTAAGCACCAACTACTCCTGTTATCAAGGGTTAGTGATACCCTTTCTCTGCCACTATTCTTGACTCAGTGAACTTTCTGGGTTTTTCGGAACCTGCGAGGCGGCGACAGAGAGTACCAGCCTCATGTGGCTGCTGGGTCAGCCTTTGGTTCACCCTAGGTCAGCCCCAGGCAGAGGCCTGCAGGACAGTCACTGCAAGAACAAGGGCGTGATGTTGAGGGCATGGGGGCCGCCCAACATCCGGCCAAAGAGGACAGAAACTCGACTTGGGGAGACTGTCCAAACAACAGGTGTGGGTTTAGAAAGAAATGACTGCCAAGAGAAAACTTGGAAGTGACAGGGGATGTCCAAGGAAGCAGAAGGAGGAATGAAATGACAGGACCGCCGTGGGCTAAGTCAGTGCCTGTTTTCACAGCAGCGCTGAGACCCGTCCCTGCTGAAGACCCCAAGGCCAGAGAAGGATCCTGGCCGTCAGGGGAGCTGTGAGAGGAAAGCAGGCAGAGGGAGGCCGTGGGAGCTAACAGAAAGAGGGAACAGAAGGAGAGAACAGCCCTGGCCTGTTTGGCTCAGCAATGAAAGCATCAGCCTTCGGACCAAAGGGTCTCGGGTTCGATTCCAGTCAAGGGCACGTACCTAGGTTGCAGGTTTCATCCCCGACCACGCGGGAGGTAACTAGTTGATGTATCTCTCTCACATCAATCTCTCTCTCTCTCTCTCTCTTTCTACCTTTCTCTCTCTCTCTCAAAAAAAAATTACATAAAAAAAGGAGAGAAGAGGCAGAGAAAGATGGAGAAGACACAGCTGATATGACAGAGATGATGCTCACGACGGTGATGAAAATGCAGACAACTACGGAGCCGGAACTCTGTGCCAAGCCCTTAAAACACATGGATTGTTTCACTCAACTCTTTAATCCCCTTTGAGGACAGTGCTGGTTATTGCCATATCACAGACACAGAAATGAAGTGATGTAGCCTGAGTCCTAAAGCTTGCAAGTAGGGATCCAGGATTCACGCCCAGTCTGTCTACCTGCACAAACCACGTCTTCAACTCCAACACTGAAGCTTGGATGCTGAGGCCTGGCCCTACCACCTCTCACCGAGACGACCTCAGTGTGCCTCGGTTTCCTCACAGGTCAAGTATAGGCTGGGTCAGCTGATTTCATCATCCCCTTAGCGCTCCAAAGTTTTATGAGGCTATCAATCTCAGCCCCTTCTAAAAAAAGACAGCCCTGGTCCCCTGGGGATGACTGAGAAAGGAAAAGTCCCATTTCCTATTAGAGAATGAAGTTGACCAGAGGTTTCCCAGGGTCCAGGTATGTGTCCCAGGTCGTCTGCTTTACCTGCAGCCCTGCACCTGTGCCTGGAAACGGAGCTCCTCGGCATGCCGCTAGCACCAGTTCCTACGTGTGGCTCCTACATCCTTCCAAGTCAAGGACAGCGTCCTCGTTCATTCATTCCCCGAAAAAACAGTCATTGAGCAACTATGATGACCTTCCAGGCAACCTTCTTGGGTCTCGGATATCGCAGTGAATAAAGAAACAAAACCCTTGCCTACCTGAAGTTGCTGCCCAGGGGTCCCCATTCGGAGCTGCAGGCTGACCCCTCCCTCTCTCAGGTGAGCCTGAGCCCTCCACCCCCCGCTGCCTGCCATGGGGGGACCTGTCCCTGCAGCCCACTGGCCTGGACCAGCCAGGCTCCCTCGTGTGGTCTGGATGTGACCCCAAGCTCCACAGTCCCCAAGACGTGTTCCGTCCTCGACAGTCTCCCTCTCAGCTCTGGTTCTCCAAGTTTGCCGAACGTGAGAACCATGTGGGAAGTTTTTGAAAAAGACCAGTGCCCGGGTTCTAACCCAGACCAATTAAATCAGAATCTCTGGGGTGAGCGCCAGGCATTAGTATTTCCAGAACGGCCTACATGATCCCAGGGTGTGCCCAAGGCTGAGGACCACGGTGCTGAAGGGATCTTTTTACAACTTTTGTGTGCATACACATAGATCTTTTTTAAATGTGGATTCTGACTCGGTAGGTCTGGGAAAGAGCCCACGATTCTGCATTTCTAACAAGCTCCGAGGAGATGCAGTCATTGCCAGTCCATGGGCCACACTTTGAGTAGCGAGGGTCCAGAGGCAGCCAGATTTGAGGGGTAGGGTAGATCTTCTACATCCAAAGTAACTGTCCATTCTGAAGCTCCCTTTCAAACTGGAACAGGACTTCTGGAAGAGCTGGGATAAAAGGCTCTTCAGGAAAGAGGGATTTTCTGTCCTGTACCTAAGGAACGTGACAGGATCCATGCGCACAAATCAAGTGCCCGGCACGCGGCAGGCACGCCACAGACGGTACCGGTGCTGTTCGTGGCGTCATTGCTTTTATCATCATTCAGGCAGGACCCTTCCGCCACTTCCCAAATCAAACAGGCACGTGCTTCCGATGTCCAAGACCCGGACAGAGCTGGCAAAGCCCCGCGAAGCCTTCATCCTCGGGAAGGTTTGGGTCTAGGGGATTTCATTTCAGACACAACCCTGTGACCCTGCCTGGTCGAAGGGCACCGACGCCTTTGTTACTCTCACTGTTGATTCATTTGCCCGGAGGGGTGGCCAGCCTTCCAGAGTCCAGTCATGGCTGAACTGAGTGTTTGTCCATGGCAGCACCTGTCTTAAGGGCTATCGTTGGTTTAACTCACCGAATCTTGAAAACAACTTGGGGAGTAGGTAGGGACAGAAAGCAAACTGAGGAGATAGGTTTCAGAACTCATGCTTTCCCAGCGCTTCTCAACCTTTACTTGCTGAACTCATTAAAATGCAAGCTGCAGCCTTGGCAGGGGGCTCAGTTGGTTGGAGCATCGTCCCAGACACCAAAAGGTTGCAGGTTTGATTCCTGGTCAGAGCACGTACCTGGGTTTCGGGTTCCATCCCTGGTCAGGGCGTGTACGGGGGGCAACTGATCGATGTTTCTCTCTCTTTCCCCCCCCAACCCCCACTCCTCTGTCTCTAAAAAAAATCAATAACAACTTATCCTCAGGTGAGGATTAAAAAAAAAAATGCAGGTTCCATTCAGCAGGTGAGATGGAGACTGTGACTGTACAGTTCTCACAAAGTCCCAGGTGATGCTGAGAGCAGGTCCCTGAACGATATTTTGAGTATCAAAATGCCCATATGCTACGATGCCTCCTGGTATTTCTGGATATCTTCTGTACGATCCCCTAGAAGACTCTGGCCAACCAAACCCCTACGAGTGGTGGTGTGTTCATTTGACGAACCGCAGCCAATGGCAAAATCACAATCTCCACTTTGAACAGTCAGGCAAAGTTCTGTTTCATTTCTGCTCAAATTGCAATACCTTGTGGCAAAGGATATCAGCTACTTGGAAAAGCAGTTGTGTCCATCGTGAGCTGTCAATGTTGTGGGTTGTTATGAAATTGCTTTTAAATGTAAGTGCTTCCCAGGCCAGGGAAACCACTCCCACTTCTAAAAGTCAAGTGACAAGTCCCAATCTGAGAAATACAGAAAGGATTTCTCCGAGCATAGGAGTGAATCATATAACTAGAAGCTGCCTTTCTTTCTCAGATCACTGGGGGAGGATGTTTAGGAACAAGAAGAAATGACAAATCTCCTGCCCAGTGAAAGGCATTAAGGACACATGAAGACTGTCTACTTAATCAGTCTTGACTCAGTGGCTGGAAACTAGCTGGCTTGTGAATGAGGCAGAGAAAATCGGAACAGACAGGGGTGAAGGTAAACTCCCAAGGATGCTGTGGGGGTCAGTGACCTGAAGTTCCAGAACTGCAGACAAGGCTCTGGAGGAGTCTGACTTCAAATTGTGAATCTTCAGGGAATCAAATGCCCTACTCAGAGATGGCCAAGGTACCAAGTTTAGATTCCACAGTGATCAATGACCACAGGATGAGTTAGAATGGCGCTTTTATGTAATTTCCATAGCCCAGTGATGCTCCAACTTCCCTCCACACTGGAATTGTCTGGGAAGCTTTAAACACCACGCCCCTTCATGCTCAGGCCACACCCCCACACCGATTAAACCACAATCTCTGAGTTTGGGGCAAGCTACCCTTAATCTTTAAAGTTCCTCAGGTGATGCCAATGTGCAGCCACATTTGAGACCCACCCGCATAGTGTTAGAGTGTTGTCACTCATGAAACATAAGAATCCGTCTGGACCAGTGGTTCTTCACTGTCCCAATGTTAAAATCGTCAGAGGGAGATTTCTGAAAGTACCGAGGCCAGCAGCAACCTTAGAAACTCTGGTTAATTTGTGGGGCCTGGGCACCAGTATTTGTAACTGCTTATCAGGTGATTCTAAAGTGCATCTGGGTAGGTAACTACTGGCCAAGGTGTATGCGTGTGTGTGTGTGTGTTATGCCAAGATTCCTTCTACTGCTTACCTTTTAAGCATCTATGATATTAAGGCTAAAGATGCATCTTAGATTTTTTGCAAAGGTGGCTCTCTCATCTTTAATTTTAAATCAAAAGATCTCTAACTTTGGAAAGGTCTATGAATACCCTTAAATCCTATGCAAAATGTTGGATGAATACATACACGCATACATATGTATATTTCCTAAGAAGAATGTCCCTAACTTTTATCAGATTCTCAAAAGATGTAATGCTATCACCTTAAAGACAAGTATGCGGTTTCTGGTTTAATCCATTTAAGAACATTCAGGAATGAATGGAAAATAAATTCGACCCCAGCGCACAGCCACTGTTCATCCGACTCCGCAGCCCCCCGCCGCCACCTAGCTGTTGCATGTCCTTATTGCAGGTTTAGTTCAGACTATTGCCCATCCTTTGAAAAGCGTGACAGATGTGAAGATTTCAGACCCAAGTATCACAGCAGCAGAAGCCGTGTCGGAGGCCGGGGTCAGTGCTCAGCTGCCTAATAAAGTTCGCAAAGAGAAATGACGTCCCCAGCTGTACCTGTAAGGAGACTGTCCACTCAGATACTTTGGATTCATGTCCCCACTGGGTTAGGATATTAGGATTTTCTAGCCCTTATTGTTATTACCTTTATGCCCCTGTTAAATCCCGGCTTTCTTTCTTACAACCTTGTCCTTGGGAAAATTACTGAACCGTTCTGTTCCTCACGGGAAATGGGGACGCTATAAGTACTTTTAAAATTGCTGTGAAGAGTAAGAAGGAAAATACATGTAAAATGCTCAGCATAACACTCGGCACAGAGTAAGATCCAATAAATGAGAGGTTACATTTTCGCCATTACTGATGTCTTATTATTATTATCAGAGTGACCTGCCCGAGTCACTACATGTCCTTGAGCTTCAGTTACTGTTCCTCACGACAAGGAATGAGCCCTGCTCGGTTCCCCTCACCGTCACAGCAATAACCTCGTAGAAGAGTAAGAAGGCATACTGCTATTACCTGCCAACTTGTCATCCATCCCGGAATCGCTAGGGCACAGGAAAGGGTCCCCCTACCACACAGGCACAGCCCATACCCTCGGAAGTGCTTTGTGAGATTTTAACAGTTGAGAAGTCTCTACAATGGACGGCAGCAATTTCTTGTCACATAGCATCCTAGGAGGCCCTTCCCCGCATGGGCAAGGGGTGACCGCCCTCCACCACAGCTCCCTTCCAGGTGAGCAAGTTACACCAGCCACTCACTAAACCACGGATGCCCTAGACCGACAGCTCTCCTCCAGCCCGGACACTCATTGGCGGAAGTCTCTACCACGCCAATCTCTCCCCAGGGGGACAGTCCCCAGACTCTTTCACAAGCCCAACCGTCCATCAGAGCGTCTCAGCACAGGCTTCATGACCTGGCCCACGGGAGCAGCAACTTCACCAAGACCTCTCAGCAGGCTCAGCAAGGATTCGAGGTGACCAGCTCTCACTTACCTGGAGTCGGCTTGGCCGTGCGCACGGGGGTGTAGTGGTTTTTGGAGGACGATCTGACCGGCGTGTTCTCTTTGGGAGAGGTATCGATGGCCGAGATCGTTTCTCGTTCACAGTGTGCTATGGGGATTGGTCCCTGTTGTCTCAAGATGTCAGCCAGAGCCCTAAACAAGGAGGAGATCACAGTGAGGTTCACTGGGCAGTTGTGCATGGCCACAAAGGCCCTTTGGTGTCCGGAGCCACAGCTTCCTCTGGGGCTGGTCTCAGCAGGAACACAGGCTAGAGGTCGCCATGCTGGGCAACCAGAATGCAGTGATCATGGTTTCTTTCTTCCTTTCTTTTTTTTTTTTTTTTTTCTCTATTGATTTTAGAGACAGAGGAAGGGAGAGGGGGAGAGAGAGAGAAACATCGATGAGCGAGAACATCGACTGGCTGCCTCCTCCGTGCCCCCCCACTGGGGATTTGGCCCACAACCTGGGCATGTGTCCTGACCGGGAATCGAACTGGCGACCTCTTGGTGCATGGGTCAATGCTCAACCACTGAGCCACACCGGCCAGGTGGTTTCTTTCTTTAATTAATTTCAATCAAGGAACTCTGGGCCCTTTCAAAATACTGGTTTCCCCCAATTCCCCCCCATTCCAGGCGACGTCTACAGCAGCGGCCAGCAGATGAGCTGCAGCAGAGGCCGACCCTGTGGCCTCAAACTCAGCAGCAGGTCACCAACACCAGTAGCCAACTTCCCCACTGAGAAACACACACCGATAGCATGTACTCTATACTGGTGACCTCCCGCCACCAAAGAAACAAACGATTTCGCTGCAGCAACAGGATGTGCAGATACAAAGGTAACTATCAGAACACATGGACGTGCAGAGGGAACAGGACTGGAGCTTGGAGGGCGGAGCAATTACAAATGCAGGGCGGGAAGTGCGCAGGGAGGAGGACGCCCAGAGCTGCTGCTGGCGCCCGAGAGGCCCGTGCCCTCCGCAGGGGACCCAGCTACCCAGGAGCAGCTTCTGCTCCTCGGCAGCCTCTACCACCTGCATTTACTGAGCACTCGGCACACACCGGTCCTTGCAAAGACAGGTAAACAGGACGCAGTCCCTGCCACCTAAGTAAGAGCTCACAGTTTCAGAAATCACTCCACAACGTGGTTTCCAACAGGACTCGCTGGAAGGGTGTGACGCACAGGATAAGCAGTATTGACTGAAAACAGAGACACAGGGACCCTCTGAAAAGGCAAAGATAAGCGTGGACAAGCCTCAAGGGACTACCATCTGGACATTGTCATTCTAGAGCCAGGTCCCCAGATCTGAGTGAACCCCTGTTTTGCATGAGCTGGGCAAGAAGTCTTCCATCTACTTGGGGAGAGTCCCCGAGATGTGGGGGAAGTGCCACGCCTCCAGGCCTCTCCCAGCCATCTCAGCTCACCCCACGGCTTTTCACACTGGGATGCCAGCTCCCACACTCTGTCCCCTTGGAAAGCGACAACCCTGGCAGTTTACAAACGTCTCTGAGAGTGATCGGCTTCCTTCCGTGCTGCTGCCTCTGACACGCTGAACCTTCTGGGGAGAAGAGCATCAAACCGGCAATCTTATCATTCAGTGGCATTTACACAGCAATTTCCAATTTTCCAACTGCTTTCCCCTCACCGGCTTTCTTTTCTTCGGCAGGAAAGGAAGGAGCAGACACAGGCCACCAGCCCCACCCAGCGCGGGAGCCCGGCAGTGAGGGAGAACACAGGCTCGCCAGTTTGGTAAAGGAAGTTCAGGCAGACCTGTGGTCTGGGTCAGAGACCTCGACAGTCAGGAGATTCGCGTTCTAATCCCAGCTCTGCCTCTGACGAGCGGTGAGCCTTGGGGGAGATGTGTTCATCTCTGACATTAAAATTTACAGGACAAACAGACTGACAGCTGTCAGGGGGGAGGGGGCTGCAGGGCTGGGTGAAAAAGGCAAGGGGATTAAGCAAAAAAAAACAACAACATAAGATCTCATAGACACAGACAACAGCATGGTGATGACCAGAGGGGAAGAGGGGTGAGGGGGGGTAGAAGAGGGTAAAGGGGGATAAATGGTGATGGAAGGAGACTTGACTTGGGGTGGTGCACACAATATAATACACAGATGATGTTATTATAGAACTGTACACCTGAAACCTATATAATTTTATTAGCCAATTAAAAACAAAATAAATAAATACAATAAAAAATGAATCTTTTTCCCCCTCATTAGCGAAACAAGGGTTTGCACTAGCATGACCTCTAAGATGTCTTCTAATTTCAAAACGTGATAAATATTTTATTTTTTTAAACCACCCATGTATGCAAGTTACCTGATTCCTTCAGCCTCCTGTTTATCAGCTACATGGCAAGAAAATGGTGAGCTAAAAGTTATGACAGAAATACAGACCAACGGGATAGAACTGAGAGCCCAGAAATGAACCCGTATACCTATGGTCGATCGATTTTCAACAAGGATGCGAAGGTCATTCAATGGGGAGAGAAGAGTTGCTTGGACAGCTGGATATCCACATGCAAAAGAATCCAGTTGGACTCTTAATTCACACTACGTATAAAAATTAACTCAAAACAGATCATAGATCTAAATATTAGAACTAAAACTGTAAACTCTTAGAAAATATGGAAACAAATCTCTGTGCCATCAATTTGGCGATGGTTTCTTGCATACGATACCAAAAGCACAAGCAACAAAAGAAGAAAAGAAAGACAAACTGGACTTCATCCAAATTAAAAACTTTTCTGCATCAGAAGATGCCATCAAGAAAATGAAAGATAACCCATAGAATGGGAAAAGAGATTTGCAAGTCATATTTCTGAGAAGAGACATATTAAGGATACATAAAGAACTCTTAAAATTCAACAATAAAAACAAACAGCCCAACTTAAAAATGGACAAAGGATATCAATAGACACTTCTCTAAAGTAAACATGGACAGCAGCTCAATACCATGAGTCCTCAGGGAAATGGGAATGGAACCACGGTGAGACACCCCTTTGTACCCACGGGGATAGCTACAGCCACTGTTGGCAGGATGGAGAGAAACTACAGCCTTCGTGAACGGCTGGCCGGAATGTGAAATCGTTCCGGCCCTTTGATAAACAGATCAGAGGTTCCTCACAATGTTAAACATCGAGTTACCATAGGGCCCAACAATTCTGCGTCTAGGTATATACCCAAGAGAAATGAAAACACAGGTCTACATAGAAGTTGTACATGCAGGTTGATAGCAGCATTGCTAATAACAGCCCGAAAAGTGGGAACTACCTAAGAGTACATCAGCTGATGAGTGGATAAACAAAACGTGGTGCATTCACACAATGATTATTACTCAGCCTTAAAAAGCAATGAAGCACTGATAGTCTACAAAACGAATAAACTTGGAATTCATCAAGAGAAAGAAGCCAGTCTCAAAGGCCACATGTTGACTGATTCTATCGATACAAAATGTCCAGACTGGGCAAATCCATAGAGATAGAAAGCAGATGTGTGGTTCCCAGGGGCCGAGGGAGGGGAAATGAGTGACTGCCGACAGGTATAGGATTTCCTTGGGGGAAGGTACAAATGTCCTAAAATTATAGCGATAGATAGCTAGACAACTCTAAATGTACAAAAATCACTGCACTGTATACTTTAAAACTTAAGGATACGTTTTATGGCAAATGAATTATATCTCAATAAAGCTGCTCTAACCAAAGAAAAGGTTTGCACTGTTTCCTTTCTTTCCTTCCCTTGCCTCCCAAGTTCGTAAGGACGCCTACGCCTACCATGGAGGCATATGGACTCTCGAGGTTCAGTCCGCTGCTTTCGGCGGCCAAGCCTGACTCTACATCAGCCATTTTCCATGGTGATTTTGGACACTGGCAATGTCCAAAGACATTTTTTGTCACACCTGGGGGTGGGTGTTACTGGCATCCGGTGTGGAGAGGCCAGGGGTGCTGACAATCATCCCATAACACACAGAGCAGCCCATGACAAAGAACTTACAGACCTCAGCACCATGGTGGCAGGGGTGACAAGCCCTGATTTACATCTACACAGAACCAGACGAAGCAGGTCTCTGATTGAGGCTCAGTGCAGGCTAGTTCCGCAGGTATCTCCCGGGCAGCCCATGCCAAGCTTGGACACGGGGCTAGGCTCTGGGACACAATCGAGCTGGGCACACTGAAATGAACGTCCTGAAGGAGGCAGCCTTGTCTGCCTGGGCCATCAGTGTGTCCTCAGGTCTTGTCACAGCCCAGCTATAGTGCATCCCAGCATGTGCAGGACTTTCAGCCCAACCTCACGTCTGTCCCCGTTGACAGTGGAATGACAATTTCAGAGTGGATTTGCGAGGCTCATCAGCCAAGGAGGATGCGGCAGGGAAGAGAGTTTCCAACTGAGTCACCCCTCCCAGGATGGGGAGACTTTCTGCCCGCCTCCAGAGAAGCCCTACAGGACGCGGGCTCCAAGGACTGAGGGGTGAAGGGAAGACACCTTCCCGAGGACCATCAGTCTTGGACGCCGAGCGAGCTCGGATGTGGCTGCTGCTGGAGAATGAGCTTTACCTGAGGTGCAGTCAGTGTGTCTCCTCCTGAAGATAATGACTGGCACTACATCCTCTCCAGATGCCCAGTGGGCTGGGCTAAGCTGGGCAGCACCACTGAAGAGGAGGGACGTGCTAGCGAAGTTGTTCCTGAACAGCCAGGCTATCTGGGGACAGGGACCCTGCCCTGCATGCTCCTCATGGTAGCCAGGGTGGCCCTCCCTGCCCTGTGGGCTTCCCTGACTCCTGGACACCACTCTCCAAGATGCATTCTTTCCCAGTGCCCTCTGGCAACCAGAAAGGTGGCCCTAATTCCCACACAGTGTCCTTAGGAGCGATCCCCTCTGCCAGCTCTCTCTCCCCTCAACTCCCCTCCCCCTCCCGCAGCTCTTCAGCTCCTCGACCTCCCTCCTTGCTCCCATTCCTCTCCATCTTCCATCCTCTTCTCTCCAGGGTGCTTGATAAATATTATTCTAATTCTAAAATGTGTGATCCCAGTCTCACCTAATTAATTTGGATACGCCAGAGGAAATGGGTTAAGGCCTGAGCTACTTTCTAACTGGAGGAAAAAAAATTGGCCACCGAGGAACAGGGAAGCGGATTCTGTAAAACAGCAGGCGGCAGCTTTCAGGCCTGAGAGAGGGGCAGACAGTGACACACAGAGACAGAAAGACAGAGGTAGAGACAGACAGACAGAAAGGAAGCAAGTGGAGAGAGGTAGACAGATGGAAAGAGAATAAGCGAGTCAGAGACACAGAGGCAGAGAAAGCAGAGAGGGATAATTCAGGCATGAGGGAATGAGAGAAAGGCACAGACAAGGAGACAGAGAGAAGGGAGGATGGAATCAGAGGGGCAGAGACAGGTAGGCAGAAGGAGCAAGACAGTAAATGAGAAACAGTCACAGGGAAAGAAAGTGATTGAGAAGGCAGGAGACGTTCACAGGGAAAGAGAATCAGAGGGAGAGACAGAGATAGGCAAGTGAGTGAGGACAGGTTCCCAGCCAAGTGCCACCCGCACTGGCCCTCCCAGGCCGACGACAGATGTGTCTAATTTAAGAACTCAAAGAATCTTACTCATTGTCCTGCTTGCTCCAATCTCCCCCAGGGCCACTTTTGCTGCAATGTCTGGATATATCAAACAAAAATATGCTTTTTGCCTGAATTATCTGGATAACTGCTGTGGGTCTCTGCTCCCTTCAGCACATGGATTCCTTGGCTTGCTCCTGTGGGTGTGTGACAGGCAGGGGAGATGAGCCGCAGGTCTGGGCGGGGACAACAGTCACTCTGCTCACTTGGGCCAGGAAACTTGAGGGTCCTTCAGTACCTTTGTATACTAACCATCTTCATAATTGAGCTACTGTCTTAGTTGGATAACATTTAGTTTCTAAATGTTTTCACCTGCTTTATGCAGCGTGATGCCCATACTAACCCTGTGACCTTTGTAGCTATTATTACCCCCATTTGTAACAGGAAACTGAGGCTCAGACTACTCCTCGGACTAGAACATGATGGAACAGAAATCTGAACCCAGCGTTTGTGACTTGGGTCCGGGTGTCCTGCTCCGTGGGACTGCCGCTTACAAACATTTCACTTTCCTATGAATCCACAGCTTGAACATGTCCTCCTGGCCTCTCCAGCTGGGTTTGCTAATTTAGCAGACACAAGTTCATATCTGGGCATGGTGAAGCAATTAGTGCACGAGTGACTCAGGTCAAGACCAATTATTTTTTTGCCTAAAACCTTGGTTAGTGTTGTCAGTGGTCCCAAGGAGAGCAAAGTGTGTTTGAATTTCCTAAGCGCTGAGTTATGGACACCAGGGACCAAGCCCAATCAACACTCTGGTGTGCTACCACCTGCATTCAAGACGTGAAATCTTTCTTAAAATAGAAAATGGTTCTCCTTAACAACAGGAAAATAAACAACCTTGTTCGTAACTTTGCTTCACAGTCTTGCCTGCTTGGGTAATTAAAGGCTATCATTTAACAAGCAATTAGTATGTGTCAGAAACTATGTTAAACTCTTAGTTGCATATCATATAATCCTCAAAACAACCTTATATGGCAGGTGCCACATTTTATTGCTGAGAAAAACTAAGATTTTGGGAGATTTGCTATCTTTCCCAAAGTCACACAACTAATAAATGGTAAATCCACATTTCAAACATAGGTAGGTTAAACTACAGAGGCTGGCTTTATATCATCGAATTATCAATCTAAAGCTTCTTCCATCCATCCATGCATTCATTCATCCATCTAATGCTCCATCCATCCATCCATCCATCCATCCATCTAATGTTGCATCCATCCATCCATCCATTCATCCAACCAATGATCCATCCATCCAATGCTCCATCCATCCATCCATCCATCTAATGCTCCATCCATCCATCCATCCATCCAATGCTCCATCCATCCATCCATCCATCCATCCATCCATCCATCTAATGTTGCATCCATCCATCCATCCATTCATCCAACCAATGATCCATCCATCCAATGCTCCATCCATCCATCCATCCATCTAATGCTCCATCCATCCATCCATCCATCCATCCATCCATCCATCCAATGCTCCATCCATCCATGCATTCATTATTCATTCATCCATCTAATGCTCCATCCACCCATCCATCCATCCATCCTTCCAATGCTCCATCCATCCATCCATCCATCCATCCATCCACCCACCCACCCATCCGTCCATCTAATGTTCCATTCATCCATCCATCCATCCAATGCTCCATCCATCTATCCTTCCAATGTTCCATCCATCCATCTATCCATCCATCCATTCATCCATCCAATACTCCATCCATCCATCCATTCATTGATCTAATTCTCCATCCATCCATCCATCCATCCATCCATCCATCCATCCAATGCTCCATCCATCCATACATCCATCCAATGCTCCATCCATCCATCCCTCCATTCATCAATCTAATGCTCCATCCATCCATCCATCAATCCATCCATCCATCCATCCATCCATCCATCCATCCATCCATCCAAGGCTCCTTCCATCCATCCCTCCAGTCTTCAATCTAATGCTCCATCCATCCATCCATCAATCCATCCAAGGCTCCTTCCATCCATCCCTCCAGTCATCCATCTAATGCTCCATCCATCCACCCACCCACCCATCCATCCATCCATCCATCCATCCATCCATCTAATGCTCCATCCATCCATCCATCCATCCATCCATCCATCTAATGTTCCATCCATCCATCCATCTATCCAATGCTCCATCCATCCATCCATCCATCCAATGCTCCATCCATCCATCCCTCCATTCATCAATCTAATGCTCCATCCATCCATCCATCCATCCATCCATCCATCCATCTAATGTTCCATCCATCCATCCATCTATCCAATGCTCCATCCATCCATCCCTCCATTCATCAATCTAATGCTCCATCCATCCATCCATCCATCCATCCATCCAATGCTCCATCCATCCAATGCTCCATCCATCCATCCCTCCATTCATCAATCTAATGCTCCATCCATCAATCCATCCATCCATCCATCCATCCATCCAATGCCCCATCCATCCATCCATCCATCCATCTAATGCTCCATCCACCCATCCATCCATTCATCCATGTAATGCTCCATCCATCCATCCATCCATCCATCCATCCATCCATCCATCCAATGCTCCATTCATCCATCCATCCATCCATCCATCCATCCATCCATCCATCCATTCATCCATCCATCCATCCAATGTTCCATGCATGCATGCATGCATGCATGCATCCATCCATCCATCCATCCAATGTTCCGTCCATCCATCCACCCATCCATCCATTTAATGCTCTATCCATCTATCCATCATCCATCCATCCATCCATCCATCCATCCATCCATCCATCCATCCATCCAATGCTCCATCCGTCCATGCATCCATCCATTCATCAATCCAATACTCCATCCATCCAGACATCCATCCAATGCTCCATCCATCCATCCCTCCAGTCATCGATCTAATGCTCCATCCATCCATCCATCCATCCATCCATCCAATGCTCCATCCATCCATCCATCCATCCATCCATCCATCCATCTATCCATCCAATGCTCCATCCACCCATCCATCCATCCATCTAATGCTCCATCCATCCATCTAATGCTCCATCCATCCATCTAGCGCTCCATCCATCCATCCAATGCTCCATCCATCCATCCATCATTCTAACCCTCCATCACTTAATTACATTCGTTTTTTTTTTTCACCTACTAAGTCCTTGCAATGCTCTCTGAACACAAGGTTGTAGGGTGTTCAATCTTTAGTGGAAAAATCTACCCAGACAGAACTCAGCTGCCCCCAACTGCACAGTCCTATTCATTTTAGTGAGTCATGAACATCAACAGCTCTGACAGCTTTTGCACTGTTTTACCAGGCAACATTCTTGCCAAATGAAATTCTGGGTAGAACACCAATATACTTCACTAGACTCTTGCTCTGCAGGAGACCAAAGTGAGGAGTCCTGCTCTACCAAGATCTTGCCCTCCCTATCCAGGCTTGACAGTTTCCGAGTTTAAAAACAAATGTGGCAAAAGGGCACCGAGTAAAAATGCTTTGGCATTTTTTGTCACAACTTTCACTCAGTGAACAAATCATCAAACTTAGGTCCCCCCCAAATTAAGTGGGGAACCTGGGGATCCTTAGTTCATGTGGTAAGATTTTTTTATCTGAACTAATGTGCATCCCATGGACCCCGGGACTATCACTGCTCACTAAAGAGGAATAAATGAAAACCAGCCTCTTGCCTCTGCCATGTCTCTCCGGAGTTCTGAGCCATTTAAATAACCTGGGAGGGAGAAGACAAGTTCACCGAGTATTCAATGAGTTTCCCTGTGCCAAGAGTTAGGCAAGCTGGTTAGTTCAGACCCCTGATCATGCACTTTCTCTTTCTCTGTAGTAGGAAGCAGTTTGTGTTGTTGGACAGGTATGACAGAAGGCCAGAGAGACGAACTATTCCATGAACAAGCTATGCTGGTTAACGGTCTTATTCCTAAGGACTAATGAGAACACTCTGGTTTGTGAAGAATTTTCTAAAAGCATTCCTGCCTAATTAAGTAGAGTACTAATTAAGTAGAGTTTTTTAAAGAACGCAAGGTCCTTCCGTGAGTGGACCACCAGTCTGGTTTTTAGTTCTCTTCACAGAGAAAACTCAGAAAAATACAGACAATCTAGGAAAGGAAGCTATTCATATAAATACTAGAGGACAAACCATGGAAGGATTTTTTTTTCTTTTTTCTTTTGGTACGTGCCCCTAGCAGGAACCGAACCTAGGACTCTCTGGTCCGCAGGTTGACGCTCCAGCCGCTGAGCCAAACCGGCCAGGGCGGACTTTTTTTTCTTTAAGTAGATCTCTGATAGCTACTTCTTTTGGATTTCTCCTGAAAGCAGAGTGTAGGGATTCCGTTCCAGTTCAGTCAGACGTGGTTGCGTGAGTCCCGGACCACGGAGTTTACCCTGACACTGAAACTCAGGGGCCAGCTGGCTGCCTCTTTAACCTCATCCTCAGGGTCCTCTCCTGAGCAGCCAGGGCGCTTTCATTCTCTGAAACACGCACTTCGGACGGGCGAAGTGAATATATTTTTAATAAACACGGTCCAAGGAGAAAGGCTTAATTTAGTTCTCCTTATCCCTGGTTCTCTCGCAATCCGCCTGAAAAACACAGCTGCCCGCTTTGTGTGCGCACAGACCGCTCTCCCAGCACAGGCTCCGCGTGGAAGTGGCGCTGTCCTTTGTTGTGGTGACAATGTCCGTGCATCTGCACAGAGCAGTTCTGCAGGTCGGAGTTGTCCCCGGCACGACTGGGATCCATCATGGGCAATACACAGCACAGAACTCAGCGAGGGAAGGCTGGGCCTGCCTGCTCTGTTTTTCAGGCGAGCAGGAGAGTCACTCCATCCTGGTGCCTGTCCTGGGGCGGCCCGCTCGATGGCCAGCCACGAGCTAGGCGGAGAGCGGATGTGGTCCCCTGGGGCCCCATTCATCCCAAATAGCATCATCTCCACACACTCTGTTCCTTGCCGCATCAATCATACGAAAATTCACCCAGGACTGGGAAATTCAGTCGCATCAACAACAAGCCCAGACTTCTCAGAAACATTTGGATTGCTCGTCTGAGAATGAATTAAAGACCTGGATGTGTCAAACGCGGCTCCCACTTGGAACTGGGAAAACAAAAACGCGGCTGAGATGTGTTCCAGCGCTTGGACAGCCCGGTGATGGATGAGTTAATAAATGCACCTGATGCTGCTGTGACTGTCATCTTCATGATTTGCTCTGGGCCCAGACCTCAGTCTATAATGAGGCCAAATGAAGGTGGTATATAGCCTAGTGTCCAGCAGGAGGGTCTGCAGCCAGAGTGCCTCGGTCGGAATGCCAGCCACTTGATACACAATACTGTTGATCATTAGCTAGCGACTAAGTACCCTGTGCTTCTGTTTCCTCATTGAAAAAGTAAGGCCAGAAATAATGCCCACCTCCCAGGGTTATTATGGAGATTAAATGAGTTAATGTCTGTAGAGCACTTAGAACAGAACACGACACCTGGTAAGCACTATGTAAGTCTCTGATTGACAAACAGATCCAAATACAATCTTCCAGTGTCGACACGGCTCAGCCCAGAGGACCCAACAAAGTACAGGTAGAGAGGGGAGCCTTGGAGGTCGGACCCAGTAACGCTAGATGGCGAGACTCTTGGTGTGGGGGGTGAGACACACGGCACGACTGTGGCCACGGGTCATCTGGAAGGGACCACCCACATCCCGGATTTTCTACTCAGGCCTACGGACAGGAAAGCATCTGGTCACACACCAGTTTTTGCTGAACTCTGAACTGGACTTTGGGAGCCCAGTGAAAGGAGAGTGCCTATTTGCCCCTTTCTGCAAGGCGATCACACACTGTGCTTCCAGCAGTGTGCAAGGATGCCCCGGGATAAAGTCCCAGCAGCAAGCAAAGGGATTCAGGCCGTGAGCAAAACAAACCCGGACATTACTGGGGCATAAAGGGGCAAATCCGGACATTACTGGGGCAAAAAGGGGCAAATCCGGACATTACTGGGGCAAAAAGGGGCAAATCCGGACATTACTGGGGCAAAAAGGGGCAAATCCGGACATTACTGGGGCAAAAAGGGGCAAATCCGGACATTACTGGGGCATACAGGGGCAAATCCATCAAACTGGCCAAGGCAACATTTTCTGCAAAGGATTCAGTAATTTTAATTTTTTTTCCTTCATTCTTCCTACCTCCCTTTTTTCCTTCCCTTTCCTTCCTTCCTTTATTAAAAAATGTGCATCCCAGCCACAGTGGTTCAGTTGGTTGTGCTTGGTTCCGGGTCAGGGCACATACCTGGGTTGCGGGTTTGATCCCCAGTCGAGGCACATACAGAAGGCCACCAATCGATGTTTCTCTCTCACGTCGATGTTTCTCTTTCTCTCTCTCCCTTCCTCTCTCTAAGCATGTCCTCGGGTGAGGATTAAAAAATAAATTATAAAAACCATTGTCATTTTCAAGCTCAGTACCTTCCTATTGATGCAATCATCAGAAGGGTGGGGTATATGAGAAAAGACCACCCCCAATCCTCTCCATTTTAATTAATTAAGTCATTCATTCATTCAACCGCATTAACTGAGCACCCACTTTGTCGCAGGCACTGCTCTAGCCACTACAATTCAGGAGTGAACGAAATCGGCACACACCTTCGTCCTCTTGACTTCGTGGTGGAGGAGAGAGATCGGTGCCTATTGGCTAGAGACCGACCCCTTTCCCCTCCAAAACATCTTCTGATGTTTAAATTGTGTTTGAAAGACTGCAGCTCACATGCTGCTCTTGGAAATGTCACGTGGACTTTCTCTGTGAAATTATAACCCCATTTCTACACGGACAACCTCCATGCAAGCGCGAAGACTTCGACCACGTCTCACGAGAAACAGACTTGTAACTAGGGATGTTTACCCAGGAGAATGGCTGAAGGGGGCTCTGACTGCCATTCAGAAAGATGTCTGGTTGTCTCACAGGGAAAAGGACACATTCCCTCTGGGTGGCCCCATTGGACAGACCTCATGCCAGAAAAGTCAGTGTTGTCCGGCTCCCCTGTGAGAACTAATGCAACTGCATCCTAAGAACAGAACGGACCGCCTGAAGGTTTGGGGGAGCCCCGCTCTAGATGCACGTGTGTGAGAGGAGGGGGATGTGACGCCCAGAGGGAGAGGCACGAAAATACCTCATAAGTCCTTCCCAGTCACAAGAATCTGCGTAGCATTCTTATGAATGTGTGTGCAAGGAAAATGCATCTTCTCCCGCACCCCAGGGCTGTCGATGTGAAAGCACAGATGTACAGATGGAGACTCTTTCCCTGAGCCTCCCAGGTGTGCTGAGCAGATCGGGCCAGAGAAGAACACCCCTGCACAATGTGGGGGCCCCCACCCCATCGCCGGGCTAACTGACTGAGGCGGGCCCCAGGGACTTGCCTGCGGTCCTGGAGACAGAAAATGACAGAAGCGGGGGTTAGCCTACCCCCCATCTCAGCTCCCAGAAAATGCTCTAAGGAAAAGGAAGATGGATGACAACTCCAAAAGTGAGGAAGGGGGCTTCGCTAGGTGTCCCTCAAGAGCCGCAAAGGGGAGAGGTCCCTAAGCAGGCAGAGGGAGAGAGGTCAAGTCCTTTCTGGAAGGGGCCCAGCACTATATAAGTGCAACCTGTCACAGCCTGCAGTCGATGTGCCTCCGTCTCCCCAGTCCAAACAGTGGTGCAGCAGACAGTGATGGAGGTGGGAGCGGGCTGGTCGTCCCGGGGCAGGAGAGAATGAGGCAAACCCTCACTCTGCGGCTGTGGCACAATCTGTAACAGAATTCTCAAAGCCAAAAGGGAGACAGTTTCTGCATTCCAAGAACTCAGAAATACAAAAGAAAAGAAACAAGAAGAGGGGGAATTAGCAGGAGCCCCCGCAGGAATTCAAAAGGGGATTGCAAGCCGCCTGCGGTCAAGCGTCACCAGTTGGCAGGCTAATCCCAATCAATGAAACAGACCTGGAAACCCCAAAAACGGTTTAAGGAAATGCATTTTTACTGCTCCCTGAACCTTTGCAGGATTACAAACGAGGTTTAAAAAAAAAAAAAAAAACCCTGATCTTTGGAGAGCTCCTTTATTGAATAGATAAGAATGATTTGTAATTAGCGGGCCAATTGTCTATGGAGGAACCTGCTTGAAAAGAATCTGTCCTTCCCCACGGTGCGTGCCCTGCACACTCTCTGCAGTCCTGTCTGAGCGATTAGTCTGTTCATCACAGCTTTTCATCTGACAGAGGAAAGAAAAACAACTTCGCCCAGGTCCAATTTGGAGGAAATTTGAATTTGCCGTGTCCGGGTTGATGCAGTTACAGCAGGACAAGTTCAAGGAGACCAGAAGGAGCGAGGAAAGGAACTCAACAGAAGTGAGCAAGAATCAAGAGAAGGACAGATGGAGGGAGAAGCGACAGTGGACAAAGACAGCGAAAGAAATGAGAAGGAACATTTTAATGATGTGACTTGAAAGACACAGAGAGGAGTGACAGGTCCGCTAAAAGACAGACTCTCTTTGCAAATGCTCAGGGGTGGGGGAGGAGGAGCTGGCACAGAGGAGGGTAAGAACTGGCTGCTGATTATCTGAGAACAGGAAAACTGGATGATTCCCCAGAGCACGAAGAGCCTTCCACGCGGATGGGACAGCATTCCCGGGAAAGTTCAGGCGCATTTCTCGGGACCCAGTGAAAAGTCAGAGGGGCCAACTGCTAGCCAACAGGGAGGCTGGAATCCAGGTTCTCTGCTTGTCCTGGAGCCCCTGGGTGCTTGGGCAGGGCCTCCAGCACGGCACAGCAGGGAGGTGGGTTAACACGAGCCTGCAGGCTCAGCAAAGCCGCTCGGAGGTCAGAGCTCCTACTGATGGGGTCAGAGGCTGATTAGGATGGGGACGAAATGCTCTCTGGGCAACTTCTTTGCAATTCTGGGTTTCAGCCCTCTCCCTGCCCGACCCGAGGGATAACAGCAAGGGTCTGCATTCCAGGGACCTCAGAAGGCTCTGGAACACACTCTCAGCTGTCATTTAAAAGGAACAGCCACACCTCCTGCCTAGGCATGCCCTCTCAGGGCTCAGATCCCTCCTGGCTGGAGCAGCAAAACCCAAGGAAGAGCGAAGAGGTGTCTACGGACGGCAAGCATACCTCCGAGAAGAGGACATTTGGCTAAGGGAACCACAAATACGTCTGGAGGACAGATGTCCTAAGTAATGAGACTTTAATGCCGGAGCTAATGGGAACAGTACACGAGACCAAATGCCAAAAAAACAAGAAATAGAGACAGTGTTTGGGAAGCTGCAGAAAACAGCGACTCTCCTCCCAAAGGCCGGGGAGCGGGGCCAAGGCCGGAGCCACCCGAGCCCGGTTGGGACTCAGCCTCCACGAGTCTCGAGACGGGGACAGTAGCTTTCCACAAGGAGGATCCAGGGTTCTCCTGTCCTGTGACTAGGAGAGGGAATGAGCCAGGGTGGGGGCTGCAAACCGAGCTCAGGAGCGCCACGTTCCCACCCCCACCTCAGCTGGGTGAGTGCCCTGGTCAGGGGCCCCTGCCCCGCATGCAGACCAGGGCTTGCGAGCCCCGCCACTGCCACCACCAGGGTCCTCACCACCGCCGCTGACCATGGTGGCCGGAGCCGGGAGTAACACCCGGGGCTGTCAGAGTTCCCAGGAGGCCTGCTTTTCATGGGCCTTTCAGGACAGAGGGCTTGAGGCACCAGAAACAGAAAGAACAAGGAATCAGGAAGCAGGGCAGACAGTCAAGACCGGAAAAGAACGAACTGGAGCAGGGAAGGAGAAGTGAGCTGGCCGGAATCCTGTTCGTGTGTGCACAGTGCTGGCACACGTGGGGCAGGAGGGGAGAGGGACAGATGGAGCTGTTCGTCTCAGTAAGGAAACTGGGAATGGCCCCAGGTCCATCCTCTGCCCCCCAGATCGCTTTTCTCCAGCACCCCTCGTTCTCTCAGGAGCCAGGACTCACGCGGAAGGGCCCCAGGCTTCTTCCAAGGCTGTAAAAGGTTTTTATGTTTTGAGTGTTTTTTTCCTCAATCAAAATCAGGGTGTTCCATTCTGCTTCCGGTTTCCACATGTTCTTTGGGTCGCCTTCACCATCTTCAGCCAATACAATCCATTCTTGGAAAAAAGCCCTCCCCCCTCCCCCCGGGGCTCCTTCGTGCCCAGCATGCAGTAAGTGAGGGTCACCGGCCCAGTTCTGAAGTACCCTGAGCAGCAGGTCGTCTTCCCATCCCTTACTGTGACAACCTGTCCCAGGGCTCGGGCAGGTGGGTCTTTGCTTTCTCAAGTAATCTGAGTATCAGTGACTATTTCCATCCGGGAAGATGGGGGCCAGCTGCCTTGCTGGGCCCCGCAGGAGACAGAGACCAGCAATGGACTTGCTGTACGACCTTTAACAAGGTACTAAGCCTCTCTGAGTTGATCTCCTCATCTGTTAAATGAGCACCTATGCTCCGAGGGTGACGGAAGGCTGCAGTGAGACGCCCAGTCGCGTGCTCGGCGGGGCGCCAGCACAGGGCAAGCCCTGGAGAACGGGGGCCTCATGAGTGTGTCCCTCTCTGCTTCACGCATGTGACTTGAGTCCTCACCTGACTGAGATCTCAGGTCCTCCTCGACACTGGCTTTCTGGAGCTGCAGGGTGATGCGTTTGTGTAAGCTCCTGGGAGGAGCTTCCCCCTTCCTGACACTTGAGCAGAGGCCAGGGGGCTCCCCAGCCACAGTTCAGGACTGACTCCTCCCAGCATGACCAAGAGTGCCCTTGAGGGACTCAGCAGGGCCAGAGGCTCTGCCCCAGCCCAGGCGGTGGGAGCAACGCCAGCGCCCAGCCCAGCATCGCCCGCTAAGTCCTGACAGAGGAAGGAACCCAGCCCGCCCCCAGCAGCACAGCCTGCTGCTCTCCCAAATGCAAAGAAGAACGCGAATTGGCAACAACTGCTACACCTGGAGGCCCGTGTCACCTGCCCCTAGACTCAGCCCGCCACCCCTACTCCGTTTCTGTGATCAAATAAATGAACTTTGAGGAGGCCCGGGAAGGCCCAGTCAATGTACAACAGGAATCTTCGGGCAATGCCCCGGAAGCCCATCTTCCAGGATCGCCAATGTTCTTACTCCATCGATGGCTCTCTGGCCCACGCTGTGACCTCACCCAAATGCCAAAGTGCAGAGGCGACAGCATTCAGCTGGACAGAAGAGAGGGCACGAGACCACCTGGCTCTGACCCCAGGCCTGGCCTCGTGCACCCCAAAGAAACTGGGCCCCTTCACCCTCAGAATCAAATTAGAAATCTAAATTGAACTCTCTGTCTACTCCTCATTTCTCATGCAGAAACATGGATTCCCCGCCCCCCTCTTCTGGGCAGTTATTTGAGCTGTTTTCTGCACCATCATCTCGGTTCTTTCCCCCTCTCCCAACTTCTCCACCGTCTGCCCCGACACAGTGATGTGGCATGAAGCCGATTTTCTTAAGGCCAGTAATGTTCCTTCCACGTGAGACGTGGCCCCTCAAAGTGGTCACCGTGGACAGCCAAGCCCTGACCGGCAGCTGCCGCTCGTTGCCGAACGCCTCCCTGGGCACCTGCCGTGGGGACTGCGGACGCGGCTGAGGACGGCGGGCTCATTCCTGGAGGCTCTCTTTATTCTGATGAATAACCAGCGGATCACCTCCTTCATCCACCGGCCCCATGACTATCGCTGCTTACAAGAATCAAATCCACCCTCAGAGGATAAAAACATGCTGCCGTTACAAGGGCAGGCACGGGCTCTGAAAGCACTTCCAAGAAAAGAACGTGGCAACGATTTCCAGGGAAGAATCGGTGTGCCGCCTCCCAAGGTGACTGCTTAGAAGGACGACAACTAGGACATGTATGTCCTGGTTCTTTCAAAGGAACAATCAGGAACACTGCAGGCAAAGGCCCCAAAACGCATGCCACAGAGATTAAATTCACATGACCGGACCCAGATGTCCAGCTCCGCCAGCCGTCCTGCCTGAAGTGTCTCTGGACCGCTCAGGTTGTAGTCACCTGGCCCTGTGCTGTCCCGGCCCCGAGCTGAGAAGGGGCAGGACCGGCCCAGTGAGCACACCCCTGTGGCTCACAGAGCTGCCTCGGAGGTGGGAGCCATCCCGCAGCACAGACCTGGAATCACCCTCACACAGGCCCATCCTGGAGGTGTCGGTGTCCCGCAAAGCTGAAAGCCAGTGATCTGGTAGGTGTCAGCATACTCGCCATCTCTGGGAGAGAGAGAAGGCATTCACAGCCCCAGTTTTTAATTAAGATTTCGGCCCACAGTTTTATTCAGTGACCCATCGCCCGGGTTCACAACTGTCTGGCTTGTGCTGTATCCTCCTACTTCAATCCTCTGCATTACTCAGATCTTATTAAAAGATGATGCTTAGATCAGGGTGTTGCCCTTTGAAAAAGATATGTGGAGCCCTGGCCATGTTACTCAGTGGTTAGAGTGCCGGCCCATGCACTGAAGGGTTGCGGGTTTGATTCCTGGTCGAGGGCATGTACCTGGGTTGCAGATTCAATCTCCCGACCTGGTGGGGGTTCGTGTGGGAGGCAACCAACTGATGGGTCTCTCTCACATCGATGTCTCTCTCTCTCTCTCTCTCTCTCTCTCTCTCTCTCTCTCCCCCCTTCTCTCCCTCCCACTCACTCTAAAAAATCAATGGAAAAAATATCCTCCAGTGTGGATTAACAACAACCAAAAAGATACGTGGAGGAACTGCAAACAGACCAGGGAAGATCAACGGAAATCATTTTAGTGACTGGAAAACCTGAACGAGGAAAGGCTGAAAAATGTAGGGAAGAAAGAGAAGGAAGAAGTCACTCACATCTCTAATCTGCAAGTTACTTGGTGATGACTGAGAAATATGTGTGCAAACGAAAGCAGAATAGGTTTGCACTGGGCGAGATGAGGCAGTACTGTGGAAGGACTGCTGGCGGAGGACACAGGCCCCAGGCTTCCAGACCACCTCACCACCAGCTGCCACACCGTGGCATGGTGACCCAGCTTCCGGACTTCAGCTGTCTCACTTATAAAATTAGAGTTTGGTTAAATGAACCAATAAAAATGCCTCGATTCTGTAATGGGTGACAAAATAACAAACAGTATTCCTTGGCCTTTTCAGAACTTTCTGCTTTTCCTTCTAGAGGAGGAGGAGAAGAGGAGGAATAACAGTAACAATAATATACAGGGTTAGCAATCTGTCCTGAATGGGTCTGAAATAAGCCTGCTCTTGAGAGACTGAGACCCTCTGAGGGTTCGCTGGTCAACCCTCCCACCACCTCCTCTTCCCTGTCTGCGACACCTGCAAGGTGCTAGAAATGCGAGGTCATAAACGTGACGCAGGGAAAAATAACGGGTTAGAGTTTCCCAAGACAGAGAAAAGAGGAAAACAATGACAGCAGAAGGCATTTAAAAAATGAATTTAACCAAGTCCCTAATACAGTCTGTCAGAGTCTCCTTCCTCATCACCATCCTCAGACATCTTACACACCAGTGAGCACAAACCACAATCCTGTGGTTCCACCAGATATATACTGGCAAGGGACATAACACAAAGTCGTAAGACAGAATGCACGTGAATTCACCATCATTTCAAAAATCGATCGTGCAAGTCCCAGAACGGGAGAGTGTGGCAGGGAAGGGGCGTGGTGACATCCTATAGCCATTTGCCGGGTGCTAGTTCCAACAGGTGGTGAGATTCTCACTAACTAGAGAGAGGGAGCCGGGAAGTTCGATCCAAAGGCCATCCTGCCAGGCCCTGAGAACTCGGGCAGTGAAACTAGAAGAATAAAGCTTCTTTTGGTGCCGTTCCCTTTTTTTCTGGATTCCGTGGGCATGTCTGGCTGGGGCTAGTGAATTAACCTCTTTCAATCAGCTCACTTCTCCAGCTGTCTTGACCACTGCACTCTGCACAATTGATTTGAATGGACTGCACAGTCCATCTGATCCCTCGTTAAAACAGACCGAAAGGAACGCGTTGGGCTTTTTCTCTACCTGTGCCATGGCAGCCTGGAATCGCAGGTAAACTCTTAGTATCTGAGCAGCAGTTTCCTTCCAATGTACGTGCTCTGAGTCCCCCTCGGGAAAAGAGGGACAGATGTGCACGCCTCTGGGCTGGGGGTTGGGTGGGGGAGGACATGAAGACCGCAAGTGACATATCAAGGAGGATTGCCGAGTCCAGGGGTTTTGGAAAGTATGTGCATGGCTGACCTGCTAAACCAAGAATGAACCCTGCAAGCCTCAGGTGCCCAAGGTAACGTCCACTTTCCAGCTGAAACACGTCTTGCCCAAAGCATGAGCAGGCGTCAGAGGGAGACCCAGCCGGGACCTGCGCACGCCAGCCCGCCTCCCCGATCACCTTCCTCCCGTTACTGTGTTTGCAGCGTTCTGTCTTCCTGACGTCCTTTCCTAACCCCCTGCATAGCCTTCTTAAATTATTCCACAACCTCACTGCTTTCCTTACACGCATTTTTTTTACTCAAAGGAAACGGAAAACATGCAAGACTAAGACCTTCAGTCCAAGGCAAGATGCTCTTTTTCTTTCCTTCCATTTGCTATATTTGAAGCAAAAAACAAGTTGCCTCTCTGTTTATATCAATTCGTTATAATGAGCCCACGATGCTTCAAAAAATGGAGTGTCTGGGGTGATTTGACAATTCATTGCCCGGAAACCCAAGGAGAGAACTCACTAAATCAGTCAGCAAAGTGGTCCTGCGGTGATGTGGTCTGTGAGGAACAAACAGAGCTTTGGATCTGTAACTACTTTCTGGAGGGAGAAAAGGTGGCATGGAGTGCTCCCTTGACTCCTCTAGAAAGAAGCAGAGGAACCCAAAGATGGAGGACCCTTTTGATGGCCTTCGAGGTCACCTCCTAACACTTTTCCTTTTGCCTAAAAATATCTACTCGGGTTCTTCTTCCCACAGCCCTGAACCCCTCTCCACCCCCGCCCCCGTACCCTCCATCCGCTCCATCACTGTGCAGGCTGTGGGGGCACCAGGGCAGCTCTGACTTCACCAACAACATCCAAAGCATCCTCATAGCTTCCTGACCCATCTGTTAGCCATTTAAAAAAAAAAAAAGCCACAGTCCCTCCCTCAGAATGATTCTCATCTTTAAGACACTTATGAAGCAACTCAGGGTGAGAGGAAGGAGCAGGTTTGAATGTGAAACGCTCTGTGGCACTGACATCAAAAGAGAGCCAGTCCTGGGGCAGAACCCTGCCCTTGGAAAACATCAGCAGCCCCTCATAGAACACAGTCCCAGGGAAGCACTGCGAAAGCTGCTCAAGAAATATTAAAAGCGGGGGATGCCTGCCCAGCCCATGTGGCTCCGTGGTTGAGCGTCGACCCGTGCACCAAGAGGTCGCTGGTTCAATTCTGAGTCAGGGCACATGCCCAGGTTGTGGGCCCGATCCCCAGTGGGGGGCATGCAGGAGGCAGCTGATCGATGTTTCTATCTCATCGATATTTCTATCTCACTGATGTTTCTATCTCTCTCTCCCTCTCCCTTCCTCGCTCTCTTAAAAATCAACAAAAAGATAAATAAAAGATAAAAATGGAATAAAATCAGTGGATGCCTGAGGCCATCAGCTTGAGCCTCAGCCTGGGCAGGTGGAAAGGAGAAGGTGAGGCAGGGATCCTGGTGGGGAAAAGGGTTTCAGTGGGGAAAGGGGGGCACCCAGTGTTTCTCCAGGTCCAGACCATGGGGTACCTCTGCCTGCCTCTTTCTCCTCCCTGCTCAGCAGAGAGCTGAGTTTCCCCTCAGACACTGACTCTCCCATGGAAGCAGGATGGCAGCGCCTAATCACGTCTAGAAAAGTCTACATCTGTTCTTCCCTGAAGGCACCAGAGAGGAAAGGCAACCCTGACCTGGGGAGTGTGTGCGCGTGGACAGGCGGAGGGCTGGCCAGCCTGGGAACCCCGAGGAGGCAGACGGTTGATCTTCGGGCTCCCCACTCAGCCCATGCCTACCCAGCTATCATCTTCGGAGAATCACACCAGAAAAAGCTCCTTGCCTTTTCAGAAAGGAAATGTCTGCTGAACTATTTCAAGGAACATGTACGCGAGTGCACGTCCCACTTTCTCCACCGCCCTCTCAAGAGTACACTTTCTTTCTTAGCCCCCATTCTCCCTCGGGAAAACTCATTATGGTGTAAATATTTACCTCGGTCTCCACCACACTCCCCTCTTCCCTCCCTCAATTCCCCAACCAGACATTCTGCACATTAAACTCCCTGAAATCGCAAGCGGTGACCTCTGAGGTGTGAGCCGAGTGAGCCGAGCCGTGGGAACATGCACACCCATGAGTCATGAGCAGCTCCCTGAAATGTGCACACTCACCCTGA
Organism: Tadarida brasiliensis; assembly: GCA_030848825.1. Taxonomy (NCBI): domain Eukaryota; kingdom Metazoa; phylum Chordata; class Mammalia; order Chiroptera; family Molossidae; genus Tadarida; species Tadarida brasiliensis. The sequence goes on from CM061273.1 coordinate 16,435,688, forward strand.
CACGCCGGGGAAGAGGTCGAGACGAGACGCTGCTGTGCCTGAGTTACCCAAATGTGAAAAATAAGTTCCCCCACCTGCCCAAGGTCACTCATAGAGTGTCCTAGAGGGATCGCTCATGCCCTGTCTCCCTTCCCCCCCAAACACAGAGACAGGCATTGTCCCCTACCTAACAAGCACCAACATGATGGTTTCCAAAGCACTGATCAGGCTAGACTGCAGCTGCTGGAAGAGGTGCTGTGAACTGAATAAAATCAGGAGTTGAATTTGAGGAAGAAACATCCCGTATTTACATAATGGTCTGAGAGCTGAAATTCATCTCCTTTCCCGTGTTTACCTCTCTTCCCCGACCCCAGAGAGAAACTGCCCCCAGTGGCATCACCACACACCCCAGTGTTGGGAGAGGAAGAGGTCAGAGTAATAGGGAGAGGAGAAAACACCAACAGGGACAGGGACATCTCCAGGGCCACAAGCCAGTAGAACACAGGCCAATGCCAGATCCAAACACCATCGTATTCTTCTAGGTGATGACGAATAAACTCAGTAGGAGGCGGCAAGGTCAGGGCAAGGGGCAACTCTCTCTAAGAGAACAATGGTTCAGAGAAGAAAGAAACCCAAAGAAAGGTTTGTGGAATCAACCAGAAGGCCACAGTCAGAGTGGGAGCTGTGATAAGAAGCCAGGACCACAGGAAGAGGTGAAAGGAGACAATCTTCAGGGGCTGGAAGCAGAGACAGAGCGATGATAAGGACCAAGTACATCTGCTCCAGGAAGGTGCTTGCCCACAGGCAATTCCTTCTCTGCTTTCCAAGGTGAGCAAATAGAATTCTCCATCAGAAAAGACCCAAAGGAGGGAGCGTCTTGTCCTTGTTTTGCTGTCCATCCACCTGTCCTCGGCCTCTGAGGACCCGCACTGACCACAGATCATTTGTCACAATTCCTCCATCAGTTCCTGGGACTAGTCCAGACATGGACTCCCTGCCTGAGAAGTCGGACGGGAGTGGAACGCAGGGCAGTGGCACCTTACAGTGACGAGTGAGGGTCATAAACGGGACTCCTGGAAGCACCCTAATTCCAACACCCACGTTTGTCAGCATTGGAGTACCCACATTTTGAGGATTTGACTCAAATAAATCTGCCAAGGAGTATCATCTTTTCTCAGCATCCACAATGTCAAGGGGAAAGAAATCATGTCCAGAAATTTCTATCTGCCTCTCTCTCTTCATCAAGGTATAGGTGATTAATGTGCACAGCAGTGAGGGAAGAAGGTTTTCAGGACAAAGGGAAAACAAGCAGAGTGCAGAGATGAGCTAAAGGGCTATGGCTCAGGGTGGGGGCCTGCTGGGTAAACTCGGAAGCGGGACCGGTCTGAGGGGTGGTCCTGGTTACTGGGGCCATGTACACCTCAGGTGCCAGAAATAGAGGAATTTCCTAGGGAAGGGTTTGTTCCCTGAAAGGACTCTGTTGAACCATGTCCAGCCATTCATCATCACGAGAGGACTGGAAGCAAAACGAAGTTTATATCCCCTGGGTGCTTTGTTCCTGGAGTTGTAAAAGAGGCCGCCTTTCCTGTTCTCTGGGCTTCGACTTCCCAAGGGGCTCCCTGGGAGCTAGAGAGGTAGGGTGGGAGGCAGTCAGGGCGAACCATGGACTACCTACCATATTTTGAGCTCTTGGCATAAGTTTCAGTAGGAGGCGGCCCCATCGCCTCCCAATTGTAAGCAGTGAAAGATGCCCAGCAGGTTTAGCACAGCAAGAGGTGTTAACTGGGAAAGTTCTGCCTACAGGGTTTAAAAGAACAAGTCCTCCAGGCTCAGCGCGGAAGATAAGCAGCCCACTCGGCAGGATGGGATAAGGAGACACCATCTGCCCTGGTCAACGTGGAATGGATAACGCTTTATTCCTTCTTCCCCCAGGAGGCATCCTTTGTATATCACCCCCATCTCTAACACCATCCAGTGTACACTAAGACACTTGGTACTCTTTCCCGTAAGGTTTCAACATGGGTCAATTTCCTTTACTGAAGATGATGCTACAGTCTGACTCAGAAAACCAAATGTATTATAAGAGCCTACACCTAAGTGCCCACATGCCATAAAAACGAAACCCTGGACTCCCATCCACGATTACAGAATTTGTAAAATTCTGATACTCAAACTTCACAGGCTCCACCAACCCTTACTTGACTCTGCAAATCCCCCTACCACCCCAGCACAAGAGGCAGATTTATTGCATGTCGAAGAAGCAAGGGTGAAATTGACTTCAGAGTCAGGAGAGACATGGCGAAGCTAAGAGGACAAGGGAAGCATGCTGAGAGGGGTGAGGCTAGGGAACCTGGGGGCGGGCACCGGGCAGAGAGCGCTCACCTGTGGATGTTCATCTCCCGCGGAGGGCGGTGGGCCTTGTCATAGGAGACCTTGGCGAAGACGCCGGCCACGATGACGAAGGCGATCACCCCGCAGGTGATGTAGACGGTGAAGTTGGTCTTGTCCTTCGCCGGGTCGTACTTGTTCTCTGGCCCCGGGGACACCACCTTGGTGCTGGGCGTCTGTACCCACACCGGGCTCTGGTAGTTGTTGCACTGGCGCTGGTCCAGCTTCTCATGGCGCTTCTTGCAGCAGAAACGGTAGTAGCAGGTGCCGCAGCAGTACAGGTAGCCGCTCTCGCTGTTGTTACACTCAAACTCCTTGTCGTACTGGCCGCTCACGTCGTAGTAACCCCAGCACGTCTCGTAGGTGACGGCCGCGCTGGCCGCCGCTGCCGCCGCCGCCACCGCCGCCGCGGGCTGTCCCCGCCGGCTCCCCGCCTCCGGGACGCCGGACGCCCGGGCGGTGCCGTTCAGCTCGCGGCCGCCCCGGGCCAGGGCGCCCCCCGGCCGCCGGCCCCCGACGGCAGCCGCGCCGGCGCTCAGGGTCCGGTTGGCGGCGCGGCCGCGGGCGCCCTGGGCGCCGGGCAGCAGGTCCAGGAACTCCAGCGAGAGCAGCAGCAGCAGCAGCAGGAGGCGCCGCAGCGCCATGGCGGGGCCGGGCGGGAGGGCGCGGGGAGGCTTCCGCGGCAGGCCGCTCCCCCGGCCGGCGGGCTCCGAGGGCGGCCGCGCGGGCCGGGCTGGCGGCGCGGGGCGATCAGTGGAGCCTGGGCGATGGCGCCATCGAGGCGCGAGCGGCGGCAGCGGCGACGGTGGCGCGCCGAGCGCACAGACCGGCCCGGCGCGGGCTGCTCTGCTCTCACGCTGCGCGCCGGCTCCGCGCTCCCCCTGCGGGCTCGGCGCGCCTCCCGGGCAGCCCCATCCCCCGCCGGCGGCGGCAGCGGCCCCGCGCGCGGCTCGGCTCAGGCAGGACCCGAAGCGCAGCTCCGGGAGGCGGCGGTGGCGTGGTCCCGTCCGGGCGGGTCCTGCGGGACAAGACAGGGAGCCGGTCACGGGGTGGAGCGACCGGTGCTCCGGGAGGCGGGAGGCGGGCGGCGAGCGGCGGGCGGGGAGGGAGCGCGCAGCCCTCGAGGAGTGAGGCTCGGGGCCGGGAGGGGCTCAGAGCCCGCTCCCGAGACGGGGCCCGGCGCGCCGGCCACCGAGGGCGCACGAGCCGCCTCTCCGGGCGTCACACCGCCACTGGAGCCCCGGACCGCCCGCCCCGCAGCGCGCTCCCGGCGCAGGCGGGCTCCCTGGGACGGAACCGGCTGCGGCTGGGGTCAGGCGGCAGGTCCGGGGAGCGCGGCGGCTGGACCTCACTCACTCACCATGCCCGGCTGCGACTGCAGAGCGGCGGCGGCGACCAGGCGGGAGCGCAGCGGCAGTAGCGAGCGAGTCGGGAGCCCGGCTCGCCGCCTGCACTGGAGCCGGAGCGTGTGTGAGAGGGGCGAAGACACACGCACTCACACTCCCGCACACACGGGAGCGCCGCGAGGGGAGGGGAGGGAGGAGAGGGCAGCCGCTCACCGCCGCCCACGTTTACACGCCCTGGCACCGGGTGGGAGGGGGGTCCTCTTTGCTTCTTCCCCCTCGCGGCACTTGAAGCTCCGCGTCACCAAAGCTCAGGACACCCGTTAATCAACAAGGCGAACCAGGCGGGCAAAGAGGGGGCCAGGAGTCGGGCGGGAGTGCACCTTCTGTAGCTGGCCGACGGAAGACCAAACCTTCCCTGCCTTTGCCTGGTCCAGCCCTGGCAGCGGGTCCCACCCTACCAGAGGCCCGGGCTGTGCTCTGCCAGAGCGGGAGCTGGGGTTTCTGCAAGCCTTTGCCTCTCCCTAGTGGCGACGCTGGCTGCGGAGAGATGAGGTCAAACCCATTGCTACAGGTTCCTAAACTGAGACCAAGGGTCAAGTGGCTTGTATGCGGTTATTGGGCTACCAGTGAGCAGAGCCTACATTCTCTTCCCCTTGGGCACTCTGCTTCCCGCCCCGCCTCCAACGTGCACACAGGCACAAAACAGCCTAGCTCTGGGTGACTCCTCTCATGCCCTCTTTCCAGGACTTTTTCCAGAGCATGGGGGCAGAGCTAGAAAAGCTGTCTGAGCCTCTAAGACTCAGATTTGAAATCCGTTTGTTGTAGCTGACAGGGGTGGGGTGGGGTGGGGGGTGCAGAGAGTGGTGTTCCTGTACGGTTGCTGATCTGGTCTGTGGAAAGAGGCCCAGATCTAAATCTCAAAGCTATGAGACCACCCTAAAAGAGAGTCACAAGCACCCTCTTTGGCATGTGTCATGGAGGAGGTGGGGAAAATGAACAAAAAGCAGAGGCCACTCCCGAGATCCTGCCTGCCTGCCCTGGCCTTGTGTGCATGTCCCCAGAGGGCTTAGGTTGAAGGCAGAGAGCAGGATGGGAGGTGTGAGGAGTAGAGAGTGGCCCCAAAGCTGTCCATGCAGTCCCATTCATGCATGACCCAAACCAAGGATGCCCCATGAGAGAAAGACAGCCTCTTCCTGGAACTGCAGAGTGGACAAATCAGCACTAAAACAAAGATTCCAAGGCACAAGAAGGAGACACTGATCCTAGAATGTGAGGTGCACGAACACCCCACTTACTGCTATCTCTCCATTCCCTCCCTCTTCCTCTGTACTTCCTCCCATCCCCTCAACTTTCTCTCAGCTGCCACCCTCTTCTTAATGATTCTGTTGTAGGACTATTTATTTAGTGCCTACTCTCCACGAGGCATTGTGGTAAGTGCTGAGATGGAAGTTGAATAAGATAGTCTCTTTCTTCAAAGAGGGGACCGATAAACAAATGATCACCCTATCATGGTTATTTCCCACAATAAAGGTGGGCACAGAGTGCTCTGAGAGAACAGTTAACAGATACCCACCTAGCCCTGGAGGAGAAAGGTGGGAGTCAAAATCAGCTTTCTGGACGCAGCGATGAGCAGAATCTTGAAAAATGACTAAGAGTTAACACAGCAAACGAGAGTGGAAGGACACATGTAGCAGAGGGGAACATCATCAGCAAAATCAGGAAGACATGAAGGAGGGAGGCTGTGTGAGCAGGGGATAGAGCAAATTAGCATAAACTCTGAGGGAGTCTTCCAAATAAAGCTGGCAGCAGAGAATTGATCCCCTGCCAAGGAACTTGAATTTATTGTACGGGAATTATTGGTGGGCTTTACTCAAGGGGAAGACGCTGTCAGATTTCGCTGGATCTCTAAGTCAACAGGAAACACTGGATGGGAGAAGAGCAGCAGCGAGCTGCTCTGACAAGCCGGGTAAAAGCCTATGACGGGATGAAGTCAATTACTGGTAGTTGGTGCCCATCGTGCAGATGACAAGCATAATCGGAAGAGCAGATTCAGCCCTGGCAGGTGTGGCTCAGTTGGTTGGGCATCGTCCTGTGCACTGAAAGGTCAAAGGTTCAATGCCTGGCTAGTGCAGGTGACCCGGTTGCTGGCTTGATTCCTGCTAGGGGGCGTGCAGGAGGTAGCCGATCGATGTATCACTCTGGCATCACTGTTCCTCTCTCTCCCTCTCTCTTCAAAAATCAATAAAAATATTTTTTAAAGAGTGAGAGCGGGTTCAGAACAGCAGTAGTGATGGGCATGCTGAAGTGCCTTTAAGAGCTCTCAGTGAATCTGTCCAGCACAGGGGTTTCGAGCTCAGAGCAGAAAAGAGCGTATGCATTTGGGAGTCATAACATTTTCTTCACTCTCATACTATATGCAGGTTTCAAGTCAGTCCCTCTTCCCAGAGCTTTCACCTTCTCTTCATGATTCCAGAATTGCCCATTCCATGTCTGGGAGCTTCCTCGAAATGGGTAGAAATGCGTCTTCCTCGTGTGGGACTCTGTCAAGACTTGATCAGTGGCACTGAGTAAGGGGAATCGGTTTGGTTCCTCAGACCACCACCACCCACAAATATATTCTGAACCCCTGTGCTCGTAAATGGTAGCATTAACACGCTCACAGAAGATAAGAGTATCATCGAGTTGGATAGGATCTTAGGGGTTATTTATTCCGAACCTTACTGCAGTACATTATACTTCTTTTTGCGATTACAGTTCACATTCAATATTATATTCGTTTCAGGCGTGCAGCATAGTGGTTAAACATTTATATAATTTATGAGGTGATCCCCCGATAAGTCTAGTACCCACCTGGCACCCTACATAGTTATTACAATATCATTGACTACATTCCCTATGCTGTACTGTCCCATGTCAATTTGTACTTCTTAATCCCTTTGCTGACACTCCCAGCCCTCCTGGTTTGCCCCTTGCAGTAGTCCAGCTTGGTTGATCCATTGCCTACGTTCTCCTTCAAAATGCAATGCCTGAATTGTTGACAGTATGAAAGCGTCCTTCCTTTGTGGTTTAGACTCATTCAAAAGTTCCAGAAAAGAATCATCTTTTTCAACACCTGCACGAACTTCAGACAACCCTTCGGCTCAGGGGAAAGGGACCTCATCATGGCTCTAGAAGACAGAGCCCAGCTGGACTGAGCCAACCACGGTAATCTCGTTCCTCCTGCCAGAGATTTGTTAAGAATGGGCATGTGATCCAGTTCTGGCCAATGCAACGTGAGGGAACTGTTGAGAGATTCTGGGAGGTTTTCCTTGCCCTTAAAACAAGTGGTATGTCCTCTACTTTTGCAGGGGTTGTTTCTCTGGATGTTATGACCTTGAGGGAGAGGGGTGGTGGTGGCAGAAACCAGTGGTTAGTTGAAACTGATATTCGGTATGATAGTCATTCATGCTACTCACTAAATATCTCTATCCCCCAGACATATAGTAGAATTGCAATTCTGGGGTTCATTTGTGAGTAGAAGGGGAAAGTGACTTAGTACTAACTGGTCAACAAATCATGAGCAGAAATAATGTGCATTATTTCTGAACCAGGGCATCTAATTGCCCCTTCCAGATACTCTAAAGTTCTCATTTTCTTCCAGCGTAGTGATCAGCAACGTTCCATTGGAAGTGACTTCGTTAGGCTGCAAGTGACAACAGTGAGCAGCGCCCACAAACAATAAAAACAGTGCCCACCGTGGACGTCTGGCACGAGTAAAAGTAAACTTTCTTTTTCTTCTTAAAGCCACGAGAATTGGGGTCCCTGACTGCAGCGTATCCTACCCCATCCTGACTGACACTGAAGTTGGAAGATAGAAGATGATGGAAGATGGAACGAGCATTTTTGAGCCACTCATGGAACGATGCCCAGGGTTCTCCCAACTCTGGTCTTCCCGTAATGTGAAATAATAAAATTTCCATTTGTGTAATCCTATTTGAATCCAGAGTTTCTCTTAGATGCAGCCAAAGGCATCCTGATGGATACATTATGTATTTTCTGCCTCCATTCTGGCTTGCTCTAGGGTTTCTACCTAGCTATGCAAATGTGCACTAATCTTACACTTCCATAGAATTCGGTTTTCTCCTCTATAAAATGAAGGGCTAAGTGGAGGGAGTGTTTCTAACAAGTCATCTTCATTGTGTCTTCCCACTGTGGCTTCATGACCCATACCATCTGGTCCCTGCCATACTTCTGAGCTCTTATCTAACGGCTCACTCCTTACTCACTCCCTCCAGCCACACTGGTGTCCCTGATGTTCCTCAAAGCCTTTGCATTTGAGGTCTGTCTGGAACCCCTTCAAGTCCCGGATGTGTGCAGTATTCTAGGTTTCTATTTAAACACCACTTCTTAAAGAGGTTTCGCTGACCATCCTGATGAAGACAGCACAACTGTCACACCACTATCCATCACTTCTTCTTCCACCAGGATCTGTCTTCTTCCAGCATGATGCTTTTTTATCACGGCATTCACCACGAAGAGATACACTTTCATTAGGTATTTTTTAAAAGTCTATTCTCACCTTCCACTAGAATGTCTGCTCTTGTTTGAACCTTGTTGTCTGTTTGACTGTGGTGTTCTCAATGCCTGGAACAGTACCTGGTACACAGTAGGCTGAGGTGGACACGGAAAGACTCATCTTTAGCTGACAGCTCCCTGGGGGTCTGCCTCAGGTGTAGAAACCTGCCACTTCTGGGAACACAGCCTTCCTTCCCTGGGTGGTCCACATCCATAGACTAATCAGGTTGAGGGTATAAAGGGCCCAGCCATCTTAGCCCAATACAGAAACTCTGATGGACAGTATTTTCTCCAAAGTTCCAGAGCTCCCTGAGGCTAAGGCTTTGATGAGTTTGTATTGCATCTACCCAACCTGCCTCCTCCCTCATTTCCATGGGTGTTAGTCCCTGAAAATGAGCCAAGCTTGCATGCCAAAGTTTGTCTCAGCATCTATTACAAGAGATCTGAGCCTGGCACATAGGCATTCAGAAAATCTGTGAATGAATGAATGAGTCTATGATCCCCAAATTCCCTCAATGGCATCCCTATGAGTGATTATATAATTTTTGTTTTAGCATATCTAGTGGCAAGTTGGAAACTCTCTCCTAAGGCCATAAATTCCAATGTTAAATAGTTCTAATAGTTAGAAAATTAGAGTCCATTGAGTTTCCTTATTGTTGCTGATAGGCAAATCAATTTATTAGCTCATACTGAGCTTATTGTTGATTGGAGTATTTTTCACACCTATACTATTTAGGATGATGTTTTGCATTTATGTGAAATACTTCATACATATTGTGGTTAATTTTAAATTTGAGCCTATTATTCCAGACTTTTAAGCATTTTAGGAACCTGTCATCCAATATGCTATTTCTCTCAATGTCCTAGAGATCTGTTCCTTGCCTCCCAACACTTTTCCCCCTTTCTTTCAGCCACAGTCTCTAATCTTTATTCAGAGATTTCCCTCCATCACCCTCATCCCATGGGATCTTCACGAGGCTCCACGTAACCCAGATTTAAGCTGAACAACACATCTTAACTCCTTAGCCCCAAAATCTGGACAGAGTAAGTCAGTGGCAGAAGCTTATCCAATCAGATGACCCACAGGACTTGTGTGGACAGGATTGAGAGAGACGCTCTCTCTTTCCCCTGGGAGGAGGTAAGCGTGGCACTGTGGCACCTATCTTGTCTTGTGAAGGCAGAACCCAGGGCTGCCGGGCCCCATAAGAAGCCTGAGAAAGGAGCCAGCAAGATACTAGGCTGAACCAAGAGATGGAGGAAACATAGTCTTGCTGGCAACATCTGAACCTTGAATGTAGCTTCATCTGAAGCCTGCCTACACCCACACTTTCATGTCACCAAAGCCAATGTATCCCTACTTTAATTTAGCTCCTTTTTCTTTCTCCACCTAGAGAGTCTTAACCAACACAACTGACCTCAGAGTTAGTTGATCAACATGACCAAAGGTTTAAGTTTGAAGAAGTGGTTTTGCTCTCCTCTGAATAACCTGTCACATCCTCTACTCTGTTTCATGTCAGGTGAGGGCTGGGGGCTGGGGATGAAAGGAACTGGACAGGTCAACCTGTGGGAGATAAGACAGGTGGCCATTCATAGCTGATGTCATCAAGGTGACTCTAAACAGAATTTAGGCTAGGACACTCTAGTTCACTGACAGCAGCTAGGAGAAAGTGTAGATGTAGATGAGTGTGTTCCTGGCATGAAATCTACATCAGAGTGGGACAAGATCAGAGGGGAATAGCCAGCTGTTGAAGATTATTACAAAGGTACATGCAAGCTTACCAGACCCAGTGCCCAAGGGACACATCAGTTACGGAAATTGTCAGAAACATGGTATCCATTCAGATAGATAGAATACAGTAGATGTACAAGATTGGGGGATCGAGGCAATCATTCACAGAACCAACAGAGCAGATTGGTTGGGAGCAGGGCCCCGGGTTTGGTGGTGTCCTGGAATATTGGCAGAGTGATGCTGAGGAGCTGAAATCAGGGATCTAACCAGTATCCCTAGTCAAAAGGTTTAGCCAATCGAGCTATTGTGGGGAGGTGCATGAAGAGGTTCAACTTGGAGGTTTGTTCCCTTGTGTGGTTGACAGCAAAGGCGACTTGGGGAGCAACCTGGGAGCCGGAAGCCATGGTTGATTCTTACTTGAGATTGGGAGTGGCATTGAGATTGGCGGGGGATGGCCCACACCCCTGCCATGCTTTCTGTCTCAGACATTCATTCTGTCGGTGAAACCAACTGTAAGACATGGGGGAAATCGGCTTTAAGAGGAACAGGGGCACCAGCAAGGGCAGGGAAACAAATAGGTAGATCAATGAGTATAGATGGCCATCTCTCGTTGGCTATGTACGGCCATCTTCATGGTCACATGATGTTCTTGTATGCAATTTGCTCTCCAAATGTCCCTCTTTTAAAAAGGACGTCAGTCATATTGGATTGGGGTCCACCCTAATGACTTTATTCTGATTGTATTACCTCTCTAAAGACCCTGTCTCCAAATAAGGTCACCTTGTGCATTACATGGGGTTGGAAATTCAACATATGAATTTGAAGGGTGGGAAGGAGGCACAATTCAATCCCTAACACCTGCTCAATGATGTGATCGATATAAAACATTATGAAAACCTGTGCAAATGATAAAAAGGAAGAGAGGTCATGTTTGCCACCATCTGTCATTAGAGAGATGTTAGAGAATGCCAGTTTAGGTTATACTGGAAATGACTGGTATTTTTCCTACCCTTTTCAAGACTCAAAGCAAAATAAGCGAGATTCCAAAAAGGAAGCAAAGGAAAGGGAATGCCTTTTCCTGGCATTTCCCTCCTAGACATGGAGTTCAGGAAGTTTGCATCATGCATAATTAGAATTCTAGACTTATGGTATTTCAGAATTGGATGGGTGCATGAGAACATATTTCCTCTAGACTCTATCTTCCAAGCCTGCATCTAGTCATGTGAGAAAAAGAATGACCTCAGTTTATCTCTATGGCTAGCCTGGCCTCGGGTTACCCATCTCTGCACTTATTTATTCATCCTTCATCATTTGTTCTGCCAATCAGTCCTTCAGTAAATATTTAATGAGCCCCTACAATGTGCTAGTCACTGGGTAGACCCCAAATTACAAACAAATAAATCACACTTTCTGACTTGCATCTGTAATCCTACTTAGGACCTCACAGAACTATTACCTTCTCTCTACCACATGCCAGATGTTACCAATGGAATGTTTGTGTCCTGCCTCTTACCCCCAATTCACATGTTGAAGCTCTAACCCCCAACGTGATGATATTTGAAGATAGAGACTTAGTAGAATGATTAGGTTTAGATGAGGTTATGAGGTTGGGATCCAAGGATGGAGTTAGTACACTTACAAGAAGAGGAAGAGGCCCTGGCTGGTTTGGCTCAGCGGTTAGAGCATCGGCCCACAGACCAGAGAGTCCCGGGTTCGGTTCCTGCTAAGGGCTCATACCTGGGTTGCAGTTTGTTCCTGGCCCTGGTTGGGGTCGTGTGGGTGGCAGCCAGTTGATGTGTCTCTCTCACATTGATATTTCTCTCTCTCTCTCTTTTCCTCCCTTTCTCCCTCCCGCTCTGTCTGAAGATAAGTGCAAAAATGTCCTTGGGTGAGGATAAAAAAAAAAAGAAGAGGAAGAGACCAGAACCTTTTTGGCCACGTGGGACGCAGCAAGAAAGCAGCCGTCTGCAACCCATCAGAGAGTCATCTCCAGATACCAGTCCTGCCGGCACCTTGGTCTTAGATTTCCAGTCTCCAAAACCTTGATAAATAAATTCCTGTTGCTTAAGCCATTCAGTGTGTAGTATTTTGTCATGGCAGCCTAAGCGGAGACCAGAGACTGGAAGGCAGAAGTACCTCTTTAAGAGGACCTCAGAAATGTTTCTCCCCTAGCTGCCTGTCTACTAGCTCCCTAGGTCAGTTAGGTCATGAGCTACACTGCCAGCAGGTTGCCTTAGCACATTCAAAACACCTGAGGAGGTGTTCTGGAAACCCAATAGAAGAGTCTGGCATGTGGGCCACATGTGAACTCAATGTCTTAATGGCTTCTTGAGAAATAGCCCTTCGTAAAGGGCTGCTTTCCTAATGAGATCACCCACAGCTCAGTGACAGGTGACTGTCAGAACAGTTCAAGCATAATTCTCTTACATGAGGTAGAGATGGTCTTAGAATTCTGTTTTAATTCTGTAGACTTATTGCCCCCAAACTGAAACATTTATGAGAGCAAGGGGGTGGCATTACAAGGGACACCATCATCATTGGTTGTTATGTGCTTTTGACTGAAAGATGTCACTGGTTTGCAGCAGGAGGAAATGCACACTGGGGTTAGCTCTTCCCTTGATCACCACACCGCCACTCCCAGCTCTCCACAAGCCGATTCTGCGCCTCACTATTGCCTTGTTCTCTCTGGTTGGGATTTATTGATATTTTATTCAAAACCACCATGAATTAACCTCCAAAAATATATTTCCCTGTAAAACTAGGAGGCTTGCTTGAGCGTGTTCAACATAGATGGGATGTTTTCTTAGCATGGGGTTTGTATCAGCCAGTGTTCTGTATCAATGTAAAATGTTCTTCATTCCTCTATCGCTGCCTTTACATTGCATCTCTTGTCTGTTGTCTCTTGGGTCACTTTGAATTCTGTCTGTGACTTCCATGAAATTAAACATGCCATAGACTGTGGTCTCTTCTGTAGACTAGGGACTTGTGATTTTAAAAATCCACCAAAAATGGTTGGTGTGGCTTTTCTTTTTCCTTTAAAGTAAAAAAAAAAAAAAGACACAATTAACTAATTGGATTGAATCCACTGATCTAATCCAATTGACCAGGCACAGATTGGTCATTAATACAACCAAATGAATAAACAGCAATTCTTGACTCTGTCAGGATGTAGACACTATCTGGATGGGACATCTGTTGGTTGAGTGCCAAGCTAAGGGTGAATCATTGAATAGGCAAATGCCACCATTAAAATAACTGAGGTAACTGGGCTGAAACGGACCAATTTTGTCATTGCTAACTCTCATCCATTTTCAGAACGACTAACTCAATCCTGGAATTACTTCAACGGACAGACATTCGTTCTGCTATCCTGAGCCTTGATCAAGACTTGGAATAACCCCCTCTGCTGGGTCTGAGTACCAGCTTCAGGAGGAAGGGCTGCCCCACAGATGCTTAGCGAGGGGATTTCCAGAGATACTTGGCCAGAGAACCTAAGAACCACCTTTTTGACATGTGCTTGAGGGTCTGGTTTTCTAATTTATTTTGTAAACCCTAGCTCAGCACCTGATACTGCCTGCTCATTTCACCCTCCTGTTCATGCCCCAGCCCCCAGCTCCATTTCCATCTTCTAGAAGCCCAAGCTTGGGGAGAGGAGATGAGCTGCCTCTAAATTCTTCTACCAGGATGAGTCACCAGGGGCTGAAGGACAAGGTCACGGTGATGTTGGTATATTGATGGAGGCAGCTACAAGGCTGTGGGCAGTTCCAGATCAAAGAGAGGAACTGGGACCAGAATCCAGAGACGTACAACATTGGAGTTGTGCTCAGGCCATTTAGAATGAGCACAAACTCAGTGAAATCACACTTGGAAAGTGAAACAGAGGATTCATTTAGAACCAGGCAGTCAGCCCAGAGAGGTTACACCATAGAAGGAGGGCAAGGCGGGGCAGTGAATTAAATCCGGCAGACCTAGGAGACCTCCGAGCAGGAAAGGTGATGATTCAGTGTCTGTTCAGCAGCTGGGAATAAAGGCATCCACGAGAACTGACGAACAGAGCAAGATATTGTCACTGGGTCCAGTCACAGTGACAAGGATCCTGGCCAAGAAATGGCTCATAAGTTTTCAGCTTGAGCAGTTATTTATCCCAATGCATGGGCTCTCCAGGGGGCAATCGCTAGAGATGTAACTGAGATGTGGCAAGTGTGATGAGGGTCTGTGCCTACGTGGCCTCTACTAGCCCATCTGGTTGAGGGCACGCAAATCCCTCCATGTGACTTTTATCTCAAGTCCCACCTCAACCCCTGAATGGAGTTCATCAATATGCACAACACACATTTGCACGATGTTCATGATTGACCATCATTTTTTTCCCTTTTATTTTACCCCCCTCCCATTCTTTCAGTCTGATATCTTCTCAATTTGTTTTCATCAACATGTTCCCATTTTTGCACATATTCCCCTAGGGTATTTTTAACACATTTGATTTCAGGATATGCCATTCCCTCTGGGAGATAATATATTCCAGGAGAGGAGAGAAAGTTTGGCAAAAGAACTTAGGAATTTGGTCTTAATTCTCATCTCGAAAGTACTTATTGTCCTCTGTCAGAATGTCCTTGTTTGTCGCTCTGTCACCTTGATAGGGATTACATGGTGTACAGCAGTGGTCCTTAACCTGGGATGACGGTGAACCTCTTGAAACTCTAGCAGAGTTGCGTGTGAGTGTGTTTGTGTGTACACGCATGTGTGTGTGCTGTCTGTTTTTTAGGAGACATTTCATCAGACAATCAAATGAGTTCAGACCCCAGAAGAAAAAATAAAAACATCGGTCTAGGGAAAAAAAACCCCTAAAATTTAAATTAAATAATTAAATTAAATTCAGAGGACCCAAACTCCAGTCTTAAGGCGACTTTTCACTAGTTTAGCTACTAGTTCCTGACCTCCTGTGGCACAGTAGCCTTTGATGTAAAATAGAGAAGGTCACAGGGTCGTAAGGATCAAATGAGATCACAGATATTCAAGTTTTTTGGAAATTCACAGGCTCAATAAAAGTGTTTCTTTTTCATATTCTGCCAAATTGCAAAACATAAGGGCTGGATGGAAAGTCACACAAGCCAGTGCCGGCAGCCCGGATGAGCTATTTCCAAAGCCCGCACATGTCCTCTGTGATGGTGTCTTCCCGAAGTCCTCACTAGCTTTGTGTGTATCAGAAGAGTCGTGGCAGCGGTCCAGTTTATTAATCAGTTAACTGGCTATTTGCACCAATGTGATTCTGCATTCTGGCCTCACCGTTGGTGTTTGGATCCTACTCTCCCTTCTGGTGCGTGAATGTTGTTACCGAGGGCACAGTACCCGGGGGAGAGCTGCCCTTGGAAAACCACTGTTCTAAGAGGTTTCTGAAATTAGCTCTGTGTGGCATCCACTTTGCTACCAGCTCCAGTGACAGCCAGTTCAGATAAAGGATGGGATAGTTGAATGTTTCTCCTCCAACTGAGAAGGGCTTTGACCTGAGTGGAGCCCTGGATGAATTTGGAATCTGAGTCCAGAGTGATCCCAGCTAGCAAATTAGACAAGAAGCCAGATCGAAAGAGGCCGGAGTCAGGCTCCCAAGGGACAAGGTTATACTTTATTACCCAGAGAGTAACACCTTTTAATTGGGTAACAGCAAAATAAAGAGGTGGCAGCCTTCTCCTGCGTCTGACTTACTCACACATCAAACGGGTTTGAAAAAACAAAATCCTTTTCTCACTTCATTTAGAAGTTGTGATTTTGATTAGGAAAACGAAGGGCCACACAGGAAACAAAATATGAAACAGGAGGAGGCTTCTAACTGATAAGACCTGAATTTATTAGAAAGTCCCCTTAGAGCACGCATCATGAAATGAAAACACCTTTATTAATTCAACAGTAAGAGGAAATGTTGGTCGTCTGATATCAGGAAAGGAGAAATCACCTCCGTAGGCGGCAGCGCGGGAGACATGGGTGTATGCGGACCGTTTAATTTTCAATGATGCGAAGGTCAACCGCGTGGATCCCTTCCCACGTTTGCTTCTTTCCTGCTATGGCTCAGGTATCCTCCCCCGGCAGCAAGCCTGGAACAACCACACTGGCTAGCTGGAAACACTGTTTTCGCTTCCAAAGGAGACTACCTGAAATACTCGGCGTTTATCAGACATTAAATTTTAAAACCACAGCTTGTAACCATTATACTTTTTTACAACATAAACATGGCTCTTGGGGGGCTGTGCCGCTTCTGGGCTCCGATGGTAACAGCAAGGTTTTCCTGTCCGCCTGGACCCCGTTCCACGGCGTGATTGGAATTGATGGTTGCAAGTGACGACGTTGCTAGACTACTACTAACAACGTCGATGCCTTATTCTGCTTTCTCCGGCTTCTCCTAGTATCCTTCTTCTGTTCCAAGAGCTCATTCAGGACGCCTCGTCACATTGACTTGTCACGTCTCCTTAGTCTCCTCTGGACTGTGACACCTTCTCAGACTCTCCTCGTTGTGGTTGACCTTGACAGGTCGGAGGCATAATAGCCAGGCATTGTGTAGAGTGTTCTCCCACTTGGGTCTGTCTGATGGTGCTTCTCGTGGTTAGACTGGAGTTATGGGTGCTTGGGAAGAAGACCACCAGGGTGACGTGCCATTCTGATATCAAGGATATAAGCCAAAGCTGTGGTTGAACAATAGTGACGCTGATCCCCATCGCCCTGCTGAGGGAGAGTTTGTCAGATTTCTCCACCGTGGAGGAACTCTGTTATTCTCTCTCTTCCTACCGTACTCTTCGGAAGAGAGTCGTTCTGGGCGGATCACACGGAAGGAGAGGAGTCGCTCTCGGCCCCCACGAAGGGGGCGAATGTTCATACATTATTTGGAATTCTTCTCCACATGAGATTTGTTTTTCCTCCTCCGCCATTTATATATCCAACCATTTATATCAGTATGGAGTCATGGATATTTCTACTTTGGGGTATAATCCAGTACTACAGTGTTCCCTTCTTGCTCAAATTACCCGGTGGTGTCCTTTGGGAGCTCTTTCCGTTGGCTCGCGTGTCCATGTGACACTCCTTCGTGGGGTTCTTGTTTTGTGTTGGTTTTGAGTACGTTCTGATGTCCCAGTGCTGGAAGACCGTCCAGGCGGAGGTAACACACCAGACTCAGTCACTTCCCCATGGAGCTGTGCTTTCTGTAGTTGAAGAATTGTATTACTTCTCTCTCCCTCCTTTTCAAAATGATCCATTTATGTCACTCTCTCCCAACCTCCCCCCCCCCCACTGTCACCTAACCTTAGAAATCCCAATCTCTCCCCCTGATTCCTTACCATTCT
Organism: Tadarida brasiliensis; assembly: GCA_030848825.1. NCBI lineage: Eukaryota > Metazoa > Chordata > Mammalia > Chiroptera > Molossidae > Tadarida > Tadarida brasiliensis. The sequence goes on from CM061273.1 coordinate 16,453,012, forward strand.
CCTTAGTGCCTTTAAAATCTGCCTCACAGATGCCTCTAAGACCGGAGATTTTTATCACGTTTGCATGGCCTTCTCTTATCTCTCTCACTGTTTGTTCATGTCTCTACTGAGCATCATTCCCCTCCCTGGCACCGTGGAGCTGTGAGCTGGAAAGGAAGGAGAGCAGCGGCATACTCGGGGAAGTGAGCTCCAGCTAGCTCCTGGGTGGCACGTTATTTTTAATGAATGCTGCTGCCATTTTCTCAACTTCCCGGCCAAATGAATGCACCAAGAATTGTGTTAGCATCTGCAGCAACAAATAGAGAGAAACAGCAGTTTAAAAGGAGAGGGGACTGCCCCCCACCCTCAATCTGGGCGCCTTCTGGAGCGTGGCACCGTTCGCGTGCAGATGGCTGAAGCGCAGCAAGTCGAGGAGTTGGAACCCGATGTCTCAGGAACATATTTCCCTATAACTGGCGGCGGTTCCCACTCTCCATCACTCTGAGAGACTTTGCAGAAGACGAGTTCCTGATGAGCTCCCTGCAAATCCCACCTTGCGGGGAGCACGAGAGGAAAAACTGAGCCCCCCAGCACCTTGCTGTTCATTTCCAGAAAGAACGGGGATCCCAGGGACACTGCACTCTCCCTCTGCACTTCAGGTCGGCAGGCCCTTCTCCCATTCTTCAGAGCGCCACCCCTAAGTGAGCCAGACGATTTCCTTGAAGTTTGGTTCAGCAAACGGTTCTTGAGGGCTAAATGCACACCAGTATCCATGGCCGTGGTAGAGGTACAAAGGGGTGTATGCTACCGCCCACAGTCCAGTGCAGAGAGGACAGTAAACTCTCAGCAGGTGACATCAGACAATGCGTTATCCTTAGGACACAGATCAACATGTACATGTTATGTTATATCCATAGACTCTGGGCTTTTATCCATTTTTTATTTAAAAAAAAATCTTTTGTTTTTAGATAAGTAAACCTGTTATTCATTATATTTTAATGTATCAAAAAAGAATATGTGAATGCATTCTTCTTTTAAAAAATAAAACATTACAGATGAAGCTAAAGGTCCCTCAGACAAGCAATCACCTCCTCCTTCCCAAACCCACCTATACCTCTTCCTCCCCAAATCCTGAGGCCACTGCTGTTTGGGGCTTGTTGTCTATCTTGCCAAAGAAAAGTATATTTTTTCAAAAAATGAGGCTCAAATTCAGCACTGTCCGATTCAAAACAGCATGACTGACAACCGCAGCCTCATCGCTCCCCTCTCCTCCGTTCTGTTCTGCCTGTCACTTCGCCTGGGTTGGTGATAAAATTCCAGGCAATGCTTGGAATGTGGATGAGCCACGATGGCTTTTGTCAAAGCCGAGTAATTAGAATTGAAGAGATAGGCTGGGGCTGGGGAAAGCATGCAGATGTCCTCATTGATTACTCCATTCTGGACCAGGGCAAGGGGGCCGGGCCAGGGAAATGAGCAAGGAACGCCAATCACCAAGAGGAGCAGTACGGAGCGGAGCGCAAAGCTGGAGGAAGGGTCCGAGCTGAGGTGGAGACCTGGACAAGGAGGACCGTGGTGCCTGGGCCCGGGGGGGACTGGGAACAGCAGGGCTGTGCAGGCAAAGCCATTGCCTTTGAACAGAACATAGTCCCAGGCAAGAGCCAGTGTGATTCCTAAGGAGAGTTGGTTTGACCAGGACTTCCTGCCAGGCATGTGCTTTTATACTTTTATTTATTTATTTCTCTGCTTCAGAAAACTTTTTCAGGTTGTTTTATTTACAATGCCAACTTTTTGTTTTTTTAATTTTGTTTCTTTATTGATTTTAGAGAGAGGAAGGGACAGGGAGAGAGAGATGGAAACATCGATGAGAGAGAACATCGATTGGCCGCCTCCTGCATGCCCCCACTGGGGATCTGGCCCACAACCTGGGCATGTGCCCTGACCGGGAATCGAACCAGCGACCTCCTGGTGCATGGGGCGACGCTCAACCACTGAGCCACATCGGCTGGGGCTACAATGCCAACTTTTAAAAGGTCACTAAAGTTAACTGGACAATAAACTAGGAAGAAATCGCTTTACAAAAAGAAGGAAAGCCCAAAATGCCACTTTTTATAGAGAACCCACAATTCAGTTTTATTCAGAGCAAAGAAAAAAGAAACTTTTGATCATACTGGAAGAAACTCAGCCATAGGTTTGGAATCTGTACCCAAACTACACATGCAGTGAGGACAGTATTCTGCTAATACAATGGATTTCTCCTGCATTGGTCTACCGTTTGTCTAATGTTAACAATTATAAACAGAGCAGTGCAACTAGTATTTGGAACAATCCTTACAGTGTTACAGTGTCAGGCACAACTTTTCACTTCTCTTGTACTTTTACACTTTTAATTAACAGTATCCAGATCGAGAAATAGAACATTTCCAGAAGTGTAGTAGCTCTCTCTTCACCCCCATAAGAGACTTGAGATTCTCCTTGACGACCCAATTCGAGGTGTTCCGTCACAGTCTCTCAGGGCCCCAGAGCGCTCAGCAGGACAGAGAAAGGGTGTTGTTTGTGTGTGTGTGTGTGTGTTGGTGGAAGGGAGCTCACTTTTTGTGTGTAATAGAAAAAGCTTTCTAAAACATTAGTGTGCTTTTCTCTCTTGTCCTTCCTTCTATGTCCATGACCTGCTCCTAATAGACTCGAGGTAGTGACCCACCTGCGGGGGAGGGAGGGCCAGTTTGGGAGGAAGAAAATGCATAAGGACTGTGTGGGAAGAGAGGCAAAGAGAATGCCTCTGATCTTCAAAATACTGTGCTGGGCAAAGTGGACAACAGGGTGGAGAGCTGGGCATTGCTGGGGAAGGACCCACGTTCCAGACTCCCAGCTCCCACTTCGCACATGGTGGGTAAGGCCAGCCAACAGGCTCCCAGAGCTTTACGTAAAAGAGGTAGAAATGATGTTCAAGGAAAACTCTCTTTCTGACCTGAGTGACAGTGGGAGTTGAAGACAAAAAGAAAAGAGGAGATAGAGAAAAGGGAGAGAGACTAGAGATAATTGGGCAAGCAAGTCTATTTCCCCTTGTAGAATGCCTCTATTTCATTATAATATATGGGCATCCCTGCATAGCTGGGAAGGTGGAGGCATTGGCTGGGCTGCGAGCAGGTCTGGCTTGCTCCCCTGAGCTGCCCTTGCGTCCCGTGGTGTATGGACACAGCCTCAAGTGCCTTGATGCCCACCGGGCAGAGGGTGAGCTGACCACACAGAGGCTGCGAGGTGGGCAGCTTGGCCAGGGGTCAAATGGAGCACGTAGCAAAGGTGCAGAGAGAAGTGCAGCAGCAGCCAGGGCGAGAGGAGGCCCCGGGTCCTGGCCCGACCCAGAAAGGAAAGACCACGCTTTGCAGTCACAGGCATCAGCATCAAACACCTGCAGAGCACCACCCAGTGACAGGATCGCGTCCAGCGGGTACTGGTGTTCTTGGGGCAAAGGGGAGTGCCTCCAGGTACGTGGATCTTTCCCTTTATCCCCAAAGGGGGAGGGGTAATCGAAGACCTTTTGTTGTGTTTTCTGGGCAGCATGTCATTGCAGCCTGGCAGGGTGCCCTGGGCACACCCACTGCCCCTCACACATGTCCTCTCCCTGAAACAAGGAGTGCAGATACCTTTGGCTCTCACTCCAAGTGTTCTTCTTGCACCTTCCTGGGACAGGCATTTTGGACAGTGCAGTCTCGTGGCCTCTTCCTGGATGAAAGGCTCTCGGTCCGGACGACCCAGCTCTGTAGGACAGTTCTGCCAGCAGCCCGGTCCTCAAAGTCTCCCCTTGGCCTTGTAGGACCAGAAAAGAGACAGCCCATCCCTGCCTCTTAACAAGGCTCCCGCGGAGGTGCTCCTGATAATGGAGCAGAAGCAAGCCGGGAATGGCCCACCGGGGAAAGCTGCCGTCCTCCCAGCCTGCCTTCGGGATTTGCCAAGTAGGCAAGATGCCTTCTGCCTGAGCTAACTGGATGATCACAGATGGCGGGGAGAACTCCACGCGGAGAGGCAGCCTTCTCCAGAGCCTTCCCGGCCCCAGGCATGGAGAAGAGACACCAAAGGTTCACCTTCTTCCCAAAGCATGAACCAACACAGGCCCGTCTAGAAATGAAATGGGCAGTCCTGGCTCGGATTGCGGGTTCCTCCTTTTTCTGGAGGACAGTAGACAGGCTCAGACCTCCCACTGGGGGCGCTAGTCAGCATGAATGGTCCAAGATCATCCTCATTCCGTGTAATACTCTCTCTTCAATAAAGGCCCTTCCATCAGTGTACAATCAAATGTCATTTTGCATTAATATCTGTAAGGCCTTTCATCTCAATTTTAAAATTTTCACGCACTCAGTTTGTGGATCTTAGAACAGTTCCTTCCTGTATTCATAGCTGCCGACGCCGGGACAGGTCAGCTGGGGTGTCTTCAGAGTCTATACTTACTTATCACATCACATCATAGATTATTTTAATGGAAAATGTTAAGTGCTATTAAAAAGAAAAAAGCAGGTTGAAAGTGAATGGTGTCTGAGTTCAAAGGAAGGAAAGAAGCCATCAGCTTGGGGAATTGGGAAGGTTTCTCATGTCTTCTAAGTGGTAAAAATAACCAGACGTGTTATATTGTGCCAGATTATACATGCTGCCTAAATAAACACAGAAAGTCATTCACAGGGGTACTGGAAAGGTCATCGAACTAGAAATCAAGGCAAGGTACAGTATCCTTACTCTCTAAAATGGGAGGAAAAGGCCAGTCCTGGCATCCACAGTGCTCAGCTTCTGTAGATACTTCTTCTACACAATGTGTTAATAATGTACACTATTCAGCCATCACACTTGGATAGAATACACTCCACATTACCTGTGTGGCTTTTTCTTTTTTAATTAAAAAATAAATGATCAGTTTTCATAAAAATTAACTTCTGCTCTGTACAATTCACTATTAAGAGAATGAAATGACAAGCTACAGATGGAAAGAAAGTCTTTCTAAACCTCATGTCTGACCAAGGAGGGGGGTATAGAATACACTGAAACTCAAAACTCAGCAGGAAAAAGCAAAATGTCCAATTAAAAATGGGCAAAAGATATGAATAGGCATTTCACCAAAGATAGTATATGAAAGGCAAATAAGCACATGGAAAGATGTCAACGTCATTAGCCAAAAGGGAGACACACATTTAAGCCACCATGAGCTATCACTGTAGTCATATCGGGATGGGCAAGTCGAAGAACCCACTACACAGAGTGCCGGTGAGGCAGCAGAGAAACTGGCCGCTCATACACGGTGGGAATGAAGCTAACACAGTCGCTCTGAAAGCTTGGCAGTTTCTCACAAAAATAAACGTATGATTGTAACTACCCAGCAAATGCGCTCTTAGGTGTTTTTTCCCCAGAGAAATGAGAATCTATCTTCACACAAAGACCAGTGCATCAGTGTTCGTAGTAGCTTTACTCATAATGGCCCCAAATTTGAATTAAGCCAAATGTTCTTCGGTGATAAACAGTTAAGTGGCGCTACATCACTTAAAATAATGCTCATCAATCAAAAAGTAGCTAATTATTGATATGCAACAAGTTGGATAAATCTTAAGGGAATTATGCCAAGTTAAAAAAGCCAATCCCAAAAGGTTACATATTGCATTATTCCATTGATATAACATTATTGAAATAAAAAAATGATAGAGACAGAAAACAGATTAATGATTGCCAGGCTTCATGATGGGGGCAAAGGTGGGAGGGAGGTGCATGTGGTTATAAAAGGGCAGTATGCGAGATCTTTGTGGTGATGGGAAATGTTTATGTCTATGGGTACACAAACCTCTACATGTGATAAAATGCATAGAATTAAATACACACATGCTCAGTCATATGCACGCACACATACAGTCACATACTGAGTACTTATAAAACTGATGAAATCTGAATAAGATCCATAGGTTATATCAATGTAAATTTTCTGTTTGTAATATTGTATTATAGTTTTGCAACATGTTACCTTTGGGAAAAAGTGGATGAAGGGTAATATACTGCCATAGAGTGTAATATAAAACCCAAATTTTATTTTTAAATGTTTATAAATATAACCATAATAACAATAAAAGGTCTGCATGGTGAGGGGTGGGGGTGTACTCGTTTAGCAAGATCAAAGTCAAATTATAACCCAGGAAAATATTTGTAATTCAATCACAGACAATTAGCTAATTGTCCCAAAACATAAAGAGCTCCTCCAATTCAATAAGAAAAAGACCAATAACCCAGTAGAAAAATGAACAAAAGGTGTAAACAGATTGTTCATAGAAAAGATTAAGATAACCCTCAGGTACCCAAAAAGAAGAAATGCACCTCAATTCCACTAATACAAGTGAAAATCAAAACCACACTGTCGTACTTTTCCTTAACCATTCAGATTGGCAATGATCAAAACATTTGACAGCATCATGTTAGTGAATGTGTAGGAAAAGAAGCACTCTCAAAGACTCCTGGATAAAACAGAAACGGTGTAACCTCTACGGAGGGCAATTAGAAATTTCTCAAAATTACAAATGTGCATCCCTTTGACTCAGCAGTTCCACTTCTGGGATTTTATTCCACTTATAAACTTGTCCACATGCAAAATGATGCACAGACAAAGCTATAAATGGCAGCACTTGTTCGAACAGCAAAATAATGAAAACAACCTACATCCCCTCCATTGGGGACTAGTTAAAGAAATAATGGTACAATCATACAGCGGAATACTATGCAGCATAAAAAGTATAAGGAAGTGCTTTCTATACGGATATGAAATTACCTCCATGCATGGGAAGTGAAGAAAGCAGGACCATGTTGCCATTTTTGGAACAATGAGAATACGCATATGTTTGTCACTGCTACAAATGCTTCAGAGGCCATCATACGAATATGAAAATGGTAAAATATTGGTTTGCCTCTGGAAGGGAAAGGTTTTTTTTTTTTTGCTGAGAAACAAAGGTAGAAGGTAGATTTTTTTTTTATTACATTATTTCATAACTTGGAGGTTAAACCATGGGCATTAATTGTATATTCAAAATTAATTAATTAAAATATTTAAAGGACAGGTTCTAAAAAATATGCTTTTCTAAATATAAATGTTCTCCAAAGTTTTCTGAGGCCCAAGGGGCCTACACATCCCCTGCAAGTCTCTTCTGTCCCTTGCCCGGCTTTCCTAAGTATGGCACTCGGATGCACTGTCTCCACAGGAACAAGAGGGACTGGGTCCTTTGTAGGCAGCAGGGTGTGGGGGTGAGTTGGTAGCATCAGAAAGAGCTGCATTTGAAAGAGCAGAAAGCTCTTCTCACCTAAAGCAATGCAATTAGGACACCGGGTGTCCAGTGTCACCTGGTCGCCAGACCTGCCCCTGGAACCATGTTGGCAAGGAAACAGAAAGGACTTAAGGTCTGCTGCCTTATTTTTTACCTCCTGTTCCTACCTGAGATGATTTCATTGAGTACATCTGTTGGTTCACAACCTCAGGAGTTCCCTGGGGGAAATCTGAAACTGGCCCCTATACCCAGGGACTGAAGAAGCAGCCCACTCCACATTGCTAGGGGGCACATTTAAAAAGCAAAGAAATATATATATATGGCTTGTCTTGGGCAACTGCAAGAGAAATAGGTCCCTGAACCTGTCTGCCAGATTCTTAAGAGTTTACATGGAGGCCGTACCTGGGTTCAGTCTCATACCCAGTCCAGGTGGTCTCAACAGCACAGTGCTCTCTCAAGGCTGCACCCTTGAAATGTCTCCCACTGTGGGAACAGTGGGCAGAAGCACATTCCAAGGACAGGGGAGGGGGTGTGAAGCCTCTGATTGCCTGGGTCCAGCTCTCCAGTCAACTGCTGGTCATGTCCTCTCGATAACCTCCTCCAACAGCATTTCTAAGACAGCTCATGTTAATTTCTCCTTTACCGATGGAGCATGTAAACAACCAGCAGCAGCTCCAAGGGGAACACTCAACTTTCAGGGCTGCTGTGTCTTCCCTGCAGGGCCAGCCCGACTCCACGGGTGGCTCTGTAGCTCTGCAGCTCCTCTGTGGCTGGATGGAAGATGTGTCAGAGTCCAAACCCCTACTCAACATCTGGGTCTAGACCATGACATCCAGGCATGGCTGACTGCATTGCTAAAGTGTGCAATGGCAATTCCAAACCAACCTCTGTGCATCCTTCTCTTAGATATCTTCCTTGTGTACAAGACTCTGAAACCAGTTGCCCAGCAAAAGTTGATCTCTAGTTACTCCTTCCTAAACTGTCTTCAGAGAGCCTGGTATGGTTTCTGCTTTGATCTTCAGGAGAAATTAGATCAAAGGTCACTGCATGCACTTCTAGGGCTGCCTGGAAAGCCAGACGAATGGACTCTTCTTTGCATCCCCCTCACATGTGAGATTCCATTTCATTATCCCGTTTTATTCTTTTAGCAGCTATGCTATTACTGTGGCAGAAACAAGAAGCTGCAATATTCACAGAAGATATAGTAAAATCTCTCCTTGGAGGTCAGGGCATTCATATTCCATGGAATTAGTACTTGCATGGACATCAGGGTTGAATATATGTATCATACTAAGGTTTCAACTCATTTGCCTAATATATTTGAAAATGATTCAATTTATTGGAAACGAAGATTTAGGAAGCTCAGTTTACAGGTTGATGAATTAGCATTTGTCTGCATATATTCTACTATTTTGCATAATTAATTCCTCCCCACAGTACACAGGCATTTTCATCTACAACAAAACCGGCCTATTTTTTGTTCCCTTCCTGTTAGCATCATGTAAACGGTATTGATTCAGAAGATGCATATTCTTTTCCAAAGCATCCCCCTGGAACAAAACTGAGATTTTCATCGTAATCATTATCAGATGTTTATTACCCAGCTTCCCAAATCTCATTCATAAAAGAAAATTCGAAAAGGAAAAGTTGAGTCATAGAAAACAAGACAGTGCTGATGAGATGGATTCTCCCATGTCAGATTAACTAAGTGTATCAGCTAGTGTTACACGCAACAGAGAAGAAAAAAGCTAATTAAAACCGGCTTCCACAATAGACAAAATATATTGATTCATTTGCCTGAAAAATCCACAGGTAGAGAAGCTCAATAATGCCACCAGGTTTTTTATTTTATTTTGTCTTTTAAAATGTTTTCTTCAGAGTTGTCTTCTCCTAAGGCTGGCTCTCTTTTTCATTCTAAGATGGCTTTTAGTTCCAGCAAGAAAGAGATGCCATCTTCATTCCCAGCAAAAGTCCTGGGTATCAATCTAGTTGTATTGGCGACGATCGGATGCCCAACATTGAGCCAATCACTGTGGCCAGACAGAACAAACACTCTAGAACTGGGGTGAAATCAGCCTCCTTAGAACAGCATGCACTCCCAACTAAAATTGGGAGCTGTTAAGAAGAAAGTGCCTTGGCCAGGAGGATGGTGGTGGAGGCGGGTGGAGGGTGGGTGGGGGAGTGTGGAGAACAGATAAGAAAGCTACCAAAAAAAGATTTACTACAGTAGAGGAAGATAAATCTAAACTAGAGAAAAATCTGAATTACAGAAGACTGTCAATCTAAATTTCTTGAACAATATTCTATACACTGCAGTTTTATTTCTTTCACATACATGTAGAAATGCAAATTAAACCAACACAGTATTGACAGGTACTCACTTGAATGCACAGATATGGTTGATTGACAGTTAGTACACTCATCTTTTTTACTTTTATTTTTAGTCGGTAGTTTAAAAAAGTGTTTGCTCTTTGAAGACTGGCACACCCACCCATTTTATGAAGCACTGCTCATTTTTGTCTGTTTGAAATCTGGAGATCACTGTGGTAGGAGTGGCAATGCCTAGCCATTAAGGTCTTACATGGAACAGGAAAGAGGCACCACTGTGTCCTGCCCTTCCTTCTCTCTTGGAAAATTGGGCAAAGCAAGGAGTATGGAACACCTGATTGAGAGAGTCTGTGATGGAGAGTGGGCAAAAATAACAGGTTTGAGTCTCCACCGGTAGGTATTTGAGATGCTCTAGCATCACAACCACCTTGACCAGTGTAAACAAAATTTCACTATGTGTTTATACTATTGTGCATATGGCAAACCTTTCCACGAATAGCACGAAAAAGATGGTACTTACCTGGAATGACTGAGTCTTTCTACTCGAGTGAAACTCAGATGACTTTATAATCACTGCCTAAGCAGAGATTGCAAGGGTGCATCTGGTTCTTCTTTTCCTTGCCGGTGGCAGACATAACTAATCAATCAATGTTCACTTTTATGCTGAGTCTAGAAATGACTTCTCAATCTCTCTTGACAGAGTGCTCCGAGGAGCCACTACCAATTGATCAGACTTGGAAATAAAGATAAATCCTACTTGACATAACAAATTTTAGCCTGATATTTCCCCATTTTCATTTTCTCCGATGTTTCTCCTAAGGACACAATCCATTTGGTGGCTCATTCAGTTGCTAGGCTGAAGTGATGAATCCATGAATCTTCTTCCTGAAGTAATCCTTGTGGCTCTCAGGTGCCTCCTATGGGAGCATTTCCTCCAAGGATTGTTTTTAAGCATAACCAGTTGTCCCCAAATCACTCCTCATTTAGTTATCTGTAACCACCACTGATTGGTTAATATGTCCTCCTTTTCGGTAATACCATTTATTCCTATCTCTAAGGTTCTTGCCTCTGCAATTCATTTGGAATAGAATACAGTTGTACAATATCTTTTTTTTTTTATTCCCTTCTCATCTTAAATAAATACACCCAGCTTTCTAGGTCATGTAAGACTTATTCTGTGTAATGAGTGCCTATTATTTCTGAGGCAAAGTCAATGTTCCACCGGCATCATAATTTACTAGGGTGGGGTCCTTATTAATAATGCTATTTCTGGGTCTCAGTCTGAAGCTCATGAATCAGAATTTCTGGTGATCTGATTTTTTTGCCAGTTCCCAAGGTGATTCTTAAATTCATTAAAGTTGGAAAATAACTGCTACAGGAAACAGACAGAGGGATGGGGGAAATCATGGTGAGCCTACTCAGACAGAAGGAGTCTTAAATTTTTTAACAATGGTATCTCCTGAGCTCTATTGATTTTTCAATGGAGCTATGTCTGATCCTTCTTAAGTCTTCACTGACTCATGTGTTATGATTTTTCCCTTCTGAAAGTCATACTAGAACGTAGCTAGATTAAGAGGCAGGCCAATGGGACATTTGTATGGGACACCAGCCCAGCAGTGCCACTCAAACATCACTGAAAATAAAACAACATGGACAATACCGTGTTTACGGAAATGGTTTTAGGAAGTGACAGCAATGTGAGTTGGAAGGAATAATCTGATAAGTTGTTTAGCGGAAAATCATTCAAGAAGCTTGTCCAAGTGACAACAGAAACAACATTGATGATGATGATGATGATGATGATGATGATGATGATGATGATGGTGATCTTGGGTCCTTCTAAGGATACTGAGTATGGTAAACATGAAGGCTTTAGTTTTACTGCATGGAATGTTCAAAGTCTGGGCCAGAGCTGAATGTTCTGGGTGAGATTATAGGCCAGGCCCAATGTCTGTGGCCTTCCATCATTGCTTCACCACCTACATAACTGGTTGTGCTCATAGTAAATGGATCAACAAATATGCAAATTATATCAGTTTTAAGAGGCACCATATTTGTAACCTTCTCAGAAAACCTGTATGTGTCAGTATGGCCTATCAGAACTGTCCAATTCTTTCATTTTTATTGTTGGGAATTTTTCTCCCAGGGTTTCACCTTCTGTCAAAAGTCAGCCCCGTAGACTTTAGAGACCATAGGATTCATGCCTCAAAAATAGACACAGAAGCCAATTAAGCCCCTAAAACCTCAAATAAGAGTTATTTGCATCTCTGAAGAAATCTCTGACAAGCATGACAAGCAACCAAAACTAATAAAAGTCTTCTGGCTTCACACAGAAAAATCATCTCAGGCTGTAGACTAGTCCATTCTCTCTCTCCTCACCAGTGTCTTTGAACCCTAGCATGCAACCAGGAGTCAACACTTGCCTAGTGTCTCTATACTTTGAAAGATTTATCTCATCTCAACTACTTATTCAAGCAAAAAGTCAGTTAACTTTCTGGTGTCCTCACTCCCATAACCCGAAGAACCTGCAATAGAAAATACAAACTCTTCAAACTCACAAAAATAGAGAGGACTTGCCTCTAAAGGTTTTGCACTGGCCATAAAACCCTGGGTCACTTCCCCCCCCCCCCCCCCCACTGTCAGATGCTGCTGCAGTGCTTGTGTGAGAGACGAGGTCAGCTGTGGGCACATGGATGAATGTACCACTCTGCCTTGGGAATATTCACTTAAGTGAGCTTTGGTATAAATTCCCCCAGATAATTATTGTTATGGGATATTAGCAGATGGTACATGCTTTACTTGCTCAGAACCCAGAAAACTAAAATGCAAGATGAGCCCTCTTACTACTGAGTTCTGTTTAGGAATTTAATAAGTTTCTGGTTCAAGATGGCTGCCTGAGCACAGGTTGCTACTTCCATGTTTTTCCAAAATTACATTGAAATTATGCGCACACACACCATAATAGATACCATTAGTAACTCTTAAATTTTAAGGGCTATCTGGAGGATACAGCATGGTTTTTATCTGGTTGACAGAGAATAAGTAGAAGAAATTGTAGTCCAAGGCATCAGAGTTAAGCATCGGTCCTCTCAGAGGAGCCAAGAAGATCCAAGTTAGAATCCCCAAATGCAGGAATGGATCTAGAGGTCATCTTTAAGCTTCTTGTTGAAGAAGTTCATTTTTAAATTCTATCAGTCAATCCTTTTCTCTTAAACAGAGTTGCTGGCAGCCACAGCTTTTATCCTCAGGCTGAAAGAACTGCTTTCTAGAGAAAGTAGTTGGTCTGTTGCTATAAGAAATAGGTGATCTGCTATTCTTGCTTTGTAACAAACCACTCCAAAACTTAATGGTTAAATATAATTGTGCATTACTACCTCTTATATTTCTGTGGGTTGACTGGGCTCAGCTTGATGGTTCTCTGTCTCATGTAGGAGCAAGCAGACAGGGCATGGGGCTGGTGGAGACACCACAGGAAGTGAGAGCTGGAAATGAGGTTAGGAAATGATTGTGTCACTTCAGATGTATTCTAAGGGACAAAGCAGTCATATATCCCTACAGCTTCAAAGAAAGGGGGCCATCAAACTACTTCAATGAGAGAAGTAAACAAATAAGTTGCATCTACCCTAGGAGAGCTCCTGCTGAGGGTGTTGGAGATGGCAAGAGAAACAGATCAAAACCAAAACACTTAAGAACTCTATTTTCAGAGGGCTTTGCATTGGCAATTATGGGGTCCCTAGTCTATTTTCTTGTTCTTGGTCCCCAAACATTGTAAGGGAGCCTGTTTATAATTATGCTTGCTGACTGAAAGTTCACATTGGGTCCTTCTATTTTAGAAAGAGATCTGTTATGAAAGAGACATATACAGTTGCTGAGGAAATGCACACCAATTATCTGCACATATTAAAGTAGCTCTTTATTTTAAAAATCTTGCAAAGAAAGATTGCAAGGCATTTTTTAAAACTCAGAAGCATGTAAAACAGAAAAAAAAAATGGATCAGTAAATAATCCCAGAAAAGAGAAAAAGGAGTTAATTAAGGGAGAAAATGAAAACTGTTTTAAAACATTCTGATTTCCACCTATAGATTTGGGCGATACTGTAACCACAAATTAAGAGTAGTCTCTATTGAGCCCTGGCCAGTGTGGCTCAGTGGGTTGGAGCATCATTCCATATACTGAAAGGTTGTGGGTTCAATACCCAATCAGGGTACATACAGGAGGTAACCGATCGATGTTTCTCTCTCTCTCGCCCTGTCCATTCCTCTCTCTCTCTAAAAAAATAAATAAATAAATAAAAACATATCCTCAGTAAGAATTATTAAAAAAAAAAAAAAAGAGTAGTCTCTTTTGAAATGATACCAATTAAAGAATAAGAAAGAAAATTCTAATTTCAGATATTACAACAAAAGTCGCCCTGGCCGGTTTGGCTCAGCGGTTAGAGCATCAGTCTGCTGTCCAGAGAGACCCGGGTTCGGTTCCCGCTAAGGGCGCGTACCTCTGTTGCAGTTTGTCCCCGGCCCCTGGTGGGTCGTGCGGGAGGCAGCCACTCGATGTGTCCCTTTCACATTGATGTTTCTCTCGCTCCCTCTCTTCCTCTCTCTCCCTCCCACTCTATCTAAAAAGAAAGAGTAAAAATTTCACCAGATAGATTGAATAGTAAATTGGACAGAGATTAAGATGAAGGTTTTGATCTGGAAAATGAACTTCAAGCATAAAGATACATAAAATGTAAGGGAAAGGTTAAGAAACAAGTGGCAAATCTAGGAGGTCTGGTAGCAATCGAAAGAACTTCTTAGAAGGAGAGAATAGAAGCATAAGAAGGCAAAACATTATTATAAACATTAAAGATAAAAATAAAATTTCTTTAGCTGAGGGAACACATGACTCTTAAGATTGAGTGTCGACTGATATGGAGAATAAATGAGAAAATAACCCATGTATGGAAATTCCTGTGGAAATTTCCTAAATAAAGATGAAGTGAATTTTTAAAATTTTCTAGAGAGAAAAAGAAGGTCACTGTCAGTGAAAGATATACTGACATCCACTTCTGGTCAGCAACACTGAGTTTTAGGCAGAGGAACAATACATTCAAATTTCTAAGAAGAGACTATTTTGAGTCTAGAATTCTATACCCAGCTAAACTATCAATAAAATGCATGAACAACACCAAAAAAAGATGTTTATGGACAAACAAGAATTCAGCAAGTGTGTTATGCATATTTTCTATATATGAAGAGACTGCTTACCAAAGTGTTCCCACAACTTCAGGAAGGTCAGCGTTACATGCAGTGTTGGGACAGGTTAGTATAATTTAGAAGTAGAGGAAGCAAGAATGACACTAACAGAGGTTATATTGAACTGGAGTGCTTGGAAATTATGAAGATTGATAAATGTGATTTACACAAACTTTAAAAAAATTTCAACCACAAAAATAAGGTTGAAATATAAGTAGCAAACCAGAATAAATATTTCTATCACATATGACAAAGGACTCATATTTTTAGTATATAAAGCACTTTAATAACATAATTTTAATGGAATAAATATTTTTAAGGTTTTATTTTTTTTTATTATTTTTGTTACAGATGTTTCTCCTTTTTTCCCCATTGACACCCTCCTCCCCAACACTCCACCCCATCCCCAGCTTTGTTGTCCATGTCCATCAGTTATGCATACACCTTCTGAGGGTTGTCAGTTAGTACCCTACTTTCACATCTCTGGGTCTACCCTGTTCCCCAGACTGTTATGTTTAGTATATTCCACAAATGAGTGAGATCATGTGATATTTGTCTTTGTTTGCTTGGCTTGTTTCACTTAGGATAATACTCTTGAGGTCCCTCCATGTCATCTCAAAGGATAAGAGATCTTTCTTTCTTACAGCTGCATAGTACTCCATTGTGTATATGTACCACAGCTTTTTTATCCATTCATCCACTGAGGGACACTTGGGCTGTTTCCAGATCTTAGCTATTGTAAATAGTGCTGCTATGAACATGGGGGTACATGTATTCTTTCTGATTGGTGTTTCAGGTTTCTTAAGGTATATTCTTAGAAGTGGGATCACTGGGTCAAATGGCAATTCAATTTTTAATTTTTTGAGGTAACACCATAGTGTTTTCCATACTGGCTGCACCAGTCTGCATTCCCACCAGCAGTGTACTAGAGTCCCCTTTTCTCCACACCCTCATCAACACTTGTTTGATGATTTGTTGATGGTGGCCATTCTGACAGGTGTGAGGTGATATCTCATAGTCATTTTAATTTGCATCTCTCTGATGATTAGTGATGTTGAGCATTTCTTCATATGTCTCTTAGCCATTTGTATGTCCTGTTTGGAGAGGTGTCTATTCAGTTCCTCTGCCCATTTTTTAATTGGGTTCTTTGTCTCCTTTTATTGAGTTGTATGAGCACTCTATATGTTTTGGAGATTAACCTCTTATCTGATGTATCATTGGCAATTATGCTCTCCCATACAGTGGGTTCTCTTTCCTTTTTGACGGTTGTTTCTTTTGCTGTGCAGAAGCTTTTGAGTTTGATGTGGTCCTATGTGTTCATTTTTTCCTTTGTTTCTGATGCCTTAGGTGATGTATCAGTGAAGATTCTGCTGCATATGATGTCTGAAATTTTGTTGCCTACATTTTCTTCTAGGATTTTTATGGATTCATGAGTCACATTTAAGTCTTTTACACATTTTGAGTTTATTCTTGTGTATGGTGTAAGTTGATGGTCTAGTTTCATTTTTTTGCATGTAGCTGTCCAATTTTCCCAACACCATTTATTAAAGAGGCTGTCTTTGCTCCATTGTATGCTCTTGCCACCGTTGTCAAATATTAATTGAGCATAATGTCTTGGGTCAATTTCCAAATTCTCTGTTCTGTTCCACTGGTCTATATGCCTGTTCTTGTGCCAGTACCAGGCTGTTTTGATTATAGTAGCTTTGTAGTATAACCTAATATCCGGTATTGTGATCCCACCTACTTTGTCCTTCTTTTTCAAGATTGCTGTGGCTATTCGGGGTCTTTTTTGTTTCCATATGAACTTTTGGAGTATTTGTTCTAATTCTGTGAAATATGTCACTGGTATTTTGATGGGGATTGCATTGAATCTATAGATTGCTTTGGGTAATATGAACATTTTAATGATGTTAATTCTTCCAATCCATGAACAAGGTATGTGCTTCCACTTTTTTATATCTTCCTCTATTTCTTTTTTCAATGTCCTGTAGTTTTCTGCAAATAGATCCTTTACTTCTTTGGTTAAGTTTATTCCTAGGTATCTTAATTTTTTTGCCACAATGGTAAATTGGATTGCTTTTTTAGTTTCTCTTTCTGTGAATTCATCATTGGTGTATAAGAATGCCGTCGATTTCTTGACGTTAATTTTGTATCCTGCTACTTTGCCAAATTCATTTATTAGGTCTAGTAGATTTTTGATGGAGTCTTTAGGGTTTTCTATGTATAATATCATGTCATCTGCGACTAATGACAGTTTCACTTCTTCCTTTCTAATTTGGATCCCTTTTATTTTTTCTTCATGTCTGATTGCTGTGGCTAAGACTTCCAGTACTATGTTAAATAAGAGTGGCAAAACTGGGCATCTCCGTCTTGTTCCTGTTCTTAAAGGAAATGTTTTTAGTTTTTGCCCATTGAGAATGATGTTGGCTGTATTCTTTCATATATGGCCTTTATTATATGAAGATATGATCCCTCTATTCACAAATTGCTGAGCGTTTTCATCAGAAACGGGTGTTGGATTTTGTCGAATGCTTTTTCAGCGTCTATTGATATGATCATGTGGTTTTTATCTTTCATTTTGTTTATGTGGTGTATCACATTTATTGATTTGCGAATATTGAACCAGCCTTGCATCCCTGGGATGAATCCCACTTTGTCATGGTCAATAATTTTTATGATGTATTGCTGGATCCAATTTGCTAGTATTTTGTTTAGGATTTTGGCATCTATGTTCATCAGGGATATTGGCCTGTAGTTTTCTTTCTTTGTAGTGTCTTTTTCTGGTTTTGGAATTAGAATTATACTGGTCTCATAAAATGAGTTTGGGAGTCTTCTTTCTTCTTGAATTTTTAGAAATAGTTTGAGGAGAATGGGTGTTAGTTCTTCTTTGAATGTTTGGTAAAACTCTCCCGTGAAGCCGTCAGGCCTGGGTTTTTGTTTTCTGGGAGAGTCTTGATTACATCTTCAATTTCCTTCGTTGTTATTAGTCTGTTCAAGTTTTCTATCTCTTCCTGGTCCAGTTTTGGGAGACTATGTGTTTCTAGAAATTTGTCCATTTTGCTTAGATTGTCAAATTTGTTGCCATATAATTGTTCATAGTATTTGTGAATGATCCTTTGTATTTCTGTGGTGTCAGTTGTTACTTCTCCACTTTCATTTCTGATTTTGTGTATTTGGGTTCTCTCTCTTTGTTTCTTGGTGAGTCTACCTAAGGGTCCATCAATCTTGTTTTTCTTTTCGAAAAAGCAGCTCTGTGTTTCACTGATCCTTTGAATTGTTTTTTTGGTCTCTACGTCATTTATTTCTGCTCTGATCTTTACTATTTCCTTCCTTCTACTTGCTCTGGGGTTTTCTTTTTGTTTGCTTTCTAGTTCTTTAAGTTGTGAGGTTAGAAGGTCTATTAGAAATTTTTCTTGTTTCTTGAGGTAGGCCTGTAGTGCTATCAACTTCCCTCTAAGAACTGCTTTCGCTGCATCCCACAGATTTTGTGTTGTTGTGTGTTCATTTTCATTGGTTTCCAGGAAGTTTTAAATTTCTTCCTTGATCTCCTCGGTAACCCATTCATTGTTTAATAACATGCTATTTAGCCTCCATGTGTTCAAATGTCTTTGCATGTTCTTGTTGCAATT
The DNA here is from genome assembly GCA_030848825.1 of Tadarida brasiliensis. Taxonomy (NCBI): domain Eukaryota; kingdom Metazoa; phylum Chordata; class Mammalia; order Chiroptera; family Molossidae; genus Tadarida; species Tadarida brasiliensis. The sequence goes on from CM061273.1 coordinate 16,471,456, forward strand.
GATTTCTAGTTTCATGCCATTGTGATCTGAGAAGATGCTTGATATGATTTCAATCTTCTTGAACTTGTAGAGACTTTGTTTGTGTCCTAACATGTGGTCTATCTTTGAGAATGTCCCATGTGCACTTGAGAAGAATGTGAATTCTGTAGTTTTGGGTTGTAATTCTCTGTAAATATCCATTAAATCCATTTGGTCTAGTGCTTCATTTAGAGTCTCTGTTTCCTTGTTAATTTTTTGTCTAGAGGATCTATCCAGTGATGTCAGCAGGGTGTTGAAGTCCCCTGCTATGATTCTATTGCCGTTGATTTCTCCTTTGAAGTTCTCCAGAAGATTTTTAATGTATTTTGGTGCTCCTATATTGGGTTCATATATGTTTATCCTGGTGGATAGATCCTTTCAATATTATGTAGTGACCTTCTTTGTCTCTAGTTATGGCCTTCATTTTGAAATCTATTTTATCAGATATGAATATTGCTACCCCAGCTTTTTTTTTTCCTTTCCATTTGCTTGGAAGATTTTTTTTCCATCCCTTCACTTTCAACCTATGTGAGTCTTTTGTTGTGAGGTGGGTCTCTTGTAAACAACATATATATGGGTCATACTTTCTTATCCAATCCTCTACTCTGTGTCATTTTATCAGAGCATTCAATCCATTTACATTTAAGGTGATTATTGGTATGTACTTATTTATTGCCATTTTTAATTAGTGTGGTTCTATTTTCCTTTCTATTTCTTCTACTAATTACAGCAGTCCTTTTAACATTTCTTGCAGTGCTGGTTTGGTGCTAATGTATTCCCTTAATCTTTTTCTTTGTCTGGGAAGCTCTTTATTTGACCTTCTATTTTGAACGATAGCCTTGCTGAGTAGAGTAGTCTTGGGTTCAGATCCGTGTTTTTCATGACCTTGATTACTTCATGCCATTCCCTTCTGGCCTGTAGTGTTTCTGTTGAGAAGTCAGCTGATAGCCTTTTTGGGGTTCCTTTGTAGGTAACCTGTTGCTTATCTTTTGCTGCCTTTAGGATTCTCTCTCTGTCTTTAATTTTAATTACTATGTGTCTTGGTGTGGGCCTGTTTGGGTTCTTCTTACTTGGGGCTCTCTGTGCTTCTGGAACTTGAATGCCTTCTTCCTTCATCAAATTAGGGAAATTTTGTGTCACTATTTCTTCAAATATATTCTCTAACCCTTGCTCATTTTCTTCTTCTTCAGGGACTCCTATGATGTGAATATTATTACGTTTCCAGTTGTCCCACAGTTCTCTTAAGCTGTCTTCCTCTTTTTTCATTGTTTTTGGGTTTTTTTTTTGGTTTTCTGATTGGTTGATTTTTTCTATCCTGTCTTCTAATTCACTGATCCGGTCCTCAGCTTCTTCTACTCTGCTGTTTAGTCCTTCCAATGTGTTCTTCATTTCTGCTATGTCATTCTTCATTTCCAATTGGTTTATTTTCAATATTTCTATGTCTTTGCTCATGGTGTTGATATCCTTACACATGCTGTTGAGCTTCCTCAAGATCATGGCTCTGAATTCTACCTCTGTTAACTTGCTTAACTCCATTTTATTTATCTCATCTTCGGTGGAGGTCTCTTGTTCTTTCATTTGGCATCTGTTTCTTTGTTTCACCATTTTGGCTATCTCAGTGGGTTTTGGAGCCTGCCAAATTTTCCCTGTGGATGTTGGTGTGCTGCTGTTTGTGGCTCCCTCTACTGGGTTTGGATGAGCGTGGGAGGACCCACGTTATACACCACTGTTGAGTCTTACTTTCCTGGGTAGATTTGCAAGCCCAGAAAAGGTTCAGTTATCCTCTAGGTTTTTGCCTGGAGGCTATTAGTTGTGGTTACTTGAAGAGTCTTGGGTTCTCAGTTGAATGAAAACCTCCCTCAGGTGATCAGCGTGAGAGGATTTCCCAAAGGTGGGGCAGATGCTTGTATTTAATGAGCCTCAATTTGCATTTCAGTGGCCCACCTGGGTGTGGTCGGATCTCTGAGGGAGGGGCTGCCGCCTCTCCCCGGAGTCCTGGGAAGGAGTAAGATGGCCACCGTCCTGAGTGGCTGCAACTCAGCAAAAGCTCTGAGCGCCCTCCAAATCCCGAGTGTCCCCACACAGTTCCAGTCCAGTCCGCCCTCCCTCTTCTGGAGCCCAAGGTGAGTGGCTGTGGCTATTTTAGCACTCTGTCCCGTCCCTCTGCACTGTGGAGCCGGCTTGGGCTTTCACCCCGAGGGCGGTGCTCACAGCTAAGACTGCTGCTGAATGGAATAAAATTTTTAAGATGGGCAAATATCATGAATGGGCAAGTCCCAAGGAAAGAGAAAAAAAAAAAAATGAAACCAGGTAAAGGATGACTGTTATGGATGGAATGTTTGTATCATTCCTCAAGTGTATATATTGAAATCCAATGTGATAGAATTAGGAGGTGGGGCCTTTGGGAGGTGATTAGTGCCCTTATAAAAGAGAATGGAGCCCTCATGAATGGGGTTAGTGCCCTTATAAAAGATACTCCAGAGCACTCTCACCCACTTTTCTACCATGTGAGAACACAGTAAGACAATGACATTGTCTAGATTTCCCATGAGGCTGCTCCTTCCTAGGAATTCAGCCTGAGCAGAAGGATTCCAGTTAGTCTTCAGGGCTCATGTGGGTGTGTGGATCTGGAGTGCTGGGAAGTGTTGACTTTTCAAGGGAGGCTGTGGTACTACTTGCAAAAGGCAGGGGACTTTTCCCCCCCTTTAAACAGCTGCCATATGTTTGGGGAAAGAGAAGTTACACTAAGGAGAATTTTTAAAAAGTTTGATTCTCCTAAGTGTGTGTGTGTTTAATACCATATTTATTCCTTATTATGCCCTTTGAAAAGCTTTCTTAGAAGTCCAACTTGGTGGGCTCTGAACATCAATCAGCTTTTTTTCCCCATCAGTGCTTCTGTTGATTCTGCTTCCCATCCCTTTAGCCACAACATGGGCAAATTGCAAATTTTCTGGGTGCTTTTGGTTGTTAAACGTCCATCTGGTTTAAGGCTTTATTCACATATTCTATCGTAAATTGTTTTTTTTAAAATCTCCTCCAAAATCAGATTTGGAGCCTTGCGGTGGTGTGTCGGGAAGGGATTCTAATCATTCACCCCTCCTTTGCAATGCAGGGTGAAGGCATAATCTCCTCCTGGGTTCTCTTCTCCACACCACATTTCCAGGCTCCATTCCTCTGGGAGGGCAGGAAAGAGTGAGACAGACACAGTGATGACCTTACCTGTCAGCTTTGTGAAGGATCCTGTTCTTGCTTGGTCCATCTCATTCCATCTGTTTCTGTTGGTCTCCAGACGTGTGGTGGTACCTGTGTCGATGCATGCAAGGTTTTCCTGGGATAATGAGCACCTTCACTCTAGCCTTTTTTATCACTGACATCGCCCTTGTGTCCCTTTGGTCCTGCCAGTGGTCAGTGCCCTCCACTCTGCTCCTGATGGGCATTGCTGTGCTTCCTCGCTGAGCCCAGCATGTCCTCAAGGCCGGCCTACTCTTCTAACTTGGACAATCCTCTGTTAACAACAACAACAAATAAGCTGTAATAAAGAGCACAATATTTATTTGAGCAAAGGAGGGATTGGGATCTGGGGCACAGATTCAGGTAGCAACCCAAATTGTGCTCTAAAGGGAGCATTAAAAAGGCAGGATTTATAAACAGCAAAACCTTGAGAGCGATTCTCATTTTGGTCCTCCATGTAAATGAAGGATGTTGGCCAGGTCTGCTGGGATTGTTATGCCCACTATGTAAATGGAGGATGCTGGTTGTCCCAATGGATTGGTTCCTTCCAAGGGGAAGAATGCAGAGGTCTGGTCACCACAGTGAGGAGGAAGTAAAGTCCATAATGTCCATGTAGCAGTCATGGATCCAGGATGTTTATTGTTCGACCTTGAGCTGAGTTTACAACAGATCAGCAACTGAACAGTAGTTTCAAGAACTGGGACGTGAGACGTAAACCCCTTCCTTCCATTGCTCCCAGCTCCATTATAGGGCCCCTATTAGCAATGCTTATGCCATTTAAATTTCCCCATTATCATCCATGTGATGCTCAGTGTGATGAAACACCTCTTCTCACTCCTGAAGGGCCTGGAGACCCAGGGTGCATCCCCTCTATCCTCAGTCATGCACACTGTACCACAGCCCCCATGCCCACCTGCTGAGGGCTTCCCCGAAAGCTTCCTGCTTTCTGAAGTCCCCAGAGAGTATGTCTGTGACTGTGTTCATATCAACCCCAGGTACATGATCAGATTCTCCCAAGAATCATCGCATGGTGCCCTAATCCAAGGGTGGCGTCCAGCTCCAGACTGACACACCTGTCTGTTCTTCCTGTCAATCTCTCCTAGTGATGCTCTTGGAAACCTTTTTGCTTGTTTGTTTGTTTTGTTTTCTGAGTGGGGGAGGGAGAGGAGTAATCAGTCCCTACAGATGCTACACTTCCAGCCTCCGATGATTTTCCTGCTCATCCCTTTTTGCTACACGTCATGCTCATGCACTTCAGTAGAGCAGAGAGCTTCCGTCTTTGCCTGATGAATCTCCAAACTACAGGACCTAACTCAGCTCCCAGCTGGCCCCTGGCTTTGCCGGGAATTCTAGGGCAGGCTCTGGTGCTCAGGGCAAGCCACACCTGCCTCTGAACTGTCAGGACCTTTCTTCACTGTGGCCATTCATACACTGAAAATGGCTTCATTCAGATTTTTTGTACTCTTTTTACATTTGAAAAGACAAGAGCATTAATTAACATATGACTTGATGTAAAAACAGAAGTAGAAACCATAACAAAAAAATCTAACCTTTAAAGGGTTCAAATTTAAAATCTCTGAGAAAGCAAGTGATTATCTTATTGATGTAGTTTCTCTACCAACTCTCAAAACCTGCAGGTGTTAAATTAGCTGCACAGGAATTTCTCTCTGCTTCCAAGAGAGTCTGCAGTAGAAATATGCTAATGAGAATTAGAGAAAATTAATGGGACAAGGGTCTCGGAGGCCACAGAGGTTCAGCACAGCTTCCTGTGTGGTAAATTTTTGAAAAAGCTGCTTTAATTTACCATGACACGGGAGCTTCTAAGTTGAAAAAAAAAAAAAGCAAAACCAAAAAACAACAACAAAAAAATGTGCAAAACTATATCCTTCTCGTAATGCACAAGTCTAAAAAAAATGCTGGAAGGAATGGCAGTGTCAAAAGAGCTATTGCCAAAACAAAAAACCCAAAACACAAAAGAGAGGCACAAAAGTGAGGTTCTTACGGTGTCTTGAGGAAAAGCATTTCCGGGGACCCGCAAGGGAGAATGAGGTCTGGTGGTAACATTTATTTCTGATTCAAAATAAAAAAGATGCCCCTCTGATGGCCCACCTCCATCTTTCCCACCATGAAGAAGTCCAGTCGTGTATTCAGCAGGGCAAAGGCAAAGGCCAGTGCCCAGAGTTTCTGCTTCATGCTTCTTTGGGGCCTGCGTGGTCTTCCACAGGCCCCAGCTGGTCGCAAATGAGCAGGGAGAGTGCAGGTCACAAGCAAGAGAGAAAGGGCTTCTTTGCTCATCTGGAATTATATATTCTCAGGCTTGGGAGGAATCAGAAGTTTTTTCAAAACAATCAATTAACTTCCCAAGATTTCGTGGGCTTGCATTGGCTTCACGCCCCTAGCCAATGGTCTTTTTCCCAGGTTAGAAACTGACATGCCTCTATGGGCCAGCACCGCCCCCTGCACAATTTTGAGTTCACTGCGCATGTCCCTCTCTCCCCATATTCCCAGTCCTGGAGGGAGAAGGGAGGGGTGTTAAGCTGTATCTTCCTGGTGAAGCAAACAGGCCTCTGCTGCCTAACCGAATATGCTCAACAATGTCTCTCCCTTTGCTTCCTTTTCCATTAATAATCAGCTAACTATGGTAACATTTTCAAGACACGTTCTGTGATCAGTGGCAGTGCTGGACTTGAATTCATGCCTAGACGCTGAATCGGCTAAGCCATGTTGATGGTGACACAGACATAGACAGGGATGTTAACAGCAGCACTGATCCTGGTCCTGTGTGTCAATGACCGAGATGGAGGTGACTGTGTTAAGGCTGACCTGAAGGCCAGCACCCATGCCATCGCCAGTATTCCAGCTACGTTGGTCTGGTGAACACCCATTAAACAGTTACTACACTAGGCACTGTCACTGACATCAAGAATTCATAGTTTAGCGAGGGAGGCAAATGATCAGTATTCACACCAATAATTATAAGCCAAGATGATAAATGCTGAGCAAGGTGCTGTGGGAACAAAGACAAAGGAGCAATTAATCCCATCTCAGGCACAGGAGAGTAGAGAGGCTTTCCGGAAAGAGTGGAGAAAAATAATTATTTTTTTAGTGGAGACGAGTGCCAAACTGGCTCCTGAAAGATAAGGTGTTTGTCAAGACAAAAGTAGGAAGAGTAGGAAAGTATGAGCAAAACTAAGTATCCTGATAGTGCACAGTGAGTCTATGGGGCATTGGAGGTGAGTCCAATTTACAGAAAAGCTGGAAATGTCAGTGGGAGCTAAGCTGGATTTGTATAGCCTTCTGTGCCACACTGGAGATTTTGTTTTTTATCTTGCAAATGATGGAGAGACAATGAAGGACTTTAAAAAATAAAAAAGAATCAGTGAGATTTCATCAAATTTCTGATTTAGAAAATGATTCAGTTGGTATTCCAAAGGATGGATGGGAGAGTAAAGAGTCTAAAAGCGGAAGATCAATGAAACAGCAACTGAAACAGTATAAGAGAGAAAGAACTGCACAACCCAAGCCATGCAGGTGGGGATGGAGAGGAGGGCTGGTTTAGGAGTACTGTGTCTGAAGTAGAATTTACAGGACTCCTGGTGATTAGACATCATAGTAGGGCAGCCTGAACTTCCGGTAAAAACATTGCTGATGCAGATGTGTACAGGAATGTTCACAATAATGAGGAAACTAATACTGAACTCCCCCTTCCTCTCTGTATTCCAGCATTGGCTGCTGGTTTGATTCTTGAACATCAAACTTATTTCTGCCTCTGCCATGTTCTCTGCCTGGAATGCTCAGTTTAGGAGTATTGTACACACCAGATTTTCATCCTTTAGGTCTTATTCAAGGTTGAGTTGTGTCCTTCCAAAAATTCATATCTGGAAGTCAACCTCCATTGCCTCAGAATGTGACCTTATTTGAAAATAAGGTCATTGCAGATGTAATTAGTTAAGTTAGGATGAGGTCAGACTGGAGTAGTGTGGGCCCCTAATCCGATATGGATTGTGTCCTTATAAAAAGGCAATATTGGGAGATAGACATGCACACAGGGAGAACACCATGTGGAGATGAAGGCAGAGATTGGGGCAATGCCTCATTAAAACAAGGGATGCCAAAGATTGTCAACAAACCACCAGAAGCTCAGAGAGAGGCATGGAACAGATTCCCCCTCATGGCCCTCAGAGGAACCAACCCTGCCAACTTCTGACCTCAAGAACTGTGATTAAAAGTAAATTTCTGTTGTTGAAGCCACTCAGTTTGTGGTACTTTGTTGTGACAGACCCAGGAAACTAACGCAGGTCTCAACTCAAACAACAATTCCTGTGAGAGGCCTTCACGGACCACACAGTCTAGAATAGTGCATCCTCCCAGAGTCAGTGCACCTGGTGGCCAGCTTCAGCCACACTGGAGCACCAACCAACCACCCCCATGAGTATCATCCTCAAGGGGTGGACTCAGTGGGTACAAAGCCCACTGGAGTGAGTCCTGCTCCATGGGGTCAGCCACTGCACAGTAGCTCCCCTGCTGTAGTTGCAGCCATTCCTCATAGCTGCTTGGCCTGGGGGGGGAGGTCAATCACTCCCACTTACATACCAACAGCAATCAAGGTACAACTACAACAGGAGGGTACACAGAGCCCAAATAGTGGGCTCACCTAGAGCACCCAGCTCCAGTGATGGGAAGTTGTGCCACTGGGCTTGACAGGATACCTACTACATAAGGCCACCCTACCAAGACTGGGAGACAAGTAGGTCTACCTAATACATAGAAACAAATCCATCAAGGCAGCCAAAACAGGGAGACAAAGAAACATTCCAAATGAAATAACAGGAGAACTATCCAGAAAAAGGACTAAATGAAATGGAGGCGAGCAATCTATCAAACGCAGAGTTCAAAACTATGATTATAAAAATGCTCAAGGAAAGTAGTGAGGACTTCAACAGCATAAAAATATCATAGAAACCACAAGAAAGAACCAGTCAGAAATGAAGAATACACTAGCAGGAATCAATAGCAGATTATATGAAGCAGAGGATAAAATCAGCAATTTAGAAGTCAGACAATGAAAATAACTCCCAATCAGAGCAGTAAAAAAAAAAAAAAAAAAGATATAGAATAAAAAACATTTGGGACAACATCAAGTCTAACAACATTTCCATCATAAGAGTACTGGAAGGAGAAGGGCAAGGGATTGAGAACCTATTTGAAGAAATAATGACAGAAAAGTTCCCTAACTCAGTGAAGGAAAAAGACACAAGTCCAGAAAGTGCAGAGAGTCCCAAACAAGACACATCATAATTAAACAAGTCCCAAACAAGTCCCAACCCAAAGAGGCCCACACCAAGACACATCATAATTAAAATGCAAAAGTTTAAAGACAAAGAGAGAATCTTAAAAGCCACAAGAGAAAAGCAGTTAGTTACCTACAAGGGAGCTCCTATAAGACTGTCAGCTGATTTCTCTACAGAAACTTTGTAGGCCAGAAGGAATTAGCACAAAATATTCAAAATGGTGAAAAGCAAGGAACTACAACCAAGATTACTCTACCCAGCAAAGCTATCATTTAGAATCAAAGGACAGATAAAGAGCTTTGCAAACAAGAAAAAGCTAAAGGAGCTCATTACCACCAAACCAGTATTACAAGAAATGTTAAAAGGTTTTCTTTAAGAGGAAGAAAAATAAAAACTATGAATAATAAAATGGCAGTAAGTACATATCTATCAATAATTACTTTAAAAGCAAATGGATTAAATGCTCCAATCAAAAGATATAGAGTGGCTGAATGGATAGGAAAGTAAGACCCTTAAATATGCTGTCTACAAGACATCAACTGTAACTGAAAAATAAAAAATTATTTAAAAAAATAAACAAAATAGTTCCTCTCCATCACATCACCTTGTTATACTGTCTTCACAACATTTAACATATCCTTAAGTTATCTTGTGAATGTATTTATTTAGTTGTTTTATTTACCTACTCCACCATTCTCTACCACCCAGCTACACCCTGCCCTGCCATCATTGAAATATATACTCCATAACACTGGGGGATTTTTCCTGGTCTTTGCAGTTATCTTTGAATTTTAAAACAATCTGACAATAGCAGACAATCAATAAATATTTTATTAAATAAGTGAGGAAATAAACAATGATTAATGTTGCCACTAAAATGAACTCTATTGTCAATTACAACTCATGTACTATCATCTGTCCTATGGATAACATTGAATTTGGGAGGCTCATCTTCTAGGGCAGAATTATCTGGATCACTCGTCATGCCAGTGTCTGGCCTGGGATGACGTGAAGAGTAGGAACGTCCACCGGAACTCCTGCATGAGCCTGTCCAGGAGCTCGGCTTCCGCACAGCGTGGCAGCTTCAGCAGGCTGGTCTGAAACAGTGCTTCAGGACTCCACGTGTGAGTGCCCCGGAGAACAAGCTCAAACTGCAACACCTTTTACGACCCAGTCTCAGAAGTCGCACCGTGTCACTCCCACTGTACTCTATAGTTCAAAGCAGCCGTAAACCCATCCAGACTGAAGGAGAGCGGGTAACACAGACCCCACAGCTTGATACTAGGTAGGCAAGATTATATTCCAGAAGATGTGGGATGTGGAATATTTTGTTGCAGCTATCTTTGGAAAACAGTTTGCCACAGATTCTCATTCCAAACCTGAATCTTAGGTCTCACTCCAAGAGATTCTGATTTCTGGGTCTCAGTCCAAGACTGGAATACTTTCTGGGTGTCCTGGGAAAGCACAGTGTTTTTGTTTTTGTGTAGATAGATAGATAGATATAGATATAGATAGATATTCAGAGCGATAAGAAGGGAGAGGGAGAGAGAAACATTGATGTGAGACCAAAACACTGGCTGCCCCCTGCACACCCCCTAGCAGGGATCGAACCCACAACCCAGGCATGTGCCCTGACCAGGAATGGAACTGGCAATCTTTAGGTGCATGGGGCGACGCCCAACTAACTCAGCTACACCGGCCAGGGCAGGAAAGCATAGTTGTTGTTTTTTTTTTAAATATGTTTTTATTGATTATTATTATTATTTTTTAGAGAGATAGAGAGATACATCGATGTAAAAGAGAAACATCAATCGACTGCCTCCCACACATCCCTTACTGGGGATTGAGCCCACAACTGGGGCATGTGTCCTGACTGGGAATTGAACTGGGACCTCTCAGTCCATGGGATGATGCTCAATCCACTGAGCCACACCAGCTGAGATCCACAGCCCCACTGCCTAAGAACTCTGCTTAGGGCCTGTTTGAAGTCTCCCAGCAGCCACCATCATGCAATTTAAATGCACAAATCAGTTCACTGTTGTGCTCTCCCCAAGAATGGAAACCACAGAGATATAAGGAGCCAAAATGCCAGGTCTCCTAAATCTATAAAAACAAGCTATTAACGTAACAAAATATAGAGATGAAAATGACTATATTCCAATGATACATCTGATAAAGGGTTAACTTCCAAAATATATAAAGAACTCATACAACTCAACAAAAGGAAGACAAACAATACAATTAAAAATGGACAAAGGACCTGAATAGACACTTCTCTAAAAAGGACATAGAGATAGCCAGTAGACATATGAAAAAAATGCTCAAGCTCGCTAATCATCGGAGAGATGCAAATTAAAACTACAATGAAGTACCATCTCACACCTGCCAGAATGGCTGCCATCAATAAATCAACAAACAACCAGTGCTGGCGAGGGTGTGGAGAAAAGGGAACCCTGGCACACTGCTGGTGGGAATGCAGACTGGTGCAGCCACTGTGGAAAACACTATGGAGTCTTCTCAAAAATTAAAAATAAAATTGCTGTTTGACCCAGAGATCCCACTTCTGGGGAATATATCCTGAGAATCCCAAAACACCAATCAGAAAGAACATATGCACCCCTGTGTTCATAGCAGCACTATTTACAATAGCTTAGATCTGGAAACAGCCCAAGTGTCCATCAGTGGATGAATGGATAAAAAAGCTGCGGTACATTTACACAATGGAGTACTGTGCATTGGTAAAAAAAGAAGCATCTCTTACCCTCTGCAACAACATGGATGGACCTGAAGACCATTATGCTAAGTGAAATAAGCCAGTCAGAGAAAGATAAGTATCACCTGATCTCACTTATATGTAGACTCTAATAAACAAAATAAACTGATGAACAAAATAGGTTCAGGGGCATAGATGCACGAACAGACTGACAGATCTCGGAGGTGAGAGGCGTTGGGGAGATGGGAAGAGATTAACCAAAGAATTCACATGCATATATGCATAGCCCAGGGACAGACAACAGTGTGGTGAAGGACTGTGGGGCAGGGGCTGGATGGAGGTGGACAAATGGGGAAAATAGGGGACATCTATAATAATGTCAATGATAAAAAGTGAACTTTAAAAAAAAGAAAAAGGAAAAACAATTACTATATTTACATATAAATTTTAAAATAATATTGGAGAAATATTTCAGAATGAATGAAACCTAAACCAAATTTTATGCCTTTACTATTGCAATTGTTCTTAAAATATCTGCTTAAAAAAATTGCAAGTATTCTCCTAGTCCAAAATTATGAATTATAAATCCCCTTCCAATATCATGGACTTTTGGGGAGTGAACTCTTTTGTGCCTTCTGTAATTATTGAGGATGCTTTAAAGTCCCCGAGGTGGCATTTTTTAGAAATAACAACCCCGACTCTCACCTTAGCTTTTGGGTAAATACTGATTTTTCGTGCTCATTTTTCTCTGGGTCATATCCACCCCCCACCTCCCACCTTCAATATTCAGACAATGTCAAGACACTGTAGGGAAGAAAATTTGTCACCCCAAAATGTGTCTCTTTGGTGAGAGGATTCTTTTATTTATTCATTTTTATTAATTTCTTAAAAAAAATTTTTTTTAATCCTTACCTGAGGATGTGTTTATTGATTTTTAGAGAGAGGAAGGGGCAGAGGAGAGAGAGAAAGAGAGAGAGAGAGAGAGAGAGAGAGAGAGAGAGAGAGATGTGACAGAGAAATATTGATCAGTTACCTCCTGTATGGGCCCAACCAGGGATTGAACCCACAACCTTTTGGTGCATAGGATGACGCCCCAACCAACTGAGTGACCTGGCCAGGGCGAGAATTCTTTTATTTTTAAGAAACAAAAGACTCAGGAAGAATCTTTGACCTCCCTGCAAACTGCCTAAAAAACAATTAAGAGAAAGGGCCTGCTCCAGGAAGGGAGCTCTCTCCACAGATAATGGTAGCATAATATGTAGTAGGTGTGATAGTCAGGGAGGAACCCACTTAATCAAAATCTCTGTAACCCATTGTCTCCAGATGGCCCAATAAACATTTGTTTACTAAAAATCAAGTCTTTTCATCTCCCTATAAATTACCAACTTCTCTTTGAAGTCCCAGACCCTACCTGCTTCTCCTCAGTCCCAAGTGGCATACAGACTCCGTTTCGTCTTACTGTTTTAGGAATTTTCATGCTTATATGAATTCCCCATTTGTACCTATTAAAACTTGATTTTCTCTTGTTAATTTGCCTTATTTCATCTTCATTATGTGACCAGTTATAAAAACCAAGAGGGCAAGGAGGTAATTTCTCCCACCCCCAAAATACTGTTGCTGGAGAAATGCATGGATGGTCTTTCTCCATTGCTTGTGGGAGTGGGGTTCTTGGGGTACTGCTGAAATAAGCATTTCTGGAGGCCCACACAGGAGGGTGAGATGCTGTAGAAAGCTTTATTTTCTTGGAATTGCATGCGTTGGCTTCTAAAGTCCCGTTTCCCTTAGTCCAGTCCTGGAAGAGGTGCAGCTGGGGATTCAGCAGAGCTAGAAGCAAAGCCAGTGTCCAGAGTTTCCATTCCAGGGTGGAGCTGGGTCCAGTACAGCGTTAGGCTAGTTACAGTCCATCAGTCCATTGTGGGGAGTTCACATGGCCGTGAGCCATATGGGTAAATGCAGAGTGATGAGAGCCTCTGAGCAACCAGGAGTACAAGAGCACAAGAGGGCCCTGGCCAGTTTGGCTCAGTGGTTAGAGTGTCAGCCCACAGACTGAGTAGTCATGGGTTTGAGTCCTAGTACCTGGATTGCAGGTTCAATCCTCGGCGCCTGTCAGGGTCATATGGGAGGCAGCTAACTGATGTGTCTCTCTCACATAGATTTTTTTTTTTTCTCTCTCTCTCTCCCTCCCTCCCTTCTACTCTATCTAAAAAAAAATCTATGGAAGGGTATCCTCAGGTGAGGATTAACAACAACAGCAAGGAAAAGTGCAAGAGAGCAACTCCTTTGTTTAGGAGATTAAGTATCTCAAATCTTCCGGTGCCTGCAGTGGCCCTGCCTACTCTGGCCAGTGACCTGGCGTGGCTGACAAGCAAGTACGTTCCCTATTTCACCCGGATTTTACTGGGCATGCGTCTAAACTGTAGCTTCCTGGTAAAGCTGTACAAATGGCATGTCTATGCTATTTGGTTTTCCCCCTGCTCCTTTCCAGTTAATTAGTAACTAGGTTAAATTACAATGGTATTGATACTACCGTGACCTCATCCATTACAGTTCCTAGGTTTAGCTTATTCTGAAATTGGGTTTTTCCTGCAACACTTTACAAAACAATACCAAATCATTTGCAGGTCTTTGTGAGAAATTATAATGAGTAGAATCACATAATTAAAAAAAAAAAAATGTTAACTCCATGAAAAGATTTGAACCTGATTTATTTCCAGAAATTGTCTTTTTGATTATGAAGGGGAACAGAATTTGCTACCCCAAAATGATATGTCTCTTTGGCATAAGGATTATTTTAGGGTGATTACTTTTAAGAAATAGCAGGCACTGGAGAAGCTTTGAAAACTGAGTAGAATATATTTACATCTTTTGTAAGGGTGTCTTTCTCTGTACCAGGATAAGAAGGATGACTCAATCTCTAAAAGCTCTAGTCAATGGGGAAGTCAAAGACCTAAGTCTGCATAACAACCTTACCCTTGTTTACTGTGCTTTTCCCAGTCACCTCCCATAACTGCCCTGCCCCAACACCTTCCCTTGTCTTTAGCTGGAGCTGGTATTTAAGGTGGTGGCTTGGGCCACTTGGGAGAGTTATTCAGTTTTTCTGGGTCTCTCCCATGGATACAGGAGGTATACATTATTGAACGTGTGTGTTTTTCTTCTGTTAATCTGTCTTATATTATGGGTGTATGTGTGTGGGGGGGTGATCTCAGCCAAGAACCTTAAGGTGTAGAAGAAAATTATTTTTCTCCCCCACAATTATATACTCTACCATTCACCACCATTCTCAATCTTTTAAAGATAATCTGAATATAGACCTAGAGTGAATTCTTCACGATTGTAGGACAATGAAAAGCTAGAAAAATTCTGGGACAAGAGGAATGGGGAAACTGAGGCAGGAAAATTAAACAAAGCCAAAAAGCTTTGCAGGCTGCTTGTAGCAGGGCCTCATCTTGAGAACAAGGTTTAAACCTTTACTTCTCACAGAAGGATGCAGGAGAGGAGGGGGAATGGAAGGGGAGAGGAGGAGAAGGAATCAGAGACCACTTAGTGCAAATCATCTTGAAGTTGTTAGGATGGCAGGGAGGAGGAGAAAAGAAGAGTATAAACAAAAAACAGCCAGGTGCTGCCCATAAATTGTGGCAAAGCCATAACAAAGAAAAGGGGAGATGCTTAGAGTTAATCTGTAGCAGGCTATCTAGCAAAATAACTTTTAAAAAAATTTATAGACAGAAGGGTATATAAGGCAGAAACTGCCCACCTTACTTGCTCTTCAGATTAGCTGAGAGCCTTTCTGTGCTTCATAAGCCAGATGTATAGGTTTGCTTGCTTTGTTTCATTAATAAACGTGCATGCTTTAATGTTTCAATACATCCACTTGCATTAATGTTTTAATAAATTCACTGAACACAATGCAAATATTATCTAGTGGCTCTTATATAAATTCTTTTACATGAGAAGATAAGGGTCGAGGATGGGGACAGCCCACTCCCTCTGATTCAGAGGGCTGTCCAGTAACACCTCTTGGGTGCCTGTGAGAGGTGCCTGTCACATTTTCCTCACAGAGGCAGGATGTTCTGGGCCATGTACAAGCTATTCCTGAAACAGGTTAATAGAGGACTCAGAGTTATACCCAAAGAGCTCTGCAGATCCGAGCTGGAGGGGGGTGGCAGGTTAGTTCTGAGACAAGTACAGGGAGGGGGCTGCAGGCTTGGAGACCAGCGCATGCCCTAGGGTCCAGGCCAGACAATGGCTGTTGGGAGAGCTCAAGCAAAGCCAGGTGAGAATCGTAACAGAACAAGGTAGCCAGGAAAGTCACAAGTGGTTCTTCTACAGACAACAAGGCTTTATCCTATGGTCCAACAGGCTCAAGGAAGTGGCTGGGAGTCCCTGGACAGTGTTACCAAACAGAAAGAGAGTTCATCCGCCCGGTGCACAGCAGAGCCAAACACTAAATGCCAAGAATCACAGTGAAGAAATTCGAGTTGCTTTACTGCTAGGCACCACGCAGGGAGAACTGGAAGCTACTGCTCAGAAGTCAAACTCCCAGTTCAGGGTGGGATTTCAGGGTCAGGGGAACAGGTGTGTGGAAGTGCTGCCATGCATGTTTTAACTGGACGACACTGGAACTTGGCCATTTATGCTAAGGGACGTCAACACCAGATCTTCTCGCACAACACACCCTCTACTTCTAAAAGGGTTACAGTGTCCAAGTTTCGCTAACATCCCGATCCTTTGGTACTGTGAGCAGGGGTGAGACTTTGGTTCGAGGTGAAGCTGGAGGGAAGAGGTGGCACATGCGTAGTGCTGTCTATACAGTAGCTCAAGTTTGGTATTAACCACTGACCTGCTCTAAGGGAGCCGAACAATTCTGTGTTGTGGACCAGTTTTAAGTTAGTCAGTGTGATCTGTAGGCTTTTCAGCGGTGCGGAGTGGCTGGGATGCGGGTGCGCGCTCGGAACTGTCTCCGCAGGGCCTGATGCTCACTGGGCTGCCCTGGCACCTCTGTGCCAGTCAGCCAGACTCCTATCCCAAGTGCTCATCCCATGCTCCCTTTGGCACCCACGAGTATGAACTCACAAAGGAGGAGCCCGCTGGGTTCCAGAGTGGGGCGTCCGAGGGACAGCACTCCTGGACCACCTGCAGGATGCTGTCCTTTCCGAAGTTATTAGGACTTCCGGTGCTTATGATATGACTGGGACCAGGCAGAGATTACTCAGAGCTCTGTGAGGAATACCTTACGCAATTCGGTTTTGTTTTCCTCTCTATTGTGGCGGCACAGCTCAGCTCTCTTCCCCTCCTTTTTTCAGGAGCCTCGCCTACCTGCTTTGCACCTTCTCCTCTTCTTCCAGTTCCTCCTTTCTTGACCCTTCCCTGTTTAGAATAATTGATTCACAGGACAGCAGAGACGGAAGCCGAGCCAAGGCCACCTCAGCCCTCTCTACCTGTGTAAACAGCATCATAGAGAGGAAGTGACCGCTGTGGTCAGGCAGCTGGCTTGCAGCCGATGTGAGCAGAATACCCAGGGCTCCTGGGACCATCTGATGTTCTATTTGGGTTCCAAACAGCCAAATCTTCCTGTTTTTCTTTTTTCTTACTGCCTGTCTTCCTCCCTCCTCTTTCTGACGCTAAGAAAGACAGGTGGGTTCCAGAGAACTCCCAGAGCGAGAGAAGCTGTGTGTTTGTGGTGTGAAGAGCTTGCAAGCGGCAAGAACTGCAGGCCAGAAACAGCCATCTGAAGCCCCTCCGGCTCCCTGCCCAAACGTGTCCCGACAGACACCCACACCTCTGGCACAGTGCTCTGGAGGGGTCATTCTGACTTGCAAAGTGAAAATTGGTTGTTTGGTGATGGCTCCCATCAGGAGCCACTGACTCCCAACCTTCAGTTACTGACATTATTGCAAATAGCAACTTTTCTGCTGCAAATGAAATGCTAGTTTCCAGCAGAGTGACTCCCATAGCTTGTGAATTGTCTACAGCATGCACACTGCAATGCTAGCCCTCTCCCAGTCATTGATTTTTCTTGTCTCTGCATACATCATACATGAGTCATGGTTGAGCTGGGGAGCCTCATGGAACTCACCCCCACAGTCCGAAGTCACAGAAATCGTAGCTTCTGCTGTTCCTTCTCTGTGTGCCACATCTATTATGATGATAGAATCCAAAAAATGCTTGAATGAAAAAGAACGCAACAATAATCTCATATCCTATATTTTTATTTTGCAGATAATGAAATTAGGACCCAGATAAATTAGGATCTCACATTTAATGACAAAGTTAGTGATGCTGTTATAATAATCTAGTTATTATTTAACAGGAAAGGAGTAAAGGGAAGACTAGATATTATAGGCATGCCATTTTTACAGCTTTGCCAGGAAGCTACAGTTAACACTCTCCAGATCTACTCACACAGATTGACGGCTGAAGGGTCTGGGTGACGTGGGAAGGTGCCTTCTGTCAGTCACACCTGGGGACCAATCAGTGGCCAAGACAGGCGTGGCCACTTGAAGAGTGCAAAATCTGAGATACATAATCTGAACAGAGAATGTTTGCTCTGTTACTCTCTTTGTTCTTTTGCTCTCTTGGGACTCGGGTTGAAAGGGGCGTGTTCCCCTGCATTTGCCATAAGGCCCCTGGGACCCATACAATGGACTGATGGACTCAATCTAGCCTGATGCTATGCTGGACCCAGCTGCAACATGAAAAGGAAACTCTGGACACTGGCCCTGCTTCTAGCTCTGCTGAGCCCCAGCTACCCCTCTTTCAGGACTGGTTTAAGGGAATTGGAACTTTGGAACCCGAGGAATGTAACTCCATGCACATAAAGTCTTTTACCACATCTCATTTTCCCATAGGGCTTCTGAAAATGCTTATTTCAGCAGTACCCCAAGAACCCCACTCCCACGAGTGACACGGAAATCTGGCCCACTGATTTCTTCAGTAACATTAGAAAGCAACTTGATTTAGGAAGCAGGGAAGGTTGGAAGGAGGGACTAATGTTTATTGAACTCCTCCTATGTGCCAGGCTTAAAATGTGCAATCTCATTTAAATTTCAAGTGGGGGCTTCTAAAAAGAAAGGCCAGTGGGCGCTACATAGATGGACTCAAGGAATGTTGCCCAGTGCAAAGTGGAAGAGCCAGTGGGAGGAGGCTGTGTGGCCTGCCTTCGAAGCCTCAGCTAGTTCTTTATTCCACAACCTGGGGAAATCCGGAAAGTGTGCTCTCACCTCTCTGCAAGCAGTCGGAAGTGGAGGTCAAAGGAAGATCTTCCCAAGGTGAGGACAGAGGAGAGACAGGAGCTCCACTCCCCTAGCTCTGCCCAGAAACTGCTTCTGCTTCTCGCTCTGCCTTCTCCTCCACACACATAGTCCATAGTCCAAAAGGTGTATTTCCTGCAAGCATTATGTACACTGTCAGACCGTGCTTCTTGAGACTCCATGTATCTCTGCCCACTAGCTCAGTGGTGCAATTCAACTCACATTGACAATTATAAATGCCTTATCTGCTGCTTCATCAGGAAGCTGTGTTCCTAAAGGAAGTGAGAGAGTCACTTGGGCTTACCAAATAGGAAATTAGTGTGCCCTTTTCAAAGACACGAGGATAATGTCGGTATTTTAATTTCTGCCTCTATCTGTCTGGCAAATGGGATTCCTGGGTCATAAAACCATTCCTATTTTTAGGCCTCTTGAACTCTTTGTATTTATGGTACAATATTAATTTGGCTTATTTTAGTCATAGTTACATTGTAACTTTCCATGTATCTGCATGTGTCTAGTAAGTGCACAATTTGTCAGAATCAACCTGGTAATATTTGTTTATGTGATTATTTTGATAGTGTCTGGCTCTCCCATTAAAATATAAATTCATATGATGTCAGATTTTTTCACCATTATACTCCAAGCCTGGTGTACAGTTTAGATGCTCAGTAACACTTGCTGAATGAATGAACAAATTAATGAGTGAATGAATAAAATAATAATTAATTTTATTATCTGCCAAAATGGGAAAAATGAGAAAATTTTAAATGTTGTGATTGTTTTAGAATAATGAATAAAATGCTTAGAATACAAATTTAGCTCTAAATAAAAATTTGGCCTTTAATTACACACTCATATTTTTCAAACGTATGCACTGGGCACCGTGGTTACTGGAAGGAGCCCTGGAGGTGAGGGTCCCGGCACAGCTCTGCTATTAGGGGGACCCGAAAGTAATGTCGTGTTTTTACAACATTAATTCAAACAGATAAATTTTTAACAAGTTTTTATTTTTAATCAGTGATGTAATCACCCTCGTTATCAACAACCTTTTGCTATCTAGTGTGCAAATTTTCAATGCCAGATCGATAAATCAATTGGTTTTTGAGCAAAATATCTGGAGATGGCATTTTGGACACCATCCAAATTTTCAAAATTTTTGCCACTTAGAAAATGTTGTAGCGATCGGAATAAATGGAAATCCGACGGCGCAATATCGGGCGAGTATGGTGGGTGAGGCAATACCTCCCACCCCAATTCATTAATTTTTTCCAGGGTTCGTCTTGCGCAGTGCGGTCTTGCATTATCGTGTTGCAGAATAACGCCTTTTCTGGTGACAATCACTGGGCATTTTTCAATTAAAGATTGATTTACTCGATCCAATTGTTCACAGTAAAGGTCTGCATTCAGTTTGTCCAGGTTTCAGCACTTCAAAATGAAAGACCCCGCGAATACTCCACCAAACACACAAAAGTGCCTTTTTGGGGTGTAAACCTGGCTTGGCTATACCTCATGGTGATTCACTTGGAGAGAGCCACTGCCTTTTGCATTTTGGATTATCATAGAAGACCCATTTTTCATCTCCAGTGATCAAGTGATCAAAAAACGCTTCTGAATTGTGCTGCTGAAGCAATAAGTTGCATGTGGTGGACCGGTTAGCTTTGTTTTCTTCGGACAGATTATGCCGGACCCAAACACCTGCTCTGCTTACTGTACCAATCTGCTGCAAATGTTCTTGGATGGTCAACCAAGGTTGGTTAAAAGTGTTTGACAGTTCCTCGATTGTCTGACACGGATTTGCTTCTACTTCCTCCCTTAACATGTCATTGTCTAAAGTTGTTGGTCTTCCTGATCGATACGAGTCAGAAAGATCGAAATTACCGGATTTGAACTTAGAAAACCACCTTTGGCATTTACGAACATCTAATGCACTTGGATAAACATCGCAAATGTTTTTGGTAGCAACTGTTGCGTTACTACCCTTGTGAAACTCAAGAAGCATACAATGCTGGATATGTACCTCTTCTGGTATTTGGCTGCCATTTCACTATAAATTGCAAAAAAAAAAAAATTAAGATTTAATTATTTATGAGTAAAAAAGTCACTCTAACCTTAAAATGTCTTTGGCACGATTTTGAAGTACACAATGAGCTGATAAATGACAACCGAATATCGAAACGCGCAGAAACAACATTACTTTCCGGTCCCCCTAATATTTTGGGTGCCCTACAACAAGCTGCTTTACCTCACAGGCCCAGTTTCTCCACTTGTACATCTAGGGTGTTGGAATGAGCTTCTAGTCTGATACTGTTTGAATATAGGAGAACCTATGAGCCATATCAGATTGATATCACTGTAATTAACCCAGTTGTTAATTAATAACAGGAAAAGAGCTAAGGGAAGGCCAGATAACATAGGCCTGCCACTCGTACAGCTTTGCCAGGAAGCTGCACTTTAACATTCTCCAGGGCTGTTCCCCACAGGTCGCTGGGGGAAGGGACTGGACAACAGACGCCAAGTCCAGTAAGATCTGATTAACATGGGAAAATGCTTACCTGTCAATTACACCTGGAAGCAAGTTATTGGCTAGAATGGGAATGACCACTGCAAGGGTGCGAAATGTGAGACACTTAAGCTCCTGAGCAAAGGGAGTTCTCTTCTTGCGGTCTTGCTGCTCATGCCTGAATCCTGGCTTGCGGGGCTGTCATGCTCCTGCAGTCGCCCACATGGCTCATGCCATAGGGACCCCCCACACAATGGACTAATAGACTGTGATTAGCCTGATGCGACACCAGACTTAACTCCACCTTGGAATGGAAACTCGACACTGGCTTTGCTTCTAGCCCTGCTGAAACCCCAGCTGCATATCTTCCGGGACTGCTTTAAGGGAATTGGAGCTTTAGAAACCAAGGGATATAACTTCACGCAAATAAAGACCACTTATTCTCCCATGCAAGTCTTAGAAAATTCCTTTTCTTGAAATATCATACGAACTCAACCCCTAGCACCAGTGGGGAGAGGGATCCCCCACTCCCACTGGTGGACACTCCACTTCCACCAATGACAAGATCAGGAGACTGTCTGCGTGCTCTAACTTCCTCAGACTCCTTAGTGAATACCCTCTGTTCTAGGCTGTACTGCCAGATTCAAGTGAAACGGAAAAAGGACTCAGGGAGTTGTTGATAACTGAGCTTCTTGCTATTGGCTTTTTGGTATTGGATGCGTTTCTTCCCTTAATCCTCATCCATCAGCAGAGGGCAGGAAACATCATGTCTCACACGGTGCTGCGTGCACAGCTGCTCTTGGCTGGGCTGCTCCCTCAGACACCTCCAGGTTTTTCTAGGGAGCCTAGTGGAGCTGGCATGTTGTAACCAGCTTGTCCCACTGACCCTCTGACCTTATCTGTACAGGTAGAGACGAGTGAGTGAGTGACAATGGGGAATGTTTAGGAGTTAGAACACTGTTTCTCAAAGTGTCTTTCAGGAAACGTTTGTTCAATACGATATTCCATCAAAATGTTTACCATTGTCAACCAAGAATGGGAAATGCTGCCCAGTAGAGTCACAGCCTAGAAAGAAATTCACAATGTGCTCTCCATCTTTCAGTGTCTGAGTATTGGCACAATAAACAAACTTCTTAAAGTTTATTGAATCCTGTTCGCTAAATGTATTTGACCACAGAACCCTCTTTTTTCCTCATCACCCTTATCCACAACTCGTAAAACTCTTCCTGTCACATGTGTATCAGAGACACTGAGATCCTGAGGGAAGGCACATGGCCAATGCTGGCCCAGAGCTAATTCACAAAGAAGATCAAGTTCGCTTAAATGTACTTCTTTTTCGCTTTCGGGACCTCTCATCTCCCAGGGCTCTTCCTGTGGCTCTCTTTCAGCAGTGCCAGATTCTACTCTCCGCTGGCTCATTTCATGCAAATGAAGGTTGGATTAGGGGCTGTGCTTCTCACTTGTGCTATAGCCACAGGTCTGAGCAGGAGCTTTGACTGTCCCCCAGATGGACAGAATGCAGTATCATGGCTTCAAGAGAATCTCAGCAGAAAAATGTTGCTGAAGAAGAGAAAGGCAATATCAAGCCAAAGACAAATAACAACCTTTATCTGAAAATGATATATTTTAGAATCAAGGACAAATTATTGGGAAATAATTTGGCATTTTCAGTGAAGTACAAGTCATTATTTCTCTGACACATAATAAAATACCCCTAAGGAGAGAATGAGCTAAATGAAAAGACAGCAGGGTAAGATAAAAAAGGAGATGGAAGAATACAGCAGTGAAGCTAATATTTTAACAGCAGTTGAGAAAGTAATAGAACTAATCCTGCAGAAAATAACCATGTAAGTAACACAGGGAGAAAATTGGAGAAGTTCCCCCAGAATATAGAGAAAATGGGGGAAACATCCAATTAGTAAAATAATAAATACCAGAAACAGAGAATGTCAATTAGCATACAGACAATTATTGTTCTTGAAGTAGAAAATGAAACAACTAGAAACAATAATCAAAGATATAGTAGAAGAAAATCTTCCTAAGATGAAAAAAAGATTTGTGTATGCATAGTGAAAGATTTAGTGCACGGTAGAACTGTATATGCCTTATTTTTTAAAACCTAGAAAAACGAATTAGTCAGAATAATAATATATAGTTTAATCATAGATATAACCATTGTTAACATTTTGGTATATCCTTGTAGCCTTTGTTCTTTTCATAGCTTATATGGCTACATTAGTATTTCAAAAGGAATTCTTGAGAACTCTATTAAAGGGATAAAAATAAAGGTGTTTATTTCTTCTTGGGTGATTAATAAAGAATCAGTGTTTTCTTGAAGACCAGCATGGTGATGGTAGTGGCCATGGGAATTAAAGTGAGAGATACTTGAAAAATAAGGGGCCTCAGGGCTCAGGCCCTTAAAGCTACCCCTTCTCCCTGTAGGTATTTCCTTCCAAAGGTAAACTTGGGGTTTTGTTTTAGAAAGTACTGACCCACAACCATTGGTCAGTTTTGTTTATAAAAGAGAAGTAAAGCACAATGTAGTAGATTCCTTGACCAGTTTTGGATTGAATTCTTTGTAGGCAGCTGCTGGGATGGCAGTATCCAGATTGTGTATTTCCTTGGAAAACTTTAGGAAAAGCACTGATAACTCCATGTGTGAGTGATTTAGAAATCTGCTTGTCTTAAGGTAGGAGGGAGGACGGAATGAACCATAAAGACCCCTTTCTGTTCTGTTAGGTTGTGTCTCCATGGTGCCCCTGGATTCACTTTTAGCCATTTATTCTAGTGTTTTATCATCATAATTAACATTGTTGTGTGGAATTAACAAGCACGTAGGAAACCAGGGGAACGAGGACTTAAGTACTAATGAGCATATCTATTACAATAATGATAAACTTACTGTCATTCCAACCATTGATCTTCACATCACTTGGCTGCTGATTGTAAATGAGCGGAAGGAAGAAAAATATCTCCTGTAGTCTAGCCACCCATTTAATTACCATTAACTTTTAGGTATATGTCCTTTGAAGCTCTATGCTGTCCATATTTTAGACATGATTTTGATCGATGCTATAGTTTAAATTGTATATACATGTTATTTAAAATTCCACCTGGTTTTATTTTCTGATATGAAAAGGAGTAGATACACACACTGTAGATAATTTTAGGAAGTACAAAAATACAATGAAGTAAATTTTAAAATCATCCAAATTCCCATAATTTAAACATAATATTGTTAACATTTGGTGTACATCTTGTACTGTTAAAAAAAAAAATCTTTATTGCCTTTCCTAATTGTAGCAGTTTTAGAAACATATTGTAAAAATCTAAACAAAACAAAAATATATAAAGTAGGAAGTGAAGTCTCTTCCTTTCACATCCTCCACAAAATGACCACTGATAAGAGTTTTCTGTCTACCCTCCAGAATCTTTCTAAGCATATTTATATATTTAAACATTTTTTAAAATTGGATTATAGTATATATTCTTTTCTCCTGTATTCTTTTTACATGTAACAACCTGATTTGGCAACACTATTATTTATTTTTTAAAAGTCTCTAATTGTTTGGTATGTAGGTTTCTTTCCATTTTCTACTACAAACAAACTTGCAACGAATATCCTTTTAACCATGTCTTTTCATACCTGCAGAAGCATCTCTATAGGGACAGCAGGGTCAAAGGGCTCAGAATTTAAAATGTTGAAAAATGCACATTGCAAGTCTTCATGTGTATTGCCTTCAGAGGGGATGTTCCAGTCTTACTCTTGCTAACAATATATGAAATTGCTTGTTTGGACAATATTGGATATTTTCAATACTTTTAAGATTTGAAAATCTGATAATTGAAAAATCTTACTACAGTAGTCTTCCCTTATCTGGGAGGGATGTGTTCCAAGACCCCCAGCAGATGCCTCAAACCATAAATATTACCAAACCCTGTATATACTATGTTTTTTCCTACACATATATATCTACGATAATTTCATTTATAAATCAGGCACAGCAAGAGATTAGCAACAATAACTAATAATAAAATAGAACAATTATAACAATATACTGTAATAAAAGTTATGTGAATGTGGGTGGTCTCTGCCTCTCTCTCAAAATATCTTCTGGTCCTGTACACATCCTTCTTCTTGTGATGATGTGAGACAATAAAATGCCAAACTGATTCTGGATCTGTGTACTCATCCTTTACCTGCACTAAATAAATGGTGTGGTGTCACTGATTTCAGGGGATCCCTTGCTGAAGTCTCGTACAGGCTCAGTGCTCTCTGGCGCGACATGTTGCCATCAATCGGAACACGTTTTCTGATGTCTTTCACCCACAGATTTAATGCCTTTTCCATCCTAACTAAGCACTTATCACACACCGTGGCTGTAACTTTGTAGTTTGAGGTGTGACGGCAAAACTAGCACAAATTTCAATTTTTCTTCACAATTTCACAGATAGAAGATGTGTTCTTCCCGTGGATCTTAGCAACCTCAGCATACGATTTTTTTTTTCCTTTCCTTATTCATTTGAGAACGTTCATCTTTTCATCTAAAGGAAGTACTTTATGGCTTCTCTTTGGCATTTCCAAATTGCCAGCTAACCTGATAACCGAGAGGACTGCTAAGTGACTCATGGTCCAGGAGCACATGCCGCGTGGAGACACTAGACAAAGGGATGGTCCACATCCCGGCAGAATGGAGGGGGACAGAGGGAGACTTTGTCACACCACTCAGAATGGCACACAATTGAAAACTTTTAAGGTGTTTATTTCTGACGTTTTCCATGTACTATTTTCAGGCCATGGTTGACCAGCAGCAACTAAAACCTTGGATAGTGAAACCTTGGATACGGAGGGGATTACTACTATACCTTTTTAATTTGCATTTATTTCATGACTGGTGAGGTTTCATATCTTTTCATGTTTATGGTAATTTTCACTTATTCTGTAATTTGCACTTCTTCCCCTTTTCCCATTTTGTTAGGGATTGTTTCTTATTTTCTCACTTGCTTGTAGAGGTACTTGATACATTTTAGATAGCAACCTCAATATACGTTTTAAATTAAACAGAAAAATTCCACTCAAGTTTCTGGACAGTGAAAATATCAGCATATTGCTTTATGGAGAATTTATTTTTGGTAGCAAAAAATAGAAATTTTGATTTAGTAGTTCTGGTGTAATGTGTCAAATGTGTCAATAGTTCAACTGTTACTAACAAATGGCATAATAAAATAATACCAGATATCTTTATATATATATATATATAAAGAGAAAAACTTTATATATGGAGAGAGAAACATTGATATGAGAGAGACACATCGGTTGGTTGCCTTCCGCACGACCCCAGCTGGGGCCAGGGATTGAACCTGCAACCCAGGTACGAGCCCTTGACTGGAAATAGAACTTGTGACCCTTTGGTTCATGGGCTGGTACTCTAACCGCTGGGCCAAACCAGTTAGGACCAGACATCCTTTTTAATGATTAACAATCTTCAAGAACTGTGAGGTGGACAATACGGCACTGGAAAACACATTCCAGGAATGAAGGTACTTTCTGAAGAAAGCACTGGAGAGCCAGATCCTCCCACAGGCTGCAGACCCACCTGAACACAGAGAGAACTGGATTCCTAACTTAGGAACCAAACTGAATAAAGAAGTGCATTCAAGCTCCTTTCACATTATAACAAGGTTAGTGATGACAGGAAGGGATGGACGCTCCTCCCTCCCCCCACCTGCCCCCATGTTGGAGCAAGAACCAGAGCTCAATGTTCCCTTAGATGCAAATCTTGAGTTTCTATTGCAGAATAAAGATATTGGAGAAGGAAGAGATGCATTTCTATCTATTTTCAAGTAGACAAACTCGCCCATGGCAGGTGGTCTGGCAAGATTGTTTTCAGTCCTATTGGAGCATCTTTGAGGCACAGAGAAAATTCCCCAAGAGCTGCCAACAGGTTTGACTGACAAACTTGGAACACTGCAAGCATCCCTTTTTCTTTTCTTCTTTTCTTCCTTTCTTCTTTCCCTCCCTCTCTCCCTCCTTCTTTTCCTCCTTCTCTTCCTCCTCCTCTTCCTCTTCCTTTTTCTTTGTCTTCCTCATATCTTAATAGGTATTTCAATGAGTAAGTTGGAGGTTGCTCAGGAGCTCTTACCAGAAGCCACTTCGTCTTTGAGAAGCAGGGAGAACGAAGCTTTTGTATGCGCCTGTGCTTATGTCTCTGTGCGAGTCTGTGTGTGGCCGGGTGTCTGTGTGCACTTTTAATTAAAGTATAATATATATTCGGAAAATCACACAATTACACAAATCAATTTTCACAAATTGCACACAGCAATGTAACCAGCACCTGAATCAAGAAACAGAATATTTCCCACTCCCCAGAAATCACCCTTATGCCCCAGTTTGCTACTTCTAACACCATAGATTCGTTTTGCCTGTTTCTGACTTTTCTATACATGAAATTGTACATATCTATATGGTCTGACTTTCATTCAACATTAAGTTTGTGAGACATATTTATCTTGTTGCATGTAATTGTACTTCATTCATTCTCTTTGCTGTATGATAGCGATTTTCAACCTTTTTCATCTCATGGCACATAAACTAATCACTAAACCTCTGCGGCACACCAAAAATATATTTTTTGCTGGTCTGACAAAAATAAGATATCATTTTGATTCATTCACACTGGATGGCTATTGTTGTGTTGGCTGTTGTCATTTTTTTTTTTTTACTTGACAGTTTAAGGGAAATGAGGTCAGCACCCCTGAGTAAAAAGTTAGGTATTGCATGTTTTAAAATTCTTGGGCACACCAGTTGCAAATTGCTGCTCTGTGGCATTCTGTCATGTGAACGTACCACTGTTTATTCATTCTACCGTAGTTGGGCATTGGTAAGTTTCCAATTATGGGCTATAATGAATAGTGCTATGATGAATGTTCCACTACATGTCTTTTTTTTTCTTCTTTTTTAATCCTCACCTGAGGATATGTTTTTATTGATTTTAGAGAGAGAAGGAGAGAGAGAGAGAGAGAGAGAGAGAGAGAGAGAGAGAGAGAGAGAGAAACATCCATCAGTTGCTTCCTATATGTGCTCCAACTGGAGATCGAGCCCACAGCCTAGGTCTGTACCTTAGCTGGGAATTGAACCCACAACCTTCTGGTGTACTGGATGATGCTCCAATCAACTGAGCCACCCGGCCAGGGCTGCTACATGCTTTGAGGAACACATGTAAGCAGAGGAGTAGAATTACACAGTCACCTACTCATCTTTAGCAGAGGATGCCAAAATTGTTTCCAAAGTGGTGGTGCCATTTGACATTTCCACTGGCAGTGCACGAGAGCTCCAGCTGCTTAATTTTCTCACCCAAACTTGGCATTTTTTTGTAGTTTTTATGTTAGCAATTCTGGTGGGTGAATGGTAGTGTCTCAGGGTGGCTACAATTTGCATTTCCCTAATAACTAATGAAATTGAAAAAAAAAAATTGTTTTCGCCACTGAATATCCTTTCAATGAACTACGAGTTTAAGTCTTTTGCCCTGGAGACTCTATAGAAGCAGAATTGTCTTTCTATATAGTTCTTTGCCTTTTAAAAAGAGTCGTTGGTTCCCTAAACCACCCTTATATAATCAAGTCATATGGGAAGAGGTTAAGATGCCCACTTTACAGATGAGGAAAGTGGGGTGCAGCAAATGTAGATGACTTATCCAGACCTTTATTCTTGGTACGTGAGCCCAAGTCTTCTGGCCCTCATTCACTTGACTGTTGTATTCAACCCGATTGCTAGTCATGGTCACTAACAGTTATTATGGGTTTGTGGTGGATCTAAGAGGGTTGAATGATAAATAAGGTATGAACTGTGCCTCAGAGAAGGACCTTGCAAATACCACTTGCTGGTCGCATAGGTTGTCTAAAGCCATGGTCACAGCATGATAAAATGGACACAGCACCCCATGCACTAACATGTCATACCTAAATAGAGCCACCTGAGAAAAATGAAGAGATGGCTTAGGACCAAGATATTGGGCTGTATAAACTCAGACCCTGCTGCCTGGGTTCAAATTCCAGCTACACCATTCATAATACCGCCCCATAAGCATGACCATAGTAATAAAGATTTATTTCCTTATTTCAGCTAAATACGTGAGCTGATTTAAATAAAATTATAAAAAGTAATACCATAAGGCCAAAAATTACGGGGGTGTGAAAAACATCGCTTTACCCTAAAGAAGCGTCTTGAATGATGACACAGCAGCCTCCGTGCTGACCAGCGGGGGAGGGCTTTCCCTGCAGAGGGCGCTCCGGTCTGTAAGAGAACGACAACTTGCATTGGAGAATTAAACAGACTTGGTTTTGAATGGTTTCTCCACTTCCCTGCTGTTTAACCTTGAGCAAGTCATTACCCCTTTAACTTTATTTTTATCCTCTGCTAATTGAGGGCAATCTCTACTCTTTGATTAAATTAGATAACGCACGCAAGGCATATGATTTAGTGTCTGACTCACAGTAGGTATTCTGTAAATGCAGTCATTTCATTGTAAGAACACACCACACGAGTGAGCATCCTTCCTGCCTACTGTTCCCCATTTTTCAAATCCTAATCTTGGTTTGCAAAGACCTCATCTTTGTGCTCCAGCACAGCGAAGGGCAACACTCACCTGGTAGATGTGGGTGTTCACCAAGGGCGCTCTAATTGATCCACTGATGAATGGATTAGGAGACCTCCGTCAGAGTTGTGGCTGAAATCCCCAGGGGGCCCATAACAGCACATGTTTTGCCTGTTCCAGAGAAGTCTTTAAAATTGCGGGAAGAGACACACAGCATGATATTTTATCTAGTTAAACTCTTGTTGTTTTGGTTTTTTCTTTATTCGGAACTGGGGTGGGGGGAGGTGTTGAGATGGTGGCAGTCTATGAATGAAAATCGATCTGTTTTACTTTGGGATGGTGCCTCCGTTTCGCCCTTTGTGAACTTCCCGGTTGAAACGAGCCACTCGTCCGTCCGTGTGGAGTCCTAGCCTCCGTCTCACCTCTAGGACAGACGTGAAGGAGGGGTGGTGCCTATCCCCACTGCTCCTGCTTCCCCAGAGGAGTGCAGGGATGGACAGCACAGGAAAACACACCACAGCTCTTCTCCTCTCTCTCAACCTTCATCATCGAGTAGCGAGCCTGAAGAAGCCTAGCCTGCTTAGCGAAGGCCCTGCTCTCCTCTGCATTCGAGTCCGCCTGCCAGAGCCAGAAGCACAGATTCTCGGCCTCTCCATTTCTGGGCTCAGGAGGCCTCTGTCGGGGAGGCCTGTGGTTGACAGTCTGTGCCACGCCTGGGAGCGTTCATACCTGATCAGAAAGGGAAGTGTTAGGAAGACAACTGCAGACACACACAGGAGTATTTACTCCCAGCCCAGGCAACGAGGCTTGGAGTGCTTGTCAAAGAGGAACAGAAGAACAGAACCAAACTTTTGACTTTTAGATTTCGAAAGCCAGGATGCAGGATGGAATACCAATCGATTTAGAAGAAGATTCAAAACAGACCAGACAAAGATACTGAGGATTGGGACCAAACACAAACACATCAGAGCTGAGCCACTAAGAAGAGACTGTCCATCCCATGCCCACGTGAGCTCCATCTGTCCCCAGTACCAGAGTGACATCTGAGAGCTGAGTCACCACCTGAAGATCTTCCTTTCCCATTCAAGTGGGAACTGAACATCCTGTATGCCGAGGAGCTGTTAGGATTTTTATCTTTGCCATCCAGTGAGTAATTTTCACACAACGCTACCAGAACACTGCCTGCCGATTAGGAGTGACGTCCAGCTGCATTTGGACACTCCGGATAGCCCTCCTCCACCTTGCCGTGTGGGCAGTCCTCCGAGAATTCCCCTGGACTCTTGGAAGCTCTCTAAGATGGAGAAGAGGGCGGTTTAGACACATAAAAGAAGTGATGGTGGTTTAGAAGCAAACCCTATATTCTTGGTTAAAGTAGGGCTGAATTGGACCCATCTTAGATGCTCCCCCCACCCCAACTCACTCCAGGAATAAAATACTGCTTACCACACCTTGTTGTACTCCTTTGCATCTCTTGCATCACCTAGTGCAAAGGAGTTATGCAATTAGAGCCCCTTATTAGAATACATCTTTGTTGGATTTAATAGAGTTTATTTGAATTTAATGATGCTCTATGTATCTGGTCAATGGACCACACCTCAGTATTTATCATGTTTCTGACACTTAGTTCTTAAATCAACTCTGGCCAAGACCACATCTCAGTATTTATCATGTTTCTGACACTTAGTTCTTACATCAACTCTGGCCAAGGCCAGAAGAAATAGATGTCTCTGTATCTTTGGTTTCAGGTACTGAGGTTTCCATGTTAGGAAACACAATTACTTTTTTTTTTTTTAATCCTCACCTGAGGATATTTTTCCATTGCTTTTTAGATAGAGTGGAAGGGAGAGAAGGAGAGAGAGAGAGAGAGAGAGAGACATTGATATGAGAGAGACACAGCAGTTGGTTGCCTCCCACACAACCCCCACTGGGACCGGGAATCAAACCTGCAACCCAGGTACATGCCCTTGGCCGGGAATCGAACCCGCAACCCTTCAGTCTGCAGACCGACACTCTAACCACTGAGCCAAACCGGCCAGGGAAACATAATTACTTTTTTAAAAGAAGAAACCAACCTTTAGAAATCCTTCCCAAACACAACGGGACATTGACAGGCCGTGATATGTGCCTTCAGCTCCCAGGTTGAGGTATATTTGGAGAGTTGAAAGTCATGGACATGTCAATACAACAAAATAGTTATTAAGAACTCCGACTTTGAAATTTGACAGATATGGGCTATGCCACTTGCTGCCTATAAGACCTTGAATAATTTAATAACATTTTTTATCCCTCATTTTTTTATGTGTGCAGTGGGGATAATAAAGTTTCTATACCAAAGAGTTTCTCTGAAATTCAATAAGATGATGTCTGTAAAGGGCTTAGAAAAGTCTCCAGCACAGAAAAAAGTAATCAATATATGGTAGTTACAATTTTGGATAGTTAAGCCGCACTATAACTTTTTTCAACCCAAACCATCATTGCTTATTTGTTGACGGGTCTACCTGCTAGAAAGCTAGGAGAACTGTCAGCCGTTGGGTCACGTGACTCCCCTTTGGAGGCTAGGGGAGAAGAGTGTGGTGAGCAGTTGGGAGACTGCCCTATGAGTCAGAATCGCCAAGTGCCAGTCCAGGCTCCTCCTTCCAGTAGCACAGCGAGTCTGGGCCACGCCTGAGCGGCTCTGGACTGAAGCAACCACCACTGTGTTGGAACCGCCACCGTCTTGCAAAGCTGACCAGATGGGTGACATCATCCTGGCGCTTCACTGGGACTAGACCTGTGACCTGTGACTGAGAGTGAGCTTCTGGCAAGCAGCAGAGTGCAGAAAAAGCTTGAATTATTTCAGGCTCATTAACAACATCTGCTATGGCCATCTAGGCTTGGTCAGCTGGAGAAGACTCCTAGGTTATTGACACCATGGAGAGCTTTTAAGAAATTATTCTCCTGCTGTTTGGTGATCACTGCTCTATGGAAGGGACCTCCATGGAATGACACTCATTATCTTCCTTGGTTAGGAGTTGGGAGTCATTATGTGTTGCAATTTGGAATATACTGCAAGGATTCCCCCACCCCCAAAGTCTTTCATTTCCCCTAATTGCTTACTGTCCAACCACTGTGCCTGTTCTTACATGGTCTGTATTTCCAACAACTCTGTCACTACTTTGAGAGAAAGGATAAAAATATAGACCTAATTCTCAGAGGTCACAGTTAAGTAAACTTTCTTACTATTTCCTTACCAGGAATCGTATACCCCGAATCTCCTTTCTCTATGCACAGCCTCTTTCCCAAGCTTTTGCTCAGTTATTCATTCAAAAAATACCTTCTGAGTGTATCCACCATGTGAAGCCCTGTGCTAGATGCTGGAGGTATAGTCATGACAGAGACGGACGGGCCCTTGCTCTCGTGGGTTGTCTATTCCAGTGCAAGGAGAATGAAACACTCAGTTGTACAAACAAGATCAGTTTGGGATGGGAGAGAGGCAGAGAAGAGCAGTGGTTACAAGCTGGTCTCTAGGCCAAGACTGCCTACGCTAAATTCTTGGCAACTTGTTGGTTGAGTGACTTGGATAAGTTACTTCGCCGTTACTGAATGGTTCCTGATTTGTGAAGTAGGGATTTTCTAATAGGACCCCTCTCATATGAGGTATTTGAGCTGAGACCCAAGGCAGCCACGTGAAGAACTTGGAGGTGACTACTTTAACAGCATGTCCACATGTCCTGTGATGCAAACAAGCTCAGACAAGCACCAGATCGTGATGACATGAGGACTTTGGATTTTATTCTAACTAATTGGGTTTTAACCTCCACCTGAAGTGATTTCTCCTTACCTGGCCACTCTTCTTCAAAAAAGAAACTACTTAAATCTCATTCATAGTTCCAAGTCAATTCTAATATCATTTTCCCAACGAAGTCTTTATTCCCATACTTGCCAGAAAAATTGGTTCCCACCTCTTTGGTGCAGTCTTCCTGTATATTAGTTGTATACATGTGTTTCCTTTCTTCACTGTGTGTGCTAGAGGTCAGGGACCGAGCCCCATTCATTTTAGAATCACCCAGCAGAGTGTGTGGCACAAAACCACAACAGATATTCTTTGAAGGATAGAGTGGATGAATAAATGTATGAATGCATGAATGATTTGGTGAATGAATAATATCATCGTGGGTCTTTTAGTCAGATTTTCTAAGTGAAAAATTTCTAATTGAAAATCTGGACCCAGAGGGAATAACATATAGCTCAGGTAGATTTTACTCGGAACAAAAAGGGAGCCCGACAGCACCAGGGAGAGTAGGGGGCCTGAAAAGGGAAGAGGTTTGGAATGGAACTCCGTGTCATTCGATGGCGGCCCCCTTAGCTGTAATTACATGAGGTTGGGCAATGACTCAACAACAAGAACTCAATAAATATCCCAATGCTCCATTTGTCCAGAAGTTAGACTTCTGGCAATCCCAATCTCTTTAACTTGGACAAAACAAAACATAAACATAAAAAAAAGAACCTCCTTCCCCCACCCCCCAAAAAACACAGAACTTAAAGAAAACAACCTTAGCCTAAAGAAGTGAGCATTAAACCCATGACCTCAGAGCAAGATTGCCACCCAGTACAGCCTATTATTTCCTTTCCTTCTTCCTTTTCTTCCTTCTTCTCACTCGTCCTTCCTCCCCAAATATGTATTAAGCATCTACTATGTGCCAGACACAGGGCTGCTGCTGGGGCTAAGCAGTAACCAGGACAGACACCTCCCTGTTCTCAGGGACGCTCCTTCTCCTTCCCTGCTGCTACTGCCTCCAGCCCTCCTTCTGGGCCACCTTCCTTTCTCGCCTTTTATAGTAAGAAAAGGCAACAGATTTCGATATCAAAATTTGGGGTTCAGTTCCCGACTCTGCCAATTAATTTCTCTCGTCCTCAAATTTCGAAAGTTCTAAGTTACAAACTGTTCCAGGTATGAGAAGTCATTAGGAAAGTGTAAAAGAGGAGATCAACACAGGACGACTGGAGACCTAGGAGGCAAGAGGCTCTGGCATCTTGGCCCATAGGCCTTTGTGTAGGCCACACGACCTCTCTGGCCCTCAGCCCCCCACATCTGTAAGGTGCAACTACAGTAGTTCCTCACCATATCTGTGGTTTCACTTTCTATTGCTTCAGTAAGCCGTGGTCTGAAAATATTAAATGGAAAACTCCAGAAGTAAATAACTGATACGCTTTAAACTGTACACCATTCTGAGTAGCATGACGAGACCTCATGGTGTCCCACCCAGGACAGGAACCATCCCTTTGTCCAGCATATCTGCTCTGTAGGCACTCCCGACCCATCGTCACTGGGTAGCCGTTTCAGTTATCAGATTGACTGTAGCATACCACAGTGCTTGTGCTCAAGTCCCCCTTATTTTACGTGATCATAACCCTCAAGCACAAGAGTGGTGAGGTGATGCTGGCATTTCAGATATGCCAGAGAGAAGCCATACAGTGTGTGTAAGTAGGAAGAAACATGGGGGACATGGAGTCCCATACTCTGCGGTTCCAGGCATCTACTGGAGCTCTTGGAACATATCCCCCAAAGATAACGGGGGGGCTACTGTACTGTCCTTTTCTTACTTCTCCCCCTGAGTTTGTGCATTTATTTATTTATTTATATGTATAATTGGTATACAATATCGTATCAGTTATATTAGTTTTAGGTGTACATTGTAGTGATTTGACATTTTCATACCTTACCATGCAATCACCCCATGGATTTTACTATTGTTCTTTTCAACATTCTAGGTCTCTGGGCAGCACCTTTCAAAGTGGCAAGTCAACGAGTATCTCTGCCCTAAGTGCCGCGGTGTCTGATACAACTAGCAGGTGCGCATTGGCCGGCCCATTACAACCCCTCCAGGGAAAGAGCTCTAAAGATGTTAACAAAAAGCAGGTCATTTTTACCTCTCTGATGAAGAGACCGACTAACGTTAAAGCCAGGAAGAGAAAACTGTGCAATTCGATGGGATTCAGAACATCAAAGGCTGTTGAGCTGGTGTTTGGAACAGTCTCTCAGGTCACATCTAATTTTATTTGAGCTGATGTTTCCAAGCTCTGGTGATCGCTCCCAGCAAAGCTGCCAAACGCTTGTTCTCAGGCTGCCAGTGCGACTGTGCAGGCCCCCAGCAGAGGGTCCAGCGGAAGGCCTCATCTCGATTGCTCTGGGGCTGGGGAACTGTGCTAAAATGAAATCTTGGGAGCAATACACCGATATAGCAGAAAGGATACTGGACCTGGAGTGAGGACCTCTGTCTTCAGATCTGGCTCCTCCCACATCCGCAGAGATTTTCCTTCCCCAGGGCTTTCCCAGTTAAACGTGACAACTTTGCGTACTGGTTTTCAGAAGGCTTTGTGCTGGGAGAGGAATGAAGAGAAGTCTGGGGTTGTGGAGAATGAGGTGCTGTCTGTGCACAGGGAAGGCAGAGTTGACAGAGGGGGGCACAGTGTGGCATGAGGACTCCGCACACAGACACTGACCTGACCTAGAAGAAGTGTCAGCCTGAAGGTTAGGGGTCACTGAGACTTGCAGCCGGTGGCTGGAGAGGGGGCTGACTATACAGTTGGAGATAAAGGGCCTGTGGTGGTTAAATTTCTGTGTCAACTTGACTGGGTCATGGATGCCTAGGTATTTGGTCAAAGATTGTTCGGTGTGTGTCTTTTAGGGTGGTTTTCGAATGAGTTTAACATTTAAATCAGTAGACTGAGTAAAACAGATTGCTTTCCTAAGGTCCTTGAGCCTCACGCAATCAGTCAAAGGTTTGAAAAGAACAAAAGGCTGACCTTCCCCTGAGTGAGAGAGAACTGTCCCATGTGACACTTTCAAACTGGGTCATTTGCGCTTCCTGGTTCTACAGCCCGATGGCCTTCAGACTTAAACTGGGACATCAACTCTGCCGATTTTGAACTTGTCAGCCTCCATAATTGCCTGTGTGATTGTAATTCCTAATAATACATTAAAAAAATAATTTCCTATTGATGATGGTTCTCCTGTGGATTCTGATTCTGTTTCTCTGGAGAACCTGCCTATCGCAGGGCACTATCTGCAGCGGGCTTTCTGGCACCCAGCAAGGTGAGTTGGGTAGAGAAGGCCAAAAAAAGAGCAGAGTCAGCGTCCAAGGCAACCCCTCACTTGATAAGCTGTTTGGAGTCTGGAAGACTCCATCTCCCAACCTCTTACCAGACATGGAAGAAAGAAGTCTACTATGGCCAAGCACAGCAGACTGGAGTTTCAGAAGACACCCTAATCCTATATCCACACCTTCTTGTCCAGCCTTGGGAATGAAGGGTTTTGTACTCTCATCATAGGTGTCCTCAGCCCGTTCTCCAAACTCAGAAACAAACGTGGCAACACCCACCTGTTCTCTCCTCCTGTCGTGCACGTTGCAGATCCCACACGAGACGCTCTGGGACCTCGTCTGGTACCAGGCTTGTTGAGACGGAGCACCCACAAAGGAGGTGGGATTCCCAAGGGGCTGGTTTCTGAGCCACCCTTCGGGATAGTGCTGGGCTGCAGGCAGGAGGTGTGAGCAAAAGTTGTTTTTTTTTTTAACAGTAAGTCATATTTTGATATTTATGTGTGTGATTTAGTTTGATTCTATGCTGCACATAGAATAATGATGGCAAAAACTGAACAAAAGAGCCAAATTCAGGGCTTTTGAGCTTTTAATGAATTTTTTTTTTTTGTGGTTGATCTATAGCAGATATAATAACTTTGAATGCCATAGATTTTTATTTTAAGAACCAGGTGCTTACAAAGAGAAAAAAATGAGATGTTTTGAATTCTAGAAAGCTTGGTTAAAAGATCAAGAGGTGAACCCTGAAGAACGAGGGCAAAGTTTATTTATACACAGTAGATTACAGAGAGGAAGTTGAAGAAGCGCTAAATCCCGTCCTAACAGTAGTAAGAGCAGCTGAGCTTCAGAAGAGAAGGCAGGAGGTTCGGAGCATCCTAGCTATGGAGGGGTCTGCATACCAGAAGAAGCCTTGGGGCAGAGTGAGGACAGGCTGGTGGCTTAGCAGTGAGTCCTGGTGGGGCAGGGGCAGATGTCCAAGGCTTGGGACCACCAGCTACCCCTCAGCTGCAGCCACCCCTTCCATGGGCCTCTGCTCACGCCAGGACGGTACATGCCCCAATCATCTCCTCTCATGAACTGACACCACCACATGTCTACAACGATGAGGCAAGACGAGGAAAACCCTAAAACTAAGTGAGCGTCTATGTAAAATAAATTAAATGTAAGCAACAGTAAATGAATTGCCTTGAATTAGTAAGGTTCCATTTCCTACCGTCGACGGCAATGGAAGTGCGAGAGCTCCACGAAGTCATTGATAGATGAAGTTTTGTCTTTCTGTCCCTGATTTGTTTTTAAACCATAACATTTATTGCTGTCTTGATGTCAATGGTAGGAAGAGGCAGATTCTGCTGGGCTATGTGGATTCGTAAATCACAGTTCCCTGCCACCCTCTGGAGGGAGGCTGGTTGAAGACATCGAACAGACTTGAGGCGGTCCTCAAGGAGCCAGCATTGACATTCACCACTTTCCCTGCCTTCGTTCATGTTCACTAGTTACTGTCACTCATTGAGAATTTACCGTTTCCCAGGCACTGTGCTAAGCCTTCTTTTGGCTGCCCATCGTTTACATCTCTTTCTGTGTTTGAGAAATGTCCCACTTTTGGGACTTGGTGGGAGACTATTTGCAACGGTTTCAGGTGAACACCAGCAGGAGTCTTTTGGTACGTGCTGAGATTCGAGGACAAAAGGGTCAGCAGCTTCATAAGTCACCCATTCTTTCACTGTTCCACACAGAGGTGCTGAGACCTATACAAGACCTGCTGGGTGCACTGTGGGGTCATGCACCAAGGAAGGGACCTCCCCTCCCCTTTGTTCTTTCATTTCAAAGGGAAAGCATAAGAGGGATTTTGCAAGCAGCAAATAAACCTTACGGACTTGGGAACCACATCTGAGTTTAACTGGGCCAACTGTTCGTGGAGGTGCTGGGAAATGCCGCTGGTTAGCACCTGGAGACTCTGGAGGAGGATGCACACTCTCTTCGTGGGGAGACAGGGAGCCTCCAGGCATAGCCAGCTCATCGCAAGGCAACCCGGGTTTCACAGGTCATGCACTAGATAATCTTCTTGTCACCAAAGTCCAGGGGGGCTCATCAAATGTCTTTCCATTAAGAGAAGCGATGGGTTCATATATGAAATATGAAGAAAGGATTGTTGAACCTCCACTTCCTGGTACTGGAAAAGTTTACGTCCAGCCTAGGCAAAATCTCTAAC
Source organism: Tadarida brasiliensis (assembly GCA_030848825.1). Lineage (NCBI taxonomy): Eukaryota > Metazoa > Chordata > Mammalia > Chiroptera > Molossidae > Tadarida > Tadarida brasiliensis. Next base: position 16,510,344 of record CM061273.1, read on the forward strand.
CCAGTTCTCGGCATCCAGGTGATCTTAATTCAAGCAATGAGTTGTTCATTTCCAGCTTGTGGACGCCCTACATTCAGGTAAAGCCTGTCATCTACATGCTTCCACCTGCTGGGCTAAACCCAGGCAAGCAGAGGCATTCACTGATGAAGGGAGGGACCCAGGTGGGCATTAAGTCAGCCAGTAGGAAATCCATGTCCCCTCTTCCTCCTCCCTCAGAACCCAGGGATCCCCTGATGGGTACCTCAACACATTGGCATACATTCCACTCTATGCCACATGCCCATTATCCCCATGCTGCGTGTCCCACAAGGATACACAGGACAGAATTCAACAGAGGTTAGAGACCGGAGGGCACTGCCAGCTGCTGGCTTCCATCTCAAGTTGCAGTCTGTGCTGTTTCACTCCCCACTTCAGCTTCCCGAGCACCTAGATCTTTGCCAGCACAGAGAGACCAGAATTGTGGTCTTCTTTCAATGAGATCTTCTCACTGGGATGCCCCCTGCAGTCAGCATGGGTTTTTCATTTGATGTGTTGGCACATTTCCCTTGAATCAAAGGAACATCAGCAGAATCCAGCTAAAAGCATCTACATAAGCAGCTTCCTGCACACCAGTGCTTAGAATGCTCAGTAATGTTTGGGGCCTCCCCCTATTTATCCGTGCACATGACGATATCTCTGTTATCAGAGGGTGGTTTGCCTGTCCTTGAACTCTTCGGTGTCTGGCTTCCTTCACTCAGCACAAGGGCTTTGAGATGCATCTAAGCCATTTTGTGTATCTGTAGCTTTCTCCTTTCTATAGCTGAGTAGTATTCTATTCTGTGAACGTGTTGCACATCTGTTGTCCAGTCTCCTGCTAACGGATACAATGTCTGTCTTCCAGTTTTTGATTATTCCAAATGAGACTGATACGAACATTCTTGTACAAGTGTTATTTATTTATTTTTTGTGGTGGACACGTGTTTATTTCCCGTTGGTACATATGTAGGAATGAAATCGTTGGGTCATAAGTTAGAGGTGTGTTTAATTTTAATAACTCCTTTCCTGCTAATGTTACCCGAAGCCTGTAACGAATGTCATTCACACCGTTGGCATCGTTTTTACTGCTGTTAATTCTGCACTTTCATTGAGCAGCGTAAAATGTCAGGTACTCGGCGAAGTGTGGGCAGCACAGAGGTGACAGCCTGATTTTGTTTTCAAGGCCATCAGAACCTGGAAAGAGGTACAACACATCTGCCTATAGAGACGTTAAAAATGATGAGGGACACCTGCCAGGGGCCTGGCAGGCAGAGAGAGTGCTCACTGGTTCAGAGGAAGGGGCGCCTCCCAGGCCTCAGGTGTCCAGCAAGGCCCCAGGGATGTGGGGCGGGACGTCACCTTGAAGAGCAGCTCAGCTTCACCAGATGCTAAGTGCATTGCAGAACATCTGCTCTGTGGAATACTCTGTGGTCAGTAAAAGCAGAGAAGCTGTAGTAACTTGGGAAACGGTATCTTACGTGAGCGTGGCCAAACAAAACCACCCGTGCTATGATCACTGCTCCGTGAGCTCTCTACTTATGAAGGCGGGATGGAAAGAAGGGAGGAAGATAGAAACCAAGGATGCGTTCTTCGGTGTGATTCTGGGTGAATTCTCTTTTTAATTTCCATTTTCTTTTACCTGCTTTTTTGTTAAAATGACACTTTTAAAGCAGTAGGGGTTGGGGAGGAGAGGAATGCTCCTAGCCGGCACACAACCCTGTCACAGACTGAAGACTGCGGAGTCCTCTGTGAGCTAGGACTTCTGCGGCCGAGGTTTTGTGTTGAATAATCGTGCTCAGATGGCACAGCTCACACAGGGCTGTTTGGAGGGAGTGGGCCAGTGGCCACAACTGAGGCATGCAGCCCTGTCCCTGGCGTAGAGAAAGAGATGTCAGTGTCTCAGCAAGTCCTTTTCCCTGAGAGGTGCGGGACCCAGAGAGGGACTTTGGGACTCAAGGGTGGAGGGTATTTGTGGGCAAGTGTCTGTGGTGGGGTGTTTGGGGGTGTGTGACTGGAATCCACATTCTTTGCTCTGGTTGTCTTGGCAACAGAACTCACCCCTCTGCCCTGCCAAGCGTACCCAGCGCCCCTTCTTCCCAGAAAAACTGAGGAGTGGGAGCTGTCGATCCAGCAGCCCAGCCAGCCGCTCCTTTTACCTCGGTGGCCCCCAAACTGTGCACATAGATGTGGAGGTCCAACCATCTTCTCTTCATATTTCATACATGAACCCATGCACAGGTCCTGCGGTGCCCGAGAGCACCCCTCATGTGAGTGCTCCAGTAGGGGTGTCCGGCTGCAGTCCGGATCAAAGACATCAGCACCCGGCTCTGGATGAATGACTGGCCGGCGCAGCCCGGCGGCTCCCGTGTCCCTCACAGAGAGCCACCTGGGAGGGGTCTCCTGGGGACGGGAGGGAGACGATGTGCAGATGTCTCGAGTTCTGGAGCAGCCTTTGCTTCCAGAGCTCACATGTCTGATAATGGCTTGAGAGGGACTCTTACAGGGCTTTCTCGGTTCCCTGCTTCTGTCCGCAGGCCTCCCAGCCTGTGCTTGTAGATGAGGCTGCATTCCGTGAACTGGACCCTTTGCCTCGCTGCCTCCTGCTGTCCACCTGCTCCCTGTACCTTCTCCAAAGCCCCGGGTGCTCACCACCCATAGGCGCTGCCGTTCCCGTCCCTGAGCTGTTGGTCCGTGCTCACTGGCCACTTGGAGGAAGCCCTGGTGCAAGGCAGAGGCTGCCGGGGCATCTTCACCGAGCCCTGCTCCCGCTGTGCCCCCTCAGATGCCAGCCAGGAAGTGGGAGCGTGCCCCCGACTCTCTGCTTGCCTTTGTCCTTGGAGCCTCAAAGCCCCTGTGTGTGTCCTGAATGACCCGGAAACGCAGTTGCTTCTATTTTCACATCTGGTCTCATTATTTTTTAGGATAAGACGTTGACCACAGAGCAAGGAGAGAGAACAGACACCTGTTCGGGTCCCCAGTACGCTTTCTGTCACATCCTTCCCTCCCAGGAGGGTCCTTCTGCCTCACGGGCGGTTTATGCTAAGAGATGGGTCGTTTTCACCAGCCACACCCAGAGTGCTCCACTGTCTGTGGGGCTTAGCGGTAATCCCTCTGAGTCCAGGGAGTGGTGCTGACCGGAGGGTGCGAGACACTACACCACAATCGCTAACGGCCTCCTCTGCATGGTGCGCCTGGGTCGCGCAGAGCGGAGGGCCCTTGGTGTGCGCGCCGGTCTCCTTCGGCTTCAGTCCCAGCTCATACCTGTCTGAGACCAAGGGTGCTGCGAGCTCACTTCCCGAGCCTTCGATGGAGTAGAAGTGGAACCGGCTGATACTGAACAATCTCTTCGTGCAGCTGTATTTTTGAAATGTGCCCGGGATTGGCTTTAACCCGTACGGTCCTACAGGCAGACACAGAAATGACTGTCATGAAGGAAGGAAGTTTTATACTCACAGACCTTAGAAACGGGAGGCACAGCATCCAGTGAGGGCCACACGGGCCCGTCAGCAGGCAGAGGGGCGGAAGGAACATGTGGTCCAGAGCCTTTGCTGTGGTTTCTGCAGGAAAGAGCCTGGAAGCAGGGGAAAAGGCTTAGGATGGGCTGGGCTGGTCACGCAGGTGGGTGGTGGTCTGCAGAGTCAGAGCTCAGTAATGAGGTAACAGGAGGATTGAGTCTGGATGGGTTAGTTTGCATATGAAAGGTGCATTTAGGCAGATTGTTTGCTGTTTCTAGGAATCGGCTGGCTCTGGGAGGGGCGATCTCTCCATGGTCTGCAAGGTCCCCAATGCCAAAGCATCTGAATAAGACAGACTGCATGGCTAACTGTTGCCTTACAGCCTGTCCTGTAGCTTACAACCCTAATATCCCAAGAGGATCAAAACTATCAAAAAGGCAGAGGTCCGAAAAGTGAAGGCACTCCTGAACCATCACAGAACATCAGTGGTGACCTTGAAGAAGGAAGAGGTCGTCAAGGGCAGCGGCAGGAGGGTGCGGATGGAGAGGAAGGCGCGCGGTGCTGGCTGTGGTGTGTGGACTAAAAGTCTAGGAAACCGCAGCCTCTTCCCCATTGGCTGAGTTGCTGAACCACCAACCAGAACTGAGTAGTCCTCTAAAGGACGGGCTTGGTTTTCCCTGCACTCTTCCCGGAGCCCCTGATCTCAGCATCATTTGCTCTCCGTCCCTACTAGACAAAGATGATGGCATATGGTTGAGCGAGAGAGGCTCAGATTGCTTTCCAGCTCCACAACTTGTTACTTGTCCTTGGTATTTAGAAACCTCTCGGTACCTCTGCTTCTTAAGCTATAACATGAGAACAATGTTGCTGTTGTAGGGTTGTTACAAAAGTTCCACAAGATAAAGCATGTCGAGTGCCTGGTGCAGAGCCTGACGCACGGTAGGCGGCCAACGAAGTTGGTTTCTCTCCCTGACTGTGACAAGCCAGTGAGGGTGTGGCTGAGCTGGCCTTTCTCCTCACGGAAGTCTTCCAAAGCAGCGAGCTGCAGCGAGGAGAGCTTGGAGGCCACCGCAGCTTTTAGACCCCAATCAAGGACTGGGGGGAGCACTCCATGGAATCTCTTTATCACTGAGGCTCCCATGGAGACACTCACAGTGACTTGGCAAGAACAACCCAAGGTATGTGTCGGCACCCCGATTCTACTGAGGGGCAGTTTAGAAAACGGTCACATGTTGAGGAGAACGACAGGTGTCTAGCCGTCCTTCCCTGCCTGGAAGAGGATTCTGCTTGCTGGCTACGGAAAAATGCCAGGAAAGAAATCACAGAAGCATGGATTTTGAGACTCTTCTTCCAGAGCCAACACTGGGTCACGATGGAAAAGAAGAGCGTTTTCTGTTATTGTTGTTTCAACAGACTTTACTTTTTGGAGCTGGTTCACAGCAAAACCGAGGGGAAGGCACCGAGAGCTCCCGACACCCTGTGCCCCCCCTACACACACACCCATGCACAGCCTCCCCCGCTAGCAACACGCTATGCCAGGATGTGGGCTCCTCACCCTGGTGAACTGCACTGACGTGTCATTGTCACCCGAAGTCCACAGTTTGCAGTAGGGCTCACTCTTGGAGTTGTAAATTCTGTGAGTTTGGACAAAGGTACAGTGACATGTGCCCACCATTATGGTGTCATGCAGAGTAGTTTCGCTGCCCTAAAGATCTGGCCGCCACCTATTCACTCCTACCCACTGGCAACCACTGGAAGATTTCCTGTCTCCATGGCTTTGCCGCTCCCACAACGTCATCTGGGTGGAGTCGTGCAGTACATATCCTCTCCAGTCTGGCTTCCTTAACCTAGCAATGTGCATTTAACTTTCCTCCACGTCCTTTCGTGGCTTGTTAGCACATTTCTGTATAACGCTGAATAATATTCCATGACATGAATGTACCACAATTCAGTGGTTCGCTTACCGACTGAAGGACACCTTGGTTTCTTCCAGCCTTCGCCATTCCGAGTCAAGGTGCTGTGGGCTGCTGGTATCGGACCCAGCATATCGTCACAGCGAGAGCCCTGGGCTGGGAGTCAGGCCTCAGACGTACCTGTCACTGGCTGCAGGGACTTAGACCAATCACTCAACACCCCGACCCCTGATCAGTTTTTCCAAATGCCTTTGGTTTCTGCTCTCCCCTGGGGCTGGTTCTAGGATGACAATGCTTCCCAAAGGCGCCAAGGACAACCTGGGACCCCATGAAAATGGGCAGGTAAACCAGGATGCGGAGTGGCAGGAAGCAGAGAGGAGTAGGGTGCACCAGAGCGGAGGCTGTGACAGACAGCACCAGGCCCACCTCCGGACCAGCTGCACAATGAGCAGGGACGAGCGAAGAAAGCACGGGAAGAGTCGGGACTGGGAAAGCCTCCGAAAGCAGAGGTGCTGGCCAGCTCTCCTGGTGGCGAGCCGCAGACACCAAACAGACAGGTCAGAGACCACCCTGGGCAGACCCTGGGATGCAAGGTTTCCAAAGATGATGTGCATCTCTGTTTGTTCACATGGGAAGATGTTCACGACGTCATTTAAACGGAAAAGGGAAGTTGCGTGACAGAAACCACATTACGATTGTATGAACATATTGTGAATATATGTGTGTATGAAACAGCGTAGGATTTTCTCCTACACCGTGGGTTTCCCCATGGGAATTGTGTGCAAAACAGACTCCACCAGGAACTTCTTTCTCTTCCTTTTCTCCCTCCTTCCTCTCCTTCCTTTCTTCCTCTCTCCCTCCCTGCTTTCCTTGCACAACTATATATGGGGTGTACGGTGCCCCTGTCCTGGGGAGCCCTGGGACAGGAACAGGACTAGGAAAGCCCTGCCCTGTTGAGGAGATTCTGGGACTTCCTTCTCCCTGATGGCATTTATCACCCTGCGACATTCTATGCACGGGGCATTTTCAGAATTTCCCTTCCAGCATGTGAGCCCCTGGGAGCAGCTCCTGGTTGTTGGACAGGTGGCTCGTGCTGAGAATGCAGCCCCTCCCCGCTCCTCGGCCCCTCGGGAAAGGGGAGTGAACTGCCCTGCAGGTCAAATTGCAAAGACCGGAGGCAAGGACAGTGGAGCTCACGAGAGAGCCCTGGGTGTGGACCGAGAGCAAGCAGAGGCATCTCATATGCTTTGGTCCATTTCTATTCACACATGTATTCTCTTCAGCTTGCAATAAAAATAGATTTATAACTATGGAAATAATACTTTTATTATTAAAACTGCCATAAGAAAAATAATTTTTTATGGTCAGTCTCAAACTCTCTAGCCCCTAACCACTTTATTGCTTGTGTTGCAACATTTGTTTTTATAAACCTTTTTTAAATGGTGAAATATAGCACACAGGGAAAACTGTGCAAAGAGAAAAGATGGCCCTGAACAGTGTGGCTCGGTGGGTTGGAGCATCGTCCTGGGCACCAAAAGGTGGTGGGTTCGATTCCCGGTCAGGGCACATACCTGGGTTGCAGCCTCCATCCCTGGTAGGGGTGCGTGCAGGAGGCAGCCGATCAATGTTTCTCTCTGTCTCTCTCCTTTCTTGCCTCTCTAAAAATCAACAAACATATCCTTGGCTGAGGATTAAAATAAAGAAAAGATGGGCAGCTCAAAAATGTATCATTAAGCAGATACCCAAACACCCATGAACCCGATCCCAGGTCAGGAAATGGAACGTCATTAGCACCCTGGAAGCCCCACCCATGTCTAAGCCCAGTCACGCCCACCCCTCCCTCCAGAGGGCATCATTCTCCCAACTTTCACTGGTATCACTTCTGTGTGTGTGTGTGTGTGTGTGTGATATACACATGAAATATCACACATGCATATCTAAATGCCACACTTTAGTTTTAGCCATTTATTAAACTTCGTACAATACGTATTTCTCACTGTTGTGTCTGATTTCTTTCATTCAACATGTGTTTTCGTGTAGCTTTATGTGTTTCCATCGTGAGAGCCGTGCTGCTGGGGTTTGATTCGGTTTCATTCCATTGCTAGAGGGGTTTTCAGTGGATGGATGCACCACAGTCTGTGTGCCATTGCTCCGCGTTGGGTTGTTTCCAGTTTGGGGCTATTGTAAATAGTGCTGCTATGGACATTATTGCGCCTGACCCTAACGCACCTACGCACACACTCCTGTTAAGTGTGGAGTCAGAAATGGTATGGCATTGTTACAGGGGATGCAAATCTTCAGCCCAGCGGACAATGCCAGTTTTGCAAAGTGGCTGCCCGGGTGTATGTTCTTCATAAATTTATAAACCAGTTTCTCCCTGTCCTCACCTACTGGGCAGTCGGCCTCTCAGTGTTAGCAGAAACTGCCCCCTCATCTCTCTAAGCATTGCTCGTCCTTCCCCCTTTCCTCTCCGTCCTGAGCTCCTCCCCTCACCTTACATTTCTCTTACCCTCTATTTTGTATTTGCTGCCCTCTTGTTCTCCAAGATTTATTGTGGATACGGTCTTCTGCTCTCTAGTTCATCTCACCATTCCATTCGGTCGTGCCTAATTTAACGTTACTCCAACTCTTGGATTCTTTTTTTAAAAATGGTTTTATTGATTTTTTAGAGCAAGAGGAAGGAAGAGAGAGATAGAAACATTGCTGTGAGAGAGATACATCGATCAGCTGTCTCCTGCACGCCCCCCACTGGGGATCGAGCCCACAACCTGGGCATGTGCCCTGACCTGGAACCGAACCAGGACCCCTCGGGCCTTGGGACTATGCTCATTCCACTGAGCCACACGGGCAGGGCTAACTCTTGGATTCTTAATGTCACTTTTTGTCTCTATTCTAGAATTTTTACTTGATTCTTCCATTTCATAGTTTTTAATTCTTTGTCAAAATTCTCAGTTGTGTCTTTTACTGCCATGAATATAACAAGCATGTTTACTTTAAAGTCTATGCCTGATAACCGAAAAATCTGGAGCCACGCGAGTCTATTTTATTCTTTGTTATTTTTGTTGTGTTTCGTTCCTGTTGGTTTTTCTCTTGTGCTGTTTTCTTGGGTGGCGGATATTTTATTGGGCAGATTCTGTGTGGAAATCATGTACATTAGCATGCCAGGAACTTGGTAGCTTGGGGATGGTCAGAGATACAGAAGACTTGAAAATGTACTTCATTCCTGTGAAGGACATGTACACGTCTGGCTCACTCTGGTGTCTGGGTACTGAACTTTGAAATCTCAGCCCAAAGTGAGAGACAGCAGGAGAGCCCAGCTTAGTGGACACTAGACTTTGATCTTTAACATCTAACGCTTCTCAGCCATCCCCTGGGGAATCAGAAATTGCCCACAAGTGGAAAGTGACCACTAGGCTTAGCTTCCCCAGCTGCCTTTACCTGCCTCCTGGCCAGAAACTTCCTAATGGATTCATTCCTTTGCAGGTCAGTTTCCCCAGAGATTGATTTTTGAGATGAAACTTTTGTAATGTAATTTTTGGTACCAGGAGGTGTCATAAAAACTCAACTATCTTATTATAGCAAATGTGTATATGTGTATATATAATATACACATATATAAGTATATTATATATGTAATTTCTTACTATAGAGCAATAGCTGGGAACTAAAAATTCAGTTGCCTGCAATGTAGGTTAATAGAAATCAATATTTTTTCAGTCAATCTACATGACCACAATATTGTATTACCATACACTGTACAATACGGATTGTGCCCTGAAATAAGAAATTCCCAAATCATTACAAGGCTTTTACCTCTTACTGTCTTCTTTCTCCAATAAAAGGTAATAAAGTTAGCCATTCCTGTTTCCAAATTAGGGCTGGCTAGAGGGTGAGAGCCCAGACACCAATCATGTCTTACACAAATTCAGGTAGAACACAGTGTATTTTTTCAGTGCACACACACACACACACACACACACACACACACACACACACACACCTTGAACTAAAATCCAAGGCTTATTGTATTTGTAGTTGTATTTGTAGTTTGTAGACCACACCATCTTCTCTAGATATGTTAGACAGGAAGGATTTTTTTGTGTTTCATCCTCACCCGAGGATATTTTTCCATTGATTTTTTTTTTTTAGAGTGGGAGGGAAGGAGGAGGAGAGAGAGAGAGAGAGAGTGAAACATCCATGTGAGAGAGATACATTGACTGGTTGCCTCTTACAATCCCGGCCAGGGATTGAACCCACAACTGAGGTACGTGCCCTTGACAAGGAATCGAACCCGAGACTCTTTGGTTCACAGGCCGACGTTCCAACCGCTGAGCCAAACCTGCCAGGGCAGGCAGGAAGGACTTTGAAAAGGGTATTCAATAACGTAGGGAATCTCTGGAAAGGCCAGTGGGACAGGTTTCAGGTTACATTTCCAGGAACATCTGTGGGTGAGAAACGAGGAGCAGACCCATCACCCCATTACCTCCGTCACACTGAGAGGCGCCCTTCTCTCTCCGTGAAATGGTGACCCACCGCGCCTGGGCTTCCAGGCAAAGCCTCCCTTCGGCGCATGTGATTGGTGGATCCCTTCGGCGCATGTGATTGGTGGATCCCTTTGGTGCATGTGATTGGAGGATCCCTTCGGTGCATGTGATTGGAGGAAATCCCATCAAGTTGCTCTTTGTCAGTGATTAGTTTTCCGTTCGTGTCCCTTTAAATCTAACACGTTCTTGCCGGCTGCTTTGGAAAAAAGGTTTGAGAATCACTCCAGGCCTCTCACTGATTTCTTACCTTTCTTTTGTGGGCTGCTGTCAATGCTATTCTATGTGATGCTTCCTCTACACCCAGCTCTATTCGCATTGGCCACTCCGTTTGAAGCTGCTTATTTGACACAGAGTTCCCATCGACTGGGCCTCAGTTTCATGCACCAAAACCCGGGACAGTCCCCTCCATCACCTATGACCCACCAGGACTTAAAAATAATTCTCCCAACCATACCATGATGCCTTCAGCCCCTGTGGCAGAGGGATGGGGTGGCACTGTTCCTTAATAAGACAGAGTGTTCAAGCATAGGAAAGATCCAAAAGAAAATGAAAGGTGTCCCCTGGGTTTCTGCAACACGGTGGTGCTGACACCCTCTCCGTTGGTGGGAGAGAGACAAAGGACTGGAGAGGAAGCAAATAGATGCAAAAGAAGGAAGAAGATGAATGAAATCTGAAAGAATATCCCAAGATCAACCAAGTGGCTTTGAGACCTCGGAGGCCCCTGACACACTTCTCTTGCAGACAGACAAATAAAAGGCATCGTGAGCTGTTTCTCTGTGCTGGTAAGCCGTCGGTCATTTCAGTGACTCTCTGGGTGTGGGGAGGTTCATCATCAGACACCTGTCCTCCCACCATTGCACCTGGAAGCACCTGTTTCTTCTGATCATTGTCCATTTCATGTGCTATGCTGAGCATTTCCGCATGTGTACGTATGCCTGTGATCTTTTGAAGACCTAAGCCCGTGAATCTCGGTAAAGGTCAAAGAAGTCTGATCTAATGTTGTCTCAAATTTGCGGGTGATTTTTTTTTTCCCACTTGATAATAAAGATTTTCTCTTTCAAAATAAAAAACGTTGTCTTTGACTTCCTAACTTGGAAAGTTTCTTTCAAGTACATTTCCGTATGTTCACATGTATTTGGAGAGGTCACGCTATGTGACTGGGAGTTCATGGATTCCCACACTCGTACCTGAGAGTGTGTGCGTACGTACCCGTATATGATGAGCTGTTCACTGTGAAGTAATGATAACTGTTTCTTTGCAACATGAATGCTGAACTGTCAGGAGTGGCAGACAGACTCTTAGGCCAGTGACTCTCAGGGGGAGTGACTTGCTTCCCAGGGGCGTTTGGCTGTGTCTTCTGGCAGACATTGTTGGGGTTGGGGTGCCGCTGGCCCCTGGCAAAGAGCCCGGGGTGCTGCCAGACACCCTGCAGCAAACAGGACCAAGAATGATCTGTTCCAAAGTGTCACGGGTGCGGAGGCTGAGACGCTGTTCTAGGGGTAGACAAGTAGGCGTATTATTAATCAAACAAAGGTTTACTGGCCATCTATAATATGCAAGACTATGTAGCTAGTGGTTCAGATAGAAGTGTAATTGAAACACATTTGGGTGTGCTCTCAATTTATTTAGTAAGGGAGTATAGCAGGCAGGGTCCCAACGGGAAATATTGGGTAGGCACAGAATAGGGTAAGCTGACAGGGGAATGGATACAGGGGACGTGTAAGGATTAGTGTGTCACCTGGGCTGGTAGCAGTGGAGGGGATTTCTGCCCTCCCCAAGCCCTGCAGAGCCCAGGTGTGTAGTGGATACTGCAAACTGGAAGGCGGTGGGGTCTCCCGGTTCAGCCAACTTGAGAGGGGTGACTCTCAGTTAGAGGGGTAGCCACCCTGAGGACCTCCCAGGGAAAGAACCAGGGGACCGAGTGTCCCAACCTCCCTCTCGCCTGCTGTTAGAGGGCCCACTGGCCCACAGAACCTCGAGAGTGTGGGTCTCGTTGGTGTTTGGCCTGCAGCTCAGTGTCCTGCTGCAGGAAGGAGGGTGGAGAGGAGTGGATTGGGCATGGGGGGGGGAGAGTGAAGGCCAATCAGAGGTATCGGGGCAGCTCTGGCTGGGTGGTTCTGTTGGTTGGGGTGTTGTCTCATACACCAAAAGGTTGTGGGTTCAATTCCCAGTCAGGGTACATACTGAGGTTTTGGTTTTGATCTCCAGTCGGGGGTGTATGGGAGGCAACCAATTAATGTTTCTCTCGCACATTGATGTTTCTCTCTCTCTCTCTCTCTCTCTCTCTCTCTCTCTCTCCCTTCCTAACTCTCTAAGATTAATAAAATTAAAAAAAAAAAAGACATATCCTTGGGTGAGGATTAAAAACAAAAGTATCTGGGCAAAGAGTTACGTTATAAGTAATTCTCATTTAAAGCAGAAATTGGTAAGTGCCATAAGGGAGACCCAAACCAAGGGCTCTCAGCTTTGGGTGGAGTGAGGGACTCTTTCTCGCTTGGACGGGCTCAGGGAAGGCTCAGGAAAGGACACAGCATGTGAGAAGGTGGCCTTGAGAAGAGACTAGAGTGATCAACACATCAGCCGTTCCCCACTTTGAAAGGGCCCCCGCTTATCCACACTGGGAGTAAGGAGGGGTTTCCAGGCCAGCCTGCTACCCTCCCCACAGCTCCAGTCCATCTGAACAGGGCTGGGGAGCAGGTCCTGCCTAGGAGGCTTCTTGGTGAGCTGGGCAGGCTCTGCTTCCCTCCTTGTGTCTGTCCCTTTGTCCTTCATAAACCACTATTATATATGTAAAAGTATATATATATACATACACACACACACACACACACACACACACACTGTATATATGAACGTACACATATAAAATATATATCAACTATATGATATATCAATAAATATCTCCTGTTTGTAGGCTTGTAGGGAGGACAGGTTTAGACCACCTGCTCTTAGGTATCTCTGGTCAGGGAGGGTAGAGGCTTGTGATTTATCAGCTGGCTGTTAAATGCTCGGCCTCCCGGCCCTTTGTCTCAGTTCCCTCATTCCACTGGCAGGGCATTTGCCTAGTTTCTTCCCAGCCTGCCTCACACTGAGCTGTGCAGGGCAGGTGTGGACACTCCTGTCTCAGCCCCAAGGGTCTCCACACCCAGCGATGGCAGGCAGTCCTGGTCCTGTTGATCGCTCGTTGAGAGCTGTGGGGTTTCCTCCCAACTGCTCCTCCCGCACACACATACATATTTCCCAAGGATGAGTATTAACTGTCAGAGATCCCATAGTCTAAACCCATCAGGTAGAAGAGAAATATTTTTCCAATGTTCCGGTAGTTTTCAAAGCCTCCTCTCTGTGTGTAATTAACACTTTATATAATTTACCTTTGGACAGTGTCGGTACCCCCACCTCTCAAATTGTGACCCCCAGGGCCTGCGGGAAGTAAGAAATGGGCCCATTTTCCAGCTCTATGCCTCTTACAAACTACACAAAGACCTAACAGGGGCTTTGTAATTACTTCTTGAAAGAGCTAGATTAAATTCTTAGCCAAGGGCCCTTCTCTTCCCCAGACTCTCTGAGGGAAGAGAAAAAGAATAGCTTTGGTTTTCTAATAAGGGAGGATTTTAAATTGAGAGGACTGAGCGATAGGAGCTGGAGTATGAGAGGGACTGATATTCTCGGTGGAGAGAACAGTGTAACACACCACAGAAGTTAGAAAAAATGGACATAACCTATTGTTTAAATGAGCATTGTCCAGATATGTGAAAACAATTCATTGTGTTTATCACAGCAGGCATCAAAACATAATGGTGTTTATTTTCTTTAAAGATGTTTTTGTATTTTAAAAACTATATGTAGCTGATGTAGAGAAGGACATCAAATCACTGGAATAGAGACAGGAAGTTGTTTTGTTTTTCCAGTTTCGGCTATGACTTGGGTTACAGCCAACCCCACCCCCACCCCGCGTGACAGTGGATTCCCTCCCCACGTCGTGCTTGAACTCTACAACTCTGGTCACTGTGGGTTATTGGAGCAGTCTTCCCTCCTCTCTCTCAGAGGCAGTGTTGTTCATTTTAAATTGCTAATTCCATAGTCATTTCCAAGTCCACCCGCCCTTCCCACGGCTGCTTCCCCCAACCGCAGGACCTCAGCTTTGGGCCAGCGTCTGGATTAAGAGGGTGGCGTGTCCCACAGCGAGGTTGGGGCTCAGGGATCGGAGGGGTGACGTGTCTCCTCCCTGGCTGCCCAGTGGGAAGTTGCTTCTTTTCCTGGGTGCTGTTTCTGGAACAGAGTTGCCAGGGGCCACTGGTTCTCTGTGTGTCAAGTTTCCAAAAGGACGCTGGTGATTTCACAGAGGGCATCTGTTGGTGTTCAGAGAGCCCTAGGTGTCCCTGCCTCTCGAACCTTTCCCTGCATTTGTCTCTCACTTCCAATGTCTCCCTCCTTTGCCCAGTCCCCTCCCCAGGCTGCCTGCCCATCGCATCTTTTCTTTGTTTTTTTATCCTCACCTGAGGACATTTTTGCACTCATCTTCAGATAGAACGGGAGGGAGAGAGGGAGGAAGAGAGAGAGAGAAACATCGATGTGAGAGAGACACATCGACTGGTTGCCACCCACACAACCCCAACCGGGGCTGGGGACAAACTGCAACCGAGGTACGTGCCCCAGCGGGAACCGAACCCGGGACCCTCTGGTCTGTGGGCCGACGCTCTAACCGCTGAGCCAAACCGGCCAGGGCCCATCGCATCCTGCTCGAAGGCCCCCCCACCTTGCTAGTGGAGCTACCCACCCTCACGCCTGCTCAGAAGACATCCCTCTTTGTCACGTGGAGTGGCGACAGCTACAGGCTCTCCCACCGGCACGACTATCCCAGCATGCCTCTCTTCCTCACCTGTCACCTGGCCCAGCGGTGGGCCTTCTACCATCCATTTGCTTGTCAACCAGCACGTAGGCTGATCCTCTGGTCCCAGGCACTTTTCACCTTGTGACTGAGTCTCTCCATCAGTGCGAGGAGTGTGATTCTCTTGGTAAAGCCCCTCTCGTAGCTTCGGAAAGAAAGACAAGAGCCGCTGTTCACGAGATGACGCTCCCTCCAAACGCCACCTCCTGCCCCTCTCAGCCTTCCTTCCACTGTACAGTTTTGTGGAAGAGTGGGGGGTGGTGCTGGCATTACTGAGCGGCGTCGGTCTACGTGCCCTGAAGGAGGGGCTGACCACACGGCGGGTAGTCCCCCCTAGTGGAGATGGGGGCTCTCAGCAAGGCCTGTTCTTAGTCGTGGACCTACATACTCAATTCCAATACTTGGCAAATGACAACATTTGGTCACTGCTGTGGCCACCCTTCAGAGATAGATGGCCGCCCCCGGCCCCACCACCAAATTTGGTTTGGATGTCAAAACTGATGATGCCACCCGTTCACCAGGAGGGTGTGAAAACGTGTGTCATTTATAACTGAGGTCCCTGGGGCGGGCAGGAAAGGCTTCTCAAGCGGCCCAAATGACTCGAGAGGAGGAACAGAGCCTGGTCCGTGTGCACACGGTTAGGGAGTGGGCCGGCGTGAGAGGTCCCACGAAGGGGCAGGGGCTCGGAGATTTGAATCTCCTGCTGGTGCCAAGGAAGGAGCACCCAGGTTTTCTCCCCAGTTCTCCCAGATGTGGGGTACACAGGGCAGAGGGAGGGATGAAGCTCAAAAACTGTCAGATTCTTCATGGCCGCTGCGTAGATAGCAGAGAAAACAGACAGTGCTGTTCTGCAAAGTGGGCGCTGTGGAAAGATGGTCAGGCCCTCCAACAAGCAGAACCCAAGATGGGGTTAACTGTGCAAGGGCTTTTAGGAAAAATGCCAATGGGAAAACATAGGGAGGGGCTCGGCACGCTGGAAGAGCCGTCAGGTGTGATGCAGGTTCGACCTCCAGAGAAAGACAGAGGAAGAGGAGGTTTGGTGGAAACACCCCGGGCTGCGATGTAGTCTGAAACATATCAGCAAAGTCTTGGGGCGTCTTTGAGGCAAAGTCCCCACCAGAGGCGTCCCCACTAGGAAGGGCCTGCCTCCCTGTCCTGCGGCATGCAGTTCTGAGCCGGGAGCAGCGGCGGGAGGCCTCGTGAACCAGTGAATAGTGCTACAGCCCCCGCCGCCCGCCCGCTGTCCTTCGGGGTTGGAGAACCACGAGGCCCCGTCCCACGCCCACCGGTACGTACACCTAGGTCAGTGCTTCTCTCACGTGAAAAGCATTTTGGAGTTCCTTTTCAGAAAAGCTTCTTCACAGGATAATATAGAAGCAATGAAAGGGGAAAAGAGTTTGAGAGCTTTTAAAAAAGACTCTTGACTCTTGACCAAAAACTGCATCGTCCGGCTTGACTACCTATCTCGGTATCTATCGGGAATGGCTCTGTGAATCTGGCTATTGCAAAAAAATGGAATCTGCATTTAAGTGATAAAAATTGTCATTGTTAATAATATTCCGAGGACTATATCGCAGGATCTGAGGGCAGTTTCAAGGAACAACTGCAGGTACGTTTTAAACAATGGTAACGTCACAGGAATTGCAGATACATTTTAAACAATGGTGACATCACAGGAATTGCAGATACATTTTAAACAATGGTGACATCACAGGAATTGCAGATACATTTTAAACAATGGTAACATCACAGGAATTGCAGATACACTTTAAACAATGGTGACATCACAGGAATTGCAGATACATTTTAAACAATGGTAACATCACAGGAATAGGCGTACAGCTTTCCAAGGCGACTTCACTGAGGCGGACCATTTTCAGTACACACGAAATTTCAGGAGTAATAGTAAATGATGAAAATAGCTCCACTTAATCCTTTCGTTTCCTGTGTGTGCTCTGGCAGATGGGCATGTGCAAGGATGACTCACCATGAAGCTGATGAACGGGGCTCTTCCAAGGCTCTGTATGTAAGTTTGTACTTGTACTTTGATATTTTTTTTATCAAAGGGGGCTTCCCACATTTTATCACCTTTGGAGCCCACAAAGCCTCCATCCACCCCAGGTATGTGTACTTGTGCATGTGTACTTGGATGTGTCTTGTGTGTGTCTCTGTGGCTTCCAGTCCCCTATCCTCACACTTAGATACATAGGGTTCTCCATGTGGGGCGATGCTGTCCTTCACTCGTGTTTTTAAATGTCTTTGGATTGTTTAATAAAAAGAAGTTAAAGGGTAAGAGGAAAAAATAGCTTGGTTTTTTCCAAGCTATTTTTGCAGCAAAGAGAGGGACAGAGGGACATTTTTCTTTTCCTGCTGGGACTCAAGCTTCAAGTTTCCATGTCATTTTAGGAAAAGGATCTCTCTCTTCAGACCACTAGAGGGCATCAGTGTGCAGACAATGGTCAGATCTGGGCAGGGTGGTGAGCCCAGGAAATAGGAAAGGTGACTGTCACATTCCAATAGCCACCAAGTCCCTTTTCCCTTTCAAAATACATCTTCCTCCATTGGGGTAGTTTCTTTCTTGTTCTGAATTATCCTAGCATTTCCTCCTCACTTACTACCTTTAATAAGGCCACACACGCCCCTCCTCCATATTTTTTGTTGTTATGACTATCACCTCTACGAATGAAGGCTGCAGGACCCTTCGTCTTCAGGAGGATAGACGAGGGAGACATGTGGGCCATGGAAAGAACATTGACTGACTGTCAGGAGACCGGGACTCAAGCCCAGATCTGTCATTGGCTGTGTGATCTTGAGAAATCACTTTACCTCCTTGAATCTTAGTGTGCTTATCTGTTTAATGGGAGGGAGAGTCCTCTGAAGCTCTGCGTGGCTATGAGAGAAGGCCCATCTTTCTCCACTGCAGTTCCCGGGGTGTCGTGTTTGGCTCTGACAGCGCAGGTGGTTGAACTCTTTCAGCACCTTCTTGAGAGTGACATTCAAGGCCCTCTGTGACCCAGGGACATGCTCTCTGGTTGCATGTCTCTGACATTTTTCCTTCACACCAGCTATTTTTAGTTACTAAATTCCAAGGCTTCTTACTTCCTTGTCTTTATATGGGCTATTTGCTCTGCCTTAGAAAGACTTCACTCTGCTCTTTGAACTAAGTAATCAAAGTGTTACCTCCACCAGGAAGTCTTCCCTGAGAAGCTGGTCCGGGTTCCGTGCCTCTCCTAGGTCCTCCTTATAACAGGAGGCACTCTGCTGTGCCCTGGCCCTGGCCCACAGTCGCTTCTCTGCTAGCCTTCGAGTGCCTAGAGGGCAAGGATTGTGCTCTTTTCTCAAAAGCTATTGTCTGGTACAATACATGGAACATGGTTTGTTACGTGAATCTAAGTATGAAGGAGTTGATGGAAGGTAAATCTCAAGAGTAAGCTGTGAAAAGAAGGTAAATGTGGTTCATAGGGAGAAGAAAAGAAAAGGTAGAGGGAAAAGGCAAAAAGAAAGAAGACAGGAATTTTCTAGGTGCCATTTTCAATGTAAAAATTGGATGATTGATGTTCAGTCTTGATGCAGACGATTAAGGAAGTACAGTTTAAGGAATGCCTTTTGAAAAGAATTTTTGAAAAAGCTTAAAGATAAGAATCGGTAAAGCTAAAATGGAATTCATCTGTCAGAATGGTAAATCCCTTTATCAAAAGCCAGAAAGCAAAGGAAACATAAAAAGGTGAAAAGCATAGAAAAAGATGGCAGAAGAAAGATCAAACATAGGAGTTGTATCGATAAAAACAAGCGGATCAAGATTCTCTATTAAAAGATAGACAGATGGGATCAAAGCCCCCAACCTGAGTATGTACTGTCTAAAATTGACACACCTAAAATAAATAACCGAAACAGACCTAGATAAGAGCAGAGACAAAGACGTGGCTGAAATATTCAAAAAGGAATAAATATGGAAAATAGACCACGTAAGGATTCGAGACCAAAGACATTATATGAGACAAAAGATCTTTGGTTTGACTTTATAATTCATTTTCATTTTCAATCACAGTTAAATGTGCATAGTTTCTAATTGTTAAAAAAAGCTCATGTGATATTATGGTTTACGGTAAGACGTGTGTTTTTGGTTCTGGACTCCATTCCTGGCAGAGCTCCTAATGAATTCCTAATGAGGAGAGCTACAAAGATGTCTTTTGGTACATTAATAAGGGGACTTCTGACCTGCACCTGAAAATGAGGCTGGTTGCTAGAGGAGCCAACAGCGTGACCAGAGGGTCGGAACATCCAGCCGCACTCCCCTGGCCTCCGGGGCCAGTCGCAATGAGCAATGAACTGATCAATCATGCCTAGGTGATGAAGCCTCCACAAAACCCCAAAGGGCAGGGTCTGGGAGCTTCTGGGTCGGTGCCACGTGGGGGTGCTGGGAGAGTGGGTGGCCCCGAAAGAGAACGGGAGCTGTGTGCCCTGTACATCTTTTCCATGTGGCTCTTCCTGAGTTGTATCCTTTCCTAATAAGCTGGTGAGCTAGGGAGGAAAATGTTTCTCTGAGCTCTGTGAGCGGCTTTAGCAAATTAACCCAACCCAAGGAGTGGGCACGGGAACGTCTGGTTTATAACCGGTCAGTCAGAAGTACAGATTGCAGCTGGTATCTGAAGTGGGGTGGGGAGCAGACTTGTAGATCTAAATCCTTAACCTGCAGAATCTGCTGATATCTGAGCAGCGAGTGTCAGAAATGAGTCGAGTCCTAGGCCACCTGGCTAGTGTCGGAGAATTGTACTTGGAGGGAACCTCTCCCCCACTACATTGGAATTCAGTGGGCAGAACATAAAATAACTCTAAAAAGATATAGCAAATATATTAGTTCCTTACCCCTCGCTGCCACTCAATATTCTAACAGCAGCAGTTTTCAGCTCTTTTAGCTTTTTCTTATGCGTAGTTCCATGTTAAAAATAATGGACTGCCCTCCCTGGCCAGTGTGACTCGTTGGTTGGGCGACGTTCCGTGCATTGACAGGTTGCTGGTTTGATTCCCGGTCAGGGCACATGCCTGGGTTCTGGGCTTGATATCTGGTGGGGGGTGTGCAGGAGGCAGCTGCTTGATGTTACGCTCTCACATCAATGTTTCTCTCTTCTCCTTTCCTCTCTCTCTAAAGATCAATAAACTATTCTTTTGTTGTTGTTGTTAATCCTCACCTGAGGATATTTTTCCATTAATTTTTAGATAGAGTGGAAGGGAAGGAGGAAGGGGGAGAGAGAAAGAGAGAGAGAAACATCGATGTGAGAGCGAGAGAGACACATCAATTGGTTGCCTCCTGCACGACCCTGACCAGGGCCAGGGATCAAACCTGCAACCCAGGTATGTGCCCTTGACTGGGAATCCAACCTTGGACCCTCCAACCACTGAGCCAAACCAGCCAAGGCAATAAACTCTTCTTTAAAAAAATAATAATAATGGACATAAACTGACCTGACTTGATATTGTCTTCTCATAATCCCAACAAGGATTTGGGATTTTTTTTTCTTTTATTGCTTTCATTCTTTTGATGTAGTTAAATCAGAATATGGGGGTATATCCACACCCAATATTGTGTTAGTTAGGAATATTCTTGGCTGCAAATAAAAAAAACAACACTCTGAACAACTTTCTAGCAGTGAAGAGTGATGTAATAGTTTTATGATGTCATTAGAGACCCAGACTCTTTATTTTTCTGTTCTTTTTTTGGCTTGTGTGTTTTGTCCTCGTGGTCACAAGATGGCTGCTGCACCTCTGACATTGCATCCATTGTTCAGGAAGTGAGAAAGAGAGAAGAGAGAAGAGAGAGAGAGAGAGAGAGAGAGAGAGAGAGAGACAGAGACAGAGAGAGAGAGAGAGACAGAGAGAGAGAGAGACAGAGACAGAGAGAGAGAGAGACAGAGAGAGAGAGAGACAGAGAGAGAGGGAGAGACAGAGAAAGAAAGAAAGAAAGAAAGAAAGAAAGAAAGAAAGAAAGAAAGAAAGAAAGAAAGAAAGAAAGAAAGAAAGAAAGAAAGAAAGAAAGAAAAAGAAAGAAAACTCCCAGAAGCTCTTAGCTTATGTGTCATTAGTAAGGCACGGTGATACACGGCCACCTCTAACTGCAAGGCAATCTAGCTTTGAAAGAAGTGTTAGGTACGCACATCACTTCCTGAGCACAATTTAGGTTTTGATTTGAGGAAGAAAGGAGTGTAGAAACAGGCCAAGTAACCAACACTGTCTGTCATGGGTGGTGGTATTATTATCACTATAACTGCTTAATCCGTAAGATATGTATTTTCTTTCTTGTACATTTTTTTTCTTCATTTTGCCTGGAGCCAAAGCTCACCTCATTAGTTTTCATTCACTTTTTAAAATTTTTCATGAACTTGTGACTAACTTTTCCCATAAATACCAAAAGCTCTATAAGATATCTCTCAATATAATTTACAGGTGTTTAAATCTGTTAGATAATCTCACTTCAGCCTTTTTCAGGAGATATCACCGCTTGAGCCCTCCATCCTTTGGCTCTAGTCCAAACGAGTGGTTCTCTGGACTGACTGACCAGTGTCAGCATGGGACTTATCACTGGCACTGTCCCGGGAACTCCCTCCCACCCCTTCCCCACTTTTCTGAGTCTTCTCTTTCTTCTTCTTGAATTTCCATCTAATTTTATGGGGCACGTCCTTTAAATGGTTTCTGGAAGGAAAAGATGCATGGTAGCTATTACTTTTTAGACTTTTGCATTTCTACTCTATCACTTAATTGAAAAAGGTACCAGTCTAGGCTTCTAAGTTGGAATAGGTTTCTTTTGGATTTTGGAAATCTATGCCTCATTGCTTTCCAATTCCTGCTTTTTCAAGTCCAGTGCTATTCGAATCACCGATCCTTTGTGACCTGTTTCCCACCCCACCTTGGATGTTTTTACACCCCCCCCTTTATCCAGTATTCTGAAATTTCACTATTGTGTGCAGTTTATTATCCATTTGGGCTGGGCATCTACTAAGAAGTAATCTGGAACTTCTTATCTTTCAGTTGTGGGAAGGTTAATTGTATTGGTCTTTGGAAATGTCTTCTACATTTTCTTAATTTTTGTTTTTAGAGACTGTAATAAAATTAGGAGTTGGATTGCTTCACCTTGTCTAGTTATCATTTTGTCCTACTTTCTTAAAGACTTTTCAACTCTGTCTTCCACACTCGTTATCTAAGTTTTTATTATGCCTATTGCATTTTTAATTTCTGAAGGCTGTTTCTGGTTCTCTAACTGCGGCCCCCTTCCATAAACGGCATCTTGTACTGTGTCACAGACAGGCCGTATTTCATGATCTCTGAGGGTATTAGTCACAATTTTTAAAGCCCCCGCATTGTTTTTACTTCTGCTGATTTCCTTTTTGTTTTCATTTCTCTCTTTCATATCAGAAGCTTTATTCAGAGGTCTGGTGATTCTCAGGAGTTCATAGTTAAGAATGAAGCACTAAATAACTGATTGAAAGCTACACAGATGGAAGCAATTGACTTTGTTGTGTGGTGAACAATTAGCTACCTAACTTTTCCTTTAAGACTTCACATGTCCACGTGGGTAGTTCTTTCCTTTGGCTGTGTGGATAAGGGCTTAGTCTCTCCAGCCTTGCTCGCCGAATTTGGAGGCTGCCAGGTGTTCTCATCATTCACTATGCAGATTTTACCTAATTCCCATGTCTTCAGTCTTCCACCCCACCCCGGTCCTACTTTATGTTTAACACATCTGAGTTTAAAGACTCTCGGGTTCCATTTTCAATGAGTATCTGTCTCTTGCTTTATATTGGGGGCAACTGCCTGACTATGTAGGGTAGTGGTGGGTAGGGTAGGGGATGTTGGATCAAATTCCTTCTTCTAAAGACTTTCAAAATCCTCTGGTTGTTAGTCCTATCTCTTCTCTGGTTTCTTTGGTATTTACTTTCTCCAATTCTTAAGGCTTTCCTGTGCTTGACCAGGTCATACGCCGACTTCTCATCGGTTCCCCTTGACTGCAGGTAGGATGGACCTGCTCTCATTGCTCAGTCACTCGGCAGTCACCCGTTCACGCTCCCTTTCCCATACGTAATATCGTTTGGGTTGTGGAAGTCTTCTGGTTTCATCAAGGATGCAATTTCAGTTTCTCTTTGTTGTTTTGAAATGCTTTTGAAAAGAAATGAAAACCAAACCACCTTTTCTTTATGATTTGAAAACTCAAGTCTCATTTTGTTTTGATGAAAATTAAAATTCACAGGGAACATATAACTGATACAAACTTTTATCTGGGGAATAATGTTGCATCAAAATATATAAAAGCAAAATATTTGATATTCACAGAGAAATTGAAAGAATTAGAATGGCAGCTAGGGAGTTATTATACTTCTTTAAATCCTTGACAGATCAATAGGCAAAAATAAGAAGGTTGAAGAGCTGAATAATGTAATTAGTTAGTTTGATTAAAAGGATATGTTTCAAACTGTACTTTACAGAGAAT
Source organism: Tadarida brasiliensis (assembly GCA_030848825.1). Taxonomy (NCBI): domain Eukaryota; kingdom Metazoa; phylum Chordata; class Mammalia; order Chiroptera; family Molossidae; genus Tadarida; species Tadarida brasiliensis. The sequence goes on from CM061273.1 coordinate 16,533,635, forward strand.
AAAGAGAAACAAAATAGAAACATCAGTAATGAATCCAAGGCCATATGAGAATGTGTTTCATGATGAAGTTGGCATTTCAGATTGGTACGTAAAGGGTAGATTATTCAACAAATGGTGATGAGAAATCTGGCACATGGTCTGGAAATAGACAGAGACTCATGATTTCTGTCTTTCAGTTACTGCTGCCAGTTCTTGGCAGAGCATTTGACCACAGGGACTTTTCCCAGAGAGTCATTGCTCCTGGTCTTTGCAATCTACCAAAGGCTACTTTCTAGGAATTTCAAAGAATAATCAGAATTAAGCCATTTGGCTTCATCCGATGATTTTCGTGGCTGCACTATTTTGAAAGCCGATAGGTCCTCCATACATCAACCCTCTACCCTGCACGCCCTCCGTGTCATGGAACTGCATATGGGATTCTTTCACCCCGAGGGTGTGGATGGGGCTCGCACATGTATTGAGAAGGTTAAGAACCCCACTGAACAGGATAGCTGTCCATAATCGAACCTCCCTAAAGCCCTCTACTGCTGTCTGGGATTCCCATGGGGCTCCTCCAGCTACTCCATTGCCTTCTGCATGCTCCCAACTCTGAAAAGGTCTTGCAGATACTCTGCTTTCTTTCTGCATATCCTCTCCGGGAAGGATGCTCTGTCACGATGTCATTGACACCAACCAATCAGAATACTGCACTATTAGGCAATCTAGAAACTAGGTAATTAACCAGGTAAACCTGTACCCAGGTGAGCACCAGCTCTCCCTCTGCCAGAGACAGCTCTCCCCCAATGCTCTTACGAGCTGTTCCCCAAAACTTTTTTGTGTGTGAGGTGTTATATTCTCTCTTAATTGTTACCTCCTTTATCTCTTTGAACTAGTCTACAGTTGTCTTTTCTTTCTCTGACATGCTGTCTGCCTGATAATAATTTTCTTGGTTTGATCAACTATGAAAGTCTCCTGCAGTGCTCTGATGGCTGAGGAGCAAAGAGGGTCCAGGTGGAAGATCTCACAGGAGAGTTAGGGCCGAGCCTGGGCATGGCCGATGTCCTTCCTACCCACAGTTCCCTGGGCATGGCCGATGTCCTTCCTACCCACAGTTCCCTGGGCATGGCCGATGTCCTTCCTACCCACAGTTCCCTGGGCATGGCCGATGTCCTTCCTACCCACAGTTCCCTGGGCATGGCCGATGTCCTTCCTACCCACAGTTCCCTGGGCATGGCCGATGTCCTTCCTACCCACAGTTCCCTGGGCATGGCCGATGTCCTTCCTACCCACAGTTCCCTGGGCATGGCCGATGTCCTTCCTACCCACAGTTCCCTGGGCATGGCCGATGTCCTTCCTACCCACAGTTCACTGGCCAGACTCAGTAGCATGCCCTCTCACCATGGCTTGGAAGGCTAGGAAACGTAATTTAACTTGTTCAATAAAGGAAGAAATGGGTTTGGTGAGCATCACACCAGCCTCTGCCTCACTTCATTATCTCAGCCCTAAAGATGAGTGTTCATCTGGCGACTGACCTGTAATACGTCTTCTTTCTTTTTTACGTAAAAAAGCATTTTCACTGGAGGAGCCGTATTTTCCTTTGAGGGTAGTTGTCCTGAAACCTGACAGGCATTGGCATTCCTTAGAGGGGCTCGTTAAACATCAGAGTCTTGGTCCCACCTCCAGGAGGGCTGATTAGGTAGCCCCAGTGGAGCCAGGGCATCTGTGTTTTGAAAAGCAACCCAACTGTTTCTGACACAAGGGCTCCTTCAACCTTTACTTAGAGAAACACTCCTTTAGAAGTTCCAAGTTATGAAAACAAGCCAGATGAAATTGAGTCCCTCAGGGAGAAATGCATTTAAGGATAGGAAAAGTGAGACCAAGGGGCTGGATTTTTCTTGGAGGACTACAAGTCAAATGGGGAGAAGACCTTCTCTCTGTCCTTGGGAGAAATGACAGGTGAGCATGTCTGGAGGCAGCTAACATGGGTCGCACAGTGGCCTGCTGCTATGATGCTTATTAGTTTTAACTATGTCCTCAACACTAAGGCACACAGTGTTTTTTTTCTCACATTTTAAGATTTCTGATACTGGGATGTATCTTACAGCCAATGGTATCTTAAAGTTATAATGGACAACATTTTTGGTCAGAGGTGCATAAAATAATAGTGTATCTTAAGACTTTGGTGTCTTAGATTCATGAAATACAAGTATTTCACCACAGGTATGCATGTGACTGATTTTACCTTAGTTGTGCTTATTTGCTGTACCCAAGAATTCACACGCCATGTGTGGTGATCTAGTATTCTAATCAGAAAGTCCACCTGCCGGAAAGGGCAATTTATTAGAAGTGCTTCTTTATCTCTGATGAATGCTTTTGGTCAGTATAATTAGCTTGACAAATGCTGGAAAGAGGTTTTCATTGGTGAAATGATGGTTTTCAAGAAATGTGAATTGGCTACACTATTCTTTTTTATAGGTTTTGTGTGAACAGAAGTTTTTTGTTTCTTTAAAACATTTTTTCCAGTTCTATGGAGACATAATTGAGAAATATACATTAAAGTCTATAACAGCCCAGCCAGTGTGGCTCAGTGGTTGAGTGTCACCCATGCACCAAGAGGTCGCCAGTTTGATTCCCGGTCAGGGCACATGCCCAGGTTTTTGGCCAAGTCCCCAGTGGGGGGCATGCAGGAGGCGACCAATCAATGTTCTCTCTCATCAATGTTTCCATCTCTCTCTCCTTCTCCCTTCCTCTCTCTCTAAAATCAATGAAGAAAAAATTTAAGTGTATAACAATAATTTGAGAATATATGTACATATTGCAAAATGATTACTGTAATATGTTTAGTTAACATCCATCAGCTCACATAGATACGCATTTTTTCTTGTGATGAGGAACATTAAGATGTGCTCTCTTAGCCACTTTCAAACGTATGGTACAATGTTAACTAGAGTCATCATGCACTACTTGTCTTGTAACGGAAGGTTTGTGCCTTTGACTTGGCAAAAATAGTTTAGAGAGTTATCCAAATATGGAATGAGTAGTATATAAACATCTAGCAACAATTTTAGTATGTGCCCTTTTAAGGCATGTGTCTGAAATGATCTGTGAACAGTCACAATGTCAGAGGACTCTGGTTGCCTGATATCAGCTATTAAGTTAACTGGATTACGTCTCTGAATTGTGTCCGCCTCAAGTGAGTCTCTCCCTCAAGGTCAGCAGGGAGCAGGACGTCACAGAGCTTACTGGGTATGTTGCATGAACCGCCTTTGTGCCTTCTTGTTAACAGATATCTTTGCCTAATAAACTCATACTCTACGGTATGTGATTTTTTGGTTGGAGACCTTCTTTCATTATACCCTGCTGGGCAAGGTTGTGGGATGTTGGCTGCATCTCCCCTACCTCCAACTACTGGAGGCCACCAAGAGCTACCCAGGAGAACCCAGTATGTGTGCTTGGCCAACTTGTTTTAGAACAGTTCACAACATCTGGGAGAGACTTGCTCAGGCAGGACTGATAATCACTCCAGGCTCTGCCCAAGTGCATTCCTTTAAATTTCAAAGGTCAGTGGACAGAAATCCTGGACTCTACCTTTATCTGTGCCAGCAATGGGGAGCAGGGCCTTTGGAGACGACTGCGGTGGGGACACGTGTGTGACTTGCGGGGTAGTGTTAGCAGGGGCTGGTGCCGTGCTCACAAGCAGCCACGTGGCCTTCATCAGCACCCAGGTCAATGGCTGTGAAGCTGCCCGAGATGAAGGAGGCACCATCTAATGTCCTGCTCCAGCAAAGAGGCAAGAGTGATCAGGACTAGCTCTTTAGACATGAATTAGCATATGTCAGGGATTCTTTGTCCTCATAACAGAGGGAAAGTTTAGATAGACTATTGGGTGGATGGGTGAAGGAAGGTCAAACCGGACTTCCCAATAATTTGGGTCAGAGTTTATTGAGTTGTGTTTCTGGACCACGTTATCTGAGATGCAAGTTGGCGAAGCAGGATTGTATGTATGGACTGTAATAAACCAACTCAAGCCAATTTGGTTGCTTGATAAGTGTGTTTATGTATGTGTGTATGTATTTGGCAGCCTGTAGTAGTGAAAGGCAGATGGGGATTAGGGATTACACTCTCTGTCTTAATTCTTGAAACCTTACTACTAATGGCAGATGTAGTAATAAAATAAAATCTTAGATCAAATTCCACTAAATGTACAGATATCATTAATGAGAATATGCAAACAGCCCAACAGCCCAATAGGTTTGTTTTTTTCACACCTTTAAGTATTCCTACCAGCAGGGTACCCTCAGCACTATTCCTGCTAGGCTTACACTGAAGCAGATGCAGCTTTGTTCTTAAGGCTGTTGATGGAGCAGGAATCGAGGCTGTAGGGTCTGCCGTGATGGAAGCATACACTTCTGGACTTGCCTGTTTCATACCAAAGTCATACAAGGTGTTGTGTCCTGTTAACCATCCTCATCAGCCATATACCTTTAATAGTACCAAACAAATCTGCCTCAATCAAAACTTATTCTAACATTCCTTATCTTGAATGGCCAACCTGAAGGTATTCTTTCATATTAGGAAATTTCACATGCTAATTGACCAAGCCCAAGATGAAGGCTTCTATTGGTTTGTTCTCATACATGGACACACCACAGTGGTCATACTGAATGCTTTTAAAGTAAATTACCACGAACACAGCCCATCAATGATATATTAATTATATATGCTATTGATGACAATGAACCATAAAGAACAATGTTATGGAAATATATTTGTTCTGCAATATAGAGAATAACATGAAATAAAGACTAAAAGGTAAAAAAGAAATATGTTTGCTGTTATTATGTTACAACATGTAGATACAAATCAAGGAGGGTACAAACCGTATGTGTATATATATATATATATATATATATATATATATATATACACACATTCCATCAGCCAAAATGTTAATAGTGTTGTCATTGGATAATGTGTGATTTCTTTTCTTTCTGTTCAAGTTATCTGCACTTTCTCAGTTGTCTGAAGTGAATATGTGCTATTTGTATCGTTAGAAAAATGGTAAGTTAATTTATTAAAGTTAATAGAGGGAGGGTAAAACTTTTTTGTCAAAGCACTAGCTCCGCTCCTGTCCTCTTCTCAGTCTCCTTCTTATCTTTAAAGTTTTAGCAGTTTTATTGAGGTATAACTTGCATGCCATAAAATACACCCATGGTAAGTGTGCAAGTCAAGAATCTTTAGTAAATGCATAGAATTGTGCAGCCATTGCTGTAATTCCAGTGTAGAACATTTCTGTCCCTGGAAAAACTTTCCCCTGTTACTTTGTATTCTTTGCCCACTCCAATCTAAGCACAGATAATCACCTATCTTCAGTTTATATAGACCTGCCTTTTCTGAATATTTCATATAAATGGAATAAGTCAACACATGTTTTTTTGTATCTGACATTTTTCACTTACCACAATGCTCTTGAGGTTCAACCACATCACACCTGTATCAATAGTTTGCTCCTTTGGATTGCTATCCCAGCATGTAAATATATCACATTGTGTTTCTCCTTTTACCAGCTGATGGGCATTAGGATTGTTTCCATTTTGGGGCTATTATGAACAATGCTCCTGTGAATGTGTTTTTACAAGTCTCTGTATAGATGTAACTTTTTGCTCCTCTTGGGTGGATAGTTAGGCGTGGAATTGATAGATCTTTTGTTAAGTTTAAATGTAACTTTTTAAGAAACTGCCAAACTGTCTTGTCTGTGGTTGGACCATTACACATTCCCACCAACAGAGCATTCATATTTCAGTCTCTCCATAGCCTCCCCAACGTTTGCTATGGTCAGTCTTTTGGATTTTAGCGATTCTTGTAGATATTATTTATTTTTCATTGTCGTTTTAATTTGTATTTCCCTAATGACTAAATTATGTTGAACATCTTTTCATGTGTTTATTAACCATTCATATATCTTCATTGATGAGTTGTCTATTGAATTTTCTTGACCATTTTTAATTGTGTTGTTTGTCTTGTTATTGAATTATAAGAGATTTTTATATTTCGGGTATAAATCCTTTTCCAAATATGCAATTTGCCAATATTTTCTCTAATTCTGTGATTTAATTAAAAACTTTCTAAACAGTGTCTTTACAGAGAAGTTTTAAAGATTTTAAAAATATTGGTATTGCCTGGCTGGTGTGGCTCAGTGGATTGAGCGTTGTCCCATGGACTGAGAGGTCCTGGTTCAATTCCCAGTCAGGGCACTTGCCTGGGATGTGGGTACAATCCCCAGTAGGGGCATGCAGGAGGCAACCAATCGATTTTTCTCTCTCACATTAATGTTTCTATCTCACATCAGTGTCTCTCTCTCTCTCCCTTCCTCTCTCTCTAAAAAATTAATAAAAACATATTTTAAAAAACAAAATAAAAATATTGATATTCACTTGTTCTAGCACATTTGTTGAAAAAGCAATCCTTTAAAGAAAACAATGTGCTAAAATATACATATCTGAAAATTCACAATTTTGACTAAAATTTTTAGTGTATATTTTTTGGTGCACTTTTAGTATAGTTCACTTTTTTAGGATAAGTAAGTGCATTCACATTGTGCAACCATTACCACCATCCATCTCCAGAACTATTTTCATCTTCCCAAACTGAAACTCTATCCATTAAAAAAAATAATTCCCAATTCCCCTTCTTTCCAGCCCTGGCAACCACCATTCTACTTCCTAACTCTATGCATTTGACCATTCTAGATACTTCATATAAGTGAAACTATATAGTATTTTTCCTTTCGTGACTGGCTTATTTAACTTAGCATAATGTCTTCAAGGTTCATCCATATTGTAACATGTGTCAGACTTTCCTTTCATTTTATGGCTAAATAATGTTTCATTGTATGTGTACACTAACTCGGCTCATCCATTCATCTGTTGACAGACAGTTGGGTGTCTTCCACCTTTTGACTATTGTGAATAATGCTGCTATGAGTGTAGGTGTACAAATATCTGATTTCCTGCTTTCAATTCTTTTGAGTACATACTCAGAAGTGGAATTGCTGGATCATATGGTAATTCTGTTTCTAATTTTTAAAGGAACCACCGTGCTGTTTTGCATAGCAGCTGTGCCATTTTCTGTTCCCTTTAGTAATGCACCAGCGTTCCAGTTTCTCCGCATCCTCACCAACACTTACTATTTTCTACTTTTAAAATTAATAACCTTCCTGATGGATGCGATCTTTAAAAGCCATTACTTTTGACTCTCTCCTTCTTTTTTAATTCCTCACCTGAGGATATTTTTCTACTTATTATTAGATAGAGTGGGAAGGAGGGAGAGAGAGAGACAGAGAGAAACATCTACGTGATAGAGCTACATCGACTGGTTGCCTCCCACATGACCCGATCAGGGCCGCGGAAGAACCGCAACTGAGGTATGTGCCCTTGACTGGAATTGAACCCGTGGGCCGACTCTCCTCACTGAGCCAAACCGGCCAGGGTGACTGCCTCCTTTTAAAACAGTTGTCCCACATGGCTTTCAGAATTCTACTGCATATTTCTTTCTAAACAGTTGTCCATGTAGATCATTCACTCTCAGTCTCTTCTGCTGTATTCTTTTCTTCTCTTTTAAAATAAGTTTTTATTGACTTTTAAAGAGAGAGGAAGGGAGAGGGAGAGAGAGATAGAAACATCGATGAGAGAGAAACATCGATTGTCTGCCTCCTGCATGTCCCCTACTGGGGATCACGCCTGCAACCTGGGCATGTGCCCTGACCAGGAATCGAACCCATGACCTTTCGGTCCACGGGTCGATGCTCAACCACTAAGCCACACCCACTGGGCTGCTGTTTCTTTTCTTCCTGATCTAACACTTCAGACCTCCTCTATTCTCTGTCCTTATACCCTAAGTATTTTTAAAAATTAGAACCCATAATTTTAATGATATATACCCTGAATTTATTTGACTTAGAATCTCCAGGCCCAATCTTCCACCCCAAATTCCAGATTTGAATGTACAATAGCCCAATCAACCTTTCTACTTTCTTACCTAATAAGCTTCTGAGACTTAAAATATCCAAAGCATATTCTTAATTTTTACCCCAATTTTTCAGATCCTATTATGTCCCCTCTCAATAAATGGCGATATAACTCACTCATTTGCTCAGGACACATGTTTTGGATTATCTTTCACTCATTTCTTCCTCCCATACCCTCATTTCATCCAATCCTAGCAAACTACCCTCCAAATACATTCTGAGTCCAAACACTTCTCATGTTCTACACCACGGACATGGTAGGCCAAGCTAGAAAATATCTCACACGGACCTGCAACTTCCTCATCGGGTACCTGCTGCTGTTCTGCTCTCTTCTTTCCACGGTCAGCTCTCCACACACAAAACCAGAGCGATCTTTTAGAAACATCAACCAACTGTGTTGCTCTTGGTCCTCAGTCCTCCTATGGCTTCTCTTGACCCCATAGCCTCCAGAGTCCTCAGCATGGCCCTGGAGGCCTGCGGGATCCCAGCTCTGGCCACTTCTCCGCTCTTATTTACTACCACTCACTCCTGGTCCTGGAAATGCCACAGCAGCCTCCTGTCATTTCTTCACCATATCAGGGCCTTGGAACTGCTGTTCTCTTGCCTGGAATGCTGTTCCCCTAAATACGTGTGTGTCCTCCTCCATCACTTCAATCAGCTCTCTGGACAAACTTCATTTCCTCAAAGAGGCTCTTCCTATTATCCCTTATAGAGAGGCTCCCTGTCTCATCATACACTCTCACTTTACTTCCGCTTCATTTCTCATCCCAGCTCTTATCATTAACTGACCCAACACTGTGCAAGTATTTCTTTGTCTATTTATTTTCTCCCGATCCAATCCATGACAGCACAGACTTCATCTTTTTTGTTGCCTCTCTACTCCCCAGTACCTAGGACAGTGTCTGGCCCTGAAGATTTTATATTATCTTTTAGAAAAATAATAAATTTTTTGAGGATCTCAAATAATTTGTTCTATGAAATGATAGCCCTTGTTATATGTTAATAAAAGATACAAAGGCCTTTTACTTTCTGGTTACATATTCAATAGCAAGCAAATAAAATGCCAGTCCAAACCCAGTGTCCTGACATTCTGACCTTCTTTCTCCGTTCATTCTTATGAATTTCCCTGAACACGTTACTTTGATCTGGCCTTCCTACTTGAAGCCATCAACAGGACAGCGCTAGTTTCCCAGCCTCCACCTCGATCTGCTCGCAGCACAGCATCTGTGCCTCGCAGTGGGAGAGGGAGAAATCCCAGGAGTGTTGCTAAATCGGGAGACTGGCTTCATTACTATGCATCCCCAGCGAATCCTAAGCATGACTTATGAGGCTCCTTTTGGGATGGTTCAAAGAAAGAAAGAAACTAATGAAAAGATCACACACTTCATTTGTAGCAAACATTTCAGGCTCTTTTCTTCCAAGATGTTTATCAAGGAAACCCAGATGAATGAAATAGGTCTCTACTTCTTGATACCTCAAGTAAGAAACTGCAAGAAACTGCCATATAACTTTAAAAAAAAAAGAATTTGGGTTGTTCTGTAGAGCTGAAACATAGAGATAAAGGGTGTGTGGTGGTTGGTAGTGTGTGTGTGTGTGTGTGTGTGTGTGTGTGTGTGTGTGTGTGGTGGGTGGAGAGCTCATATTGGAGAATAATGAGAATGAGGATAGGCAGTGGCCAGATGGTAAAGCATCTACAAGAATTTTTAGCAGGGAACCTTTAAAGGGGTCTTAACAATTTTCGGAAGATCTCTCCAGATGCAGTATGGAGAAGGAGGTAGAGGAGCGCACCAGAGACATCCAGACCAGTGACAAAGCCACTGTAGTATTTCAGGGAAGACATAAAGGTGGATATGTGGCCAGAGAGACACAGTAAAGTGGTGGAAAGGACTTTATATCCTGGGATTTGAAGGAGCAGAAGGACCTCTTCAAAGGATCCTATTCTCCCAAGAGTGGTACACAGTTATCTGTTGGAGAGGTGGACAGAAGGTGGAGAATTACAGCCTTAGTTATCTCTTCAAACCCTGAGAATTTCCCCAGAGGACAAAGGCTCACTCTCTGCAGATAAAATGAGCTTCTCCTTCTCCTTAGGGTTTGCAGCATGAAATCACAAGTAAGTCAAGTTTTACAAACCTACTCAGAGTAACCCTGCGCTCACCACTTTCCTCAACTATCGTGACAAAGGCAGTGAGCCAGGGGCAGATGCATGCCAGAAGAATTCTTAGGACCCAGCCTAACAGGGCAGTGGACCAACTTGGAAATGACAGAAAGTGAAATGCCGACAGGTCACATGTGATATCAAACACCTGGCCACAAACCCACCACGCCACCCGCTCCGGAAGTCCCATTCAAGCCCTTTCTCCTGGGTCAGACCAGGGATCTTGCATGGACCTCCTTCTGGGCTGTGATTTCTTGCCAACCAATCTTTCCTAAATGTGCCTGCTGGAATAATTTGTCCCAAACCCACACACTTGAGACAACTGAGGTTGTTTTTTTCTCTTTAAAAGCAGGACTTCATAGCAGAGAGCAGCCCTATGTGAAGATTCTCCATCTGCCAACTCCTCTGCCTCAACCTCCAACAGATTCTTTCTTCAGCATGCTCTGCTCTGCTCCGTGCCCTGTGTCACCCCAGGCTCTCTTTCCAGATGGCTTCTGATTGGATTCAACCAATGAGAAGTATTGGCAGGAGATTGGAAAGTGGAGGAGAGAAGGGCCAGGGTCTGTCTCTCCCCCTTCCCCCAACGTCAGCACTTCATCTTTCACTTCCCTCCAGACTCGCTCCACCGGGGGTCCCTCCTCCTCTGTTCCAGTTCCTGCGGGGTTCCAGCTTTCCTCCTCAGGTTGCCTCAGCCCAAAGAGTGGCCTGTTTTGGGTCTCTGGGTAACTCCTCATCCCTTGTTTGTCCCCTGCACCCAGCCTACCCCTCTGTAAGTGGTCGCTTCACGTATTCTCTTCATCTGAACCATCTGCAATGAGTTCCGTTTCCAGCAGAGACTCTGACATAAGCACAATCCCAGTAAATCACGTTTGTCATCTGCTCAGTCCATGGGGCTTCCCATCATGTTGAGCTTCAGCGACATGGAAAGTCTGAGCTGGCACTCTGACTCATGCTAGCACCCATGTGCTTTCTTGTAGGCTTCACCGAGAAGGTTTGTCTTAGCCCCTTAACAAAACACACATGAGCATTTCGCTATTCCACAGCCATTTTGCACCTTTCTGTGGCTGAAGGGCTGGCCTTGGAGTGGACTTCATAACTTCCCTTCAGAATCTGGGTGGAGTCCTCAGTCCCATCTCAGGTGGTACCTTATCTTCCTCTACCATGTGTCCAGAAGTTGCTCATGCACAGTGAGGATGTAGTTCTGGTCTGTTCTAGGGTGGGGAATTAATTTGAGAGGAAGTGGAAGGTTGCACCTTAATCTGAACTATTCAGAACGGTGTCTTGAAATGAAACTCAGATCCTGACGGCCCCCCCACCCCGCCACCCCTGCCTGAGCGGCCCAGCAAGCCATCTGTTTTATTCCTGCACTAACAGGATATAGAAGTCAGGCTCTTTATCAGTTTTCGAAAGAAATCTAATCAGCCCTAACATTTTATGGTTTTTATAGACTTAACTAAAGGCTTGGGGAGCCCCAAGAAGCAGTGACATTCCATCATGCCCACATTCTGCTCCCTCACTCACTCTTCTTTCTTTTCCATAACTCCTCTCTCAATTTCCCCCTCGAGGCCCATGCTTTCCCTTCATAAAGCAGTGACTTCCCTCTTGTTCTGAAGTTTTAGCCCTTGTGTTAGATTGGGTTTCCCAGGTACAGACTCTGAGGCAGAACTCACGCAGGTTTTTCAGGGAGTGCTCTTAGAAGATATAAAACAAGTGAGAAAATAGAAAATAGCATTGCACAAAAGGAGGAGCAGGTTCACATCGTGTTTGCAACTGGGGTCTCAACAGATCCCACCCGGAGCCGTGGAGTTGGGCGCTCCTTCCTGCTTGTCCCAAGCTGTATAAGGGACTGGGGCTTTGCATTCTCTCATCAGCCAGTCAGCGACTGTAGGGTGTCCCCTGGGAGGGGGTGTAATGTTAGGCAAAGCATGTCCCTGAAACCGAAGGCCATTCTCAGTGAAATTAGCAAATGATGTTTCTAGCAGCGTGGGGGTTGAAATGTTGACTTTGCAGAGGGGACCTGGGTGGAGCGCCGTAGTATCTGTTGCAGGCTCATGGACACCTTGGCCCAATAGGCTCATCAGGCTCAGTGTCTACTCCCATCAAGGATGTTATCAAGCATTTTCCGAGTAAGGAGTAGTACTTCTCTATGGCAAAATTGCTCCTCCTTTTATTTATTTATTTTATGTAATACCCATGCTGTCAATAAAAGTACTCATTATCTGAGGGCAAGGGCAGCCACTCTTTAGGCCTTGGCCTCTGACCCTCTTTAACAGAATGGATACCTTCATGGATATTTAATAGCAAAAGTGCTGTCTCCGGGGGCTGGCAGGGGACTGTCCAACTTCTGGATCAGTGAAATGGAGGTCATAGACCTGGAAGGTTTCATAATGAATCATCGCGTGCAGACTCCCAGTTTTTAAAAAATAAGCAAATGCACTTTCCACACTGAGCATCTGGATTTACCCCATGATATGACAGAGAAGCTGTGAAGACACAGCCAGAACACAGATATCCTACCCATCATACTGTACTGTCTTGAGTGAAGCAGTAATACCTCGCCTGAGAAGCCCACAGACAAGGGTGATAGAGCCTGGAATAAGAACAGGAGATACCACTTGCATAGACAGATAATTTGCTTCTCTGGTGAGCTCTGGGTTAGATCAACAGCACCCACACCTTCCTCATAGGTCTTTCTTCAGGGAGTGTCCAGCTCCCCATCTGGAAGACCGTCCCCCAACTACCTTAAAGGGCTTGTTCAAGACTCCATTGGGCAAGGGGTTTCCACTGCCGAAGTCTACTTTGCAGTGATATTGTCTTCACCTTAAAGCCCTGCTGTAATGACATCATCACACTTCTTGACTTAGATGAAGTCTCAGACATTAATCCTATATCTATGATCCTTACCTAAAAATAAACGTAGCTGCTCAACATCAATGTATTTTCCCCCTTTTGCCCATTTTTATCCCCAATCAATAAGTAGAGGAATCCAAAATGGTGGTGGAGTGAATGGAAGCTACACAGACCATCTCCCAGGACCAAACTGGAATTACAACTAAAATAAAGATAAATAGTCGGGAAAAAGCAACAGAAAAGCAGCTTGTGGGGACCATATAACCAGGGACACTGAATTGATCCTGGTAGGATTGCAGAGGCGCAATAGGGGAGCTGGGAACCCACGGACAGCAGCAGTCTTAGCTGTGAGCAGCGCCCTCGGGGTTAAAATCTCAAGCCCACTCCACAGCACAGAGGGCTGGGACAGAGCGCTAAAATAGCCATAGCCACTCACCTTGGGCTTCGGCAGAGGGAGGGCAGACTGGACTGGAACTGTGTGAGGACACTCAGGATTTGGAGGACACTCAGATCTTTTGCTGAGTTGCGGCCACTCAGGACAATGGCCATCTTACTCCTTCCCAGGGCTCTGGGGAGAGGCGGTGGCCCCTCCCTCGGAGATTCAACCCCACCCAGGTGGGCCATTGAAATGCAAATTGAGGCTCATTAAAAACCAGCATCTGCCCCACCCTTGGGAAATCCTCTTATGCTGAACACCTGAAGGAGTTTTTCATTCAACTGAGAACCCAAGGCTCTTCAAGTAACCACAACTAATAGCCTCCAGGCAAAAACCTAGAGGATAACTGAACAGTTCCTGGGTTTGCAAATCTACCCAGGAAAGTAAGACTTGACAGTGGTGTTTAACGTGGGTCCTCCCATGCTCATCCAAACCCAGTAGAGGGAGCCACAAACAGCAGAACACCAACATCCACAGGGAAAATTTGGCAGGCTCCAAAACCCACTGAGATAGCCAAAATGGTGAAACAAAGAAATAAATCCCAAATGAAAGAAAAAGAGAACTCTACCGAAGATGAGATAAATGAAATGCAGTTAAGCAAGTTATCAGAGGTAGAATTCAGAGCCATGATCTTGAGGAAACTCAACAGCATGAGTAAGGACATCAACATCATGAGTAAAGACATAGAAACATTGAAAATCAACCAATTGGAAATGAGAAACCACCAAGAAGAAATGAAGAATGACATAGCAGAAATAAAGAACACATTGGAAGGACTAAAGAGCAGAGTAGAGGAAGCTGAGGACCAGATCAGTGAATTAGAAGACAGGGTAGAAAAAAATCAACCAATCAGAAAACCAAAAGGAAAAAACAATTAAAAAACAGGAAGACAGCTTAAGAGAACTGTGGGACAACTGGAAACATAATATTATTCGCATCATAGGAGTCCTCGAAGAAAAAGAAAATGAGCAAGGGTTAGAGAATATATTTGAAGAATAGTGACAGAAAACTTTCCTAACCTGGTGAAGGAAGAAGGCATTCAAGTTCAAGAATCACAGAGAGCCCCAAGTAAGAAGAACCCAAACAGGCCCACACCAAGACACATAGTAATTAAAATGCCAAAAATTAAAGACTAAGAGACAATCCTCAAGGCAGCAAAAGATAAGCAACAGGTTACCTACAAAGGAACCCCCAAAAGGCTATCAGCTGACTTCTCAACAGAAACACTACAGGCCAGAAGGGAATGGCATGAAGTAATCAAGGTCATGAAAAACAAGGATCTGAATCCAAGACTACTCTATCCAACAAGGCTATCGTTCAAAATAGAAGGTCAAATAAAGAGCTTCCCAGACAAAGAAAAAGGTTAAGGGAATACATTAGCACCAAACCAGCACTGCAAGAAATGTTAAAAGGACTGTTGTAATTAGTAGAAGAAATAGGAAGGAAAGTAGAACCACACTAAACGAAAATGTCAATAAATAAGTTCATACCAAAAATCACCTTAAATGTAAATGGATTGAATGCTCCAATAAAAAGACACAGAGTAGCTGATTGGATAAGAAAACATGACTCATACATATGGTTTACAAGAGACCCACCTCACAACAAAAGACTCACATAGGTTGAAAGTGAAAGGATGGAAAAAAATATTCCAAGCAAATGGAAAGGAAAAAAAAAGCTCGGGTAACAATATTCATATCTGATAAAATAGGTTTCAAAATGAAGGCCATAACTAGAGACAAAGAAGGTCACTATATAATATTGAAAAGATCTATCCAACAGGAAGATATAACCTTGGTAAACATATATGCACCCAATATAGGAGCATCAAAATATATTAAAAATCTTCTGGAGGACTTCAAAAGAGAAATCGACAGCAATACAATCATAGCTGGGGACTTCAACACCCCGCGGACATCACTGGATAGATTCTCTAGACAAAAAAATTAACAAGGAAACAGAGACACTAAATGAAGCACTAGACCAAATGGATTTAATAGATATCTACAGAGAATTACACCCCAAAACTGCAGAATTCACATTCTTCTCAAGTGCACATGGGACATTCTCAAAGATAGATCACATGTTAGAACACAAACTAAGTCTTTACAAGTTCAAGAAGATTGAAATCATATCAAGCATCTTCTCAGATCACAATGGCATGAAACTAGAAATCAATTGCAATAAGAACATGCAAAGACATTTGAACACATGGAGGCTAAATAGCATGTTATTAAACAATGAATGGGTTACCGAGGAGATCAAGGAAGAAATCAAAAACTTCCTAGAAACCAATGAAAATGAACACACAACAATACAAAATCTATGGGATGCAGCGAAAACAGTTCTTAGAGCGAAGTTCATAGCACTATAGGCCTACCTCAAGAAACAAGAAAAATTTTTAATAGACTATCTAACCTCACAACTTAAAGAACTAGAAAGCAAACAAAAAGAAAAACCCAGAGCAAGTAGAAGGAAGGAAATAGTAAAGATCAGAGCAGCAATAAATGACGTAGAGACCAAAAAAACAATTCAAAGGATTAATGAAACACAGAGCTGCTTTTTCAAAAAGATAAACAAGATTGATGGACCCTTAGCTAGACTCACCAAGAAACAAAGAGAGAGAAACCAAATACACAAAATCAGAAATGAAAGAGGAAAAGTAACAACTGACACCACAGAAATATAAAGGATCGTTCACAAATACTATGAACAATTATATGGCAACAAATTTGACAATCTAAGCAAAATAGACAAATTTCTAGAAACACATAGTCTCCCAAAACTGGACGACATGATATTATATATAGAAAACCCTAAAGACTCCATCAAAAATCTACTAGACTTAATAAATGAATTTGGCAAATTAGCAGGATACAAAATTAATGTCAAGAAATCAACGGCATTCTTATACACCAATGATGAATTCACAGAAAGAAAAACTTAAAAAAATCCCATTTACCATCGCGGCAAAAAAATTAAGATACCTAGGAATAAACTTAACCGAAGTAGTAAAGGACCTATTTGCAGAAAACTACAGGACATTAAAAAAAGAAATAGAAGGAGATATAAAAAAGTGGAAGCACATACCTTGTTCATGGATTGGAAGAATTAACATCATTAAAATGTCCATATTACCCAAAGCAATCTATAGATTCAATGCAATCCCCATCAAAATACCAACGACATATTTCACAGAACTAGAACAAATACTTCAAAAGTTCATATGGAACCAAAAAAGACCCCGAATAGCCACAGCAATCTTGAAAAAGAAGGACAAAGTAGGTGGGATCACAATACCGGATATCAGGTTATACTACAAAGCTACTTTAATCAAAACAGCCTGGTACTGGCACAAGAACAGGCATATAGACCAGTGGAACAGAACAGAGAATTCGGAAATTGACCCAAGTCATTATGCTCAGTTAATATTTGACAAAGGTGGCAAGAACATACAATGGAGTAAAGACAACCTCTTTAATAAATGGTATTGGGAAAATTGGACAGCTACATGCAAAAAAACTGAAACTAGACTATCGAATAAGGGGTTAATATCCAAAATATGTAGAGTACTCATACAACTCAACAAAAGGAAGAAAAACAATCCAATTTAAAAAATGGCAGAGGACCTGAATAGACACCTCTCCAAACAGGACATACAAATGGCTAAGAGTCATATGAAGAAATGTTCAACATCACCAATCATCAGAGAGATGCAAATTAAAAAGAAAATGAGGTATCACCTTACACCTGTCAGAATGGCCTCCATCAACAAATCATCAAACAATAAGTGTTGGCGAGGGTGTGGAGAAAAGGGGACTCTAGTACACTGTTGGTGGGAATGCAGACTGGTGCAGCCACTATGGAAAACACTATGGTGTTACCTCAAAAAATTAAAAGTTGAATTGCCATTTGACCCAGTGATACCACTTCTAGGAATATACCCTAAGAAGCCTAAAACACCAATCAGAAAGAATACATGTACCCTCATGTTCATAGCAGCACTATTTACAATCGCTAAGATCTGGAAACAGCTCAAGTGTCCCTCAGTAGACGAATGGATAAAAAAGCTATGGTACATATACACAATGGAGTACTATGCGGCTGTATTAAAGAAAGATCTCTTATCCTTTAAGACAACACGGAGGGACCTGGAGAGTATTATCCTAAGTGAAACAAGCCAAGCAGAGAAAGACAAATATCACATGATCTCACTTATTTGTGGAATATAATGAACATAATATTCTGAGGAACAGGGTAGACCCAGAGACTTGGAAGTAGGATACAGACTGACAACCCTCAGAAGAGAGGAGGGGAAGGGAAGAGATAAACCACAGAACTTATACGCATGTAGGCATAACTGATGGACATGGACAACAAAGCTGGGGACGGGGTGGGGGGATGGGGAGGAGAGTGTCAATGGGGAAAAAAGGAGAAACATCTGTAACAAAAATAAATAAAAAAATATGTAAACAAAGCTATAAAAAAATAAGTAGAGGTAGTATAAATTATGGATCTATGATATGATATTGGCTATGTCCCTGAAAGATATTTAAATATCTTAATTATAAGATAATAAATAACCCTGGCTTGGTGGCTCAATTGTTTGCAGCTTTATCCCGTATACCAAAAGGTTGTAGGTTTGATTCCCGGTCAGGGTACATACCTAGGTTACAGGTACGATTCTAGTCAGGGTGCGTATGAGAGGCAACTGATCAATGTTTCTCTCTCTCACTCTCTCTCTCTCTCAATCTCTCTCTCTCTCAAATCAATAAAAACATATCCTTGGATGAGAATTAAAAAAAAAGATAATAAAGAACTTGTGTATTTTTTATTAATTTTTAATAGCTAGCAATTCTGGAGGGTAAAATAAATTTTTAGAGAGAAATAATATATGGAGGTTTTAATTATCTGAAAGGCAGACTATAGAAAAATTAACATTAGCTCAGGTAATAAAGTTATATTTAACATTCAGGAGTTAGCTGGCAGGCACATTAAAGTGAAACTTTGATAAGTGTTGCAATAACATACATATGTATGTATGAGTTAATAATTTATTTCAATTCATTGTTGAGATTTATGTCTTTCCAAGCAGATTTTTAGTCTGTGATATTTTTTTTATTTACCATAGAGTATAGCATATTTATTTGCATATAACACTCATGAAACATGTTGCATGGATACATTTTTGAGATCCAGGCTTCTTCTATGTTCCTGCTATTCTCCTATTAAATTTTGTTAATGTAGCATTTCCCTCCATCTAGCCCCTTTCATACCCAGTGAAATTTATCTGAACTAGATCTTTTTCTCAGTTCTACGAACAGCTACAATGACAAGTATAATCCAACTCATATGGTCGATAGGTTGAGGTAACTTTAGGTTATCCATCAGATAAACAGTTGGAAGTCTGTGGTTCCAAGTGGGTGACCCTAATTGACAGGTGGCTCTTCTGGATGAAATAGCACCCAGATGCCTTCCATGTTGTGACTCCACCATCTTTAGCAGGTGGCTTTCAAGGCTACATATTTGTCTGCCTCAAGCTGACAGAAGTGCAAAGCACATTGAGAATTGGCTTGAGAGATTTTTAGGGACCAGGCTTGGAAGCTGTGTTCATCACTTCAGCTTGCACACCATTAGCAGACTCAGTCATGTGGTCACAGCTGAATGCAAGACAGGTGTGTTTCAGTGAATTGGAGGAAGAGGGGACACATGGTAAAAAAACATCTCAACTCTATCAAATAGGATTTAAAAGGAGGAAGGTTAAGGGTGAAGGATATTATGGAAAAATGGTGTATAAAGTCTTCAGATGCTATGAGTTCTAAGTCTGTCTTGCCAGCCCAGATCTCTCTCCTGAGCTTCAGATCTCATACCCAGCTATACATTGGTGTCTTTATTTGGGTTCCCCTCCCACATGCCCTTCAAACTCGCCATTGTCCTCACGTAACTACTGCTCCTCTTGGATTTCTTCAGTAATGACGGTGGAAATGGTATTTATCACTACGGTGCTTTCTAAGGATAACTCCTTTTTCCTGGCCATGAAAAGGAGCAACCACCATCATGGAATTGAGGTCGTTATGCAAGTGTTGAGGTAAAAGCTGGGAACAAAGCTCAATTTATTTTGGTAGAAAGAAGAGGAAAGTTGTTTTTGCCTGAAGGGTTTGAGTATGGAATCCAGGAAGATGAGCACTGTGGGAAGAGAAGGGGAGAAGGGAGGATAAATATAAAATATGAGTGATAAACACTCCTCTAATGTTGGTGCTTTCTAAAGAAGCTAAAACATGGAACAGGGATTTAAGAACTGTTTATTGTGGGATGAGTGACATAAATGCTCATCTACATAATCGTCAGTAATGTCTTCCTTGCTCAGTAAAGATTTTGAGAGAAGGAATTACTTTATGCTATTAAAAGAGGTATCCTGGCCAGTGTGGCTCAGTTGGTTGGAGCGCCATCTGGTAAACCTAAAGGTTGTGGGTTCGATTCCCAGTCAGGGCACATACCTAGTTTGCATGCTCGATCCCCAGTTGGGGTATATACAGGAGGCAACCAACTAAGGTTCTCTCCCACATTGATGTTTCTCTCTCTCTTTCTCCCTCCCTTCCTCTCTCTAAAATCAATAAACATATCCTAGGATGAGATTTAAAAAAAAAAAAAGAAGAATGAAAAGTCATATCTTATTCAACACGGTGAAGAGGAGAGACAACATTTAAGGTGGAAAAAGCTTGGGAATAGTATAGAGTACATCCCTAAGAATTAGCACAAAATGTGGGGAGTGTTCCAGAGTCTCACAGGCTATGGAATTGATAGATGTAGGAACAAATTACATAAGAGGATCTCATCTGACATCAGAGATACTCTTCATTCATTGAACAGAACCATGACATCCACTAAGTTCTCCAAGCCAAAAATCTGAGTGTCATTTGTTCATTGATGTAGCCTTACAGTTATTCTTAAGAAATGTTTATTGGGAGAATGAATTCCTGATTCCTCTCTCTGCTGGACTTACCTCATGCGAACAATACTTAAGTCCTAACTTCACTATGTCTCACAAACCTATCTTCTTCTTTTTTTTTAATTTATTTTTATCCCCACCTCTACTATCCTATCTTAGGCCAACAACATTTTTTCTTGGGATAAATGGAGCAATCCCCTATCTAGTCTTCCTGAGTCCACCCATCTCTCCTTCTAATCCATCTTCCTAAGACACACATTTGATCAAAGAAACATTTGCTTAAAATTCTTCAGTGGCTTCAAATTGTTCTCAAATTCCTTAAAAGGGCTTACAATAAGGTTATTCCTGGCCTGAGATCCATGTAAATTACCAGATTTGTCTCTTGCCACTTTCAACCTCACACGCTGTTTTGATAACACAATAAAATTTTTCGATCACCCCATATGCTCTCTTACCTCAACTATTCCATGTTTTCCTTACCCATAGGACTCAAACAGCACATGTTCTTTCTTGACTTGGGGCTTTACCCAGAACACTCTTTCTTCCTCCCATCATTTCCTAACAAACTCCAACCTACCTTCAGATTTCAGCTAGGTGTTACTTCATCTGTGAAGTAGTTCATGGCACTCCTAAAGTGTAGGTTGGTTCCCCCTTTTCTGTGTCTCTGTTTCACCCTTTATTTATTTTATCAAAGCATTTGTTGTCTCGTATTTGTTGGTTTACTGGTCTGTATCTTTTACTAGACTAATACAGACAAATTCTTTGAGGGCTTTCTTTATTATTTATTATTATTACTATTTTTAATCCTTACCTAGGATTTATGTTTACTGATTCTAGAGAGAAAGGAAGAGTGAGAGAAAGAGAGAAACATTGACTGGCTGCCTCTCTTATGCATCCTGACACAGGATCAAACCCACAACCCAGGTATGTGCCCTGACCGGGAGTCAAACCCGCAACCCTTTGATGTCCCGAACTACACTCCCACCAACTTAACCACCCAGCCAGGCAAGGGCTTGCTTTATATTTGTGTCAGTTGTGGTCTAGTGAGAAAAACAGACTCAACACCAATGATTTCAATAAGGAATTTAATATAGGGAATTGGATAAACAGGTATTAAAGAGCTGAAAAGGGAAGGGGTCACACTAAGGTGACAGGTGCAGCAACACAGGCAGCAGCTACGTGGGGAGTGAGAGAAAGAGGTTGAGGGGCTAGAACCTCAAGGCCTTCGGGAGGGGCCCGCAGAGCTGGCCAGGTCCCTGAGGACAGGACATTGCCTGGTTGATGCTGGTGTGCAGCAACTTAGCGGAGGGGCCCGCAGAACTGGGATCCAGAGCCATGCGTCCCGCTGGCTGGGGAAGTGAAAAGGCTGGTTTGGGAAGTGTGGGAACGACCTGGAAGCTGGAATAGTCACTGTCAGGGTAAAGACCGTTGTCGTGGCAATGCTGACAGGGAGAGAGAGAGAGAGCGGCAATAAGGGGAAGCTGGTTTCCTCTCCACCCTTCCAGGCCCCTCTCACACCCCTGTTGGCAGAGCCTGCCAAGGGCACCCACTGGCAAACAGGATTTTTTTGCAGAGTCCTAGACCTGGAAGCCCAGAGGGTGGGGTTAGGAACTGAAACATGACTGCTCGAGATACCATGGTCTCTGGTTCCCTGAAATTGGGCATAGTAAGCCGTCAGGAAATATTTATGCAATGAATGAATAAATTGGAACTGGGTAACTAAACTTCTGTCCCAGAAATTGACCAAAAAGAAGTACCAATACAGGGGAAATTCTAACACCTTTCTCAGGGCAGAAACAAGGGCATGATATCAACCACCTTTGGTACCACCAACTGGATAAAGAGCAGGTTCCACCAAATTCAAGGACACTAGGAATCAACAGACAACTTCTCTGCCTGAGGAGGCTGTGCAGCCTGGTGAGACGTTCTGACAAATCCAACTGATACCCCAAATCAGAAGACCTGGGGAGCCGGTGGCAGAGCTGGGGGCTGCCCCACTGTGTTAAGGGCATTCCCAGCCCATGCTGGTGGGTTGAACAGAAAGCTCGTTGTAGAGATCTCTCTGACGTGGCCCAAGCTTTCTCTGGCGAAGGTGGGAGGGAAAGAAACATCCTCTATTGTGGTGGGTGAGGTCTGAAGAAAAGCAAACCAGGAGATCTCTGGCGATTACTCTATTAAAAGCCATGTCTTCAACTTGAACTAGTGAGAAACACTCTAGAAACAGAACTTTTAGCTAAAATAACTGGATCACTCCAAAGTGAGATCATATTTTCAGAATCAGAGGGACCATGCCACTGACCCCCAAAGGGGCAGAAAGGAGACAAGCCACATGGTGTACACATAATAGGACTCATCTGAGTAGAAAATGTGATGGAGAAAGCTTGTCCCTAGTTTTGATGACCACAAAGAAAATAAAATATGCAAGTCAATCCTCCAGATGGGACTGTCCTGGCCTCAGCGGCCTTTCCCACCTCTCTCAGGACACTGAAGAGCTGAGCTGGTGGTAGGACCCACAGAACCCAAGGAAATAAAAAGTGGTCCACAGGAGCAGCCACTTATCCACATAGTGAAATGATTTGTCTGCACCGATCTGAATCAATCGAAGGAACAGTAAACAGCAGAGAAAACAATAACATGTAACATATTTTAATACTTAAAACGTTACAGAAGGAAATAAAGCCATGAAAACAGTAGGTGAGGAAGCATTGGTCCACTTACCCTAAAGAGCCCCAAAGAGCTTAGACTAAAGCTACTCAGGATTGCTTGAAGTGGACTCAATGAAAATAACATGACAAGATAATCGGTGAAGAAGAACAGTGATATGAAGCACTTAAAGAAAAAGGTAGAATTAAAATACGTTCACTTTAGAGTTTATAATAAGAATTATAAGCAATAAGGAAAATAATCAGAGCTGCCAAAGTTGAATTATATGGTGTAGATAGTTTTGATAAAATCACCCACAATTCAGAGAAAGAGAACAAAGAGATGGACGTAATCAGAAATGATAAGACAGATGGAGGATAGACAGAGGAGATTCAACAATATACATAATTAATGTCCCTGAAGACGAGAACAAAACAAAGGGAACACAAACATTTACAAAGATCTATGAAAAAGTTCCCAGAATTAAGGGAAGATCTGAATTTCTGCTTCCAAAGGATTCACCAATTCTTAGGCAAAATTAACAAAAAGAAACTACTAGTCATAGTATGGTGATGATATTGTTTTAAGAACAAAAAGAATCCTACCATCGTCATCTAGATAGAATGAACAGGTCACTCGCAAAGAAGAAGAAATTGGGCCAACCTCAGATCTTTTTTCTTCAGTGTTAAATGTCAGATAATAATAAAGGAATGTTTAGAAAACCTTGAGGTCACTCAAGAATGCCCTTTCCTGTAAAACCACTATTCCCATGGGAAGAGAGTAACTATGCACCAGGTTAGGGAATATATGACCCATGTACTCATCCGTAAAAATCTACCCAGGAAGATAAAAATCCAGGAGATGAATTCAATATGTCCCTGGGATCTCTTAGGAGAGTTGGCTAATTGAGGTAAATCTGTATCCAACCGATAAATCCAGACAGTTTGCCCTATGAGCCAACCCAAATTATTCAACCCATCAATGTACAGAATGAAACGGGGTGGGGGTGTGGGAAGCATTCTGAATCCTGAAATCATAGTTGAATTCCTCATCCTGAAATCATTTGTGTTGGCTTGATATATATATATATATAGGGGGTGAGCAAAAGTAGGTTTACAGTTGTTCATATGGAAAAGAATACAATAATTAATAAATAATAATGCAAGAATAAACTGTGTTTTGTGTACTCACAACTATAAACCTACTCTTGCCTCGCCTTGTATGTATATGTATAATCAGTCCACAAAGAACTAATTTCCTTGAAATGTATGAGTAATTTCTTCCATTCCCTTACTAACACATTTTTATTTTTCTCAGTCCAATTTCTGGGGCAAATCTAAGCCTATGTTTAAAAAGAGCTGAAAAATGAAAATGTATAGCCAAAAATATAAAAGTCATTCAAATGAATTCTAAGTTTGTTTTAATTATATTTAATCAGACTGCTTGGGGACAAATGCTATTATCTTAACAGATGACAGGGAAAAGGCTATTCAACTTCTATTTTGTTGTATTGTGTTCATTCTTCTCCATTAGAGAAATTATGTTCAAATCAAGAAGGCTAGACTAACCACGAATGTGAGATGACTAAAGCCCCACATAGGAGGGAAGCTAGTTAGAGGACTCCCCGCCAGTCTCAGAGTCCAAGGCACTGGAGCCTATATACTGCAGCCTTGAAAACCAAAGGGATGTGCAGATGTTACTGAAGAATCAGTGCTTTCTGTGAAAAATTATGAATCATAAGTAGGTTGACAGAATGCTGAGAATGTGCAAGTACTGACCTGATTTTGTTTTTAATGGGAGAAATTAAATCCTTCAAAATATATTTTCTGCCTGACAAAATTCCATAATGGATTATTTAAATATAATTTATTCATGGTTAAAAAAAAAGCTGTGGTACATTCACTTAATGGAATACTACGCAGCTGTAAAAAAGAAAGATCTCTTACCCTTTGAGACAGCCTGGAAGGACCTGGAGAGCATTATGCTAAGCAAAATAAGCCAGTCTGAGAAAGACAAGTATCACATGATCTCATTTATTTGTGGAATATAATGAACAGAATGAGCTGACGAACAAAACAGATCCAGAGACATAGAGGTAAGGAACAGACTGACAAACCTCAGAGGGAAAGGGGGTAGGGGGACAGGAAGAGATAAACCAAAGGATTTATATGCAGTTATGCACAACCAGTGGGCACAGACAATAGTGCGGTGAAGGTTGGGGGGTGGGTAAGGGAACGAGAAGGAGGGTGTCAATGGGGGAGAAAAGGAAGGACATCTGTAATACTTTCAACAATAAAGATAAATTTTAAAAAACCAAAAAAATCAAAATGAAAATAAATGTAACCTATTCATTATGTTAAAATTAGTTGTGACCTTTTGATAAAGAAATTAAAATTTACTGCAAATCAGAATAAGATCACCTTAGAATTCTGCAAAAAAAAAAAAATCCCATTCTCTATTGAGTAGGATTTCTGGTCTGGAAAATTAAGTAACTAAAAGATCAAATATATTATCTCTTGCAAAAAAGGCATCATAGCTTTGACTATATTACTTTGGTGCAGCTACACTTAACCAAACACACTGTTAGTTAATGGAGCCATGCATAATAAGTAGTAACATGTCCCAGGGCTCTGCTTTTGCAGAATTCTGTTGAACTCTTATCAAAAGGTGAATTGGGGGGCGATATTATAAGGACATCTCACACTGCCCGCTCCTGGCCTTTGCCTTTATGACTTCGAGTCATCCGTTAATTCTCAACTCAGACATGAATTCTCTGACCGTGACCCTCCCCACGGTTGCTCAGGCCCCCGTCCATATGCTTTCATTGCATTATGCCATGGCTGGAGACCCTAGGTTTTACAAAACCTCATTTGTAAAGATTCCTTTTATTTATCAAATACCTTCAGCCAGATCTTAAGAATCTTGTTGTCATAGGGTAGCATGATCTACCTTTCTGTGTGCTCAGGACTGAGGGGTTTACGGATGCTGGACTGTCAGTACTACGAGTGGGGAGTCCTGTGTGCATCGGGACATGTTTGTCACACTAACTGGAGGAAGCTTGGCCTCCCCCCTCCTCACTGTCCCCAGACTGTGCTTCTCTTCTTCCTCCTCGGACTGAGCAAGGCTCAGCGCCCAGGGTGCCGGCTGTTGGAAGCACCACGCGCCGGCAGGGCCACCTTCTGACACATCGTGGCCTGTGGGAGGAAGTTGTTTCAAGTATGGGGTGTCCTGAAAGAAGACACCCTTTCCTTTGTTAAGTATTGAGTTGAGTTAGGAGTGAAAGTGACCTATAAATGATACCCCAAACAACAGCAAAACCAAAAAAGGGTGAAGGGGGCAGGGTAGATCTTTCTTTTTTGTCAGGCTGATTCAAGGAGATAACAAATTAATAAAAAACCAATTGGATCAGTATATTCAGACATTGGAAAGTACTGATTTCAGGTTTCTAAGAGGAAGTCAGTTGTCCCCAGTCAGGACTTGTTGGACTCATCTCCTGTCAACAGTGGAAGAACGCCCATTGTTTGTTTATATCATGGGAAAGCCACACTTTATGCGTTGGTAAGCTAGCAAAAGGCCCAGTTCTCCTTCTGAGAAAATGTTGTATAAGACTGTGGCCAGGGCAGCAGTTTTGAGAACTAGGATTGGGAGCAGAAGAGAGCTGAGAAGATACACCTTAAGTTGAACATCAGGAGAGGGAGTGAAATGTTGAGTCCACAGTAGACACAAACCAGGATGGGGCAGAGGGCAGCCTGGAGATGCAAAGCCTGAGGACTCAGGGAGGAAGCAGGATGTTGACAGAGCCTCTGGAGGCGGAAGTGTGGGGTTGGAATAGGCTGTCCATGGCCTGCGCTGCTCCTTCAAGTCCCTGTGACGATCTCGACATCATCTCCCTCCCAGGTCCCCTTTCTTGAGTGAAACAGGATGAGGCAAGCTAGGTAGATGATTCTCACCTGCAGGGCAGCATCCTGAGAAGGAGGTTCCTACATTGTTCTTTCAAACTAACTTCTTTTCAAAAAGCCTAGCATGATATTGTGATTTATAGTGTGCATGTGTGTGTGTATTTGTTCTTCAATCAAGTTCCTAGCACAGAGCTCCTAAAACCCTTGGAATTTCCTAAGTGAGGACAGTGATAAGGGGGTCTTTTGTTAGGCGAACGTGATGACTTTTGAAAAGCTCCTAGGTAACTTAAGGATGGGGGCTGACCACTTAATTAGAAGGTTGGAGTTTTTAGTCCCACCTTTGATGAGAGGAGAGGGGCTGAAGATTAAGTTCAATCACCAATGGTCAATGATTTAATAATGACTCCTCCATAAAAACCCAAAGGAGTTTGGAGAGTTTCCAGGTTGGTGAGCACCTAGAGATTTGGGGAGAGTGACAGGCTCAGAATGGAAGTTCTCCCAGCTGATACAGGAGAACTGCTCAGTGTTATGGGACCCCCTCACCCCCATCCTCCTCTGCTTCCTCCCCCCAGGGACTGGAACATCTGAATTGGTGACCAGAATCTTAACTAGCCTTGAGGGTTGCCTCAGGCACTGTTTCTAGACATCTGATCTGTCACTTGAAACTTGTAAGATCCTCAGTTAATTGGAAGGTTGTTGAGACAAAGGAAAAAAAAAACATGTACTTTCAATGGTGTGGGCAATAATGCAAAATGTGGATTATCAAGCATTAGAAGGGAATTGTATAGGCAGCAACTCTACTAACCAAAGGATGTCTTGAAGACAGACTCCCGTACAGTAGGTTTCTCAATATGGATAAAGTGTGAGCTGTGCAGGTGGTCTAACGTTGCAAAGACATGCACTATGAAATGAAATACAAATTAAAACAATAAGGAGACGGGATTGTGTGGGATACTTAACAGACATTTTAGAGTTTCTGTAAAGTTTTATTTTTAAAAATCCAAAGCAAATGGCAAAATGTGAACATTTGTCAAATATCAGCAGAGAGTACATGAATATATGTTATTATTTTCTGCTCTCTTCTCTGGGTTAAAAATATCCTATAATAAACTTTTTTTTTTTTTAATTAAAAATGAAAAATACATGCCCCACGGAGTTCTTCTCGGTGGTTGAAATCAGCGGGATCAGGTAATGACCACAGATGGAAGCCACCTCCTCCCTCTATTCAGTCTTAAAATGTTATTGTGCCAGCTGTCAGAAAATGAACCTTAGAAACTTAGCAGAAAGTTACTATAAATTGGCAAGCCTTATCTTTGTAAATCTTGGGGTTTGGCTCGGTTTGTGTGATATATATATTTTTCTCTTTAGTTTGTTTTGATTTATTCCTTAAAAACTGGGCGTAACTTATCTTTACACAGACATTTCCCTGCTAATGCCGATTTGGTATGTCAGGATATTGGTCTTGTCTCGTGATCCCTTAAACTTTATGTATTCTAGTTAACCCATGGAAGAACTGATTCTTTGTTGGGAACTGATTGTTACCTTAAGTAGCAAGTCCAATGATACCTTCCTTGGTGTTTCTAAAGAATGCAGTGATTGCTTCTCTGTATGACAAGTATGTTGCCATTTATACAGGAAATATCTTAACAAATATGTATATCAAATAGAGAACTTGACATAACTATATATTGAAAAAAAAAAAAAAAAAGAAAAGAAACAACAAACAGTCTGGAGGAATAACTGAATCCCACTCTCAAAACCCGTGAGGTCAAGTTCTGCATTGCAGTTACTTGAGGCACGGATCTAGTAGGTGAGGTTGAAGGGGCTTTAGGAACGAGGAGTGCCTTTGGCTGCAAGTGACAGGATGCCCAGTTCGCAGAGGCTGGTGCATGAAGACATTTGGCCATTCCCCGGAGCACAGAGTCTGCACACTGGAGCCTAGGACTGGTTAAGCTGCTCAATCAACTCGACAAGGCACAGACTCTTTCCATCTTTCTGCTCTGCCAACCACAGCATGGTGCCTTGTCATTTTCACTGTTGTAAGTTGGTTGATGCAGCTATGATTATCACAACTGCTTTCAAAGGCAGGGGGCAGGGGCTGGGAGAAATCAAAGAAAGGGTGAGAGAAACAAACAAAGACAGACCCTTTCCTCCACTGACCCTCTTCTGTTGTCTACAAAGGAATGACTTACAAAACCTTCCAAGCTGACTCGATTCATGATTCATTGCCTTGTTGGATGGCAGGTACAGTACTGGGTGCCGATATGTAATAGCCTCCTGGCTGGTCTCCCTGCCTCCACTTTTGCCCCTTTACAATCCATCCTCCACACGGTGGCTTAAAAACAGCAATCAGATCCCGGAACTCCACTCGTCAAGTCCCCCAATGGCCTCCCTTTACCATGGAATAAAATCCAGGCTGTTCCCCATGTTGCCAGGAGCTCAGGCTGCTTTCACTCCTCCAACCTCACCTGTCTCCGCTGGCACCCTCGCCCCCTCTGTTCCAGCCACACTGGATATTTGTTTCGTCTTAGCACACAAGGCTCGGTATTGATGTTCCATTTGCTTAAATGGTTCTTCCCTGTTACCTTTCTTTTCGTCTTTCTGATCCTTTTAAAAAGAGGATCTTTTTGAGAGGAATTTCCTCATCGATATAAAATGCATACACGTACCTTTTAATGTGGCCCCATTACACGCATTATTTTCTCAAATAAAACCATTACTGTCTGAAATTACACTACTTCTTGGTTTCCCTGCCTCAGGTTTTCTCCCCCCTAGAAGGTAAACTCATCAGGATAGAAACTAGCTGCCCCCCTCCCTGTGTGATTGAATGGGGCCCGCCACCCAGTGGGTCTCAATCAGCCTTTGTTGAGTCTGTGTCAAATCGTCACCACACTGTCACGTGGATGTTTATTGCTCTGAGTTTCACAAAGGCGGACACGGAGAGAGAGAGGTCAAGTCATTTTCTCAAGATGGCCAGCCGCAGAGCTGGGGTTTGAGCCTGCTCCTCCCCTGCCTCTCAGCCTCGAGATTAAAAGCTCTTCTAAGCAACTCCTAAAGTTATCAACTATCCTAAAGTTATCAATTATGTAGATATTCCCTAACTTTGTACTGGCTCAAAGGTAGCTATTTCTCACAGGAGGCTTCTTTGTCTGGTCCCCCTTTTGCACACCGTCTGGTTAATCTTTGAGGTTTCCCCACCCCCACCCCACCCAACACACATGTGAAACACCATTGCTCCCAGTTAGATGTTCGGAGTTGGGTCTGTGGAGATTTACTCTGGCAAACATAGGTGTGTGATTTTTCTTCCTTAAATATCCTTGATTCAACTCTATCTTTAACCCTCTTTTACTTTTTATATTCTGCTTTAAACTTATTCTATCTTGTAATTTATGTGTCTTTTTAGGCTACCTTAAATCCTTAGTATAGGATGGGTATAATAGAGAACATAAGTAGTTAAATGTGTGTTCCTGACAGATAAATTTGAGATGTATTATTCTGAGTAGCACTCACATTCAATGTAGATGAAATAATGAGATAAAATTTGAGTTTCAGCATTAGGAAGCCAGAGGGGTAGCCTGTACAACTGTGCAAAGATGCTTATGGTGGTAGGAAAGCTGGGCACAAAATTGCATATTCAGTAAATGTAAAAGCAATTTAAAAAATAAGAGTGGAAGGAACTATAAACGTATCCCAATTTATGCAAACATGAAGTGTGCAGGTTTGAAATAGTGTGACATATGAATATAATATCTCATTTTATAAATCAAACTTCATGACCATTCCATTTTAAACTCTTTATTATGGAGAACTTAAAGCCCATACAATACGTACAGAATAAGGTAATGAACCCCCATTCAGCCATCACCCAACTTCAGCAACCCACTTCTGCCTGTCCTGTCCATCTGTCCCTCTGTCTACTCTCCACTTGTCTTGTTTATTCGTTAAATTTACTCATTTTGAAATGCGTAATGTATAATTTTGACATTCATGTAACCTATTCCTATTATTCCAGAAAGTACCCTAGTATCCCCTTCCAGCTAATCTCTCACCCCAAGAGAGGAAACCCCTGTTTTGAAGTTTTCCTTAATAAATCAGTTTTATTTATTCTAGACCTTAAATAGAATCATAAAACCATAATTTTTGGTGTCTGACTCCCCTTTCTCCTTTGTGGCTTCTATCAGTAGTCCATCCCTTTTAAATTCTGAAATAGGGTGTGTAAATTTGATCTTAAATAACACCAAATCCTTCTTGAACACTTGATAAAATTCTCCACTGAAGTCACATGGGCCTGAAGTTTTCTTTGTGGTGAGGTTTTTGACGTTCGGTTTAATTTTTGGTAGATACCAGCTTATTCTTGTGTCAGTTTTTCAGGGAACTGGCCCATTTCATCTACATCGTGAATTTTGTTGACATGAAGTTCCCCATGGTATTCCCCTCTGATCATGTGATGAATGTGGTCTGTAAGGGCGACCCTTTCATTTCTGACACTGATCACTGTGCTCTCTCCCTTTACTGCTTTGTCGGTCCTGCTTGGGGTTTGCCGGTCTTGATAACCTCCTGGTCAAAAGAACTAACTTTTGGCTTGGTTGATTGTTTTCAATTTTACTGATTCCTGCTCTGATTTCAATTATTGCTTTTTACTCATTTCCAGTCAATTTTCCTAGTTTTCATCTAATTTCTGAAAGTGAAAATTTAGATAATTGATTTTAGACCTTTCTTCCTTCCTAATAGAAGCATTTGAAGCTATAGATTTCCCTGCAGAAACATCTATGCAGCAGGAGAGAGAGGAAAACTGAAGCAGCAGATTCTTTGGGTAAGCGAAAGGGAAAGGCTCTCAGGACAGCGTGAAGGATTTAGTTTGGGCTGGTGGTGAAATGCTCTCTTCTTCACAAAAGGAAGGAAAAGGAGAAGATGCATGAAAATGAAGACATAGATCTGCTGCTGGGAAGTTGAAGCATTTCCATCTGATGGCTTACATTTCTGTTCAGTAAGCATGAGGGCATCACCAGTTGAGCGTGTGGGAGAGAAGAGTGGGTGGAGTTATGAGCAAAGAGGAAACTCTGACATAGCCATCTCAGGGTGTGGAGAAGGGAATTCAGTAATGAAGGGTAACAGATGCCTCAGGCAGATAACGGCTGTGATTTTTAAATCTGTGATTTTTCTACCCAAAGCTCAGTTGCTCATGTGACAGCATGGGAAAGGCAGATACATGGATTCAGACAGGGCTGGAGTTTGCCAGGTGAGCAAGGCACTGACATGGGTGTGGGCGGGTACATCAAGGAACTGAGAATGTTTGCAAGGAAGTGATTATACTCGTGAGCCCTGGATTATCGCTGGGCAATTATAGCGGGTTAGGAAGTCTCAATGAAATAGAAGGGCTGTAGCATTGGAGGATTTCAGAGCAAAAGACCTAGAGGTGGTGGTTAGAGTCGAACTCTTAAAGTTAGTTTTGAGGGAGATTTGGTTACTGGAGGTGACAAGGAATAAGTGTGAGCATGGAAGAGAGCAGGTCACATGGAGTTGGAAGTATCTTCAGAGGTGATGAACCAAGGAACTGAGAGGGCAGGGTGCTATCTGAGTCACTGGCAGAGATGTTCCTATCATCAAGAGTGTTGACGGGACCCAGCTGGTGTGGTTCAGTGGTTGAGCATCAACCCATGGACCAAGAGGTCACCAGTTTGATTCCTGGTCAGAGCACATGCCCGGGTTGTGGACTTGATCTCCAGCAGGGGGCGTGCAGGAAACAACCGATCTATATCTCTCATCAATGTTTCTCTCTCTCTCTCTCTCTCTCCCTCTTCCTTTCTCTCTCTCTAAAAAAATCAATAAAAAACTTATTTAAAAATAAAGAGTGTTGACAGGGAAAATGGTAGACATAAAAAGTGTAAGACAACATCTTCAATGAATGAGGGGGAGTGACTGGCAGGCTAATAGATGGCAGGAAGGAGAAGGGTGAGAGAGTGATAGAGCTAAGTAGCATGAACTTTAAATAGAGAAAAGGTTTTGCAGGAGGGAGAGGGGTAGGCAGACTGGAGGTGGTAATGGAGAGTTACGAAGACACTGAAACTACTTCCTGACCTTGAGGTCTTCAGGCTGTGAAAGGAAACTCGGTCTCTGCTGGATTGGCCTCAGAGACACTAGGGCTTTCAGATGGTGTCCATCATCACACAACGACTGTTCCAAGAGAAGACTGAAGTCAGAGTGGAATTAACTAGTCATAGAGTAGAAGTTCCAGACGACACAGTGATAACATTTAGGCAAAGAGGAGGGGTGGAAAATTGACTCCTATTTGGAAGCATAAAAAACTACAATAAGATTGGGAGAGGAAGAGATGTGAGAAATAGTTGAACAGGCTGGTGAAGACTACAGCTGTGAGTGTCAAATAGGCCCTGGACTGTCTTTTAAGGGGTGTGTATTAGTTTACAGGGGCTGCTATAACAAGTTACCACAAACTCAGGGACTTCACTAATACAAACGTGTTAACTTGCAGTGGTGGGGGTCAGAAGTGTAAAGTCAAGGGGTTGGCAGGACTGTGTTCCTTTCAGAGGCTTTAAGGGAGGATTTGTTTTCTCACCTTTTCCAGCTTTCAGAGGCTGCTTGAATTCCTTGTGTTCTCTTTCTTCATCTTCAAAATCAGCCGTCTCTCTAGTCCTGATTCACCTTCCCCTCTTCCCCTTGTAAGGATTCCTCTTATCATTACATTTGGACCCACCAGGATAATCTTTTTGTAGTAGCTTTATTTTTTATTAAAATTATTAGGGTGACATTGGTTAATAAGATTATATAGGTTTCAAGTGTACAATTCTGTGATACATCATCGGGACATTGCATCGTGTGCCCACCATCCAAAGTCAGATCACTTTCCATCACCATATACTTGGTCCCCTTTACCCTTTACTATCCACCCCTTCCCTCTGGTAATCACAATATCGTTGTCTGTGTTTATGGGTTTTAGTTTATAAATGACATATTAGTGAAAGCGTATGGTTCTTAGCTTTTTCTCTGTGACTTATTTCACTTAGCGTGATATTCTCAAGGTCCATCCACAATGTTTCAAATGACATTTTAAGGTCATCTGATTAGCAACCGTGAATCCCCCTGGGCAGGTAACAACATCTTCACAGGTCTCAAGGGTTAGGATGTGGACATCTTTGAGGGGTTATTATTCTGCCCACCACAGTGTCTTGCCCAAGATGAAAGGGTATGCACAGCCACTCCAACAAGCCATACCAAGTGGAACAGGAGGTGATGGAGGCAGCAGAGGTGACAGGGAGGCAAATAAGCTGCTACTTGGTTTCTGGGGAGAGAACCACAGGGGCTCAAGAACTGTTGTAGGACCTCAGTGTCCAAGGATGGAACTGTGCTAAAACAGTGGTTCCCAAACTTCACTGAGCATCTGAATCTCCTGGAGACTGTTAAAAGACAGAGTGTTCCCCCCACCCCCTCCCCATTTCTGATCCCATAGACCAGGGGTGGAGTCTAAGACTTACATTTTTAACAAGGTTTTGGTCCAGGAGCTGCACTTTGAGAACTGTTATCCTAATCAGCTCTTGCTTCAAAAATTCTGTGAATCAGGATACTTTTGTTGATTTGTATGTGTGTGTGTGTTATGTTTGTTGTGTTTTTATTTTTGGTTCAAAGAATAGACTTCGGAGCATTATGAGGATTAAATAAATTAATATTCGAAAAAATTAACTAATGATATAAAAGTGTTCACTATTTTTTAAGAACTTAATCAGCCAAGAAAGAGGAAGAACTAGAGGTCTGTATAACGGAGAGATGATTCAGAGAATTGGTTACACAGGTGATCGAAAGCTGGGAAGCCAAGGTTAGTAACAATGGGAAGTCGCTGCTACCTTGGGGGCAGAGGTCACAGGAGATGTTTCCAGAGCTCAGAAACTGTGGCCATAGTGGGGAGCATCCAGTAGGAGCAGAGCAGGTGCAAGGGTAGAAAAGGGTCTGCCAGCAAATAGTAGTTGACTGGCCCACTAGCTTACCCATCGATCTTAGTTAGGGATAAAAAGAGCAAAAGAAAAAGCCTTCCTAAAGAGTTCCATGATTCCTGGTTAACTGATTTGTTTCAGCTCAAATGTGGTTCAGGCAATCCCCATTCATTTTCCTCTCTTGGAACGATGAACTCAGAAACAACATTTAGAGCAGACACGGAGAGAACATCTACTCCCACATGCAATCTGTGCTCAGTTCTGCACAAGGAGACTTCATTAGTGCCTGAACACAGGCTGGAACCCTCATATGGCTCTGAGAGTGTGTGCTGGGGCTTCCTGGAGAGAGACTCTTTCAGCACTTGGAGGAGGCCAGAAGGTACCCAGTGAGATGTATCACGTGGAACACACTAAAGAAAATGCAACGAGGCGGGTACTGGATATGTCTGGTGCTCAGGGGACTGCATTGTCTGTCTCGTTGGTTTTCTTGAATATGCTTCAGGAAAATCATTTCTCCCTAACTGGCTTTGCTTTATTTCATGAAAAAAGTGCCTCCGTATGTCACTATGTCGAGTACAAGCATAGGCTATGTGGATCTTTTGCACAGGGCATACATTCCCTGATGCTAATGCTCATGTCAGAGAACAGAGCCATGTGAATGGCACTTGAGAAATGAAGGCACCGGCATTGAGGATAATGTCCTCAGCTGGTGTCTGCTCATGGACAGCTGCAAATGGACCTGAATGAGCCGGACCTGGATCCAGTCCAGGTAGACCCACGTAAAGCAGTCCTATGATCCAGACCAAACAAGGGGCAGGAGATCAGAATTAAGGAAGGTGTGGCACAAGATATTTGAACACATGGTTGGGCACACACTGGATGCCTGCAGGCTGGGAGCACCCTTCCCACTTGTGGCCTTCTGTGATATTGTGATTTATAATAAGAAATACCTATTTGGGTCTTAATCCAGAATTCCTGCCACACAGCTCCTAAAATCCTTTGAATTTCCTAAGTGATGAGAGCCATACAGTTGTCTTTAGTTATATATATAACAAGCTGAGTTATAAACTCAGCCACACTGAGTTTAGGTTAATGAAATAACTTTTGGGAAGCCCCTCAGGATGGGGACTAGTTGCCAGGGGAACCAACCATGTGATTAGAGGGTTGGAACTTTCAGCTCCCTGCTGGTCCTCCACCTTGACCTTCTGCGAGAAGAGAGGGGCTAGAGACTGAGTTTAATCACCAGTGCCCAATGATTGAAGCTATCATGCTGATATAATAAAGCCTGTATAAATGTCCTAATGGAAGGGCTTCGGAGA
Source organism: Tadarida brasiliensis (assembly GCA_030848825.1). Taxonomy (NCBI): domain Eukaryota; kingdom Metazoa; phylum Chordata; class Mammalia; order Chiroptera; family Molossidae; genus Tadarida; species Tadarida brasiliensis. The sequence continues at coordinate 16,569,834 of CM061273.1, forward strand.
TCTTCCAGGTTGGCCAGAGCATGGAGAGTGGGAAGAGTGGTGCACCCAGAGAAGGCCGGGAGCTCCATGTTCCCTCCCCACACCTTGCTCTGTGCATCTCTTCCATCTGGCTGTTCCTAACTGATATTCTTTGAAATAAATCAGTAATCTAGTAAGGCAACTGTTTTCTTGAGTTCTGTGAGCTGTTCTAGCAAAAAACTATACCTTAGGAGGGGTTTGTGGGAACCTCTGATTTATAGCTATTTGATCAGAAGTACAGGTGACAACCTTGACAGGTGTCTGAAGTGGGGGCAGTCTTTTGAGACAGAGCCCTTAACCTGTGGGATCTGTGCTAACTCCAGTTAGATAGCTTCTGAATTGAGTTAAATTGGTGTCAGAAAACTGGGGAATTGCTTGGTGTGAGAAAAAGAAATACGCATTTGGTGACCAGAAGTGTTGCATGGGTAGAAAGAACATAGAGGAGATTTGTTTTGTTTTTCTTCACACCTTTCAAGGCTAAACAGGAAGGAAGATCGGGTGAGCAACCTTAGGCAGGAAGTCTTTGAGTAGCATCTGGAGATGAACAGGCAGACAATAGAAAATGCTGTTTGGCCTGTGTTGGGGTCTCTAAGCAGAATCTTCCCTATCTTGTGGCCTTCTTTCATGCCATAGATTTGAGAATCAACCTTGTCCTTAGAGGAAGGGAATTGAGGAATTCCCTGATCAATTTTTATTTTTAAAAATTCCATCCAGATCACTTCAATGCTTCATCCTCCAGGCCCAGCCTCTCTTCCTGTAATGAAGTTGCTGATTCTTATCCTACTTGGAGAGGCTGAATTTCCTGTGCATGAGCCCTAGTCACCCAATGCTGGCTCTTTGCTCCCAGCAGCATCCTGGACCCCCAAGGACACATGCCCTATCTCCCAACACAGACCCTGGCTGTGAGGCTGAGCTGACTTTTGGATAATGGTACCTATGGTTCATACACTCCTCCCACTTTGGACGATCTCCCAGGTTGAGACCTGCGTTTTCCTGCATGCTACTGCAGTTTTCTGCCTCTGCGCTTGCTTCTTCCCTTGCTCTGTCACTTGGCCTTCATCTGCCTTGCCAGGGAGGGAACACTTCTGATACTGATGCAATAAATTTCCAGTTATGGATGCAAGGACTCCATGCAACTGTTTTATCTCCTGGTTTGCAGGTTCTTCTTTTTGGAAGTAGAAAAAGTGTAATAGGCATGTGCTGGAAACAAGGCCACTACCCAGGGCATAGTTACTGAGGAATCTATCCATAGCCACCCATTAATGCAGAGAGGGTAATCTCAACCCTGGCTGCTCACGTTCTCACCCAAGAGCCTACAGGTGTACTTGTGCTTCAGTTCCACTTCAGGAAAATCGAATAAGGGTGTCATGGTGCAGTTCTGACCAAGGACCACTGGGCCAAGCTTTTCTTGAAGATCCTGATTCAATAGACCTAGAGTAAGGCCTGAGAGCAGTATTTTTAACTGGCACCCCAAATAATTATCACTAGCAAGACAAGATAAGTGAACACTAGCTGTAAGATCAGATCCCAAAGTTTCTCCTAATCCATGAAATGCCACACTCAAACTGGAGAGCTTCAAGTGTCCCACGTATCCTGCTTCTAAGACAAGGCTCAAACCATTAGCCATGGACCCACAGTAAGAAAACCCAAGATTAGATGAGGAAAAAAATATTACACCTGCCCTGGCTGGGTGGCTCAGTTGGTTGGAGCATTGTCTTGTACACCAAAGCGCTGTGGGTTCAATTCTCAGTCAGGGCACATGCCTAGGTTGTGGGTTCAGTCCCAGTCAGGGCATGTACAGGAGCCAACGCATCGATGTTTTGCTCTCACATCAATGTTTCTCTCTCTCTCTCTCTCTCTCTCTCTCTCTCTCACTCTCTCTCTCTCTCTCTCTTTCCCTTCCTCTCACTCTAAAACCAATAAACATATCCTCGGGTAAGGATAAAAAATATATATTACACCAAAAATTAACAAAGAAGGTGTCACGTCATACCTACATTTCTGTATTTAAAGTCTTTGCTGAGTTTTATTTTTCCTGATATGTTTAAAAAAAAAAAAAGTTATGGTTGGTTAATACTTTATATATTACATTTATTATATGTGAGAATTTTGTTTTGAGAACGTAGAAAATAAACCAGTCCACATCCTGTGTATTCTCTCTCTACCGTTTGCTGGCTGTTCAGGCCCGTGGAAGTCCAGAGCAGCATTTCATGTGGCCCTGCCCCCGAGTCGCATGGTGCATGAACACAGAACATGAGCTCTGAGGCCCCAGGCCTGGTTCCCATTTAGCTACTGCAAGTCACGTAGGAATATTGTTCATCTCTGGGCCTAGACTTCCTTACATCTGAAATGTCAAATGGGAATAATATAAGCCTTATTCCATAGGGCTGTGAGGATTTAAAAGGTTGAAAATACATGTTAGGCACTCAGAAAAAAAGCCTGAAGTTTAGTAAAACATCTAAATACTGTTAGTATAATTTCCACTATTCATCTTTGGCAGGTGCTATACTCAGGGTATCGAGGCCGAAGTCAAAATCCAACTCTGAGGGGCTCGTAAACCCCAAACCAGCATGGGCCTCAATAATCACCACAGAACTCAATGCATGTTTCTGGCATTTCTCTAATCGTGGTGGTTAGGGAAGGAAGAAACCAGACAGGGACTCACAGGTCTCTCCCTTCCACCAACCCTCGGCCACACCCTCGACTCCAGTCTCTCTCAGCTCCCGGAACCACCTGCCTGGACGTGCCCGGTACTGGCTTCAACGCGGCTCTTCCTTGATGGAAAAGAGAGGCATTCCAGTTGAGATTCCTTAGAACCAGCACTGCCCTGGGAGGAAATTTCTGTCATTTGAAAGTGATGAGGCCACGCCAAGACTTGTGGCCCTCAACGGTCCACAAGGCCTGCAATATTCATGACCGCTGCTTTTAGTGTTGAGTTTCCTGAAGCCAGTAATTTGTTAGGGAGACATAACAGATATCTTAGAGCTGAAACTTAGAAAATAACAGCTCCCCTGCACTCCCCTGAATACCACTAACTTCTGCATCCACAGGGGCATTTGTGCCCATGTTTCTGTCTGCTAAAAGGCCTCGTTCCCCTTCCCTGTGGGGAGCCCTTTTAGCCAGGGGAGGAGTTGGGTTGGTCCCCGGAGGGATGGAAGTAGCTCAGTGACCAGGCAGCTGAGGAACAGGACAGAGACCAAGTCAGGAGCAACTCTCTGGTGGGTCAATCCCCTGTATTATATCAGGGGATATAATTTAGATAAGGTGGTCAGTTACAGGATACATGGGGAGAGTAGGGAGGAGAGGGAATCCTTACCAGTTACACGGATGACAGTGTGGTCTAATCAGAGAGACGGCATTGCACTGTATGCTTCTGCAGACCTGACCTCCCAGAGCTGTAGTGAGACCACACACTGAGTGCCTGACACAGAGTGAATGCTCAGCGCGTGGGAGTCATTGATGTATGATGGTGATTATCGACTCTCCCGGGTCCTACTCCTTTATGTATCCCCTCCAGAAGATGAATGTGGATATCACAGCACCAAGAACAAAACAGCAACAATAATATTGATAGTAATAAGTGTCTCTACAAGAACTTTCTCCTTTTTCCAGGACACTGGCTTTTCCCAGGTTTGGGGGAAGTGAGCCAAATGTCTTCGGTTTCAGATGAATGGCTGGTCCTTCTCTAGGAATATCGCTAAGATGCTATACCTTTGGTATAATTGAATTTATTGAAAAGTTAGAAGCTAAGGTAAAAGCCGTGGGGTAGAGAGAAACACTACTGGGTTCAGTCTGAACATCTGACTTGGAATGTGCAGGAGGCTTGTAGGGGGGAGTGGGACACATCAAGAGAAAAGGGGACAGTAACACATGACCAGCTATTGGGCAGGGCTTGGGTAGGGTCGCCCGAGAGAGGAAGCTCTTTAAGGCATGAAGAGGTGAGAGGCTTAGGAGAGAGAGGCCACTATTCAGAAGAGGAGGAGGACAGGGAACGCCCTCATCAAGAGAGGTCAGAGAAGGGGCTGACGTCTAGGGGTTGTCACTCAGCAGCAGAGCGGGGGTGCATGGGTCAGAGAGCCCCAAAGGGCTGGAGTGCAGGGTTATGGCAGCTTGAGGTCTTTATGGCTCGAGGCTTATCTTGTCTGTTACCAGCAGGTGTAAGGTGAGGTTTTCTGATGTATGCCAAGGAGGCAGCTCGGCGTGGCTAAAAATCTACCTGTTTGGGCCTCTTTTTTTTAAAACCTCACCCCAAGGATATGTTTTCATTGATTTTAGAGAGAGGGAGAGCTAGAGAGAAACATCAATGTGAGAGAGAAACGTCCATCAGTTACCTCCTGTATGGGCCCGACCGGAGATGGAGCCTGCAACCTTTTGGTATACAGGATGATGCTCCAACGAACTGAGCCACCCAGCCAGGGCTGGGCTATTTTTAAAGCAATTAGATGTGCAAAAATTTGAGTTTGGCATCAGCGGAACTTTTGAGATAATGGGTCTCAGCCGGAAGTGAAGAAATAAACAACCCAGGGCCAATACACAGAGGCCCTCTTTGGCTCGTTTATGTAAGGAATGCCAAGACGTCATCTGCTGGCTGGTCGCTTTGGAAGATTGCCTTAACGTCTCTGGGGCCTTGCTTCTTCATTCATTAATTGGTGATAACTACCTTGAATGCTTGTTGAAAATTGAAATCGAGGATCTAAGCCCGAGAATTTCAAGCACTTTCGTGTCTTTTGTGGTTGTTCTTGTTCTTGTTGTTTTGCCATTTTCTTCTTAAGAGAAAGTGGGTGGCAGTTCTTCTTTGCTGGAAAGCCTGACAATGGGGGGCAGGAGGCCCCGGAATTGAACCCTTTCCCTATATCACCTCTTTAGTTCTGACTGAAAACGCATCGTCCTCAAAAACAGAAAATCAGAAAAAATAACCCAAGAAAGGAAGAGAAAGATGAGAAGAAAGGGGTGGATGCAAGGGGTGGGGGCGGGGGTCCTGGCACCCCTGACATCTGAGCGCAAGTACGATGAACAGTGCTCAGTGTGACTCCTTTCCAGTTCTCCACGTGCGCCTGAACTGTCCGGGCCACCTCCCGCTCAGCCTTGGACGCAGAGGGTTGGCCTCCCTCACCTCGCACGGCCCTGACCCTGACCGTCCCTCATCTGTCCTGCAGGGACAGGGACTTAGCGTAAGAGTCTCCTGAGTTGCCTGTCCCCATCTTCAAGGGCACCAGTAGCTTGTTGACAGCACTGTGTTTTCCCTTTCACCAGGTTTCCCAACCTCATCACCATTGACATTTTGGGTCAGATCATTCTTGGTGACAGGGGACTCTCTGCGTCGTAGGATGTTGAGCAGCGTCCCTGGCCCCTGCGCACTAGATGCCAGTAGCACTGCCCCCAGTTGTGACAATTAAAAATATCTCCCAATGTCTGAGATCCTCTGGGCAGAGGGGAGGAAGCAAAATTGTTCATTTGAGAAACACTGCCTTATTATACCCTCCTTTCTGCTTTGTCCTATTTTCTTTATTCATTTATTTATTGAAATATGTTTTTATTGATTTTTTAGAGAGAGAGATAGAAACATCGATGTGAGAGAGAAACATCCATCGGCTGCCTCCTGCACGCCCCCTACTGGGGATTGAACTCACAACCCGGGCATGCGTCCTGACCAGGAATTGAACCAGGATCTCTCATTCCATGGGATGGCACTCAGGCCACTGAGTCACACCAGCCGGGCTATTCTATTTCCTTCTGAAATAAAGTTAAATTAAAATTCGAGAGGATGAAGTCTCCTAGTAAGGCCTGTGCACGACCTCTCACAGGTGTAAGCAGGGGTGAAGGGCAGCGCTCCTTCAGACCTTGCAGACCCCGGCTGGAAGTAACTGGTCCTCTGGAACATTTCTGCAGCACTTTGTCTTCCTCATCACATTCCTCTCATTTGGTAATGGTCTGCACAGCGCCCCTGAGAGTAAGTGTCGCTGTCACTGATCTTTAAATCCCTGGAAGACCTAGCACAGTGCTTGAAACACCCTCACACAGCAGTTCACTGTTTGGCCAGTACAGACTCATCCCCAGTTGCCATTCTTGTTGCTTTTTGTTGCAGGAAGTGATCCAGGTGATCTTCTCATTAGGCTGTGGGCACCTGGCACTCTCCGTGGCCCTGGATCTCGCACAGGAGTGGCCCAGACCAGGGCTCTGCCACTAGCTCTTGAATCCTGGTGTCTCTTTGGTGCTCTGTGCCCTGCTGACATGTCTCTCCAACTCTGTCACTCTTCCGAACCTCCACAAGGTCTCTGCCCGCCAGAGCGTAGCAGCCGCATGTCCATGGGGCCAGAGCCCCACTATTTCTCAAAAGTTTGCATTGCTTTGTGGGCCAGTCAGCACCAATTATTAAAAAACATTTTTTTCCCCAGCAAAATCTAGAGCCATGGTGTTCCCAGCCCACTGGCAGGGTTTCCTCACAACAGAGCCCTCTTCCTATTGGCAGGGGAGAGAAAATGAGAAGCATGGAAATTTAATATCTTCACATTATGCAGATCTGATTTAATCAGAGATGAGGGGGAAGTGCAATAAAAACTATAGTTTCATTAAGTTTATGATTTTCAGACTGTATGTCAATTACGCGGTTACCATGGCCACCAGCAGCAACAGCCTCCACACGATTATTTCCCCACAGAGAGGGGAATGGGTGGAAATGGATGAAAGACAAGACTGACTTTCCCATCCTGCACACTTTTCCTGTGTTGGAGGTTTCCGGAAGGAGTAAATCAAGTTGCAAGAGTCTTAATGACTCCTTCTTGGAAGAAAGCCAGCAAAGAGTGAGAGGAGAAGGAGAGAGGCCATGTCTGTCTTCTGGTTTTCACTCATTCCAAGAGTCCTACGGACTCTTAGCTTCCCAGGGCGGTTCAACCCAGGGCTATTGCCAGGTGTTCAGCGGTCCAGTAGCCAAAGCAAGCCCCACGAGCCCCACTGTGGGCCACCACGCTCTTCCTTGCTTGCCAACAGGATGCCCATCCTTGACCTTACGCTCTTCCCAAGGATTGCTGTTTTGAGCTAAACTTGTGGAAGAGGGTGGATGGCAATTATTCAAATGGTGGGTTACGTGTATGGCTGCCACCTCTTCCACGCACTCCACGGGCCGCGAGGACATAAACATCACCGAAGTGAAATGTTGACAAGTTGCTGGTGGGAAGTTTGGCTCCTAATATAACTGTCCCCGCACTGCCTGGCTCATGGATATTTGGGGGGAACTGGGTCAGCTCTACATAGGGGAGGGGGAGGGGGAGGGGGTGGCTGCCCTGTTAGACACCACCCTAAGCAGACCATGCCGGTTGCCTGCCCGATACTCATTCCCATTCTTCCTTGCAGGCTGCACTCTTACTTAGAGACGACCGCTCTAAGGTTCCCTCCAGCCAGAGGTGGCATGTGACCCATTTCTGCCTGATGACAATTAAGAAGAGAATACAAGGGAGGTAGTTCACTTTTCTGACTGTAGAAGGTAGTTTTTGTGTCTTCTCCCACATCTCCTCCACCCAACCCTGATTGTGGCCAGTCATGCTGGGCAATGCCAGGCTCGCTGCCATCTCAAGGGCATGGGCTTGTATTTCCTTTTTTTTTTTTTTTCTTAAGATTTTTTTAAATTGATTTTTAAAGATAGAGGTAGAGAGAGAGAAACATTGATGGGAGAGGGAACCACCGATCGGCTGCCCCTTGCACGCCTCCACTGAGGATCAAGCCTGAAATCTCTCAGTGCCTGGGACAACCCCCAACCAACTGAGCCACACTGGCCAGGGCTCCTTATCTTTTTGACTTAGGGTTCCCTTCGAAGCCACAGAAGTCCACTCAGCTCACATCCTGTCACAGTCAGGAAAAGCAGGGATGTTAATGACCCTGGGGTTTATCCTCAAACCACGAAGAATGGCAGCCCATGGATTACTGCCCAGCCTCCTGTCCTTCTTATAGAAAACTCTAGGAGGCATTCTGTACGCTTCTCCGGATCCCCACGGTGCTGAGCAAACCTACAGCGGTAGTGCAGCCTTTACTGACTCCTCCTTCCCTGTCCCACTATTACTATATATAGTCTCATTACTCTTGCTTTTTGGGGGGTTATGTCCCAAATAAACTGCTTGCACCCAAGTCTTTGTCTCCGGCTTTGCTTTTTCAGAAACCAAACAAATACATGAGAACAATCCAAATCTGACCACCATCAGAGCAGGGTACAAATCTCTTCTTCTCCCCGCCTTCTTCCCCTACTGCTTTTGCCTTCACAGTTAACATCCCTCTGTCCTCCCTCCAAGCTTACTGTCTATAAACAACTGACCTTTCAAATTATCACTATGTACAGTTGCTTAGGAGAGGGCTCCCCCGCTAAGTCTTCTCTCCAAATAAATCTAAGCTTCTCTAAGGCATGGATTGTACTTCCAAATATCTCCAGAACAGTACTGGGCAGATGTCCATTGACATTCTGTATTAGTTCATGGATTGCATTTGTAAAGCTGCGTATTATTTAAACTATGAACAATGGTGAAAAAAAGAATCTCATTTAAGGTGAAGAATATATTTGGCTTTAAGGAATTTTTTACTTAGGCAAATGAATATATCTAGTCTAAAGAGATGTTCAGAAACCAAGTTTTTTTTTTTTCTTTTCTCTTTCTCTCTCTCTTTTATCTCCTGGTCTTTGAAATGGATATCTCTGAGTAAGACAAATGCACTCAGCTGAACAGAATTGGATTGTGAGGTCAGTAGATATTTGACTAACTGCAGTGTATAATTGGTGCCCGGAGAATTCTCTCATCTTATCTATTTCTTAGGTTTTACTCTCAAGTTTAGCTCAGTGGAATTCCAACAGAGTGAGGATATTTTGTTGTCTAAATCAGCCTAATTTCCAACTCCCACTCTGGTTTCTGCTTCCAGTCTTCCCTCAACCACAGACGCTTGTGCACTGGCTTCTTTCTCCCCTTCACACCAGTAGCCTCCGCTCACACTGGCTCATTCGTCTCACACAGACATCACGTTCATAAAGACACTTTTGATTTCACGTCTGAGACTCTGGGCAAATCGCTGAACTTTTCTGAGTCTCATCATTAAGTCTGATGGGGAAATGATGCCGATAACTTAGTATAATGTGTGGGACACAGTAGGTACTCAGTACAATGTAGTTTTTCTTATTTTATCATTGTTTACTCTTTCATGATTATCTAAATATCTTGAACGCTTCAGGGAGAATTGTTATAAGGGAGGCAATAGCATACGGTCAAGAGAACAACTTTGCAGAGAGTAGACCCAGGCTTAAATCCAAATTCTACCTGTCTCCAAGATGTCCCCCAGTAATTCTGCTTGTGGTCATTCCTGTGTATAGGAGTGTCCTCTACTGAAGCTTGTGTGTCCAGTGGAGCATGGGGGAAGTAACAGTGCTGGCTTCGGGAACTAGAATATAGAAACTGAATTTTCCACCTTGGTCTGTCTTTGGGATTACTTACTAAGACATATCAAGTACCACATGCTCTCACTTATATGTGGAATCTAATGAACAAAACAAACTGATGAACAAAATAGATCCAGAGACATGCAAGTTGGGAACAGACTGACAAACCTCAGAGGGAAGGGGGCGAGGGGAGTGGGAAGAGATAAACCAAAGAACTTATATGCATATATGCATAACCAATGGACACAGACAACAGTGTGGTGAAGGTGTCGGGGGGAGGCGGGAGCAGGAAGGAAGGGATCAATGGGGGGAAAAGGGGGACATCTATAATACTTTCAAAAATAAAGATAAATTAATGAAAAAGAAAACAAGTAAAATATACATTTAAAATTTATATATATATATATATATATATATATATATATATATATATATATAAAGACATGTCATTAACTGATTCAGGAATAATCCAGGCTCCAAGTAAAAGGTCTGAGCTGGCGGGAGATCACATCCTCAACGTAAGGCCAGTGTAGAGAAAGGAGCATTTTATTACACTGGTGGGCTGTTACACTGGCAGGCTGGGAGGGGGGGTACAGCTTCCCCAGATCCAGATCCTCAGCCCTGAGCTTCCTTTGTTCTTTGCTTATATAGGCACAAACTACAGAAAAAAATAACAAAAAAAACAACTACATTAAAAAACCCACATTCTCTTGGCACCGCGTAATTGGTGTCTGGGTTGGTACGAGCTGTCTCAGAGGTAAGGAGTCTGCTCCGGCAGAGGTCAGGGCCATCGTTAATCTCTTTCTTCTCATGGTCCCTCTGAGTTTCTCAAGGCCTTCATTAACCCCTTATCTTTGGGTTTCTCAAGACCCTTATGTTTACAAAAAAGAAACTGCCAGGGTGCATATGTGCAGTAACTGAGGGTCAGAATGGAGTTTAATTTTGTTAAAACATTATTAACCCTTTCACCAAGGACTGAAGATCTCCTGAACCAAGGAGCTCTGGGAAGATATAACTTAGGCAAAATGCTCAACTGTCCTTTGACTTCTGAATGCCCTGTAGAGCCGGTACCTATTTAGATCGCAGGTGTAACAGAAGCCCCGTGGTGGTAGAGTAAGCCCCCAAGCATTCTATCATAAAAAAGACCTGTGGCAGCCCAGTCCAGGAGTTAAATTTTCTTTAGGTTTAAAAATTGTACAGGGCAGAAATACTACATAATCTTCACTCACTTTTAAATAAAAAGACAGTCTTTTGGTGTAATAATGGGCACATCTAAAATTTAACCCTAGCTTTTTATGCAGAGAAGTCCTAAAGCACAGCAGTGGACTAGCCTCATTTGGAAGTCCTCTCCAGGGAGCAACCTGTAATTTAGCTCATTCACAAGAAGTGGTTGAAGCTCCTCTTTGTCAACGTAGCTCGTGCAGACACCCAACTGGCTGCTGGGTGTGGTTGGTCTGGGGCTGCCCTTCAGACGTGCATCGCTGGTTATTTCATTAGCTCCTACCCTCAGAGTTTTTAAGAATTTAAGAGCTCTTGGGGCACCTTGGCTGTTGAAGCTCTCATTTCTTTTCTTCTGTGTGAATAAGGGCCACCAAATGGAGAAGTGGACTTTCCACCTTCATCTCTATTGCACGCTGAGCATCTAAGGACCCCCAGTAAAATGTTAACCCATTAAAACACACACAATTTAAACATACTTGGTTTAATGAACTTGATACACATTCATGAGTAGCTTCTCCAGAACTGAAGAGCAGAACCTCTGCTCACCCTGGATGCTGAGGAGGAGGGGGAAGGGCAGAAGAGGTAGGTGGAGCGCAGAAGAGGTAGGTGGAGGGCAGAAGAGGTAGGTGAAGGGCAGAAGACGTAGGTGGAGGGCAGAAGACGTAGGTGGAGGGCAGAAGACGTAGGTGGAGGGCAGAAGACGTAGGTGGAGGGCAGAAGAGGTAGGTGGAGGGCAGAAGACGTAGGTGGAGGGCAGAAGACGTAGGTGGAGGGCAGAAGACGTAGGTGGAGGGCAGAAGACGTAGGTGGAGGGCAGAAGACGTAGGTGGAGGGCAGAAGAGGTAGGTGGAGGGCAGAAGAGGTAGGTGGAGGGCAGAAGAGGTAGGTGGAGGGCAGAAGAGGTAGGTAGAGGGCAGAAGACGTAGGTGGAGGGAAGAAGACGTAGGTGGAGGGCAGAAGAGGTAGGTGGAGGGCAGAAGACGTAGGTGGAGTGCAGAAGAGGTAGGTGGAGGGCAGAAGACGTAGGTGGAGGGCAGAAGAAGTCAGTAAAGCCCAAAGCCCTTGAGTCACAGAGGTGGACGGCTCATTGCAGACCGGGGACCTGGCCTTTTTTCAAGAAGCATAATATAGCCTGCGCTTTGGGTCTCTGTGACCCATCTGCTCTCCGTGTCACACACATGGAAAACCGAAGGTGACACCATGTGAATCTGCTTGCAGGTACCATACGAGGAGCATCCATCGTGGTGTGAGGAGATCTGAGCTCCTGCTTCACCTCTGCCTCTAATTAGCCAGTCACGTTGGGTATGTCATTTACCTCTGGGCCTTTGTTGGTGTTTAACCTAGAAAAAAGGAACACTTTTACCTGGTGCAGTTTCCCAGCTTCTGGTATGAGTCAGAGGAAGCAGGAAGCATTCAGATGTGAACAGCACTCTGTGCCAGGCGTTTTATAGCTACGACTTCACTTCATCTGTATGCACCCTGCGAGGCAGGTGTTTAGTCATTATTTTGCAGATGAGAAAACAAGCCTCAGAGCCCAGTCACACGAGAGACCTGCCCCTCCCTCTCCAGACTGCACATTCTCTGTCTCCTCTCTGGCCAAACAGCAATGCTGGACACCCCAGGTGTGTAATTGGGACTTGTCATAGGCTGGGCTTTGGAGCTCCCATCACACCCAGCACTTATTACTATCATTACACAATATTTTGTAGTATTCTGTCTGAGCACATGTATCACTCACCTGACTGGGAACTCATTCAGGACGGAAACTCTTATATATCTTTGCATGACCAGTTTTGGCTTACTGCCTAACACATAGTAAGTGTTCAGTAAACATTTTATATAATATTTGTTAGGATATGTGGAGTATCTTTTTTAACCTGGAAAAGAAAAATAAAATTTAAATAGCTTTGAATTCCACCACTTAGATAACACTGGAAACCTTAAAATAATAATAAATGTATTATTATATGTACATTGTAGAGAAAATCCACATGGTGCCTAAAATGAAAAATGAGAGTTTCTTTTCCTCCATCTACCCACAGTTCTTTTCTATACAAATGTCAAACTAAAAATAAAAGTTTCTTTTCCTGGATTTCTTTATAAAAATGTATGTACATACACACATCTAAACAGACAGCCACACATATGTGTATGTATACTTATATGCTGCTTAACGATGGGGACATGTTCCGAGAAATGTGTCGTTAGATGGTTTTGCCATGTGTCAACATCACAGAGTGCACTTACACAGACCCAGATGGTATAGCCTACTTCACACCTGGGCTGCGTGGTACCGCCTACTGCTCCCAGGCTACAACCCCGTACAGCATGTTAATGTACAAAATAACGGAGAGTAAACCACGCAAAGACAGCATTATGTGATCAAGAGATGCAATAAACACGAGATGTATGAGGCTGCTCCCGGCATAACACAGCCTACTGTTTCACAGCTTTTATAAATAGAAAGAGCACAGTCTAAAATAATGATAAAAGTATAGTCTAGTAAATACATAAATGAGTAATGGTTGTGTATTATCATGATCAAGCATTCTACGCTGTACATAATTGTATGTGCTGTACTTTTATACAACTGGCAGCACAGTAGGTGTTTTTACACCAAGATCACTACAAACACGTGAGTAATGCATTGAGCTAAGATGTTGTCACAGTTACAGCATCACCAGGCATTTCATTACACTCTGTGGGCCCATCATCTTATATGAGGTTCCTCACTGATGGAAACGTCATTATGCAGCACATGACTGTCTACATTTGTGTGTGCATGTGTGAGTGTGTATTCTTAATATGGGTGGTCTAGAAAGAATGATAAGTATACACATATATTTTGCACACTCAATACATTGATCTCTACTTGGATTTTTCACTTAATAGTATAATTTGGAATTCTCATATCAGAAGAGAGGATACATCATATTTTTAACTTAGGCACAGCATAGAGTATTTCATGGAATGAATATTATTAATTTATTTAACCAGCCGCCAACTATTAATCGATTGGGTTGTTGGCGGTTTACCCCCACCAACTATTTCTACTATAACTATCCTTCTCCAAGCATCTTGATGTTCTTTTGTCTTTATTCATCTTGATATGACAATGTTGATGACACTTTCTCTTATGCTCTACAGAAATGTTGATAATCCTTTGTCTAGGAGTTTATTCTGAAAGTTGAAAAACAACCATATGCACTTATAGTATAATGGCTGTACAAGTCCTGCTATAGCAGAGCCAGACAGTGGTCGAGGATTGTCATTCCTTCTTAACATAGTGTGATCGCTGGATGTGTCGACTTGGTGAGGCTACAGCCCCAGTTATTCAATCAAACACCAATCTAGGTGTTGTGAAAGTATTTTGTAGATATGATTAAAGCCCATAATCAGTTGACTTTAAGTAGAGATTGTTATAGACAATCAATCAGTTGAAAGGCCTTAAGACCAGAGCTGAGGCTTTCCTGACAATTCCCCCTGTGGACAGAAGCTTTGATTCATACCCAGCAGTTCCGCTGCCTTCCCTGATGGCTCCTGCAATACGTCTCTTATTATGCTTCTCTTACTGGTTTTGTTTCTCTGGTTGAACCCTAATAGATACAGAGGCTCAATGTCACAAATCCTGTAGCACTCAGTGTAGACATATTTCAGGCACCCAGAGCAAGTGGATTATATTTTCTTATACTCCACCAATAGCTTAAAACTATGCTGTATTTTATTTTACTTCATATCTCAATTATGATTTTTTATGTTTGCTTTTTCCTGAGGTTTCTAATTGACTTTCTTTTTTCCTACTGAGGAAAGAAATATATACTTTTTTTACCATGTTGTTATAATCATGCAGCCACTTAATCAGTCCATTGCTTGATTAATTTCCATTTTCTTTTATGAAGAGATTCTTCTTGAAGTTTGTGTGTATTTCTGTTTAATTTTGCCCGCCGCACAGCTGTCTTCTGAAATTTCTTTTCTTTAGCTTTCTCCATTTCTTGTTATTTACATCATCTTCTTTCTTGGCATCTACTCATGTTCTTCTGGGGAGTAAATATTCAGCCTCCCCAGAAAGCGATTATAGGAAGTGAATGTTAAGTTCTTGCAAATCGGAAAATCTTTCTCTCGATCTCCACTTGTCTGATAGTATAATTGATCATAGAAATTAGGTTTAAAATAATTTCCCCCCAGAACTTTGTCATCTAACACTGAGTGTTGCTAATAAAAGTCCGTTGACTGGCTAATTTTTGTCTTTTTTTTTTCCCCTATCCTGGAAGTTTTGAGGATTATCTCTTTACCTTTAGTTTTCTGGATTTTATATGATCTGTGTTGGTGTGGATCTTTCGTTGTTTATGCTAGTCTGCACTAGGAAGGCCTTCAGAATCTTCAAACACACCTCTTTCCAGCCTTAGAAATGCGTTTGCTTCTAGTAATTATTGGTGAGAGCTCCCTCCACCTCCTCCACACTGCGTGCCTTTCGGGAACTCCCCTGGGAAGGCCGCCTCTTTAATCTCCAGGCTCTTACCCTTTCACGCAGGTTTTCTGTGTCTTTGATTTCCTGCTCTGTGATCTGGGAGATATTTTTAAAGGTCCCTTCCAGCCCTTTATTAAATTTTTAATTTTAGCCATCATATGTTTACTTTCCAAGAGCTTTCATATTTTTTTAATCACTACATTTTTATGACATGCTTTTCTTGTTCTATGATTACACTATCTTTCCAAATCACTATATAGTTGCTAATTAGAGCTTCTGTTTTCCTTAAGGGTTTTTTTTTTTTTTTAAAGTTCTTTTATGTCTGTCACCAATTGTCCTATTTGTTCATCTTGGTCTTTCTTTTTAGTGCTACTGTTTTTATCGTAAGTTTGGTAAATGAGGGACTGGGTTGATTTTTCTAAAGATGTGTTTATTTCTGTTGTTTATTTTGGTCGATTTTCCACTGGGTCTGTGCCATTGAATAGGAAGGTAGACTAGGGACAGGCAGTGGGAAAGGTTTGTAGGTGTGCAGGTTGCTGTGAAACGAGCAGGTGAGAAGAAGGCCTTGGCAGGGCCCTATGGCCAAAATTTGGGATGTCTCAACTCTGGTGTACTGTCATTCACTTTACCTGATCCTCTTCCTCTCGGGCTGTTTATCCCATCTATTTAGAGAAGAGTCCTCTACTCCTTGTAAATTAACCAGACAGCATATGGAAATTTCCTATCTTACATCATTTTGTTAGTTGACACTTTTGCTTTTACAAGATATACAATCATACCTGGAAATAGTGATAATTATGCCTCCTCTGATTTTATTCTCTTGTCTAGTTGCATTGGTTAGTAATTCCAAAAGCATGGTAAGTACTATTGGTGCTGGGAATATACTCTGTGGTTCCTGACTTAAATGAGCATTATTCTAGTGTTTCCCTAGTAAGCAAGGTGCAGCTTTGAGTATTTGATTTATTTTATGCGTATTTTATTGCATAATTTTCTTAAGGCTTAATTTCTAATATTTTGTCAGGGATTAATGTTAAATTTTTCAAATGACTTCAGGCATCTACTAGGATTATCATGTGGTTTTCTTTTTTAACTGTATAAGGGCAATGAAGGAAAATCTGTCCATGTCTCATCTCTGCCTTTCTCTTCACATGGCATTCTCCCTGTGTGTGTATCTGTCTGTGTCCAAATTTCCCCTTTTTGTATGGACACCAGTCTTATTAAATTAGGACCCCCCCTAATGACCTCATTTAACTTGACCATCTGCAAAGCCCCTATTTTTAAATGTCACATTCACAGGCACTGGCGTTAGGATTTAAACATCTTTTGAGGGAACAAAATTCAACACCATCTTTATACTCGTTAAAACACAAACAAACAAAAAGTACCCTATAATGGTATACCATCCATTTGACATTTTGCTAATTTATTTAGCTAGGATTTTATTGAAGATTTTCTCCTTTGATAATCATAAGTAAGATTGGTCTTTGTGCTATTTTTATCTTATCTTGGAACAAAATTTTGTTTATGATCTTGGTATCAGAGTTACTGTGATTTCGTATACACATTAAAGTATACATACTAAGTACACACACTCAAAATTTTCTCCTTAAGTCCTGCTATCTAGATAATAATCAATAGTATTGGAATTATATATTTCCTTGAAGGTTAGAACAGTGTCTATGAAAACGTCTGAGCCTTTTAGGTGGTTGTTGCAGGTGCTATTGTTCTCAGTTTCTTCCAATATTATCAGTATAATCCAGAATTTCTGTCTCTTCCAGAATTAGTTTTGGCCATTTATATTTTTCTAGCTAATGATTTATTTAATCCAGTTTTCCTCTACTTTATTTGCATAAAAGCAAAGTGCTTTGCAACGTTTTTATTTAAGATATTCTCTGTATATGAGAGTATTTCACCTTATTTGTTGCTAATCACTTGCTTTTTTCTTGCCTAAGTTAATCAGCATATATATGAGTTTCACTATAAACTAGTGGGAAGCTTTTCATGGGTATGGACAGGATGCTGGATCTTGGGGTATGAGCTTCTTTAAGTTCACTAAGTGCTACCTGTTTACTTTGAAGAATTGCTACATTCACACCAGCAGAGCACGAAGATTCTGTTTGCTTACATCCTCACTAATACTTAGCAGTATCTGACAGTCTAGATTTTATCAGCCTGATGGCTGTAAAGTAGTATCTCCATAAACTAATTTTTCATCAACAACCACTGTGTCTTATCTTTCCAGAGCCTTTCCCCTAGTGCCCAACTTGGAAACCCTTCTTCCACGGAGACTGTCAATCAACCCATCCATCTACCCCATTTATTTTCATTATCCCTTACTCTCTTGATTCCTACTGTCATTCTAACTCAGTTTAAATCTGTGATTTATCGTAATGGCCACTCTGGTTCTTTCCTCATCTCTTACTTCATCAAGCTGTCTTAGGTAATCTGTAGCCCTAATTAAATTCAACTCCCCACCCGTTTAATTCCTGCATCCATCGAGCTGAATGTGGTTGGAATTAAGGCACACAAACATGTGGATGAGTCTTATTTTAGAGCAATGATCACTAGCCTTCAATGGGCCCTCATTGCTGACCAGCCAGCAAACTATATTTTCCTAGCCCACCCACTCTCCCCATTCCCTTAGATGACTATTTCAAACGTTTTCCTCTCGTCTCAAACTTCTTACACCTTCTTCCTCATCCTGCTGTTGGCTGGTGATCTTGTTTCCTTTTCACTCAGAAAAGAGCAGTGCTGACAACTTCCACATGTTCCCACCAACATTATCTCCATACACCTATGGGCTCCTCTACCCAGAACTTGCCCTTTTTCTCCAGTTACTATGGACGAGCTGTTTATTCACCAGCTCAGGCCAACTCTTCCACTTGTGAAAATCCCGTTGATGCAAATGTCACTATATATTTAGAATCTGACTCCTTTGCACCATCTCCATGGCCACCATCCTGGTCTAAGCACCATAACGGTTGATTTCAAAGCCCTCTTCTTGGTTCATGCTTCCTTCTCACGCAGATCATACTTTGGATGCAGCAGTTGATGTGGTACTGTTGGAAACTGAGTTATAGCATGGCATAGCTGCACGAAAGCATCCAGGAAGATGCCAGGTCATACAAAAGCCAAACTCTTCATTGTGTTGCATGGTGATTTCACTCTCCATCACCTCGCTGAGCTCATCGCCCACGACTTTCCCGCCCATTGACTCCACTGCAGCGACACCAGCCTGCAGCTGTTTCTGGACACATCTGGCAGCCTCCTCCCTCAGAGTCTCTACACCTGCTCTTTCCCCACACGCCCCTCACTTCTATCCGGTTTTCATTAAAAACTCACTCTTGTGAGTTTTGTGGGGGTTTGGATCCCCACAATCAAAGCATTTTTTTTCTTTTAATAGTTAAGTTTATACCAGTAGCTTTCATTCATACAAAATACTTATATGATCTTACTTCAATCATATTTTGTTATATTTTCTTTTCTTTAAAGTCTGTCCTTTTCATCTGTTTTGCTGTGTGATCCCTGTTTTCTTCGTTTCTGGATGTGTGTGTATCACCCTTCCGGTTTTAGAGGGTTTAGAGTCTTGTTGATCTTTCCACAGTCTCTGCATGTGCCTTTTCTTCTGTCTCCCTCTCCAGTTTTCTCAGAGAATCCTGTCTCCTGTGTTTTCTCTTATGCATTTGTCTTCTGTTTTTCTAAATCCCTTTTTTTTATTCCTGACGATAATTAACTCCCAGTGGTTAGAGTTATTCTATTTTTCCTGTTGTTTTTTCCTGGTCTCTGATGAGACCAAGGCGGTGGTGGGAAGTTTCTTCCCTGCAGTCTTATGCCCTATGTCCTGGGACATCTGCACAGCTCTCATCTAGTTCTCCCTACGTCGGGGGCAACGAATGGATTTGTACGTTTGCTTTGTTTACCCTTCCTCTCACCTCTTCCCAACCTCCCACAGCATTTCTAGGAGAAGGGACGCAAAGGGAGGAGGTTCAGTCCTATCATAACACATCACACTGTGCAGATTCTGGGCATCTTCCGCCTCTCCTTCTCTGACTGTGCTTTTCGAAGACTTCAAGTTTCCTTTCATTGCTGATGGGAAGTTCTTTTATTTTATTATTATTTTTAATCCTCACCCAAAGATACTTTTCCATTGATTTTCAGATAGAGTGGGAAGGAGGGAGGGAGAGAGACAGAGGGAGAGAGAGACATTGATGTGAGAGATACACATTGATTGGTTGCCTCCCGCACAACCCCAGCCAGGGTTGGGGATCGAACCGCAACTGAGGTCCGTGCCTTTGACCAGAATCAAACCCATGACTCTTCGGTCCAAGGGGCCAATGCTCTAACCGCTGAGCCAAACCAGCCAGGGCTTCTTTGATTTTAAATTTTCATCTATTGTATTAAGTTTGGTGGGGGTAGAATTCATGATTTTTCCACCATTTTTCTCTTTTACCTTAGAAGAAAATGAACGTTCTTTGTAAGAATTAGTGGGGCGAATTTGATGGGTGTGCCCTAGGTTCATTTGCTCTTTTGGGCTCTAGACCTATGATGATGGTAGCTGCCAGCAGGGGTTTATGATGCTTATTTAGTTATTTATTAGTCACTTCTATTCAATCTTGCAAGGAAAGCACTTTTTTTTTTTTTTTTTTTTTGCTAAAAAGATAATTCTATTAAAGCAATTTGTTGAAACATAAAAATGCTTCTCATTTCTACTTAAAACTTATAAAACCATGAAAAGTTAAGACTAAGGCAAAATGAATAAAAATAGAACTTGAAATGATTCCAGATGCCCACTGTTTCTGTGCCCTCAGTATTTAAAAACCACCGCTTGACTGAAGCCTTGCTGTGAGTTCCAGTGAGATGATCTAGCTTGTCCTTGACCGAGGTTTGGGGCCAGGCCTGCCCGTGACGTCTGAAGTCCAAGGTCAGTCCCTGCGGCTTCAGAGGGAGAGCTTCTGTTGGCAGACCTGCTGTGGGCGGATCCCAGCGTTCACCTGCGCTCCTCAGCTGATAAACTGCTCGCGTGGGACCACATCGCAGCTCTCCTTTGGGCTTCACTTTCTAGCGCATGTGCTCACGAAGCTAGCCTAAGTATCCGCTTTCTAACTCTTCATTTTTCCTCTTCGAGAAAATGATTTGTTTCCCCTAAAACTCTTTACAGTCCACCTGAGTTCACCGAGGTAACTAACTCTTGGGGGTCTGATTCTCACCACAAGTATCATTTCAGCAAAGCTTTAGCAAAGCGAGGGAGACATTTGCTCCAGTTAAAATGTGATCCCTTAAAGTTAGAGTGGTCTCTCATTTCCTTGATTTTCTGGACCCCCTTCTTTGAATGGAACAAAAGCTCACATTTGGCCTTTTAAAAACGTTACTTTATTTGGCAATGCTGACCGTTATGGACTAATGTTTAAGTCTCCACAAAATCGATACGCTGAAGCCGTGGCCCATGATGTAATGGTTTATGAGGTGGGGCTTTGGGGGTGATTACGGTTACATGAGGTCATGAAGGTGGGACCCTCATGATGAGATTAGTGCCCTTATTAGAGGTCTCTCTCCACCCTCGTGTGCAAGCAGAGGCAAGACCATGTCGCACACAGTGAGAAGGCAGCCGTCTGCAAGCCGGGAAGAGAGCCCTCCCAGAGCCCAGCCATGATGACATCCTAGACTTCCAGCCTCTAGAACTGCGAGAAGAAAACAAATGTCTGACAAATAAATAGATAAATAAATAAATAAATAAATAAATAAATAAATAAATAAAAAGTGTCTGTTGTGTTTATCCACCAAGTCTGTGGTATTTTATCATAGCAGCCCAAGCAAACTGAGACACGAACTCACAGAGTACTTATCACCAAACCCACGAATAGTCAGACACATAGCTTCCCTTCTTAGATGTGCGCTGTTTTTTTTCTTTTTAACCAAAATGTGAAGATTTAGATTCATGCCTATCATATTTCATCTTCTTATTCAATCTTCTTTTTCATATAAATCTTAAATATTTTTATTAGAACACTTTTTTATTAGAACTTTTTTATTGTTCCCAAGGTAAGTCTTGTAAGTTAGAGAGCTGAGGGAGGCCGGGTTCTGAGTAATCTCACAGCCTGAAAGAAGTATAGTCTTGGATTGGGCATAAAATTGAGAGTCTGCCTAGCAACTCTAACATGAGGTTGATGAAATGTAGATTAAGAGAACATGAAAATACCTCCGAGTCTCTGGTTCTGCATACACTTCACCCCCTGCAATTTATCACCGAGGATTCAATCCATTTGCAGCCTGAAGAGCTGACTTCCTCACCTGACTCTGCATTCTATCTGCAGTAGACAAGAGTATAAAATGTGACCGAGGCTGCAGGAAGGGTGAGAAAAGAGACCTACCTAGTCTACCCAGATTCTCTGCACCTTGCTGTGTGGTTTTATATAAGATAAACAGCATCTCTGAGCATGGATCATTTTGATCTATGCAATGCAGGCTTTTGCTCTGAAATGCCTGCTGGCCCTGGGGTTTTAGATTTCGGGTGCATAAATGTAGAGAGAGATGCGGTGATGCCAGCATGTCCTTGATGTCCTACAGTTTGCCACAAAGGGGAGCTGGGCAACGGTATAAGGAGGCGTCTACTCCCCACATCCTCTTCTCCGTAATTAAATGAGAATTAGAGAAAGGAGCCGGTGACCTGGCCTGGAGCAGCCCCTCCTGCTCTCCGCCCGAGCCACCTGAGTCAGCTCCTGTCACTGCCAACGCATCCCAGTGGGTCCCCCGAATCTCTGGGGGATGCAAAAGCGACATGCACACATCCAGCCCCTTTCTGCTGACTCTGGGATTGCACAGCAAGCTGCAGCATTATTTATATTGCTGATGCCACTTCCTATCGGAACAATTTGGTGCTAATAAGCCCCTATAATAGTAAGCAATGGTTTGGCTGAATAATTGTCACTAAATACCATTCAAGGCTTTGTTGCTTTTTGGGCATATTGCTAATTATTCTGCATCTGAAATGATACCCAGAGGCCCACGGAATGCTAGTAAATAGGGTTTCTCGGCTCCCGAAGCCCGAGGCTGGGAGTGATTAGGGATGCCAAGGCTCTAATCCAGTAAACAACGCTGCCTCACAGCCTCGACTCCCACAAAATCACAGCCATTTGCAAACTGTGCCCGAGCTCAGACAAATCAAGGCGTGCACCTCGTGCCAGGATTGGCTGAGGAGAGTGGCGTGGGGGAGGGGCACCTTGGGGCTGCCCAGGAGGGCTTCTGGGGTGAACAGAAGGGCGCCACCCTCGGCTTCTCTGTGTGCCCAGGAGGGCGGCGCTCCCTCCCCTGCACTTTCAGGGTGCTTCAGTTGGCCAAAGGCGGCGCGGAGACCCACAGGGACCTGATCTTGCTGGGAATCAGGGCTCCGAGGCAGGGTCCCAAGGAGGAGGCAGGGTTGTGGAATGAACACGTGCTGCTACCTGCATAGAACAGCTCCTGAAATCCACACGGAGTTAAAGGTGGTTCCTTCTCAGGAGATAAAATTGAGGGCTTGGAGACAGGGATAGAAGGCAGGCATGCCATTCCTTGTATATTCTTCTCTACAATGTAAAACTGTAAAGCAATAAAGGCATGGTAAAACAGTATTTAGAAATATTACGGCATGTGCATGAGCTTAGCTCCATGGCTGAGACAGTCAGTAGACTCGGGCAGGTGGACGTAGCCCTGGGGCACTGGCACTTGTTATTTTTCTGAAAAATGTCTGCTCCATCCATCCAGCCAACTAATAATATTATTCAATCAACAAGCTTTTATTGAGCACCTATTCTTTGCAGTCAAGTTCTAGGTCTCAAGGTTATAAATTATTATAAGAAAGACTTCTATTTCCAAGGAATGAAAAACTTCAAAGAGGAAAGACAGAAAAGTTAATAAATAAGTATAGTACAATTTGATAAAGCCACCCATTCAGTTTGCACAAGGACTCCTGGGAGCCCAGAGGAAGGGAGGGTATTGAGCTCGGCTTCCTGGAGAAGGGGAGGGATTTGGGGCGCATCCGAATAGGCCATTGAATGATGATGCAACTGAGAACTCTGCACCACTGAGCACTTGTGATGTTCCTCTAATTAGAAGAGACGCTACCCAATTTCAAAGTGTAAGTGTTTAGGGGAAAACTGGTAAAGATTTAGGAAAATGACCTGCCTTACTCCTCTCTTTTATTTGCTATTAGGATAGAAAGAGAGCTGTTTCCTTGAAGCCTAACATCAGGTCTAGAATCTAACTCTGGCGATTTGGAAAGAAGAGATTGCTTAGATAAGGTGGGTGGAAAATGCTAGAAAATCAGGGAGGGGGGCTGCAAATTAGCTGCAAGAAGAGCCACCTGGAGATATTAGGGTGAAATGCGTCCTTCCCTCCCGGGCAGCAAACATCCACGAGGGAGGTGCTGGGCATTGGGCGGAAGGACAGGGGCATCCAGGACAAACGTCAGGTGAGGAGATTGACAGGCCTCAGGCAGCGCCCTGCACACCTCCATTTAAAAGGGAGTTAGCTCTCAGCCTCCCTGATGGACACGGGGTCCATCATGAGAAGCAGGGATACAGTAAGCGTTCCCAGATAGGAGCAAGATGAGAATGAGGTTTACTTGCACAAAATGCAAACCTATATCCACATATATGTGCATTTTGATTAAATTGGGAGTGGGGATTGGGCACATTTTGCTTTTGAAGGGCCTTTCAGGGAGGGAAGTAGTAGAGCCTAAACCTCCCTCAAATTCTTCTCTTTGAGGTTCAAAATGATTGACAGGTGTCAGATGGTGCAGGGGAGATAGGATGACTTTGCTCTGCCCTTGAAATGTGAAAGCATCCATGGAGAACAGGGCCCCTGAGTACACAGCCAGGTGTGGCCAAAGCATGGGCTGATGACCGGACGGTGCATGTGGGTTGATTCTGAGAACATGACTAGCAGAGAACCTGGATTCCAATGGCCTGATGCTAGAACGCCTCCTGACCTCTTCACTTGGGCGCTGTGGACAGGCAAGGGAATGGTTATACAAGTGGCAGCCACTTAACACGAGAGCATATAGTTGGGCTCTGGAAGGCGCTGGACCAAGGAAGCTAAAATATAAGGCTGAGAGTGGAAAGTTTATGGGTACAGACATGTCTTCCAATGACTGTAGACGTAACGTCCTAATGAAGATACTGGGGGCTGGACAAAAGATATTGTTGTAATGGTTTCTTCTTGAAGCTTGGAAACAATGATGCTTTACAGAAAATGAAGCAGAGATATTGGAAGTTCCTTGCAGATCTTGAAGAGTTTAGTGATGGGACCCCAGCGGGCCTGGAGAAGTACTTACAGGGCGGCCACAAGAGGAAGAAGATGTTTATGTTGTGAGGACCCTCCACGGGCTGGCTCCTCTGCGGGACAGATACTGTTGCAAGACTGTCAGCTGGTGTGAATGAGGACTCTCCTGGTTTTGATGACGGCCCAGACCACAAGGGAATGCCTGAGCATTTCTGTAAGGAGAACAAACAACTAATAGAAAAACACCCTACAGAAAAAACTAGGCCTTTCTACAGGAAGTCCTCAGGAGGGAAACTCTAGACGAAGGACCATATTCCTGGTACTCTGAGCAGAAATGAGGGTCCAGTTGGGGCGGAGTGGGGGTCATTCTAATTTAAACATTAAATGAACTATGAACAATGACATAAAGGTGATACTGTGTTTGGACACTCCTCCCATTCACCTGTCCCATTAAGGCTTTCTATTGACATCATCTTCCTCCAAATCCCACCCTAACTTTCTCTTCCACTTTAATGCCACATGTTCTCCTTGAAATACCGTCTTGCCTTGGCTTGCCCAGCCCTCTGCCGATCACCCTGTGCCTCTCCGGCCCTCCTCATCGTCTCAGCTTCTCTTCGCTTCCATGCCTTAAATGTCACTGTCCTGAAGTGTTCTTCATTTTTTTTTTTTTTTTGGTTCTATGAACATTTTATTTCTCAAATGACGTATTTCCCCCCCTGAGTGGTCTCAAATACGCCTGTTACTTCCATTACCCTCTGTGTGCTGACATCTTTCAAGCCGACTCCAGCCCAGCTTTCTCTCCCGATCACACTCACAGATCCCGAGTTCTGCCCTGTGAGCGAAACTGGCATCCAGACCCGCATGGCTGAGGCCACAGGATCCTGGTCACAGGGCATGTTCCAATGTATAATTGGGAGGTTACTTTGGCCATACTACCAAATCTAAAATTAGGCATCGTATTTGAACCTAACCTTCCACTTATAAGTATATATTCTATGAAACATGGCACTTGTATGAGACAAATAAAATAGTCAAGCATATAGAAGTAGAAAATACAGTGGTAACTTCCAGGGGCAATGGGAGCTGTTGTCCAGTGAGTATAAAGTTACAGTTACATGCTCTGGTCAGTTTGGCTCAGCGGTTAGAGCGTCGGCCCATGGACCGGAGAGTCCCGGGTTCAGTTCCCGCTGGGGGCATGTACCTCAGTTGCAGTTTGTCCCTGGCCCCCGTTGGTGGTGGCCACTTGATGTGTCTCTCTCGCATCGATGTTTCTCTCTCTCTCTTCCTCCCTCTCCCCCTCCCACTTAAAAAAAAAAAAAAGTTACAGTTACATAAGAGAAATGAATTCTAGAGATTGCCCGTACAACACTGCCTATAGTTAACAAAAAGGTGTCGTGCACTTAAAATTTCATGGACAAGGTACATCTCATGTTAATTGTTCTTACCACATGCACACATACACAAAAACAAAACAAAAAAAACAAAGAAACTCTTGGAGGTAATGGATTTATTTATTACCATGTTTGTGTGATGGTATCATAAATGCATGCATATATCCAAATTAATCAAACTGTATGCATTAAACATACAGTATTTTTTGCATATCAATTATACCCTAATAAAGTTGTAAAATAAGAACTGGAAAGAATATATAAAAAGTGTGCAAATCTAGACATATATATAGGATATTTTTTGCAGACTTTTCTACAAAAGTGAAAATCGGGAAATAGTCTAAGTAACTAGAAAGAATGGGTAGCTAAGTAAGTTGCGGTACGTGTCTGCTACGCCATCCGCTCCACCTCAGGCTACGGTCCAGGAACATGCCAGGGGCATCCTGTCTGCACACGAGCACTCTCTCCAGTAGGAGGCAGGAGCGTGTTCTGTTGGGGCCAGAGAGCAGGTCTTTTCGGCTTTGCAGGACATACAGTCTCTCACAACTACTCTTCTCTGTAGTGGGAAGGCAACCGTAGGCAAAATATAATAAAACTTTAGTTACCAAAATCAGAAGGTGGACTGGAGTTAACCTGTAGGCTGACCTTTGCTGACCACTGATCCAAGAGCTTTTTTTCAGCCCCCACCGAGGGCAGACCAAAGTGCCAGGCAGCTGGTGCTACCAGGGACAACGATTAGCCAGTGACTGAGGAGAGTCAGAGGGTAAAGACTACAGGTTCCTTGCCCTTTGGAAGGAGAAGGAATTTGAGATTCCCGTAAGGATTTAGTCTGAGTTGCCTACAGAAGCAACCTGTTCATTAACATAACCTCTATTGGCTTGTTTTCCCTCCCTATTTCCTTCCTCACTCACCTAACAGGCTTCCTGGGATAACCACCCTAATGAAAAACTTGAACTGACATTTTTGTCACAAGATCAGTTTTTGGGGAAAACCCAGCCTAAGATGGTTGCTAAAAGAAGTGATACTAGGCCTGGCCAGTTTGGCTCGGTAGTTAGGACGTTGGCCCATGGACCAAAGGATCTCAGGTTTGATTCTTGGTCAGGGGCACTTACCTGGGTTTCAGGTTTGATCCCTGGCCCCTGTCGGGGTCATGTGGGAGACAAACAATCGATGTGTCTCTCTCAGGTCGATGCTTCCCTCTCTCCAGCTCCCTTCCTCCCTTCCACTCTCTCTAAAAAAATAAATAAATAAAATCAATGGAAAAATATCCTTGGGTAAAGATTACCAAAAAAATAAAATAAAAAGAAGAAGAAGAAGAAGAAGAAGAAGAAGAAGAAGAAGAAGAAGAAGAAGAAGAAGAAGAAGAAGAAGAAGAAGGAGAAGAAGAAGAAGAAGAAGAAGTGATCCTAGGAAGCAGAGACTCTGGAGGGATTTCTGAAGTTGGGTCCCGCATCAATCATATGACACCAAGGACCTTCTGTCCGTTTCTGATGTTAACAGGGTATCGTCATAATCTTTGTTATGTTGTAGAATCACATTTACTAAGATTCTCACCTATGGTTTTTTGGATAAAATAATAGGTGGAAGAACGCGCACACACTATTCCAAAGCTCTGGTGCTTGAAAGATATGGGCACAGTAACAACTATAAGGATTATAAAGTTAAGTGTTTTGTTTTTTTTTTACTGCCAGAGAAGCTCTACAGGAAGAAAATAACAAACTCAGGTCAACCAGTTACCAGCTGAGGACTTGGTGAGAGTGCCAGAAATTTCCATAGTGGTATTTAAAGAGATTCTCATCTCCTGCAGGCAGAAGGCAGCCTGTGCTGAAAATCAGGCTCAAGACTTTATTGTGAGAGGAAAATTATAAAGGAGGCCGAATGCACAACCCAGTATGTCTCCTCTGCTGATTATTGAGAACTTAGATTCCTCTGAACGCTATGGGTCAACTAAAGTGGCTTTCTCCCTCTTGCGACGAGATCAACCTTATTGCCTGGAGGTCAGCAAAGAGGACTCCTGAGAAACATGGCTTAGAAGAGTAAGCGTGTCCTTCTCAAGACATGCCTCTGTACGCTCTCATTGTTTCAAGACCAATAATGAGGGTCTTGACTCAAGCAGGGAAGTGCTATTCCTGCTATGAGAAGAAAGTGATTGCTTTCTAAAAGAGCTTCAGGGCATGGTTAATGTGTACTGGAAAGATCTGAGAGCGTATAGCTGGGCTCTGGAAGGTGTTGGACCAAAGAAGCTAAAATATAAGGCTGAGAGTAGAAAGTTTAGGGATAAAGACATGTCTTCCAATGACTGTAGACTTAATGCCCTGATGAAGAGACTGGGAGCTGGACAAAATATGTTGTTGTAACGGTTTCTTCTTGAAGCTTGGAAACAATGATGTTTTACAGAAAATGAAGCAGAGATATGAGAAGTTCCTTGGCAGAATTTTGAGGAAGATGTCAATAAGCGTAGAAGCCTGTGTGTTAGAATAGATTTTGAAGGAGGACCAGACAATTCACCAGCTGACTATATTTCCTGGAAGGGCCCAAAGGAAAATACCTGCATTAAAGGAATAAGGAATGAGCTAGTGAAGGAGAGCCAGACTTGAATTCCAGAACAGCAGGTGCAAGGTGGTGGCTTGTTACCTTCGGAGGCAAGGTGGATTTAATGATTGTAATGGACAGCAGTGCCGAAACATCAAGTAGGAGGCCCAGAGCCGCAGGGCTCCGTGGCAGAGACTAATAGACCATGGTATTGCTAGGGGCAGCTAGTTGAAGAGCCAACAAGGCAGTGCTTGACTTACATAATCAAGATAGACCAAGAGCAAATGACCAGAACGCTGAAGTTGGTTGCTAAATGGAATCTAGTGAGTCCTCATCTGATTTTCAGATCTGAGCCAATTACCAGATCCAAAATATAGTGATTGAGAGATATACCAATCCTCTTGCAGAAAATCCTACAAAACCCCAGAGAGAATGTATAGTACTAAATCCCCTGATCCTTCTCCAAAGGGACCTACACTGTAGAAAATACCCTCATAGTGTACACTGCGCTTTGTGTACTGCAGAAAGGGAATCGCACAGCTCTTTCAAGGGCTGTGGGATGAGGGTTGGAGCTGACATTACTACCAGAGAAAACTTAGAGTGGGTGTGTAAAAACCAGGTGATAAATGGAGTCTTGGCCCAAGTCCATTTGATAAATGCCAAGTCTGCCAGCCCATACTGTGATAATTTTCATGGTTTCTGAGTGCTTAATTGGGTTGAATATGCTTAGCAGCTGGAAGAAATCTCACATTTGTTCCTGACCTGCAGAGTGAAATCCGTTCTGGTAGAAGGGCCAAGTGGAAGCCCCTGAAACTGTTCACCATTCCAGTCAAGATGGCAAATTAGACGCAAAATCTCATCCCAACTGTGATGGCAGAAACCAGTGCTACCCTAAGAGACAGCGTTTGCAGAGGTGTGGGCTCCGTGTCCCCATTTACTTCACTGACGGCCCTTGCAGAGGCCAGGTGGGTCAGAAAAGATGGCAGTCAACCACTGTGCGCATAACCAAACGGCAGACCCAACAGTCACGGCTTTGTGAGGCATTTTAGCACATTCCCTGGAACGCATCACCCAAATGTAGGTTCTTGGTCTGCAGCTATTTTATTACATTGTACTGTATTTCATTGCATTGTATCAAGGGATTAGCTCAACATGCAGGTGTGAACAGAAATTATGCCGCCACATACCACCCCACACAAGGGTGGCTCTAAAATAGTGGCGGGGGGATCCTCTCAGGGGCAGAGCTTAGAGCAGTACACCAGGCCATCAACTTTGTCTGGAAAGAGAAGTGGCCCGAGGTAAGGATATACACAGATTCCTTGGTGGTGGCAAATGTCTTGGCTGATTGTCAGGGGTCTGGGGTGGAGGGGACTGGGAAAACATAAACAGGGAGTCTGGGGAAGGGTAGGAGCATATGGATAGACATGGAGGAGTGAACACAAAGAATCCGGGTCCTTGAATCTCATGTCAATGACAACTAGAAAGCGTCTATCACTGACAAGTCACAAAAACCAGTGAATGGGTTGACCTGTAGAGTACAGCCAGCCTCTGTCCTCAGACAGCCAGCACCTGCAAAATGAGCCCATCCTCCCTAAGGAAGCGTATTCATGGACCCAGCAGCATGAGCTCCCGTAGTGAAGACAGAACTAACTATGCTCCCGCTGATTGTCCTGACGCAAGAGCAGCTCAGCCCATCACCGAGCCTGGGGTTTTCAGGAGACCCACAGCCACTAGATGTCCAGTTGATTACACTGGGACCATTCTTTTCTAGGAAGGGCATCAATCAACCCTTATTAGGACTGGTACATATTCTGGGTATGTGTTTGCTTTCCCAACCACAGTGCCTCAGTCAGCGTCATTATCATTATCCAAGGACCCATGGAGTCCAATTTTTCCAATATGGGATCCTGAATAATATTACCTAAGACCAAGGGACCCCCCTTAAGGCAAAGGAGTTGTGACAAAGGCACGTGATCCCGGGATCCGCTTGTCCTACCGTGTACTACTTCATCCAGAAGTCGTTCTCTCATAGAACATCGGAATGGCCTCTTAAAGTTGGAGCTAATGCATCAGCTTAAGGGGGATCTTTGAAGAGTGAGGGTGCCGTCCTCTAAGAGGTCATATATACCTGTGTCCAGAGGTGGGAGGAGATATGGCTTTTCTCAAACCACTGCCGGAGACGCAAATGGGGAGATTGTGCTTCCTGACTGCGTAACTTCTAGCTCTTCGGAGCTGGAGGCACTGGTTACCAGTGTGGAGGAGAGAGTTCCACCAGGAGAAACAGTACGTTTTCCACCGACCCGAAAGCTACGGCTGGTACCCGACTCTTCTGGGCCTGCACTTCAGTAGATCACCAGGCCTTACACTCGTACTTGTTGAGCACTGCCTTGGGGAGCACTGATTCATAAAAGTGCTGCTCATCTCAGAATAATTTAATATTGAAAGCATAGATGTGTATCTATTAACATTCTGACTAATGGCCGGGCCGGTGTGGCTCAGGGGTTGAGCACTGACCCATGAACCAAGAGGTCGCCGGTTCGATTCCCGGTCAGGGCACATGCCCAGGTTGTGGGCCCAATCCCCATGGGGGGCATGCAGGTGGCGGCCAATCGATGTTCTCTCTCCTCGATGTTTCTATCTCTCTCTTTCCTTCTCCCTTCCTCTCTAAAATCAATAAAGAAAAAAAAATGTTCTAAGAGTTCTGACGAATGAAGAATTCTTTTTCCCACTGCATATCAGCCAGAAGAGTGCACTGATCTCTACCACATGCTTTAGCCGATGAGTGCTAAAAGGAGGTGCTGGCTTTTCTCAGGTTAGATGTTCCTTAGCAAACTGTGCCCCCCCCTTGGTCTCTGTCCGCGGCTGCCCCACAGTAGAGCAGATGACGCGGGTGCGCGCGGCTGAAGACAGCGTGCCAGGAGTGCGCCGACGTGCGAGGAAGAGCATCACGGAGCAGGTCCTATGCAAACATCAAGGTGGTTCCAGGTGCCCGAGAGACATCCAGAGGGAGACAGAGCGCTGTAAAATTCAGCAGGAAATTGGAGGCTGGTGGGCATGCTTTGCCATTATGACTATGGACTGTAGGACTCCATGGCCAGATTCGTGCCCCGACTTCAAGGAACGGGAAGGAAAAGCAACGGCTTTGCCGATAGATTCAATATTGAGAGCGTGTTTTTGAAGGGCCTTTACTGTGGTGAACCCAAGTGATGATGACGAAGCCAAAGCTTCCATTTCCAGAAAAATGAAGTGAGTATACGTGTGCGTGTCCATTCACACAGAGTGATGTCTGTACGTGTTGGCGTGGAAGGAGGAGCGAGATACGTTTTAGTATGTGCATATGCTTATTAATGGTGAATTTTGTTAAAAATAATGACTTCTGTACATAAGACGATAGCATATTATGGGCATAGATTCATCGTGCATTTTACCTTTCCTCTCTCTCTAGTTCTGTGCAGTTTAAATTTTTTATAACAAGTATGTATTTTTCTTATAATCAGCAAAAGAATCTCTGCTTCTCTTTTCTCCTTGAAGCTGCCTGAAACCAACAAAGAGAATGAGAAACAGAAAAAAAAAGTACATATTTGATGAAACTAAGACATGCTAACTGCAAACTGCAGTTTCTGAGTGAGGACTAGCACACACAGGTGAGCCCCTCGGGGTGAGGAGAGCCTCTGCCTGAGGTTTCGGCTGGAGTAGAAGGACACAGAAGCCTCCAGCAGACAGCACCTGGCCCGGAGTTCAGCAGCGTGGTGGGTGTATGGACAGCTGAGGGAATTTTCCTGAAATCGGCACTCGGAATAGCAGGGAAGGGGGGCTGACTGTGAAAGTACGTACACCTGCCGCCTTTGTAAAAAGTCAGCCATCACCGAGGAGGTACCGAAAGCTGGGAGGCATATGTAAAGCTGCCACACTGCACTGCTGGAGAAAATGAAAGGCTGGGTCACCCACCAAAATCACCTGTGACGTGCAGCGTTGCCCTGTGGCCAGTGTCTGTGGTTTCCCTGTGTCTCTGAGAAAGTGCTGGGACAGCAGACCAAACTCCAGGCTGTCCTCTACCCCAGCTCCACCCTGCAGCCTCTTACTCTCACTCTCTGGCATCAGGAGCTCATTCAGGAAGAATGAACTCCATCCTGAGAAGAGCAATAATCGTAAAGGAAATAAACAAACCAATGTGTGTGTGTGTGGGGGGGGGGGGAGTGGGGCAGGAACCTAACAAGGGACACACCTTGGACATACACAATCAGCAGATAAAAATTCTGACCAGAGTTCCATATAACATAAAAGATGTGATGTTCCGCATGAAACCACAGCTCAGAGACACAAGGGCTCGAGGAAGAAATAATAGAATAGAAGGGGATGAAATAAAAAAGTAAACCACTTCAGATATGATGGTTAACACCAAAAACAGTAAAAAAGAAAACTAGATAATGCAGAAACACAGTCAGAAACATGGAAAATGAGGTTGAGAAGGTGAAGCAAAGTGAATTAGAAAAGAATAAAGACTTTAAAAGAAAACTGAAAAAAAAAAAAACAGATCAGGAAAGCTATTCAAAGTCAGATGCAAAAATGTTGGTACATCCCATGGAGACTAAAAGCCTATATAACTACCAGCAACAAAATAATATCCTAATAAAGTTAGGGGAGAATTCTAGACACTCTAGATAGTAGTTATATGTAGTATATATATTACATATATATGTAACTATTTTATTTATTTTTTTTATCCTCACCCGAGGACATTTTTGCATTTATCTTCACATAGAGCAGGAGGGAGAGAGGGAGGAAGAGAGAGAGAGAAGCATCTATGTGAGAGAGACACATCGACTGGTTGCCACCCACACGACCCCAACCAGGGCCGGGGACAAACTGCAACCGAGGTACATGCCCTTAGCGGGAACCGAACCCGGGTCCCTCTGGTCCACAGGCCGATGCTCTAACTGCTGAGCCAAACCGGCCAGGGCTGTAATCTATTTAAAAAAAACAAAATTCAACAGAGTAAATGTGAAGATCTAACTGGCTTCATTAAGTGATTCATGAATAGGGCAGCACCCCATCTGGCGACTAGAAGGGCACCCGAGATGCTGTACAAATTGAAGGTGTTTTTAGGGAAAAAGGTGGAGCAAGGGAGCTGTTAAGGAAGGAACGAAAGGGTTATTTTTAGGCTGGGACATTTTGGGAGGTGGATGGGGAGAGAATGAGAATGGTTTTAATTTTTAATTTTATTTTTTTCTGTTTTAAAAATTCCTTACCTGAGGATATTTTTCTGTTTATCATCAGATAGAGTGGGAAGGAAGGGGAGAGAGAGAGAGAAAGAGAGAGAGAGACATCAATGTGATAGAGCCACATTGATTGGTTGCCTCCTGCATGACACGACCAGGGTCAGGGACGAACCTTGAGGTACGTTCCCTTGACTGGAATCGAACCCGTTACTCACTGGTCCGCGGGCCGACTCTCTAACCGCTGAGCCAAACCGGCCAGGGTGAGCAAGGTTTTTATCATGCAGACTGCCTCTTCCTTCTACAGGGGGATGGAGAAGGCCCGATGACTGATGACCCCACTGGTGCTACATCTCTGGGAGGGTGGAACTGCAATTAGATCAGGTATTAAATCTAGGTTTGGAATCACGGCTTTTTAGCAGGAAGGATGCCATTTGGGGCTTGTGGTTTTCTCTGTAATGCGACAGATGCATGACACATTACTCCCAGCTTGTCACTCTAAAAAACCAAATACGGTGATCGTAGAGTTTCTGTAGGTCAGGTACCCAAGTGTGGCTCAGCTGGTGCCTCCAGCTCAGGGTCCCTAATGAGGCAGCAGCCTGGGCTGGTCAGAGCTGCGGTCATCTCAAGGCTTGACTAGGGAAGGGTTCACCTCCAAGCTCACCCAGCTGGTTCTGGGGGGAATTCGGTCCCTCCAGAGCTGCTGGACTGAGGGCTTCGGTTCTTCTCTGGCTGCTGGCTGGCGGCCAGCCTCAGATCCTTGCACGTGGCGTTTTCATGAAGCAGCTCAGGATGTGAGAGCTGACTTACCTGAGCTGGAGATGCCAGAGAAAATATGGGATGTCCGATTGTTTGAACTTCAGATAAACAATGAATAATTTTTAGTGAATGTTCCAAATATCGAATGAAACATGCTTATACTACAAGATTGTTACTTGTCTGAAATGCAAATTTACCTGGGAATCCTATATATGTATTTTCTAAATCTGGCAACCCTACTCGGCATGAGTCGGTGAGAAAGCTGGAGGACGAGAAAGGCAGAAGTCAGAGTCTTCTCACGACTCGACGGTGGGAGGGGTACCCACCACTTTGCCGTACCCTCTCTGTCGGAAGCAGATCACTGATACAGCTCCCACCCACGTGTTAGGGGTTTTATAACGGACTGAATACTAAGACCCCTCGGCTGTCGGCTTTCAGGAGGAAAGTAGGGGCCATAGATGCAGGCTGACCTCCTTGACCTTCATGGCAGGCTAGAGAGGGATGTTAGCGATACGTACAGGGGTGACACATGAAATAATAGGGTTATACTCGTCATGTTATTTATTAGGTTAATTATAAGAGAAATCATGAAAAGTAATATAGCAAGTCATATCAGGTGTTAGGAGATTCAGGGAGGAAGGAGAATGAGGATCAGGAGGGGGAGAAGTATAATGAGGTGTACTGAGTTCCTTATCTTATGTAGTGGGGGCTTTAGATATTTTAACGGTGAAAATTCAAGAAAATGTTATCAATAGCCACTACAAAACAAAAAGAAAGTGTTTATAAGTTTTCAAATTACCAGAAAGGAAAGATAGTTAAACCAAAGAAAACAAATACTACAAAGTAAAAGAGTTGTTTTTTGTTTTGTTTTGTTTTGTTTTTTTGCATTAAGAATAGAAAGGATAAACAAACAAAAACAAGATGACAAAAATAAGGTAATTTGTCTCATCAATCAATTTCAATCAAATAAATTCATCTTTTGAAATATTTTATTTTATTAAATATTAGCAGACTGTACCAAAAACCAAAACCTAACAGAGGGATCTAAAATGAAATGATCTGAAGGACAGAAAATACAGGCATAGTCAATGATATAACAAATGGTGTCTAAATAAATAGATGTGGAAAAAACTCTTACATTGGGCAAGGAAGGCTTCTTTGC
The DNA here is from genome assembly GCA_030848825.1 of Tadarida brasiliensis. Taxonomy (NCBI): domain Eukaryota; kingdom Metazoa; phylum Chordata; class Mammalia; order Chiroptera; family Molossidae; genus Tadarida; species Tadarida brasiliensis. The sequence goes on from CM061273.1 coordinate 16,605,262, forward strand.
ACTAATAAGGATATAGTTTATGATATAATGAATATCCCTCGTGAGTTGTTCTACATGAAACAGCAAAGCGTCAGTATTGTATGGCAAACTGGAGATTTTCATACACCTTTCCTGGTGTTTGAGAAATGAAGTAGAACAAAACCGTGTGGTGACAGAGACACCCCAAACAACACAATCACCAACATGCAAATGGTATAGAAGAACATGTCAGAGCAAAACGGGAAAAGTCTTCAAGTGACCACCCAACACTTCAAAGAGTAGAAATAACAAGAGCATCTTTTCTGAACCTGAAACGGTAAACGTATAAAATACCAATGAAGTAAAAGACTCCCCCAAAGCCCTACTATCTAGAGAATTTAAACCCTCTCTTAAATAACTCTTGTGCCAAAGAGAAAAGCAAGACCAAAACTAAAATATCTGCAAAATAAGAAAATTTTTTTAAAGATGACTTTGGTCTTGATCAGCAGAAACAAAGTCTGATTCTTCAGAAATGTATCTGATCATGCCACTTCGTTACTTAAAACTACTTAAGGGTGTCTGTGGCTTTTTGAATGAAGTCTAAACTCTGTAAGGGCCTTTCATGTTCTGCATGCGTGGTGGGCGGTCTCCAAGGTGACTCTCCATGACCACACCTCCTGGTATTCACATCCTGCAGAATCCGCTCCCATGGAATGAGGACTGGGCTTGGAGATTTCCTTCTAGCAAATAGACTGAGGCAGAAGGGATGGATGTCACTTCTGAGATTAGGTTTTCAGCAAGCTCTGGTTCCTTCTCTTCCTCTCTGTCTCTGTCTCTGTCTCTCTCTCTCTCTTCCTCCTGCCTCCCTCTGAGGGAAGCCAGTTGCCACATTGTAAACAGCCCTATGGAAAGACCCATACGGCAAGTTGCCGATGTCTCCGGCCAATGGCCAGTGAGGCCTGCCAATAGTTGCATGAGCGAGCTTGCAAAAGGATGCTCACCCAGTGAGGCCTTGACATGACTGCAGCTCTGTGCACACCTTAATCACAGCTTTGCAGAAGAGCCCGAGTCAGGGGCACCCAGCGAAGCCGTGCTTAGGTTCTTGACCCACAGAAACTATGAGGTGACAAATGTTGTCGGTTTAAGCCATTCAGTTTGGGGTAGTGACTTACGGAGCAATACCTAACTAATATATCGTGTTTCTCTCCATCTTGAATCCCTTCCTAATATCCACTTGAATTCAGAGACACCTCTCAGTCTATCCTATTTCTCTGTTTCTGCTCCCACCGTCCTTGGCACATTATTCCTTCTGCCTAAAGTCCTCCCCATTCCAGATTTACTCAAATCCATTCTTCATAGCTTAGCTCAATGATACCTTCCCTGAACTCCTTCACAGCTGAATCTCTAAATTATAGGTTTCTTTCTTTGTAACATGTGTTAACGTTATAATTTCAAAACTGCTTTTGTAATTATTTGATTAATGTCTGCCTCCTCCCTTTATAGTTGGAAAGTCCCCCAAAGGCCAAGGTCACGTAGCTTTTCCCCAGCACCCACTGTTTATCCAGCACCCATCACAGCGCCAGGCCTCAGGTCAAAACTCTTCCCGGACACTGTCTTTCCTACGACTGTTCATTCTTCCAGCCCTTGTTAATTCACGAGGCCAAGGATAGGACACCTAGCCCTTTCTGTCATCTCTTGTCTTGCTTCTTGATCTCACTTTAGAAACATGAGTCCCTCATTGCTGATAAAGAGAATTAGTGACAGAACAGGGAGTCACAAGCGCACAATCTGTTACTAAAACTTGTGATGTAGAGTGAGTTTTCCCTACCCTTCCTTCTAGTAAGAGACCTGCCTCCCCGACAGGCACTCTGAGATTTAGAAATAATGAAACCATCTCCCTTTACTTCGTGAAAAATCTCTGTGTCCTGGGCCCAAACCAGCAGCCCGTGTGAGTGCCAGGACACTCCTCGTCTGGCCCCTGTCGTTCCTCTCTCATTAAATCCCACCATTGATGCCGGCTGCCACAGCGTAAGCCCAGCCAGGGCTGGCTCCGAGAGCTGGGGCCGGAGCTTTGATCTCTCCATGTGGCTTTGGCCCCAAATACTTGTAGTTTTCCCGATCTGGCTCCTAATCAGACACTAATACTTTATAGATTCATTGTAGGTTTTTGTTAATGTGATATTATTACATCTAAGGCCCATAAATGCCCAGATATTACTGAGGGAACCATACATTAGGAACAACAGAAGAATAACAATTAAAGTAAGCACTACTTAATACCAGGCAAGCAGCTGGTATGCTCACCATAGGGCCTTTTGGCAAAACTGAATAGGAAATGCAGCGTAAGCCTCTTGCTTCCTTCCTCCCCGAATTTAATGTGAGTACGTCTTCCAAGCAGGCCCCAAACTACTCACCCCATTGTAGGTGCAGAGATAAGAAAGGGAGATTTTATCAGTCTACTTGCCCCCAGGAGAGTCAGCTCCTGGATGCTCAGCCTTTAGCCCATAGTAACTCTTCCTGGTAGTAACTCTACCACGTTACTGGACACCTTAGAAGTCCAGCTAGTCCCAGACTCTGAGCCACTGAATCCGCAATTCTTCCTTCCTTGGAAGTGGAGGGGATAGAAAAACCGGTTGCCAGAGAGGAAAGCCTGAGGAGAAAACCCCAAAGGCTCCATAGGCCTAATATTTTCATTCATTTCTCAATTATGTGCTAAGTACCTAACATATGTCCAGCACTGCTCTAGGTGTTGAGGATACCACAGGACACAAAAGTTGCTATTCTCACTGAGCTTACATTATTGTGGGAGAAACAGACTATAATCAAGTAAGCTAATAAGAAATAATGAAACTGGAAAGTTGGTTTTTTACATTAACGTGGCACTATGTTGCTCAGTAACTGACAAGGGTGCTGGAGTCCCTTGGAGTGTTTGTGAAGGACTTTCCAAGGAGATATCTGATCTAGAGCGGATGTGTGAGAAGGCATCGTTGTGTGAGGAGCCAGAGAGATACATTAAAGCAGCAATAGCATGTGCAAAGGTCCTGAGGCAAGGCAGATTTTAGCACATGCTCAGAATAGCCAGGGGGTCTAGAGACAGAGGAGAAGAGTTCCAAGAGTGACATTGGAGGAGGGGTTCAAGCCGGATCATGAGCCTGACGAGGCCATGGTGAGTATGGCCAGGACTTCAGAATCTGTTCTCAGAGCACTGGGAACCCATTGGAGGGTGTCAAGCAGGAAAGAGAGAGAACTGATTTGATGTGTCTTTTGGGAGGATGTACTCCAGCTGTCACGTGGATATTGGACTGCAGGAAGGGAAAGAGGACACGTTAGAAGTCCAGCTGGCCCCAGACTCGGAGCCACTGAATCCGCAATTCTTCCTTCCTTGGAAGTGGAGGGGATGGAAAAACTGGTTGCCAGAGAGGAGAGCCTGAGGAGAAAACCCCAAGGGCTCCACAGGCACCCCAAACGGTTAGAACTAATCAACAAATCCAATAAAGTCACAGGATACCAACTCAACACAGGGTACAGACTCAAGAATCAGTGGCATATTTCACACGAACAGTGAATTATCCAAGAAGGAAATTAAGAAAACAATCTCGTTTACAGTAGCAGCAAAAAGAATAAAATGCTCAGGAACAAATTTAACCAAGCAGACAAAGGACTAGTACACTGAAAACTACATAAAATTGATGCAAGAAATTAAAGAAGACACAGACAAATGGAAAGGCATCCTGTGTTCACGGAGTGAAAGGCTTAATATTATAAAAACGTCTAGCCTGCGCTGACTAATGTATCACCCGGGTGGATAATGTCAGAGGAGAGTCTGATGTTACAAAATTTGTGTCAATCAGCCTCAGCTTCACGTCTGGAACAATGCACGCTGACTTCCCTACATGGCTGGCTTTCTTTCCCTGTCTCGCCTCCTTTCTTATAATCTCTCTGGGGCTTTGACTTCCATTTACCCCCTACTCTGCCCCGGCTTCGTTTTCCTTCTTTCTTTTCTGGATCATTATCTTTCTTTACTTAGGGCTTTGTGGAGTGACACTTTTCCCTTCTTCCGGTCACATGCTGGTCTCTGGTCGTGCGTGCGTGTGGCGGGGAACACACTTGGGTTCCGGCACCGCTGGAGGCTTTGGCCTGTGTGACTTGCGATTTGGTCTGTGGTCTCTGAAAATCAGCTCAGTGTCTCATTAACCAGGACAGGACCGTTCTGAGCTGGCTCTGTGGTTACAGCGGCTCCGTCTTGCAGCAAGGATGCTGGGCTCAGAGAGGCTAAGTAACTTGTCCACAGTCATGGGTGTTCTGTCCACGTCTTGATTTATGAAGATGACCGAGTGATGACTGAGAGGCCGGTGCCACTGGAAGAAGAGTTTGATGCTCCGCTCCCCCGAGAAGCCAAGGCCTGCTGGTCATGCCAGGCCCCAGGAGGAACACAGGCTGCGTCTGGGAGTGGAGCGGGAGGAAGCCGGAGGTTTCAGCCACTGTCTTTATTGAGGGTAAAACAAGGCAGGGCAAGGTGAACAGCTGATGATTGGCTAGTCTGGATCATTTCAGTGGCCTCTAGGCTGCTGGGGTGGTCCCTTTGCCTGGTGTGGTTCTGGGGTGATTAAGGCAAAGCAATGTCGCCCCCTGGGGTGTGAGGGCCTGATGGAGCAGCTTGGCTCAGGATGGGATAGTTTGCAAATCAAAGGCACACTCCTGGTTGAGCCCTCTGCTCTCTCTAAAAATTGACTAGCCAGGGAGAGGCAGTCTTCTTCCCAGCCAGAAAAAAAATGTTTAAGATGTCAAAACATTATAATGTACAACATTTTTAAAATAAATACAGCCTGAAGCTAGAGAGAGTTGAGCTGGGTTTCATGCCCAGGACTTCTCACTTCCCCTTTTTTATTCCACGAGTCCACCCCGTCAGCATCAGGGTCAAGGGTCCCAGCCAGGTCCCTCTGCCGACTTTTGCTGAGGCTTAGCAATTGCTCAGACAGGCCTGCAGGGCAGGGGGTCGGAGCTGGCCAGGGATCACACCACTGTAGTCACGCCAACAGCTGCAGTGAGAAGTGACATCTGTGCTCATCAATCCAAGCAGATCTTCGAAGGGGCTGACAGTGCATAAGAGGTGGCAGGACTTGGAGGTAAGGAGCATCCAGGACCTGTGCCATTGGGCACTCACTTTACCGGGTGTCTGGGGTTTTCTGTGGCAAACGTGGAGCACAAGCCAGGCTCAGAGGGGCTGCTGAGAGTCCCCAGGGAAGGAACCACGTACCAGCGGTTCTTGTAAAAAATCTGCATCAGCTTCTGGAGAGCAAACCCTGACATCCTACATGAAGGAAAGAGGGGAGGGCGGAGTAGGGCAGCTGGTGAAGCCCTCTACGGGTAGGTCACTAGGGTCTCCCCTTCTTTTATGTTTCAACTCTAATGAGGATAAGAAGTGAGTAGTCATACAGAAGAGCCCAGTCAGAACTTGCTGTCCCCCTTCACAATTAAAGGACCAGAGAACAGTCCTAGTTAGAGAAAGATTGAACTGAGTTTCAAGAGGGCAATTGGCAGACTCTGTCTGGCGTGATTGACAGGTAACGAAGGACCTTTAACTTTGCTTTTGTGATGTGCGGTCAAGTGGAAGAGGTCCAGACATCCAGGCTACATTATTTTAAAGGTACGCACACATCCGCATGCACACACACATATACACGCCACTTACACGTTGCTACACCACCACTCTTACCACCCCAGACCCTACAGGGGCCATGGAGGGCCAGCCAAAGCGAGAGCCACAGGGTCGGACCTCTTTACATGTGCAGCTTGAGAATAATACAGATTTCCACCAATCTTCTTTGTTTTTGTTATCTGTTTTAAATATACTTTTTAAGACTTATTCTCACCTTCTGCAAACAGCTCCTATTCGTTCTTTCCTCTGTTTGTTCATTCCCTTATTTGTTTATTCTCTATATACCAGTTGAGTTTCTTTTTATGCTCCAGGACGAACCAGAGACAACGCTCTTCTGTGGTGGGACATGGGTGCTGGCCCCGGGAATGCTCCACTGTCCGCCAGGCTAACGTGACTCGAACTGGTAGATGCTGTGCTGTTTGTCATGCAAATGTGCTTTCACTTTGCACCATTTTTGAATTGATGACGAAGCTCATTTTTTCATCGTAAAAGCATTGCACACATGCACACGCATGCACACACACACTGTTTTCTTCATTCCCAAACACAGGCATTCTGCCAAACACTGAGGGGATGGCTGTCCTCCTTTGAAACTAATGAAACACATGTATAATATAAGTACATTTGATTGAGAGTGATACTTTTTATGATGCCAGTATTAACCTTCATGGTTTGGCTGCTCTTCCTTTCCTTTCATTTCAGCATCGTTTTATGCTCTGAGGTTCTGAAGTGTCAGAAAAGCCAGAATATCAATAGCCAACATTTAAGAAGAGCTCATTTTCTGCCAGGCACTGTTTTTAACATTGTTTAGGTATCACTTCATCTAATCCTTACAGCAACCCTAGAGGGTTTCTCACTCTGTTTAACGGACGAGGAAACTGAGGCACAGAGAGATTACCTTGCTCCAGGTCATACAACTAGCATTTGACAGAGCTGAGGTTCCAAGCCAGGCTGCCTGTCCCCAGAGCCTGCTACTTGGCTGCTACACTTCACTGGGTCACCAAGCAAAAGTAAGTGCTGCCGATGGGAAGACGGAAGGGTAAAGTAGCCCAGAGACTGCACAGCACTGGAAGATTTCTCCTTAACGCAAGCAGAACACTAAAATCAGAGTAATTTGACAGATAGAGCTGCCGCTTAGCGGGAAGTTCTTTTTACTTGTCAAAGGAAAATGTTTGCCCACTCACGTGGATGCCCACTGCAGCTACACACACTACACAAACCTACGTGTCGAGTTCCCATGATCACAGGCCTTTCACAATGATCAAGTGTGGAAATTAAATAAGAACAACCTAGAAAATTAACCTCAGATTCCTAACAGAAATGTCATGGGTGAGATGACACCCAGCTGAAACTGAATCGCTACCCCTAGAGGGACGACGGTCCCAGCTGCCACCAAAAGGTCCTTTAGAGCCTATACATCTGTCCTGGATTGTGCCGCGTGATCCCTCCATCCTCCTACTGGTTCTCTCCACTGGGGCTTTGGCGAAAGAGCCAGGGCCCCACAAGGCCCCATTTGCTGGGATGTAGACGGCAGTTCTTAGTAACCCACACATGGAAAGAAGCCTTTATGGGGCACTAACATTGCACGACTCCTAGGAAAGACACAGCAAACGCCACCAAATGAGCTTTGCTCAGGTTCGCATCAGGGCTGATTTTATTGGGCTTGGCACACAGCTTAACAAGCTTAGTTATCTGGTTTCTCCATCTATAGCAGATTGGAAGCAGCAAATTAAGGGAAGGGAGAGAGACCGCCATAGGCAAGAAGAGGGAAAGTAGTGAGGAATGCCAGCTGAGAGCAGGAGAAAACAATATCAATCATGGGCCATTTAACGTCAACCCGAATTGCCCCAAATACAACGGGTCCCTTTATAGAACAGTACAACAACCGGACCCCCAGTGATGATTCTGAGTCATAAAGGAAGGCTTAAGTGGTGCCTTCATGCTCCCTAAGATGTCAGAAAATGTAAAATGTATTTGTCAAGGACGTTCACTGAAAAAGATTCAGGTAAGAAAAGGTTTTGATTCTCAAAGGGCAATCCCCCCCCCCCCCCCTTGCAAACTGGCTCATTCTGAAGAGACAAATTCCTGAGATACAGTAATAGTGGAGAAGCATTGTTAAAATTATATCTCATCTGCGTGTTTTCTTGCATGTTAGAATATAAGGAACTTGAGAACAGGAAGGGAGGATGTATTTCTGGCCTCTGTGATACCTAAAATAGGCTATTGTTCATAGTGGGAATCGCGTGTCGTCATCATGATCGCCATGCACTGTCCCCGGTTCTCACGCTTATTGACTCCTCATAACCAGTCTAGAGGGGTCTTGTTATTAGCCCCACGCCATGCTTTCTGACGTGCCCACCTAGCTAGGCTGAACTACACCCCCAATCTCCTTTGTGGTGTTTCTGGTTAGGGTGGGCCTCAAGAGAAAGTTCCATGCCAGATTTGGGGGGCCGAAGTGAAGCAGCCACCGTTCTGCTTTCGCACGCCCACCCCGCCTCACCGGCCTACGGACTCACCTGGGTGGCCAGGGCAGGCCCTGCACCTGACGCTGCTCCACCTGCCCCAGCATCCTCCTTAAGCTTCACCTTCTCCTGGGCCAGGTGTGTGCTTAGCGGTGTAAGGAAGGGTGCTGGCTTCTCCGGCAGCAGACCCGCTTCACTGAGGTTGGAGGCGGTGAGAACTGGCATGGGTTCGGGTTGGTCCTGGCAGTTCCTGTTCGTGTCCACGGGTTTCAAATGGTCCTTGTTCTCCTCTGCCTTACCTGCAGATTTCAAGTACCAGCAGCCAACAGGAAGACAAGAGCCTTGCAGAGACTGTTTAACAAGCTCCCGCAATCGAAGAGGGCCAAATCCTGGATATATATACGCTTCTGCTTCTCTGATGGAATGCTAACTGACTGATAGGCCCCATTTTACAGAGGAGGAAAATGAGGCTCCAACAGGATAAGTAACTTGTCTGAGGCCTCAAAGCAAGTGAAGCGATCGGCTTAGAACTCAATCTGACTTCTGCAATACATCCTTACTCATTAGGTCGTATAGCCTTTGTAATAAAAATCCACTGGATGAATGAACTCAAATAAATAGTAGGAGCTTCAGAGGCAGGAAGTCATCTTTTTTTTTGAGTACCTACTTGGTGCTCAGAAAGCCTGGTCCTGGCATTGGGCAAATCAGCTGCTCTAGAATCTAGTTCGTGAACTATCACCATGGACCCTTTCAATCCCATCTGTGTCTAAGGAACCACCGGTCAAATCTAAGAGTGAAAACACATTGAGAAGCATCCTCCCAGACACAACTGTCTCGGAGAATGTGAAGACGAAGATAAACACGCATACATTAGTGTCAGAAAGAGCTCTGGGGCAGTGATTCTATTTTCACTTCAATATGCTTCAGCTCGTGAAATACACGATTAGTCGTTTCTACTTAAAGTAACAATCGAGAAGATTAATCCAGACATGCTCTGTCTTCTGAATAGAGCCATGCAATTTGCATATACCAATGTTGCCAAACTCTGAAAAACAACTGACATGGACTTTTATTTAGGATTTTTAAATGGAGATGTGCCTCACTCATTCTATTACGAGAATGCTGACGTCAGGGGAGATGCTCTGATCTGGAAGTCAGGAAATCTGCAAGATCTTCTTGGGGTCTAATCTTGGATGTGCCATTAATAGCTGTGCAGCCCTGGGCAAAGGCGTTCACTGCCTGGGCCTTGGTTGGCACATCTTTGAAAGGAAGCATCTCCAGACTACCTCCATAGGCTTTTCTAACTCTTTGTAACAACGTCCAACTTCTGACCGTTAGCATTTGCCATCCAGGTACAGGGCAATAAATGCGAAAGAGTTTCAGACGTATGCTCCTCCCAGGAAGCGCAGTGATGAGCCCAGTGACGTCTCCACCAACAAGGGAGCGCTTATATGACGGTGGTCCCACGAAATCATAGTGGATTCTAAGGGAAATGTTTGTGATGCAGACAGATAAGGCTGGACCCTAATAAATGTTGAATTTACTGCTGGTTGTGGGTGGTTTAAAGAGATGAGGAGGCTCAGTAAGCTCTCCACCGGTCTTGCCTTGTGTTGACCTTACGCTGAGGCCCCGAGTTGGTGAGAGAGTGAGGGGAGAGGGCTGGGAGCAGGGGACCCCGGGAGCTCACCCCCCCAGGCCTGCACCTGCACACACACATGCACACAAACCCACTTCCCTTCCCTCAGTTTCTCTTCATCTATCCTTCCTCCTAGTTTCATTCCCCTTCAGTTCTTTCTCTGTCTTCTCTCTCTCTCTCTCTCTCTCTCTCTCTCTCTCTCTCTCCCTCCCTCCCTTCCTTTCTCTCCTCTCTCACTCCCTTTTATTATTTCTCATCTCAAGCTTTATCTCTCTGGCTCTCTTTCCATCTCTGCTCTCCCTTTCTCTCCTCTTCTCTTCTTCCCTCTCTCACTTCCTCCCTCTCTCCTCCTAATGTCTACTCTTTCTCCCTTCGCAGCCCTCCCCTCGCCCTGCCAACACGCGTGTGTGCTTGCTCGGGTAAGCACCCCCCATACATACTTTGTATCTTTTATACTGTATTTGAATTGCACTGTTTTTATGTTTACATACGTTTCGATACAGAAATACTTACCATTGGGCAATAACATGCTGCATAGGCTTGCAGCCTGGGAGCCATGGGCTATGCCACCTAGCCGCGGGGTGCAGTAGTCTAGAGCCCCTGAGTTTGCCTAAGTGCACCCTAGGCTGTTGCACAATGGTAACATTTCCCAGTGGTGCATTTCTCAGAAGGCTTCTTTTTTTTGTATTTAAATGAAGGCTTTATTTTTTTCAATTACTGTGGATATTCAATATTACTTTATATTAGTTGCTGGTGATTAGACACATATAATTTATGAAGTAATACCACCGATAATTCTAGTACCCACTTGGCACCATGCATAGTTATTGCAATATTATTGACTATATCCTAGGCTGTACTTTACATCCCTGTGATTACTTTGTGACTACCAACCTGTACTTCTTAATCCCTTCACCTTTTCACCCAGCCGCCCAAACCCCCTCCCAGCTGGCACCCCTATATTCATTGCAGTGTTATTCACAACAGCCGAGAGATAAAAGCAACCTAAGTGCCCATCAGTAAATGATTGGATACAGAAGATGTGGTACATTTACACAGTGAAATATTACTCAGTCATAAAAAAGAATGAAATCTTACCATTTGCGACAACAGTGATGGAGCTCGAGGGTATTATGCTAAACAAGGAAGTCAGACAGAACGGATTTCCATCAATAAGTGATGCATAACTGCAGGTACAAGTGGAGTAAAGATAATCTGGTCATATGTAAACCCAATCCCGAAATCATGAGTACTGACTCTTCACGCGGGCCGGGGTCTCCTGAGGACTACACTCCACCAACTTGGCGAGATCCCCTCCTGGAAGCCTGAATAAGGTCCTATCAGATTAATTCTTGAACCTCAGGAAAGGCCCAAGAAGGGCAGAACATGGAAGGGATGTCTGTCTCTGTCATCTGAACATGAGATTTCAAGTCTTCTGGTCCAACATCTAGAATTACATCAATGGTTCCTTCTTGTTGATCTCACATGCACCAGAACTGTAGTTCCTTACAACAAATCAAGAAAAATATGAGGTGCAGTCGTGTCTTTAAGGAACTTACCATCATGTGGAATTTGTATGGATGGAGCAGCGTCTTAGTCTTAGAAGAGACCTTGGAAATGGTCTAATTCTGTGGTTCTCAAAGTTTCGCCTGCGTCACAATCACCTGGAGATCCAATAGAACACAGATTTCTGGTCCTTCCGTCCTTCCCTCCCTCTCTGTCTCCAACTACCCTATTTTCAAATACACCTAGATCTCCCCACACTTTCTTAGCTCCTGTTGCCTCTTCAAGCCTTGTCCAGCCTGGGCAGGGGATACGCCACAGGAACAAAACAGAATACATCACTTTATAACCATCACACCTATGAGAGTCTCCCAAGGCAAGAAGAATCCCGAGCCTCGATGGATGACCTGCTTATTTACAGAAACTGTGTTGTTACCGTCCTGCGGAGAATTGACTTCGTCATAGCCACTAAACAAATGATCGCAAAATAATTGAGACCCCGTGATTCTTACTGAACTTCCAGTATTTTCTCTCTGGGGAAAATTGAAAACACTATCTCTTGTGGTGAGGGAAACTGAGTGACAACTTCCCATTCTGAGTTAGGAGGCTTTCAATTCTGTACTCAAATTAAACCTCTATGATGACCCGCTATCACCCAAGCTACCATTGATTTCCTTTGCCTTCCAAGCACGCAACACGTACAACCTTTGTGTTCATCCAAGGGTGGAAAAGCTTATGTGGAAGCAAGATCGTCTCTGGAAACCTGTTGGCATGCTAGCTGGGACCTGCAGACCCTTCGGTGACCACTGGCCTGTCCGTGAAGAAACGATGATCCAGAGGAAGCCCGAGTTCACTGTCAGTGTTCACCGAGGGTCGTGAGGCCGTGCGATGATTCAGGGCAGAGGAGTCAGATATACTCACTACATCCCGTGACTGGAGTTGTAGTTAGGATACAGGAAAGGGGCGTGGAAGAAGACTTGGTTGCTCAGAGAACTGGGGTGCCGTGAGAAGAAGGGTAGGACCACGATGGATGAGACCCCTCCTCCCCAGCCCATGTAACGTCAGCGGCTGCAGACTAATCGGCATCAGCGTCTAGAGGAAACATGAATCACCCCAATATTGGCAGTTATGGCAACAGAGACGATGAAACCTGAGAAGAACCTAAAGGCCATGTGGCCAAAAAACAATGTCTGCAACAGGTAAAAACTGACAAAAGGGATTCGCTCTCATGGATGTCGAACCCTGGCTCCTGATGGCATACAGACTCACCAGGTTTCTACATATGTATGGATGGATATAGTCAAATCACACACTATTAATACGTGCTGTTTTCCATGTAATAATTATACCTCAATAAATCCACAAAGAAGGAAGGAAAAGGGCACAGACATAAACAAGGAAAGTAACTTATTTTGTTTACTGGAGGTACTTTCTTCATCTAAAGACACAAATGCATGCAGTCCCTCTCAGTGGATAGCTCCCAGGGGACCACTCAGTTCCATGAAAGCTGAAGTATAATGAGCACCAGGCCTCGTCTCAATCTCTCCCCCAAACCACTGGACAGGATTTTCTTACAGGAAAAGAATCCTCTTGCCTCTTTTGACATTGGGTTGAAATATTAAAGATAAAGTATGCCTAGAGAGAGAGATATTTAATTCTCCAGTCCCGTCAGGAAAGGAAGACAGGCACCTCACGACACAGTGTGATTTATAGCAACCAGAACATGAGAAAGTACACTGTCTTCTTTTCAGAGTCAAAGCCCTTCCAATTAACAGGGAGCAGGCTTGCTTTTGAAGAGCCGAGAAGTGGAGGGGATGATCCGGACACCCTGTGCCTGCGTGGGGAGCTGTGCTGTTCGTGGTTTCAGAAGCCAGGACAGTCACAGCCGAGAGAGAGTGACCGAAACAATGGCAGATCCTCATCAATCCAAGCCCACCGCCATGCTCTTTCTCAAGCTGAAGATAAAGGAAGCACCTTAGGTTTGAAAATGCTGCTTTGGGGTATGTAAGTCTCCTCACTCAATTAGTTCATTTGTAAGCATTTACTGAACTGTCTGTTAGATGCCAAGAACATAGAAGGGATGATAGAAATAAATAAAACACATCCTTGGTAACTTAGAACTCGTATGCTAACTGGGAAGATAGAATAATGAATAATTAAAACACAGTTTACCAGCCGGCTGGTGTGTCTCAGTGGATTGAGCGTCACCCCATGGACTGAGAGGTCCCGGTTCAATTCCCGGTCAGGGCACATGCCCGGGTTGCAGGCTCGATCCCCAGTAGGGGGCGTGCAGGAGGTGGCCCATCAATGTTTCTCTCTCACATCGATATTTCTATCTTTCTCTCCCTTCCTCTCTCCTAAAAAATCAATAAAACATATTTTAAAAACACACACACAGTTTAGCAAATGCTGAAATGGAAAATTGTACAAGGCACAGTAGGGGACATCTCTGCAGGTGGAGAAAGCCGAAAGCGCTCGGCATGTAAGAGGGCCATTGGGCTAGAAGTTCCAGGAGGAGTGGAAGTTGGGAGGATAAAGAAGATACCTGGATATATTCCAGACACAGGAAAGAACACAGGCTTAACATGTGAAGACTGAGTGTGAGTAATATGTTATGTGTGCGTTAATAAGTAACAAATAAAAATGTGACAAACACTAGAGAGTTCTGTGTGTCAAAAATAAGCCTAGTAGTGGCAGTTTTGGGGTGGGGGGGTGGTTGCTTCTTGTTGCGAAGGAAAGAGGTGCCATAAAAAGCAATGGGGAATTTGAAGGTCACCGACATGGGGAGACCAGGGCATCTGCACCAGTCAATGGGCTGAAGACCTCAGCAAACCGCCACTGTATTACAGAACGCTCATCCAAGGTGGCGGGCCAGGGACAGGACCATTCGACAACCAGGTGTCCAGCTCAGTGGCTTTATCCAGAAAGGACACTGTCCATTTCTGAAATTGCCCTTCTGACATGTTCTAGCGCTGTAGGTCTCTATTCAGTCCTTGGGCTGCCCGCAGGCCTAAGACCCCGATGAGATGATTTCAGAAGAATCTGTTCATCCGGTTTGCTGAACAGATCCCAGACACAGATAGGAACTTTATTGTTCAAAGCTGGAAAAAGTATGTGGGACCCATGAAAAGATCCTACACACAGATCGCAGATGGAGAGTGTAATACTTTCGAAGCAATGGAAGAACGTTGTTTTTAAAGTGATTTACTGCAGAAAACAGACATAGGGTTTAGACGTTAGTCTTGTCTGGTGAACAATATTAAACCCAAAGACAGCACAGTGAGATCAAAAGGCAGCTGCTAAGAGGGAGTTATAAAAAGGGAACTCGAGATCAGCAGGTAATGTTACGATTACATATGTAAAAAGGGTTTTTTAATGCATAAAACGTAAGGAAAAGAGTCCGCAGTGTAAAAACATCACATTTACAATGTGGAGAACAGTTCTGAGGAACTCACCCAAAATCAGGAGGAAAAGGAAAAATAATATCACAAAACGGGCAATGCCACCAATAGAGAACAGAGAAGAGAGATCTAACATACAGGTTCATGGTATATTTGGTGGAAAGAATGAGAGAAATAGAACAGAATCAAATACCAACAATTTAACAAAAGATACATTTCCTGAAACTGAAAAGCTGCCGATCAAAAGGCTTCAATGGCTATTACAATTCCTACTAGATACAAATGGATCTTGAACTTAAGAGTAAAATGAGGGAGATGTAATAGGTTATCTCTAACTGTCTATTTTATAAAAACAGATTAACTTCAAAATTATCGACTGAAACATTAACGCCCAAGGTAATCAACAAAATTCTAGAGGAAAAGGAATGAGACGGAAATAATCCTTCTGTACCTGTTTCAGTCACGATGCTTCTTACCGTAAGAGACAGAAGCCAGAGGAGACGGAGCAAGGCGCTCTGATTGGCAGGCTCACAACTACCCCACAGAACAGGACAGAGGCTTGTTGAGGGACGAGGACAGAGGAGGGGGATCATGCGGGAAAGACACACCCACAGCCGCCACATCCCACTCTATTCCCTGTGACCTCACACTCAGCTGCCCTTGCCCATTATGTTCACGTCCAAAAACTGCTCCCAACTAACATGGTGCTGTAATCTAAGATCTGATCAAGCCCCCCACACGCCTCTCCCCAGAGGAAGACAAATCAGCATCGTGTCTGGTCGCTGCATCCACCTGTCCACCCAGTATCTCTGGGAGACATGCCTCCCTTTCACCGACGGCCATATGCAGGACCCCCAGAGTCCTACCACTGAGGCTACAGGTGTTGTCACTTCTGGCAAGAGAGAACATAGGACTGACACAGGGGTAACTGATTTAGCAAAGGGAAGGAGAGACACCGACCTCAGCGGTCACTGGGCCAGAACCCTCCCGTTGCTGAGCCACAGAAAAGTCCCAAGCCTGATCGTGAGACGGGTTTCTCAGTCAGCAAATTGGGAGGCCTGCCTTTGGCCATCTTAGCCATCATCTTTCATGCAGCTTATGACAAGGGTACAAAGGAGAACTGGTGACAGCACCCGCGTAGCGGGCCAGGTCCTGTTGGATTTTTCAGGCTTGGAGTTTCTCTCATTATATAATGTCCTTAAAACTTAGTTAAGCGTTGAGCAATTTGATTTCTGAAACTCCGTATCACCAACCTCGTCTTAATGAGTGCCACCATCTCTGAATCCAGGGCCTACCTGTGCTGTTTCTGGCTCTTGGGAACAGGCCAAAGTCATCTGCCCATCAAGACTTGGACCAAACTTTGTATCTTCATTCTTGGCCACAGCCTCTGACCATCGCCAATGGCTGAGTCAGAGCTACTGGGCAGGGCGGACTTCAATCCTGATAAATACTATGCAGCCAAGGCCTTTGGGAGGGACTTGGTGTACCTTCCAGGGTTGCATTCTTTTTTTTTTTCTTTATTGGTTTTAGAAAGAGAGGAAGGGAGAGAGAAAAACATCGATGAGAGAGAACATCAACTGGCTGCCTCCTGCATGCCCCCTACTGGGGATTTGGCCCACAGTCTGGGCATGTGCCCTGACCAGGAATCGAACTGGCGACCTCTTGGTGCCTGGGTCGACGCTCCACCACGGAGCCACACTGGCTGGACCGGGGCTGCATTCTTCTACTTCAATGACTTTCTGTGTAGGCAGCTTCTAGGGTGGTCCCTGATGACCACGACTTCCTGGAATCACACCCACCCACTGCGTTCAGCACGGGCTCACGGAGTGGCTTCTAGGATATGTGGTTATAAAAGGACTGTGGTCCCTGACTTGGGCACTGGCTCTCTGCTCTTTCCCTGGCCATTCACCGTGGGAAAAGTCAGCTACCATGTTGCGAGGCAACTCAGTGCCAAGGGGCCCAGCCGGCCAATCACAGGAGACAGCTTGGAGGCAAAGACCCCTGGCACCCCAAGTACAGCCTCAGGAGAGAGCACAGCTCCAGCCAACAACTGCATTGTAGCTTGATTTTTCCGTGACTGTGGCCTGTGAGAGACTCTAGGTCAGAGGTTCGATTATGCGCTGGAATTCCTACCGCCCAGAAAATGGGAGCTAACACCTATGTGTTGTTTTAAGCTGCTAAGTTTTGGGGTAATTTGTTATTCAACAATAGATAACGTGTACCATTTCCCGCCCCTGCCTGCTTTGCATTGACTTCAGTTGGATGCACAGGGTCCGCCAGGGCGCAGGAGGGTTTGACGGGCCACTGTCGCAGACAGCTGGCCGCAGCAGAGGGGCCCCTCCGCCACGTTGAAGGGTGCTCCTTTCCTGTTTTCAGACAGGAAGCTGGGACCAAAACATGATCCTTTGTTGAGAAAATCTACTAGTCTGCCAGAAACAAAGCCAGGCAGTTCCAACTTTCTGACACCTTTCGGAAGCTCTAATTTCAACAGGCCCCGGGAATAAGTCCTCGCAGAGAGGGCTCCATCCCTGCAGGTAACCGTTTAACCAGTCACTTCACTACTGAATAATAAACACTGCCAAATCCCCAGCAAGAACCGGGGGCATCCCACCACCTTGGAAACCACCTCAACTTAGCCAGTTCCCCGTTAGGGTTTAGTGACACACACAGACCAGCATGAAAGGGAAAACAAGAGAGAGTTTTTTAACTGAGACATATGGGAGATTCTGTGGATAAACCTTTAGGTACAGTTACATTCAGGGGCCCAAGTGATGACATCAGACACCAGAACTCCCTCCAGCTGTCTCCCACCTTGACCCTGCTTGGCTTAACAGGCAGTCGCACCAGGCAGCAGTCACGATGACCTCCCCACTGCTCCTATTAACACGCTTCTCAGTGTAACAGTCTCAGGGAGCAGAACTCTGCTCCCCCAGCAATCATATAGCAATCCCTGTGGTTACGGATGGCGTTCTCAGGAAGGGATAACAAGAGAAAGTCCCCAAAGGCCCTTGAGGAAGGGGTTGGGAAGTGTGGCGGGCAGACAGAAAGGGTAACACTCCACTGTTGCTCCTCCAAGTGTGTGGCTCGTGGACCAGCCAAGGCAGCATCACTGGGGCGCATGTTAGAACCAGAAATGCAACATTGCCGCCTCGGCCCAGCCCTTCTCACCCACACTCTGCATTTGACAAGCTCCCGGGTGATTCATTCGTGCCCTACAGACCAGGGTGCTTCCTTCATATCACCCAAGTGGCCGTCTAAATGAGAACACAGTGGAGAAACATTTCTATGCCAGAATTAAAATGTATATCTATCCTGCCTGGAAGAAGACATTCAAAAATGTCATCCAGGATGAATCCAAGAATGGAGAGGCTGAGAATTAAAAGGGCAAGTTGTAAGCATTCAAACCGTTGAAAATAGAATTATGAGTAACAGGATGTCTTGGTTGAGCTGCAGATTTACCCCAGGAGGCTCAGCTTCCTCATCTCCAAAAGAAAGGAGAGCTCTGGCCGGTTTGGCTCAGCGGTTGGGGCGCTGGCCTGTGGACCAGGGAGTCCTGGGTTCAATTCTGGTCAAGGGCACGGTACCTCGGTTGTGGTTTGGTCCCCAGCCCTGGTCGGGGTTGTGCGAGAGGCAACCAATCCATGTGTTTCTCTCACATCGATGTTTCTCTCTCTCTCTACTCCCCTCCTCCCCTCCCACTCTATCTGAAGATAAATGGAGAAATATCCTCAAGTGAGGATTAGAAATAAATAAATAAATAAATAAATAAATAAATAAATAAATAAATAAATGAAAGGGGAGTTTCTATCAGAGTTCTCAGCCCTGGCTGCCCATTAGAATCGCCTGGGAGGTCCTACAAACACCACTGACAGGCCCCATCCAAGCCGATTGAACCAGAATCTCCAGTGATGAGGCCTGGGCTGCCTTAAGTCCAGGTAGTTCTAACATGAGTCTATGTTTTCAATAAAGTCACAACCAGGGCAGTGTTCCAGGAAAGGCTAAGAACCAACTGTAGCACAGTTTAAAGGCTCCTCGGACCCACCACCCCTAAGCTGTAGCTGGTCTTCACGGCCGAGTGGAAGGGCAGGATCTTTCTCCCTTTACAGTCCTTCATGTTCTCTAAGCAGTTCATCGCATACTAAGGGGCAAGGTTTTTCTCAGGCGCTCAGTGAGTTGCTTCATGCAATTTGGGGTAGAAGCTGAGACCTTCCTCTAGTCTAAGTGTTGGGTGGCATCAGAGAGGTGAAGGTGCTCCATATAAAAAAGGAAAACTTTGGAGATCTTTGGATCTCCCAAGAAAACTTTGGAGCGTAGAGAGACAATCCAGAAAGGGTGAAGGGAAGAACAGAAATGGGGAAAGCAAGGCGAGGAGGGCTGTGGGGTGACTCCTCTACGTGAGCCCCACATTTTATTGAAATTACAACATGGCTGCTGTGAGTGGATTTTTTGTGGAGACCTAGAGAGGGGATACAGTTTATGATGACGGGGAGGCAGGGAGAACAGATATCTGCAGATGAAGTTATTGGACTCAGAGGAGCCTAGGCTGGGACCTGCAGAGGCACACTGGGGAGAGAGCAAAACTAACTGGCGTCCATGGCAATCACATCCAGATCTGCAAGGGCAATGGGTCCTAGGTGACAACTGCCTGTACCTCCTCTCCTCTCTGGGTAAGCTCATCTGGGCTCTACGCAGCTCCCTTCACACCAGCACTTTCTTTTCATGTGGCCACCACTGAGATGGATCTGGGGATACAGTGAAAAGCAAAACTAGACAGGTCATGGAGCTTAATGTCGAGTGCTGAGGGTAGATATCAATCGAATCATAGCAGTGTTAAGTTTAAAACTACAAATTCAGGTAAGTGCTATAAAGGAAAGGAATATGGTTCGATGAGAGCAGATAACAAAGGAATTCATGATGAACAACGTGGTCAGAGAAGGTCGTCATGAGAGAATGATGCTTGAGTTGAGATCAGAGTGAGGTGTGAGGGCATGCTGTGGAGTTTGGTGTTCATCACAAGATCACTAGGAAGCCACTGGACATTTCTAAGAAGAAGGTGGAAAGATCACTTTGCAGTGTGGAGAAGAGGGTGAGGGCTCAGAGTAGATGCGGCAAGACTAATTAGGAGTCCAGCCAAGAGTGATGGTGGCTTGGATCCCAGCAGTGGCAGTGGAGATAGAAAGATGTGATTGGGATACTTAGTAGGTAAAACTGGCAGGACTTGGGGCCAGATCCAGGATGAGCGGTCAGGGAGAATGTGGTTCCCGAGCTTCTGGCTAGCATCATGGAAGGGATGGTGTGCACTTCAGAGGTAAACAAGATGTCTATGAACCTGACATCAGATGACTTCTCCTGTCATACCATCTCCATTTAGAAGTTCAAAGTAAGCAAGCCAGCAAGTCAGATCAAGGAAGTAAACCCCCAGGAGCCACGTTTTGTCCTTTCTTTGCATATCGTACCCCTCAGATAGCACCTGACCTACATCCCTCAGACTGTGATGGTTTGAAGGCCAGCCCTGCACCACCTGGAAAGCTATAAATACTTGCTTATGGGGTAAAGCTTTCTAGTCTGTTTACTACATCATGGCCCTTTTGTCCTCTGACAGTTGGTCAGGCAGAGAAAGGGAAGCCAGTATGTAAGTCTCTCTGTCTCACTTGTAAGGGCATAAAGTCCCTACTCGGGCCACCAGAGGAAAGCAGAATAATGCTGGTGCTGCTTCCTAACATTCCTACTGTGGACCCTCACAGGACTCTCCCCGACCTGGTGATGCAGTTGAGGTTGTGGTGTTAGAGTGTGCAGTGGAGTTGACTCCACTGATCATGCTTCCTTCTGGAAATATTTTCCTCACTTGAGGACTACTACTCTGCTGATTTTTCTCCTACATCACGAGCTGCTTCTTCTAAATCTTCTCTGATGGCTCCCATCTATCTTCTTAACCTTTCTAACGGGAAGTTACCGAAGGCCAAGTCCTTGGGCCACTTTTCTTCTCCCTCATTTAGTCCCTGCTGATTCAGTTCAGTCCTGTGACCCCAAACATTACCGATACCCGGATCACTCTCTGGTCCTTGTCTCCAGCCTCAACATCTCCCTTAGTTACCTAGCTGCTTTTATCCCACACCTCCATTTTTATAGTAAGCCTAATATAAAACCTGAAAGTTTATATTAAAAACCTAAACAGTTGAAATCTGAACCCTGATGTCTTGCCAGCCCTCTTCCACTGTTTCTCCACCGGTCTCCACATCTCAGTTCATAGTAGCACCATTCACCCATGTGTACGACACCCAGCATCCTCATCCTCTAAGCATATAGTTTATGAGCAATTACTATCAGCTCTGCCTTCAAGGTATATCGTGAATCCAATGCCTTCTCTTCAGATACCACCAGTACCATCCTGACCAATGGACCATCCTGTCCACCAGTACCATCCTGACCAATGGACCATCCTGTCCACCAGTACCATCCTGACCAATGGACCATCCTGTCCACCAGTACCATCCTGACCAATGGACCATCCTGTCCACCAGTACCATCCTGACCAATGGACCATTAAGTCCAAGTCTTCCTTGGACTCCTGCGATGGCCTCCTAAATGAACTCTGTTCCTATTCCTGTGTGCTCTCCGCTCTTCACGCAGAGACGAGAGGGATCCATCTAAAACGTGAACCAGACTCTGTCACTCCTTCCTTTTCACTCTCCAGTGGGTCTCACACAGTGTTTCTTCCTCCCGTGGGGTCCAGCTGCCTCCACGGCTTCGTCCAGACCTCTGCTTCAAACCACCTCCTCAAAGAGGCCTCCTAACTATCTTTAAACAATACTCAACCCTCATCACCATTTATCATCTTATTCTGCTTTATTTTTTCTTCAGAGCCTGTATCCACTATTTGGCGTAATGGTTTCCAACTATTTAAATTTTTGTGAGTCTCTCCTATAAAAATGTAAGATCATAGGACAGGGACTAAGCTTACCACATTTGTTGCTGTATCTTCAGTATCTGGTATGATGACTAGTACATAGTAAGTGCTCAATAAACATTTGGTGCTCAACTGGTATGACTCAGTGGTTGAGCATCGACTCATGCACCGAAAGGTCGTCGGTTCAATTCCTGGTCAGGGCACATGCCCAGGTTGTGGGCTTGATTCCTGGTGGTGGGCACGCAGGAGGCGGCCAATCGATGTTTCCCTCTCATTGGTGTTTCTATCTCTCTCGCCCTCTCCCTTCCTCTCTAAAAAATAATAATAACAATACAAATAAACAAACATTTGTTGAATAGTTAAATGAGTGAATGAATGACGGGTTCCATTTTAAGAAGGTTGAAGGAAGACGTACCTGTGGGGCCCGAAGAGCACACAGGGAAACACTGGCCATCCAGAAGTGTCACCTGAGATTTGGAGCAAGTCCAGAAAAGTGGGGGTGGGGCAGGCAGGCTGGGGACTAGAAAAGCAAGCTGCAATTTCAAAAAAAGAGGAAGAATTTACAGTGCCTTGTTGGAAAGAAAGAGGGTAAAACAAGAACAAAGAATGAGGCTAGAAGGCTCAAATACTTCGTGACTCCCTGAAGTGGGAGTGGGTATAATGTAACCAAGAGGAAGACGTTCTAAAGGGTGAGCCGCGTTAGGGAAAAGCAGCGGGAGAACGATGCGAAAGAGTAAGAAGCGACTCTATTGTGTTTACGAAAAGCCGTGGCGTCCTTCGCTGGATGTCTGTGTACATGGTTTCCGCTTTCCTGCTGGTGGGAAGATCTGCAAATACTGTGCGT
The DNA here is from genome assembly GCA_030848825.1 of Tadarida brasiliensis. NCBI lineage: Eukaryota > Metazoa > Chordata > Mammalia > Chiroptera > Molossidae > Tadarida > Tadarida brasiliensis. The sequence continues at coordinate 16,627,632 of CM061273.1, forward strand.
CCCCAATGGAAACGCGTTTTGCAATTTTTGAAAAGCCCGTGAGAAGTGAATGCGATAATAGATGTGAAAAGTAGAAAGAGTTCTGCAAATGAAAGGCATTGTCCTGAGAAGAATGCGAAGCGACGCGGCCAAGCTGTGAGAGTTAACTTTGGGAGCCGGCTCAGACTTCCACGTGGCCCGGAATCCAGGGCAGTGCGGAGCCCAGACACCCACTGTCGCAGGCCTGAGGCCGTCAGTGACGACCTGCTGAGTAGCTGCCGCTAGTGGGAGGTGGACAACGATGAAGGACACACACTGCCTGGAGAACCCTTGGCCCTTCAGAACGCTTAGAACTAATGGAGCTTAAAATATAATGTCTTTTCTTTGCCATCTCGCCTACCCAGAGGTCACCACTTTGGCAACACTGACGGTGAACCATGCAGGTGAGCAGACGAAAACCGGTGGAGGAGAGATGCGACGGAGAAAGAGCCTCAACAGGGATGTCGTGTTCCTGAACAACCAGAAAATAACAGTGACCGCCCCTGCCAGAGGATGGCTTCCACCCTCGACCTAAACGCCCTCCTCCTAGCCAACAGGATAAAGCTGTCTTTCCCGCCTTCTCGCCAGGTTTTGGCACTGAAGTCTGGAAGGCACAGCCTGCAGCCCTGCTGGAGATGTAGCTTCAAAGAGCCTCAGAAGTGGCAAAGGCACTTTGCAGGGACATTCTTTGAGGCCGGCTCTGAAACCCTGCAATGCCCAAGTCCACATCCGTGCGCTTCGTCCATTCTGTGCATCTTCAATTTTTTTTCCTTATTGATTTGAGAGAGAGAGGAAGGGTGAGGGACAGATAGAAACATCGATGAGAACGAACATCGATTGGCTGCCTCCTGCATGCCCCCCACTGGGCATTTGGCCCACAGCCTGGGCATGTGCCCTGACCGGGAATGGAACCAGCGACCTCTTGGTGCATGGGTCGATGTTCCACCACTGAGCCACACCAGCTGGCCATCCTGTGCATCTTTAGAGTGACTGGGAGACTGAGCTGTGCCACAGCCCCAGTCCTGCTGCTCTCCACACTGCAGGGAAGGGGCCACCCTTCCAGCTGACACAGAGCACTCCTGGCCTGGGCCCAGGGTTGGAACAACCTGAGAAGGCCCAGCCTTTGTTGTTCATCAGAACTTTCCTTTCTTCCTCTTGTGTTTTAAAAGCAGTGCCCTGGGCAGCCTCTCTCAGACATGGCGTGAGCTCTGCGCCCTCACTGTCCTCGCCTACGTCCCGATGCACGTGCCTCTCCCCCCTGCAGCTTGTGCAGACTCGGCCTCCCCACCACCGGCAGAGGCGGGACTGGGCGAAGCTGCTCTCTGAAGGGACACTGCATGACCCTGTGTCCTCATTCAACCCTCCGGCCAACACCACAGGCCCAGCCCCACCCTAGGTCGCTTTCCCAAGCCTGACACCTTCTCTAGACACGTTCCAAAGATGAGCAAGTGAAACGGCAGTCAAACCTCCACTTGGGTCCTGAAACAACACTGGCTGCTTTCTCTGCGTGTTGCACCGCGAGTGCAGAGGCTTCCCTGAGTGTGGACCCGGGAAGATGTCCCCTTTGTCCGCGCTCGCTCTCTCCTGGAGACTTACCAGACAGCTCTCCAGGGCTGCAAACACTGGATGAAAAGGGCAGCGTTCACTCCTGCTGCAAAGGGTGTGTAGTCTGTCACGTGTCCAGGGCCGAGGAGAGGGAGGATCGTGTTGGTTCCACTTTCTCTCAATATCTCAGCAGTTTGGCACCTGTATCAGTCATAACGAGTTAGGTTATGCTGCAGTAACAAGACTCCCCAGGTTTCATTAGTTTCAAACAATAAAGGTGTATTTCTTGCTCATGCTGCACGTCCACTGAAGATGTGCAGGGCTCAGCTCACTGGAGTCTCAGGGACACAGACTGATGGAGGAGCCACTGTATGGAGCTTTCTGAGTTACCGTATCAGAAGGTAAAGGGATCTAGAGAAGGTCTCATATCGGCAATGAAGTGTTGCAGTGTTAAAGAGACATGTCACTTCTGTTCACTGTGCATTGGTCAGAACTAGTCATTTAGATGCACTCACTCACGGGGGTCGGAGGGAGGGGGCAGGAAGTGTGATCCCACCACACTCCGCAAAGTGCAGGGAACCAGAAATATTTGGCCAACAGCACCGATGATGACCACAATTACATGGAGTTAGGAAGCCAGCTCCTGGGTGCCTGGCTCTCCAGGAAAGTGACAACCCCTCACTGCAAACTCAGGAGCAGACTTTCATCCTTTGCTATTAAAATGGAAAGGCTCTGTGATGATCCCCGTGGGAGAGTCCAGAGAGGAAATGTGGCCAGAGGGTCTCCTGCAGGAAAGATTTTGTTACCCTCTGGTGACATTTATCGAGCGACAACATTTACCATGATGGATGGCTCCTGGAAGCATGACAATTTAAATGTTTATTGATCGCATGGTATGCTGGACAGGACCCAGGAGATGCTCCGAACTGGGCACAGAGCCAGGATGGCCAGCTGCGCTGCATAAAGGAGGGTCGACAGATGCCGCAGAAGCCAGAACACTAGGGCAGGACACACGGGAAGCCTTCAAGTTCAAATCTCCCCTCCTGAAGGCCAGGCTGTCTCAGCCCAGAAGGATGTGCCTTGTCATTGGTTCTTCTCTGGTCCTTTAAATTAACACTGGGGGTTTCTTCCTGGCTCGCTTTTCAATTGTGTGATGAATATCAGTGGTCACAGGCACAAAGCCCCTGTCCGGAGTCTCCCTGGCATACTTGCCCGGAGCCCAGTCTCCCTCCATGCTCCCTTCTCCCCAGAGCCTCCCGGGAACAGAACCCCAGTTCTAGATCAGCTCTGGTGGAATTCTCTCTACGTTCTGAGCAACGCCGAAGACCGAGGGAGCTGAAGCATGACTTAACAGCTAGGCAGGTGCAGTGACGCAGGGAGTCTGAGGCCATGCGGGCTTCGGGAGGGGAAAACCAGGAGTTCTGCAGGTGTGTGAGACCCCTGGGAGGAGCGGCTGTGACTGGGCAAACACAACGCAAGGACTCAAAGAGAGATGTTGAGAGAGACTCACACGAGGATAAGTTGGCATCACAGATTGGACTCCTAGGAACCAGTTTGTATTGGGGACATGGACAGAGAGGGGAGCAGCTTGCCTTGCCCAAGATCCAATAGTAGTAATGGGAAGAACAGGGCACGATCTCAGGACTCCTGGCCCATGTCCTCTGCGTTGCGGCCGAACTGAGCAGTGATGCTGTCACTCCAGGAAGCCACGTCCGGTTTGACTTGTAATCAGAGATGTGCCAGGGGGCAAGCAGCTCAGAGGTCACTGCTCCGGTTCATAAGGATTCTGAAGAAAGAGGCTCCAGGTCCCCAGAGTCAGGGAGGAACAAAGCTAAAATGCAAGTTATTCCTTCCATAAGATTAATCCTACTTTTATTTGTTATTCAGCATCTCGAGGGAGCTTCAGCTGAAATTGGCCTTTCATTGCTTGCGTATGGTTGACAATAAAAAGTTAAGTCACAAATTTGGACCATAAAAACATTTTTCTTCAATATTATATGTTTAAGGACTCTTGGAATTGTAAGCGGCACACACAACTTAAAATGGATTAAGTAGGAAAAGAGAAAATTACTGGCCAGATAACGGAAAAGGCAAGGATGTAGCTTGACCAGGGTATCAACCCAATTGCTGGCATCAGGAACATCTCTTTTGGAACCACTCACAAACTTATTTTCTTTAATCTGGGCTTTTCTTTCCTTTCTTTCCCCTTTGACTCCAACTGGCCTCACCCAGCACCCTGATGCACCCACCTCTCTCTCCCTTGCTTAATCATTAGGCCCTCAGGACAGTGAGGTCTGGTCAGCATCCAGTGGTCTCAGAAACAAAGTCCGGGGTCTATTGACTATTGAGACAGAGCTGTCAATCAAACTAAACATAATCTCTTGGCCTCAGTTGTGTTTTAACTATGGACCCAGGACAGCGGAACGATCCCACAGAACAAATCCTTGCGAAATGGGACAAAGCAACTCCGTGGCTGACATCAGGGCCAAATGCAGTGATCAGTTCCCCCTACCCTAGCACCAACCAACCAGCAGAGACCACGACCCTAACTCTACTAGTCACCGCAATTAATGATTTTTCCTATGTAATCCATCCGCTGGAAGCCATCCGGGAGCCTGGTCTTTAAGCATTAGCTACCTGGAACTGTGCATGGGGCCGTGTCCTTAGCAAGTCCTTACTTTCTGAGCTGCAAATTCCTGTTCGTGTCTTATTGGGCTTTGATGCGCTCAGGCAAATGGACCCCTTCAGGCCGGTAGCAATTTTGGCATCCAACGTGGGGCCTCCCTTTTGCCTGTGGAATCAGAGACCCCTGGCCCAGGGCTGCCACCGGGCCCTGCCTAGCAGCTGCCCAGACCTGTTGCCTTGGAGGTGGAGGCCGGACAGCGGCCTATGACCAGGCACCCCTGACCTATGGTGCTTTTGTTTGCAACATAAGGAAACAAGGAATTGAAAAAGCCTAAATCTGAAATTTACTCTAGTTTTGGAAATTGAAGATTTTTTTTTTTTTTTTGGTAAGGTTTTGCAGGTGATGGCCCCAAGAAAATCATCCTCTTCTAAGGCTCAGGGGAAACCTGATGGGAACAGGGAGGGAACCAGTTCCTGAGAATCCTGTCTGTCTGGCCTCTCTCTCCCGGGCTCCGAGCAACACGGTGAGAACCAAGAGGGAGGAATCTTACTCGTCTGGTCTCTCTCTTCAGACTCGGGGACACTCGGTGGGAAGCAAGAGCGCCAGGTCTTGTTCGTCAGTCTGCTTGAGGCTGTATTTGTTACTGGTTAGGTCTGCGCTTCGTTTTATGGGAAAAGGGCCAATTCTGTCTGCATTTCAGCTGGGCTGGTGGAGTGGGCAGCCCTCCCGGCCTGACTCCAGGCAGCTGCCCGCCCATCCGGACCGCACTGCGCGGGGAGGCCCAGCAGGAGCGCGGAGCCCCAGCCCCAGCCCCTCTGCTGTCTCCTCTGTGTGTCGGACTCGTCGCCAAACTTGAGCAAGAAACAGGGGTTATTGAGTTGTTAGATCTTACAACTGTTTGTTCCCGGGTTATTCTTTTATGTAAACTGTTTAACCCTAGGACTTATTTAACATGGCTCGAGCTAAAAATAAGTAATTACTTTGATTGATGAAGACCTTGGTAACATGAGTAATTCCGTCTCGGTACCCCATGCAGCTCTCTGGGCTGTATCTTACAGAATTGGAGTACATTTAGCTGAGAGGGAGGAAGAGAAAATTGGGCTAAATTAAGCAGATATTAATGGGGTTAAAACCAAGGTTTTCGTACAGCACTACCAAAGGCTAAATCAACTCTCTGATGCCTCCCTAAGATTAAAGGGTCCCAAACAAGCCTGCTCTATTGATCCCAGCATCGGAAAGTTTAAAAGACTGGAGGAAAAAATTATAATGAGAAACCTGACCAGCATTTGCTTGGGGCAATAGTCAGACTGGTTAAATCTACTTAAAGTTTAATAACAGGACCAGGGTCCCTTGGTTTGCTCTCCCGGGAACCCCAAAGCCTCTTTGCTCAAGAGGGGGTGAAATGGTCAGGGGATAGAAAAGCAAACTTCCCAGGACGCCTTGATACAGGGATTTCTGAACTGTGGTACCAAAACCCATTGGTGAAGCCCTGCTCAGACCACAATGAAAGGATATGGAAATGTAGAGATTGCTAAGATTAGGGTACTTGGATTGTTTAAACAGGCTTTATGTTAAAATGATGTCAACTTCAATGGACTGCATCCCTTTTCTGAGGTTGTATTGTAGAAATAGACCTTGTGTCCTGGGGAACTGGGACATGGAGGCTGACCGTTTCCTTTCAGCTATCGGAGGAAAGACTAGAAGGTCTTTGCACCCTCTTGGATCCATAGAATTATTTAATAATGCCAGAAATATTTATTGTTTGTCCCAGTTGAAACCTGACAAGGTATTTGAAAGGATTTAATAGCTTTCTGATCAGAAATGTGGCCAAATTGAAAACGAATGTCAGAATCTGATGGGAATTTCTATTTTGAGTCCCTCCCCTAAGCTAAAATAAAACTATATGCCTAGAGGGAAAGAAATAAATTAGAGATTACTAGTTAGGTAATCAATCTGTGATGTCGCTTCATTTACAAATCTTTATGAAACGAGTAATGCAGCCTGGAAGAAATTCAAGCTCACCTATTTTTATCATTCTCAAATTCTAAGACTGAACTAAATTTTTTTTTTTTTTTAAAAAGGGAGACTGGGGTGGTTTTTGAAAGTACAAACTGCTTCTATGGATCCAAGACATCCTTACCAAGGACAAATACAAATCGTAAGTGCTTTCTCCACAAATACTAATAAAAAAACAGACATAAAAACCCTGAGCCACCTGAACAGAGCAATTTAAATGATTTCAGCCCTTCTTTCCTAAGTCAGTCTTGCTGATGGTGCCTATCTTGTGGCTGAAAGATTTCTCTGTCTGTCTGTCTGTCTGTCCATGTGCGTTGTGGTATTTTCTACCACCAGACAGCATTGCTAATTAAATTAAAAAACAAAAAAAGAGCTCCATTAAATTGTCTTAAACAAACAAGCACTTATATGAGACTTCTCAAAAATATAGCAGAAACTAACCCAAATACTAATAGAATCACATGATCTGGGAAAGTATTTGATGTTAAAGCTGCTTTGAGATTGGTTTGGTTTGGTTAAATATGCATATCTTTAAAGTCATCAGCATTAAATAATACTTTTATTCTGCTTTTGTTTTGTTTTGTTTGGTTATTTTGTTTTAATTTTTTTACTTTATTGATTTTAGAGAGAGAGGAAAGGAGAGGGAGAGATAGAAACATTGATGAGAGAGAACATACATTGGCCGCCTCCTGCACGCCCCCCACTGGGGATCGGGCCCACAACCTGGGCATGTGCCCTGACCAGGGTGACCTCTTGGTGCATGGGTCGACACTTAACCACTGAGCCACACCGGCCGGGCCTGCTTTTGGTTATTAGTTAAATAAGTTTGTGTTATCTCTGTTGCAAAATTATCAGCAAGAAAAATAATAGTATAATAAAATCTTTATAAGTAATCTAAGCCTAATTGTTAGGAGCAAAGAAATTAAACAAATATAAATGAGATAAAAATTTTCTTTTAGGTTAACTCTTTAGCAATAATTATAGTGTACTTACATGGTTTCATAAGATTTTTGGTAACTTGAAACTTTAAAGTTTTTAAATAACAGGTAATCATTAAATGTCTAGACCATTACTTAACATAGGTTTATCTACTGTCTGCTTATTATAGAGAAACTAATGATATTTGGGCCCATTTGTAAACATGTCTTATGCCGCATTAAAAAAATTGCTCTATGAGGAAATATATTTATAAAAATTATTAAGTGTGTCCATAAATTTATTAATCTAAAGAATACTAATTGCTTCCTTTTTAGTTGTCACTGGAAATGGAGATTCCTAAGAGTTAAGATTTCTAATAAAGATGGAAGGAAACTTTTTTTAGTAATAATATATGAATATATATAAATATGGAAATACATTTTGAAGGAATTAGAAGAATGAACTCTGTCCTAGAATAAGGGAAGTTATTTCAGAATGAATAAGGAAGGACAAACTAAGAGGGACTAAGAATGTTGTGGGTCCATAAAGAAAATCTTGAGGACATTTTGTATATGATTAAGCTCTTTAAATGGGGTTGGACTCCCGTCATTTTCTGAGCTGTGTCTGGGTGGTTGTCCCTCTGAGCCTGTGTAGAAGGAGACAGTTAGTGTCTGTTTCACCTGAGAAAGCTTCCAGCCTTTCACGATTTCTCCAAAGGCTGAGCAGTTTCCTGATGAAATTCTGGAACTGCCGCTGGTCCTGACAGTTTATTTTTGAGAAACCTGAGTCTGGATGTTTGAATCCCAGAAGTATCAACATTATGTGGAATTGCATTTCCAGATATCTACTTGTAACTTTCTTGGAGATGGAACCAGGTCCCAGCCGTAGAGTATTTCCCTAACCCCTCCACCAGAGAAAATGATGGGAAAGAAGTAAGAACTGGCTGCTCAACGTAGTGTCCCTGCCAGCTTTGCCCTGAACCCACTTGCTGAGGAAGGGTGTATGTAGTTACACTGGACTAATCAAAGCACCATCTGGCTATTCATTTTGTTGTTGTTGTTAATTCACATCCAATCATATTATTTCCCACTTATATTTAGAGAGGGCAGGGGAGCGAGGGGAAGAGAGAAACATCCATGAGAGAGACACGTGGATTGATTGCCTCGTGCACCCGCCCTGGGGCCCAGATGGACCCAGCAGCCCAGGTACGTGCCCTTGACCGGAAATCGAACCAGATGACCTTTGGCGTGTGAGCTAATGCTCTGACCACTGAGAACAATTGCCCAGGGCTTATCTAGTCTTTATATTTACCGAGCACAATCTGGGAAAGAACTGAAAGAAAATTGTAATGTTAATTAGCACATGTGTCCCCTGGTACAACATGGTGTTATAGAAAGTGGACAGGCTTTACAGTTCTAAGAATCTGGGTTCAGATGTCAGTGCTGTGATTCATGAGTTCTATAATATCGAACAAACTATGTAACCTCCCCAATGGAGTTTCTTCTTCTGTAAAATGTGCATAATGATCATATCTACCTCACAGAATTATTGTGAGAATTAAATGAACATATGTAGACCACAGTAGAGCTCAGTAAAGGTGAGCTCCCCTCCTCTGCTCTATTCCCCTCCTCTCCTGAAAGACTAACACTAGCAGCATTTCAGAGGTGCACATCATTCTTCATCCGAGGTGAAGAGGAACCTTATCTCACAGGTTCTCAAAATTTAAGTTGCAATAAATTACCTTGAGTACTTTCAAATGCAAATTCCCAGGTCCCAAATCCCAACCCACTGAATCATGATCTGTGCAGAACATGCTGGGAACCTGCATTGTAACATGGGCTCCAGACGACTCAGACGGAGGAGATTCACCAGCCACAGAACCATCGCCGTGTGTGTTCTACACAAAACATGCCCATCGGCCATGTTTCTCTTTCCTACGGGTATGAACCCGAAAATGAGTTTCCTCTGCTCTTGGCCACCTGGAGTGGACCCCTCTCCTTACTACACATTTTTAATTAATTAATTAATTAATTAATGTGTCTTTTCCCCCTACTACTACACTGTGAGCTCATTAGGGTTTGGAGTTTATCTACATTCCCAATGCCAAGGACATGGCCCAAAAATAGAAGACACTTAGTTGTTTGTTGAATAAATAAATGACAAAGATTTTAACCCCTGCCCTCCAAAACACCCTACATGCTATGATTTTAGTTTCGTGTAAAATACCCCAGAGGAAAATCCATGGAGTAGGAAAGAGATCAGGGATTCTGGGCTGAGCAGGGAGGGTGAGGAATGACTAATACCAGGTCCTGGGTGTGTGGATGACAATGTTGTGGAACTATTGAGTGGTTGTCATGTGACTGATAGTCACGAAATGCGGTGAATGTACTTTATGGGGCTGGAATGTACCCTAAAAGACTCATATGGTTAAATTTGAGTTTATTAAATAAAATCTACTTTAACAGCCTTTTATTATACTTTATTTAAAATAGATTTTATTTTAACTGAATAGTGTACGGGAGAAAATGGTATATGATAAATACAGGCTTCTTTTTTACTCCATGCGAGGCTGAGTTTCTTGGGAACCACAAGTGGGTGGTGTCGGAGCCTCTTGGCCAGTTGGCAGCTGGGGCCCTGGGCTGGGCTGACCGGCCTCCGTGTTCTGCTCAGGACGCCCCCAGTGGGACGCCAGCTCTTGGCCGCTGGCCGCCCACCTCTGAGTCTGGGCACACACCAAAGATGGCCCTCAGGGGAAGCTGACTCCTGGCTTCCAGGAAGGACAGGAGTCGAAGGCCAGAAACTTTCTCCCTGGCGGTGTTGGAGTTTCCTGAGGCCAAAACACACCTTCCAGGATTCTCCAGCTCAACACTGCCTTCCTGACCTCCCACCTGCCAAATGTTTCAGTTAATAAAGAGATCAGTTGGGGTCTCCCATGGGGCCACCCCATTAGTTCCCAGGTTGAGAGCACATTCGCACTTAAGACGGTTTCTCTCTGTGTTTGCAGGGTCTGCGTCTGCACTAAACGGTATTGTTAAGAGAAGAGCAGCTGGGCCCTCCTGGGCTGGGCCAGGGCAGGGCGCGAAGGTGGACGGGGAGTTTCAGAAGAGGCAGACGGGGAAGTGCTTGACGTGGGAGGACCACTGGGCTTCCAGCTGGAAGGACTGCACGTCCTTCCACTCCACGCCATCGATCAGAACCCGCTGCACATTCCGCTGGTGCTCGGCCGTGCACACCAGGCGGCTGATGCCCTCGATGCACTGCCTTTGGGACTCCACATCCTTCTCCCCGGTTTTCTTGGGCAAATCCATCACCTTGCTGTCCTTGTCCTTGGTGACCACGGTCATGGACATGGTGGGCGTGGCTTTGGCCTCACCCCTGCTGGGCAGCCTGCTGACATGGAGAGACTGGAAGGTGCCCTTGAGCGTGGTCTTGGTGGTAGGCAGGTCTTCGTCCTCCGCATCTGTGTCCCTGTCTGTGGGCGGAGCTGCCGTCCAGTAATCCACCTGCAGCTCCATCAGCTCGGTGCCGATGCCCTGGCTGGGGGAGGGATTCCCACTCACTGACGGGGAGGAGGATGCGGTGTGAGAGGGCTCTTTGGCGGCTGGAGATGTGATTGGCAGGGTGAACGAAAGCACACTGGACCATGAGGTGGCTGCATCATCTGAGTCTCCTGAGGTGGCCGAGGATGGTTCTGCTGGTTCAACCTTCACCAGCCCCAGGAAGGGAATGAACTCCTGTGAGGACTCCCCGTCGGGGCTCTCCTGCTTGTAGGTGAGCATGGCCTCCGCGATGGGCAGCTGGTAGACAAAGCTGGCCCCCATGAGGTACTGTTTGATTGTGAACGCGATGTCCTGCTTGTCCTGCTCGTTGCTCTGGGCCTCCAGCTTGGTGAACAGGTCCCGCCAGGCCCGGTCGCGGAAGAAGTTGTTGTAGTGGCAATCCACGGAGCACAGGTACCTGGCCACGGGGTGGGAACCCAGCGGGATGACCTGGAAGCACATGTAGCCCTGCAGCTCGGGCACCTTGTGGGACAGCTGCTCCACGTAGAGCTGCAGCACGGCGCTGAGGTAGTGCTGCGCCCCCGCCACCGCGATCTTCACCGGAATCCGGGGCCGGGCGTAGCGTTGGCTGTATGTCTCTATCTGCGACAGGATGGTGCTGAAGGCCACATGGAGGTCAGCCTCGGAGCAGGTGGCCACCACGGGCAGATTTTGCTGCTGCAGGACGTCCGACAGGAACTGCCCCTGCCAGTCGGAGGTGTTGACGAGGATGACATACTCAGGCAGATGGCTGTAGGGGTAGAAAATGTCATTTAGCTGATCGTACACAATCTTCCTGGGGACCTGCAGCTGGCTCCGTGGGTCTGGGCAGCTCTCGTCGTTCAGGCTGTTGGACAGCTCGTCCTGTGGCCCCGCCTGCTGCTCCTCTTGGAGGGACGTGGTGTGGCCTCCGTGGTCGACCTGCTTCCCCTCGGACGGGGTGAAGGTCTTGCTGATGAGCCTGCTGGCCAGTAGCATCTCTGAGAACATGTCCACTGTGGAGGTATCCACCTCTGGGCTGTCCTCAGGCTGTGCCAGCTGCTCCCCGGGGATAGGCGTGCTCTGTACCACTGAGTTGGAGACACTGTCGCTCGGCAGCTCGTCTCCCAGAGACCCCATCTCCACAGGCACATGGGCTGGACTTGTAGGCTCCTTCTGGCTTTGGGCACTGTGGATGCTCCCGACCTCCATCTGCAGGCTGGACTGGGACCGGCATTCTATATGTTGCCTCAGCTTGGACTTGGGGGTGCTCAGGATGCTGTCACCATCCTCCACATCTGGGCCACTGTTGTTGGCATTCTCCAGGATGACATTTACAAGGCTGAGGTCCTCCTCCATCCTGGGGACATGCTCTGCAGGATCCTGCCGGGAGTCCAGGACCTCCTCTGACACCGTGAGCCGGCCCGGCCGCGCCACCTCTTTCTGTGTGTAGTTTGCTTCTCCGGTCTTGGACGTCCTTCCGACTGTTGTCTGCCACTTTGTGTTGGGCTTCCCCAAGTCGCTGTCATCCCCATCCAGGTCCTGCCCGTGAGTGGCGTCGTCATTGGCCTCCTGCTCAGAGTAGAAACTCTCACTCTCCTCCTCCGAGGAGTTACCTGGGGCCTTGGCCTTGGGACCGGGCTGCATGGCCCTGTCCTCGAGCTCAATGGGCTGGCTGCACAGGGAGCAGATCCAGATCTCGGCCACCTTGGGGCTGGCCTCCTTGCGGCTGCTGCAGAGGCTCAACACCTGGTCTCCCTCAAGGGGTCTCTGCATCACCTCGGCCATGTGGATGGTGCCTGTGGCCAGCGTTTTGTAGGCAACCATCTTGTAACCCAAGATGGTCTGCACCTTAACGGGCTTCCTGCGCTGCAACATGATGTCCAGCTTGTTGCCTTCTCCCTTGAGGAAGTGGGGGTACTGCAGGGAGAAGGTCAGCGTCAGGTCGGTCTCCACGTCTCCACTGGAGGGCAGCACAATCGTGTGGGACCTAAGGATGCGCTTGGAACCCTGCATCTTGATGGCAATCAGTGCAGAATGCAGCTCGTGCCCAAGCTCCTTGCAGACCACCAGGTTCTTCAGAGTCAGGCTGCACAACCGGGGCACAAAGGGGGGGCTGGACACGTCCACCTCCCAGTCAGGGAACTGGTTCATGGGCCCTGGCTGGTTGAGGGTGGCAGGTGCACCGGCCAGGCATCCAGTCGGTGAACTCGCAGACCCCTGCTCCATGGAGGATTTACTTCTCTTCAGGGTAGATGATCTCTCTCCCTGGGGTGGGACAGAGGAGGGACAAGCCTTCAGAGGCAGCTCATGAACGACCTTGGTGGGATGGTCACTGCAGCTCAGACCAAAATCCCAAGCACTCAGTGACTGGTGGCAAGAGGTGGGACATGAGTGAGGGCTGGAGAGAAAAGGTGCTTGGCAGGACAAGTAGAATTGGAGGTGGGGACTGAGGAAACACTTTAGTATCTCAGGTCATTTTTTTAGTAGAGGGTAGACAGCACCTCCTTGTATTAACAGTGTCACCCCTGGGATTTCTGACTAAACATCCCCTTGTAAGCTGAGAACACAGAGGCTCCTCCTGGGGTGGGAGGGGTCAGGATATTAGGACATGTGGGATGTTCAGGGCAGCACCACTGAAATGGGAAAAGAAGGAGATGTCTTCCAGGTCCCACCATAGTGAAGAGATGGATCACCATGGTAACCGGTCCCCCTCCTGGTATGCTGTGCATTCCAGGGCTGCTCCAGCTTTAGATCTGGAGGGACCATGGTGTTGTGGTCCTCAGGGCAGCAAGTAGCAAAACAACAAACGTGACACTATCAGCCCCATGTCCTTTTGGGGAAACTTACCTACTAATCCTGATAATGTGTAAGACTGGGAGAAAGTGTGCAGGGACGGTCAGGCCCACGTGGACACTTCGGAATGGGCATTAAAAAGAGAAAGTCTGTAGACAAAGAAGGTCACTACATAATACTAAAACAATCGATCCAACAAGAAGATAGAACCAGGGTAAACAAAAATGCACACAATATAGGAGCACCTAAATATATTTTGTACCTCAACTTAATAAAGCACATGTGTGACAAACCCATAGCCAACATCATCCTCAATGGTCAAAAACTAAAAATGTTTCATTGAGAACAGGAACAAGACAGAGATGTCCACTTTCACCACTCTTATTCAACATAGTACTGGAGGTTTTAGCCACAACAATCAGGGAAGAAGAAGAAATAAAAGGCACCTACATTGAAAAGGAGGAGGTGAAACTGTCATTAATCATAGATGACATGATATTGTACAGACAGAGGCCTGAAGACCCCACTGAAAAGCTACTAGATTTAAAAAATGAATGTGGCAAATAGCAGGACACAAAATTAAGATCCAGAAACTGATGGCATTTTTATACACCTATAGTGAACCCACTGAAAAAGAAACTCAAAAACAATCCCATTTACAATAATAACAACAACAACAAAAAATTAAGATACCTAGGAATAAATTTAACCACGGAGGTAAAAGACCTGTTCTCGTAGAACTACAGGACATTGAAAAAGGAAATAGCAAAAGATATAAACAATAGAAGCAGGTACTATGTTCATGGATTGGAAGATAACATCATTAAAATGTCCATACTACCCAAAGGAACGCACAGATTTAACACTATCGCCATCAAAACACCAACAAGCCAGGCAGGTGTGGCTCAGTCGCTGAGCGTCGAACCATGGCCCACAAGATCGCAGATTCAATTCCCGGTCAGGGCACATGCCCATGTTGTAGGCCAAACCCCCAGTGGGGGTCATGCAGGAGGCTGCCATACCATGATCTTTCTCATCAATGTTTCTAGCTCTCTCTCCCTCTCTATTGCTCTCTCTCTAAAATCAATAATAATAAAAAAAAACACAAAATTTCATTGATCGAGAACAAATATTCCAATTATTTATATAGAACTCAAAAAGACCCCAAATAATTACATCAACCTTGAGAAAGAACTAAGTAAGAGGGGTCATAATACTGGGTATCAAATGACACTACTATGCCCCTGCAAACAAAACAGCCAGGTACTGGCACCAGAGTTGGTATATAGGTCAGTGGAACAGAGCAGAGAACCCAGAAATTGACCCAAGCCATTCTGCTCAATTAATATTGGACAAAGGAGGCTAGAACATGCAATGGAGTAAAGACAGTCTCTTCAATAAATGGTGGTAGTAAAATAGGAGAGATACATGCAAAAAAAAAAACAAAAAACAAAACAGAAAGAAAGAAACTGGACCACCAACTGACAACATGCACAATAATAAACTCAAAATGCACAAAAAACTTAAAAGTGCATCATGAAATTATTAAAAAAATCCTAGAAGAGTCCATAGGCATCAAAATCTCAGATACCTCATGTAGCAGAACTTTCACGGATACATTGCCAAGGGAAAGAGAAACAAAGGAAAAAATAAACAAATGGGACTATGACAAAATGAAAAGCTTCTTCACAACAAACACAAAAACAAAAAAATCAATGAAATGAAAAGGGATCCCACTGTATGGGAGAACGTATTTGCCAATAATACCTCTGAAATGGTGTTAATTTCCACAATATATAAAGAACTCACACATATAAACAAAACAAAGAGACACAACTCAATTAAAAAAGAGAGACAGCACCTAAATAGACTCTTCTCCAAAGAGGACATATGGATGGCCAAGAGACATATGACAAAATGCTCAAGCTATATTGATCATCAAAAGATGCAAATTAAAATGACAATAAGGTATCACCGCACATCTGGCATCAACAAATCAAGGAAGAACAAGAACTGGTGAGGATGTGGAGAAGGGGTTAGTACATGGTTGGTGGGAATGCCAACTGGTGCTGCCACTCTGGAAAACAGTGTGGAGTCGCCTCAAAAAATTAAAAATAGAACTGCCATTAAACTCAGTGATCCCACTTCTAGAATTATATCCTAAAAAACCTGAAACACCAATCAAAAAGAATATAGGCATCCCTATGTTCATAGCAGCGCTATTTACAGTATCTAAGTTCTGGAAATAGCCCAAGTGCCAATCAGAAGATGAACTGATAAAAATGCTGTGGTGCATTTACACAAAGGAATACTATGCAGCTGTAAGAGGGAAGGATCTCTTACACTTTGAGGTAGCATGGAGGGATGGAGAGAATTACGCTGAGAAAAATTAGTCAGTCAGAGCAAGACAAATCTCCCATGATCTCCCTCATCTGTGGAATCTAATGAACAAAATAAACAGACCGACATAGTGAATCCAGGGTCATGGAGCACGGAATAGATGGCGCAGCTCAGAGGGAAGAGAGAAACCGAAGAGCTCACATGCATGTAGGCAGAACCCACGGACACAGACAACAGTGTGGTGGGGGCCAGAGGTGTGGGGGCGGGAGTAGGGTGGAGGGAAACAAAGGAGGAAAGAGGTGGCATCTGTAATACTTTCAACAATAAAGGTAAATTTTAAAAAAGAATAATAAAGTTTATAGAACCATTAAGTAATAACAGAAAGGAAAAGTCTCTAGAAAAAGGAAAAAACACTCTTGGCTGAACATGAAGTGAAATGGTACCAAAGTCTGTTCTGCTAACCATAAAAATGTGAGGACAGTGACTTTGCACCTGGTCTGAAAGGGGCTGGACAGTGGGAGAGGGTTGGGGAGGACATGGAGATCCAGATTCCTTTGAAAATTAGACTCTAGGAGGGATCTCAGGGGAGTAGCAGGGCGACACCAGGAACTTGGTGCCCCTTTAACTGCAGGGGGTCCGGGAGTTGGGTCAACTCAGCGCCTACACTCACCCTGAGGCATCCGGGCTGCACCCTCCTGGGTGTGTGGGGCTTCTGTGCCTCCTGCAGGGGGATGGAGCTGAGCACCCCACCTATGAGCTCCGGCCCGTTCTCCTGTGTGGAGCTCTGTAAAAACAGTTCCCAGTCACCAGGCAAAAAGCCTCAGAGCCCTGTTCTTGCAGGTTCTCAGACCCCTGTGACCATCCACTCCAGACAACACTCACCATGATCCAATGCTCAGACCTCCACTGGGGAGGAAAAGGCATGACAGCCTGAGGACCGAGGATTCCCACTGGCACAGACAAGAGGCCCCTGGGGAAGCCCCTCCCCACCTGCCTGCCCCGTCCTGGGCTGTGATCATGGCAGGACCTCTAGGTTATCCACCACCCAGCAACCTGTTCTTGCCCCAAGGGTCCTCCTTCATGTTCCTCTACCCCCCACATGAAGAGGAGTGTGTGTGGGCTGCACAGGGATGGCTCCCATGGTGGCCTGGCCTGGTTGGGTCTGACCCAGGCCGCCTGTGTTACCTTAGTTGATCTTCTTGGAAACGGCCAAAGACGCCGGGGACGATGGTTGAACCAATGTCTGGAAAAACTCTCACTGCGGGGTCTCCGGAAACAAGAGCCCCAATAACTGGAAGCACAGCAAGAGAACATCTTGCACTGTTTAATGTCTCTTGCCAAGTAACTTAGCAGTTGGGCAGTTGCTACAACGTGGGTGCCTGGTTATGGGGGTTCCAAGTTCTATTGGGAAGTGACCTCACTTCCTGGGATGGCCGTCCCTGAGTCCCCTCATCTAATAACAGCTATACAGACAGTCCCGTGAGCTGCTGACTGCTCACTACCTTCTCCATGGAACACCATCTCTGTACACAGTGACACCAACACACCCCTCTCCACAGCCCCTCGAAGGTCTGAGTGCAGCCAGGTCCTAGATTTGAGGAGACAGATCTAGGTTCACACTCAACCTCTCTTCCTTACCTCTCCTTGATCCTGGACAAGTCACTGTGCCTGTAGGGCCTGTCTAGCTCCTGCCTGCACAAGAAACTCTTCTGGCTGGTTCTGTTTAGGGATGTGCGGGCACATGTGGGGTGATAGCTAAAAGCTGGAGGAGGAGCGCCCTGGCCGGTTTGGCTCAGCGGTTAGAGCGTCGGCCTGCGGTCCAGAGAGATCCTGGTTCGGTTTCCGCTAAGGGCACATACCTCAGTTGCAGTTTGTCCCTGGCCCTGGTTGGGTCATGCAGGAGGCAGCCACTCAATGTGTCCCTTTAACATCGATGTATCTCTCTCTCTCTCTCTTCCTCTGTCTTCCTCCCACTCTATCTGAACAAAAAATGGAAAAATGTCCTTGGGTGAGGATAAAAAAAAAAGCTGGAGGAGGGCTGTCACGTGGAGGTGTTCCCTCCAAACTCGCTTTCCTTCCTGTTGTCACCTCCCCTGTGTCTGCTTTTCTTCCAATCCATCCATAGTTATTACATCAAGTGTGTGTGTGTGTGTGTGTGTGTGTGTGTGTGTGTGTGTATCCAGTACTCTCACTCCGGATCCCTGAAAAATACAGCCCCCACATAGGGAGGAAGAGGCTGGAGCTTCCCCATGTGTCAGGATTTCTAATTCCCAAACCATCTCTCTGGGAGAGCTTGGAGCCTTGGCCTGGAAGGTCTGAACATTCCTGAACTCTGGACTCTGAATGTCATGTACCTGGGGCAGTTTCTGCCTCTGTATGTGCCTCAGTGTCCCAATTATCCAATGATTCAGAACTGCATAAGCAGAAGCTCAGCATAAAGGGGAGCCCAGCCCCCTCCACCCTGGGTGGGTTGTGCACAGAGGTGCACCTCCGTGGTTCCAGGTCTGGGCTCCCTTTCAGACAAATGCTGGCCAAATGTCCATCTACTAACCAAAAGCTCATCATGTCCCCCATGCCATCTCCTTGTCTGTACATGATTCTAACAGCACAGTCTTTTCAAAGCCCCTGAGAAAACGTGTGCAGCCAGGATCCCAACTGTGGGGACACACACCTGGGTTTACCTCAGTCTCTGCCTTCTGACCAATGTGTGATTCTGGGGAAGGCCTGGATCTCTCTGGTCACTGGCTTCTCTCTTTATGACTACCCCTGGTCTTCACCTGCCTTGTGTAGTATGAATGTGTCCCCTCTCCTTCAATGTGGATGTCATTAGTGACTCCCTAGAAGATGGCAAAGTGATCCAACATCACTTCCATGACTTGGTTATGAAAAGTCAGTGCCTGACCACGTGCTCACTCTGACCCGTGTTCTCTCTGTCTCTGTCTCTGTCTCTGTTTCCCTTGTCTGAGAAGACATAGCAGAAAAAACTATTATTAAGAGAAATACCCAAGATTTTATTGCCTGTATTTTCTCCTAGGATTTTTATGGTATCAATTCTTACCTTTAAGTCTTTAATCTCCTTTGAGTTTATTCGCATTAGTGTTGTAAGAAGGTGTTCCAGTTTCATTCATTTGCATGTATAGGTCCATTTATTGAACAGACTGTCTTTACCCCATTGTATGTTCTTGTCGACTTTTTCAAATATTAATTGACCATATATGTGAGAGTTTATTTCTGGGCTCTCTATTCTGTTCCATTGCCCTACATTCTGTTTTTATGCCAGCACCATGCTTTTTGATTACTATGGCCTTGTTGGATATTTTCATGTTAGGTAGCGTGATTCTTACAACTTTCTTCATCTTTTTGCAGATTGTTCTGACTGTTTGGTGTCTTTGGTTGTTCCATATAACCTCACTGCACCAGGAGTGCTTTCTAGACTACAGATCTGATCCCAAAACTTCCCTGCACCAGCTGAGCTCCCCATTTCCTCCACAACAGCCCAGGTTTGTGGCCACGTGGTCAAGGCCTCAGGGTGCCTCACCCAGTGGATCTCGTGCTCCCCTGACCTTGCACTCTCTTTTCTAGCAACTTCCACAAGGTCACAAAATGTTTTGCCTCCATTCTACTGACCAGCTCTTTCTTTTCATTAAACGTGCTTTCTCCTCCCCACTTTTCCACTATTGGTCTGGTGAGACCCTTTCCCTGACTCTGGTGACATCAACCCTTGCCCCTTAGGTCCCCCTTCAGCCTTTGCCTTATTCTTGGTCTTTATGTTTTAATCACTGACCCATTCCACATTGTGCTTCAAAGTCAGGTAACTTCCCCTCCTCCCTACAAGACTGTGACAGCCTTGAGAGCAGAGACACTATAATGTTCACTCCTGTATCCCAGGACTTCGCACAGAGCCAGGCACAGCATAGGGATCAAGAAATGAGGGTTGAACAGAACCACATAGAACATCAGGCATCTGTGAATATGAGATGAAGGAATGCAGGAGAGTCATAAGCTGAGAACATAAATGAATAAGAGGTAGTGTGGATGAAAACGCGGTTGTTTGGAAAATCAGCCAGTGTGCCATGAAAGTGTGGGGTCTGTTCTGAAAATTCAAGCGGGAGCATGATTAATTTTCAGTAGGGGCAGCATTTCCTAGTGTAGATGTGAGAACTGTGATATTCGAGTATTTAATCCAGAAGATATAGTATTTTGGAGCTCTAGGTATTTCATCCAGGACATTAAAGTGTTTTGGAGCTCTAGGTTTCAGGGAAGAGGCCAGCCTAGTGTTTAGCATATGAATGGATTCCTTATGCCAATGAACAGAGTTGAATTCTCAGATATTCAGTACTGGTGATACTGTGGAAAGAAATTTTGCATTATAAATCTGGATCTATGTCCCAGCTTAACACACACATTTTTTTTTTTTTATCAAACAAGAATCTTACATTGATTACTTGGTTAGGCAATATATTTTTAAAATATGTTTTCATAATTTTTTAAGGAGAACGGAAGGGAGAGAGATAGAAACATCTATGTGAGAGAGAAACATGGATTGGCTGCCTCCTGCAGGCTCCCTACTTGGCATCAAGCCCACAGCCAGGGCATGTGCCCTGCCTGGGAATTGCACTGGGACATCTCAGTCCATGGGACATCGCTCAATACACTGAGCAACACCGTCCAGGCTTGACAATGTATTAAGTGCTCTTATGTATATTAAGATTTCACATTTATTCCACACAACAGTACTGTTTGTTCCTATTTACGCCTTTAATAGATAAAGCGATTGAGACCTACAAGGTTAATGAGTTTCCCATTGCTGCTCAACCAGTAACTCATGAAGCTGGGATTTGACCCCTCTTTTCGGACTCTGAAGTCCACACCCAACATGCTCTGCCAACTGGGAACCAAGGGTGCTGCTCCACCTCACTGTGGCTGAGAGAGGAGCTGAGATGCTGGAGGTGGAAATACTTCTCCAACCTGGGAGGCCCATCGAAGTGCGAGATGCTGTGTTGGGACCGCAAAGGAGTCCTATTAGTCATCATTGCTCAACGTTTCTATCTCCCAACCCCCTCCAGAAGGAAACTGCTTTCAGGACAAAGAGGGATCAAGGGGCCCAGTCTTGTCTCCTACTTGGGCCTGGCTCTGCCTCCCACTCAGTCAGAGGTAGCCTCAGCCCACCTGTGTCTGCAGGGAATGAGTCAGGATGTCAGGTGGAGACTGCCTTGCATGGCCCCTGGTGCTACCTCCATGAGAGAGGAAAGAGCGAGGAACCATGTTATTGTAGACTCCCACACAGAAAGATATGGAATGGCCAGGCCAGGAGCTGGAAAATAAAAGAAAGATGGAAAGATGAGCCACGCTATTTCCCTGAAGATGTAAGTGCTGTGCCAGTGAAGGGGGCTGTCAGGGAAGTGAGTTTCCCACCACAGAGGACATTTATGGTGTGGAGGGGTGAGATGACCTGGAGAATCGAAATTAGACAATAACCAAGTGATAGACCTTTGATATTTGAGTGAGAAGTTGGAGTAACTCAGCACAAGCTCTAGAGACTTTTTGTGTGGATACAGCTTCTATGGCTATTATTTGTTACCTGTATTATTCTCCTTTGGTGCTATACCATGAATGAGGTTGTCCATTTTCGTGGTATTTAAGTGAGGACTTTAACTGAAGATATCTGCCCAATGTCACTGAGTGATTTAGTGGCAGAGAAAAGGCTTTGACCAGGAGTTCCAAGCTAGGTGTTTGCTTTATGTTATCCTAGCACGGAGAGAACACAGAAAACCTAACAACCTGAGACTAGCCAATGGAGGGTTCCTTGCCTCTTAGAAGAAGAGTTGACTGAGAGAGGGGACTTGATGAGCTCATTCCAGACCACTCCAAGTCTCCCAAATTGACTTAGCATGAAAAAGAGCACCCTGTGCCTCCCTGACTGGTCCCTGCCCTGAGCACACCCAGCAACACCTTTTATTTCAGCCACAGAGACGAAGGTGTTCTACCTCCTGAGTCCACATCAGAAACGACTTCCTTCCACAGCCTGTTCCTGGATGCAGGGCCCTCTGGGGCATCTGCCTGACAGGTGAGAATGTAGGAGACCGGTAAGAGGGCTGGGAAAATCAAAGGACATCCAGAGGAATTGATACCTCTCCTTCTAGTCCTCAACCTGGCCTTTTCCCTTACTCCAGTGCACATCACAATCACCTGTGATACTTTATAGCAGAAAGTTGGGTATCCATTACCCCCCTTTTTTCTTTTTTTCTTTTGTCACTCATCTTTATTATTGAATGTACTACAGATGTTTCTCCCTTTTTCCTCATTGACCCTCTCCCCCCCAATCCCGCCCCCCTCCTGCCTTCCCCACACCACTGTTGGTGTGCATTGGTTATACATAGAAGTTCTTTAGTTTATCTCATCCTGTCCCCCTGCCCCCTTCCTTTTGAGGTTCATCAGTCTAACAACTAATTTGTACTTCTTAATTCCTTCTCCTTTTTCACCCATCCCCTCAGCCCCCACCCATTTGGCAAGCAACATAAAGTTCTCCGTATTTATGAGTCTGTTTCTGTTCTGCTTGCTCATTTTGTTTGTAGATTCAAGTGTTGATAGACATATGTTAATTCCCTTTTTTTATTCATATTTTTGTTCTTCTTCTCCTTCAAGAAGACTCTTCAACATTTCATATTAATACTGGTTTGGTGGTGATGAACTCCTTCAGCTTTTTCTTGTCTGGGAAACTCTTCATATGTCCATTGATTCTAAATAACAGCTTTGCAAAAGAGCGTAATCTTGGTTGTAGGTCGTTGCTTTTCAACACCTTGAATATCTCTCGACACTCCTTTCTGGCCTGCAAAGTTTCTTTTGAGAAATCAGCTGACAGTCTTATTGGAGCTCCTTTGTAGGTTACAGACTGCTTTTATATTGCTGCTTTTAAGATTCTCTCTGTATATTTAACCTTTGGCATTTTGACGATGATGTATCTTGGTGTGGACCTCTTTGGGTTCAAATTGTTTGGTACTCTCTGTGTTCCTGGACTTATATGTCTGTCTCCTTCACCAAGTTAGGGAAGTTTTCTATCATTATTGTTTCAAATAGCTCTTCAATTTCTTACTCTCTCTCTTCTCCTTCTGGCACCCCTATGATGCGAATGTTGGCATGCTTCAAATTGTCCAGAGGCTCCTTTCACTAT
Organism: Tadarida brasiliensis; assembly: GCA_030848825.1. Taxonomy (NCBI): domain Eukaryota; kingdom Metazoa; phylum Chordata; class Mammalia; order Chiroptera; family Molossidae; genus Tadarida; species Tadarida brasiliensis. The sequence continues at coordinate 16,650,580 of CM061273.1, forward strand.
GCTCATGTTTTTGGATTCTTTTTGCTTTTTGCTGTTCTGGTTGGGTGTTTTCTGCATCCTTATATTCCAAATCAATGGTTTGTTTCTTGGCTTTACCTATTCTACTATTGATTCGCTGTAAATTATTCTTTATTTCAGTTAGCGCAACCTTCATTTCTGACTGGTCCCTTTTTATGTTGTTGATGTTCTCACTAAGTTCCTTGGGGGTCTCCTTAAGTTCCTCGAAGGTTTCACTAAGTCCCTTGAATGTCTCACCAAGTTCCTTGAGCAACCTTATAACCTGTGTTTTGAACTCTGCTTCTGTATGATTGCTTACCTCCATTTTGTTTAGTTCTTTTCCTGGAGTTTGGTTCTTTTCCTTCATTTGGGACATGTTTCTTTGTCTCCTCATTTTGGCTGCTTCCCTGTGATTGTTTCTATGTATTAGGTAGAGTTGCTATGTCTCCTAGGTTTGGAAGGGTGGCCTATAGTTGTAGGTGTCCTGGAGGATCCAGTGGCACCGTCTCTCTGATCACCCAGCCGGGCCCTCAAGGTGCAGTGCTACTGTGGACTGTACACCCTTCTGTTGTAATGGAGTCTTGATTACTGTTGGCACGTCAGTGGGAGGGAATTACTCAAGCTGATCAGCTTCAAGGACTGGCTTTGTGCCCTAGCCACTACCTCTGCCTACCTTGGATGTTCAGCTGTGTAGGGGCCTACCACACAGAGCAAGAATTACTTCATCAGGGCTCTAGTACCCACTGAGTCTGCTCATTGAGTGTGTCACTTGTGGTGGGGCTTGGGTGGTGGTGTTTCGATGTGGTCTGAAGCTGTCCACTATGTGTGCTGACTCTGGGGCAAGGCCAGCCACTGCCTGTGTTCTATGCAGTGCCACTTGGCATAAGCTACACAGTGATCTGCAAATGGCTGCTTCTTATGCTGGGGTTGGAGGTGTCCAAGAACCTCCAAGTTGTGAATCAAGGCTGGCTGCTTCTAGTGCCAGTCCTTGGCCTTCTAACAAGAGGTATGGGGCAACTGAGACCAGATGCTGCTTGTTTGAGAGATTTTAGGAAACTCTGAAGCAGAATCCCAGACAGGCCAGTCCTATGATAAAGCCATTGGAAACAGTTTGGGTGGGCCCGAAAGTTGGGTGGAGCTGGGCCTCAGGGAATCACCAGGGTGGTGTAAACATTGAGAGCCAGGTTGCTGGAGTCCCAGATATGGCATCCATCTGCTGCCCCATGGAAGGACTCACCAAAGGAACATCAGCCTCTGCCACCACCTCTGTCAAGGAGAAAACTGCCTCTGCAGCTTGCGTCCCGAAGCCAAACAGCTCAGTTTATCCCTGTATATCTCTTGCGCTGCTCAAGCTGCCTCCACTCCAAGCTCTGAGGGAGCAAGTCCCAGTAAGTCCATGCGCGAGTCCTTTAAGAGGATCTGCCTGGGGCTCCAGCAGCCTCAGCCTCACTCAGCCTCAGTTCTCGCTGGTTTTTCCAGCCAGAAGTGATGAGGACTTCTCTTCCTGGCACTGGAACCCTGAGTTGGGAACCTGGTGTGGGACGGGACCCCTCACTCCACAGGGAGGACCTTCCCAGTCAAGGTGCCCTCCTGATCTTTATCTGCCACATGTGGGTGTGCGACCAGCCCCTCCTCCTCCACCCCTCCTACCAGTCTCCATGTGGCTGCTTCTTTAATTTCGTAGTTGTAGGACTTCCATTCAGCTTGATGTCAGGTGGTTCTGAAGGATGGTTGTTCTGTAGATTAGTTGTAATTTTGATGTGGTTGTGGGAGGAGGTGAGACCGCATTTACCTACGCTGCCATCTTGACCGGATGTCCCCCTCTTCTTTCTTGAAATACTGGTTGTGTTCTGGAAACCAAGTCGTTTTCAGCAAGCACTCCATAGTCTGATGTTACACTTTGGAAAACACTGCCCTGAGTCCGTAAGAGTCAGTGCGGTCTGAGCACTTGAGTGTCCATGGCCGTAGAGACAGACACATTTTCCTGTGAGGTGTGGCGGGTTGGAAAGGGGAAAGAGTGTGCGGGAAGAATGCAAAAGAGTTCAAATTCAACGTGAGAAAGCTGCCCTTTTTGTAACTTGTCTGGGCCTCCCTAGCTGTGTGCCTTGAGGCGGGAATGCAACTCTCTGGGCCTCCTCCTCTCACCCAGGGAGCCTTTCTGCAGGTTTGATCAAGGGGTTCAATGCAGTGTGTGACCGCCCTGTGAAAGCCACAGCACGTTCCAACGATTGGAGGGCTTGTTATATTACTTTTAAATAATAAGGAATGAGATGATATCCGTTTTTAAAATCCTCATCCGAGAATATTCTTTTATTGATTTTTTGAGAGAGAGAGAGAGAAACATCGATGTGAGAGAGAAATATGGATCAGTTGCCTCCTGTACATGCCCCAAGTGGGAATCCAACCTGCAACCTGGGTACGTGCCCTGGCTGGGAATCTAACTTCTGTCTTTTCTGGTGCTCAGGACGATGCTCCAGCCAACCGTGGCACAGAATTTTCAAAGTGTGTGAGAATGTTTGTGTGTGAGAGAGAGTAACTCAAGAAGAGAAGAGAAGAGAAGAGAAGAGAAGAGAAGAGAAGAGAAGAGAAGAGAAGAGAAGAGAAGAGAAGAGAAGAGAAGAGAAGAGACGACAACAGAAGAGAAGAGACGACAACAGAAGAGAAGAGACGACAACAGAAGAGAAGAGACGACAACAGAAGAGAAGAGGAGAGAGAAGAGAGAGAATGTTAGCCATAAATGTCCAGACCTCACCCTCCGGTCTGTGCTGGTCTCAGAGCACCCCACTTCTGCTGCCTCCTCTGTCACCCTATAAAGGATGACATTTCAGTCAGGATATACAGGACACTAGACTTTCCTTTCTGAATAGGACTTGATGACTTGCCCTTCTGGCTAAAGGTAAGAAGCAGGGCAATTGGTGCCTGGATAATCAGTCCTAGCAAGCCCTGGCCAGTTTGGCTCAGCGGTTGAAGCGTCGGCCTGTAGACCAGAGAGTCCCGGGTTCGGTTCCCGCTAGGGGCACGTACCAAAAAAAAACAAAAAAAAAAAACATAAAATAAAAAAATCAGTCCTAGCAAAATGGAGACAGAAGGTAAGACTGTTCGTTATCTGAGGATGTTGGACGATCTGAGAGCTGCTGGTTGGGTCCCAAGCTCCTAAAGAAAGAAGGTGAACTGTGGCCACATCAGGCCTGGTGAGCAGTTTTGGAGAGTCCTTGTGGGGTGGGGGAGGAGTTCCAAGCTTGTTGAAATGAACCTGGATAACTGCTCCAATGTTAATATCGTTAAGCAAGGTTCTTGAGAAATGAGTCTTGTTCACAAGGAGAAAGCCAACTCCACCTCAGGCAGCAATCCTAAATGATGCCCTAGAAGGTAGAGGAAGCCAGAAATAATGAAGGTGTCTGCTAGAATGCAGCCTGGCTTGAGTCATCAGAGATCTGGGAAATCTCAAGCACTAAACTTGAATTAAGATGACCCCGAGATTGGTAGTGACTCCAAATACTGAATGAAAGAGAATATTAAAAATCGTATTTGGGGGACATGAGAACAACTTCGACCCCAAATTATTTCTCTTAATCATATTTTTGAATACAGTATTCAAAGGTAAATAGACATATAAGGAAATAAGAGTCCAAAAGCAAGGGCGGGTGGGAGGCTGGCCTGTGTGCACCAGTGGTTGAGCATCGCCCATGCACCAAGAGGTCGCCAGTTAGATTCCAGGTCAGGACACATGCCCAGGTTTTGAACCAATAGATTTAGGCATACAGGGACTGTAGATAATACAATAACTAGACACAAAATGAAAACTATGATATGTGTGATATTTCAGGATATAGAACCAACTGTGAAAATTTTAGCAGGACGTTTTACAAACTGGACAGACATGCGTAACCAGCAGGCAGATGAAACGCACATCACCAGCCCTGCCAAGATCCCCTCATGTAGTCTTCTGGACCCTGTTCCTACAGGGCACTCATGGCCCTAACTCCTGACAGCATACACTAGTTTTGCCCATTTTTGTACTTTATTGAAAAGGGACTTGACATTTTGCACTCTTTTTTTTGTCTGCTTCTCTCTCTCCCTGTTATATATATGAGGTTCATGTATATTGTCATATTGGTTGCAGATGGTGCATTTTCATTGCTGTATAGTGTTCTGGTGTGTAGACATAGCATTGAAAATCTCTTGCACCATTGATGGGCATGTGTAGTTTCCGTTTTTTGGCTGTTACGAACAGTGCAGCTACTCATTGCTGGGGGGCAGCTATCTGTCGGAGGGGAATATCTGGGTGATAGGGCAGGTCGATGTCTGGTTTAGAAGACCGTGCTAAACAGTTTCCCTCTGAGAGTTCCAGTGTCTCCTTATTTTTAACATGTTTTAATATATTTTCCATTTGAGCTTTGCAGTGGGTGTGTAGTGGTATCTCATTGGAGTTTTACTTTTCATTTCCATGATGACTAATGAAGTTAAGCACCTTTTCTTTTTTTTTTCTTTTTTTAATCCTCACCTGGGGATATTTTTCCATTTTTTTGTTCAGAGAGTAGAGAGACACATCGATGTGAGAGAGACACATCAACTGGTTGCCTCCCGCACCAACCCAGCCAGGGCCAGGGATGAACCTCAGTTGAGGTACGTGTCCTTGACCAGAATCGAACCCACGACTCATTGGTCTGTGGGCCGACGCTCTAACCCCTGAGCCAAACCAACCAGGGCGTTAAGCACCTTTTCACATGGTTATTCTTCACAGGTGTATCCTCTTGTGTACATTACCTATCTGAGTTCTTTGGCCAGTTTCTATTGGTTATCTTTTCTTTTCTTTTTTTTTATCAATTCATTTATTTTTGTTACAGATATTTCTCTTTTTTCCCCCCATTGACGCCCTCCTCGCACCCTGCACCCCCCTCACCAGAATAGTTGTCTACGTCCTTGTTTACACATACATGCGTAAGAGTTCTGTGGTTTATCTCTTCCCTCCCCCTATATCCACCTCTTCTGAGCTTTATCAGTCTGCACCCCGCTTCCATGCCTCTGGGTCTATTTTGTTCCTCAACTTGTTTTGTTTATTCTATTCCACAAGTAAGTGAGATCATGTGATATTTGTCCTTCTCTGATTGACTTATTTCACTTAGGATAATACTCTCCAGGTCCCTCCATGTTGTCTCAAAGGATAAGAGATCTCTCTGTCTTACGGATGCATAGTATTCCATTGTGTATATGTACCACAGCTTCTTTATCCACTCATCTATTGATGGACACTTGGGCTGTTTCCAGATCTTAGCGATTGTAAATAATGCTGCTATGAACATAGGGGTACATATGTTCTCTCTGATTGGTGTTTCAAGAAAACAATATGGTGTTTCCTCAAAAAATTAAAAATTGAACTGCCATTTGATCCAATGATCCCAATTCTAAGAATATACCACTTCTAGGGATGTATATTGATATTATGGAGCTGTTTATGGAATTATTTATGAGTTCTTTGTCAGATGTATATAATAAGAATATTTTCCCCAGCTTTGTGGGTTGATTTTCATACAATTAATGGTGGGTGTTGAGAAATGGATTTTAATTTTAAAACAGTGTGGTTTCTCAATTTTCATCTTATGGTTACTGCTTTTTGTATTTTGTTTAAGAATCTGTGCTAAATCTTTGCGATCATATTTCTACATTTTTTTCTAAAGCAGTGGTTCTCAACCTGTGGGCCGCGACCCCTTTGGAGGTCGAAAGACCCTTTCACAGGGGTCGCCTAAAACCATCGGAAAACACACATTTCCGATGGCGATTCATAACAGTAGCAAAATTACAGTTATGAAGTAGCAACGAAAATAATTTTATGGTTGGGGGTCAACACAACATGAGGAACTGTATTAAAGGGTGGGGGCATTAGGAAGGTTGAGAACCACTGTTCTGAAGCATATATTGTTTAACCTTTCACACTGAGGTCTGCTAGCAATCTAGAATTGATTTCTGTATCAGGTGAGGGAGACATCTCGATGCATCTTTCTCCCCCGAGTGTGGATCTCCCACTGACTCAGTCCCACGTAGTGAACAGACCGTCCCTCCCCATTGCACTGCCGTGAGAACTTCAATAGTCAGGTGACTGCATGTATATGAATCTGTTCTGAATCCTTCATTCTACTCCATTTGTCAGTGTGTCTGTCCTTGCATCAATACTCCACTCCACTGTGTCCACGATTATGGTCACCTTGCTTGCAACACCCCATTGAGAATTTTAAAAAATTATTTTGTGGCCGTCTGAAGTGACAAATTCTCAACTTTCATTTTTGAAGACTGTTTTAGCAGTATATAGTCCATAGTATTTCAACAATGAAAACAAGCTGATAACAAACGGATGGTTGCCAAGGGTGAGGAGGTGGACACGTGGAAAAGGTGAGGGGAATGAGCAGCACACATGTCCAGTTATGAAATAAATAAGCCATGGGGTTCAGGGCACAGCACAGGGAGTGCAGTCAGGAGTGTTTCATAATTCTCACAGTGCCTGTGGATTGCTGCACTTGTCATGGTCATCACATCACAATGCACGTGAGTGTGGACAACGCACTATGTTGTAGACCTGAACCTAATATAACACTGTATGCCAGCTACACTTTAATAAAAGTTTTTATTTTATTTTACTTTATTTTCTCATTTGGCAGTGAGGATCACGTTTATTGGGAATGGCTCATTACAAACAAAATATATTTATGTAGAAAATATCTCTGATGCAAGATTCCTTTAGGCCCTGTGTGGCTGGAGTGAGCAAAGCCAACTGTGCCTGTGGCGTTGGGGGCTGTGCTGGACCCCAGCGTCTGGACAGGGCTCATGGGTGCCCTGTGCTGGAGGCAGAAGTTCCTGATGGGGCTTTTTGTCTGGCCCCATTCTCATGATTTCTCATTGCACAACGTAGCGAGGTTTGCATCCTGCCTTCGTGACCCTCCCCCACCCCCAGGAAGATGGCACCATCTCAAGGCAGGCAGCTTTCCTGTCAACCTTCCAGACAGGTGACCCTTGACTTGTGGCTCGCCCTGAGAAGCCATCCTCCAAGCCCAGGGACTGGGCGTTTTGTCAACTCTCATGAGATAGGCTGAGGTGCTGTGACCACTCTCCGTGGAGGCTGCTGTCCGTGGCACCCACCAGCGTGGGCACCGGCCCAATCCTCACAGTCAGCCACTCTGAGAGCTTCACTTCCTGTTCCATTGACAATTCTGTCCTCACCAGTTTTACCCAGACCCCCCTGAGGACTCCCGAACCCCACAGCTGCCACACATGGTGCCCCTGGGCGTGGAGCCAGAGCTCCCGGGTCCTGGGTCACGCAGCATTAAGGCCACAGAGATGGGACCAGTGTGAAGGCAACGCCAGTCCCACCCCCAGCGTGGCTGCCCAGCTACAGCGCCCCTGGGTCTGGGCGCCGCTGGGTGGTCTGACAGCCACTGTAAGCAGAGCTCCCTCTGCCCCCAGAGCAGCCGCGGTGGGGAGGGCACAGCTGGGGGGGGGGGCAGACGCTGAGTGTGGTTTGCAGTCCATGGGAGGGCAGCAGCTGGCACCACATCATGCCCTGGGCACTGGAAGACCCAGACACAGGGGTGCGGGAGCAGAGGGCTGTCAGAGCACCCCTGCCCACCGCCAGAGGCAGCCCGTGAGGGGTGGTGTGTGTCCCAGCCCTTTGGGAATGATCCACTTCCCTTACACTTTAGCTGCAGTCCTGGGTTCAAGATCAGCTCTGCCATCAGTCTGCTGGGCAACCTCTCCCCAGACTGGGCCGAATTCTGTCTGCAAGGTGAGGGCCCTGGCACTCGGCCTGCCAGCTGGGCGTCCTCTTTGAGAGAGAACCTGAACTGGCTGATCAACCCGTGAACAGGTGTCAGTGGTTTCAGAGTGCCTGCCATCCCACTACTATTACCTTGACGATGATTCTCACCCCCAAAAGTAAAAACTTAAATGTCAAATAAACCACCCCCCACCCCCAAAAGGAAGAAGGCAACAGCTCTAGCCCACGCTCCAGGCCCTGCTGTGCGATCCTAGGCAGAACCACTCTCCTCTCCCAGGACATAGGAAACCCCATGTTCTGTGCAAAAGGTTCTGTGTGAACACCAGGGCGGGTGGGAGGCCACAGCCTGCAACCCCACCATCGCTGGGGGGCACACAGGCCCCTGCGCCCCAGCACCCAGCCCTGCAAACTTAGGGCTCCCTGTACTCAGAGGATGGACCCCACTGTTGGGACTTAGGCTAGTGTCAGGAGGCCTCCTGGTTGGGGGGGAGGGTCTCTGGGGCCCAGGCAGCTGTCCCTGGCCCTCTGGGTCGGCTTTCCTGAGCACACTCAGCACTGTGGGCCAGAAGGAGCCAGGGTCCTGCCCACACGCTACAGAGCTGGAGCACCTGGAGGGCTGGGGGCCTCACAGTCCTCTCTGCCTAAGGTCCAGCGCTCCCCAGGGGCCACAGGCCTTTTAACCAACCACGGGAACATAGGCGCTCTGCAGCACTTCTAGGGAGAAGGGTGAGGACAGCTCCCCGTAAGGCCGGTGTCAGCTATGGTCTCCATCCACACCAAAGTTTTCCTGACAAGCAAGGTCTCTCTCCAGGGCTTGGTCCCCAGTTCTGAGGGAGACAGGCTCAGGCTCTCTTCCAGCCCTGGGTCTGGCTTGCGGGCGATAAGGGCACCCTTGGGGCTGGATGTCCCCTGGGCCAGTGGATCAGCTGGGTGTCCTGGGAAAGGCTGCACAGCTCTGGGGATGCCTCCAGCAACCAGCAGGTGTGCGGGCTCAGTGGCATGATGACACTCACCACAGGTGGGTGGGTCAGGTGTGCTGTGCCCTCCCAGAGGTCCCGGGGTTTGTCACATGGACTGAGGCTGAAGCTCTGCATGGGAGCCCCAGGGCCTCCTGAGTGGCCCAGCTGGGGCAGGTGGGACAGGGTGGGGACTGAGGCCTGGGCAGAGCAGGCTTCCACTGTCAGCTGTCCACGTAGACGAAGAGGATGTCCTCCGTCCCTGTGGCAGCCTGTCCTGGCCTCCTCAAAGTCAGTGATGCTGGTGCTGCACATCCGGTCGGCACAGGCTGGGTTGTTGTAGAAGATGGAGAGAGTGTCCTCGGGGTTGTAGCCACGCAGCAGATGAAGTGGCCCTGGGAGTCATGGGTGTGGCAGAAGCATCAGTGGGGCCAAGCAGCAGTACTTGGCAGGACTAAAGCAGAGGTCGTAGTGCAGCACCCCCGAGTCACCCACACAGGGTCAGGAGGCCCTGTCCAGGTGCGCCTGGATGTCCTGCACGCTCACGGTGCACGTCTCCACCAGCCCCTTGCGGGCCTTGGCTGTGCAAACAGCAGCTTCCCCAGGCTCCTCCGTGTCACAGTGCTTCCTGCAGAAGGACTGGTGTTTGTAGCCCTTGTGGACACCCAGGGTCTGGGTGCAGAAGCAGTGTCTCACCCCGAAGTGGGCATCAGGTCGGCCTGGTCCAGACGCTCCGGGTCTGCCGCAGCTCCTGCAGGGCGCTCTGGAAATTGCCATGGTCCACGTGGCCCAGGTACCGCAGCACCATCCTGGAGCAGGCCAGGCCGCAGTCCCAGAGGTAGAGCTGCTGGGTGACTGGCCCGGGCAGCTGCACAAAGGCCCCCGACCCATCAGAGGCCCGCTGCCTCCGCCTCAGCCCTCAGGACCTGCGCGGCGCTGGGCGCCCTTGGCCAGGCCTGAAGCCGCTGCAGCTGCGGCTTTGGCTGGGGCGGGAGCTGGACCAGTGTGTGGAGTTCCTCCGCAGCCACTTCCACCGCCACCGCGGGGGGAGAAGGGGGGCAACAGTCTAATCAAAGATTTTAAGAAGATGGTACAGCATTGTCTGGTCTCCATCATTTCTATTAGGAAGTCAGCTGTCATTCTAACTGTCAGTCCTGCAAAGACAATGTGCCCCACCCTCACCGCCTGCTGTTTATAAGATTCTTCTTTGTGCTTGGTTTTAAGTTTACTTTTGTATGCCTACATTTGGTTTTGTTTGAATTTATACAACTTGGTGTTCCCTAAATGTGTAGTTTTGTGTCTTTTATTGCTTTGGAAAATATGTTATGATCTTTTCCAATGCTTTTCATCCTTTTTCATTTTCTTGCTCTTGTCCTTTTTGGATTTCTTTCTTTCTAAAAAACAATTTTATTTTATTTATCTCATTTTTTCTAATTTATCTATTTATTTATTGTTGAACGTGTTACAGATGTACCCCTTTTTCCCTATTGACCCCCTCCTCCCCACTCCCACTGCCTCTGGCTTTCCCCAACCTAATGTCTGGGTCCATTGGCTGTGCATATATGCATTTAAGTTCTTTGGTTTATCTCTTCCCACCCCTCCATGCCCCATCCCTCTGAGGTTTGTTATTCTGCTCCCTACTTCCATGACACTGGATCATTTTTGGTCGACCACTTCTTTTGTTTTGATGTTCCACAAATAAATGAGAACATGTGATACTTGTCTTTCTTTGACTGACTTATTTCGCTCAGCATAATACTCTCCAGGTCCCTCCATGTGGTCTCAAGGGTAAGAGATCTTTCTTTCTTACAGCTGCACACTATTCCATTGTGTACATGAACCACAGCTTTTTTATCCACCCATCTACTGATGGACATTTGGATTGTTTCCAGATCTTAGCTATTGTAAATAGCTTTGCTATGAACATAGGGTGCCTATATTCTTTCTGATTGGTGTTTCAGGCTTCTTAGGATATATTCCCAGAAGTGGAATCAATGGGTCAAATGGCATTCCATTTTTAATTTTTTGAGGAAGCCACAATTGTTTTCCATAGTGGCTGCACCAGTTTGCATTCCCACCAGCAGTGAGCTATTGTACCCTATTCTCCACACCCTTGCCAGCACTTGTTGTTTGAGGATATATTGATGGCAGCCATTCTGGCAGGTATGAGGTGGTAGCTTACAGTTATTTTAATTTGCATCTCTCTGATGATTAGTGATGTTGAGCATTTTTTCATATGTCTCCTGGCCATTTGTATGTCCTGTTTGGAGAGGTATCTATTCAGGTCCTCTGCCCATTTTTTAAATTGGATTGATTGTCTTCCTTTTATTGAGTTGAATTAGTACCCTATATATTTTGAATATTAACCCCTTATCCGATGTATTATTGGCAAATATGTTCTCTCAGAGAATGGGTTCCCTTCTCGTTTTGATGCTGGTTCCTTTTGCTGTGCTGAAGCTTTTTAGTTTGAAGTAGTCCCATTTATTAATTTTTTCCTTTGTTTCTCTTGCCCTAGGTGATCTATCAGTGTAAATTCCACTAGGTACGATGTCTGAGATCTTTCTGCCTACATTTTCTTCTAAGATTTTTATGGTTTCACCAGTCACATTTAAGTTCTTTATCTATTTTGAGTTTATTCTTGTGTATGGTATAAGTTCGTGGTTTAGTTTTATTTTTTGCATGTACCTGACCAATTTTCCCAACACCATTTAATCAAGAGACTGTGTTTTCCCCATTGTATGCTCTTGCCTCCTTTGTTGAATATTAATTATGCATACTGCCTTGGGTTGATTTCTGGGTTGTCTGTTCTGGTCCATTTATCTAAATGTATGTTCTTGTGCCATTACCAGGCTGTTTTAATGATGATGGCTTTATAGTATTACTTGATATTTGGTATTGTGATCCCTCCCACTTTGTTCTTCTTTTTCAAGATTGCTGTGACTATTCAGGATAATTTTTGGTTAGCAATGAACTAATTGGTTTGATAAAATAAGGGCCTTGTGGTCACGATAAACATTCTAGACCTTATCGTAATGGAAGGGGGAAATTCTTCAAATATAATAGTGACAAAAGCAGTTCCGAGGTATAAAAAGAATGATCTGGGTCATGTCAGTGGTTTGGAAAGAAGGAAAAGTCGATGTGGGGAGAGCAAATTCGTTGCATTGTTCAGGTGAGAAAAGTAAGTGGCTGTGGGATGTAAGGACAGACACATAGGAGAGGTTTCAGGAAGTGAGACTGCTCACATATAGTAAGTGGATGAGAGGGTGAGAGAGGGAGGGGTCAAGGATGACTCTCAGGTCTGGCTTGAATATTTTATAGGTGACACTTCCGGTTACTGGGTTAGAGAATACTGGCCGAGAGACACATGGCACAGGAAGATGGTGGACTGAATGGCTGGAAGATTGGTTTGAGGGTGTCAGTGAAATATGCAATGAAGAGGGTCATCAGGGAGCTGGACTCCCAGGTCTGTAGCTCAGAGGAGTGGTGTGGGCTGAACAAATATACTTGGGATTCACTTTCATTTGGGGGAAAGTGTAGAATGACAATACTTTGAAAGTCACCAATATTCAAAAGATAAGTGGGCAGAAGGAGCTCTCTGAGGACTGTATGAAGGCATTGCAGAGGAGGCAGGAAAAACCAGGACGGTGAGGTGTCACCCAGGCCAAGAGGGGTTGAGTTTTACGAGGACAGAAGTGGTCATCAGTGTTAAATGTGGTATGTTATTGCATCGAGAGACGTGGATGTCACTGGTGACTTTGGTGGGTAGTTTAGGTATAGCCCCTGCTCCCTGTGCTCAGTTCTCATTCATTCACCGTTTGACAGTAGACCTCATGCAGTAGACACATGTATTTCTTATATGTGGATTTTAAGGCCTTTTTTTTTTTCATAAATGTAATAGAATCACAGAATGACAAAGAAGAACCAAACCATGGTTACAGAGTTCCTCCTCTTGGCCCTGTCAATCAAGCCAGAGCAGCAGAATCTGTTCTGTGCCCAGTTCCTGGCCATGAATGTGGCCACTGTCCTGGGAAACCACCTCCTCCTCCTCCTCACTGGACTGCACTCTCACCTCCACACGCCCATGTATCTGTTTCTCAGTAACTGGTCTTTCTCTGACCTCTGCTTGTACTTTGTCCCAGTGCCCACATCACTGCAGAACATGCAGAGCCTGGTCCATCCATTCCCTAAGCAGGCTGTCTGGCCTACATGTATTTTCACCTGGTTTCCTATTGTTGTTTTTGTGTTTTATTTTCGAGTTCTTGAGAGCATCCTCCTTGTGATCAAGTCCTATGAACACTGTGTGGCCCTCTGCTTCCCCCTGCCCTACACCACCATCAGGAGCCTCAGACCCTGTCTCTCCAGGGTGGCGCTGCCCTGGGTGCTGACCACCGCCCCTGCTGTGTTATACAATCTGCTCATGGCCAGGCTGTCCTTCTGTGCTGAGCATGTGATTCCTCACTTTTTCTGTAAGACAACTACTTTGTTAACTCTGTCCTGCTCTGACTCTCGAGTCAATGGATTGCTGATGTTTACATGGGACGACTCAAACTTGTCATCCCTTTCCTACTCATGATTATGTCCTGCGCAAGAATTGTGCCATCCACCCTGAAGGTCCTTTCTGCTGGGGGCATCTGCAAAGCCTTCCCCACCTGTGGCTCCCACCTGTCTGTGTTGTCACTGTTCTATGGGAAGCTTATTGGTTTCTCATTGTGCCCATCAGCTGATAATTCTACTGTTAAGGAGACAGTCGTGGCTGTGATGTCCACTGTGGTAACGCCCCTGCTGAATCCCTTCATCCACAGCCCAAGGAACAGAGACATGAAGGGAGCCCTTGGGAGAGTCTTTTGGAAAAAGAAAATCTTTTGTCTAAAAAGGTAACAATTGAGACTTCCAGTATTATTTAATTTGGTGGATATATTAGTTTTTATAAAGGAATTTTACCCTAAACCATTCCCTTTTTAAAAACGTAAAAGCCATCAGACAAACCCATGCTAAATGCTACTATGAACATGTGATGACCACAGATGTACGGTTAGGGGCAGGAAACCAGTTTATGTTCCGTCCTTATTTTCCTCTTTCCAGGTGAAATTAAAGATTGAAAATAAGATTTATATACTTTTTCAAAAAACATCTATTATCCATATCAATTCAGGAATTATCTTATTAACACATCACTATCATCATTACTTTTGTCATGCTCCAGAATCCTCAATGATGCTCTCAAATAAAGAAGGAACAAAATTCAACCGTTTCTGTCCCACAGAGCACAGAGATTCCCGGAGTTCCCTACTTCCCACACACCTGCTCTTCTCTGCGAATGAAGGCATGTCTGATTACCCTCTCTGAATCCGTATGCTCACATCATTCTATCCTTTCATTTTTATTACATTTTCTGAGCCCACATCCAAACAACTTTCTATAAAAAATATAAGAAGCAAACATTTGTTGGGGGCCTTTGTATGTGTCAGGCACTTTTACAGTCTATTAATCCACATGTCCACACAGCTGGTCCTCTCAGCCCCATTTTATAGATAAAGTGATAGGAAGGTATTTGCTGTCTCACATCACATAAGAAGTAAGTTTGTATTTGGATGTGAACCCCGGCAGGAAGGCTTCACAGCCCCAGATCCTCATGACCACACTACACCTGAGACTCCAGCATCGACTCTCCTCCATTGTCATGGGACATTCTGTTCTGTTTCATTCACTTGTCAGTCATTCGCATTTCCTTCATATCATCTCCGTGTTTCTCATTGTGCTCTTGAGTTATGATTCTCTTCACATATGATCAGAGAGTATAGAACAGGGCTGTGCACACATATTTTGGGGGTGGGAGGCCAAGCAGGTAATGCAGATGAGTGTAAACTGTGCCAGATTTAAGAAATATCAGCTGCAGGTATTTGATACAAAATATTTTATCCATATATGAATTATGTTTTTATTATAATTCAAAAATATATCCTCCTGGAGATGATATTTTAATGTTGATTTTGAATAACTGCTAAATGAAAATAAAAACAGGTTCGTGCCTTTTACCAGAAATCAAACCAGATGACCTTTGGTGCACGAGCTAAAGCTCTGACCACAGAGAAACATTGCCAAGGGCATGCCTGTTCTTTCTATGTACCGAGCACGATCTGGGAAAGAACTAAAAGAAAATTGTAATGTTAATTAGCATGTGTCCCCTGGTACAACATGGTGTTATAGAAAGTGGACAGGCTTTACAGTTCTAAGAATCTGGGTTCAGATGTCAGTGCTGCGATTCAAGAACTCTATCATATCGAACAAACTCTGTAACCTCCCCACTGGAGTTTCCTCATCTGTAAAATGTGCATAATGATCATATCTACCTCATAGGATGACTGTGAGATTTAAATGAACATATGTAGACCATAATAGAGCTCAGTAAAGGTGAGCTCCCCTCCCCTGCTCTATTCCCCACCTCTCCTGAAAGACAACACTACCAGCATTTCAGATGTGCACATCATTCCTCATCCCAGTGGAAGGAAAACCTTATCTCACTGGTTTTCAAACTTTAAGTTGCTGTAGAATTACCTTGGGTGGTTTCAAATGCAAACACCCAGGTCTCAAATCCCAACCCACTGAATCCTGATCTGTGCAGAACATGCTGGGAACCTGCATTGTAACGTGGGCTCCAGACGACTCAGACGGAGGAGATTCACCAGCCACAGAACCATCGCCGTGTGTGTTCTACACAAAACATGCCCATCGGCCATGTTTCTCTTTCCTACGGGCATGAACCCGAAAATGAGTTTCCTCTGCTCTTGGCCACCCGGAGTGGACCCCTCTCCTTACTACACATTTTTAATTAATTAATTAATTAATGTGTCTTTTCCCCCCACTACACTGTGAGCTCATTAGGGTTTGGGGTTTATCTACATTCCCAATGCCAAGGACACGGCCCCAAAATAGAAGACACTTAGTTGTCTGTTGAATAAATAAATGACAAAGATTTTAACCCCCGCCCTCCAAAACACCCCATATGCTATGATTTTAGTTTCATGAAAACTCCCCCAGAGGAAAATCCCTGGAGTAGGAAAGAGATGAGGGATTCTGGGCTGAGCAGGGAGGGTGAGGAATGACTGATACCAGGTCCTGGGTGTGTGGATGACAATGTTCTGGAACTAGAGAGTGGCTGTCATGTGACTGATAGTCACAAAATGTGGTGAATGCACTTTATGGGGCTGAAATGTACCCTAAAAGAATCATATGGTTAAATTTGAGTTTATTAAATAAAATTTACTTTAACAGCATTTTATTATACTTTATTTAAAATAGATTTTATTTTAACTGAATAGTATAAGGGAAAAAATGGTATATGATAAATACAGGCTTCTTTTTTACTCCGTGCGAGGCTGAGTTTCTTGGGAACCACAAGTGGGTGGTGTCGGAGCCTCTTGGCCAGTTGGCAGCTGGGGCCCTGGGCTGGGCTGACCGGCCTCCGTGTTCTGCTCAGGACGCCCCCAGTGGGACGCCAGCTCTTGGCCGCTGGCCGCCCACCTCTGAGACTGGGCACACACCAAAGATGGCCCTCGGGGGAAGCTGACTCCTGGCTTCCAGGAAGGACAGGTGTCGAGGTGAGAAACTTTCTCCCTGGGGGTGTTGGGGTTTCCTGAGGCCAAAACACACCTTCCAGGATTCTCCAGCTCAACACTGCCTTCCTGACCTCCCACCTGCCAAAGTGTTCCAGTTAATAAAGAGATCAGTTGGGGTCTCCCATTGGGTCATCCCGTTAGTCCCAGGTTGAGAGCACATTCACACTTAGGACGGTTTCTATCTGTGTTTGCAGGGTCTGCGTCTGCACTAAACGGAATTGTTAAGGGAAGAGCAGCTCGGTCCTCCTGGGCTCGGCCACGGCAGTGCGGGAAGCTGGACGGGGAGTTTCAGAAGAGGCAGACGGGGAAGTGCTTGACGTGGGAGGACCCCTGGGTGTCCAGCTGGAAGGACTGCACGTCCTTCCACTCCACGCCATCGATCAGGACCCGCTGCACGTTCTGCTGGTGCTCGGCCGTGCACACCAGGCGGAGGATGCCCTCGAAGCACTGCCTTTGGGACCCCACATCCTTCTCCCCGGTTTTCTTGGGCAAATCCATCACCTTGCTGTCCTTGTCCTTGGTGACCACGGTCATGGCCATGGTAGGCGTGGCTTTGGCCTCAGCCCTGCTGGGCAGCCTGCTGACCTGGAGAGACTGGAAGGTGCCCTTGAGTGTGGTCTTGGCGGTAGGCAGGTCTTCATCCTCCGCATCTGTGTCCCTGTCTGTGGGAGGAGCTGCCGTCCAGTAATCCACCTGCAGCTCCATCAGCTAGGTGCCGACGCCCTGGCTGGGGGAGGGATTCCCACTCACTGACGGGGAGGAGGATGCGGTGTGACAGGCCTCCTTGGTGGCTGGAGATGTGGATGGCAGGGTGGACGAAAGCACACTGGAGCACGAGGGGGCCACAACATCTGAGTCTCCTGAGGTGGCCGAGGATAGCTCTGCTGTTACAACCTTCACCTCCCCCAGGAAGGGAATGAACTCCTGTGAGGACTCCCCGTCGGGGCTCTCCTGCTTGTAGGTGAGCATGGCCTCCGCGATGGGCAGCTGGTAGACAAAGAAGGCCCCCACGAGGTACTGTTTGATTGTCAGCGCGATGTCCTGTTTGTCCTTCTCTGTGCTCTGGGCCTCCAGCTTGGTGAACAGGTCCCGCCAGGCCCGGTCGCGGAAGAAGTTGTTGTAGTGGCAATCCACGGAGCACAGGTACCTGGCCACCGGGTGGGAACCCAGCGGGATGACCTGGAAGCACATGTAGCCCTGCAGCTCGGGCACCTCGTGGGACAGCTGCTCCACGTAGAGCCGCAGCACGGCGCTGAGGTAGTGCTGCGCCCCCGCCACCGCGATCTTCACCGGAATCCAGAGCCGGGCATAGCGTTGGCTGTATGTCTCTATCTGCGACACGATGGTGCTGAAGGCCGCCTGGAGGTCAGCCTCGGAGCAGGTGCCCACCACGGGAAGATTTTGCTGCTGCAGGACGTCCGACAGGAACTGGCCCTGCCAGTCGGAGGTGTTGATGAGGATGACATACTCAGGAAGTTGGCCGTGGGTGTAGAAAATGTCATTAAGCTGATCGTACACAATCTTCCTGGGGACCTGCAGCTGGCTCCGTGGGTCTGGGCAGCTGTCGTTGTTCAGGCTGTTGGACAGCTCATCCTGTGGTCCCGCCTGCTGCTCCTCCTGGAGGGACGTGCTCTGGCCTCCGTGGCCGACCTGCTTCCCCTCGGACGTGGTGAAGGGGGTAATGAGAGACTCGGTCTTGCTGATGAGCCTGCTGGCCAGTAGCATCTCTGAGAACATGTCCACT
Source organism: Tadarida brasiliensis (assembly GCA_030848825.1). Classification (NCBI taxonomy): domain Eukaryota; kingdom Metazoa; phylum Chordata; class Mammalia; order Chiroptera; family Molossidae; genus Tadarida; species Tadarida brasiliensis. The sequence goes on from CM061273.1 coordinate 16,668,658, forward strand.
GTGGAGGTGTCTGCCTCTGGGCTGTCCTCAGGCTGTGCCAGCTGCTCCCTGGGAGTAGGGGTGCTCTGCTCAACTGAGTCGGAGACACTGTCGCTCAGCTGCTTGTCTCCCGGGGCCCCCATCTCCACAGGCACATGGGCTGGACTTGTAGGCTCCTTCTGGCTCTGGGCACTGTGGATGCTCCCGACCTCCATCTGCAGGCTGGACTGGGACCGGCATTCTACATGTTGCCTGAGCTTGGACTTGGGGGTGCTCAGGATGCTGTCATCATCCTCCACATCTGGGCCACTGTGGCTGGCATTCTCCAGGATGACATTTACAAGGCTGAGGTCCTCCTCCATCCTGGGGACATGCTCTGCAGGATCCTGCCGGGAGTCCAGGACCTCCTCTGACACCGTGAGCTGGCCCGGCCCCGCCACCTCTTTCTGTGTGGAGTTTGCTTCTCCGGTCTTGGACGTCCTTCCGACTGGTGACTTCCACTTCGTGTTGGGCTTCCCCAAGTCGCTGCCCTCCCCATCCAGGTCCTGCCCGTGAGTGGCATCGTCACTGGCCTCCTGCTCAGAGTAAAAACTCTGACTCTCCTCCTCAAAGGAGTTACCTGGGGCCTTGGCCTTGGGGCCGGGCTGCATGGCATTGTCCTCACGCTCAATGGGCTGGCTGGACAGGGAGCAGATCCAGATCTCGGCCACCTTGGGGCTGGCCTCCTTGCGGCTGCTGCAGAGGCTCACCACCTGGCCTCCCTGCAGGGGTCGCTGCATCACCTCGGCCATGTGGATGGTGCCTGTGGCCAGCGTTTTGTAGGCAACCATCTTGTAGCCCAAGACGGTCTGCACCTGAAAGGGCTTCCTGCGCTGCAACATGATGTCCAGCTTGTTGCCTTGTCCCTTGAGGAAGTGGGGGTACTGCAGGGAGAAGGTCAGCGTCAGGTCGGTCTCCACGTCTCCACTGGGGGGCAGCACAATCGTGTGGGACCTAAGGATGCGCTTGGTGCCCTGCATCTTGATGGCAATCAGCGCAGAATGCAGCTCGTGCCCAAGCTCCTTGCAGACCACCAGGTTCTTCAGAGTCAGGCTGCACAACCGGGGCACAAAGGGGGGGCTGGACACGTCCACCTCCCAGTCAGGGAACTGGTTCATGGGCCCTGGCCGGTTGAGGGTGGCAGGTGCACTGGCCAGGCATCCAGTCGGTGAACTCGCAGACGCCTGCTCCATGTAGGCTTTACTTCTCTTCAGGGTAGATGATCGCTCTCCCTGGGGTGGGACAGAGGAGGGACAAGCCTTCAGAGGCAGCTCATGAACGACCTTGGTGGGATGGTCACTGCAGCTCAGACCCAAATCCCAAGCACTCAGTGACTGGTGGCAAGGGGTGGGACATGAGTGATGGCTTGAAAGAAAAGGTGCTTGGTAGGACAAGTAGAATTGGAGGTGGGGACTGAGGAAACACTTTAGTATCTCAGGTCATTTTTTTAATAGAGGGTAGACAGCACCTCCCTGTATTAACAGTGTTACCCCTGGGATTTCTGACTAAACATCCCATTGTAAGATGAGAACACAGAGGCTCCTCCTGGGGTGGGAGGGGTCAGGATATTAGGACATGTGGGATGTTCAGGGCAGCACCATTGAAATGGGAAAAGAAGGGGATGTCTTCCAGGTCCCACCATAGTGAAGAGATGGATCACCATGGTAACCGGTCCCCCTCCTGGTATGCTGTGCATTCCAGGGCTGCTCCAGCTTTAGATCTGGAGGGGCCATGGTGTTGTGGTCCTCAGGGCAGCAAGTAGCAAAACAACAAATGTGACACCATGAGCCCCATGTCCTTTTGGGGAAAACTAACCTACTAATCCTGGTAATGTGTAAGACTGGGAGAAGGTGTGCAGGACGGTCAGGCCCACGTGGACAATTTGGAATGGGCATTAAAAAGGGAAAGTCTGTAGACAAAGAAGGTCACTACGTAATACTAAAACAATCGATCCAACAAGAAGATAGAACCAGGATAAACATAAATGCACCCAATCTAGGAGCACCTAAATATATTTTGTACCTCAACTTAATAAAAGACATGTGTGACAAACCCATAGCCAACATCATCCTTAATGGTCAAAAACTAAAAATGTTTCATTAAGAACAGGAACAAGACAGAGATGTCCACTTTCACCACCCTTATTCAACATAGTAGTGGAAGTTTTAGCCACAACAATCAGGGAAGAAGAAAAAATAAAAGGCACCTACATTGAAAAGGAGGAGGTGAAACTGTCATTACTCACAGATGACATGATATTGTATAGAGAGAGGCCTGAAGACCCCACTAGATTTAAAAAATGAATGTGGCAAATAGCAGGACACAAGATTAACATCCAGAAACTGATGGCATTTTTATACACCTATAGTGAACCCACTGAAAAAGAAACTCAAAAACAATCCCATTTACAATAATAACAAAACAAAAAAAATGAAGATACCTAGGAATAAATTTAACCACGGAGGTAAAAGACCTGTTCTCGTAGAACTACAGGACATTGAAAAAGGAAATAGCAAAAGATTTAAACAAGTGGAAGCAGGTACTATGTTCATGGATTGGAAGATAACATCATTAAAATGTCCATACTACCCAAAGCAACGCACAGATTTAATGCTATCGCCAAAAAAACACCAACAAGCCAGGCAGGTGTGGCTCAGTGCTTGAGCATCGACCCATGCCCACAAGATCGCAGATTCAATTCCCGGTCAGGGCACATGCCCATGTTGTAGGCCAAACCCCCAGTGAGGGTCATGCAGGAGGCTGCCAATCCATGATATCTCTCATCGATGTTTCTAGCTCTCTCTCCCTCCCTCTTTCTCTCTCTCTAAAATCAATAAAGAAAAAAAATCTAAACAACAATTCACTGCTCTAGAACAAATATTCCAAATATTTATATAAAACTCAAAAAGACCCCAAATAGCTGCATCAACTTTGATAAAGAACTAAGTAAGAGGGGTCATAATACTGGGTATCAAATTACACTACTATGCCCCTGCAAACAAAACAGCCAGGTACTGGCACCAGAGTTGGTATATAGGTCAGTGGAACAGAGCAGAGAACCCAGAAATTGACCCAAGGCATTCTGCTCAATTAATATTGGACAAAGGAGGCAAGAACATGCAATGGAGTAAAGACAGTCTCTTCAATAAATGGAGGGGGGAAAAGGACAGATATATGCAAAAAAAAAAAAAAAATGAAACAAAGAAACTAGACCACCAACGGACCACATGCACAATAATAAACACAAAATGCACAAAAAACTTAAAAGTGCATCATGAAATCATAAAAAAAATCCTGGAAGAGTCCATAGGCATCAAAATCTCAGATACCTCATGTAGCAGAACTTTCACGGATACATTGCCAAGGGAAAGAGAAACAAAGGGAAAAATAAACAAATGGGACTACATCAAAATGGAAAGCTTCTTCACAACAAACACAGAAACAAAAAAATCAATGTAATGAAAAGGAATCCCACTGTATGGGAGAACGTATTTGCCAATAATACCTCTCATATGGTGTTAATTTCCAAAATATATAAAAAACTCACACATATAAACAAAACTAAGAAAAACAACTCAATTAAAAAATGGAGAAAGCACCTAAATAGACTCTTCTCCAAAGAGGACATATGGATGGCCAAGAGACATATGACAAAATGCTCAAGCTATATTGATCATCAAGAGATGCAAATTAAAATGACAACACGGTATCACCTCACATCTGGCATCAACAAATCAAGGAAGAACAAGTACTGGCGAGGATGTGGAGAAGGGGTTAGTACATGGTTGGTGGGAGTGCAGACTGGTGCAGCCACTCTGGAAAACAGTGTGGAGTCGCCTCAAAAATTTAAAAATAGAACTGCCATTAGACCCAGTGATCCCACTTCTAGAATTATATCCTAAAAAAAACTGACAAAACTATCAGAAAGAATATAGGCATCCCTATGATCATAGCAGCGCTATTTACAGTAGCTAAGTTCTGGAAACAGCCCAAGTGCCAATCAGAAGATGAACTGATAAAAATGCTGTGGTGCATTTACACGAAGGAATACTATGCAGCTGGGAAGGATCCTATAGGATCCTTAGGATACTATACTAAGAGGGAAGGATCTCTTACACTTTGAGGTAGCATGGTAGGATGTAGAGAGAATTATGCTAAGAAAAATTAGCCAGTGAGAGAAAGACAAATCTCCCATGATCTCCCTCATCTGGGGAATCTAATGAACAAAATAAACAGACCAACAAAGGGGATCCAGGGTCATGGAGCACGGAACAGATGGCGCATCTCAGAGGGAAGAGAGAGACCAAAGAGCTCACATGCATGTAGGCAGAACCCACGGACACAGACAACAGTGTGGTGGGGGCCAGGGGTGTGGGGGCGGGAGTAGGGTGGAGGGAAACAAAGGGGGGAAAGAGGTGGCATCTGTAAAACTTACAACAATAAAGGTAAATTAAAAAAAGAATAATTAAAGTTTATAAAATCAATAACTTAAAAAAAATGAAAAGTCTGTAGCAAAAAGCAAAACACTCTTGGCTGAACATGAAGTGAAAGGTACCAAAGTCTCTTCTGCTAATCATAAAAATGTGAGGACAGTGACGTTGCACCTGGTCTGAAAGTGGCTGAACAGTGAGAGGTGGTGGGGAGAACATGGGAATCCAAATTCCTTTGAAAATTAGCCTCTAGGAGAGATGTCAGGGGAGTAGCAGGGCGATATCTGTAACCTGGAGCCCCTTTAACTGCATGGGGTCCGAGAGTTGGGTCAACTCGGCACCTACACTCACCCTGAGGCGGCCGGGCTGCACCCTCCTGGGTGTGTGGGGCTCCTGGGCCTCCTGCAGAGGGATGGAGCTGAGCACCCCATCTGTGAGCTCCTGTCCCTTCTCCTGCGTGGAGCTCTGTAAAGACAGTTCCCAGTCACCAGGCAGAAAGCCTCAGAGCCTTGTTCTTGCGGGTTCTCAGACCCCTGTGACCATCCACTCCAGACAACACTCACCATGATTCGCTCAGACCTCCACTGGGGAGGAAAAGGCATGACAGCCTGAGGGCAAGGATTCCCACTGGCACAGACAAGAGGCCCCTGGGGAAGCCCCTCTCCACCTGCCTGCCCCGTCCTGGGCTGTGATCATGGCAGGACCTCTAGGTTACCCACCACACAGCAACCTGTTCCTGCCCCAAGGGTCCTCCTTCATGTCCCTCTACCCCCTACCCCCATGAAGAGGAGGGTGTGTGGGCTTCACAGGGATGGCTCCCATGGTGGCCTGACCCAGGCCTCCTGTGTTACCGTAGTTGATCTTCTTGGAAATGGCCAAAGACGCTGGGGACAATGGTTGAACCAACGTCTGGAAAAACTCTCACTGCGGGGTCTCTGGAAACAAGAGCCCCGATAAGTGGGAACACAGCAAGAGAACATCTTGCACTGTTTAATGTCTCTTGCTAAGTAACTTAGCAGTTGGGCAGTTGCTACAACGTGGGTGCCTGGTTATGGGGGTTCCAAGTTCTATTGGGAAGTGACCTCACTTCCTGGGATGGCCTTCCCTGAGTCCTCTCATCTAATAACAGCTAGACACACAGTCCTGTGGGGTGCTGACTGCTCACCCACTTCTCCATGGAACACCATCTCTGTACACAGTGACACCAACACACCCCTCTGCACAGCCCCCTCGAAGTTCTGAGTGCAACCAGGTGCTAGATTTGAGTAGACAGATCTGGGTTCTCACTCAAACTCTCTTCCTTACCTGTCCTTGATCCTGGACAAGTCACTGTGCCTGTAGGGCCTGTCTAGCTCCTGCCTGCACAATGGATTATTCTGGATGGTTCTTTGTAGGGATGTGCAGGCACATGTGGGGTCAGAGCTAAAAGCTGGAGGAGTAGCGCCCTGGCCGGTTTGGCTCAGCGATTAGAGCGTCGGCCTGCGGTCCATAGAGATCCTGGTTCGGTTTCTGCTAAGGGCACGTACCTCGGTTGCAGTTTGTCCCTGGCCCTGGTTGGGTCATGCGGGAGGCAGCCACTCAATGTGTCTCTTTAACATCGATGTTTCTTTCTCTCTCTCTTCCTCTGTCTTCCTCACTCTATCTGAACAAATGGAAAAATGTCCTTGGGTGAGGATAAAAAAAAAAGCTGGAAGAGGGCTGTCACGTGTACGTGTTGCCTTCAAACTCGCTTCCCTACGTGTTGTCATCTCCCCTGTGTCTGCTTTTCTTCCAATCGCATCTACAGTTATTACATCAAGTGTGTGTGTGTGTGTGTGTGTGTGTGTGTGTATGTGTGTGTGTGTATCCAGTATTCTCACTCCGGATCCCAGAAAAATACAGCCCCCACATAGGGAGGAATACTCTTCCCCATGTGTCAGGATTTCTAATTCCCAAACCATCTCTCTGGGAGAGGTTGGAGTCTTAGCCTGGAAGGTCTGAACATTCCTGAACTCTGGACTCTGAATGTCATGTATCTTGGGCAGTTTCTGCCTCTGTATGTGCCTCAGTGTCCCAATTATCCAATGATTCAGAACTGCATAAGCAGAAGTTCAGCATAAAGGGGAGCCCAGCCCCCTCCACCCTGGGTGGGTTGTGCACAGAGGTGCACCTCCGTGGTTCCAGGTCTGGGCTCCCTTTCAGACAAATACTGGCCAAATATCCATCTACTAACCAAAAGCTCATCATGTCCCTCATGCCATCTCCTTGTCTGTACATGATTCCACCAGCACAGTCTTTCCAAAGCCCCTGAGAAAACATATGCAGCCAGGATCCCAACTGTGGGGACACACACCTGGGTTTACCTCAGTCTCTGCATTCTGACCAATGTGTGATTCTGGGGAAGGCCTGGATCTCTCTGGTCACTGGCTTCTCTCTTCATGACTATCCCGGGTCTTCACTTGCCTTGTGTAGTGTGAATGTATCCCCTGCCCTTCAATGTGTATGTCATTAGTGACTCCCTAGAAGATGGCAAAGTGATCCAACATCACTTCCGTGACTTGGTTATGAAAAGTCAGTGCCTGACCACGTGCTCACTCTGACCCGTGTTCTCTCTGTCTCTGTCTCTGTCTCTGTTTCCCTTGCCCAAGAAGATATAGCAGAAAAAACTATTATTAAGAGAAATGCCCAAGATTTTATTGCCTGTATTTTCTCCTAGGATTTTTATGGTATCAATTCTTACCTTTAAGTCTTTAATCTCCTTTGAGTTTATTCGCATTAGTGTTGTAAGAAGGTGGTCCAGTTTCATTAATTTGCATGGCCATTTATTGAACTATTTATTGAACCGACTGTCTTTACCCCATTGTATGTTCTTGTCGACTTTTTCAAATATTAATTGACCATATATGTGTGGGTTTATTTCTGGGCTCTCTATTCTGTTCCATTGCCCTACATTCTGTTTTTATGCCAGCACCATGCTTTTTGATTACTATGGCCTTGTTGGATATTTTCATATTAGGTAGCGTGATTCTTCCAACTTTCTTCATCTTTTTGCAGATAGTCCTGGGTGTTTGGTGTCTTTGGTTGTTCCATACAACCTCACTGCACCAGAAATGCTTTCTAGATTACAGATCTGATCCCCTTACTTCCCTGCACCAGCTGAGCTCCCCATTTCCCCCACAACAGCCCAGGTTTGTGGCCACATGGTCAAGGCCTCAGGGTGCCTCACCCAGTGGACCTCTTGCTCCTCTGATCTTGCACTCTCTTTTCTAGCAACTTCCACAAGGTCACAAAATGTTTTGCCTCCATTCTACACACCAGCTCTTTCTTTTCATTAAACGTGCTTTCTCCTCCCCACTTTTCCACTATTGGTCTGGTGAGACCCCTTCCCTGACTCTGGTGACATCAACCCTTGCCCCTTAGGTACCCCTTCAGCCTTTGCCTTATTCTTGGTCTTTATGTTTTAATCACTGACCCATTCCACATTGTGCTTCAAAGTCAGGTAGCTTCCCCTCCCCCCTACAAGACTGTGACAGCCTTGAGAGCAGAGACACTATAATGTTCATTCCTGTATCCCAGGACTTCGCACAGAGCCAGGCACAGCATAGGGATCAAGAAATGAGGGTTGAACTGAACCACATAGAACATCAGGCATCTATGAATATGAGATGAAGGAATGCAGAAGAGTCATAAGGTGAGAACCTAACTGAATAAGAGGAAGTGTGGATGAAAATGCAGTTGTTTGGAAAATCAGCCAGTGTGCCATGGAAGTGTGGGGTCTGTTCTCAAAATTCAAGCAGGAGCATGATTAATTTTAAGTAGGGGCAGCATTTCCTAGTGTAGATGTGAGAACTGTGATATTCAAGTATTTCATTGAGAAGATATAGTATTTTGGAGCTGTAGGTATTTCATCCAGGACATTAAAGTGTTTTGGAGCTCTAGGTTTCAGGGAAGAGGCCAGCCTAGTGTTTAGCATATGAATGGATTCCTTATGCCAATGAACAGAGTTGAATTCTCAGATATTCAGTACTGGTGATACAGTGGAAAGAAATTTTGCATTATAAATCTGGATCTATGTCCCAGCTTAACACACACAACAATTTTTTTTTTTATCAAACAAGAATCTTATATTGATTACTTAGTTATACAATACATTTTTAAAATATGTTTTCATAAATTTTTTATGGAGAAAGGGAGGGAGAGAGATAGAAACATCAATGTGAGAGAGAAACATGGATTGGCTGCCTCCTGCAGGCCCCCTACTCGGCATCAAGCCCACAGCCAGGGCATGTGCCCTGACTGGTGATCGCACTGGGACATCTCAGTCCATAGGACATCGCTCAATACACTGAGCAACACCGTCCAGGCTTGACAATGTATTAAGTACTCTTATGTATATTAAGATTTCACATTTATTCCACACAAAAATACTATTTGTTCCTATTTACGCCTTTTATAGATGAAGCGATTGAGACCTACAAGGTTAATGAGTTTCCCATTGCTGCTCAACCAGTATCTCATGAAGCTGGGATCTGACCCCTCTTTTCGGCCTCTGAAGTCCACACCCAACATGCTCTGCCACCCAGGAACCAAGGGTGATGCTCCACCTCACTGTGGGCTGAGAGAGGAGCTGAGATGCTGGAGGTGGAAACACTTCTCCAAAGAAAGAAAGAAAGAAACTGGACCACCAACTGACAACATGCACAATAATAAACTCAAAATGCACAAAAACTTAAAAGTGCATCATGAAAGCACAAAAAAATCCTAGAAGAGTCCATAGGCATCAAAATCTCAGATACCTCATGGAGCAGAACTTTCATGGATACATTGCCAAGGGAAAGAGAAACAAAGGGAAAAATAAACAAATGGGACTATGATAAAATGAAAAGCTTCTTCACAACAAACACAAAAACAAAAAATCAACGAAATGAAAAGGGATCCCACTGTATGGGAGAACGTATTTGCCAATAATACCTCTGATATGGTGTTAATTTCCACAATATATAAAGAACTCACACATATAAAGAAAACGAAGAGGAACAACTTAATTAAAAAATGGGAAAAGCACCTAAATAGACTCTTCTCCAAAGAGGACATATGGATGGCCAAGAGACATATGACAAAATGCTCAAAGTATATTGATCATCAAGAGATGCAAATTAAAACAACAAGATATCACCACACATCTGGCATCAACAAATCAAAGAAGAACAAGTACTGGCGAGGATGTGGAGAAGGGGTTAGTACATGGTTGGTGGGAGTGCAGACTGGTGCAGCCACTCTGGAAAACAGTGTGGAGTTGCCTCAAAAAAGTAAAAATAGAACTGCAATTTGACCGAGTGATCCCACTTCTAGAATTATATCCTAAAAAACCTGAAACACCAATAAGAAAGAATATAGGCACCCCTATGTTCATAGCAGCGCTATTTACAGTAGCTAAGTTCTGGAAACAGCCCAACTGCCAATCAGAAGATGAACTGATAAAAATGCTGTGGTGCATTTACACGAAGGAATACTATGCAGCTGAACGAAGGAAGGATCTCTTACACTTTGAGGTAGCATGGTGGGATGTAGAGAGAATAATGCTGAGAAAAATTAGACAGTGAGAGAAAGACTAATCTCCCATGATCTCCCTCATTTGTGGAATCTAATGAACAAAATAATCAGATCAACAAAGGGGTTCCAGGGTCATGGAGCACGGAACAAATGGCGCATCTCAGAGGGAAGAGAGAGACCAAAGAGCTCACATGCATGTAGGCAGAACCCACGGACACAGACAACAGTGTGGTGGGGGCCAGGAGTGTGGGGGCGGGAGTAGGGTGGAGGGAAACAAAGGGGGGAAAGAGGTGGCATCTGTAATACTTACAACAATAAAGGTAAATTTAAAAAAGAATAATAAAGTTTATAGAATCAATAACTTAAAAAAAATGAGAAGTCTGTAGAAAAAAGCAAAACACTCTTGGCTGAACATGAAGTGAAATGGTACCAAAGTCTCTTCTGCTAATCATAAAATTGTGAGGACAGTGACGTTGCACCTGGTCTGAAAGTGGCTGGACAGTGAGAGGTGGTGGGGAGAACATGGGAATCCAAATTCCTTTGAAAATTAGCCTCTAGGAGGGATGTCAGGGGAGTAGCAGGGCAACTTCTGTAACCTGGAGCCCCTTTAACTGCATGGGGTCCGAGAGTTGGGTCAACTCGGCACCTACACTCACCATGAGGTGGCCGGGCTGCACCCTCCTGGGTGTGTGGGGCTCCTGTGCCTCCTGCAGGGGGATGGAGCTGAGCACCCCATCTGTGAGCTCCTGTCCGGTCTCCTGTGTGGAGCTCTGTAAAGACAGTTCCCAGTCACCAGGCAGAAAGCCTCAGAGCCCTGTTCTTGCAGGTTCTCAGACCCTTGTGACCATCAACTCCAGACAACACTCACCATGATTCGCTCAGACCTCCACTGGGGAGGAAAAGGCATGACAGCCTGAGGGCAAGGGTTCCCACTGGCTCAGACAAGAGGCCCCTGGGGAAGCCCCTCTCCACCTGCCTGCCCCGTCCTGGGCTGTGATCATGGCAGGACCTCTAGGTTATCCACCACCCAGCAACCTCTTCTTGCCCCAAGGGTCCTCCTTCACGTCCCTCTATCTCCTACCCCCATGAAGAGGAGTGTGTGGGGGCTGCACAGGGATGGCTCCCATGGTGGCCTGGCCTGGATGGGTCTGACCCAGGCCTCCTGTGTTACCTTAGTTGATCTTCTTGGAAACGGCCAAAGATGTCGGGGACGATGGTTGAACCAACGTCTGGAAAAACTCTCACTGCGGGTTCTCCGGAAACAAGATCCCCGATAAGTGGGAACACAGCAAGAGAACATCTTGCACTCTTTAATGTCTCTTGCCAAGTAACTTAGCAGTTGGGCAGTTGCTACAACGTGGGTGCCTGGTTATGGGGGTTCCAAGTTCTATTGGGAAGTGACCTCACTTCCTGGGATGGCCTTCCCTGAGTCCCCTCATCTAATAACAGCTAGACAGACAGTCCCGTGGGGTGCTGACTGCTCATCCACTTCTCCATGGAACACCATCTCTGTACACAGTGACACCAACACACCCCTCTCCACAACCCCCTCAAAGGTCTGAGTGCAGCCAGGTCCTATATTTGAGGAGACAGATCTGGGTTCTCACTCAACCTCTCTTCCTTACCTCTCCTTGATCCTGGACAAGTCACTGTGCCTGTAGGGCCTGTTTAGCTCCTGCCTGCACAAGAAACTCTTCTGGCTGGTTCTGTTTAGGGATGTGCAGGCACATGTGGGGTCATAGCTAAAAGCTGGAGGAGTAGCGCCCTGGCAGGTTTGGCTCAGTGGTTAGAGCGTCAGCCTGGGGTCCAGAGAAACCCTGGTTCGGTTTCCGCTAAGGGCACGTACCTCGGTTGCAGTTTGTCCCTGGCCCTGGCTGGGTCATGCAGGAGGCAGCCACACAATGTGTCCCTTTAACATCGATGTTTCTCTCTCTCTCTCTTCCTCTGTCTTCCTCCCACTCTATCTGAACAAAAAATGGAAAAATGTCCTTGGGTGAGGATAAAAAAAAAGCTGGAGGAGGGGCTGTCATGTGGAGGTGTTGCCTCCAAACTCGCTTTCCTTCTTGTTGTCACCTCCCCTGTGTCCGCTTTCTTCCAATCCCATCCATAGTTATTACATCAAGTGTGTGTGTGTGTGTGTGTGTGTGTGTGTGCGCGCGCATCCAGTGCTCTCACTCCGGATCCCAGAAAACAACGGCCCCCACATAGGGAGGAATAGGCTCAGTTTCCCCATATGTCAGGATTTATAAACTCCAAACCAACTCTGTGGGAGAGCTTGGAGCCTTGGCCTGGAAGGTCTGAACATTCCTGAACTCTGGACTCTGAATGTCATGTACCTGGGGCAGTTTCTGCCTCTGTATGTGCCTCATTGTCCCAATTATCCAATGACTCAGAACTGCATAAGCAGAAGCTCAGCATAAAGGGGAGCCCAGCCCCCTCCAACCTGGGTGGGTTGTACACAGAGGTGCACCTCTGTGGTTCCAGGTCTGGGCTCCCTTTCAGACAAATACTGGCCAAATGTCCATCTAGTTACCAAAAACTCATCATGTCCCCCATGCCATCTCCTTGTCTGTACATGATTCCACCAGCACAGCCTTTCCAAAGCCCCTGAGAAAACGTGTGCAGCAGGACCCCAACTTTGGGGACACACACCTGGGTTTACCTCAGTCTCTGCCTTCTGACCAATGTGTGATTCTGGGGAAGGCCTGGATCTCTCTGGTCACTGGCTTCTCTCTTCATGACTACCCCTGGTCTTTACCTTCCTTGTGTAGTGTGAATGTGTCCCCTCCCCTTCAATGTGGATGTCATTAGTGACTCCCTAGAAGATGGCAAAGTGATCCAACATTAATTCCATGACTTGGCTATAAAAAGTCAGTGCCTGACCACGTGCTCACTCTGACCCGTGTTCTTACATTTAAGTCTTTAATCTCTTTTTAGTTTATTCTCATTAGTGTTGTAAGAAGGTGGTCCAGTTTCATTCATTTGCATGTATAGGTCCATTTATTGAACAGACTGTCTTTACCCCATTGTATGTTCTTCTCGACTTTTTCAAATATTAATTGACCATATATGTGAGAGTTTATTTCTGGGCTCTCTATTCTGTTCCATTGACCTACATTCTGTTTTTATGCCAGCACCATGCTTTTTGATTACTATGGCCTTGTTGGATATTTTCATGTTAGGTAGCGTGATTCTTACAACTCTCTTCATCTTTTTGCAAATTGTTGTGACTATTTGGTGTCTTTGGTTGTTGCATATATCCTCACTGCACCAGGAGTGCTTTCTAGATTACCGATCTGATCCCAAAACTTCCCTGCACCAGCTGAGCTCCCCATTTCCTCCACAACAGTCCAGGTTTGTGGCCACGTGGTCAAGGCCTCAGGGTGCCTCACCCAGTGGATCTCGTGCTCCCCTGACCTTGCCCTCTCTTTTCTAGCAATGTCCACAAGGTCACAAAATGTTTTGCCTCCATTGTACTGACCAGTTCTTTCTTTTCATTAAACGTGCTTTCTCCACCCCACTTTTCCATTATTGGTCTGGTGAGACCTCTTCCCTGACTCTGGTGACATCAACTCATGCCCCTCAGGTCCCCCTTCAGCCTTTGCCTTATTCTTGGTCTTTATGTTTTAATCACTGACCCATTCCACATTGTGCTTCAAAGTCAGGTAACTTACCCTCCCCCCTACAAGACTGTGACAGCCTTGAGAGCTGAGACACTATAATGTTCACTCCTGTATCCCAGGACTTTGCACAGAGCCAGGCACAGCATAGGGATCAAGAAATGAGGGTTGACCTGAACTACATAGAACAGCAGGCATCAATGAATATGAGATGAAGGAATGCAGAAGAGTCATAAGCTGAGAACCTAACTGAATAAGAGGAAGTGTGGATGAAAATGCAGTTGTTTGGAAAACCAACCAGTGTGCCATGGAAGTGTGGGGTCTGTTCTCAAAATTCAAGCGGGAGCACGATTAATTTTCAGTAGGGGCAGCATTTCCTAGTGTAGATGTGAGAACTGTGAGATTAAAGCATTTAATCTAGAAGATTAAAGTATTTTGGAGTCTTAGGTTTTAGGAAAGAGGCCAGCCTAGCCTTTAGCAAATGAATGGATTCTTTATGTCAATGAACAGAGTTGAATTCCTAGGTATTCAGTGGTGGTGATGCAGTGGAAGGAAATGTTGCATTATAAATCTGGATCCATGTCCCAACTTAACACACTCAACAATTTTTTATCAAACAACTACCCTATATTGAATACTTGGTTAGACAATACATTTTTAAAATACGTTTTCATAAATTTCAAAGGAGAAAGGAAGGGAGAGAGAGACAGAAGCATTGATATGCGAGAGAAACATCAATTGGCTGCCTCCTGCAGGCTCCCTACTGGGGATCAAGCCCACAATCAGGGCATGTGCTCTGACTGGGAATCGCACTGTGACATCTCAGTCCATGGGACAACACTCATTCCACTGAATAACACTGGCCGGGCTTGACAATGTATTAAGAGCTCTTGTGTATATTAAGATCTCACATTTATTTCACACAACAGTACTATTTATTCCTATTTACGCCTTTTATAGATAAAGCGATTGAGACCTACAAGGTTAATGAGTTTCCCATTGCTGCTCAACCAAGTAACTCATGAAGCTGGGATTTGACCCCTCTTTTCGGACTCTGAAGTCCACACCCAACATGCTCTGCCAACTGGGAACCAAGGGTGATGCTCCACCTCACTGTGGCTGAGAGAGGAGCTGAGATGCTTGAGGTGGAAACACTTCTCCAACCTGGGAGGCCCTTGGAAGTGCGAGATGCTGTGATGGGACCGCAAAGGAGTCCTATTAGTCATCATTGCTCAAAGTTTCTATCTCCCAACCCCCTTCAGAAGGAAACTGCTTTCAGGACAAAGAGGGATCAAGGGGCCCAGTCTTGTCTCCATCTTGGGCCTGGCTCTGCCTCCCGCTCAGTCAGAAGTAGCCTCAGCCCATCTGTGTCTGCAGGAATGAGCCAGGATGTCAGGTGGAGACTGCCCTGGCTGGAACCCCGGTGCTGCCTCCATGAGAGAGGAAAGAGCCAGGAACCATGTTATTGTAGACTCCCACACAAAGAGATATGGATTGGCCAGCTCAGGAGCTGGAAAATAAAAGAGAGCTAGAAAGATGAGCCACGCTATTTCTTTGTCAATGCATTACACGCAGATCTATAACCATGTCATTTAAGGTTTTTTGTCATTTACAGTTATTGTTTTATTCTGATGCTTTTGCAAGTGTGTTTCATCTTCAGAAAGACCCATGAAAAGGACTCTAACTTACCCTAAAGCAGAGTTTTCTAAAAGTAAACTTTAAGACCACACCTTTAAACTGATGAAGATTTATAAAGCTCTAAAGAATAACTGGATTCATGAACTGCTGACAAAGGACCAAGATAGACAAGAATTTCTTATATGGGACTGAATGCACTGAGGATGATAATTTTTATAATCTTTTTGTTAAAATATTGCTAATTTTTAACCTTTTTGTTTTTCAGATATAAGGGAACTTGTTTTGTTTTAAACTACCTATGACTTAGAACAATTTGGTAAATTATACCTTTTTGTAAGCAGTATTGAAACATTTCTATTTTTCTCCCTATCTGATGATCCCTCTAGAAATTTGGAGACTCTGAATGGGTATTATTATTTTCATGGCAATATGGTTGTTTGCATAAATTCAATAGAAATGTGTTGTTTTCATAACAGGACACAATTTGAAAATTTGAAAGACTGACTGTAATATCATGTTTGAGAGAGACATGCATAGTCTCTGGATGTCACCAGAAAGCTTTAAGAAATTAAGACTGGCCCTGGCAGGTTTGGCTCAGCGGTAAGAGCGTCGGCCCGTGGACTAATGAATTTCGGGTTTGATTCCAGTTAAGGTCACGTACCTTGGTTGCAGTTCGTCCCCGGCCCTGGTCCGGGTCGTGCAGGAGACAACCAGTTGATGTGTCTCTTTCCCATTGATGTTTCTCTCTCTCTCTCTCTCTCTCTCTCTCTCTCTCTCTCTCTCTCTCTCTCTCTCTCTCCCTCTCTCCCTCCCTCCTACTCTATCTGAAGATAAATGGAAAAATATACTCAGGTGAGGATTAAAAAAAGAAGAAGAAATTAAGATTCACTTTGGAAGCTGATAAAAGCCCCTTGAAGAAATGGCCTGGTACAGAACAAAAGTTGCTTCCCAGGAGATGGCAAAAGAAGAACCTCAAGACATTTTAGAAACCTCGAGAACCTGAGGGAGTCACCCAAACTGGTAGGTACTGCAGGCAAATATTGATGGCAACTATATGATTTGACTTCCTAGTCCTGAGAGGCTACTTCAGGTTCGGAGATTCTCTATAAAAATTCCAGCAAAACAGATTTAAAAGAGCCCATATGATTAATTACTATTCTTGTTGTACTTATGCAAATAACAGACCAAATTTATTGAAATTGAATTTATATAATAAGTTAAACTTAAGTTGGCTCTCTGATAAAATAAGGGTGATTTTAGAGGGAAATAATAATGCCCAATTGTAGATATTAGATTCGAAATCAGTTGTCTTTAAAAATCTTATATTTCACTTGTGAACTGGACTAGATACTGAATTTCTCTAATCAAAGTGTTTGGCTACAATCTCTGAACTATTATTTCATTTTTCTCCCATCCTTTGCCTTGGACATATTGAGAACTAACACTGTATTTTTCCGAGCCTTGCAAATGAAGACCCCCGCAAGACAGTATAATGTAAACTTCAGAGAGGTCATCACAACAGCTCATCCTTAGACGGTTCCGGTGACATACTGTGTAAGCCACACAGAGAGCTTGGTTGAGCTGGTGTCAGGACATCCATCAGGGACAGTTGGACTGTGGACCAGGGGAGCCTGTCGGATTCTTACTGCCTGCCTTCCTTGCAGCAAAAATGAAGCTCTGAGCCTTTCATCTAGAGATTTTCTCAACTGACAGTCTTAAAGACTCAGAGAGTAATTTATAGTTGGCTCTGATTATTACTTAGGGTACGAGTATCCTGGCCTACTGCTTCTTCTACAATTGCTGTGGTTCCTGCTTGTAAATTGAACACTTAGAATGCCCCCTCTAAAACTCAGGGACCATCTTGGAAGAGGTGGGCATGTGAGATTGTAAGAGCCAGATGAGAGGGTCGCAATGGGCAGACAAATCTGACTCCATGTCACAAGCTAATCATCCCTCATGATTGAACCTAGACCCAGTTGCCCTGTATTCCTCCAGACTGAGGAATGATCAAAAGAAGTGGGGATTGGGGTGGGGGGATTATAATCACTCAGAAACCTTCTTTTCAAAAAAAAAAAATCTGGGTTTTTCTTTTCTTTTTTTTCCCTTCAACTCAAACTGGCCTCACCCAGCACCCTGATGCACCCACCTCTCTCTCTCTTGCTTAATCATTAAGACCTCAGGACAGTGAGGTCTGGTCAGCATCCAGTGGTCTTAGAAATAAAGTCCTGGGTCTACTGACTATTGAGACAGAGTTTTCAGTCAAACTAAACATAATATCTTGGCCTCAGTTGTGTTTTAACTCCAGACCCAGGAAAGCAGAACAATCCCACAGAACAAATTTTTGTTAAATTGGACAGATAAACTCTATGGCTGACATCAGGACCAAATACAATGATCAGTTACCCCTATCCTAGCACCAACCAATGAGTAGAGACCATGACTGTAACTCTATTAGTCACCATAATTAATGTTTTTCCCTATATATTCCATTCACTGGAAGCCATTGGGGAGCCTGGTCTTTAAGCATTAGCTACCTGTAACTGGGCATGGTGCCATGTCTCTAATAAATCCTTACTTTCTTGGCTGCAAACTCCTGTTCATGTCTTATTGGACTTTGAGGTGCATAAGCAAACAGACCCCCTTTAGTCCAGTATCTCTCTCTCTCTCTCTCCTCTGCTTTCCTCTGTTTTTTCTTTATTCCCATGAAGCTGACTCTTCTCCTGAAGTGGCAATATAAGTGCTGATACAGGACCAGACACTCATTCTTACAACCTACCACCACCAGCAGAAAGAGCGTTGCTCTTGCCTCATAGTCCAGAAAGCATCCGTGATTGGCTCTCCTTAGCCTGGCCTTGGTCATGTGTCCATCCCAAACCAACAACTGCAGCCAGACAGCGCTGTACAGTTGACCATCCACTCATAACCTGAGCTGGGTGTTCAGGGCTCAGCCTCCCCAGAATAGCAAGGACTGAAAATAGCAGAAGACTGAGACCTAAAGAAGATAAGGATGTCCATTCCTGGAGGAAGAACAGTTGGGTAAACAAGCAGAAACAACACCCAGTTTCTCCATGGAACTAGTGTGTGAAATGCTGTTCTGCATCTTGCTTTCCGCCAAGGTAGCCATTCGTTATTGCTATTAAATGGCTCTTTAGTTTGATTTAGTGAGTTTATTGTTGGGTCTGAAAAGGCTGAACCCAAACAAAATACCAGCATCCACTCTCTTTGGTGCTCTGTGTTGGTCAAAAAAACCAACGAACAAAAACGTGAGTTTCCTCTGGGCCTACCCGCGTGTCTGCACCCTGGGAGTATGCTTCTAGTGATCTGAGACCCAGATGCAGGTCTTCTACCAACGACAGCAGTCAAGTGAGGTTTTTAGAGCCTGCAAGTGGTTTGTAAAATGCACTTACTTCATTTAAATATGCTTCATTCAAATTAAACGTCTCTGCTTACCTAATTGTTTACAGAAAGCCTCACAAATGAGATTAACATTTTAAAAGAAGAAAAGACAACAAGATAATTAAGTCTGGCTGCTCCGGAGCAGGTTGGTGACAGCCCTGGAAGCACGCCAACACTAATTGACTGGCTATATTTCCCATGCAGCTAATTGCAAATGGTCATTGAAAGCCCTTGAAATGGTCTCAAGTCCCCTCAGCTGAAGTGTGGAGAAGGGAGTTAGAAGTGTGAAGGAGACAGGGGCTTGGAGAGGGCAGCCACCAGGGACGCCTGGTCTTTCCCCTCCCAGAGTGTTATTCAACTAATGTTGTCAAATCTTGTCACCCATCTGGACCTTGGTCTTCTGGCCTGTAGAATGTCTGTGGGCAGTGAGGGTGGGGAGGCTGTGCCAGAGTGGGGGGACCTTCTGTGATCTCCTCCACCTCGGATAAAGCTTTGCTCATGTGCGGGGCCTGTGCTCACCACGGAGCGGACACCAAGATCCCTGGCTCCTCAAGTCACTAGAGCAGACCTGCAACGGGTACACGAAACAGGGCAGAATGAGGGGCAGAGGGCTGTCGATGCAGGAGGCTGGAGGAGGAGCGGGGAATCAAGGAAGATCTAGTTGGGAAGGTTCCTGCAGCGCCGGCTGGAAGAGGAAGCTCTGGGAGCGCACAGGGAGGAGGGGGTGCAGAAACACCCGTGTGTGGGCGTGCTGGGGAAGCCTCAGCTGGCGGTGAGGCTGCCTGCTCTGCTCATTGAGAGAGGTGTTTGCTCTTCAGCGCCAAGGGACAGACACACCCCGTCACTGTTTGTTGGCAGGACGCCCCTGGGACGAGGAATTGTGCGGGGACCAGGGCTCCCGGCTCCGGAGGCAGACTCCAGCTTCGGGTACAAAGCAGCGTGACCAGGCATCCGTGCTGCCCTCTCGGTGATATCGCCTGATCTCCAGCCCGGTGCTTGGCTGGCAACGTGACTCAGTTCTCCTCCGCCTCTGGACCCTTCTGCAAGGATGCGTTTCTGCTGATTAACCATCACCCTCAATTTCAGAGCCCCCAGGGCTCCTGCTTCCTCCTCGCACCTCCTTCTGCCTCATGAGAGCTGCCTATTTTCCCTCTCTCTTCCTTTTTTGGGTTTATACTTGGGCTCCCCATGGAAGTGAATGATTTTCTACCTACATATCCAGTTAAAATCCTCACAAGAGGAACCCGATTAGCCCTCATGACACATAACCACTGCCGACCAGATTTCTGATCGTGTGTCCAGCGCTAGCCAGACACGTGGTAAGGACCATGGACCCCAGCCAGGGATTTTCTGGAATCTGCCTCCACCAGCAGCTGTGGGAAAGGACTTCTCAGAAGGAGTTTAGGGTGTCAGGTTGATCGGCTTGTCTAATGTAAAAAGAGAGAGACAAAAATTGTCCGAGAGGAAAACTGGCTTAGAGTAAGTGCACGGAAGACCTGGGTCTCTAGACCTGTGATTCTCTAACTTGAACGTGTATCAGAATCACCTGGGGGGCTCCCCCAGTTCTGATGCAGTAGGTCTGGGTGGGGCCGGAGATACCTCCTTCCTGACAGGTTCCCAGGTGGTGCTGATGTGACTTGTCTAGCGACCATGCTCTGAAAACACTGTCTGACCGAGACCACATCCCCTGGGCCAGTCTGCCCTGCTGCCTGTGTACGGCCCGCGAACTAAGGATGCTTTCACAATTCTAAATGGTTGGGGGGAAAACCCCAAATACTAATATTTTGTGACATGGATAGTATATAAAATACAAATTTCAGTGTCCATAAATAAAGTTGAATTGGAACACGGTCATGCTCACTTGTTTCCATGTTGTCCAGGGCTGTTTCCATGATCAACGGCAGAATGAAGACGTCACAGCAGACACCGTCGGGCCCATTACATGTCTACTGCCTGGATTTTTACAGATGAGGTTTGCCAACGCCTGTTGTAGACTAAGGGTATGATTATTTTAAATGTGCCAGAGAATTACCTGAAGAGAAGAGATACACATACTTCTGGAAATTCTCTCGAGGAATTCTTTAACTCATGAAATGATCCGGTGCTCAAGCCTCTGCTCCCTGGGCTCAAGTGTCCGCTCTCCCACAGACCTCGCCTGGGAAACCCGCTCAGCCCAGAGGGTCCGCCTCCTGGAAGCTGGAACGGGGCGCTGAGCTGCTGGACGGGCAGCAGCACCGATTCCACTCCAAACCACAGCTGATCCTCATGTTCGCCAGTTTAACAGACCGTGATCCATTTCCTGCCTAAAATAATTAGTGCGACTGCGGCCTGCTCTCCCCACCCCCTGGGGAGGCAATGACTGTGACCCGGCGCCTCCTACCACCTGGCTGTGTAACCCTGCTCGCCCAGTGTGAACTCCTTGGAACTGTGTGGCTTTTGCACTCGGACAGCCTGTGACCCACGAACTAACTTAGAGCTGGATCCAGACCAGGGCCCTTTCTGCCCTTCCCCTCTGTCTTCTCCACCTTTCGCACATGCTGATGTCCCATTTCTCTTCCTCCTCTTCACTCTGCTCCCTTCCTTAGCTTATTATTAACTAACCCTCAGTAAATGTTCATTTGTGACAGGTACTATTATCAGCCCTGTAAACTGATTAACACAATTAGTCCTCACAGGAAAACCACGAGGAAGGCAGAATAGTTACCCCTAAGAACCTGAGGCTAAGCGAGTGCCCAGTGTCAAACAGCTGGCCCTGGAAGATTCTGGCAGTCTGATCTCAGATGCTTATTTCTGTCTTTTTGGGATATTGTCCCTCACCATGCTTCCCTTTAGATTTACTGGGCCTGGAAAAAAAATTATCTTTAAAAGATGAAAAGAGGCTTGCTCTATTTGAAATGCAAAAGGTAAAACTTAATAAAAGCTTTTAAAAGAAAACATTTCTGTGACCTTGAATAGACAAAGATTTCTTAAACAGGATACAAAAGAAACAACCATAAAGACAAATAGGTCAACATTCAAGTTAAGAATTTCTATTCACCAAAAGACATCATGAAGAGAGTGCAAAGATAACCTTTTTTTTTTTTTTAATGGGCAGAAGATTTGAACAGACTCTTTGTAGCAAAGGATATTCAGATGGCCATGAAACATACATAAAGTGGTCAACTTTATTTGTCGTCAGGAAAATGTAAATGAGAACAGAGATGTGATACGCTACACCTCCACCCAATGAAAAACGAAGCTAAGCTTTTGTCTTTCAACAACCAAGTGTGGGCGAGGGTGTGGCAGAAGCAGAGCACTCACAGGCCGGAGGGAATGGGAACTGACAGTCACTTTGGATACCTGTCAGCCTGGAGTAGCGTTAACACAGGCACACCCTCTGACCAGCACTTCCATTCCGGCGTCTATATCCCAAGAAATGTGTAAATATGTTTAGCGAAATGCATCGGAAATTTCGTAGCAGTGCCATTTGTAATAATCCCAGAATGTACATCAATAGCAGAACAGACAGTGTGCGGTACACGCAATGGAATGCTATGCAGAAATACTCCGCTATAGCAACACAACTCCACACAGTACGGATGAGTTAATTTTATAGACAATGTTGAGCCAAAGAAACCAGACACGTGTTTACAAAGAAGGATGATCCATGCTGTTAGAGTCAGGACAGGGGTCACCCTGGGGGTGTTGAGGGAGGGACACTTAGGGACTGTTGGAGCGCTGGTCATGTCCTTTCCTGATGTGAGTACTGGTTATATAGGTATGTTCAGCTCGTGAAAATTCATTGTACGGTTTCTTATGAGTACTTTCCTATATGTAGAGTCCAGGCATGTTTTCTGTATGTACATCGATAAAGTATTTGTACAATATCTCAGTTGAACATACAGTTACATTACAGTTTGTACCTGATCCAACGGTCCTGTAATCACAAGTGCTTGGGTTTCCTAACCTAGTGTGTATGTAGAGAAGGGAACCCACTCATGGATTCCTCATTTAGTGAGTAGTTAAGCTTAGGAAAAAATCCCCAGTCAGCTGCCTTGGAGTAAAAAGACACCCATCCTGAAGGTGATGTCTAAGTACATCCCAAGCTGAGTTAAACTTTCAAACATTTTATCTTACTCTGTTACGTGGACAGAGACTTCTGCAGTCTGATCCATGGTCTACATCCGGTCAGCTAGTCTCCCTTCTTTCTTTAGGGATGAAGTTCTCTTCCTGACTGAGCTAAAGAAAGTATCTCCTGAACCTTGGCTCTGCACTGAGACACCCAAACCGACTTGTGAACTAAAATCACGTTTCAACCCTTGGCTTCCCTGAAAATCAGAGGGAACACAAGCAGGTGTATTTGCCCTGGCAACTCGTCTTGTTTGGCCATGTAGTATTCTATTTTAAATGTGAATTCTTTGCCCATACTTAAAAATAAGATTTCACCCAAAACCCTAGGTTTCTGGCTTCTCTAGAAAATCAAGTGCCATCAGTCTCCCCGCCAGCCCATGCCCTCAGCCACACTAGGTCCTCAGCCCTGGAGACACGGAGCTCCAGCTTCCAACGTAGAAAGTTGCAAAAACAACAAGAACGTTCATCTTCTTCTGATGAACTTTACGAGATGTGACACTGGACGTTTCAACCAATATTAACGGGTCAGGCCCTGTGTTAGGTGCTAAGCCAATAATTTAAACATTTGGGCCTTAGTTTTGTCTTCTTTAAAGTAAAAGAATTGAACTTGAGATTCTGTACAGTCCCCTCTAGCTTTACATTTTGATTCATCTCTGATCTCAGTAAACTCTGGAGAAGTGTGATGTAACTGTTTCGTGAGTAGGCCGGTCAACCCAAATAGCATGCAAGAATCCATACGCATATCAACCCCAGTTATGGTCACTGGGGTCCCACGTAGACGTTCTCTTTGAGGATTTGCATTGAGAAGCCTGTAAGTTGCCCCAGGAAAAGAGACCATCTAGGAAAACATGTAACCTCGAGATTTAAACAAGGCATGGATGGTTTTCTTCCAGAGGCCTCACCAAATTTCCCCGTTTTTTACAGCAGCATCTGGAAATCCCCAACTCCCCTCTCTGTGGACCTACTGAATCCCAGTCTGCATTTTAACATGATTCTGGGTGATTCAGATGCCACTTGTGCTCCAGACACGCTGTTGCAGAGGGCCCCTTGGTTAGACGGTCTAACCCTTGGCTCCCTAAGAGGATCCATGACCTCCCAGCTTCATCTCTGCCTGTCCCAGCCAACAATGAGGGGAGGAGGCAGGCCAGTCCGCAGTCCTGGTCTCCGTGTTCCTTCACTGGCTACAGATGCCATGGATGACATTCACATCTCCTTCCCGGCGACAAGCCCATAGTGTGTGAGCCCAGCTCCCAGTGGCTCCGCCTTTTTTGTCCTACTCATGAAAGTACCTTGGAATTCTAATGATGGAAATGACTGCTTCAGTGTACTGTGCATTTCTCAAGGTGACCCGGGCACACGCTTTCCTTCCATCACTACTATCAAACAACCATTCGCCGCGCCCCTCTCTGCAACTGCTCACGACACACCGGTGAAGGAGACGCACGGCTGAGAACTGCTAGCCCGGGGCCTGGGAGGAGAGGATGGTCTGGGAGGAGGAAGAGCGGGACTGCCTGGTCCCCTTCCAGGCAGATGCTAATGAGCCTCACCAGCCCTTAACCTCCCTGCCAGAGAAGCAAGCTGGCAATGCAATGAGCTGTCACTGTTCATTACAGGGACAGCCTGTGGATCCAGAGGTGTCCGCAAGCACACACTGGCCTGTGGGAGCAGCAGAAGACGGGGCTATGCTAGGGGCAGAGGGCCCGAGGAAGGGGCAGGGGACACAGCAGAGCCCATCCCTGGTCAGCTCCTGCCCTGCAGGTCCGCTGGGCAGCTGTTCCCCACACAGGCTCTGAGGAAGGCTGCTCAGTAAGGGGGCTTGCTTCCTGCAACTGCTGGCTGCATGGAGGGGCCGCACTCCGGCCAGCCAGGGGAATGACCCTGGGGTCTCCCCAACAGCCCAGCAGCTCCAGGACAGGGGCTCTGGGGAGAAGAGGAAACAGAGTGAGAGGATGGGCTGGGAGGATGGATCAAGCTTTTCTGCTGGTCTTCATTAGAACTCCACTTTCCTCCAGGTAAATTAGGAAAATTAGACGCTCCACCCACTACCCACCCATCCCATATTCCAGGTGGGGCATTGAGCCTTAGATGGGAAACCAGGAATAGAATCAGCATCCCCTTGTCATAGATGAGGCCATTGAGGTCCCAGATGGTCAGATGACACTCCCAAATTCATTGGACCAAGTCTGTGTGGAAAAGGAAGGAACTAGAACTCTGTTTGCATTTCTGCCCCCTAACGTTGAAAGTTTCCACAGCCCAGAAGCTGGCGAGAGCGCAGCCTTGGGCCCGATCTGCATGCACAGCTAAGTGGGCAGCCTCCTCCTCTCTGGGCATGCATTTCCACTCCTTATCCAAGCCAGCCTCCTCCCCGTGAAGCCTGCCCAGATCCCACTCACGCCATGGCGCCCCTGGCTGTCCTACAAGCCGCCTTTAGAAAGTCAGTCCATCAACTTGTGGCAATTAACATTCTATTCACTGTCATGCACTGTGTCTCCCCCGTAGACCGAAAGTTCTCAGGGGTAAGGACTTTGCATATTTTTTTCCCTCTAGTAGAGTCCAATTTGTATTATAAATTCTCAGTATGTGTCTACTGACAGCTAATCAGTCAGAGGTTACGCTAGGATTTTTAAACAAAAAGTATCCAAGCAAGGGAAGTAATTCTTGATTTGCCGAACAGAAAAAGAGAAAAGGCAGGGGGAAGGGGTGATTTCTGATCTAGAAGCACCTTGGGGACAGGTTGCTATCTTTACATTCCTGAATCTACCCAGTTCTGCATAACTCCAGGTACATGGTAGGTGCTCAGTGAATGCTTGAGCGAATGAGTACAGCGAGGGAAGGAAAGAGAAGAGTAAAAGAGAAGGCAGGACTGAGAGGTGGATGAGTGAGGAGTGTGCTGGTCTCTTTGCCTGGCCGTAGCGCCATTCCCAGCCTCTCATACTCGGTCTGTCCCAGCCGCGGTAGAGTGGGTGACAGTGAGAGCGGCCACCACCTGCGGGTTCCAGCAGTGACAGGCAGCTGTCACCTCCAGTGACATGAGAGATTTCTTTGAATCGCAGCAGCAGCAGCCCTGAGCAGTGACAGCCACCACGGTGCTCCTGGGCTCTGGGACCTCCCGACTCTGGTCCCCCCAGCCCTGGGGGCAAGAGTAGCTTCCTGCGTTTCCAATCTCCGGGGTAGCTCGCCTTCCTCTTGGTGGCTCCTTCAACCCTTGCAATGCTTTTGTAACGTGTTGCATCTAGTAGTTCCCTAGGTTTTAAATATTTAGTATGGTTTCTGTCTTTCTAGTTGGACTTTGTGCAGTTTAAGCAGGGCAGGGGCTCGGCAAAGCAAATGGGCAGGAAGGTGAAGACGTCTACGGGACTTCTGCAGTCTGTGTTGAAATCACTGTGAACTTAAGGTTCTGGGAGGGAGCAAACGGACCATAGTCAACAGCTTCTGGAAACCTCCCCTGCCTTGCCCCCCCACCCCACATCTCCCCGGATACAGTCCTAAGCTGGCAGTTGACGTTCTCCCAAGATTTGCCACAGTTTGGGAAGTAATCATGTTTGGTTGTATCCAGCAAAAAAAGAAAAAAAGAATGAAAACTCTTTTGGCCCTATATTTGGGCCAGTTCTTAACTTGGATTTAACATGGAACATTATATCGATTTCCTTAGTCTCAACGGGCTGTCTGTGGAAGAAAGAGGGTCCCTCTCTCCTCCCCACAGCCATACCCTCAATCCCAAAGGAGGAGAGGCTGCTGGGTTACCACCGTAGGTCTCTGTGCCCTCACCAGTCATGGCAGGACTGGTGCCCTCCACGCCCCTTGGCCCACTTGGCTCACTTGGGGAGGGTCACAGGAGTAAGGTCCAAGTCCCTGGAGGGGCTCAGCTGGAGAAGGAAGCTCGAGTCTGGATTCTGATGGAAGCCTGGGTCCTGCCGGGCCCCACCCAGAGTAGGACAGGGCTTGGTGGGAGGAGAAGCAGAAAGGCTGGAAGTCCAGATGAGCAGAATACTGCCAAACATAGAGGCCACCATCTAAATGCAAGAAGGTAAAATTCAAGAGCCCCTGAGGGGCCTGGAGACCCCAAGAAGTCCGGGATTAAAGGCAGACACAAGCGTTAGCTGGGACAGGACGTGCCCCACAGGGTGCCATGTGCCTGGGCAACGGGGCTGTCGGGGCAGCAATGGGTAGGACCCTCGAGGCGGAATCAAAGCTGTGGATATTTGCTCCTCGGGCTGGAGGAAGGCAGGGGAGGCTAGAACCATCTCTGGCTAAGTAACACAGTCCAGGTGTCTTAGCGTCTGCAGCCCCGGGGGCAGGGGAGGTATCTGAGAAAGTGACACAGGGAAGTCAGCTAGATCACTGACTGGAGAAGACAGCATTTCTAGTTTAAAAGGCAGGATGCACAGTTTGGGCCGATGGGGAGGTGGTGACAGGGGGGTGGGGGCATGAATTAGACGGTCTGGTGGAAACATGTTTTGTCTGTGATGAAACTAAATACAGGGTGGGGCAAACGTAGGTTTGCAGTTGTGGGTCTGGAAAATAATACAATAATTAATTAATAATACAAGAATGAACTCTGTGTTTCATGTGCTCACAACTGCAGACCTGCTTTTGCCCCACCCTGCATACATGTCAGTGTGTGAAGTACGGAACCATCCCCGTGGTTAAAGAGCCTCATTAGGGGGAAGTCAGAAATGAAGTCAGAAAGTGGACGGTGATCAGCCCTGATCCCCTTTGCAGCTTGGAAACGGGCTCGCGCGGACGGCGCAGATGGGGAGACAGGCCGGAGACGCGGTTCTCAAAGCACCCCGGTTACAGAGGAGGAGGGAAAGCGTTTGTCTAGATTAGCACAGAGATAAATGAGTATAAATTATGTGTTGGGTAGTTTATCAGTCTGAGTGGGAGAATTAATCTATGAAATGTGTGTCTCTGGATGTGTGTGGATATATAATTCAGAAATGGCAGTGAGGCAGCATTAAGGTTGAGAAATGGTGCAATTAAAAGAGTCAAGAATCACCTCTGTGAAGCCTCCTGCATCATCATTAATTCAGCCACATTACCTTCCACAAACATTGCGCAAGGTCCCCTTGGCAGCCTCCAGCACTCGGAGAGAGGGCCAGCTGTCAGCGGCGTCTCTGAGGCTCCTTGGGGAAATTAGTGATTTTCCTACTTGACCAGCCTTTAACCAAGTCCTGCCCAGATCAGCTGCAACTGTTTATATGCTATAACCCTAAATGAGTGGGCAGGGAAAAAAAAAGAGAGAAGGCGATTAGCTACCTAGTGTGGCCAAGGCTTCTGTTTCCATAGGTCTAGGGTGGGGCCTGAACGTCAGCATTTATAAAAGCTCCCAGGTGATGCTGACCCTGCTGGTCCCAGGACCACCCCTGAGTCGCAGATCCAGAGGCTACTCGTCAGAAACACCGACACCACCGGGAAGCGTGCAGCCCTCCAGGCCACTCCAGACCTCCTGCACCTATCTGCGTTCGAGCAAGAGTCCCTGGATGTGTTATAGGCTTGATCATGTTTGAGAAGTGCTGCTTTAGAGACTCTCCTTGGTTTCCTTGGAAAGGTCTGTGTTGCCCCTGAAGTGATATGCAAATTGCAGGTGTGTGTTTATGAGTGCTTGGGGCACAGAGGGCATTTCGGTCTTTGAAGCCTGCCACTCAGTTCTCTTTCCTTCTAGGTTCTCAGCTGAAGGAGAGACGATCAAGGGAAAATAGTCAAACAGGGCACTCAATACAGATGAAAAAGGCTATAACCAGAACCTCGGGCAGCATCTGATGCTTCCGAGCGTGCAAGCCCAGCGAGCCCAGCAGGGTCTCCTCCTCCTATGGAAATGCCTGGTTCTGTGGACAAACCACGCCTTCTTGTTCCGCTGGCACATGAGCAAGGACAGCCAGTGGCCTCGTCCTCCCAGGTGCAGCTGGAGAAGCTGGAAAAAGCATGCACGGCCTGGCCAGCCAGCCAAGAGAGGCAGGTGGGGCCTTGTGCATGCTTGACTCACAGGGACAGGGCTGGGGAGTGAGGGTGGGAACGGGAATCTACCTTGAGCTTGTGTCCTGTCATTATAGTCACTAAACACACCCAGAGAATGGGGGCCATCAGATTAGCAACCCACCCTGCCATTGTGAGAAGCTTGTAAGAGGGACTGGCAGAGAGACGAAGTTCCCTCGCCCAGTCCTCCCCAAGATGGGTAGAGGGAATAGAAGTCTACATTCCCCATGGGCTAAAAAAAAACACTGGGAGGGAAGTTTCCACTGTAAAAATGGGGAAAGAGTCCATGTTCCTGAAGCGATGCATTCCAGAGAAAGCGTAAGGCTCTAATCTGGACGAGGTACCGGGGCTTGAAAGTTGCCCCGGGTCAGCTCAGGCTGCTGGAGGGTCCCCAGACTCCTGAGCAGAGATGCCCAGGAGTTCAGTGTGTGATCAGCTATGGGCAGCAGCCTGCATCCTGGCTGCCTCCCCACCGCCCAGCAGTGCCCAGGGAGTGAGGAAGTGTGATAACCCCCAACATGCCCTCTTCCCTCAGCCATTGGCCCCAGCCCGCTACTCTCCCCACCTCCCCCAGCAGGACCCCTTGAAGCTTAGTTTCGGGGTCCCTCCCCTGCAGACCCAGCAATGCTAAGGTCACTGGGGGCTGAAGATTGTTCCAGGACACCGGCTTGTAATCAAAAAGTGTTCTGTTCATTTAGCTGTTCTGTTTGTTTGTTTGTTTGTTTTCGTAAATTGTCTGAAGAGATTTTAAAAGAAGGTAGCTGAGTTCCCAAGGCTCTAGCAATTGGTTTTGACTGTTTTCTCATTCTAAACAAATATTTGTTCTTCTACCATTAAAAAAAAAACAAACACCTTTTCTTCTTGAGAAACGAAAGCCAAGTTTCTCTGTCCATTTCTGCATTTGAAGTACTCCTGATGACATCCTCGGCCTGGACTTCGCCAGTCCCCCACCCCACACAGCTGCAACCAGCCACTGCAGGGTCTCCCTCCGCCTCGGCTGGCAGAGGCCCACCGGTCCCCAGCTGTTGTCGTCCCCCTTGGAAAGGTGGATTTGGTGCCGCACAGAGGCCACCACCCTGACGTCACAGGCTACCACGCTGGACCCAGCACGGAGGT
This sequence comes from Tadarida brasiliensis, assembly GCA_030848825.1. NCBI lineage: Eukaryota > Metazoa > Chordata > Mammalia > Chiroptera > Molossidae > Tadarida > Tadarida brasiliensis. Next base: position 16,698,494 of record CM061273.1, read on the forward strand.
GGGCTGGGCGCTGGTCTAAGGCCCCGTGGCTCTGCGAAGTCCGCGCTGGGCCACGGTGGACGTGGGTCTCCAGCTCGTCTCGTGAGGCAGCGAACCGTCCACTGCACCCCTGGCAGCCACGCCTCCTCGGCCACGCGGTGGGTGAGGCCGTGGGCCTGGGTGCAGCCCAGCCCTGACTGAGCCCCAGCCCACGCAAGTCCGAGCTTTCTTTCCTTCTTTGTTTTTTTTAAGAGACTCCAAGCTATATAAGCGTCAGGACCGCACCACCCCACCCCTGCATCTACACTCCACCATGCTGCGACCAAGGGAAGGGAAAGGGGCCTCTGCCACAAAGCACGCCGAGGAGCTTGGCTCTAGGTGGCCCTCCCCTCCATGCTGTTTAAAAAGCGAGAGAGGAGAGAGCTTTTCCAGAAGCCCCTTGGCTTCTCAGCCATGATCAGGAGGATGGAAGCCAAGTCCTTAAAGGGCTCCAGGCAGGTGGATGGAAATTCAGATTCTCCTAGGAGCAATGCAGGTTCCCTCCACCCCCTTGGAGAACGTCTAATACAAACAAATTAGAAGAAATTCAAGTGGATAAAGGTCATTTGAGTGGAAGGCCCAAACTGGAAGGCTGTCAGCAGAATCGGTAGTCAGGGTTTTCACCTGGGATTGAATGATGCACTGTACTTGAGTCCCAGCTCTGTACAGTTTCTCTCTCATCTCCCCTCCCATCTCTCTTCTCTCCCATCTCTCCATCTCTATCATTTATCCATATTAACTGTAACTAATTCACAGCACTGATGCGAACTTAAGTGTTACTGTGTACGTGAACACTCCTTACAACCACCCGTGGCCTTAGATCTATGGGTGTAGCATTCCTCATGATTCTGGCCCTTCCTGGATGACAAAGCCATTTTGGTAGAGAGATTCGGATGTGTTATTTTGGATGTGTCTTTACTCATTCTTAACGTCACCATTCAGTCAGCTAGACATTCCACAGAGCTGGCTCGGGAAAAGACCGACAGCATGACCGTCTTGCTTGCGAGATTTGAAATGTGAGGTCTCAGGAGGAAGGGGAGCAGTGTGGATCTCCAGACACATATTTTGTATGGACTCTGTCAGTGCAAGGCTCCTGTCTACCTTGCCCCCAACACCAGACTGGGAAGGGAAAGAAAAAACATAGAGAGTCTGGACAAGACTAGAGGGACAAGGATGAAAAACATGGAGTCAATGTAAGGAGCCATCCAACCTTCCCCCTGTGTCATAGCGAAAGCTCTGAGCATTGCCAGGACTCAGGAACAAGGGGGAGCCATGTGAGCCCTGCAGATCACCCCATCTCCACTTGCACGAGCACTGTGGAGAAACTCCATCGCTCCTCCCCACTTTGCCTCCCCGTAGTGTCCAGCAGATGACTTGATGGCCATCCTGCAGAAGACACACCTGCTATGCCTGATACATACGGTTTCTTGTTGCCACCCAACTTGGTCCACATGGAGAGCCCTTCTTTGAACATCACAGGACATTTCAAAGACACTGACTCAGAGGACAGGACACGGACATAACAATGAGGTTGGTGGGAACATGAAAAGGCATGCCCTGCACCTGTGCCTCAGTCAGCCTTCATAGAACAGTTTGAGATCTTCCTCGGAGCAAATAAAATGATAAGACAGGAACCACCACCTCACTGCATCAGGAAAAGGAATTAGAGACCCCCACGCCAAAGAACGGAGTCCTGGGGAAATACAAAACCCAAGGGCAGCAACAGCATGAACTGTCCTTGTAACAGAAGTGAGTGTGACTGATGCCTGCTCCTGTCTTTTTTTGAAGAATTGAGGAGAATCTTTTCATCTTATTTTTTTCCCAGACATACAGCATATGCTGCAACCACTTCTGATCCCATCCATTTCCAACACCTCCACCACTAACAACTCTCTCCAAAGTAGATCTGTCTTGGAGGTCGAGCTGACAGAACCTGCTGATGGATTGCACAGAGGGGAGGGAAAGGCAGGAGCCAAGAATGACTTCAAGCAGTTTGGCCTCAGAAACTAGCAAATGGTGATGACAAGGTCTCTTTGGAGATAAGAGGGGAGAGAGCTGAAGTCCACGAACATTTGGACTTCTAGGAAGGAATGCGGAGCCGGAAAGGAGTTCGTGGTTCCATGGGAAGTAAGCGGAGACAGTACTGTCTCGGGAGCCACGACAGTAAAGGGTTTCAAGGAGGAGGAACCACACAGCTGTGTTGAGTTCTGCTGAAAGGATGTGCAAGTAGGTATTGTTCCTGTGCCTCCCACTGAACCACAAGCTCACTGAGGGCCAGGCTTTTGCTGTCGTATCATGCTATGTCCAAAGTCATGCCATCCCTGCCTCTTGTGATTGGGAGCACCAGGGAGGAAGATGAACAAAGTACAAAGGGCCCCACCAGGGAAACATGAGAGGCAGGTGGGTCCTAGTCCTTGCTGTTGACTCTGGCTACCTTTGATTGAGAGTCTGTGTCATGCTTGGCTCTGTGCCAGGCATATAACCTATTTAGTACTCACAACAACTCTCTATGGCACTTGTGTTACCTCCATTTTACAGATTTCCCACTAATGTTAGAGACCAGTGTGCTAGAGACCAGTGTGCTACAGACCAGTGTGCTAGAGACCAGTGTGCTGGAGACCAGTGTGCTAGAGACCAGCATGAGCAATACGCCCGGTGTGGGGTTAGGAAGGTGAACTTTGGATTCAGTCTCACCTGGAATTGATTTTTGGTGCTGCTACCAACTGACCACATGACCTCATTTTTCTGGGTGTCAGTTTCCTTACCTATAAAAGGATCCAATTGGATTAGAAAAACCATCATTCCTTTCAATACCGCATCCTATGATTGTGGGTTTCATTCTTCGAGGGTGAAGGAGAGGTGACTTTCTGGGGAGTTCAACCCATGCACGACAACTAGTCAACATCCAATGGTGTCGTCTGTTGGTCACCAAATCGTCACCAAATTGTCATCCCAAAGGCTGTAAGACAGAGGACCCGTTGTTGCAGCCTCGTAGGTCGTTCCGCATCCAGCGGTGCCAGGCAGGGCGTGAGCTGATGGTGTGGGGAGCCGGGATGCAGCCTCGTAGGTCGCTCCGCATCCAGCGGTGCCAGGCAGGGCGTGAGCTGATGGTGTGGGGAGCCAGGAGCACCGCGTCTCTGCAGGCCGAATGCGGGGTTATGGAAGGGGGTGGCTAGTGGAGAAACACTCAAGGGTTGTCAGCCTTTTTCTGGAAAGAATCTGAGATCAATGCACTTGTTTGTTAAGAATAATGACCAGGAATCCTTCTTATACATTTTAAGGGATCCCAGCGATGTGTAGTCTTGAGTGGAGGAGAACCAAGGGGAACACAGGGCTGCTTCCTGAGTATACCTGTACTTCTCAATTACCCCAGTGCTTCCAGCTCACAGAAGTGCCTCGTGCACCACGTTCTCTCCAAGCACAGGGCTGTGCTGCGGAAGGGGGTTGTCCTCTCTTTCTCCAGAGAATGAATGAGGACCGGTGAGCAGAAGTTACAGGGGAGGTCAGTCTCAGCTTAGCCACGGAGACAGAATCGCAGGGTAGCTAAGTGCGTGCACTTTGGAGTCAACTAGCTGTACGATCGCAGGCATGTCATTTGACTTTCTGTATCTCAGTTTTTTCATTTATAAAATGGAGATAGAGTATTTAATGTGTTCAGCGTTGTGTCTAAGCCACGTTATCTTTGGTTTCATTATGAGTAGAAAGAGCATTTTAATAGAGGGCCCTGACCGCGGCCAGCAAGGCAGCCAGGTCATAGGTCACCTCTGAGACTGGGAAGGTTTGGGTACATGATCGTCTGACAAGGAAGAACGTCTCAGGACGGAGCTGGGGCCCTGTGTCGCCCGGTCTGGGCAATGCTTCCCTGTGCAGCGCACCAACTTCAGGTCCCCTCTGACTTGTGTTTCTCAGACAGAGGTCTGGTTTGATTTTGCTTTGCTTTGCTCTGTTTCCCAGAAGAGGACAAAGGGCAAGGACATGTGCTGGAAGTTCTTCTCCGTGGATCCTCCGAGCAGCAGTGTCTGAAGTCTCTAAGCAGGAAAAGAAAGAGCAGAACGCACTGTGTCCGGCAACATGCCTGCTTCCGGCTGCGCGGAGAGGGGCCTCCCATGCAGCTGCCTCTACTGTCGAGCACCTCCTGACTGTCCCTATGGCAACCATGGCTGAGCGGCCCTGTGACCGGATTACAGATGGCCAGAAGACCCAAAACTTTGGTCTCCTCTCCTTCTGAGCTGACGTGTCTGAGGAGATACTGCAACCTGTCAAAAGAATTTTTGTTACAGTAGCAGAACCTATGCTTTGCAGGCTGAAGCACATAAAATGGGACAAATCATCTTAGCTGCTTTGGCAAGAACAGGATGGGGAGATGGCGCATCCTGGCTTCTCTGATGACTCATGAAGTATTTCTAGACATCAAGGGGGCTCCAGGACAACACAAGGAATCGTGCTGGAAAGCCCACTGGTCTAGACTCTAAATGCTATAGGAGCTGGAAGGAAAAAAAAGATATCTGAAGACTGGAGAAGTCAAGGAAGGCTTCGTGGAAGAAGTGGGATCTGAATTAACCCTTGAAGGGTAGACAGAAGGTGGTGGGCAAAAAGGTTTCCAAGAGACCATGTCAGATGGACCCTTGAAAAGCTCTTTACTCTGGATTTCCCCATCTACTTTCTATGTTCAGATCATTCTCATTTCTTCTTGGCTGCCCTCTTTATCTCTGTCTAGGCTAATGCTTTTCTGAGCTTCTGTGACCACTAAGGAGGAGAACGTCTCCATCTAAACCACCCATTCACTTAACACCTTGAGCACCATCTGCATGAGACAGCTGTGCATGAGAAAAACTGAAAGCAAACCTCATAGCTTCAAGAACTGTCAGCCAATCAAACCACCCACTTAGGCAGGCACATGTAAGGGCAACAGAGCAAGTGCAAACTTTGTTACAAGTAACACTGCCCAGCCAGTGTGGCTCAGTGGTTGAGCGTCAACCCATGCACCAAGAGGTCGCCGGTTCGATTCCCAGTCAGGACACATGCCCAGGTTGTGGGCCCAATCCCTAGTGTGGAGCATGCAAGAGGCAGCCAATCAATGCTCTCTCTCATTAATGTTTCTCTCTCTCTCTCTCCCTCTTCCTTCCTCTCTCTCTGAAAATCAATAAAGAAAAATTATTTTTAAAAAAAGGAATGTTACTAGAGAACCAGAGTTCTTAGCTGCATCCACAGTATTCTGGTGACTTGGCAGGTACAGTGTATTACGAGGAAGGACATCATTTCACCGTCAGATGACCATGAGCTCACACGGAGTCTAGAGAGGTTCAAAACAGACTTACCTATTGAGTCTCGCCTCAGTCCCTGGAGTCTCCACTGGGAGGCTGTCAGGAGTCCCTGCCCTTTCTGATCTCCCCCAGCCCTATCTTCTTTCCTCCCTCCATGATGCCATTATTTTTTCTACATCTCTGCTTTACCCCTTCTGCCCCCATCTCCCACCCCTTCGCCAGTGCCCCAGCTCCATCCTAGAGAAACTCTACAGGCTTCTCGAGTCCTGAACATTTCCCCTCCCTGATGTAGTCCTAAAGTGGCATATCACATGAGCCCACCACAGAAGAAGGATTAGGTATTTGTGACTCTTTACAATGAAGCATCTGCACTCTTTCTCTTGTTGATTCTGCCCACCTGTGAGTATGCACACAGAGCACTGTTAAGTGGAGCCCGAAAGTGGAACTCACCAGCCTTGTGGGATTCAAATCAGAACATAGATTTTGAGTGTGAAAGAGTCACTTGACTTCCGGTCAAGATGGCACATAGATAAACACAGTCTCGCCTCCTCCCACAACCACATCAAAGTTACAACTGAACTACAGAACAACCATCACTCAGAACCGCCTGACATCGAGCTGAATGGAAGTCCTACAACTATGAAATTAAAGAAGCAGCCGCACCAAGACTGGTAGGAGGGGCGGAGGGGACGGGCTGGTCCCACACCCACGTGTGGCAGATAAAAATCAGGAGGACACCTTGGCTGGGAAGGTCCTCCTTGAGGACTGAGGGGTCCCTGTCCCACACCATGCGCCTAGCTCAGGGCCCAGTGCCAGGAAGAGAAGTCCCCATAACTTCTGGCTGGAAAAACCAGCGGGAACTGAGGCTGAGGGAGGCTGAGGCTTCTGGAGCCCAGGCAGCTCCTCTTAAAGGGCCCGCACACGGACTTACTCAGACTCACTCCCTCCAGGCTCCAGCGTAGGGGAGGCAGCTGAAAAGGCACCAGAGACATATGGGAAGAACTGAGTTATTTGGCATTGGAGCGAGGGCTGGAGAGGCAGTTTTCTCCTGGACAGACGTGTTGTCAGAGGCCTTTGCTCCTTTGGTGAGCCCTTCCCTGGGCCAGCAGACGCCGCCATATCTGGGACTCCAGCAACCTGGCTCACACTGTTTGTGCCGCCCTGGTGATTCCCTGAGGCCCTGCCCCACCCAACTTTCAGGCCCACCCACGCTGTTGACAGTGTCTTTACCATAGGATTGGCCTGTCTTAGACCCTGCTTCAGAGTTTCCTACAAGCAGCATCTGGTCTCAGCTAGCCCCATACCTCTCGTTAAGTGGCCCCAGGCCTAGCACTAGAAGCAGCCAGCCTTGGTTCACAACTTGGCTTTTCCTGGGCACCTCCAAGCCCAGTACAAGAAGCAGCCATTGGCAGATCATTTTATAGCTTATGCTGGATGGCCCCAGGTAGAACACAGGCAGAGGCTGACCTGGCCCCAGAGCCAGCACACCCAGTGGACAGTTTCAGAACACTGTGAAGCACCACCACCCAACCACCTCCACAAGTGACACACTCTAAGAATGGACTCAGGGGGTACCAGAGCCTTGCTGAAGTCAGTCTTGCTCTGTGTGGTAGGTCCCTGCACAGCTGATCATCTAAAGTAGTCAGAGGTTAGTGGATAGTGGGCACAGCCAGTCCTTGCAGCTGATCAGCCTGAGTAAAACCCTCTCATTGATGTGCCAACAGCAATCAAGACTCAATTACAACAGAATGATGTAAAGTCCACACTAGGGGTGCACCTCGAGGGCCCAGCTGGGGTGATCAGGGAGGCTGTGCCACTGGACCTTACAGGACGACACCTACTACAACAGGCCATCCTAGGAAGCACAGGAGACATAGCAACTCTATCTAATACATAGAAACAAGCACAGGGAGGCAGCCAAAATGAGGAGACAAAGAAATATGTCCCATATGAAAGAACAGAACAAAACTCCAGGAAAAGAACTAAGCGAAATGGAGATAAGCAACCTAACAGATGCTTATAAGGATGCTCAATGAACTTAGTGAGAATTTCAGTGAACTTAGTGAGGGCCTCAAGAGCATAAAAAAGGACCAGTTAGAAATGAAGGATGCACAGTCAGAAATGAAGGAGGCACTAACTAAAATAAAGAATAATTTACACAGATTCAATAGTAGAATAGGTAAAGTCAAGAAGCAAACCAATTTGAAATATAAGGAAGCAAAAAGCACCCAATCAGAACAGCAAAAAGAAAAAAGAATCCAAAAATTTGAAGATAGTGTAAGGAGCCTCTGGGACAACTTCAGGCATACCAACATTCACATCTTGGGGGTGCCAGAAGGAGAAGAGAGAGAACAAGAAATCAAAAACCTATTTGAAACAAAAATGGCAGAAAACTTCCCTAACTTGGTGAAGGAAACAGACATACAAGTCCAGGAAGCACAGACAGTCCCAAACAAGATGAGCTCCAAGAGGTCCACACCAAGACACATCATCATCAAAATGCAAAAGGTTCAAGACAAAGAGAGAATCTTAAAAGCAGCAAGAGAAAAGCAGTTAGTTACCTACAAAGGAGCTCCTGTAAGACTGTCAGCTGATTTCTCAAAAGAAACTTTGCAGGACAGAAGAGAGTGGCAAGAAATATTCAGAGTGATGAAAAGCAAGAACCTACAACCAAGATTATTCTATCCTGCAAAGTTGTCATTTAGAATCGATGGCCATCTAAAGAGTTTCCCAGACAAGAAAAAGCTAAAGGAGTTCATCACCACCACCATTATTATATGAAATGTTGAAAGGTCTTCTTGAAGAAAAAGGTCAAAAATATGAACAAACCAAATGGCAATAAATACTTATCTATCGACAATTGAATCTACAAACAAAATGAACAAGCAAAACAGAAACATTTTCATAGATACAGAGAACATTTTGTTGGTTGCCAGATGGGAGGGGGGTTGGGGGAATGGGTGAAAAAGGTGAAGGGATTAAGAAGTGCAAATTGGTTGTTAGACTGACAAACCTCAAAGGGAAGGGGGGTTGGGGGGTGGGAAGAAATAAACCAAAGAACTTATATGTATATATGCATAACCAATGGACACAGACAACAGTGTGGGGAAGGCAGGAGGGTGGCGGGAGTGGGGAGGAGGGGGTCAATAGGGGGAAAAGGAGGGACATCTGTAATACATTCAACAATAAAGATAAGTTAAAAAAAAAAGAGTAATTTAAAAAAAATCTGTTTCCATGGGCGCGTGGTCAGTGGTTAAAGGGTTAAAATCATATTTGAAAGGAAAGTGGCCCTCCTACCCTTTGCTAATACGATTGGCCAGAGTCCAAACCAATTAACCAAGCCATTTTTACACATGATGGGGTCACCTGATTGAAAAGGATAGGCAATAATCAAACAATCACTCAATTCTGCAGTCCTCCCTTTTTCTCCCACCCCTCCTGTGGTAGGATTGTTGAGTGAACTCAGAGCCCACCTCATCAGGCCAAGACTGACATTTTCTCCTCACTCCCACACACCTGAATGCATTATCCTTGCCCTGTTGAGAAGGGCTAAGACCCCAGGACTTAGATTCTGGGTTTTTTGTTTGTTAGTTAGTTAGTTTGTTTGTTTGTTTGTTTGTTTGTTTTTTAGGAGATAGAGCACATTTGGGGGCTCAAGATAAGTTTTATAATCCAATTCTGCTCTTTCAGAGAACTCTGCTTTGGGGTGTTAGGTGCAAAGAGGTTCTTTGCTCCCCATAAATCTTCTCCTTGTGTCTTGTTGGACCTCTTTGGGGGAAGAGGTGATGGATCACAAGATCACAGTTTGGGTGGTGCAGAGACCTTTTGCCAGAACAACATGAAAGCCTGCTCTTGACCTAACAACGTGCTATTCAGAGATGGTGAAAGCAACACAGAGGGGGCGGCATGGGAGCTGTGTCTCGAAGGATGAATAGAAATATTATAGGCACATATGGGTACTGAGTCCTCGGCTCCCTAAGAGGTGGGGAAGGAAGCAAGGAGCTTTCCTACAGCCACAAAGGTGGACTCTGCTTCTTTAATGTTCTTACCATCTAATTTGAGTTGTCTGAGTGATGGATGGACTGGGAGGGCTGCTTCTCCGCGGGTAAGGGATTCGGAGTCTGCTGGGTCGGCACGTTTTTGGCAGGCTGTCTGTCTTGATTTGTTGCTTTGAAGGGCCATTGCTCAGAAAGTCGTTGTTATCAGGAGAGCCCGGGGCTGCGGGATCACATCTGTTTCTGGGTTCTAGCAGCCATGCCACACCATGCCCAAGGCTTTGCTGTCTTCATTATCCAGCCTTCAGTAACTCCGAACTTGGAGGAGGGATGGCTCCAGGCAACGGCTCAACCGCTCTGGCCCTTCAGTGTGCAGTGGGCTGGGGATGCTGAGATGGGTGGGAATGTTCAGGTTCACTGCTGGGGCCTTGGTGAGTAGCCTGTGGACTAAGGTGGAGGATCTGATACAGACAACAATGGTGGGTAAGATTGCCACCTGTTGTATTACTTCCACATCCAGTCACCAACACAGCAAACACCTCCTGAGCTCCTAGCTTGTGTCAGGTGCTGGCACAGATAAGAATGGCCCCTACTTTCCCCAGGAATAAAACAGTGAGCACTGTAGAGTGTGGCTATGCCGTGTCCCGGGGAAGCTCACGGGACCTTTGGAGCATTGAGCTTAGGACGGGGTGTAGGGAGTCAGAGAAGACTCTGCCTCTCAGCACTTAGCACTCCAGAGAGGAGTGCCACCCGGACCCCATGACTATGCCAAGGATGCATAAACATTGTGTAAACAGGAAAGCAAAAGAGAAGAGCAGAATCGTTGTTATTGTTACTCTCTGGATACTCAACACAGCAGTCCTTCAAACCATTGTGGTGCCTAAAGATTTGATTCAGATTATCTGTGCCCCCTAACCTCAGTATCTAGCATTTCTCTATATCATTTCACCTTTCTAGAATGCTTTCCCCACCAAATTTCTTCTTTACCAATCCCAAAACCATATTTTCCTCAATAGTAGCCTTGATCTAGCTTCATATAGAAATCTTTTTTGAACAAGCTGAGTGGCAAGACCCCCTCCTCATGCCCACACTGGATTCCAAGTAACTCTACTTTTCAACCACACTAGCAGGAGAGATGGTGGGGTGGGAGGGAGGGTATCTGTCCTCATTTCTTCTGATCTCAAGCCCCAGACAGTTCAGATGCCTGCTACAATTAACACGACTATCAAATGTTCTTAATGTTGTCCTCAGTTTGTTTTGTGAATGGAAATCTCATCTTTCCCACTATATTCTAAGCGAGTCAAGGGCAGGGCCAACGCCCTTGGATGCTTTTCTTCGCTCTATATCGGCTGTCATTGTGAGAAACACTTGAGTGTGTTCCATCACTTTATCGGCGAGGCTGATAGAAATGAGGCTGTTAATTTCATCTTTGGGACTTCATTTGCAATTAAATGGATGGTGATGCCTTGGTTATGGCTTAATTAATAAATTCAGTAAACATGAATTAAGGATCCATGATGAGTCAGATTCTGTGTTGTGCACTCGCTCCACAGAGATGGATGGCAGGTCTCAGCTCTCAAAAAGTTCACAGTCTAATAAGAGACGAGCGGGTGCAAATAGATATTTATAATAGCAGGGATAATTGCGGGAGAATGGGTTTGTTTAGAGGACTGTGAAAACCCAAAGGGTGGAGCAGGAATCTGTGCTCGGTGACATGATGGATCACCTTGGTTTTGAAGGATGCAAAAAGCCTGCAAAAGGGCAGGGGAAAGCATTCCAGGCAGAAGTGACAGGGAGTGCATGATGGGGCGCACAGCCGTATTTCAGAAACTCGAGCAACTCAGTGTATCTAAATCGTGGGCTACGTGCTGGGGGTGGTGTCAGAGTGTGAAGGTCCTTCTGCACCAGCTCAAGAGTTTGGACTTGATGCAGAACTCACAGAGAGTCAAATGAGATTTTTTTTAAAACATACTGATTTATTTATTTTAAAGAGAGAGGAAGGGAGAGAGAGAGAGAGAGAGAGAAACATCAATAAGAGAGAACATGGATTGGCCGCCTCCTGCACGCCCCCCCCACTGGGGATCGGGCCCACAACCTGGGCATGTGCCCTGACTGGGAATCGAACTGGACACCTCTTGGTGCATGGGTTAATGTTCAACCACCGAGCCACACTGGGCAGGCTCAAATGAGATTTTTAATACATGGGGGTGGCATGATCCTATCTGCCTCCTAAGAAAATATCCTTTGATCTGTTTCTGTCTGAGTGCCAAGAAGGTCTTCATGGACGCCAAGAGAGGCTTGGGGATCCAAAGGACTGAAGAAGAGCCGCTGATGGCAGAGACCCGTTTGCAAAGCAGCTCCAAATAGTAGTCTGAAATATGAAGCCTCCTCTGCCGCGAAGAGTAAGGAACTGCAAGAGGAGGGATGGAAGAAACAGTGAGCCATTCACAAAGACAGTGGGATGCTTCTACTGACTTTTTAAAGAAGACCTTTTCTATAAAAACAAAAACGTATTTCAAATAGCTAAATAGGAATAATCACTAGATGGGTTATCGATACAAACAATTCAGAAGGCAAATGGATAGGCATGACTTAATACCTTTTCCACTGATGTGCAACTGTAGCAGATCATTGCCTAATTGAACCTGCTCTTCTCCTAGGCATGTGTAGAATTAATCCAGACCAAAAATGTTCTTGCACTGAAACCCGAGGTTTGTTCAAAGTTCTTCAGCTGCGTCCCAAGTCCTACTGGGCAACTTCCCTCCCTTGTGGACAGACGCTCTGCAGCAAGGCTGGATTAGCGCACTGGCTCTCCGCTGTTGCTGGAGGTGAGGTGGGTGGAGTCATAAGTATAAAGCATGCTGAGAGGTTTCTCGGGGTGGCAGTACCCCATGCTAGTCTCCAGAATTCAAAATCTCACCCTCAGTTTTGCAGATCCCCAAATCCAATTTTCTCAGTGTTCCAAAGTTAATTGAGTTCAGAAAGGCTGAGCTAACAAAGTTTTGCCAATTCATTCATTTACCCAAAGAAACACAACTGCTATAGGGAACAGTTACTCATGTCCTCTAGCCCAGCTAGCACTTTTCCTTCATTTTGACATTTCCGCAAGAAGCCAAATTACAACGGGAAAGTTGCATGGTGAGCAAGGAATCCCAGCGATGGGAGATAGATGTATGCGCAGATAATTGACACCACTAGGTATGGTTGTCTGATTCCTCCACACTCCTCAAAGGAATTTTCCTACCCATTCACTCAGGCAGCACCAATTTCCTGGTGGCAATTTACCCCAGTTGTTGACAAAGCGTTTAGGAGAAAACATTATCTGAGATGCTCAAATTACTTACCATAGAAACTGACAAGTAATAGGCAATATCAAGCTTCAGAATTAAATCTGATTAAATTGGTCTATAGTTTCAACAGAAATTGTTTCACCGACAGATTTATTAAACAATTAGCCAACATATGTCTGGCCTGTTCTAAGTGCCAGGCATCATGTTACTCTCAATAAACGAGATGAGGGCTCTGCTGTCGGAGGCTCAGGGTTCAGGAGGAAGCAGACACGCTGGCTCAGTTACAATGCAAGGTGGTGTTTGCTGGGACGAAGGCTCCTTCTAGGTATGTGATAACGAGTCATTCTCATGCAATGTAATAAAAGCACTTTTTAAAAAAAAAAAATTACTGCTTGGTGCCCTGGCCGGTGTGGCTCAGTTGGTTGGAGTGTCGTCCCGTGCACTGAAAGGTCACAGATCAGGCCACATACCCAGGTTTCGGGTTTGATCCCAGGGTGGGAGGCAACCAAAGCAACCAATCAATGTTTCTCTCTCTCTCTCTCTCTCTCTCTCTCTCTCTCTCTCTCTCTCTCTCTCTCTCTCCCTCTTTCTTCCTCTCTTTCTAAAATCAATAAAAACATGTCCTTGAGTGAGGATTTAAAAAAATTTACTGCTTCGTTCATCGTCTGTTGTTGTAGATTATTTTAAATTATTCAATATATTAAATAAAGCCATAACTGAGAGGACCTTATAGATTATGTGGTTAAATTATCTCGCTTTGCAAATGAGGGAATCGGTTTCCAGTGAATTTAAATGATTTTCCCCAAATCATGTGGACAGGTTATTTAAGAGCGCTCCTGATGAAATGCATTTTGGAAAGAAGGAGAAGAGGTGGGTTGTCTGAGATTTGATAAAGACAAAAGGCCCCAGGAAAATGCCGTGGGGGCTCCAACGTGGAGAGGGCAGGCACGTGGCCGGTTTGAGGGCGCCCTGCGCCCCTGTGAAGCCCTGCCGCCCAGGACGCTGGCTTCAGCCTGTCAGCAGGCGGGAGCGTGAACGCGGTGGCTCCCGGAAGACAGCTGGACAGTGTGGACCAAGGACCTTGAGTAACCTTGAACTTCATGACCCCGTCATCCACTCAGGAATCTGTCCTAGGGAGTTGCGGCGTACATGGTGGTCACTAAAACATTGTAGTACCAAAAAAGGGAAACAATCAATAGGATAGATATTTAGATAAATAGCTGATAGATATAGAGAGATTTTTCTATTTATATAAATATTAAATGTCTTTATATTATATATATATGCTCTTTCTGTATGTTATATATTCTTTATAATGTATAAAGAGATTTATTACACGGAATTGGCTCACACCATTATAGCAGCTGAGTCCCGAAATCTGCTGTCTGCAAGCTGGAGGCTCAGGAAAGTCGTGTGTGCTTCTGAGAACCAGTCCAAGCCCCGGTCCTAGGGCAGAAGGCTGATGCCCCAGCTCAAGCAAAGAGCAGATTCTCCCTTCCTCCACCTTTGTGTTTTTTCAGGACCTCCACAAATTTGATGACGCCTCCCCACACGGGGGAAGGCAATCTGCTTTCCTTGGTGAGTTAGAAAAACTACCCAGTCCTCCTCTGGAGTTACAAAACATCAGTCTTCCCCCTGTGCGCCTCTTTTCTGCTCCTGGTACAAAACACCCACAACACTTCTGGTCACCAAATCTGTGTGGCTTTCCCACATCAAGCAATTCTCCACGACACCAGCTGGGTGCCCTACAATTTCACTCAGTTCTGCCACTGTCTGCCTGGAGACAGCACCAATCCCACAGGTTAAGGGCTCAGCCCTACATGACTGTCTCCCCCACATCACTTGACAACTGCAAGCTGTCTCCTGTGTTTCTGACCCATCAGTTACAAATCAAAGGTTCCCACAACCCCCTCCTTGGGGTCAATAATTTGCTGGAACAGCTCACAGAACTTGGGGAGTCCCTACATATGTTTACTAGTTTATTAAAGGACATGATAAATGATACAGATGGACACTGAGATAAAGAGATGCACAGGGGGAGGTCTGGGAGGGTCTCAAGTGCAGCAGCCTCTGCTCCCGTGAAGTTGGGGTACACCACCCATCCAGTGTTGACCAACCTGAGCGCCCCTCAAACACCTACAATTGGGATTTTATGGAGGCTTTCTCATGTAGGCATGATCAATTATCAACTCTGTTTCCAGCCCCTCTCTCTTCTCCCCTCTCTGGAGGATGGGGGCTGGAGCTGAAAGTTCCAATCTTCTCATCATGGCTTGGTCTTTCTGGTGACCAGCCCCCACCCAGGAGCCACAGTCACCTCATTAGAACAAGAGATGCTCCTAGTGCTCTGACCAATCAAGAAATAGAAGGTTTCAGGAGCTCTGTGCCAGGAGTAGGTAACACAGACCAATATAGGGTCATATTTTCTATTATTGTCTATTATTTCACACTCAGTCTGCTGATTTAGAGTCTAATCTCTTCCAGAAATATTCTTACAGAAATAATTTCTCACCAAATATCTGGGCACCCCATGATCTAGTGAGGTCGACACGTAAAATTAACATCACAACGTTCCGTGACGGGGAAAGGTTAGGTACATCGTGGTGCATTCTCAAGAGGCTGAGTCATGTTCTGTGAGGATCTCTTGTTTCTTTCCAATGTTCTGCTTTTGCTGGCTCCTCTCTCTCTGCCTGTGTTCTCAGGGCCTCACCACACATTTATCCAGCAGGCTGCAGCTTACCCCCTCAGCGGGGTCTCGGCCTTGGGTCTTCCGAACGTGTACTGTATTCCTTCCCCTCACCCAGTTAGTGGGATCTCAGGAGAAAGAAGAGATCAACGCACATGACCCATCAATCTGCAATAGTGAACTGAAAGAACATTGCTTTATTTTTTTTATTTTTTTTTATCCTCACCCAAGGATATTTTCCCATTGATTTTTAGATAGAGTAGAACAAAGGGAGGGAGGGAGAGAGAAAAGGAAGAGAGAGAGAAAAACATCAATGCAAGAGATACACATCGATTGGTTGCCTCCCACACAAGCCTAACCAGGGCTGGGGATCGAACCTGCAAATGTGCCCTTGACCCGAATCAAATCCAAGACCCTTCCGTCTTCTGGCGACCCTCTAACCTCTGAGCCAAACCAGCCAGGGCTACTTTTTATGTAAGTAAAATACAGGTAAGAGGAATAAAAATATTCATACTCTTTAATCCAGGAATCACACTTTATGTAAGCGGGCGATTAAAAAAAAAAAAAACAAACAGGGAGAGCTAAAACTATGAATATTACCACATTGCAAAACTGGTAGCAATCAAAGTCCAGCAGTATGCAGTTAATCATTTAAAATACAGTGGATGCATATAGATAGTACTAATAGCTTTTTAAAAAATGTAGATGATAAAACTAAGGTCCAACTTGGGAGAAATTGTTATGTTATAATTTTAAGCAAAAAGGCTGGTTACAACTGTGCAAAAAATATATAAACACAGGGGGAAAAAAATGAGAATAAAGACAAATGATCGAAATGCATAAGAACGGTCCGGCCGGTGTGGCTCAGTGGTTAAGCGTCAACCCATGCACCAAGAGGTCGCCGGTTCGATTCCCGGTCAGGACACATGCCCAGGTTGTGGGCCTGATCCTCAGTGGGGGGCATGCAGAAGGCGGCCAATCGATGTTCTCTCTCATCGATGTTTCTATCTCTCTCTCCCTCTCACTTCCTCTCTCTCTAAATTCAATAAAGGAAAAAAATTTTAAAAAAGAAATGCACACGAACGTGTTTCCTTCTGTTCTCAAAACTTTCTCTAATGTTGAGACATTGGTTTTGCATTCAAAATAAATAAGACCACTACCAGCACTCAGTATCACATGGTTATTTAGTGTGTTGAGACACGAAGTAAATGCCTTTGAACCTGGCCACTGCCTGGCTGCAAGGCTGGAGCGCGTGAACCCAGCGCCTACAGCGGGCCCTTCGCTCGGCCGCGTTCCCATCTGCAGGCAGCCGGGGAGGGAGATGAGCAGCAGACAGTGGTCTGTGCCTGGAGCAGGCTGTGTGACAATGCATTGCTCTGCGCCCCTTTGCCTCCTAGCAGCAAGAGACACACAGTTCCTTCCCGTGAAGCTTGCTCAAAGCTTTTGTTTTCTGTTATTTTCTAAATAAGGATTTCCTCCTGAAATGAGAGTTGCTCATTACCCAGAGCACACCGGTAAGCTGAAGGAAAAATGCCATTCTCGTGGTTGTGTTCCGTCCCAGCGTCTGTGTCCCACAGTGCAGTTGAACGAAGCACACAGGGTCTGGATCCCACTACGGACAGACGTGTGAGAGGCAGCTCCAGGTGACACTGTGATGGGGCTCTAGGTGACACTGTCATGGGGGCTCCAGGTGACACTGTGACGGGGGCTCCAGGTGACTTTCTGATGGGGACCCTGAGCATCGCAGTCTGAGAGCCCGCACTCCAAGCCCAGTCTGCCAGCTTAGGACCACCTGGTTCGACCCACACCTCAAATGGAAGAGGAAACTCTGTAAGTGCTCTCTAGTCCCCCTTCCCACACTTCTCACTAACCCTCCCATCCCCTCACCCCATGAAGCTGTCAGCCAGCGTCTGATTGACCCCGCAATAAGAAGGCGCTTTTCAAAGAGCAGAAGTGTGGGAAGCACCTCTCCTACACTGTGCTGCGTGCTACCTCTCCGTGAGGATCACTTGTAAGTCCCAATGTCCAGGAATGCCTACTGTGTGCCGAGCTCTGTTCTCAATGTTTTGTATATGTTAACTGACTTCTTCTGTAGACTAGTTTTGTGAGGTGGGTGCTAATATGACCCCAATTGATAAATGAGGACCCTGGAGTCCAGATAGTGTAAGTAACTTGTCCAAGGACGAAGTGACATGTCAGTAAGTACCAGCAGATGCTGGGCTTCACCCCAGGCTGTCTGACTCCAGGCACCGTGCTCTTAGCTCCACTGTGCTTGCCACTGAGTGTAGGTCCCCTGAAGACCTGCTTCCGCCTGCTGGAGCCACTGGAAGAGAAAGCTTGACTCCCCCTCTACATGCTGAGCATTCAAATGCCTGAACATTGTCAGGTCTTCCTGCCATTTCTCTACCATGTCTCCCTTCCTCTGCACCGCTCTGCACCTACGATCTCGTAGCCACTTCACCAGGCACACCGACCCTGCGTCTTCTCGGTTCCACCACTCCACAGTTCCGCCGAGCTTGGCCAAGCAGAATCCCATTTGTTTTCATATATGGAACTATTGCACCTGGGGCCTCTGATGGCCAAGTCTCTCAGGGGTAAACCAGATGTACCATTCTCTGTCGCCTCTCTCTCAAACCCTCAGCAGAGGACCAGAGGGTCTGAATCATTTAGAAAAGGAAGCAAGACCTGTTAATGCATTAGTACAACATTTCTCAATCTGATTTTCAAGGAAGACTGGCTTTCCATTTCCCTGGAGACTTAACTGCCAAGGGAGGGGAACAGGACGGGGAGTAATAATTTGTAAAAGTTTCCAAGCAGGAAAGAAGAAGCCATTGCTGCTTGTGTTTCCACATCACTACTGTAAACCCTGGCACTTGGCAAAAGTTTTGATGATAGAAATGGACAGGTTAAGCTGATAAAGTCTGACTTACTCGTGGGAGCTCCTCTACTAGAACTAAGTGTACGTTAACCATGGAGGAAACAACATAAAGGAGACCAAAGGACTCCCTGGCCCTAAAGACACACATACTACCCTGTCCCCTTCTGCCCAGTGTCGATTCATCGTGCTTTGGTTACATGCACATTTACTACTTACCATATTTTTACTAGATGACTATTGTTCAGAGTTGTGCTAGATGGTCCTTTCTTGAATACTGTTTTACGTTTACTGATTCTCGTTTGCTTTGTTTTCCAAACATCCATTACCAAGTCACTCCCAAGTTCTCCAGCAGGCACATTTCAACCTGTTAGTAACACCCCACCCCCAGCTCAGCCTTCCTCCCCGCCCGCTCCTACTTGAACCCCTTGCTCTCTACCCCTGAGGCCCCTATTTGCCGTCATCCCACAGGGCCTCCTCCATCTTCAGCCTGTGTGAGGTCCCCTGCTCTTTTGGATCATGCTTTTGTCTTTTTCGTTTTGTTTACTTCTTTGTTTCTAGAGGGTTCATTTTCCAGTAACTTCCTAAGCAAGTAGGCAAGTGGGCATAGAGCTCAAACATGTGAGACTTGGCACATCTAAGTTATGTTCATTCCACATTATCATGTGATGAATAATTTGGTTAGTCATAGAGACGGTTAAATGGCAATTTTGTCTCAAAATTTTGGAGTCACTGACTCTGCTGTCATCTAGCTTCTAGGTTGTTGTTGAATAAGCTGTTAGTTGAATAATCAGAATGCCTGATATTTTGTATATGACTTCCTCTCCTTCTCCTCTTCTTCTTCTCCTTCTCCTTTCTCTCTCTCTCTCTCTCTCTCTCTCTCTCTCTCTCTCTCTCTCTCTCTCTCTCTCCTGCCCCTTGTAGCATCCTCTCCCTGTACTATAATTATATAATAATGGATCTCTGATTTTTTTAGCTTTTAAAGATCCATTGAGATAGATAATTGGTTTGCCTTTTCAATCGGTAAACTCATCCACCTCAGATGTGGGGCATTTCATTAAAATATTTCTCTAAAACATCCCTCCATCCATTTTTCTCTGTCCTTTCCTATTCTTTGGCTGCAAACCTTACCAAACCGATTCCCTCTATTTCTTGTTTCTTTTTATCTTTTTGCTCTGTGAGGGAGTCTCTCAACATCATCTTCCAAAATTTATATTGAATTTTTCATCTTCTATCATATTTTTAACTCCCAAGAGCTTTTTATTTCCTATCTAATATTCCTTTTTCACAGTATCCTGCTTCTGTTTCACAGTACAGCATTTTCTCTTAAGTCTCCACGGATATAAATAAATCTTTTTAACCTTTACTTCTCCTTCGAATGTTGTTTCTGCTTTCTCAGATTCTTTTTTCTGCTCTATCGTACTTTTCGTGATAGAGGTTTTCTCAGGGCTCGGTGACCCTGCATAGGGAGGCACTACTAAGCCCGAGGGAAAATGTGTGTGCCTGAGAAGAGCTTTTGACTACGCACTCTGGTTAGCTGGGAGCTTGTTTTTTGGAGATTCCCAACTATGAATGTCAGTGTATCTTTGCTCTTGGTCAGTCCGTGTTTCTGAGCGATGATCTTGCTTTCACCTCCCTGGACATGTAGCCCAACACACATCCTTCCAGAAGCCAAGGGAAGGGAGAAAGCTGAGTGACCTCATCATTCAATACATGTTTCTATTTTTCCTCTGTTTTCAGTAATACCCTCTAATCGTGGCTGTGCCTGAAATTCCTGTGTTCAGGCTCTCTCTGGTTCCACTCTCCCAGAAGTAAACCCCTAATCTTCTTCCAGGTGCAGAGATTTGGGAGGTGTCTGAGCTCACTGCGTCTCAGGTAAGACTTTCAGCTGCCCCCGCCCCTGTTTCCGATGGGCCAGGAACCTCCGTTTCTGAGATCCCGAAGCCCTGCAGAGCTCAGAGGCCTATTCCTAGGCTCCTAGGCTCCCTCCACTGTCGGCTCAGGACAAATTTGCTATCAATCATTTGCTATCAACCTGCTCTCCAGTTTGCAAAAATGTTGTTACTGCTATTTCCTTTCTCATTCGCTTTGTCCTGTGGGCCCATGCCTTTTTAATTCCCGTATTTTTATTCCAAGGGGCTTCCAGAGGAAACTGTGATAAAGCACATGTCCCACCGGACGTGCTTAGCAAGAAGTCACAACGTGAAGTCCTTATTGTATCCTTCATGTCAACAACTTGCAGGAAGGAGCTGGACGCAGATGTGGCTCTCAGGGAAGACAGTCTAGAGTGAGAGGAGTCCATACTTTTCTCTGTTTGCCCTTTCGGGCCTTTAAATCTTCCACCGTGTTCAAAGATGACCTTTTCAAACTAATTAATCAATGTAACAAAAACAGAAGCACACGAAGTCCCAGGAGCACCTTTCTGTCTACAACGAGCATATTGAGGAACAGGTAAGTGTGGTCACTGCCATCCCATCACACCGCTCTCATAGATGGGAACTCGAGCCCGGCCACTGTGGCTCAGTGCTTGAGCGTCGACCCATGCAGCAAGAGGTCGCCGGTTCGATTCCCGGTCAGTGCACATGCAAAGGTTGTGGGCCCGATCCCCAGTGGGAGACATGCAGGAGGCACCCAATCAATGTTCTCTCTCATCAACGGTTCTATCTCTCTCTTTCCCTTCCTCTCTCTCTAAAATCAATTAAAATAAAAAAAAATTTTTTTAAAGTGAATTCACAGTTGCCATGGGTGTATTATATGCATAATTTATACCATTTCCCTCAACCTTGAATCACGGTTGGGGGAAATGTTATTGATCACAAAGGCTATCAGTGGCCAAAGCTCTGGGTTGACATCCATGTGTGACCTCTATTCATTGAAGACCAATGTCCTACCTGGTTACAGCCACTAGGGACCCTCCCTGGGCTCACAGCAGCACACTCTGCATTCACTAGCGGGACTCACAAGGTAATGGCGATTTTTTTTTTAAACGATGTCTTCCACCAGATGAGTTTTCAGTAATGAATAGGAAAAAATGTTGAACCTGTTTCCTTCCCATAGAACACACGTAGGTCAAGAAGTAATTCTCCGCGGCGTATCAGTGGTTTTGCACAACTAGAGTGTGAACGTCAGGTGGTTCCCAGCTGATAGGAGAACGGTGGTCCCGTGTGTTACCCACAGAGAGCCCACGGCAGCCAGGGGTGGCTTCTACCTTAAGAAACTCGTCAGTAGTTTGTTCCGCTTTCTCTCTGTGAGCATAAGATCTGCCATTCGTACTTGGTTTTCCAATAGTCTCAGCAGTGGTGTGACTTGAACCTGTTTTTGCTTTCGGAATGCAGTCTTGCATGATCTCTGGAATTTCAGCCTTTTTATTTCTGTTTTTGGTTTTTTTTGCCTTAAAAATAAGATCCATACACCTCTGGACTAGAAGATATTAATTTGTGCTTATTCTTAAAAATTTTAATTAATTTAGTGCACAGGTCATGGGCTTTGTTTGCAAATGACATAGAAGCGGTGATGGCTTCACACCACAAGTTGTGACAGCCAGCGGACAGAGCACAGGGGAGTGGGCGCCCCGTGAAATCCACATTTCATGGTCCCCCGTTCACTTACGCATACTTCCTGTTGACCTTTTCGTTTTCAGTTTCTTGTCCAAAATCACTGGATTCATAGAATCTTGGCCACTCTTTATTTTTATGACATTATGCCGAGATGTAGTATTTTTATTTTTATTACTACTTGAGTCATCTTTTCTAAGAATAGTCTTACCTTGATAGAAAATTTGTGAAGATTGGACAGAGTTCCCAAGTACATACCCGATTTCCCTTGGTGCTCACATCTTCCATTACTATGGTGCATTTGTCACAGCTAATGGACCAACGCTGATTCATTATTGCTAACTACAGCCCATACGTCATTCAGATTTCCTTAGCTTTTGCCACATTACATTTAGTTGCCATGTCTTTTTAGGCTTCTCTTGTCTGTGACAGTTTCTGATGACCTTGACAACTGTGAGGAGTACCAGTCGGTATTTTGTAAAATGTCCCTCAGTTGGGTTTGTCTGATGTGTCTCTTATGATTAGACCAAGGTTATAGGGTTTTCAGATCAAGAATCCATGCTATTAACATGACTTATCACTGTTGCTGCTAACCTTGGGTACCTGGCTAACGTAGTTTTTCCAGGTGTTTCCACTAGAAAGTAGCTTTTTCCCCTCCCTTTCCCCTGCTGTACTTTCTAGAAGGAAGTCACTATGCACAGCGCAGACTGAAGGTGCGGAGACTTGTGCTCCATCTCCTTGAGGGTAAACCATCTACATAAATTATTTGGAATCTTTTTTGCACAGGAGATTGTCTGTTCTCTCCTATTTATTGTTTCCATCATTTATTTATACCAGCATGGGCTCATGAATATTTATTTTAACACTATTTTGTTGTTATTGTTGCTTAACTTGTTCCATCTTTGGCCACTGAGGGATCTTTCCGTTGGCTGCTGTATCCCTTTAACATGCCCCTTTTATCGTGGTTTCTTTAAATAATTCCTTATTTTCTGGCCACTGCGAGATGCTGCAGTCACCTTGTACATTTCCTGCTCCAGCCTAGAAGCAGCCACTCTCTAAGGGCGCAGGTCCTTTTCTCGGAGAATGTTATTGGAAACCACATCTGGGTGCTGAGAGTGCTCATTGCTGCCGGGGGCCATTGCTGCCAGGCCTTCTCATCTGACAGAGGGAGGACATATATGTATGTGTACTAGACTGTTCCAGCATGTGTCCACCTGTGATTATATTAAGCTAAGCGTGAGTTCGTGCAGGTGTCTCCAGCTCTAACCCAGTGCACGGGGGTCATTGGAGCCTCCCTTGCTTGCTCATCCGTAGTCTCCCGATTCAGCAGTGGACAACCCAGGTTCCCACCGTTCACCTTCCGTGTACTTCATTGCTCAACTCCGGTACACATGTACAGTGGTTTCAGAATTTTTCATCTGAATCACTGTGGGGAAAAAACTTTACCAACTGGAATACAGTGCTTATATGCCTTTCTTTTTTCTTTAATTTTACAGATTCTACTAATTTCCAGGTACACAGGTCAGCACCTATTCTCCTGGCCCCATTTACTGAGGTCGTTTCATACACGTGCAAAACAGCTAGATTCTTTTGTTATCATCTGCATTCCACCCTGAGATGCCCTAAACTTTAAGTGAATTTTAAAATTTGCATATGTTAAGGTTCGCTCTTTGTATGTAATTATGAGTTCAGACAAATGCACGATGTCATGTCGACAGAGTGTTTCCTCCATCCTAAAAATATCCTTGCGCTTCACCTATTCATTGCCGCTCCCTCCCCAGTCCCTCACCTCCATGATCTGTTCACTGCCTCACAGTTTCTACTCTTCCAGAGTGGCGTCTATAACAATGCAGCGTATCAACTTTCCAGACTAGCACCTTTCACTTAGCAACACTCATTTAAAATTCATCTATGTTTTGCCAGCCTTGATAGCTCATTTTATTTTCTCCAGCTTTATTAAGGTATAATTGACAAATAAAAATTGTATATACTTACTATATAGAACCTGATGGTTTAACCTGTGTATACATTGTGAAATAATCACCACAATCAAGCTAATTAACATATCCCATCACTTCACATGGTTACCATTGTGTGTGTGTGTGTGTGTGTGCGGTAAATAAAACTTCAGATCGACCCTCTTAACAAATTGCAAGTATATAATTCAGTATTACTAGCTATAGTCATATTGCTGTACATTAGATCTCCAGAATTTAGTCATCTTGCATAACAGAAGTTTGCACCCCTTGATCCAGATCTCCTTCCTTCCTCCCCAAACCCCAGCAACCAAGGAAAGTCATCAAGTCTCCATTTGCCAGCTTTTCCTTTTTTAAGGATGACTGACAATTTCCTGGCTCTTTACATATTAGAGCTGACACTGCAAGGCTCTTCAAACTATTTTTACACCTCTATAAAAAATTGAGCCACTAATCTATTTCTGTGCATTTAGGATAAACACAATTTAACATGACCACAGAGAGGCAAATGTAAGGGACATAAATAATCACAGCCACCATGAAGCAACAGTGGCCGGATATCTTTACTCCATGAATAGTGTGTTAGCCAAGGTGGACCGAGGAGGGCACATTCTTTGTGACACTCATGCAGCCTTCAAGGTTTTCGTGGATTATAAAGTAACAGGATTTTTAAGAAAAATCACAAATCTCACATTTCGCTTTTGTGAGATCCATGTTTTTCACAAATGAAAAAGTGATTTTTCCCCTTATTAATTTTTTCTCAGAAACTGCCCAAACATCTGTAACTACTTGATAAAATCCTAGAGACCACACATGAGCAAGTCCTCGCTAGGCAGTCTGCAGACTTTCCTGAAGTGCGAGGTGTTGTAAGAGAAGACAGCATTCAGCGGTGAGTCCTAGGAGGCAAGCTGATAGAGAATCAGGTATTCATGTATGGATTCATTCATTGATTGTATTCTTATTAAATAAAATATATTCCAGATACCCCAGATATACACTCACTTCGGAGACGCATTGCACCTTCGTGTCATTGTCATCCTCTCCTCCTGTGTAGGACTTGCTGTAGAGGAGATTCATTTATTCAAGGGTCAATGAGCATTCCCTTTGCCTTCAAACAAAATTACTTATCACCGCTCTGGTTAAGCATGAACAAGCCATGATAACTGTGCCAATTACAGCAAACTAACAGATCAGTATGGGCCCCGAGGCCACTAATCACTAGCTCTTTTCTTACCACCAGTTGTGGGAATCACATGTCATATGAAAAAGTCAGCATATGGTCACCACCTCTATTTCTACCTGACGTCACAAGAAGGGTTATTTACTTGGTTAAAAATGGGCTCGAGTGCCTTGGGAGTGTAGGAGAGGAACAGAATCCACGACCGTTGGTTAGAATCGTGTGGGCAGCCCCGGGCTCCACATCAGTGGGGTGTTTCCAAAGCTAACCTCTCTAGAAGCATCACACTGGCCGCCCTCATTCTTACTGCACATTCGAGCCATCCTCTCTGGCCTTGCACTGATGTTGCTGGTGTAAATCTATCTCTTTCTCTGGCTCTCAGCTTCCTTGAGGGAAGGGTTATGCCTGCTTCTAACAGCTCACTTCCTTCTTGGATCAAGGTGGGAATGCATTTTCAAGCTTGCCTGTTCGTGGAACAGGAATCTTTTGGTCCTGATTTTGTTCACTGAGAAGTTTAATTCTATTTGTCTCAATACTTACATTCCTCGTTTATCATGGTTGACATTTTCTGCTTAAATGTACGATTTGCTCTTCATCCTTTTAATGTGTGTCCCATACAGTCATTGGGCAGAGAGAATGAGTCTCGTCCATCTGGTCTGTTCATCAAGCTGCAGACCAGAGGATATGTCAGCCTGAGGGAAGCAGGTCCTTTTTACAATTTCTCTCTCCAGAAAGCAACTGGTACAGCTGACAATACACAGCCCTTACGAGACTGGTGCCATCACCGGGGACGATGAGTGAATGGACCTTACCACTGTGTTTAGGAGCTAGATTCTGGGAAGATCAATCGTGATTTTGAACAATGAAATTAGAAATGTATGTGTTTTTTTAATCTATATAAATAGATAAGTTAGTTGCATGACTACAGACCAATAAGAGCATAAATTAAGGGTACTTCTCTACACATTGATCTCGTTATAATAACTGCTAAAAGTAGGCTCAGTAGACAATTTAGTAAAAAAAAAAAAAAAAAGTTGATACCCACTGCTCTAAAATCAAAATCATTATAATTTCGCTTATTTGGATGACCTCCAACACTTTTATTCAAAATTTACCTGGGTGTGTAATTTATAACTAACTTATTCTAGAGGCTTCAAGTAAAGCTACATTGTTAAATATTAACCTTCTCTAGAAGGCAGTATATATTAGTAGTAGAGAAAATCCTAAGTTTTCTAAAGACTTATTACAAAGCTATGGTAATTAAGACAGGTGGATCTTTCCATGGAATACACAAATAGAACAATAAGACAGAGCAGAAAGCTCAGATCACTATAACAAACGGAAACCTTACCCACAATTTTCCAAAATGTCCCGCTAAGAATCCCTGCACTACAGAAACTCTTAAGCGTGAACACCAGAAGACATGTACAAGAGTGTTCAGAGTGACACTGTCGAAAGAGCAAAACCCTGAGAATGACCCGGTTTGCCATCAAAAGAAGAATAAATGCAAGCCTGCAGTGCACTGTTGTCCAGCAATGACAGTGAATGAGTGTGAACTGTATCTACCAAGATGAATAACTCTAAAGTAAGACCGTGTGCTATAAAGTATTTAATACAGTGCTTTGACATATGGAAAACCATTGATGTATTCTTCAGGGCTATGCATGTAGGTAAGTAATGACGAAGACATGACATGGGAATGATCCCGGCTTTAAGAATGGTGGCCTGTGTCTTGGGGACAAGAGGAGAATGAGATTCGGAAAGAGTGCAAGAGTGTAAGTTGTTTGGGTTTTTTTTAAATATATTTTTATTGATTTTTAGAGAGAGAAGAAGGGAGAAAGAGAAAAAGATAGAAACATCCATGTGAGAGAGAAACATCAATCAACTGCCTCCTGCACGCCCCCCACTGAAGATCGAGCCCACAACCCAGGGACATGCCCTGACCAGGAATCGAACCAGGACCTCTCAGTCCATGGGACGATGCTCAACCCACTGAGCCACACCGGCCAGGCACGAGTGTAAGTTTTATTTCTACTATTTTATAACATAAGCTGGGCAATGGAACATGGGTGTTCAGTATAGCATACCTTATATTTTTTTGGTTTCTGAAAAGTTTTTAAATCAAGAGAAACAGAAGCAAAGAGTTGTGCAGTTTCTGATTCTAAAGAGAGCTGGTTGTGAATCCTGGCTCGGTTCCTTACGAGCTGTGTGCTGCTGAACAAATCACTGAGCTTTTCTAGATGCTAGCTTGCTTTCTTTAAAATGGGGGTCAAAATAGAAGCTACCACCTCGGAATGCTATAGGATATGAAATGACAAGATACACTTAGAGTCCTTAGGATAACGTTTACCCTTGGATCAAATCGCACTGCCTGAGAGCTGCCGGTCTGACTGGCATCGTTCAGAGTCCTGTCAGATTTACTGACAGAACCGAACTTGGCTGTTTCCATGTTAGCTCCCATCGAGGGGCTGTAAGAAGCAACTGAGCAAACTTTGCCCTGGTGTTTATTGCTGGGATGGAGTCCAGGGTGTTATTTTCTGAATCCGAAAGCATTTTCTTTATGAAGACCCAAGGGAGAGATGTTACCCAGGTCAGCACAATGAAAACCTTAATTAACAACCGGTTTGTCTATCTTGCGGACAACGTGGATGTTTTCACTGAGCATATTTCCCTGATAACTCCGGTCTGCACGAAATGCACAGCCCAATCGGTGGGCCATCTCTAATGGGTCTGTAAAACCATTTGCTACACTCTTGAGAGAGAGGTAAATTTACCCCTGGATTGTTTTCTGACCCCTATTATCTCTTTGTCCCAACATTTTCAATGATTTATTTTCCATGTATTTTGAAAGCTGCCTCTTGCTTATGAAACAAGATAAGAAGAGAGAAAATGGGAAAACGAGGATAGAATAAAGGGAAGTGAGGTGTACGTAAGTACTAAATCAAGTAGATGAGACTATGTCTTGTGTACTGTTGTATTCCACAGGGCACCTTGCGTTGAACCTTACAATTAGTATATGGTTAAAAAGTGTTTGTTAGAGCAAAAAAAGATGAAAGCTCTCGGCATACAGACCATTTTTTCCTGATTACGCACAGCCATAAGGTTGGGCTAGACCTAAGAAAGGCTTGACGAACCTCTGAGAAACAGAAGAATACCGCGATACCTGCTGAGTGATGTCTGACGTCTCCTAAAAGAATGTCTTAGCTACTCTTCCAGGTTCACAACAATGCCATCTACTTGTGCAAACACCCCCGATCATAAACAGAGACCTTTCTCTCCTCGGAACTCTTTCAGAAACTACTGTCTGTCTCTAAGCACTCAAACGTGTTTTATAATCACGCACCTTGGGATACAGATGCACAGATGATAGAGAAAGAAAGAGATTCGGAAGGGGGAAAGACCATAAGCATATTATTGATCATCTATGTGTTCAGTAAATGTTTTTAAATAAGTAAATGAAAATCTATTTCATTGATTGTTTTTTTACAAACTTGCACTAAAACTCTGTTCACACACAACAAGTGGATGACACTCAGTTGCATTATGCTGAGTGAAAGAAGCCAGACTCAAAAGGCTGGTTTGCTCAGTGGTTAGAGCGTCAGCCTGTGGACCAAAGAGTCTTGGGTTCGATTCCGGTCCAGGGCATGTACCTCGGTTGCAGCTTGGTCCCTGGTCGGGGTGGTGCCGGAGGCAACCAGTAGATGTGTCTCTCTCGCATCGATGTTTCTCTCTCTCTCTCCCTCCCACGCGGTCTGAAAATAAATGGAAAAATATCCTGGGGGAAAAAAATAAATAAAAAACTTAGTGGCATGAGCTTGCATAGCATAGCCTCTGGCTGGACTGTGGTCTGTCACACTGTGTCAGTGAGGCTCGGCCTGCGTCTTCTCTGCGGGAGCAAGAACAGCTGGCGCCGCGCACCTGCACCCTGTGCTCAACCACATCCCAGCACTCCAAGCACTGTGGGTGCTCAATGCATGACTATCAGGTTAAAATAAACTAAACAAAACGTTCACGTTTGCAAACATAGAGCATTCCAAAGCCAAGTTTACATGAATTCCCTGTTAATTCCAAAAGGACTGAGAGGCTTCGCATCCGTTGCGTCTGCCTCGGGCCATACTCCGGTCAGAATTGCTCTGAGAATCTTTGTCGTGGTTCCAGCAAGGTCGAGAAAGACAAAAGGCAGCGTGAAGATAAAACGACAGGCTGCGAGGGGTCGTTTCCAGAATGTGGTCCAAGTTAAGACACGCACAGCAGAAACACGAGAACGGCCGAACAGTGACAAAAGTTCCCCTCGGTGGATCAAGGAGTCAGGAAAGGGAGCAATAGCCCAAGGACAGAGACTAAATCCAGCCAGACTTGTGGGAAAGGGAACGGTGAGTGGATGGAGCAGGTGACAGTCTCAGAGAATGTGGAGATCTCGTAAGCATTGGCAGAGAGCCAAATGAGATAGATGTGGCGACAGGGAGATGTTACTGGCAAGGTCACTGTTACAAGGTGAATTGTGCCCCCCCCCCAAATTCCTGTTTTGAATCCTAATACCCAGTACCTGCAGATGGGACCTTATTTGGAGATATGGTCTTACAGAGGAGATCAAGCTGAAGTGAGGTCATCAGGGTGGGCCCTAACCCACTCTGGTCGGTTTCCCTTACCAAAGGGAACTTTAGACACAGAGATGCCCCTAGAGGGAAGACAGCCATCTCCCAGCCGAGGAGAGAGAAATGGAGCACATTCTTTCTTCACGGCCCTCAGAAGGAACCAACCCTGCCGACACCTTGACCTTGGACTTCCAGCCTTCAGAACTGTGAGAAGATAAGTTTCTGTTGTTTAAGCCCCCAATCTTTATTAATTTGTAATGACAGACCTAGTCACAGTAATCAGCCTGGAAAATTCTCATTTACTGGAGGTCAGATGAGAATTCTGAGTCTCTGAGAAGTTTTGTTTTCTTGTCCAAGGTCAGACAACAGTAAGGGGTTGAGGAAGGATTCAAACCATGTCACTTTTCCTTCCTTCCCTTCTCCTGCCCCAGTCCTTGATATCAGCAGATGACCAGGCAATCTGTCTCAAGCATCAGATGAACAGAAATCAGAAAGGCAGAAAGGATAGAAAATGGCATCTCTTTCTTGGACTCAGGGACAATATATTCTATGTATAAGGGTTAGCGTTCTCTCTCTCTCTCTCTCTCTCTCTCTCTCTCTCTCTCTCTCTCTCTCCCTTACCTCCCACCCTCACCTTATCCCTCTCCCTTTTTCTATTTATTTTAACAGCCAGAATCAGAGCCACAAATAACCCACAGTAAGCAGGTAACTAGATTTCTCTGAGTAGCAAGTTTAACTACCCGACAGATAAAATGTCTTCTATTCACACGTGAAGATTTCCACAAGGAAATGCAGAGGGATTGTTATCAATAAGTCAGAATAAGAAAGAGAATTAGAATGGAGCTTACTGGCCAAACTTCCTAGCCCTAGGATCTTGGGCAAGTCAGTGGACAACGCTAAGCCTCGGTTTCTACATCGAACCAATAATAGCTACGCCACAGGACTATATATTTATCACTTAAAATATAAATTAGGTGGCTTTGGTTTCAGCTCCAGCATTTAAAGAGCTTAGAAATCAGCACTCCCATCCTTGCAGAGAGAAAAAAAAAAAGCTGAACAAACTGAGAATTCGAAACATTTCTTGGAGGTTGCAGGGCACCCCCCCACACACAAACACACACATGCACACACACACGCACACACACATACACATTGGAAGAAACACATGAATCCTGAGAGTTACAGCTGGATGTGCCTAACTGGAGCAGAAGCCTCAGAGCCATAAATTGATGGGGATACTTAAATGGTAATTTGCAAGAATTGCTGGAAGTTGAGTGTAAACTTTGAAAGTTTCTCAATCTTAAACTAGCCCACACTCAGCCATGAGCAATTCTCCTTTTTTTTATTTTTCTTTTTGTTAATCTTCACCCAAGGATATTTTTTCCATTGATTTTTATAGAGAGTGGAAGGGAGGGAGGAAGGAAAGGAAGAGAGAGAGAGAGAGAGAGAGAGAGAGAGAGAGAGAGAGAGAGAGAGAAACATTGATGTGAGAGAGACACATTGATTGGTTGCTTCCTGCAAGCACCCCGACCAGGGCCAGGGATCAAACCTGCAACGCAAGTACATGCCCTTAACCAGGAATCGAACCCATGACCTCTCGGTCCATGGGCCTGTGCTCTAACCACTGTGCTACACCATCCAGGGTGAGCAATTCTCCTTTGTTATGGGGGCCTGCAGTCTTGCGTGGGGGTAGGAATCACAACTGCACAGTTTCATCTCCATGACCTTTACCCGGTTCTCACAGTGAAGAGGTAAGAAAGATCCCTTCCTGTTCTGGCAGGTTAAAGAGAAGAAAGACCCTGTGAAGCACACCAAGAGCCTTCCCCATTACAAGGGCCTATTCTCCAGGGGAAAGGACATTATCAGAGCCTCATCCCACTTGGGGGAAGGGCATATTCTCAACTCCAGCCCCTCAAGTCACCCTCTCTCACCTAAGAGGAAAAAACAAAATGAAAGCTAAGACATTCTTGTGAAGGTCATGACCCAGGGACTCAGACCCATGGAAAACTGAGATTGTTGATCATGAGGTTATAGAATGCTTCCACCCCCCTACTTTTGATGACCCCATGAGCAAGTTCCAGGTAGTATAGCAATGGCGTGGTCATAGCTAAAAGAGATATAAGATACAGACTATTTCAGGAGGAGTCCTTAGGGAAGCCCAGAGATAAAAGAGGTGACAAAGACAAAGCCACTGAAGGATTTGGAGCTTCTGGTAGCTGTAACTGCAAGCCCGTCCCTTGCCTGGGTCCTAGCCAGGTTAACATAAAACTTCACACTGGGGCCTATTGACCTCAGTCCCTATGACCTGGTGTA
This sequence comes from Tadarida brasiliensis, assembly GCA_030848825.1. Taxonomy (NCBI): domain Eukaryota; kingdom Metazoa; phylum Chordata; class Mammalia; order Chiroptera; family Molossidae; genus Tadarida; species Tadarida brasiliensis. The sequence goes on from CM061273.1 coordinate 16,730,234, forward strand.
TCATTTCTGCCTTTCAACAACAAAAAACAAGCAATGCTAAAAGATGGAAAAAAAATACAATTCGGCAGCATGAAACAAGCATGAGAACGAGACACAGATATGACACAGATTTTGCAATTAGCACACAGGGAATTTAAAGTAACTATGATTAATATGTTAAGGGCCTAAATAGAAAAAAGAAATGATGACATGCAAGAACAGATGGGAAATGTAAACAGAGAGATGCAACTGTAAGAAAGTACATTCTAGAAATCAAAAATTCTGTAACAGAATTGGAAAAGACCTTTGATGGACTCGTCAGTAAAATGCTTTCCTTCAACTTGACTGAAGAAAGAATTAAGAACCCAATTAAGGAACTTGAAGATAGGTCAAGAGAAATTTCCCAAACGGAAATGGAAAGATAAAAATCGATGAAAATAGAAAAGAACAGAATGTCCAGCTACAGTGAGGCAATGCCAAAAGGTATAACATACATGCACTTGGAATGCTAGAAGAAAAAGAAAGAACAGGCTTGCCGGTGTGGTTCAATGGCTGAGCATCCACCCATGCACCGAGAGGTCTCTGATTCAATTCCCGGTCAGGGCACATGCCCAGGTTGTGGGCCCCATCCCCAGTGGGGAGCATGCAGGGGGCAGCCACTCAATGTACTCTCTTATCGATGTTTCCATCTCTCTCTCCCTCTCCCTTCCTCTCTCTCTAAAAAAACAATAAGAAAAAAAGAAAGAAAGAACAGATGCCCTGGCTGGTTTGGCTCAGATGTTAGAGTGTCAGCCCGTGAATCAAAGGGTCCCAGGTTCGATTCCCAGTCAAGGGCATGTACCTGGCCCCAGTCAAGGGCATGAGGGAGACAACCAATTGATGTGTCTCTCTCACAATTGATGTTTCTCTCTCACTCTCTCTTTCCCCCCTCCCTCTCTTCCACTCTTTCTAAAAATCAATGAAAAAAATATCCTCAGGTGAGGATTAACAAAAAACAAAAAGAAAGAAAAAGAAAGAACAGAGCAGAAGAAATATTTGAAATAACCAAACCACACATCCAAGAAGCTCAGAAAACGCCAAGCAAGATAAATACCAAAAAATGTACACTTACGCATACTGTATTCAAACTTCAGAAAATGAAAGCAAAGAGAACATCTTGAAAGCATGCAGATGTACATTAAGAAAGGGAGAGCACTGGAGAAGGAATAATTGAAGGCAAAATAAATGCTATATTTTTCTTTTCTTAATCTATCAAAAGATGCCTGTTTAAAGTAACAATAGTACATGTATTAGGTGACTAGTGTATATGGATAAGGGGACTGAAGGACAGCAATACCACAAGGGATGGGCGGGAGGAATTGAAAATGCTATTCTATAAAGTAGCTGTACTACATGTTAAGTGGTATAATGTTATTTGAGGGTGGATTTAGATTACTCAAAAATGCATAGTGCAAATCTAGGGTAACCATTGAATTTATTTTATTTTATTCTATTTTTTTGTTAATCCTTACCTGAAGGTATTTTTTCCAATGATTTTTAGAGAGAGTGGAAGGGAGAGAGGGAGGGGGAGAGAGAGAGAGAGAAATATTGATGCGAGAGAGACACATGGATTGGTTGCCTCCCACATGCACCCTGACCAAGGTGGAATCAAACCTGCAGCCCAGGTACCTGCCCTTGACTAGGAATCGAACCTGTGACCCTTCAGTGCATAGGCTAATGCTCTAACCACTGGACCATAGAGGCCAGGGCAGGTGACCACTAAATTTGAAAATATAATTGATATGCTATAAGATATAATGGAGTCATATAAAATATTAAAATCTAGTACACTGCTGGTGGGAATGCAGACTGGTGCAGCCACTATGGAAAACACTATGGTGTTACCTCAAAAAATTAAAAATTGAATTGCCATTTGACCCAGTGTTCCCACTCCTACGAATATACCCTAAGAAGCCTGAAACACCAATCAGAAAGAATACATGTACCCCCATGTTCATAGCAGCGCTATTTACAATAGCTAAGATCTGGAAACAGCCCAAATGTCCATCAGTAGACGAATGGATAAAAAAGCTGTGGTACATATGCACAATGGAGTACTATGCAGCTGTAAGAAAGAAAGATCTCTTATCCTTTGAGATTACATGGGAGGACCTGGAAACTATTATCCTAAGTGAAACCAGCCAAGCAGAGAAAGACAAATATCATATGATCTCACTTATTTCTGGAATATAATGAACATAACAGTGCGAGGAACAGGGTAGTCCCAGAGATGTGGAAGTAGGGTACAGACTGACAATTGTCAGAAGAGGGGGTGGGGGAGGGGAGCGATGAACCACAGAACTTGTACGCATGTACTCATAACCAATGGACATGGACAACAAAACTGGGGACGGGGCAGGGAGGGAGGGGGAGGAGGGTGTCAATGGGGGAAAAAGGAGAAACATCTGTAACAAAAGTAAATTAATAAAAATAAATAAATAAATAAATAAATAAATAAATAAATAAATAAATAAAAATATTAAAATCAATTGAAACCAGTGAAGGAAAATATAAATAAAAAGAAGAGAGAGGAAAAAAAAAAAAACAAAGAACAAATGCAAGGAACAGAACACAGTTTCAAACATGCTAGATGTTAATTTAACTATATCAATCAGCAATTTAAATGTTACTGATCTAAATACATCAGTTAAAAGACAGACATTGCTCGAGTGGATTAAAAAAACACAAGAAACAAACTTTAAATATAAAGACTCAGGTAGGTTAAAAAGTATAGATATGATTATACACCACAACGAAGTGGGATTTATTGTAGATACGCGATGCATTTAAAAATCAGTCGGTATCACTCAGGATATCCACAAACTAAAGAAGAAAGCATCACAGAATATACCAATTGACTCAGAAAAGCTTTTGAGAAAATCGAATACCCGCTCATGCTAAAAACTCTCAGCAAACTGGAATACAGGCAAACTTCCACAACGTGAGAAAAACATCTACAAAAAACTCACAGAGAACATCTGGATGCTGAGAAACTGGATGCTTCTCCCCTCAGATGGAAAACAAAGCAAAGATGTCCTGCTCTCACCACTTCCTCTGGCTAGTGAAGAAAAGAAATTAAACATATACAAATTGGGTGGGAAAGAAATAAAACTGCCTTTTTCACAGATAATATAAATTAGCAAAACAACTCCGGAACAAATAAACAAGTATATAGAAACGTCACAGGATAAAATGCTAGTATACAAAAGTCAATTGCTGTCCTATATAATATCAAGGAACAATTAAAATTTGAAATTGAAATCACAATACTATTTACAATAGCACACGCAAAGGAAATAATTAGGTATAAATCTAAGAAAATATGTACAAGGTTTACATGTAAAAACTACAAACGTCTGACGATGATAGAAATTGAAGATCTAATAGATGGAGATATTTTGTGTTCATGGATTGGAAAACTCAGTATTGTTAAGATGTCAGACTCTTCCCAACTTGATCTATAGACTCAACACAGTCCAGATAAAAATTCTTGGATTTGTGTTCAGGATTGTAGTATCAGGCAATACTCTTAGCTGGGAATGAAGATGTGGGAAAGTGTTTCAAGATCAAAAAGGAGATTTCAGATTTATTCCTAAATACCACCATGATAATAATTCACACAACATGAAAGCTATTATATAATCCTCACAGCAATTCTATAATGGACACTCACAATCTCCAATGAAACTTTTGACTCTTCCACTCTTCCAGACCTTCTTTGGTCAAGGCCAACAATTTTCTCCACTCCAATGGTCGATTCTCAGCCCCTATCTTACTTGAACAGCACCGTTGGCAGTATTTGATGTGGTTTATTGTTCTCTCCTCCTTAAAAACACACCTTTACTTGGCTTCTAGAACACCCCACTGGTGAGTCTTCTCAGGCTCTTTCACTGGTCCTTCCTCTTCTCTCTGACCTTTCCTTATTGGAGCTTTCCAGGGTTCAGTTCTTGGTTATTCTCTCCTCTCTATCTGTACCCACTTCCTTGTAGGGCTTTTAGAGTTCCAAAGCTTCCAAAACTCACATATGTTGAATCCCAGATTTATATCTCCAGCTGAGACCTCTCTTCTGAGCTCTAAACCCATGTATTCAACAGCGTCCTCAACATCTCCACTTGCAGACCCAACACACACCTCAAATGAAACATGTCCTGAACTAAACTGCTGATCTTCCCCCCCAAATCTTCTTCATCCACACACCAACTCCTCATCTCAATATGGCATCCTTCCAGTTTCTCAGGCCAAAAATTTGTAATTATCCCTGGCTTGATTCTGAAATGAAGTAGCTAATCCCTCTGCCTATAACCCTCTAGAGTCTAGACCAAGACAGTGACTTAGTTAATCCTCTCTTTTCCTTCAAGTCCTTGCTCAAATCTCCTTCTCAATGCACCTACCCCTGCATAACACTCGACCTGATCAACCCACCTCCTCTAGCACCCTTGGTCTCCCTTATGCTTCTGTGCTTTTCTTTTTTTCCACAGCATTTATTAACTTCCACCATACATATAACTTACTCGTTTATTTTCATAGTCTGTCTCTGCTGGGCAGAGATAATCTGTTTTGTTCACTGTTCTATCCCAAGCACGTAATACAGTGACTGGTGCCTTGGGAACAATCCACAAATAATTATGAATGTTAAATGAATGTAATCATTTCTCTTTTACAAATGAGGTAAGAAACTACAATATGGCTAATAAATGATGAACTGGAGTTCCAGATATGCTCAGTTTCCAAATCTTGGTGCTTTCTGTCATGACATATTTTTTTCTCCTCCCTTCAGATTCAATGCACCCCAAAACTGGCTACACATCAAAATTAGCTGAGGAACTTCAACAAAACATCAGATCCCATTTTGAGTTTCATTTGGTCAGAAGCATGGGTCAAGCATCTATATTTTCACTCTAATGAACATCCAGGTCCCTGGACCATTGCTGTGGGCATGTTTCTTAAAGAATCAGAAGGTGTGTCCGGGGCTAGTTAGCTCACCAGTGCAGCCAGCAGCTACCTGGCATCATGAAGAATGAGCTGCCCCACAGTCATCAAGTCATAAACACCGAAGTTTTTTAATTATTTCAGATCCAATTCTTTCTGAAATGTAATGCTCTTAAAAAAAAAAAATTGTATGCTCAATGAATATGAGTTTTTTGGTGTTCCTTCTTCCTGGAACGCCCATGTACCTAGACAGTTCCCACTCATTCTTTATGACTAAGTACAAGGAGTCCCTTTTCTTGGACTCTTTTCCCCAAGCCCCTCAGGTTGGGTGAGCCCCCACCCCAAATACTTCCGTGGCATTTCTTGTGCCTTTTTATTGCCGTGATGTGTTATACTAGTGACCAACTCCTCTTGTTCCCTACTTTACTGTAGTATTTATTATTAATAAGGATTTTTTATTTCAGAAGACAGAAACTCATCTCTAGATGGTTTAAGGAAAAAGAATTGATTAGCTGTGTCATTGCAAAATTCATGAGTAGATCTGACACCACTGGGTCTAGGTGCCCAAATGATACATTCAGAACTTTGACTTCTCCCAGCTCTCAGTTCTAGTCTCCTTGGTCTGCCCTCCTCCAGCAGGCCCTCCCCAGATGGCAGCCAGCTGACCCACAGACCCTCTCGGCTTCCACCCTGCCTCTTAGCAACGCTGGCAGAAGGAGAACCAAGAGTTCTAGCAAAAGTTCCAGGACCAACTCTCTGGGACTGACTTGGGTCGTGTTCCCTTCCTAAACCAATTGTGTGGCTTGGAAAAGGTGAATATGTACTTTGATTGACAAGGCCTTGCTTACCTTCCCAGCCCTAGAGCCAGGAAACGGAGTCAGTCCCTTCCCCAAATCCCTGTGGGTAGAAAATGGGAGGGGGTTTCTCAAGAGGAAATTAAGCCCTGGCCGGCTTGGCTCAGTGGTTAGAGCATTGGCCAGCGGACTGAAGAGTCCCGGGTTCGGTTACCATTAAGGGCACGTACCTCCGTTGCGGTTTGTCCCCGGCCCCGGTTGGGGTCGTGTGGGTGGCAGCCACTTGATGTGTCTCTCTCACGTCGATGTTTCTCTCTCTCTCTTCCTCCCTCTCTCCCTCCCGCTCTATCTGAAGATGAATGCAGAAATGTCCTCAGGTGAGGATAAAAAAAAAAAAAGAGGAAATTAAGACCCAGTTATCAAAAGAAGGAGAAATATAAGAAAGAAAGATCTCTTGCCCTTCGAGACGACATGGAGGGACCTAGAGAGTATTATGCTAAGCGAAAAAGCCAGTCAGACAAAGACAAATACCACATGATCTCACTTATTTATGGAATATAATGAACAAAATAAGCTGACAGTCAAAATAGATCCAGGGACATGTGAGTAGGGAACAGACTAACAAACCTCAGCGGGAAGGGTGGAGGGAGGTAAAGCAAAGATTTATACGCATATTCGCATAACCAAAGGTCACAGACAAGTGTGGGGAAGGCAGGAGGGGGTGGATGTGGAGAAGAAGTGGTCAATGGGGGAATATAGGGGGGACATCTGTCATACTTTCAACAATAGAGATTTTTTAAAGGAGGTATAGATGCTAAGAAAGCCACAAGAAACATCGGTCCAGTCCAGCCGAGCCCCTGGAGAGCAGGGATCTCACCCTCCGGCTCGTCCACACCTTCATCTCCAACATAGTAGCGAGCATACACAGTGCAGCTCATGTTTAATTAACTAATCAGTTGAACACATGAACGTGGTCAGCGCTATCATGAAAACCACCCACAACGACCCTGTGCCATAGGCATGATATCCTCAGGGCTTCGGACGCGGTGCCCCCTGACACCAAGCAGCCACAGTCTGCAGGACGTGGGCTATGTCACTATATGGAATGCAGGCCCCTGGGATCGATACAAAGATGCTTTTCTTTGGTTGTAGACACATGATACACAGCCTCAAAGATGACTACTGGTGAAAGCACTGTCAGCCCTTTAATGAGGTGTCCCAGGAGACCAGGCCCGGGATGCTACAGGAAGACAAAGCCAACAGGAGGGGAAGTGGAAATGTCACCCTCATTAGTGGGGCTATTCACAGGAGGACGTGCCCACCCAGGGCCCTGGTGAGTGTCAGAGGGCAGATTCCTGCCAGGAAACTTTAGAGAGCGTCAGAGATGGCAGCTGCAGGGCCTTGGGGTAGGGGCATGAGTTAAGCTAAGAAATGAGGCAGCGGGAGGAAGATATCTCAAGGGCGGACCCCAGCCCCGCTTCCCTCCACAGCCCCTGGGGACTCCTAAGGACCGTCACCAAGGTGATCCTGAAATGTGCGTGTTGTGGTTATTGCTTATTTATTTCCCATTTATATTAATGTACTCTGATTATGTGCAGCTTCTACCTCTTCCAGACGTGAGCCCTCTGACCAAGCAGAAGGGCAGATGAAGGTGCTTTCTGAAGTGCGGTCCCTCCCCGCCCCGGAGCCCTGCCAGTGCTCTGGGCCCTCTCTGCACACCCGCCCCAACCAGCCCATACCGCAGAGGGTGACGCTTGAGGACTGTTGTCCCCATGGCGCCTCTCACTGCTCCCTGTCACAAACCGGTGGGCCTGACTGGCCACAAAGTCACCAGAATGTTCAAGCCAAGGAATCTGTCCGTGGGTTGTAGCAGGAAGAACAGCAAACTCAACCCAAGTCCTGAGTTCAAGGCCCTGCCCTGTCACTGATAAGCCACAGGTCCTTGGGCAAGTCAACCAAACCTCACTTCTCAGTGTCCCCATCTGTTAAAAACTAAAAAAAAAGGAGGATTCTTTAACCTCTAAACTGCCTCCCCTGGAATGAATAAAACTGCAATAAAGGAATCCAAGCCCTGCCGACAGGACCAGATCCGATCTTTGGAGCGTTAGGGCTCCTTCGTTGTCGGAAACAACCCAATCCTGGCTCCGCTGAGCACGGGACATTGGGGTGAGACAGGATTGAAGAAAGTGTGAAGAGCCAGGCTTGGGAATGGCAGAAACCAAAGCAGACCCGGGCAGGTGCTCAGGCACCACGCTTGTCCCCTGGCAGGAGTGTCTGGCCAGAGCCCTGCCCCCGAGGTACAGTTGAACACACGACTTTCAGGAGCCTGTCTCACTGCCAAGGAGGAAGCACCTACCTGGGCCAGCCTGGGCCAGGGAACGGCCGGACCCTGATGACATTCGTTCCAGATTCAAGGAAGAAACAATGCCTCAGAGGAAATCAGAGGACTCTTCAGACTCGAAACACACACCAGCATCCAGAAAACAGTGAGAGGGGAGAGGGAAATGCTGCCTTTACAGGAGGGCCCTTCTTTCATCATGAGACGCGATTCCCAGCAGACCTGGACCGCAGGCCACCCACGGAGAGCTTCCAAGGTCACAGCGTGCTGACTCGGCCCCACACAATAGCTCTACCTCTGTCTGGCTCCCCACTGTCTTTGTAATTTTCCCATGAAGTCCAGGAGTCCCTTGTTTCATTAACCACAACACCGCCACATACACACACCACCGAGTAACTTAAGGAGAAATATTGTGCATATTTAATGAGCTTAGCTAAGCAGACATCAAAGGTAATACTTTGATGGGAAATGATCTACCAAATTGCACTTACAAATACAAGTACTACAATGGTGGTCTCTGTTGACTAGGGACAACCTCTCTGGGTATAAAATCGGGGACTAAAATCTGAGTCCTCACTGGGTGTCTTCTGCTTCTTAGCACCCAAGGTGGACAGCAGCTCTGCCCTGTCATCCCTGAGGCTGTTCCCCATTCTCCATGCCCCCCACTCGCACTCCCAAACCACCACACACACACAGCACCCTCCACAATCTTTATCGGCCTGTCTGAACACACCATCACTCCCTGAGGCTGAGCCAAGGACGTGGATCTCTGGGTTGATGAGAACAGGCTCTCTCCACCTCCCCCTCTCTACCCCCTGGTGTCTGAAGCTGCTCATAGCCCCTGCAGGTTAAGCAGAGAGGAGATGAGAAATTATCTAAATCACAACAATTCCCTGGCAGCTTTTGTATGATTACAGGCTCTGGTGAACTAAACTGTCCAGCTGGGTAATTGAAGAAAACGTATTTATTGAAATTCGCATGCTTACAGTTATACTTAGCCCCTGGATATCGGCGAAGCTGACCTGAAAGAGAATAAAGAGTCCCTTGCAGCATTCCAAGTAATCAGTCTGTACAGGCCCTTTGGGGCTTAACTCTCTGGGAGCAAGAGAGAGCTTTGATTTTCTACACTCCTGGTGCCTCTCAGCTGCTGCCAGCTACCAGCTGGGCTGCCAGGGCTCAGGCAGGGCATGAAAATGGGACTCACCAACACTGACATCCCCCTCATAAAAGGCTTTGCCCCAAAGGTGTCGGCAACATGGCCTTACTTTTCAGATTTCATTTATGTTCAGACAGAGGAGGGCTTTGATCAGCGGGCGCGTTCACTCCGAGTGACAGGTGCATTCAGGAGCAGATGGGTCTCTAGTATGAGAATCGGACACAGAAGAGCCGACCTGGGCGAGGCCACCCTGGGCTCTCCACAGCGTCACTGGGATGAGCTGGAACGTAAGAGGCTCGGGAAAGTGAGGTACGCATTCCATATGCAGGGGGAATTTCTTTTTATGGAAAGGAGGGCTCCCGCTGACACTGCTCCCACCAAGTTACAGAGACACAGGGAAACATCCAGCATCATCAGAGCCGTCCTCTGCCAGTGTTGAATCCTTTTCCTAAGCCCTCAAGAGCTAAACAAGGGTTTTAATTAGGTTTCGATTCATAGACCTGTCCGTTATTACTGAGGGCTTCCTGTCGTGAGGTCTGAGGAGCCACATTTAGGTTCATCGAGGAAGAATGCCGTGGGGTGTCTGTCAAGTAGCAAAATCATGCCCTGGCCGGTTTGGCTCAGCGGTTGGAGCGTCGGCCCCCGGACCAGAGAGTCCCGGGTTCGGTTCCCGCTAAGGGCACGTGCCTCAGTTGCAGTTTGTCCCTGGCCCCAGTTGGGGTCGTGTAGGTGGCAGCCAGTCGATGTGTCTCTCTCTCTCTCTTCCTCCCTCTCTCCCTCCCATCTGAAGATGGATGCAAAGAAATGGCCTCGGGTGAGGATTAAAAAAAAAGAAGAAGAAGCAAAATCACCCTGGCCGGTGTGGTTCAGTGGTTAGAGTATCGGCCAGAGCACCAAAGGGTCATGGGTCTGATTCCCAGTCAAGGGCATGTACCTGGGTTTCAGGTTCAATCCCTGGCCCCAGTTGGGGTCGTGGGGGTGGCAACCAATTGATGCATCTCTCCCCCATCTATGTTTCTCTCTCTCTCCTGACCCTCACCTCCCTTCCACAAAAAATCAATGGGAAAAAAAATCCTCAGGTAAGGATTAACAATAAAAGAAGAAGAAGAAGCAAAATCTGTGGCGGATCAGTCGCAGCGGGTCTTTTCCACCTCTGGGCTCAGCTGTGTGCGGTGGTGTGGGTGATGAGACCTCTTCCTGGGATGCAGCTCTGGCCCCGTCCCCCTGGGTGACGCGTCGTGGGCACGGAGCCAGGAGAGCTCTGTGTGCCCCTTGGTCAGCAACTAGGAAGTAAGTAACAGGACACTTCAAGTCCAGCCACCAGAAGTATATTGTGACAAAGGTTTATGTAGGTCCTATGCCCCAAATTTGAAGATATTTGTTCCTTGGAGATCCCATCCGATAATCTCACCTTCTTGTTGAGGGCTTTTTAAGTACCTTGAGACATATTATAGTACCCAACTTAGAACACTGGGCAAACCTACACGGACCCACAGTCTTGACACTGAGGCTATTTTCCGGATGCATGAAGTCCCCAATGACAGCAACTAAAGCCAAATGCCAGAATGACACAAATCCTGCTTATCAGGGGAATGGGGAAGAGAACACTGTGACAGCAGGCTAAAATCACTCGGAAGCCCATCTGTATATACGACAATCCAGAACTGCCTTGAGCAGATCTTTGGATCTAACCCAAAGAAGAAAGAGAAGCAACACTTGGCTTCAGACCTCTGCCCGGTAATGGGAGGCCCTGGTGACTCCCCCCAGCACAGACTGAATAGTCTCCAAGAAATGAGCGCAGGCCCTGGGACTGCAGAGTTAAGAGTATTCATGGATTGCTATTTGAAATTACACCTAAACCTTGTTAATCAGGCCTCTGAATTGGGAGTAAAGTTCATGCTTGCATTCCCTGCAACAAAAAGGTTTGCAAAGTAAAACAGATGGCATAAATCCTATTTAAGGGAATTACAAGAACAAACTGTTTTTAGGGACTTTAGCACATTAATCGTTGGAATGAGGATGGATGATGGATACAACCAATTACCAATGGGTTTTAGAGAGTTTCCAAAGTGGTCCTCCAGGGCCTCGGCTCAGAAACACTTTGTCAGCAATTAGCGCTGCTGTGTGTTATCTGAAACCCAGTATAAGAAGTTAAGAGCTTTTTTTAAAAAGTAACTCAGATAAGCCTACCCCCAGTACAGGGTTTATTCTGCTTAAAAAAAATCCAATCTATGAAGAAAACCTGGATTTATAAAGTAAATAATATGCTATAAAAATTTGCTGTAATAGTTCTATAAACAGTAAGTTTCCCTACTGAGTCTAAGATTTGGCTTGTTCCAAAAAATTAAAAAAAAAAAAAATAGGTTAAGGACAACTTCCTAGGAAGATGCCCATTATATAAGTGACCCATATCTACGGGGCAGACATATGTTAGCAAGTTTGGGATGTTTTATTTATTTTTTTGATTTTTTTTCTTTATTGATTTTTAGAGGGAGAGGGAGAGAGAGATAGAAACATCGATGAGAGAGAACATCGATTGGCCGCCTCCTGCATGGCCCCCACTGGGGATTGGCCCCTCAGCCTGGGCATGTGCCCTGACCGGGAATTGAACCAGCAACCTCTTGGTGCATGGGTTGATGCTCAACCACTGAGCCACACCGGCTGGGCAAGTTTGGGACATTTTATATTCTCTCTTGCGAGACCAGACAGGTGAAGAGAGTTTGAGGCTTTGCATCGGCAGGTGCTTCCCTTGTGTGTATGGGAATAACAGCCCGTCCTGCCTGCTAGTCGAACGTGTGTGCCTCTGTCGGAGTGCTCATCCATTCATACACCCAACAGGACTGTACTGAGCACCTATCATGGACATAATGTACCCAGGTGCATTTGCATAAATATATACATGTGGTACATGGCATGCCCAGGAAGTGGGCTCCAATCCTTAGTGTACAATGGTAGAACACTGCTCATGTTTTTGACTGCCTGGCATCGATTTTCCCTTCCTGGCAACACCCTGATTTCCTTTGGAAGAGTCATCTCTTTCTTCTTGGATTCGCTGTGGGAGGTTGGAATAGAACGGCCACCGTCTCCCGGTCAGCTGGGCTCTCCCTCCCTGACCTTGACTGAAGTGTTGGCAATGCCATGCCCTCTGTCGACCATTGTTTAGACCACGCTCTCTCTGCCGCAAAGCGGTAGTCACGCTTTTGCTCCCTCCTTGCCGGTGCTGATGAGGCTAGCCCCTCGGTCATGCCTCCTCCGTGAACGTCTGAGTCTTTCAGTGCATCCCCTCCTGCTGAAGTCAGCTAGAGCCATGTTCTGCTGCTCTTAATCCTACAATTTTAGAGGAAACAGTGTCCCTCCTCTTTGAAATGGTTCCCTCCACTCAGTGGGGTGATACATTCATCCAGGCTTGCCTGGGACTTACCCCGTTTTAGCGCTGAGACTCCCACGTCCTGGGAACTCCCTGTCTCAGCAGAGCCAGATGGCTGGTCCCCCTGACTCAGAGCTCTCCCTCCTCTCCTTCTGCACAATGAGAAGTTTTTCTCCTCTGCCAACAAATTGCTCAATGTTTAGCTCTGCTCACCTCCCACTCTCTCAGAGATCTCATGGAGTCACGGTTAAAGCTCCATATCTCCAGCCTGAAATCTTCACCCCAAACGCCTCCAAGGTATTCAGGAAGAGAGGCTCCGCACTGACACCTCGGACTCGACCTGTTCCACACGCCATCCCTCTCTGCTCACAAACACCGCTCGGGTGGGTGGGCACTGCCACCTTGAAGCAGCACGCCCACATGGCAGTGTGGCAGTGAATACTGAAGTATGCACGCCCCTTTACCTAGAGAAACACTCACACGTGTGTACAAGAAGCAGGGACAAGGATGTTCATTAGAGCATTCTTTCCAATGACAAAGTGAAAACTACCCACTAAAAGGAAAAGAATTGTTGGCTCCTATAGAGCTTCCCATGTTGGGGTACTGTTCTACCTTCTTATGTGAAAGACGGAGGTCTAGAAAAATACCTATCAAAATAGTAAGTGTTGATCGAAAAGAAGGGAATTGGGTTTGGGGGAAGTAATGAATAATGACAGTAATGGTTTCATAGTTTACTTAGAATAATATTTGCATATATTATTTGACTAATACACATTTATTTCATAGATCCAGAGACATGGAAGCAGGGAACAGACGGATGAATCTCAGAGGGAAGGGGAGGGGGGGGCAGAAAGAGATTAACCAAATAATTTATTTGCATAACCCATGGACACAGACAATAGTGTGCAGTGAAGGCCTGGGTGGGGGACGGGAGTGGATGGAGGGGGTCAATGGAGAAAAAGGGGGAACAACTGTAATACTTTCAATAATGAAGATAAATTTTTTTAAGTATTAAAAAAAAAAAAACGTGATTCTCCCAGCAGTCCTGGGTTGGCGATACTGCCGCTGTTCTTTGACCGTCCAGACCCAGAGCCTAGTGCTGGTCTCCACGCTTCCTTCCCTTCGCTCCTCCTCTGCAATCAATGAGCTCTGAAGCTGCACAGACTCTTTCTCGAGATGGATGTGGGGATCAATGTGCTGGAAGTCACTGTTAACAGGCACGTGTTACCTGAGAGAGTAGCAGAGTAAATGTGTAAACATGCAAATCAATAGCAAATGCCGAGGTTTGAATTAGTTTGTTCCATCAATGCCCACAGATTCAGCAGTGGCGTGAAGGAGATGGGTGGGAGGAAGTGGGCAGAGGGCAACCCTGGCCCCGGGAATCTGATGGGAGGGCGGGTGCGACTACAGAAGAATAAAGAATGAGGCATGAGGGCTAAGAACAACTTCTGCTAAGCACCCGGAGAGAGAGGAGGTTTATGTAGACAAGTCTCCGGAGGACTTTGAAATCTCAGAACAGAATACATAGTATCAGACTGGAGGGCTTTTAAATCTCAGAACAGAATACATAGTATCTCACCAGAGAAGTCTTAGAGGCTCTCTCCTCTGAGCCAAGAGCAGTAACTTTTTCTTGTGTCCCTAGTACTCGGCAAGGTCTGGCACAAAGAAGGGGCTCAGTAAATACTGGTCAAACGGGGGAAATATACAGATAAGGAAACAGACACAGGAGTTGTAGTCACTGGTCTCAGCTCACAGAGCAGAGAGGGCAGATCCAGAAATGAACGCGGTCTCCCCTCTCCCTGGTCTAAGTCCCACACCACACGGATGTGCTCAGCTACTTCCAGTCACTGCCGGCCTGTCTTCTACATACAAACCCTTGGCAGGCGATCGGGACACCCATGCAGTTTCCGGTTCGACTGTCTTAGGACTCACTTGTGAAGCATACGTGTGCTCCGCCCCTTCAGTAGCTCAATACCAGGGAATCAGCTGTCCCACCTGCTCCTGGCCCAGGTAAAGGGGTGCCTGCCTGTGTTATGCTTTATCAGTCCAACACACAATACCCCCAGAGTCCATAGGATGCCCCCTGGCTGCTTGCAAGGTTCCCCGGGGGACCCAGGGTGACAAGAAATCCGACAGCATCTTTGCGCAGTGACATGGAACCCTCGCTTCCAGCTGCCCGCCGGCTCTGTTCTCCAAGCAGTGAGCGGAATAGAAGCTCAGTTCTGGGCAGCAAGTAGCAGACTCCCAAACAGAACGTGTGTCTGATCCTTCTCCCTGTTTCTGAGCCCACCGTCTTTCCTTCTGGGCCCACGGCGGTTCCCACTCAGCCCCCAGGACTTCCCTCCGAAGAAGCCCCCCCTGCTTCCCTCAGAGCCACCCAGACCACTCCGACAGGACGCCACTGAAGAAAACCTGGCTCTACTGGAGATGGGACCTACATCTCTCAGCTCTGAGAGTTCTTTCTGCAAGTAAACACGATCTTTAGAACTTCCCACGAAAGCTGAGCAGAAAGTGTTGTCATACTGAACTGAAGAACATACATCACTTGTGAAAGCCTCCTTTCTTGCTTAGAAGTGGTGGCTTTGACCCAGAGAGTGTGGACCTTGGCCCAAGGAGGGCAGCGCCCCTTGCCAGGGGCAGAGCAAGACTCCAGGCCCCTAGCCATGGACAAGAGGCTTCCAAGCGTGCCCACCTCACCTCTGCTGCAGAGAGGGCTGCGTGGGCCCCGGCGAGGGGGGGCTCTGCTCCAGGCAGAACCCAGCACTGGGTGAAGACTCACACCCACGCTTCCACCCATTCCGGGTTCCGTGTCACAAAACCCAGCTCTCCGGCAGCCCACTGAACCGTCTACGCTTTTGCTAGCCTGGGACTCCAGCGTCCACCCCTCGCTTCCTGGCCCGTCTCCAGGGAGAAAGTCAGGCCCAGGGAGACAGCAGTCTGGAGGCACTAATTAAGAAATACCTGTGGTGCAGTGGCAGCTTGGATACTGATTTAACAAGTAGAATGAATATTTCAAGAATCCCAGCTTCAATATGCAAAAAAAAAAAAATTGTAGCTTTCTTAATTTCTAGGGCCGACTTTAATTTCTGGCTCTGAGCCCTCAATCTACCCTGGAGCAGGTAAAATAAGTTTGCATTTGCAGTTTTCAATGTGATTTTTAACAAATTAAATCTAAGATTATTAACTCTTTCCCAGTCTGATTTTAAAATTACAATACTATTCTTTTCTGTCCTTTCCTTCCATTTTTCCCAAACGGCCCGGAGCCTCCTGGGCCATTGCATGACATGCCAGCCACCAAGGCAACAGAGAGAGGTCATCTTTGTGGCTAGCTCAGCTTTGGTGAGGATGATGGCGGGTCCCTTCCCAGTCCTCTGCGCTCTCAGCACTGGCCAGACAGCGGGCTCTGGCCACTGGAAGCCACAGAAGATTAATTTCCACGGGCCTCACCAAGCTAGACCCTCACATGACCGCTGGATGGGAAAGACGTGTTTCCCTTCTCTGCTCACCACACTCCTGGCACTCACCACCCAGCGTTAGAACCAGCCCCGCAGGTCCAGGGCTGAGCCCCAGGAGACTGCTCCCACTCCGCACACACCAAGGGCAAGTCCAGGCACCCTACTTCTGGCTGAGCAGCTGTGCATCGGGGCTTGTCGTACCTCCTCCTCTGGTGCAATGATTTGCCAGAACAGCTCACAGAACTCAGGAAAGTGCTTCATTTACTATCATTGCCAGGTTAGTATAAAGGCTCACTGGCCAGTGGTGATGAACTGCATCCCCAGCCCCTCCGCTCCCTGGAGCTGAGGAGGGGGGCTGAAAGTTCCAGCCCACTGATTATGCAGTCGGTTCCTCCGCAACCCCCTCCCCTTCCTCCAGGAGCCTTTCATGTGCATAAACTCTGGTGTGGTTTCACAAAAGATGCCCTTCTCACCCCTATTACTGAGGAAATTCCAAGGGTTTTAGGAGCTCTGTGCCTGGAAACTGGGGCAGAGACCAGGTGTGTGTCTCTCATTATATCACAGCATCTCACACACACACGCACACACACACGCACACACACGCACGCACACACATGCACACACGCACACACACATGCACACACACACATGCGCGCGCACACACACACGCCAGGAGATTCTGGGGCACTTTCCACCCTTTCTATTTGACTCCAGCTGCATCTGCTGGAATACCCCTGCTCTGGAATCCACCAGTACCCTCAACTGACTCCTCCCAGTTACCCTCAGATCCCTCCACTCAGCACCAAGAGGAATTTTGGGAGCCTTCTATCACACTGGATAAATGTGCAAATCTAAGAAGGGGTCTAGGTCTTACAGTACATGTCTATATGCTCCACACAACCAGGACTCCTAGTTTCAAAGTCAAGAAATAACCCGCCACCCTCCCTTAGTCACCGACCCTCTCACATCTCAGAGGACATTGCTGGGCGGGGGTGGGGTAGGCAGAGCCTACCTGTCAATGCTGGTCTGTCTGACTGCATCTCACGGGGCCTGTGCTGTTCCATGGCCTTCGGGCTAATAGCTCCTGCCTTAGACAGGCTAATGATTAGAGGAATCGGATTGGGGCCAGAGATTTTACAGAAACAGCCCCTCCCATTTTTCCTTCCCCGGCCATACCAGAAGCCTGAACTTTGTACTTGCTAAGGATGGATCTGAGAAACTTCTAGCACTCCCACCTTCTCGGCCGGCGCCTTCTCAATCGATCAGCCTCTCGTGACTCCAAACTCTGGCGTGCTGAGCGTTGGCATCGTGACGCATTGTGATGGGCCGTGGACTATGAAGTGGTAACGCCAAGGTGTGTTCCCGATGAGGCGTCAATGCCCCCCACCTGCACAGGCCCCTTCTAGGTTCCTGGAAGGAACCCAGCAATATTTGTATACAGTCACCTGTTATTATAAAATGTGCAAGTTCAAATATTTTAGTCTCCATTGGTTAAGACCACTGAATCTTACTACTCTGCCTTACCCGCCACCAAACCTCCTCCCATAACTGGGGACACGGAGATGACCAGGAGCATTTTGGGGATGTAGAGGGTGGGCAGAAGGAGGTTTACAGTTGTGAGTATGGGAAACCCAGAGTTTACTCTTGTATTATTCTTTGTTAATTATTGCATGATTTTCTAGATGAACAACTGTACACCTGCTCTGGCCCCGCCTGGAGTTGGGGGTGAGTTGAGCTGGGAATACATTTTGGTTTTTTTTGGTTTTTGTTTTTGTTTTTTTTTATTAATTTACTTTTGTTACAGATGTTTCTCCTTTTTTCCCCCATTGACACCCTCCTCCCCCTCCCTCCCTGCCCCGTCCCCATTTTTGTTGTCCATGTCCATTGGTTATGAGTACATGCGTACAAGTTCTGTGTTCATCGCTCCCCTCCCCCACCCCCTCTTCTGGCAAATGTCAGTCTGTACCCTACTTCCACGTCTCTGGGACTACCCTGTTCCTCGCACTGTTATGTTCATTATATTCCAGAAATAAGTGAGATCATATGATATTTGTCTTTCTCTGCTTGGCTTGTTTCACTTAGGATAATAGTTTCCAGGTCCTCCCATGTCGTCGCAAAGGATAAGAGATCGTTCTTTCTTACAGCTGCATAGTACTCCATTGTGTATATGTACCACAGCTTTTTTATCCATTCGTCTACTGATGGACACTTGGGCTGTTTCCAGATCTTAGCTATTGTAAATAGCGCTGCTATGAACATGGGGGTACATGTATTCTTTCTGATTGGTGTTTCAGGCTTCTTAGGGTATGTTCCTAGGAGTGGGATCACTGGGTCAAATGGTAATTCAATTTTTAATTTTTTGAGGTAGCACCATAGTGTTTTCCATAGTGGCTGCACCAGTCTGCATTCCCACCAGCGATGCACTAGAGTCCCCTTTTCTCCAAACCCTCGCCAACACTTGTTGTTTGATGATTTGTTGATGGCGGCCATTCTGACAGGTGATACCTCGTTGTTGTTTTAATTTGCATCTCTCTGATGATTAGTGATGTTGAGCATTTCTTCATATGTCTCTTGGCCGTTTGTATGTCCTGTTTGGAGAGGTGTCTGTTTAGTTCCTCTGCCCATTTTTTAATTGGGTTCTTTGTCTTCTTTTTGTTGAGATGTATGAGCACTCTATATATTTTGGAAATTAGTCCCTTATCTGATATATCATTGGCAATTATGCTCTCCCATACAGTGCGTTGCCTTTCCACTTTGATGGTTGTTTCTTTTGCTGTGCAGAAGCTTTTGAGTTTGATGTAGTCTGGGAATACGTTTTGGATTCACTGCCTCACAATCACTTCCAAGTAGTCACTCGCCATCCTGACGCTGGGACGCCTTCCTGGAAGACCCCCACGTTCACTGTGCCCGTCACCCAGGTCTTGACTTTGTACAACGAGGTGCAGGGCCAGAATTATGCCACCACATGAACGTGTCCTGCATCTTATTCGCCGATAAAGTGCAGAGTACAGGACAGTGGAGAAGTAAAACGAGACGGAGTGTTCAAAGCCATAAGCTAGCCTGTGGAACATGCTTCCCATCCCATCGCATGAAGAACTTAGTGGGTGGAAGATGCGTTTTCTGTCAATCCTCAGTGAAGACAGAGGTTCTCTCTTATCAGAAATATAACCTGAATAAAGGAAAGTGCATTTCCTAGCAGGAGAATATACTCTTTCTCTGAAAGCGGCCCCCACACATCAGGTCCCTGGTATGTCCCGGCTTCCATGGTGTCTTTTCTCTTCTGCCTTCCTCCATCTCTTCTACCCCAAACTCTCCTCTTCATGGCCCCCAGCTCCCTTTATCTAGGATGGGACCCCTTGGCCTTGCCACCAGGACTTTGGGGGCCAGACCCTGCTTTGCTCTGGGGGGTCCTCCGCACCGGAGGATGGTGAGCAGCGCCCTGGGCTTACCCACTGGATGCCATTAGCACCAACAACCAAAAACAACCCTGGATATTGCCAGATGCCCCTGGGGAAAAAGTGCTCCTAGTTTGGAAGCACTGGTGTAGACCACAGGAGTGTTAGAGTGGTTCTAATCCAGGTAGATTTTCAAATCTCCGTTGAGCTGGTAACGTAGAGTCTGGTGCCTCTGCTGTCGGTGGTGGGCTGGCCCGGGGGTGGTAAAAGCCTCCACTATTTCTATTCTCCTGTGGACAGGAGGGGGTCAGCCGCTGTACTGTGTCAGGTAGGAAATGGAATATTTGCTAACATGGCTGGGACATAGTTTCCACATCTGCGTCGTATCTGAAAGTGAGATTTCAGGTACCATTACATGTGGAAAACAGGATGGTCCGGCAGAAATACTGCACGATGGGGGAGAAACCCTGACAAACCTTGCGGGGATGTGGTTGAACTTCCAGGCGCAGAAGGAAGGGACAGAAAATTGTCCATACATTTTCTCTTACTCAGAAAAATATGCGCTAAGGCAGGAAGCTCAGCTCCTATTGTTGGGAGCAGTAGGGAATATTAGGGGTGTGTGTGTGCTGAATATATTTTTGTGTATTATCTTGTAAAGAGTGGCAAATTTGGCTTCATAACAGTGAGATCAAGCATAGCAAATTTACTTAAATTCTTGGAGTGCATTACTGAATCACACAGCCTTTCTATGTATTTCGCCCCAGAAGAGGATTTAATAACCTCTCTGCTGCACTCTTTGTCTGGGTAAAAAGCAAGGGGAAAGAGTACAAGTGGATTTGATGAATTACAACTTGTCTTGGGCATAGGACAGAGCTCATTTGGTTGTTGCAAAAGAAGGAAGTTGGCAACTCCTGTGAATAAAATAGCTGGTGTAGCTTGGGAAAAAAGATGAGCTTACCCGTTTGCCCAATGGAGCCTTAAAAACCCTGCCTGCAGGCTCCAGAGCACACCTGCACAGGTGCCAACAGGGCTGGGACATCCTGTTCGAGCAGAAGGAATACATGACAAATACCTGATCATAGATTCTGAGTGACTGCAGGGCTCAGGTGGGGACCCAGCCCACTGACAGAGCTTAATGATTATTTGATTCACTGAGGCTTAAGATTGGTTAGGTTTGTGAATATTAATAAAGGAAACCTCAACCAAGATTGGAGTCAGGAGGGCCTGGGGGGCTCTCACACCTTACCCCTCATTGTCGTTTGCTCCAAAGAGGAAAAGATGTGCCTTTCCATCTCCAACAGGAAGATGTTTTCTGTTCCACCACCCCAGCAGGGGGAAGGGAGATTTTCGCTTACCCAGCAACAGCCCAGCCAATGAGAGACTATCACAGCCCAGCCAGTGAAAAGCCATTACAGTTAAATCACCAGTTCCCTCCAATGGACTCTGTGTTTGTCACAATGCCTCCCACCTTCGCCTTCCCTTTTTACAGAACCGTTTTCCTCCTTTGTTCTCCAACTTGCCCGTGGTGTTGCATGGCTGGCAAGTCCCAAACTGCAACTCTCTGCTATCCCTGAAGCAACCTATTCTCGCTAGTAAAATAACTTTTACTTTTAAGGTCAGCAGATTGTATAGGATGGCACTGAACCCTGAGATCTTCGAATGAAACTTAACCCACCGTTACCGAGGCAGATGCCCACGCCCCGCATGCTGCCTCCCCCGTCTCCTGACGAAGACGACGCCTGCGTGTGTGAGAATCGAATGCAGCGGGCATGGAGCATTGCTCGCTGGGCTCTGCAAGGAGTGCACGAGACAGGACCCGATCTCCGAGGACTTCGCTGCCAAGCCTCTGCTGCAGCCGTCACCTGACGCAGGGAAGCAGCACTGCCACACAGCCAGAGGCTGAGGGCCTGGCAGACAAACCCTGACATCACTGCCCCAGTCCTCCCTGCATTCATCCTATCTAATAAGGGGCACCTCAGCTTATCCTACAGCCGGGAGACTCCGGCATGAAAAAGAACTCACTTCCTGTAACACTGTGGATGGCGTGTCCGGATTCGCAGGGGGTCTCATCTGTGGAGGATTGGTTATTTAACTTGGTTAAGGTTAATGGCTCACGGGGCTTGAGTTGCCTCGATCAGTAGTTCACTGTCTGGGCTACTCATTAGAAACTCCTGGGGAGCTTTTTAAAAATGTCAGTGCCTGTGGGGCTCCGCCAGCAGAGATGCTAATTCAGATGGGGGGCAGGCCCAGGGAACCCAAAGCTGTTGAAAGCTCTGTGGGTGTCTCCAGTGTGCATCACTGGCTAGAGAAAGGGCAGGAGGGTGCCTGCCGAGGGAGGGGGAGGGGAGCACATGTAAACACAGCCCAGCCGTCCCCGAACTGCAGGGTCATGGAAATCAGTTGATTTTGCCGCTAATAAAGGCAAATAGACGTGTCCTGAAATGTTTACTTAGAAGCCCTGTGCGTCCCCATCGACTCAAACGGACTGGTGCCCTGCAGGGCATGTCCTGAAGGCTGAGCATGGTGGAAGGGATGTCAGAAAGGAATGCTCTCGACTTCTAGGTTGGAGTCAACATCCATGCCCAGCGCAGCTGCGGACTCAAAATATAAACGGCTCCGTGATACCTTCAAGAACCTTCCATGTTCCCTTAGGCAGCACGCTCTCCTGTTGTCCACGTGGAGTAGTTTCAAACAGCTTCCCCTGGTTTCCTTCTACTCCCGTACCCATACCTTCTCTGACTCTGTGGCTTCTTTCCTTGCTTCCTGAACCTTCAGCGTGGATCCCTTGGAGGTCTGTCCTCCATTCACTTCTCTTTTTATTCTATACATTCCGCCTGGGAGAGTTCACCTGTCAGATGCGAGCTGGTGCCTCCCACACACGTGACCTCCAGCCTAGACCTCTCCCTGAGATGCACATCCTCTTAGCTCGGCTACCAGGCAGGCATCCCCACTCGGACATCCCACCGACATCGCATTCAACGGTGCCAAGTACACCTCATCATCTTCCTCTCAGACCTGTTCTTCCTCCCTATTTTGGTGAAAGGTGCACCCAGGCTCCCTATTTTGGTGAAAGGTGCACCATCCACCCAGAACCCAAGCTGGACACCTGCGAGTCATCAAAGACCTCTTTTTTAGGCTCCCCCCACCTAGTTTAGCACTCACCAAGCTCCCTTGATTTGACCGGTCAAATGTCTCTCAAACCCCAACACTTTTATCGGTGCTGATACCCTACTTCCAGCCACCATTGTCTCCTAAAACATGGCAGAGTCCTTGCTCTAAACCCTTCACACCACAGGTCAGAGCCGTCTTTCTAAATATGATCAGTTCACTTGTTCACTCTTTTGCTTAAAACCCTCCGTGGCTCCCATCGTTCTCAAGATAGAATCCAAACTCCTTTTATCACGTGGTTTCTGCTTCTCTCCTCCTGCTCCCCACCTCCCACCGTACGTTCCAGCCACACTGACCGCGTGTACTTCATCTAATTCCGGTGCGTCCCCCAAGTCTTCCCTGGCCAGACGTGGCTCATCTGGACTTCCATGGCACTGTTTATTGATCATCCTTATCACGATTTTATTGGGTATACTCTCTGCTTTCCAAGTCGATGGTGAGCTCCTTGGAGACGGATGCTGGAGTGTACGGGTGCCTTCAAAGTCTGAGTCAACTGAGGCAAACAGCGATGAGAACCACAATATTAACTTGATTATTAACAACACGCATGGGGGGGGTGTATTCCATGATAATTACCCCTCCCCCATGGGAATTATGTTCCAGTTCCCTCCCATTCAACTTTAGATCTCTCTCCCTCCTGCTCATGCCACCGCACTCACCAGGGAAGGAGGCAGGGCCGGGCACTTACTCTGTGGATGAACAAGAATGCGCAGAAGCCAGCATCCAGAGAGAAGCAGGAGGGGACAAGCTACCAAAGGAAGATGCTTTCCTCCAGTTGTAGCATTTGGGTAAGTCAGTCCTTCTCCCTGGAGAAGAAACAGTAATGGGGTTGGAGAGAAGAATGGACGTTCTCCTCCTGTGAGAAAAGGGAGAACTGGTTGGCTTCTAAGGCATGGTGTTCATGTGTGCCTGGACGACTGCTCTGGGGGTGCATGGAAGGTACCCCCAAAAGGCTCACTGGAGGACTAGGAGGAGCGAATTGCTGAGGGATCTGCATGAGAAGAAAAGGGAACGCAGCCCTCTCCTTCCAGGACAAAATGGCAGTCCCCATAGATGGAGTGGATGCATCAGACTTGCTAATGGGTCGCAATGAATGCTCCAGGGATGTGGTCCGCATTCGTGGGATGAGGTGGACGGAGCCGGCCTGCGCCCTGCTTTGAGTCCAGTAGCCAAGGAAACACGTGTCCTCTATTCATTCCACTCCAGAATCATCAGATGTGGGAGCTGTGACAGCTCCCGGGACCAAGGTCCCCACAATGAAGAGAACGCCACTTCATAGCACCTGCTGGGTGGCTATTCAGTGGGACTGCGTATCAGCAGTTCCGCCTCGCGCTCCCCGGCTCAAAGCAGGCGAAATAGTCACTAGGCCCTTGATAGGATCAGTCGGGCTTTACATTTTACGGCCATTCTCAAAGAAATGTTTCTCTGTCTCTGTGACTCTAGGTGGAGTTGGCCTTGCGGATGAGACCCTGGCTGGAACTGGCAGGTGGACTCCCTGACTCTGGGCAAGCCCCCTCCCCCAGCCCCTCTTCCCTCCTTCCCACCTGATAGCCAACTGGCTCTCCAACAGCATGAAGCCCAAGACACCTGGAAAGGTTGCTGTGCTGACACAGCAGCCACGAGCAGCCTGCACCCTGCTTACGAGACATCCCAAAGCTCGCAACTGTGTACCTCCGTGCTCCGCAATGTCCCTGCCACGCTGCTCACTCAGCAAGTGACCCATCGGGGTGTTAATGGTGAAAGACTTCGCTCTTTCCTCACGTCTCTACACCCGCTGGCGATGCAGGAGCCCTCCTCTCCCAAGCACCTCTGATAGCGAAGGTGAAGCTTGGCTTTGAGGGCAGTTGTTGAAATACCAACCTGGAAGAGAAGCTGAGCGAGGTAGCAGATAGACACACAGAGCTGAAGAGCCGGGGAGGAGGCCATCCTGGGAAGGCAGAGTCCCAGAGGAATGAGAACAGGTTGCAAGGCATCTCCCCCATGGACCAAACTCAGCTTGTGGTTTTATTTTGTGTGTCATGCAGTGCTTTTGAAGGGTTTGATTTTTCAGTATTTTTAAATCAGAAGATGTGCCTCCAAATTTGAATTTTCAGCATCTTTTGGAAACTCAGAATGTGGGTCCTGTCTGGCAGCATGGCACTGGGAGGAGGAGAGCGGTCGTTTGTCCCCTGCTGCTGTGCTCTCGGAGTTGCCACAGTCCCTGCCTAGCCCTTGTGTGCACTCTAGTTACATGTGTGAATTACAGTTTTCAACTGCATGGACTGTTCTGACCCCTCGTGAGGTGAGATGCTAGCAATGAGTTACTAATGGTGGTGAGAACATCAATATTTGCAAGTGATATACTTTTAAAACTAACCAGCGCAGCACCAAAGTTATCCTTGGATTACTTGGTATGGTTCCTGGTCACTTGTAGTCCAATATGTTTTCTGGAGGGAGAGGGGAAGGAGATTAAAGCCAGGAGGCAGGCTGGTTAAAACCATATATCTGCATTGTTGCCGAGCAGGGCTGAGACCTAAGGATGTATAGACCTGGTCCTGTTCCTTGAACAGAGAAGAATGTTTCATGAGCCTAAGAGAGAGCTGTGGGGGACAGACAGAGCTGGGTGGGTGGTCTGAGACAGTACCAGGAGGGGGCAGGGCCAATCCCAGCGTCAGCATGCGAGTGTGGTCCTGAGAGCTGGAGGAGAGGGACTGCCTGAGACCATGGTGTCCCGCTCAGGTGAGGGTGAAGGGACACGGGATGTACACATCTCAAAAACGTCACACTCATAATAAGCCCGTAAAGCAGTCACTGCTATGATCTGTCCTTTACTAATGAGGAAACACAGAGAGTTTGAGTGACATGTACCAAGGTCAGAGAGCTAGGATATGACCTACTTGGGATTTGAACTCAGAGAGTCTTCAGAAATCGTCTGTTAACAATATGCTAACATGTAAAACAGCAACATCAAGTGTTGAGAAATGATTACTTTTAGTCAAATAAATAACATTGTTAGATTTTCGTATAATAACATTTCATTTTATTTTATTTACTTATTATTATTATTATTATTATTATTATTAGATAGAGTGGGAGGGAGGGAGAAAGAAACATTGATGTAAGAGAGACACATTGATTGGTTGCCTCCTGCACAACCACAACAGAGGCCAGGGATCGAATCTACAGCCGAGGCACATGCCCTTGACCAGAATCGAACCTGGACTCTTTGGTCTGCGGGCCAATGCTCTAATCGCTGAGCCAAACCAGCCAGAGCTAAAATTACATTTTATATATATACATACAACTATATATATATATACACACACACAGGGTGGGCACTTGAGAAAAACAGAGCTGTGTGTGTCTGCGCGTCGTGGTCCTGAGGCAGAAGAAAGCAGTTGCTAGAACAGAAGCAGTCCCGTCCCCACTGGACCCGCCCACTGTCCCGTCTCTCTGCTTGGCCAGAGCTCTGTGAACCTGCCTGCCTTCTAGTGAGTCCGACCGACGTAAACCTGCTTTCCCAGAGTCACTGCTCCTACCTTTAACTCACTGTGTTTAAACAAACTGGCTGGCGTGGGGGGTCTGCTACTCCCTTTCGCAGCAAACTCCTCGAAAGCAGTGTCCAGGCTCACTGCCTCCAGTTCCCTTCTGCCCTTGCCCCTTAAACAGCTCCAGCCACGCTTTTGCCCAGTCATTCCATCAGATACGTTCTGGTTGAGGTTACTGCTGAACCCAAAAAGGAGCAGAGAAAGTACGCAGTGGCTGCTGGGGAGATGGGTCTACCAGAAGGTTTTCTTTTAAGGTGGGACAACAGGTTTGCCTACTAATGGAAAGGATCCTGTGGTGGGGGGTTACTGCTCTGACGTCACAGAGCGGAGGGGCAGGGGTGGAGCCACTGCGCAGGGGCGTGGCCAGCTTGTTAGGGGAGCACAGGCAGTTCATCCATAGAAACAGGTAGGGCCCTGGCCAGTTTGGCTCAGCGGTTAGAGCGTTGAGCTGCGGTCCAGAGAGACCCGGGTTCGGTTCCCGCTGGGGGCGCGTACCTCGGTTGCAGTTTGTCCCCGGCCCTGGTTGGGCCCTGCGGGAGGCAGCCACTCGATGTGTCCCTTTCACATCGATGTTTCTCTCTCTCCCTCCCACTCTATCTGAACAAAAAATGGAAAAATGTCCTCGGGTGAGGATAAAAAAAAAAAACAGGTAGGAAGCAGAGCAAAGTGTGCAGATGCTGGCGGGGAGTAGCTGGATTTGTGGAGCGAGCCCGAGCAACCCCTCTTCAGATTGCTTCATGTTCCCAGTGAGAGCAAACCAGGTCATATCTGAGCGTGTGGCTGGGGGAAGTGAATGGGGGAAGCAGTTTGGGAGATTTGGGGGCACGAGGGGAAGATGTGCCATGGAACCTTTGGAACCTTTGGAGAGGAGAGTGAGTGAACTAGAGGACCAGGCCAGGACTGCCGGCAGCACGGAGTTTGTAGTTACGGATGAAAATCAGAGGGGCTCAGTTGTGAGTGCGGGTTTCCTCAGCAGCCACACGCAGATGCACGGCTGCAGACACGGAGCTGTAGGAGCGGAACGCGGTGAATGGCAAGGCCGTGAGGGTACACGAAAGGAGCAAACACTGGAAACACGGAGTTTAAACCGAGTAGGGAGGGAAGCAGTATCATCAGATGGATGGACAGGGCAAGGTGGCTGAGCCAGTGGACTGAGTGTCCCGATGAGACTGAAGGAGTGCTAGAATCGGGTACTCGTTGGAGGAGCTGGACGACAGGAGGTGGTGGTGAGAGTTTATGTAGAGTTGCAGTTATTGGTAGTGGTGAGGCTTAGGATAAGGCCATGGGAGTGAGTGGCCACAGCAGAGTGGAATATAAGCCCTAAGGAGGAGAGGAATTCAAGAACGGAGAAAATGATCCAAGGGTGTGTGAAATCACCACGAATTAAGACGGGAGTGTGTTAGAGAGAGACTCACCACCCAGCACACGTCAGGAAACGCAGAGAGACCTGGGAGTCGGCAGTACTGTGGGGAGGGACCTGGGGATCTGGGGCTTTCTCTGCGGCAAACATAAGCAGAGATCAAGAAGTAACGAGATCCGTTGTGAAGGACTCGATGCATTTAGTAGGTAGTGTGGCCAAAAGCGCTGAAGGTCAGAGAAGGTTGGGTGTCTGGGGGTCACCCTGGATCCTGTCACTGGAGGTGAGCAGCTTTGGGGAAGCTCAGTGTCACTCAGAGTCTACCAGCTCCTTCCCCATCCCTGTCACTGGCTGACAGGTGTCCTGGGCAGGGGGGGTCACACATGCAGCGCATGGGGCTCCCTCTGGACTCTGGGTGAGGGACAGGGTCACGCTGCTACAGCCGCCTTGTATGAAAACTGGGCATAATTATAACTACCTCACAAAGTTGTTGTAAGAATAAATGCAGGAAAATGAGTGTAAAAACTTGGCACATTCTAAAGACTCCAGTTGTTCGCTTTCCTCTGAATCACAACTTTATCCAAAAAAATGTGCTGTTAATTGATTGGGAGAATGAGGTTCGGGGAGAAGAATGTCGAGATGAGCAGGCCCTGTGCTAACTGCCTACTTTTCCCGGGTATACATTAGGAAGGCCTAACAGCTGGGCCTCCGTCAACAGGCTGCTGCTCTCCAAATGGAAGCTGATCAAAGTGCCCGGGAGGAATTAATCAGCCTCCGCAGGACTGGTCTAGGAACCCACACTTTTTAAGTGACATAAATTCCAATCGGTGGCTTACTAACTCTTGCTGATTGATTGGGAAAGCAGTGAGGGGCTGGAGCCCGGCCGATGGCTCTGTATCGATTGTGGCTTTTAGCCAGGTTATTAAGTGGTTGGGGATGGGGGTTGTGTGGCACGGGCCCCCATTTCCTCTCCACCCGCCCCTTCCCTGGCATTTCAGCTTCAGTCGCGGCGTTTCCCAGAAGGGCATTAACTCTCGTGGACAAAGGGGCCGACTGCATGAAGCAGGACAGGCTTCACTGCACACATCAGACTTTCATGAGCCACGTAGGGGCCTGGGCTCACTCAGAGCAGCTCACCCTCACTTAGAAACCTGAGAGGAGAACGGGAGCATGGCTTGGGCCTTTGGAGAAAGAGCAAAGCAATCACCTTCAGAAGGGACTCTGGATCTCCGGCCTCCTGCAGTAGGAAGATTGGGATGTGCAAAAGTCCCTCTTTCTGGGTCAGGAGGAAATAAACTAACCTATGAGATTTTCCCCCAGTAAAGCCGGCTTCTTTCTGCTTAGCATTGACGAAATCTATTAGTCTGTTGAGAAATGAATCCATGAAGAGGCCGATGGAATTGAGTATGAACTGAAGGCTGGACTGGCTGGGACACTCACACGCGGTCTGTCGGGTTTGGTCTCTGCAGCTGTCCATAAAACCGGAGCAGTCTTCCACACCTCCTCCTGGTCAACTCTGTAAGCTCATTATCTCATCTCATTGTGTCTCTCTGGTTTGTCTGGAAGGAAGAGGACATTTCCAGATCCGCTCCTATAATTACAGAGTACAAGTGCATCTTCCCCATTGGGGGTCCTCTTAGAGTGACGGCTAGGATGTAGGAATATATATATATTAGAGAGAGAGGAAGGGAGAGGGAGAGAGACAGAGAGAAACATCCATGTGAGAGCAAAACATTGACCTGCTGCCTCCTGCACACCCCCTGCCGGGGATCAAGCCAGCAACGTGGGTGTGTGCCCTGACTGGAAATCAAACCGGCAGCCTCTCAGTGCGTGGGGTGCTGCTCCAACCAACTGAGCCACACTGGCCAGCGCCAGGAAGACTTTTTACTGAGTGCAAACTGGTGGGGAAAAGACAGAAGCGCTGTACACAGAGGACTGTGGCTGGGACCCTTCCCATCTTGGAGAGCCAAGCGCCCAAGCACAAAGGGAACCTTCTCCCAGCCCCTGCCTTTGTCCCACTGGAAGGAGTCCTTGACCTTCAAATGCAGAATGGTCACTTTTTGGTACGTCCCAACTTCTGCCCTTCTCATGCTGAGTCTAGCCCTTGGGGACAACTTCACAGGCCCAGAGGACTGGGAGGGAGAAAGCTGGTGCATACCCAGGACAATTCAGACTCAATGAGAGGGAAGTGGATTGAGACTGAGCTGAGAGGGGGGCTTGAGAAAGCCTTAGATTTTCAGCTGCACGATCCACCTGTTACCTCCTTTCTGCAGGGAAGGAGTCCCAGTTATTCATAGCTTCACAAGACCCCGGGAGGTAAGGGTGTCGGGGACAAAAATCCATAAGGCTTAAGTAACTGGGCCCAGAAGATTGGCGGAGGGGCCAGTGGACAACAAAAGCTATTAGGACAGACAGCTTTGAGCACCGGAAGCCACTGCTGAACGAGTACCCCCCCAACCTCGGTCATTGCAGGTGGGGTAATTTAAGAGGTAATCTTCCGAAGTAATCTTTCAGTTCTTACAAGAGAATAAGGATTCGGAGAACAAAACCTTCAGAGTGACAGGAGAGAGACATCTGGCTGGCCGAGGAGGGATGTTGGGATAAAGGGGATGACAGAGCAGTGTCCTACCAGGAAGGGCTGGAGCCAAAGCCCAGGACAGCCTGAATCTCTGTGTGCCAGGTGCCCGCTGAGCCAGTGTAATATAACATGCAGGCATCCAGCCTGAACACCTCGTCATCCAGGAACGTGGGGACAGTGGTGTGGCTTAGAGTTGCAGAGCTCACCCTGCACCAGTTGGCCCAGCCCAAGCAGAGAGGAATCTCGTAAAGCACCGGGAAGGAGGCTCAGGTGGGGAGGCACAGGAGGAAGGACTGTCCTTCGCTTCTCTTTTTCCGTGTCCTCAGCACTTAGCACACCAGCCTACTCAGACAGGTCTGATTAATCCCTAGCTCTGATGCCACTTCTCTGTGTGAACTTGGGCAAGTCTCACCTATCTGAGACTCAGTTTTCCCATCTATAAATGTGGTTAATATTTGTGCGTGTAAAATAAAATGCACAAAACATAAAACTTACCATTTGAACCATTTTAAAGTACACAGTCCAAT
The DNA here is from genome assembly GCA_030848825.1 of Tadarida brasiliensis. Classification (NCBI taxonomy): domain Eukaryota; kingdom Metazoa; phylum Chordata; class Mammalia; order Chiroptera; family Molossidae; genus Tadarida; species Tadarida brasiliensis. The sequence continues at coordinate 16,760,843 of CM061273.1, forward strand.
GGCACTGGCAATATTGAACTATCATCACCACTATTTAGTTCCATGACAGTTCATGGAAATCCTGAGCCCATTGAACAGCTGCTCCTACTCCCCAGTTCCTCAAGTCCCCACCACTAATCTGCTTTCTGTCTCTATGGTCTCGCCTATTCAGAATAGTTCATATATTGTAGATTAAATCATACAATATGTGATCATTTTTGTCTGGCTTCTGTCTCTTGGCATAATGTTTTCAAAATGCATCCGCGATGTACCATGTATCAGTACTTCATTCCTTTTTATGGCTGAGTCATATTCCATTGTATGAATGCGTCAAATTTTGTTTATCCATCCATCTGTTGGTGGACATTTAGCCTCTTTCTTCCTTTTGGCTATTGTGAAGAGTGCTCCTATAAACATCTGTGTACAGTTTTTGTTTGAACAGCTGTTTTCAATTCTTGGGGCGTATATACGTAGGAATGGAATTACTGGATAATGACGTTTAACTCAGATGCTGCATTTAACAACAGCTCACTACCTATGTTGGTGATGGAATGAGATCATGCTTATAAACTCAGCTGAAGCACTACAGAAATCTGTAAGACCAAAAAAAATGTTTTTAATGCCTGTGTTTCTGATTCCCAAATGTGCTCAGAGATTAACATTCCAGTGGCTAAAAGCACAGCCACTTTTCTCAGGGACATTTTTCTATTGAAAACTAGGGGTGATTCAAACAGTAAGAATGGGCATTTTTCCATAGGATTCAATACAAGTTTTTGTTGTGGTTGTTGCTTTATTGAAAATGTGGCCCCCGGGTTGGGCTCATCTCTGTAGAAACTGATGGAGAAAAGCTGGGTTTGAACTCAGACTTGTCTGGACCCAAACTCCACGCATTTTCTTGTCAGCAGTCCCTAAAGGAGCTTGCACACTTCACATAGGCACACAAGCAGGAACGCTTTCAAGCAATACGAGAATCATTCCATTCACATTGGTCTTTTCAGACTCCAAAGCACGTTCACATGGTTCTTATGAACACAATTGTCTCCTCAAATCAGCATTATTTCCAGATTCCTTGATTCTTTCAAATGCTTGTTTAATTCATTCAAAAAGTATTTATCAAAGGCTCCCAATGTTTTAGGCAGTATGTCATGCTTTGTGGAGATGAAGGAAAAGGAAATACCCTCCACCTTCAAGCCGATTGCAGTCTGGAGAGGAAAACCAGTGAGAAGACAGCGTGATGAATGTCTTGCCCAGTTCTCTATGGAAACACACTACAGCGAGGCCAGTTCAGGCTTGAGGTGAATCTCAAAGAGATTAATAAATAAATGCGTGAATGAATGGCTCAAAAATGTTCTGCCTTTGAGATTACACTCCATCTCCTAACAGGAAGAACCAAAGACGGGCCTCTCCATGACCTGAATCCCAGTGAATGCTTCAATTCAATGTAAATGACTAGGAAATGCACTAGCATTTACCTGCAGGGGACATGGCAATGAATTGGATCAGGAGTCAGCAAACTTTTCCTAGGAAGGGCAGGATAATAAACATGTTTGGCTTTGCTTGCCACACAGTTTCCGCAGCAGCTACTCAACTCTGCCTTTGTACTACAAGAGCAGCCACAGACAATGTGTAATGTAATCAAAGGGGCATGGCAGTGTTCCAATAAAACTTTATTCACAAAGGCAATTGGCTCTCGGGCCATAGATTGCTGACTCTCTGAATTAGATAACCAGAGTTCCCAATCTAGTGGTGATTACAATCTCACCCCATCCTTCTTCTAATTGACTCGCAGCTGTCTTTCTACTTGTGTTACATGCTCACCTACTTCCAGGCTCTTACCTTTGCTGCCTTATCTCCTTGGAATGATGCCGTCCCCCCAAACATTCCCCCAACCCCAACCTCTGTACACACAACATACCAACATGCTTCTTTACCTGGCCAACTCCTGCTGAATCTTTAGAAATGGCTACAATTGTCTTTTGATGTTTTTTGCTGAGTGGCTAAGTCTTCCTAAAAGCAATGAGGCATCCCCTTGAACAATTACATTTTGCAATGCATATTTCTCAAAATCAGACATTTTAGGAGAGCTTCACGCTATCATTTATTATACCCCATGTGGACACTAGAAAGCATCTACTTTTGTTGTAACGTGACAGCGAGATAACCAGACGCACAGCCGAACTGTAAAGGAGCACTTTATTTCGCGCCGGGCTGCGGAGGGCATAGTCTCCCCTCACTCAGATCAACAGCCCCGATTCTTCTTGCTCATCCCATTTTAAAGACAGAAGCCCCCTCCTCCTTTTGCCCCCTCCCCTCAGGGAACCAGTACAATAGTGGGAGTGACAGAGACTACAGAAGTCAAAATTAGCATTATTCACGACAGCACTCAAGTACTTGCAAACACTTGCAAATACCTATACTCAGGAAACTCAAATGCCTCCCAATACATGGGGTAACTATAATCTTAGGCAAAATTCCTTTAGGTCTAGGGGCAATTAACCTATTATTGGAAGAATATCGAGGAAGGTCTATTGATGAGAAAAATGGAGTCATTTAGTCGCCTTAACCAAGGGGCCTACAGAAAATGGAATCTAGTTGCCTTAGCCTTGGGGCCCAGATCACTTTAAAAAGCCTTCAAAGTAAAATGTTTACAGCTATGCAACATGTCTTAGAACCTTGGAACCTTCCTCACTCATTCATTCATGTGTTGAAATCAACCCAGATTTCCTTTTGAGGAATGCATTGCCCCTGAGAGAAAGGCAGAGACCAGGAAAGTCATTCTAAACACAGCCAGAGGTGTGATCAGATGGACTTATAGTCAAGCATATTTAGTTTTAACCTACTCAGATCCTATAAAATAACTTGACAGTTTACACTGTGCTGTCTTTACTTAGCGAAACATGATAGGTCCTTGAGATAGGTACTCTTGTACAAGGGATTGTTGCTCAACACCCAACAGAAAGCCCACTGAGATTTCTTGTTCAAAATGATGTCAGCTGGCAGCCCCCTAGTGCAACCTGTCCAAGGTTGTCGCTCAGATTCCCAAGAAGATTGACAAGAGGTGGAAACCTACAATCCTTAAATCCACAACTGATCCATAACTACCAAAACAGAGAATTGGGACTGATTACATTGCAGCTGAAGCTGGCCAGAGGAACGCATACTTGGGCCTCAGTTCATGACATCTGTCTTCATGTTGTAAAATGTCTGGAAAAAGTTCAGAAGGTGTTTTGATTTTTTTTTTTTTATCTACCCCATCATTGGTTGCAACTCAGGGCCTCTGCCAGACAGCTCTTTCTTGTCCTTCAGATTTTAGCTCAAATGTCACTTCCTCAAAGAGAGTTTCCCTAAACACTCAACCAAAAGAAGTATAAGAGCCTATTTTCTATTGAACATTTAATTCAATAAAAATGTATCTTGTTTAAATGTTTACTTGTTTACAGCCTGTTGCCCCCGTTAGAATGCAAACCACATGAGAACAGAAACTATGTCTTCATTGTTCACTGCTGTTTCCATAGCAACTAGCACAGTTCCCAGCAAATGGCAGATACTCAGTAAATACCTCTTGCATAAATGAATGAGGAATCTACTTGGGAAAAACAAAGCTGGACGCCTGTCTTACCACTCATAAAAATGAGTTCCAGATAGATATGAGCGAAATAGAAGATAATATGAACAAAATAGTTATAAAAGTTTGAATTTGGAAAGACCCTCTTTGAGTAAGACAAAAAAGATATTAAGCATAACAAAGAAAACACTAATTTAACTATTAAAATATGTTTAAAATTTTTTCCACACAGTAAAATACCATGGAACAGACTGGAGAAAATATTTGCAATAGTAGACTCAAGGTGAATATCCAGATATATAAAGAGTCCCCACAAATCAATAAGAAGAAAAGCAAACAACCCAGAATAAAATTATGTGGAAAATACAAAAGGGACAGTCGGGGGGGGGGGGGGGGGGGACAGCTAATAAACATGAAAAGTTGTTCATTCTTCAATGAGTAAATAAGTAAAATGTAAACTAAAACAATAATGCAGTATCATTATTTAACCTAAAGTTAAAGAGATAAATAATGTTCTACAAAATTGACAGAAATAAGTACTTTCATATGTTGGTGATGGAAGTGTACTTTGCTAAAGCTTGCCAAAGATATAAATGGTAGCACCCAAATAATCTCAAGTGTGGATATCTTTAAATTCCAAAATTCTTTTAGGAATTCTCCCTGAATAAATATTTACATATAAATACAAACATGCATGTTTAAGAGTCTTTAATATAATAAAAATTTAAACTCGATCTAATTGTTCAAGTTAAATAGATTTTAATGTGCAAATATTATGAAATATATACAATAATTAAGAAAAGTGAGCGAAATTTATGTCTATTAAAATGCAAACATATTTAAGGTATATTGATAACTGGAAAGAAAAGAAGTCACAGGGCAATAAATATTGTATGATACCACTTATATTTAAAAAGACCCATGTGTATGTTTTTTTAATTATATATATATATATCATGTATTTCATATCATATATATGATATATATATCATATATATACATTATATATGATATATATATCATATATTTATATCCTGTATTTCAATGTAAGACCCATAGGAGACCTTTGTGCAAATTATACAAAAGTTGTCCCTTCCTCGAGATGGTTTATTTCTAGCTGTCAGGAAACTATAATATACCCTCATTTTGTTAGTACAGGACACTTTATTGCCTTCTGCTAAAAATCCTGCCACAATAACTGCACAGATCTATAATATCCAGATATGATATGCTGTTCCGTTTATAACCTAGGAAACCACACATCTAAATGCTTAGAAAAAAAGTCTGAAAGCAAGCTAGCGAACTGCCAGCATCTGGTGTCTCTGGAGGAATAAATGAGAGGTGGGTGAATTTAAGAGATGACATTCATTTTTTTTCCTCTATATTTTTAATGTTTGAATCTTTTATGATGAGACTATTCGTGTATTGCCTGGGTAAAAGACAATAAGAATTGGTAAAAGTGATTGAAAAAGACTTTAATTACCCAATCAATATTTTTAAAAAAATCGTTCTTTCTTATAAATCAGAAATAAATACTCTATTTCTAATGGTAACAACGATACAATTAAAAATAAATGTAACAGGAACTGTGATCATCCACCTACCCTATGACTCAGCTATTTAGTTTGTGTTTACCCAAGAAAGTGAAAACATGTGTCCACAAAGATATGTGGAAAATATGTTTATTCAAGTTTTGAAGATGTTTATACCAGCTTTGTTCATAAAAATCCAAACCTGGAAACAACCTAAATGTCCATCATCAGGAGAATGTATAAAAAAAAAATAGGGTGGAATGGTCATAATGGGACAATAACACATGTATTTGGGCTCCGCCTCAGGTTTCTGACACAGGGCACCTAAAACCCTGTATTTTCCTGAGTGACAGGGATGCAGGGAGCATCTTTTGTTCTAATATTTGAACTTTGACCTTGATTTCTAACACAGAGCTTCTAAATCCCTTGGGATTTCCTGGGTAACAGGATCGCCAGGAAATGAGACAGTTCTTGGTGGGTTCCTGAACACCTGCAGGGTGGGGCTGGTCACCAAGCCGTGATTACAAGTTTAGAAGCTTCAGCCCCAGTCTCCATCCGCTGGGGAGCGAAGAGGGGCTGGACATTGAGTTAATCATCAATTATCGTATATGATGACGCTTCCTTAAAGTCTCTGCACTACAGCGTTCGGAGAGCTTCTGGGTCCGTGAGCACGTCTGGGTTCCACGTGGTGCTCCCCATCTCCAAGGGGACCGAAGTTTAAGACCCTTCCAGAACTTGCCAAAGTAGCTGTTCATCTACTTCCTTGATCATATTCTTTATAATAAATCAGCGGACACCAGTGTTTCCCTGAGTTCTGTGAGTCATCCTCGCACATTATCAAACTTACGGAGGAGGTCAAGGGAACCCCTGATCTATTGCTGGATGGTTAGAAGTAAGGGTGACAACCTGGCACTTGCATTTGGGGTCTGAAGTGGGGGGCAGTCCTGTGGGACTGAGCCCCGTAGGGTCTGCACTGACTCTGGGTATTAGGTGCCAGAATTGCTTCACGTGAGGGAAAAACCCACACATTTGGCATCAGATGTATTCTGTGGGTAGACAAAGAGTTGTCCTTTTAATGCAATAAAAATATTGTGGAATAATACTCAGCAGTAAAGGGAGTAAACTGCTGATAGACACAATTACATGGGTGAATCCAAAAGGCCAGACACAAAGGAACGCACGAGCATAATTACAATGGACGACCGTGTTTGTGTGAAGTTCGAGGACACGAGCCCTTGGAGCGAGCAGTCAGGGCAGCGAGGGCTTGCGAGGCATGGGGACAGACCGGAAAGGCGGGCAGAGGAACTGCTGGTGCGAAGGAAATGTTCTGCTCCATGTCTTGCTGGGGTGTTGGTTACATGTGTGATACATTTGTCAAAATTCACCCAAGTGTAAGGTTAAGATCTGTGCAGTCACCGTGTGTAAATTTTATCTCAGTTAAAAGTGACATGAAATCAAAAAGAAAGAACCGTGGAGAAGTACATGATGGGGAATAGTTAGCATTTCCTTGAAGACATGTCAGATTTCTAGTTGTCTCCAGAGAATGAAGGAGGCAGACACACACCTGGAAAGTGTTCCTGCCTGTCTGCCTCTTGTTTCCATGCTGCGTCTCCTCCTGTGATCGCGGGTGCTGGGAACCATCTCACACTCCTGAGCGGGGGCCTGCAGGCTGATGCAAGTCTGGTTCACAGGACATCAACCAGTTCCTGAGAAACATCACAACTACCACTCTGAGGATGGCAGATGGCAGTTCTGCTGATAAAAGTGCAAGAAACTACCAAATCTTACATAATCCAGCTAGGAATGTGTAAAGTAAATAAGAATAACAATAGCATCAATGGGAGCAGATTTAAGCTGAAAGGCACTGACTTTACATGCATTCCCCAGCAGCAGAAGAGGGAGGTAGGAAAGAGCATCCATATGGGCACATAGAGCCTGGCTCCGAGGCATGCAGGGCATGGCGATGGGCACATAGGGCACATATGGGCACATGGGCACATAGAGCCTTGCTCCAAGGCATGCAGGGCATGGCGATGGCTCCTCCTGGTCCCCGGGGGCTCTGAGGCAGCTGGGAACAGACGGAAACAAACGCCAGCCTCTCGGGCTCCACTCTTCCCTCCTGTCCTCATCTGTGGGCTTTGCTCGAAAGCTGGAACGGAAATAATGATACCACAAACCTGACTGTGAGAAAACCTCAAATGGAAGTTATTACTTTTCCAAAAAAGACCACTTAAATAAAAACACAAAAGTGAAGTTTTTCATATAAAACCTACTGACGTGGTGAGCTTGTTGCTGAAAGGGCCAGAGCAGAATATCTGAAAATACACGATGGCAGGGGTAGGGCCTGAGCAACAATGCCAGCCTCCTCAAAACCTGCTCCTTCTCAGTTCCCCGGCTCCCAAGCCCACCTTCATGTCCTGTACGCATCTCCACGACATTCCAGGATGAAGTCAGCATTTGGTTACTCTTGAAGTAGTAGCTACACAGTCTTATAAGGAGTAGGTGCTTATAAAACAAGGCCTCTGCTCCTAGAGCCCACTAAAGAACGTATATTAGAGAAATTTCCAAGTAGCAAGGCAATTTGAACACAGATATATAACCCTATAGGTCTCCCCATCTCTGAGCTCCCAAAGCACAGCCACAATTATCAATGAAGTCGGGGGAAATTCCGTCTGGAAGTGGAGACATGCCATTCACTCAGTCCGTTCCAAGCGCTATACTAGATGCTACGCTGTATATCATAACTGTTCAGGTGTTGCTGCTAGATGTAGAGAAGGAAAAAAAGCATGAGCCTGATAGCTATGCCTTTGAAATAAATATGCTCTTCATGGATCTTCCCTGGATGCTCAGATGAGCAGCTAATTTGACCCCTTTTCATCCACTGTGGGCTCCCTGGCAAGCAGCACACATATATACACTCGGTCTCGAATAACGCTTTACTGCCTCACTTTAAAAATAGATAAATGGAATTGAAAGCAGGGACTCAAACATTTGCACCCACGCTCATAGTAGCATTATTCACAGAAGCTAACACATGGGAGCAACCTGGGCATCCATCAGTGGGTGAATGGATAAACAATGTGATATAAACATACCATGAAGTATTATTCAGTCCTAAAAAGTAATGACATTCTGGCACATGCTCCAAACCGGATGAACCTTAAAAGCGTTCTGCTAAGGGAAATGAACCAGAAGCAGAAGTCCAAACACTGAATGATTCCACCTATATGATGTACTTAGAGTAACTAAATTTATAGACAAAGAAAGTAGAACAGTGGTTACCAGGAACTAAGTAAGAGGGAAATGAGGAGTTATGGTTTAAAGGTATAGAATTTCACTTTGGGATGATGAAACGTTCTGCACATGTTATAGATGGTAGTGATGCTTGTTCAACAATGTGAATGTGCTTAATACCGCTAAAATGTATACCCAAAAATATAGTTAAAATGGTACATTTTATATGATATATATTTTACCATAATTTGAGCAAATGATCATAAAAGGATAACCAGACACTTGAGAAGGCCCCTAACACAAACATAGAGAGCAAGACAAGTATAAATAAGAAACTTGGATGATACAGGGATGATTCAAGGAGCTGAGGAAAATGTATAAATAATATCTTTAGTGGGGTGAAAGAAGATATTGCCCCTGTGAACTGAATATTACAAAATAAAACCCAGCATACTAAACAAATTATTATTTCAAAAACAAAAAAATATTTGGAAATCAAAACAGTTAATAAACATTCGACACTAGAATATAAAGTTGAGAAAATATCCCAGAAATGAACCAAAAGATCAAGAGGGAAAATAGTGGAGGAAAGAAAATAGCATTTTTCAGAAATTACAATATCTAAATAATTGCACTTCCAAACAGCAGAGAAAATGAAGAAAAGGAACTCATCAAAGAAAATAATAGAAAAACATTTTTCAGAATTAAAAGGTATGTGTCCATATTGAAAGGCCCCATAAAATACTTAGCATAATAAATAATAATAAGCCAATAATAAAAAGCCAAACAGGCATATCATTTTGAAATTTCCTGACCTCAGCAATAAAGAAAGGGTTCTAAAACATTCAGATAGGGAAAACTAATAGATCACATGGGAAGGATAAGAACTCAGACATGTAACAGGTCTCTAATGAGCAATATTAAAGGTTAAAATATAATGGAGCAAAACCTTCAGACTTCTGGGGAAAAAATTTACTGCCAACCTGAAATTTTATACCTAGCTAAACTATATACTGAGTGTGAGAAAGAATGGAGATGTTTTAAGACGTATTTAAGAACTCAGAACTTTTCCTTGCTATTCAGTCTTTCTTAGAACTTATCAGGAATAAAAGGAAAACAGTGAAAAAGCTCCAGGACAAAAAGCTTTATAGTCTAACATGGGCTTAAATCCCTCAATTAGACTTTTATGTCCTTTTTTTTTCTTGACACCTAAGTGTCAATCCTTTGCATTACCTCATTTAACCTTCCCAATGAACCCTATAAAGTGACATGATTTTTAATTCCACACGGATTGAAGGTTAGATAGACAATGTTAAGAGAAGGAATGGGTTTTAAGGGGAAAATAAGAATTTTCTGATACATTGAGCTTGACAGCAGTTGTATGTATGGATTGAAGCTCAGGACAGCGATCTGGGCTGGAAACAGATTTTAGGAGAAAAATGAAGTTATGGAAGGGGATGAAATCACCTATGGAAGCCAACGTATTTTAAAAACAAGAGTTGAAAACCATGAGAAAAATGATAATAAATAAGGAAACAGATTAAAACTAATAGAATAGAAACAATAATCAAAGCTGTATCACAAGAAAGAATACATGACTTGAAGAAATACCAAAAGCTACCAAGGAAAAGCTTTTTCCCATATAGTTGGAATAATTAATGAAAAGAGGCCAAGACCAAGAGTTACCTTAGTTAAATTTGTTATATTAAAAAGGAGAGAGAAACAAGTTTGCAGAGAGAAAGTGCTGGCTACTTTTAAGGGAAACAGTCTCCCTGCTAGCCTCATGCTCCCGTGAAGAGGAACTTCTATGAGAATAACACACGTGGTTTTTCTCTCCACCTCTAAAAGAAGAGCAGTGATTTATCTGTTTTCATTTGAGAGAAGGAAGTGAGCATGTCTGGTCCGGCCCCTACTCCTGTCTCTCTGCTCAAATTCACCAGCTCTAAAAGTGTGAATGCTGTCTCCTTACCTGCCAGGCTGTAGGCGTCCAGCCCTCGGGAAGATGGGCAAGTTGTACTGTGACTCTGCCCACAGCTCTGTCATAATTGGGAGATAGAGGTTAAGAAACCCCTTTGGCCAGAGATTTAATCTTTCTCCAATCAGCTTTAAGGTCATGCAACTGACATTTTGGTCTTCTTTTTCCTATCTTCTGTGTTTTCAAGTTAATACCAAAGCTTGTAACCTAAGCTAGTCATCGCTTGGGAGGGAATGAGAAAGTAACTTAAAACACCAATGGTTACCCACCGAAGATTGCTCATAATATTAAATATGAGAAGACAATAGGCAAGTTCACAAACTGCTCGTTCCTTGGCAAAATATCGCCTAGTTACATGCTTTGTTTGGAACATGATTTTATTTTGCATATACAATGTTTTATATGGCCATGTGATAAGGCAAGCATATCTGATTATAACACAGCTTCCTCCTGGGCTGCCTCACATGTAGTGCGTAACCTCTGTAGAAACTGAGTTTTCTATCTCTGCAATAAGGCAACGATGATAGAATCTGAAGTCAAATAGAGGGCTGTGGCTCTGTAAATAGCGGTATGACTAGACCTTTAAGCCCACTGTTGATACAAAAGCAAGGAGCATCCAGTAGGATTGTATGCACATTTAAATATAACATTTTTGGATTCTTTGTTCTTCATATGAAAGTTTCTTTCTTCTCTCTCTAGAACTTTACAGGGTCTTTTCTACTTATTCATGTTCTGAATTTCATGATGATATGTCTATGAACACGAGAGCAAAGTCCCTGACCTCACTGAGCTTATGTTCTAATGAGTGGGACAGATAAACAACAAATGTAATGTGACAGCAATGATAACTTATAAAGAATAAATAAACCAGAGCAAGGGTTTCCCCTTATTCCCAAGACTGGGTCTAAGCCTTTGGTAGTTTTTGTAGAGCGGAATCACCCTTTGGGGGGGGGGTACATTGCTGAGGGGAATTTGGGCAAACACTTCCAAACTGCCTTCCCAAGTGGTCATACTGATTTGTAATCTCATCCACTGTAGGGTTATCTCCCCAACCCTTATCTGATGGGTAAAAAATACTGCACTGATTTTCATCTCCTTGAATAATTTCTTTGTCTCTTGATGTTCTTCGGTTTTCTATTAGATTGACTAGCGGATTCACATTTCTCCGTCACAGACCCAGTTTCTGGTTCCACGTCTGCGAGTCTCTTGGTGGTGCTCTTGCCGCAGAATCCTTACTGGAAAGGGTACGTGAAGCACTCCCCGTGCTGAGTCAGTACTCAGTCACCCAGCGTGTGTGTGACGCCTGCTCTGGACCTGACCCGGCAACTCACCACCAGCATCTCACCTAAGTCTCCTGAAGGGAAGTGGTAAGTATCCTCATTGTACAGATAGGCGAGCAGACTCAAAGATGACAGGTGGCTTCTTTCAGGGTGCCACGGGATTCAAAACCATGTCTGTTGATCTCCAAAGCTGGTGCTCATCTCCCTGACATACTCTCATCATCAGACTGTGGGCACAAAAGCTACTCTGCTGTAACATCAGCTACATCGAAGTGCTTGGCGTGGTTCCTGTAAATAAAGCTTTACAGTTGCCTCTGAATCTCACCTCATCTTGCACCCAACCCAGTGCTGAAGCCATTTGTCCCGAAAGGCAAGGTCTTTCTTTCCTTCCAGGTCCTAGGTCCACCCTCTGAATTCTAGGTTTTAAATTGATCTCAGCCCTGTTTGACAGTAGCCCCAAATATTCCCATGGAATATTATTTCATTATTGCTACTTCCTTACTTCCAACATTTACTTCTGCATAGACATTCACCTAAAGATGTCTAAAACCAAATTACATGTCAGTTACTTGGGTCCCCCGAAAGGGTGATTACTCTTGAATCGTGTAAAATGTAGGATCACAGAATCCTGAAACATTGAGGTTGGAAGGAATCACAGCATCCCCCCAGCCCAAGGATGGCCAGTAGAATCCCACACTGCAAGTGGCTGCCTGGCCCAGGTGGCCTGGAAGCAGAGTCCCCTCTGGGCTCTGGGGGGAGCAGTGCTGCGCTCCATTAGCAATGCCTGCGAGGAGCAGCTGCAGGGACTGCAGGCCTCTGGGGCAGCTGTCACTGGGATAAACCGGTGAAATGTGATTGGTCTCACTCCCACCAAAGCAGACAGCACCCTGAAATGAAAATGTTTCAAGTTCCTCTCTGCTGAGGCCTTTTACAACTTTCTCATGCAGTCCCTGGGAGCTAGGATTCTCAACGTAAATATGTCACGATGGGCTGCACTTTCCTTGGAAGAATAAGCTCACCCATTATATACGCTATAAGGTGCGCTCAGGAAAACTGAGAGAAAAGGAGCACGTGCAAAAGAGGGACTACTTCAGAGAATTGTTCCGTAATTCTGCCTTGCCCCGTGGAAGTGAATTAGCAACAATTTTTATTAACAATAAATAAAAAACAGTTGCTTTCAACCTCTCCCTTCTCCCCAGCCATATAAATAATGAAGAAAAAAAACTGGTAAAGAATTTTGGAGGAGGGTCCGGGTGCCCACACATCACCCTCTGGCCCGGCTGCTAGATGTGGGAAAAGGAATGTGCATATCAGATAGTTCTTACCTCTAAGCTCATTCAACGCATGCAGTTTACGTACGGAGGGAGGAGGAAATTGAAGCTCAGGTTGATTGAGCCATTTATCTCCAAACATGCAGTCAGTTAATGGTAGGACTAGGGATGGAATCCATTTCTCCTGGGTGATGGTTTAGCACTGTTCGCACCAGAGCGGCTGCCCCACAGGTAAATGGGCCATCTACTTAGTCAGCCTGTCATTCATCAGACACAGGTACAGGGGCACAGAACTAAAACAGCGCGGCCTCCGGCAGCCTCACCATGCTCGCGGGGGGAGGCTGGACCTGCCACCACCACCTGCAGAGGGCCCCTGCCTCCCCAGACTCATACATCATTGCTTTTAGACCCCTTCACTACTCTGCCACTACTGACAGTCCACTTCTTTTCTGGAGCTTTTTTTTTAAAACAAAGAAACACGTTTTTAATACTTCGTGGTAGTTATTGGGCACAGAGCAATAGAAAAAATAATCTGAGCTCTTTCCTACCTTAAGGTCTTTGTACTTGCTGTTCCCCCCGCAGGAAGGCCCCTCCCTCCCACCTTCCCATGGCCGGCTCCTGGTGACTGCAGATCTCCCTTCTTTTTTTTTTTTTAATTATGATAAAATATACATAACAAAGTTTGCCATTTTTTACGATGGTTAAGTGTGCAGCTCAGTGGCATTAAGTACATTCGCAAGGTCGTGCAATCCTCACCACCGCCTCTTTCTCAAACTTTCTCATCACAGCAAACAGGAACTCTGTGCCCAAGAAGCAATGCCTTCGCCTTCCGCCTTTCCTCCAGCTCCTGGCAACCTCTAATCCGCTTTCTGTCTCTATGCGTTTGCCTAGTCCAGATATTTCCTGTAAGGGGCAACACACGATAGGCACCCTTTTGTGTTGGCATATTTCACTTGGCACAGTGTTTCCAGATTCATCCACATTGCAACGTGCATTCGAATTTCATTCTCTTTATGGCTGAATAACATTCCATTTAATGACCACACTACATTTGTTTATCCATGTATCGGTTGATGGACACTTGGGTTGTTTCCACCTTTTGGCCATTGTGGATAATGTTGCGATAATGTTCCCTTCTAATACTGGCCTCTCTCTCTCTCTCTCTCTCTCTCTCTCTCTCACACACACACACACACTTTCCATCACATTACCCTGTTTTATTTTCTTCATAGACCATATCACCACATGAAGTTAATTTTTTAATGTATTTTTCTTTCCTCATCCCACCCTTCTCCCAGAAGTATCATCCATGGGAACAGAGAACCTCTTTATTCACCCCTTTATCTCCAACCTGTCACCCTAACATAGGGGCTGGAATCTAGTAGACACCCCCAAAATACCCATTGAATGAATGGACGGATGGAAAAAGCAGTGATGAAAGGCAGAGGTGGGCGGTGACCAGACTCACTACCTTGCTACCTTCTGCCTTCCTATCACAAAGAAAGTCATGCAGGTCCACATCTCAGCAAGATGACAAATTCCTACATGCCATGGGTCTTCGGAACATGGTACATAGAGTAGAAACCACAAATGTTAAATCCTCAATGTGCAAAATCTACTACATTATATTATTGAAAGTTGCTAAAAAGGCAGTGTGGGCAGAAACCCCAGTGAGTCGAGAAGTGAGGAGGAAAAGGAAGACGTGTGTGCCGCTCTGTGCTGACCAGGGGCTGCGATGCCCTTCTCTCTGAGCACAATGGGTGGAGAGGCGTGTGGGCAAGTGGTCCAACCAGGAAGGCTCTGCCCCACCTTCTGCCCTAGCAGTCCAAAGCTGTGACCTGATTTGACAGGTCTCTCTTTATCCCCAAGCTTGAGGCCCACACACCCTCTCCCTCAGAGAGCCCTCTTCCTATTGATCTTTTTCCTGGGAGCTTGTAGAGAATTTCAGTCAGTGCACGTTGATCCCATTACTACACGGCTATTTCCTGGGGCCGGAGATAATCCAATTCTGCTCCTTCCCAGTGCACGGGCATAAAACCCTAACATAGAACATACGATCTCAGGGGCAGGCTCTCCCAGCTCAGCATGCTGCCTGTCACACCAAGAGCAGGGAACATCTTGTGAGCAGCTCTAGTGCTTGCTCCACGTGACGCAAATGCCAAGCCCTGCTCTTTCTCCACCAGGTCCCATCACGTCCCTGCTTCCTGCGTTTCCTTTCTCTCTGGATCACCTGCTCGTCATCCTTCCTGCTTCCGTTCAGCAGGTAACCCACTGTCTCCTGCAGGGTTCCAGGATGTATGTTGGGAGCCAGAGAGGAAAAGGTGGACGAGCCATGGCCCCCAGCCTCGAGTGGCTCACCTTCAAGCAGGAGAGGCAGAAAATAGATCAGTAAGCACAGACACCTTTGTAAGTGCTTCATTTGAGTTTGTTATAAAGCTCCATGAGACTATACACGAGTGAAGTGTGTCGGGAAGACCTATGTCTTATTTGGGCCCAGAAAGATAGACAGGGAGTCCGAGGAAAAGCATGAAGAGAAGCACAAAAGGATAAAAACATACTCAGTGAACAGTGTGGGGAAACTGAGGCGCGGGCTGTGGCTAAGAAATGGGGCTGAGCCAAGGGGTGGGGGTTTTCAAGGGCAGGCTGAAAGGTTGGCTTTTCCTGTTGCAGGTGCAGGCCTAGCAGAGGCCTTCAAGCAGGAGTGAGAGGCCGTGACAAATGCTACTATCCGATTAGAAGAAGATATGAAAGAGGAAGATATGCCCATGATCCTCTACGTGTTTGCACTTGGACAGTTCAGCGGGGGCAGGAGGAATGCCGGGCACCTTGACAGAGAAGGAACAGAGACGACGTGAGAAGAAAGAAATGGGAGTGGATGACATCCCCAGTGAAGAACGTGCACAGTGCAATCAGATGGGCAGGGGCAGAGGCATGGGAACGTCAACAGGTGAGAAAAGACCAAAAAAGCAATGAAAGAGAAATGTAGGTGAGGGTGAGCTACGAGAGGGGCGTGCCATGGAAGTCCTGGGGAGAAAGTGTGCATTCACACTAGATGCTCCGGAAATGCTGGACAGCTTCATGTCTGGATGGTGGACTTGCAGAGATTTGAACAGGCGGTAAAGGAAGAGAGTGGTGGTCACTAGCCTCGGCTGAGTCCCAATTTGGTCTGGGATGAGGAAGAAGCATGGATATTTTTTAAAGTACCCCCGTGGGCAGCAAAGGGAAAGGCCAGTGGACAGAGCAAGCAGGAACCACTTAGACAGTGAGGAAGCTGGGGACCCAGAGGGCAGATCTTGAAAGGAAAGCAAAGTAAGAAAAAAAGGAAAAGGGGTAAAGGAGAGGTAATGTGGACATACTTGTATACAAGGAAGAAAGGCCAAAAAAACAAGAGAGAGAGAAAGGGAGAGAGAGAGGGAGAATATGAAAGAAGGAATTAAGCTTTTCCCAGAGAAGAAAACAGGAAGCAAAGACATCAGCAGTTACTGATGAAAAGGCTAACTTCAGTGATGAGTAATAACTCCTCCAAACAGAATCATAAAGGAAGCAAATGCAGGTAAAAATATAGACACGTTGAGGAAAAGAACATATACACGAGCCAGATCACTTCTGCCAGTCTCTGTTTCCTCCATCAAGCCTCAGCACGCCCACGAGCCGGGAGCAAGGAGGGAGACAGTGGGTTGGCTGGAGTGAGTGGAGATTAGGGGCAGCCGCTGAAAAGAAAGTGAGAGAAAGTCAACTAGAGATAATTAAAAGATGACCGAGCAGCACCGGCAGCCCAACAGAGGCTCGGAGCTCATAAATGTGTGATGGAACTAATTCAGCGTGGCTATGTGATTTCCCCCAGCATTGTCCATCAGCCCCGGAGCAGAGAGACAGAGCAGGCGGCAGCTGGACGCAGCGCTGGGAAGGAAGGCGCAGCTGCGAAAGGAGGACGAGGAGATGAGGGCTTGGAGGAGAGTGCCCTTGAAGGGGTGGTGATTAACTCTGACTCAGGAAGAAGAGAGGGCCAGGCCAACAGAGGTCTGACAGCCCGCAAAATCAGGTGTCAAATATAGGGAGCACATATTTAGGCATAAGGCTTTGTATTAGTCAAGGTTCTCCGGAGAAACAGAACCAATTCCTTGTAATAAGTCTCATTATAAGAAATTGGCTCATTCCGTTATGGAGGCTGAGAACCATTAACCACCCTCCGGTCTGAAGGCCAGAGAACCAGGAGAGCTAATGACAGCCCGGTCCAAGGGCAGAGGAAGACCAGTGTCTCAGTTTGCACAGTCATGCAGAGAGAGAAAACTCCACCTTTCTCTGTTTCTTGTTCTCTCCTGGCCCTTCATAGGTTGGATGATGCCCACCCGCACGGAGGAGGGCCATCTGCTTTACTGAGTCCACCATTTGAAAGGCTCATCTCTTCTGGAAACACCCTCACAGACAGAAATGACGTTGAACAAAACATCTGGGTGACCCACGGCCCAGCCAAGTTGGAGCATAAAACTGAACATCACAAGCTTGATAATAAAAGCCCTCATTGCGACCCCTGGCATATACGCACCAGGCATTATGCTATGAGCCTCACACGTGTGGTTTTGCTTCACAGAAGAGTAACTACAGTTCGAAGACGTTAAATCACCCTGTCCTTCTCTGACGCCAAGGCTCATGCTCCTGAGAATCTGGCCCAGTGGGGTCACAGTGCTCGATTTCCGGGCATATGGTTTTGTAGGTCGATCCACCCCGAGTGACAAACCAGGTTTAGAAGGTGGCAGTGGGCATGGGTTGCTGAAATGAGTGGAAGCTGTCATTGGAGCTGAGGAAGTCAGAGCAATTGGCGACTGGAGAGGAATGGTCCAACAAGAAGGTGCTGAAGGTGTGCCAGAGGGCCAGCAGTCGGGGACCCCAGAGCTCACAAGGGACATCTTACTGCCTGGAAGAGCCAGCCCGAAGACAACTGGAAAAAAATGTGTCAGGGCCACAGAAACTCTGAAACTTGGCAAGGGATGGCATCTGTCCCTTCGCAGTGTCCCTAGTTGGGTCAGCTATCCCAAGACCACTCTCAGGTTCAGTTTTTCACCAGAAGGACTCACAGAACTCAGAAAAGCTGTGAAACTCGTGGTTATTTATGGTTCATCACAGTGAAAGGACACAGATTCAAGTTCACAAAGGAAAATGGTGCCTAGAGCAGAGCCCAGGAGAAACCAGGTATGACCTCCCGCTGTTCTCTCTCAGTCCAGTAGCACCGACAGGACACGGTTCTCCCAGCACGATGTGTGGTAACACACAGGAAGTACTGCCAGCCACAGAAGCTCAGCTGAGCCTTCACGTCCAGGGTTGTTATTGGAGGTCAGTCAAGTAGGCATGGAGCCGCCACATTAATGACCTTAACTACAGTCTCCAGCCCCTTCAGTGGTCAAACTGGGCCCCAGGCAAACAAAATTGGGCATTCACTGGAAATCACCTTGTTAGCATAAATTATCTGGCTTGCCTAAGGGCCTAGGTAAACAAAGACACTCTTATCAGGCAGAAAACTCCCAGAGCTTAGAAGGTCTCCCTGGTCAAGGGCCTGTCCTTTCTTTGGGATGTGCAGGGTTTGAGTGCCCCAAACTCCACGTTAACCCTTTACAGCACACTAGTGCCAGAGGCGTGAATAAGTCAGATTGATGATGCTTGAGATCCATTTTGACCCAGAACACCACAGAGACCTCTAGGAACCAAGGAACATCAGTTACTAGAAGGTAAATTTCTCATTTAAAGCTAGAATGTCGCCCAGCCAGGGTGGCTCACTGGTTAAGCATCAACCCATGCACCAAGAGGTCACTGGTTCGATTCCCGGTCAGGGCACATGCCCAGGTTCTGGGCCTGATCCCCAGTGGGGGGCATGCAGGAGGTGGCCAATCGATGTTCTCTCTAATCGATGTTTCTCTCTCTCTCTCCCTCTCCCTTCTTTTCTCTCTAAAATAAAAAAAATAAAATAAAGCTAGAATGTCATCTTTTGAGATGAGGAGCTCAGTCTCTGAAACTAATCTAAAGACTTCCATACTTGAGACCATTCTATGCTCTCTCTGCTCAAAGCTCAGCTCTCCCTGCTACCGTTAGAAGCAGCAATCAAGCAAATAAATGAGTGACTCTAGCGCCCGACCTTGGAAAGAGAGTTCAGAAGGAGTCTCTGACACCCACTGGGCCTTTACAAACACAGCGCAATAAGGACCAGGAGATTTCCCCTCTACACTGTGCTGGAATCGTGTTCCTGGGAGTCCCATGGCTAGAACTCTCCCGGATCCAAACACCAGGCAGAACGCTGCTCGTGTACTTTGGTCTAACTGTGCAATGAGTTCACTGGACAGAACAGAGATTGCCTATCTTTTGCACCTGGAAGGCAGAGGAAGCAAGCGCTATCATGTTCTCCTGGGTGTGCAGAGACAGAGAGACAGAAAAGAGATTAGAGTGGATATTTGGGTTAGCATAGCATTTCTGTCCCTCGCTGGCATTCTGGCGTGCTTTTTGAGTAGGGAAGAAAATAAATGGCCCTTCACACCAAGAATTCTAGACCAGGGACAGCACTCCGATCCTCCTCTCCCTGGGCAGCCCACTCTAAGACCTATCAGTGTCTCCTGTTTTATTACTCAAAACAGATAACCCTTTTGTGGAGAGACACTCTATCACAGAACTATTTCCTGGTTATTCCTTTATTCCTACTTTCCACTGACCAGCAGTGAGACTGTTCTGTCCCAACTGCCCTTGTAGAAACAGTAAAAAAGGGGGGGGGGGCGGATACATTCACGTTCAGCTTTCGTGTTTCCAAAACGCTGTTTGAACCCATGACAGAGGCAAACGTTTGAGAGAAAGGGACATTGGCGCTCCAAAGCAGAGCCCAGGAAGACCCAGGGCATAAAGTTGATTTCCAAAACAGAGTCCATGACCAGTTAGAGCCAGTTTTTACAGCACTCATATTAGACTGGGATCCCCTAAAGTGGAAAAAGGAGGAAATGATGAGTGGTCCTGAGAGGGGCCCTGTGTCCTGTCCCTTTGGGGCCAGGTCCGTAGGAATGAGGGAGAGCCACAGGCCACGAGGAGAAGGAACCATAACTTACCTGCTGAGCAGGGCCTAGGAAGGTGAACAAGGTCCACGTCCACCCCACCATGGAGCCACAGCGACAGAGACATTGACTCAGGATCTGAGGAGATGGGCCTAACCTCTCAGGCCCGTGTGGTGGCGGAAGAGGCCAAACGTCTGCATTCTCCTCAGGCCTGCTGGACCCGCTGTCCGTTGGTCGGCTTGTGGAGATAACAGAGTGGCCTCTATGGACCAGACACCAGGGAAAAGAGAGGGGCCCAGATATCCCAAAGGAGGCCAACGAGGAGTCAGCCACCAACGGGGCCATGGGCGTGAGGACGTGGCGACAGACGCAGCAGAGAAGAGGTGATGGGCAAGACCCAGATGCCATCTCAGTGCCCGACGGTGCTCCAGCCGCCTGGAAGTGAGGTGCAGTCTTGCAGGAGAGAAGAAGGGGGAGACATGTGCACTGACTGAGAAAACCTGGAACGGGTAAAGTTCGCCCTGCAGCGACTCAGCAGTTGCCCATGTGAGCGGCAGGGAGCTGGAGAGAGACCTCAGATTCAGTTATGGCGAAATAAACAGTGTGGCCCTTTCTTCTGCAAGCCTGAGTTGGAAAGTCTATGAAACGGGTCACTGCCATATTTTAAACTCCCGAAAACTCGAAGTTGGGAGGACAGGGACAGCGGTGGTCACAGCTGATGCAGTAGGCCATTTCTGCCCTGGATGTATAGAATCTCACTTGGGGCGTCAGCCACCAACGGTGGCACTTGGGGCGCGTTGCTCCGAACGTGGAACCCGTGGACGGGACTGGGTGTGAGGGGGAGCCCGGTGCGTCCTTTCTGCGTCAGGAGCACGGCCTTCCCCACCAGGTGGCAGAGGTGCGACTGCATTTCCCAAGGGCAGCCGCGGGCGCCACCTGCAGGTAGCCACAGCTGTCTGAGACACACAGGGGCCCAAAGTGTTAGCGTGTCAGGAACAGCCCAAGGACTACGTTCCAACTCCTTAGCGTGGAACAAAGTTCTTCGCGACGGGCCTGCTTCCCTGGCCAGCGTCCTTGGAACTTCCCGAAGCACTCTGGCCTTGGTGGGCGCTGGCAGCCTCCAAGCCTACCACATTGTCTTGCTCCTGGGCCTTTGCACAAGCTACAGCCTCTGCCTGAATTGCCCCCCACCCCCAATCGGCCTGGAGACCCCTACTTACCCTTCGTGTCTCAACTTGAACTCACCTCTTCCAGAATGCCTTCCCAGATTTCCCCAGGGTGGTCTTGTTGCCCTTGCCATGAGCTCCCCTGGCACCCTGAGCTCACCCCAGTTGTAGAATTTATCCCACTCTATTTACTTGTTTGCTTCTCCAAATCCTCCGCTGGACTGCCAGCTACTTGAAGGCAGAGGAAGGTCTTGCTGTCGTTGTATCCCCAGAACCTGAGACAGTGCCTGGCAATTAGAAAGTGCTCCATGAATGCGTGTTAGCTCAACGAGGTTAATGACTAATGCGGAAGGAAGAGCGTTCACCTGGGCTACTGTAGAAAACCCAAGCCCACTGGCCCAGCTCCCCAGGGGAAGTGGCCCCAGGCAAATAGACATCAGAGTCGGAGGGTTGGGACCAAAGAATTTTTCCTCGCAGGTTCCCCAGGGGAAATTACTGCTTTGGCAGCAACCTTATCAACTTGGTTCTGGAAGGAAGGGAAATCTCTAGGGCCAGTAACTCAATCAGCAGGGGAACAGCTACCCTCTGGCGTGTCTGTCTGTACTGCTTCCATGAGGCAGGACCTCTGCCTCCCCACCCCGAGACCACTGTTCGGAGTCTGGCCTTTGGGGGTTCACTGTGGGCATGCCCCCGGGGGTCCTCGCTCTGCTGAGGGTCTCAGGAGGCTCTGTGCAGGGCACTTCCACACAGAGCATGACTTAATCCTCACGAAAACATTGTGAGATAAAATGATCACTCTTAGACTTGCAGAGGTTTGGGGCCGTAAAATAACCCGCACAAGGTCACAGCCAGTCAGGAGCTGAGTTGTTCTAGGTGGAAAAAAATAAATAATCTTGGTGACGAGACTGTTCAGTTTTTTTACACTGTTTTCGCAAAAACAAAACAAATGCCAGACTCGACTACCTGTCTCCGAAAGCTGTGGGGGACAACCACACGCGCCGAGGGGAGTCCAGCGGGTGATAATTGGTGTTGTTACAGCATGGAAGAATAAAGGGAACCGTGAGATTCTCCGCTGTCCTGGGGGAAAATCAGGCATTTTTCTCCTTTGATAACCATAGTGATCGCAAGCACAAGGTAAGGATTTAAGCAATCGTTTTCCATGCTTCTGACTTAAGTTTGAAATTTCCAGGAAGAGCAGAATGCCAGGTAGTTGGGTCTTTGCTTTTTAAAGAGGCCATCACGTTGCTGACTCTCACAGCCTGCCAGAGAGAGTCCAAGTGCCGCCCAGCGGCTGCACATTGATATTCCACACGGTCATCCATGCTCACAGACCGCTGTCCACCACGCAGGCCTGCCAGCGTCCCTTTTCCTAGGCCGGGGGCTCAGGTTCTCAATGTCGCAGTCCCAAGGAGCACGCCAGGAGGGTCTCCCGTGACTCAGAGAGCGCGAGCTCGGTCTGCAGGGGGCGTCCTGATTCCACTCCAGCCAAGGGCTGCCAGGTAGGATTCCAGAGTCCCTGTGGTGCGGCTGGATTTTCTGATGCCTCGTGCACCCCCCGACCCCTGCCCCCACAAACACACCGAAAAGCCCCAAGTCTGAAATTTCACCTGGAAGTTTTCGATTTGTGAAACACTGTGTGAGCCAAACAGCACATGCTGTACATGGGTGCTTTTCCATGGATGACCCCTGGGTTCCATCTGCCACGCTGCTGTGCCCTCGGACCCAGGTCTCTGAGAAGCCCACAGAGCTGAGCGGCACAGCGCCTGGCCCCGGAGCGGACACAGCCGAGGCGGGGCGGCCACGAGGGGCGGCAGCAGGAGCTTCCTGTGGGAAGAAATCTTGAGTGCTGAGCCAGGAAAACAGGAACTTTCTGTCCTGAGAAAGCCGCCGCGCTCACCAAGTTCTTATGGTGTCAGCTGGAACATCTTTGGTAGCATCTGCTCAGGCAATCGGAGGTACAGTTTGGGGAACATGATATGACACCTTTTATCTCAAGTCTGGGTGAGGTGAGCCACAGGAACAACTGTTTACAAGTGAGACAGTCACAGGTATGGAGGTGTCCCTAGATGCTGGTGCCACCCAGAGGGACTCTGACTAAGATTGAACAGGTTTCCAGAAGGGCGGTGAGGTCCTGGCAGAGGCAGGACCGACGGGAGAGCTCGGCGGTGTGCGCATCTCCAGAGCAGCTCCATTTTCTTTAGCAAGGACGGTGAGGCCCCCTCCTGCCCAGGACCGCGCTGGACACCAGGAACGTAGCCATGAGCCGCCTGAACGATGTCCACTGGCAGCCCTGAGGACGGAGCCTGCCTGCTGGGGTCCAGGCAGCTCGCCTTCCAGCAGCAGACCTGAAGGAAGCCTCGGGGCTCCCTGCCCCTTCCTCCCTTCCCCCCTAAGACACCGACGGCCTGATTCCATCTTGCTCCTTACCCCTGCTCATTTTAGCCTAAGAAGCCCTACAACTCCCTACACCCATTTCTCATCACCCTGCCTCTCATCCTTGAACCTCTGCCCACCCTCTAATCTGACTACCCCCGACTCCCCAAATCCTCCCGTTAAGTCCCCTGGACTCATGGTCCACTATCAGCAAAATTCCTATATCTTCAGGTGCATTTTTTATTATTGTTGAAAGTATTACAGATGTCCCCCCTTTTTTCCCGCATTGACCCCCTTCTCTCCGCTCCCACCCGCCTCCTGCTTCCCCACACTATTGCCTGTGTCCGTTGGTTGTGCATAAATGCATGTAAGTTCTTTGGTTTGTCTCTTCCCATCCCCCAGCCCCCTTCCCTCTGAGGTTTGTCAGTCTGTTCCCTATCAGGCACATTTTTAAACATTCCCTTCTCCTTTCTCTTCTAACAGAACAAGGAGTCCACCAAGGGAAGGATGTTAATTTAAAAATAATAATATTTGTAGCAAACACGAGCATGCACACTGACCATTTCCTAGGCACTGTTCCAAGTACTGACCTTCACAACGACCCCATAATTAAGCCCACCACCATCCCTGTTTTCTGATGAGAAGACTGAGGCCCTGAGGTGAACCAATGAGCCTGAGTTCACAGAGTGAATAAGCAGTGAATTCAGGAAGTGACTATGTTTTTTCATTCCCATACTCCTGTTCCACGGGGCCTGGAGGGGGGTAGGTTACTCCTTGCTCTTTATTAATCTTCTACACTATTGCCCCCCAACACTCTTGGTTTTGAAGGTCATGCTGCCAGACTGGCACCGTTACCCCTCCTTGTGGTGGTCATCTGGAGACCCCTTGGCCATTCCCTCGTGCCCACAAGGTCTGAGCAGCCGGCTGGTGGTCACACCCTCCCATACCACTTCAGTCTTGATCCCCCGAAAAAGTCCTGCAATGCTCTGGACTGTCACACAGTTCCGCGACGTCTGTTCCCATTCTAACATCCTAACTCAACCACTGCCTCCATGGCCATGCCCTCGCCCTCTTCGTCTAGGTAATTCACTCCTCCATTCCTTATTTTTTGACTTTATTTTTATTGTTGACACTATTACAGATGTCTCCACTCCCCTCCCCCTTTGCCCACCTCCACCCATCCCCCACTCCCCTTTCCCTCTGGCTATCACCACACTATTGTCTGTGTCTATGTGTTATGTATATATGGTTTTTGGCTAATCTCTTCATCTTCTTTCATCCAGGCCCCGCTCCCCTCTGACAGCTGTCAGTCTGTTCTATGTAGCTGTATCCATGCCTCTATTTTGTTCATCAGTTTATGTTGTTCATCAGATTCCACATATAAGTGAGATCATAAAGTATCTGTCTTTCTCTGGCTTATTTCACTTAGCGTAATGATCTCCAGGTCCATCCATGCTGTCACAAAGGGTAAGATTTCCTTCTTTTTTACAGTTGCGTAGTATTCCATTGTGTAAATGTACCACAGCTTTTTTTTTACATCCTCACCCAAGGATATTTTTCCATTTATCTTCAGATAAAATGGGAGAGAGGGAAGGAAGGAGAGAGAGAGAGAGAGAGAGAAACATCAATGTGAGAGAGACACATCGATTGGTTGCCTCCTGCACAACCCCGACTAGGGTCGGGGACAAACTACAACTGAGGTACGTGTCCTTGGCCAAAATCGAACCTGCAACTCTTTGGTTCAAGGGCCAACGCTCTAACCACTGAGCAAAACTGGCCAGGGCTATACTACAGCTTTTTTATCCCCTCATCTACTGATGGACAATTGGGATGTTTCCAGATCTTGGTTATTGTAAATAGTGCTGCTATGAACATAGGGGTGCTTATATTCTTTCTGATTGGTGTTTTGGGCTTCTTAGGATATAATTCCCAGAAGTGGGATCGCTTGGTCAAAGGGCAGTTCCATTTTTAATTTTTTGACTCCTCTATAATCTTAATTTTAAGGATCCTACTTACCAAATACTACCCCACATCTTTAGTTTAGCAGCTCCAAAAATTATTGACCCTTATGTAAGTAAAAACATTGATCTCCTTTTTTGCTCTCCCTCAAGTCCTCCATAGTCTCACATTTCTTCTTACCCTGCTTACATGTGATATGTATTATTAACATTACTCCCTAGCATATACTCCCAGCCCTCTCTTCCTCTCTCCCTAGCACTCACCTGGAAACAGCACAGCCCTCATCACGTCTCACTCTCTTACTATGACGAACCTTCTCCCAAGCCGCTGAGCGTGGAGGGAGGAAAACCCACAAGCTCACTTCAAACGTGCGATGGGCCCAAACGCTGTCTCCAACCCAGATGCCTCCCAGCCATTCACGTGCCCTCTCTCCTTCCCAGCGTAATGCTGAGGGAATGTGATCAGAGGACTAAACAGTTATTTTATCAGTTTTCCTCCTCCTACTCCTCACTCTCAGCTAAGAAAATAAATAGAAGCAATCAGAAGAGGATTCCACAGCCTCCCACCCGCACATCTGCCAACCTCAGGGCATCCGGCGCATACCCTCTGCCTTCCTCCCGTTACCATGGATGAGCGGAGAGGCTCTCTTGCCTAAGGCCAACTCCTCTGCTGGCATCCTGTAGCCTCATTCTCGTTTTCAATACCAATGTCATTGGTCAGTCAATCGCTCCCTCCGCTACATCATCCAAACTTCTCTCTTCTTGACCATCCCCATCAGATACAAAAAGAGTCCCGCTGGCCCTTCACTCCCCTCCAGCTCCCGCCCAGTTTCTCTGCTCCCCTCACACAGCTGTTTCCACTTTCTCTCCTCCCCTTCTTTCTCGAACCCGATCTTCCCAGCCTTACTTTCCTGTTGCTCCACCACACAGTCTTGTCCAGGTCATCAATAACTTCTACATTGCCATTTCCAGTGGTCAAGTCTCAGTCTTCCTCTTCCTTAACCTCGGGAACTTTGGCCAAGTTCGTCCCTGCCTTCTCTCCGAAACCCTTTCACGATTTGCCTGCAGAACGTTCTCTCTAGGTTCTCCTTCTGCATCCCTGACGCCACCTTCTTCGTCTTCTCTCCCGGTCCCTGCTTAGCGCCCAGACCTCTAAGCTTTGGACGGCCCTCAGCTTTCTTTTATTTACCTATCTCCTTGTCTAAGGACCTCATCTAGTCTCACGGTGTTAAATCCCATTAACACAGGTGGCTTCCAAATTTCTGTCTCCAGCTAAACCTCTCCGCTGAGTTCCAGACCCTTGGCTCAACTTTACATCCCAGTTAGCCTTCTATATGAAGAAAACCCAACTCCCAATTCACCCACACACACACGCACACACATACACACACGTACACGCACACATGCACATACACGTGCACACACACATACACACACATACACACACACACACACACACTCGCACGCCTGCACACACACGCGCACGCGCGCGCACACACACACACACACACACACACACACACACACTTGTTCCTCCACAGTCTTCAGTAACTGGCACCTCATTCTTCCATCTAAAAACCTTGGAGTCCTTCTTGCCTCCTCTCTTTCCCCCACTCCCAACACCCAAACAATGCATTCTGTAAACTATGTTGACAAAGGTAGCCTAATGCATATTATCCTTTAACCCACACTTGGACAGGTAAGAATGGGCTTTCGGCCTGTTACACTTCCTCACCCAAGGGAAAGAGCCCACACACCTGTGCTGGGCTTCTCACCTTGTGTGGGAATATCTTTCCCCATTTTAGGCACAGTTAGTCTTCCTTTGTTCAGCTTAAACATATACATCAGTGACCCTCAGACACACTCCCAGCTTTCAGTATTTCAGATTCCATGGGGGGAGGTTGGGGTGTCTCCACTGCAGCCCTGGAGGGGCGCACATAGGCCAGTTGCCCTGCATCGGTTGCCGAGGGGACCTGCTAGCCATGAGGCACTGACACACACCGGAGCCGATCTTACTCCGTCCCTTCTCCACGTAAGTAAAACGTTATTCCTCCAGGGCTTGACTGTTTTCCTTGGTGACTCCAATTCCGAGAGGCAATGGGCACACGTGTTTGGCATCCTCCCCTGGGACTGATAACTGGTGTGTGGTACCCTGCTCCACACTAGACCTCCACAATGTGTAGGACATCTGCCTCCTGCATCCTGGTGTGGCCACTCTTACCGGGGTCTGCAGCTGCAAGTCACTCCCTGCCTCCACCTTGCCCCGTGACAGTCTGCTCACACGGCAGCCAGAGGAGCCCGTGGGTGTTCACCGGATCATGCCACCATTCTGCTCCAAAACAGCTTCCCATCATGCTCGGCACAATGGCCAGGCCACCTGCTACTCTTACGGTTTCATCTTCCAGCGTTCTACAGCTGGATCACTCTGTGGCAGCCTCGTTGGTCTCCCTGCTGTTTCTCGAATGTACTGAGCATGTTCCAGTCTCAAGGCCTTTGCACTTTGCATCGCTCTTCCCGTAATGCTCTTCCTCCAGACATCCTCATGACATGGCCCCTCGCTTCTTCCAGGTCTCTGCTCATGTGCCACCTGACCACCCTATTATGTAGTCATATCACCCTTTATCGCCATCCCTGGAATGAGAATGAAAGTCTAGGAGCAGGCTGAATCCAAAGGGCTCAAACAGTGCCTGGTGGATGGGTGAGTTGTGGTTATTTGTGGCATAGCTGATCCCTGTCCATAGGACCTTACACTCTAGTAAGGCAAACACACATTGAGCAATTGGTGACAATAATGCGTCACGCTGCTGATAAATGTGAAGGGTAAGTATGGAGTGAGTTAGGGTTAAAACTAGCATGCTCAAGGCCCTGAGATAGAAGGACCAAGACCCTAAGTTCTGTTGTTAACTCCTTAAGGGTCAGATTTATGTCTGTCTTACCTCTGGGGGGAGAAAGCATGCCCAAATTAATGTGTCCTAGGAAATTTCATGTTCTCAAGCGTACATTTACTCAACTAGTTCTGCCTCTGCTTTCAGCTACCTGTAAGCCAGCCTCGGGGCAGACGGTTAAGGGCAGGGAGGTCCTAAGTGTCTAATTCTTCAGTGGATCAGCATTTTCAATTCGCTCCTGTGAGACCACGTTCCCGCGGCACACTCAGACCCGGGAGGACTGGACAAGAAGGCTGCCAGCACCTTGTGCCTGGATGAGCCTTCCTTATGTCAGCTTGAAGATGGAAGTGGGCACATGGCGGAAGAGGAAGGGTCCCATTGCATTTGGCAATATCAAAACCTCACGAGTAAAAAGTACGCACCTTATACAGCACAGCACATGGTAACAGTTTGATCAAGGATACATGATGGAGGATGGTGGGTGGATGGATGGATGGATGGATGGATGGATGGATGGATGGATGGATATGGATAGCAAATTGAGAAGGTGTCAGGTGGTCTGCTTCTTTCCCACTCTGATCCCTCAGATTCCTTGCCGTCCTCTGTGGAACAAGAAGGAAAAGTCAAGAGGGATCTATGTCAGCCTAGTTAGATTCTCAATTCCCAAACCATGGAGTTGGAACACTAGGCAAAAGAATTATCCACAAACACCTTTGTCAACCAGCATCATCCTGTGTCTTCTTGGACCACAGTGGTTGGGACAGCATCTTAGATTGACTTCCCAAAGGTACTGGAGCTTAAAACTGGCTTGTTATGCCCTTGGTAATTATCATCACCTCGATGACACAGCACTTAGGAGACACTGACTCTATGCCAGACAGGTGAGTGTGTGTGATCATAAACACAGATCATCTCATTTAACCTCACTCTCCTCACACCCTAGAAGATAGGTGTTTATTATTTCTATTTACCAATTAGGAATCAGAGACCCACAGGAGATAAGCAACTTGCCCGAAGTCACAGGTAAAACATGACACACCGAGATTCAAACCCAAACCTGATCCTTGCTCATTCCAGACCACCCCACTGCCACCCCAGCAAGCATCATGTGTGTGTCTGGTACTGTGTGTTATGAATCGAACACATTATCTCATGTATTTTGACCCTCATGTCCACTCTCAGCCACTTTTTCCGGGTGAGAAAACCGAGTCTCAGAGAGGTCCTTAGAAATCACCTGCTCAAGGTCATCGTGCAAATGAGTAGTGCAGGTGGGTTTCATCCAGGGCTGTCTGCAGCTCAGCACGTCTCATTATGTGACAGAAGAGAGGGGAAGGCAAAGTGAAGTGCTGAAGGTCACCATCACTAAGGAGTGAGAAAGGTGGGACTTGAATCAGGAGAATCACAACGCCCTCTCAGAAGTGTGCCGTGTGTCGGGCACCCTGGCCCCTGCACGCCGAGCGCAAAGCAGTTCAGGGAGACCTTTTCCTGACAATAGTGGGGCTGAGCCAGGTTCCCAGTGGGCAGCAACCCTTGAGTAGTGTTTCTCTAGGACGGAGCCCAAGTCAGTCAGATCAGACGTGGAGCCGGGAAAGGGTGGGCAGAGGTGATTGTGCCCTGCTCCGGGTCAGGCTTGTTCCCAACAAGACTGTGTAAAGGAAGCCACCTAACGGCAGCGCCCACCCGCCCGGCACTTGACACAGCCGTCCTGTGCTGGCCCGGGGGATGGAGTGCGAATGCCTGCTGTATGCGCTGTGCACGTGTCTTGTTTCCTGTGCCCCGGAGAGTGTGCTTCCTCTCACTGGAGGTACGATTATTTAATGAGATGCCGAAGCTTGGGGAAAATTGCACATTTGAATCAAAGCGCCCAATGAGCGAGTCTAGATGACTTTACAAAATGTATCTGAGGCGCACTTCGCACAGCAATGGCTGGGCATCAGGTAATTAAGTGAAAAGAGAACTTCCCAAGGGGTGTAAACAAACACACTAAGTCTCATTTCGGTGTTATGCTGAGTGGGGAAAATGGATTTCTGAGTGGACTGTGATCCGGGGCTGCTGCTCCAATGTCAAGTGGGGCTTTGCGGGGCGGGGAGCCTGCAGGCTGAGCTGTGGGGCCACGGCGCCCCCTGCAGGCTGAGAAGGAAACGACCCTTGGAGAGAGCCTTGTCAAATGCCCACAGATAAGACTGGTGGCTCTCCAGGTCGCATGGCAGCCAGGGGCAGAGCTGAGACTAGACACTCACTTTCTGGTTCCCAGTCTTGTGTTACTTCCAGTCCACTGGGCCAGCGCTACCCAGATGTCAGCTATTAATAAAAACAACAATAATAACAGCTAAATCGGTGATGCTGACACGCACGACTATGTGTGTTACCGAACGAGGGTCCGCTGTCCGTGCGGGGAGAGCATGACCCTGGCTTTTGAGAGGAGAGAGGAGCTGTGTTTGCAAGTCCACTGGCAAGCAGACCGGAGGCAGAGCTCAGCGCTGTCTCTTCTGATCCAGGATTCGGAGCAGGGTTTTACGGGTAGCAATTCAGCATTCACAAGTGTTACTCGTGAGTGCTGTTTCACAAATGTTGCTCATAAGTGGAGTATCCAAGGTTTAAACTTTGGTTCTGGGTTTTGTTAAAAATAGGATAGGACCAGGTCCTGGGGTTACATGTGTGTGGGGTGCTATACTTTGTATCCTTTAACTCATTAAATTCTCCAAGAGCCCAGCGGGCTGGTGTGGCTCAGTGGTTGAGCGTTGACCCATGCACCAAGTGGTCACCAGTTCAATTCTTGGTCAGGGCACATGCTCAGGTTGTGGGCCCAATCCCCAGTGGGGGGCATGCAGGAGGCTGCCAATTGACGTTCTCTCTCATCGATGTTTCTATCTCTCTCTCCCTCTCCCTTCCTCTCTCTCTAAAATCAATAAAGAAAAAAAATTCTTCAAGGACTTCATGGGGACTGTTTTCCTCCATTTGGAGGTGAGAAAGCAGAGGCAGAGAAAATGTAAGAAACCAGCCCAAAGTCGCACAGTAGATAGTGTGGTGCAGCGGGTACCAGACACAGACCACCTGACATGCCATCGAGCTGAGCTTGGGCCAGCCCCAGGTGCCACAGTCCCCGGGCATCCAAAACCCTCTCCAGGTTCCTGAGATGAGCCTGGGCTCCTCTGCCTCCAGCTTCCTGCTTCCAAGTCCTCCGTATGGGTTTGGGGCCACACTGATCCCGATAAGTAACTCAGTCTTTTTCTCACTGTCAACAGAAGCATCACAAAGCAGAAGCACACAAAATGCAGGATGCATTTGAGAGTGCCACAAACTTGGGGTCACAAACACAGAACAGCCCAGCCGGTGTGGCTCAGTAGATTGAGCATCGTCCATGGATTGAGAAGTCCCTGTTTGATTCCCAGTCAGGGCACATGCCTGGATTTCCGGCTCAATTCCCAGTAGGGGGCCTGCAGGAGGCAGCTGATCAATGTTTCTATCTCTCCCTCCCTTCCTCTCTCTCTAAAAAAATCAATAAAAACATATTTTTTTTAAAAAAACACACAGAACAACTCCCAATGATCCACTGAAAACTACTTATTTCTGCAGAAGCCCAGGGATTCTTTTATTGCTTTTCTTACAGGGATTCCTTCATTTTCTCTGCTATGTGGGTCTCTGCTGCGATTTGCCACCCCAGGTCTTACCTCCTTTCCAACCCCACCCTCTTCTATCTTTTTTCTCTCTCCTTCCATGTGAGGAGAAAACCATTTGTTTCTTTGGACATCTATGCCTTTGGGGTCTCACCTTCTGTCCTTAGCAGTTTATCAAGCTATTTTCCTGGACAGAGGCAATTTCCTCCTCTGAGAGGGATTCTGGAATAAGCTGCTAAGAAAATTCATTATTCACTTGGTGACCCCAATAAATATGAGGTCTCCACTCCCAATTTTAAAGCCCGTATATATGTTTATTTGCACAGCATTTGATTTCTACATGCTAGTCCAAACTGGGAACCAAGGAAGTCAAGCTTATTCATTTATTGTGTCTCCTCTAAAGCTGGTCTTTTCTTGACTTTCACTCTCGAGATCTCATGATGCAAACTTTGTTCTGGCTGAGGCTGAGGCTGTCCTGGCCCCAGCCTCTGAAAGACAACTCTCTCAGGGCTTACGGTAGAAGCTCCTTGAGGGCAGAAGCCTTGTTTGGTTCAATTCTGTATCCTCAGAATCTAGCATAGAGTTTGCATACAGAAGGCATTCATTCATTCATGCAATAAGCCTGTGTTCAGTACCTGCAATGTCCCAGGTCCGATTCTAGGCTTCAAAGATAGAAGAATAAAAAAATACAGTCCCTGAACTCAAGGATGAGCATATATTGGAGGTTCTTGAAATTTGGGGGATATGGGTCACTATGAGAAATTGGTGAAAGCTTTAGATCATCGCTCCAGAAACTACACAGTACTTTGGCAGAGAGTCCTTGGCAGACAGAAACAATGGCCCCATTTTTTTTTTCACTTTTTCCTGTATCATGCCCTTGGCTTTGCAGCTTGGCAGGAGCTTCCCACCAAAGGGAGGGTGGGACCTGCCCTACCGATTGGCTTTGAGCTCATCCGTGTGCCTTGCTTTGGCCAAGGGGACATTAGTGGGAATGACACAGCAGAAGCATGAAATGAGCTTGCACTTTGAGGCTTTACATCTTGCACCCGCCACCAGCATGAGAGGACAAGCCTGGGCTGGCCCTCTAGTCCGGAAGGGAGATGAGAGAGAAACACGTGGAACAGAGCCCAGCGGCCCCAGCAAAGGCTGACCTAGATCCGTCAACAGCCAGGTAGCCCCGGAGATTTAAAAAGCCCGTCCAAGATGAGCAGAACCCCTGGAAGAACCCCAGCACATAACTAAAGTCACTAATTGTGGGAGGGCACTGAGGTGTCGTAGTTGGTAACCAGTATTATTGTGGCAGTTAAGAATGATTAAAAATGTTAAGGGCTTAATGGATAACCTAAAGGTCTGTAGACTCCAAGTTGAGGACCCTTGGCCTTTTAGGGGACACAGCAAAGGAGACAGAAAGGACAATGTCAACTGATGATCAACACAAATCAGAACCCCCAGTTTGGAGCATGGGGAAGAAGGAAACTTTATTCAGTGCAAACAGCTCGACTGTGATGCAGAAGGGCTGTGAGAACAGCTCCAGAGTGTTGCAGCTCAGTTATGAAGCTGCGAGGCTGTGGAACAGCATGGCTGAGAGGCAGCCCTGGGGTGAGGCCCTCTCTGGCTAAACAGCCCTGCTCAGCTCTGGTTTGCTCCACCGGTTTCAATCCAGTCCACTCCGCTCTGCTCAGCTCTGGTGAGTTGTCTTCAACGTTTCGGCTCCAGCCAGGAAACACAGCCTCCAGTCTTTGGTGGAAGGGAAAGTGCACCCCCAGAACCCAAGGAGAGAGCTGACTTATACAGACAGAAGTCCCTACCCCTGCCCCTGATTGGTCCATTCTCATGCAGATGAGGATTCCAAATCCTTATAGTTTGATTGATCCAAAAGGCACTGTTCTGATTGGTCAGAATGGAACCATTCTGATAGGCCAGTGGAGATGCTGATGTAACCATCAAGCTGCGTAGCTCCAACTGGATAGGGAAAATCTCAGTCCTGTTGGTTGAAACACAATTCCAGGAAACCTTTTATAAGGGCTGGCTCAGAGGGCAGAAACAGTGCAGGCAGGCAAGAAGTGCAGACTTCTCCCTGAAGTGTGGTTTGTGTGAGAGGCCCCTGTGTAGAAATGGCTGCTGGGCTCTGGGTTTTTTTGTTTTTGTTTCTTTTCTTTATTGATGTTAGAGAGAGAGAGAGGAAGAAAGAGGGAGAAAGAGATAGAAACATCGATGGGAGAGAACATCGATTGGCCGCCTCCTGCATGACCCCCACTGGGGATCGGGCCCACAACCTGGGCATGTGCCCTGACCAGGAATCAAACCGGCGACCTCTTGGTGCATGGGTCGACGCTCCACCACTGAGCCACACCGGCCAGGCTAGGCTCTGTTTTTTTCATTTGAGCCCAGTGAGCCACCAGGAGCCCTTCTTAGTAGGTGTCTTCTTTCTCAGGGTCCACAACAGCATAGTGTACTCAGCACTGCAGTGGGGTGATGCAGGTGCACCTAGCAGAGGCTTGCTTTGCACCAAGCTGCTGTCCAAACAGAGCTGAAGGATAAGCAGGAGCCAGTCACTGTGGGGGCAGGAAAGGGTTCCAGAGAGGGAGCTAGAGAGTACAGAAA
Source organism: Tadarida brasiliensis (assembly GCA_030848825.1). Lineage (NCBI taxonomy): Eukaryota > Metazoa > Chordata > Mammalia > Chiroptera > Molossidae > Tadarida > Tadarida brasiliensis. The sequence goes on from CM061273.1 coordinate 16,795,307, forward strand.
CCATGAGAAGAGAGAACTGTGACCAGTTAGTCCTTTTGGTGAGACTGCAAACTTTCCAGCCGAAGTTCTTCAAAGGCTCAGAGAGGAGCCCTGGAGACTTCCACATTTTGAGGGTGCTAATAAGATAAAAGAAAAAAATGAAGCTACGCTAGAAAGAGGGTACACAAATAGTGGTAGAATTTAAGTGTTCTTCATGGAACAAAGAAACAGTTTAACATCAAGAGCAATATAATGTCCCTCTGTACAGCCTCACTTGATGTAACATTAAATGCCTAAACATGTCTTGCCTGAATGGGAGACTTGGTCCTAACGGCTTTCCTGCCCCGTCCAACTCCAACCGAGTCTAAGACAGAGGGTGTGAAGACAGAGGGGGTGTTGGGGAGAGTTGAGACTCAATAGTTTCTTGATAAACTGAATTGAAACTGAGTGAATAATTTTCAGATGTCAACAAGGGGAAAATACACTCTGGCTTAGTGAAGGTCCTTACAAAGGCTGCCATGGGCATAAACTGGAAAGTCCTTGACCCCAAATACACAGCTTGGTGCACGGCCCCCATCTTGGCCACTGTAATGACCCAGAGGCCCCCAGCCACCCCAGAAGTCCCTCAGAACTAGTACAAGTTGCTCACTACCCCACAGTGAAGTATAGAGGTGACAATGGTGTCCCACCGCCACCTTGTGGCCACACCTGAGAAACCAAAAGGGCTGCTAATGACTGACAGAACGTAGAGTCCCTCGCTCTCTCAATATGAAGTATAGACAGTCGTCCCTCGCCACTTCGTGCTTCGACTTTCGCGGCTTCACTCTATCGCGGTTTTCTCAAATATATTCATTAAAAAGTTGATGGAGACAGTGAAAATGATACAGCGCGCGCTCGGTTGTCTGAGTCAATTATACACCCCTGTATTACAATTAAAATTAAAATTACTGTATGTATGGACTGTAGGCCTATGTATTCGAGCACCCCAGGAATCCTTCCAAGCCAGGTGCAACCGCTAGAGTCTGGAAGGGATTAACGGCGATCAACGAGGGCAGACTGTAGATGGATGGATGTATATTCAATGTAGAGTACATGGTGCACAGCCTGGCACACTGTGCTCAGCACACCCTGAATACACTTATTAACATAATCACTATTATTGTCATGATACTGTAAAAGTACCTGCGTTTCTTTGAAATTAAATGGGCTGTGGGAAAATAAAATTTTTGAAGATAATGAAGAATCCATTCCCCCTTTAAGTTCATTCAATAAACACATACAAAGTGTTTAATATCTGCCATCATTGCGCCGTGTGACTGGGACAGAGTGGAGAAGGTATGAAATGACTAGGTCCCTGCTGTAACATGTCCAATCCCGCAGGAGAGGCAAGCTTGGAAACAGCTGGCTCCGGAGAGACACACCCAAAGGCAGCAGCAATCCAGTCAGATGCCTGTGATTTCCCCTCATCTCTCAGTGAAACTGCAGTCCTCCCTGCCATCCTACTCTGTGTGATCCTACACCGTCTGACCCCAGCTTCCTTGCTGCGCTGCTTCCGGGCCTCCCTCCAGCACCCCGGAGAGCTCCCCGGCCCCTCAGATGGTCGATGGGAAACTTCGTGAAGCTGCAGAATAGCAGAAGGCCAGAGAGGGTTGGAATCAATGTTCAAGCTGGATGACCTGGGGCAAGTTACTTCACTTCTCTGTGTCTTAATTCCCTCCTCAGCAAAAGGGAGGCTGTTAATAACAGCAGTTGCCTAGTGGGGTTATTGTGAGGGTTGAATGAGGTTACGTAAAGCACTTTGTTTATAACACATGTTGAAGTCTCCGTGTTTTTATTACCAACTGTGGTCCGCAGAAATCCTCTTGACTCTTCATGAGATCTGGGTCTGATTTTGTAGATTTCTAGGCACTTTCTATTATTAAAACTTGGTTCAACCCTGTTTAAAACTGTACTCTCATATATGATTCAGCAGCCCCCACTCACCGATTCAGGGCACTGGGAACTGAGGTGCAGACAGGGAAATCTGGTCAACTCTCTTCTTTCTTTTCTCCTTGAATTTTCTCCTCTGTAATCCTCTGTGATTCTAAATCCTAACAGAGACTTTCACTGGCTTGTGGCTCGATGGCAAGAACAGAGGAAGGAAGATTCCACTCACATTTCACCCTGGTTGTGGTTTGACAGGTGGAGAAGGAATATCTCAGATTCACCCTGATGCTGGTGGTCTCTGAGAGAGGACCTTAGCATAGGTAGTATTCCTGGCTTCCATGGAGAGCAGCTAACCCTCACACTGCCCAAGCCCACTCTTTCCCAAAGGAGGTCTCTGGAGGCAAGCCACACAGCCCTTTGACCCCCAGTTCATGCCTCACTTGTCTCCAGATTGCCATCCTATCGCCTTGCTTGCTAGACCATGAGATCCACTGAGGTGGGGACACCTTAGTCTCCACTGCAGCCTCAGGTCTGGGTCTGGTGCCTGCTGTGTATGGTCTTCATGAGGCTTGTCATATTTTCCTTCTCAGGAATGAGACCCAGATGATGTTGATACGTGTAACCACTGTCAGGTGTTCTTAGACAAAGTATCAGAAGGGGCCTGCACATCTTCCAGAAGGAGCCCTGTGCTCCCCCCGGGGGAGGAGCACCTGTTGGTCCCTCTTTAGGGCCTCAGCTCACGGAGGATATTTGCTGCGCTTTTGATAAATATGCCTCTAAAAGTATGTTGGGGAGAAATTAATTTCTTTGCACCCTAATGAAGCAGTGAAGTGGAACAGGTTATTAAAATGAGACTTTTCCTGTCTCACAGTGTCAGCTGAAGCCTCACAGCTGAGAACAATGGGCACAAAGCAGACCCACCCTGAGGTGTGAGGCCATCTGTGCAGGCTGGGCGAGGGGCATTGGCCACGAGTATGGCTGCTTCCACTAGGGCACCATCCACTTCAAGCCGTGTAGGAGAAAGCCAGGATTCACGGGGGGACGAAGAGATGAGACGCGATGAGGTCTTTGAGGAAAGGCATTGGTGTTCTATGTGGGTTGCTCTCCACACACAGGTGAGATGAAGGAGAAAGGTGCCTTGTGGCCACCACCTCAAGTGAACTCCTGGGGGCACTGAATACAAGCTTCCTGAAGGCTGGATGGGAGCGAGGGTCATGTTCATGGAGTCTCTGGTCGAGAGGCTGTGGCTGAATAAGGAGGGCTGCCTTAGGACAAACTGCACTTCCACTGAGGGTGAGGCAAAGAGCCTGTGATCAGAGGTCCAGATGGAAGCCATGAATGTTCTAGAAGAAGACTCTGTCTGAATATGTCAGACAGTAAGAATTTTTAATGATTTTATTCAGATATAATTGACGTGAAGAAACTACACATAGTTGAAGGATACAATTGGTTATACCCATGAAACCACCTCACAGTCAAGATAATGAACATCCATCATCCACAAATGTTTCCTTCTGCTCCTTGTAATCCATCCTTCCCCGCCCTCCCTACTCCTCTATGAAGAGGCCGTCACTGTTACGCTTTCTGTCGCCATGGATGGGTCTGTATCTTTCACTATTTTGTGTGAATGGACTTGTACAGTATGTGCTCTCCTGTGGTCTTCTTTCACTCAGCATAATTGGTTTCAGATTCATCGCGTGGTCGTGCGTATGGATCGCTCCGTCCCCCAGCATGTGAAAGTCTCACAGTTTGTTTCTTCTTTGGTCTACGTATGGCTATTTGGGTTGTAGGTGACAGGAATCCGACTAATTGTCTTCTGCTCCATTATTTTTAGAAATATTCTGTTGTCACATGCATTGCTTTTACAATCAGGATCCAAGCAAATTTGTTAAACATGAAGAAGAAGGAGGAGCTTGGTCATGAAGGCTTCCTGGCGGGGAGGAGGCTGTGCCAGCGGGCAGGGAGCCGGCTTGTGATGGCTTCACCAACGTCAGGGGCTGCCATCAGAGGGCTCGCTGAGGAATTCACCAAGTGCCACGTGGAGAACGCCACCTGTGCACCCCGCCACGGCTGTCACAGGACGCCTCTTCTGTTCTTCCTCTGCTCCCCACTGTGGCCCCCACACAGGAGGGCCCTAACATGCCTGCTGGCGAGTCAGGGAGGTTAGGTGGGAATTAGGGAAGAAGCAATCACGGCTGATTTCTGAACCCGAAATAGACCGAAGTGCTGGAAGGAGAGTCTGGAGCTTATATATCAGACTGGGTTAGACTTTTGACACAATAGGTTCTCAATATACAGTAGAACAAAAGACCCACACCTTGGCATCCTTCCCCATCTGAGGAGTCGCTCTCCATGCTCGGGACAATCATGGCTGTGCTGGTCAAGCCTTGTCACTTCCACCCCTGCCCTGTGAGGGAGCCCATCTTACAGATGGAGAAACTGGTGTTCAGAAAGGTTAAACTCCATGCCCAAGGTCACGCAGATAGAGAGCAGCAGGGATGCAGTCAGACCTAGGTCCATTTGGTTCTCACACCTGGAATCTTTCCCCCAGGTAACACTGCCACTCGGCTGCTCCTGAGACGAAGGGTACAGTCACTGTCAAAATCCGAAATGCTCTTTCTTCTGAAGTGCCAGTTGGTTGTCACTAGGAGGAAAGGCCAGCACACTGTCTTGCGAGATGTCTCATAAACTGCTGTCACTCACCTTGGGGAATTTCCTGTGATCCGGGTCCGGTATCTGACGCTGGCATGTGAGAACATCTGAAAAGGGACCCATCTCTCAGTCGGGACACTTTAACCAAGCACAGACACTGACCTGTAACACCCAGATGCCAATTCCTTCCTTCACAGTGAGAAATGACTGACACCAAGCCCCAGGAGAGGCCTAGTCGCACGCTGGAAATTTCTGGGGTGCCTGGAATCAGAACAGGGGGGAATGTGATAGCCCCGGGCTCCAGGCATCCGCTGAGATAGCCCAGTGTTTCATTTCACAAGAAGGATGGTCTTGCCAATGGGACCAGAGACGTTTCAAGTGTGTGGGTTCCTCTCTGCCCGCGCTGAATGAGATCTTCCAGCCGCCGGCGAGGCTCCCTCTCCCCGGGATGTGCTGGGCTGGCCCTGCTGGCATTGGCCTCTGGGGCTCCCATTTCTGTTTGCTGTCGGAGTCAATCAGTCCTTCCTTTGATGCACACATCCTTTCTTTACGGTAATTTATTTGTCTGGCGCCTGGAGGCCTGCCCACCTGGAAACTGTGCCTTCCCCTTCAGCGGAATCTGCGTGTCTTCACTGGGTCCCATGGTGTCGCCCCACAGCCTGACTCCCTCCATTGTCAGATCTGGAGAGGCGAATGTCTACTGCACCCCAGGAAGGACGGTGGAGAAAAAGGGGGGTCCTGTCTTTGTCTAAGAAGAACCCTCTGTAATTGAATATTAGATTTTAAAACAGGGAACTAATTTAATGAAGCCACATACAAGCATAGGGCACAGAGAACCCAAAAAGGAAGGCCTGGGTATTCATTCCTAAATGCTTAATAAGGGTCTGGCTCTGCGCCAGGAGATTTTTCACCAGCATGACAATCTTAGGAAACAGCTATTAGTCCCCACTTGACAGTGGAGAGAAATGACACTCAGGCTAAGTGACCGCTACTTTCAGAACCGGGATTTATACACACGCCAGTGTGTCTGACTCTGAGATTCCCCTGGAAACCCAAGAGTCCACAAAGTGCTAACGCCTGTGATGCTCTGTGCGCTGCCAGTGAGGCGACGAGGGTGCTGTGTCTGAAACCGAAAGGGAAAGAACGCTCGAAAGCAACCGTACTTCCCAATCAGCAGACCGCTTTTCCAGCTAACCTGGGAGAAACTCTCCAGAATGCTTTGTCAAGAGGCTCTGGTATCCGAACTGGTTGCATGTCCATAGGGGCATCGTTTAGATGCAGCAGACGGAGTCTTCCTACCACAAACCAGTTAAACGCCCCGCACTAACTTCCACCCTGTGCCCCGGGGCAGTGAGGCCCAGCTTCCGAGCTCCTCCAAGCATGAGAGGAAAGTGTTCCTGCTGGGAAGCCCGTGACGGCGACCGGCATGCACAGGGCTCGCCGCACTCCTAGATGGCGAACCCTTTAAAGAAACAATAAACTGCTCAGAGGGACAGGGAGAAAGCTTGCTCTGGCCATGGTCAGGGTGCAGTCCACTGGAAATTCTCCAATTTCTCCCATCACTCAGGTCCTGAAAATCATTCTGGCAGTTCCCACCCGCCAGCCCCCAACATATCCGTACTTGGCTCCCTGGCCCTTGTCGTCCTGTGCTGTGAGAAAAGAAAGACAGAGAAACCTGTGGGGGTTCACACTCCCAGCGATAAGCAGACCCAAAATATGGTGGGGAAGAAGCAAGAGACGAGTAGGGCGCGTCATGACATCCAATGCTCGTTCCAGATGCCTGCACCAGGTTGCTGCTCTGGCCAGCACACCTCCCCTCACTGAGAAGCGGTATTGGCCGCCATCAACCAATCATCCAACAGCAAGTGCTGGCGAGGGTGTGGAGAAAAGGGGGCTCTAGTACACTGCTGGTGGGAATGCAGACTGGTGCAGCCACTGTGGAAAACAATATGGTGTTTCCTCAAAAAATTAAAAATTGAACTGCCATTTGACCCAGTGATCCCACTTCTAGGAATATACCCTAAGAAGCCCGAAACACCAATCAGAAAGAATATATGTACCCCCATGTTCATAGCAGCACTATTTACAATAGCTAAGATCTGGAAACAGCCCAAGTGCCCATCAGTAGATGAATGGATAAAAAAGCTGTGGTACATATACACAATGGAGTACTATGCAGCTGTAAGAAAAAAAGATCTCTTATCTTTTGAGACGACATGGAGGGACCTGGAGAGTATTATCCTAAGCTAAACAAGTCAATCAGAGAAAGACAAATATCACATGATCTCACTTATGTGTGGAATATAATGAACAAAACAAACTGAGGAACAAAATAGACCCAGAGACATGGAAGTGGGGTGCAGACTGACAAACCTCAGAAGAGGTGGATGTGGGGGGAGGGAAGAGATATGTCCATGTATGTGTAAACAAGGACATAGAGAACTATTCAATGGAAGGAAAAAGGAGAAACATCTGTAACAGAAAGAAAGAAAGAAGGAAAGAAAGAAAGAAAGAAAGAAAGAAAGAAAGAAAGAAAGAAAGAAAGGGAGGGAGGGAGGGAGGGAGGGAGGGAGGGAGGGAGGAAGGAAGGAAGGAAGGAAGGAAGGAAGGAAGGAAGGAAGGAAGGAAGGAAGGAAGGAAGGAAGACACAGTATTGGTATATTCAGTCCATGCTTCCAGGCTGTCACGATCCGATAGGAAAGAAAAGGGAAAGAAGAAAATAGGCATGTATCAAGTTTTTATAAAAAATTATATTTGATTTTCATTTAAATCCTCCCAATGATACTGTTACTAACTGCATTTTATAGAGGAGGAAACCGAAATGCTACAGAGGTCACATGTGCACCGCAGGTCATAGTTCACTAAAGCGTGGGTTCAGGTCTCAACGTGCCAATCAAAGAAAACTTCACAAGCCCCTTCATGTAGCAGCAAAGTTTCCTAAGCCAAAATGCGTATTTTTAAAAGAATGCTCTATGTCAATATTTTGCTCTTTCTCCCCTCTAATGGAGCTACATCTGGTAGGCAGAATGATGTCCGAATCCCTGGAACCTGTGAACTGCTGGGTTACACAGAGAAGCGGAGTTGAATTACGGATGAAATTAAGGTTGCCGATCAGCTAGCTGGCCTTGAAATGGGGAAATCAGCCTGACTTTTCAGGGGGGCCCAGCGTTATCACGAGAGGCCTCAAAAGTGGCAGAAAGAGGCAGAAGAGAAGGTCGGAGGTAGAGATAAGCCAACAGAAGCAGAGTCAGAAAGCTGCTCGCTGCTGGCTTTGAATATGGGGAGGGGGCCGTGAGACAAGGAGAGTGGGCAGCCTCTGGGAGCTGGAAAAGCACGAGGAAATGGATTCCTCCCTAGAACCACCAGGGGGAATGCGGCCCAGCCAACCCCTTCATCACAGCCCAGGGAGAGCAATGTAGAACTTCCAACCTACAGCACCTCAACTAAGAAATGTATCGTTTTTGCCACTAAGGTTGCATTAATTTGTTTCAACAGCAAGAGAAAACTAATATAGCAGGCACCTGGGGAACCAAATCCTGCAACAAGGTGCTAGCTTTTGTGGTGCTGGAGGGCGGTGAGAGGCCATGGATTTAGAGGCAGAGGTACGCTTACACCTCACCTGACCATGTCTGCCCGAGCCAGCCTGGTCCATCCATCTCACTCCGGTGGGATGGCCTTGCCCAGGAAACTGAAACAGACAAGGCTACTAGCTCAAATTCCATGTTAGACGTGGTTCAGTTACATGGAACTTAGACCTACTCACTGGAGCTTAAGTAAAAGAAGAAGACTGTTTAGAAGCAGAGCAAGACTATAGAACCAGAAAAATTCATGGATCTGTCTCCCTCTTCCTCTCCTCCTTTCTCTCCCCTCCTGTTCCTTCTCAGCTTTCCATGTACATCTGATTTATTCTCTCCTTGCAGACATTGTTTGCTTATTCCTCTGTTTGCACAAGGCTTCAGCACGGCCATCCCTAGATGGTGGCCTTCCAACCTTCCAGCCTGGTTACCCCCACAGCCAACTGAATGTCTCCCCATCCCTGATACAGATACTTAGAACGCAGAGAAACTGATAAGCCCAGTTCTCCTCTGGTGTTCAATCCTGACTCTACCGGTCAGGTCAGCATGGAGGGGCTGGGTCAGCATGGAGGGGCATTTGCTACCAAGGCCTACCCATCTGGGGCTGCGGGTTGGGCAGGAAGCCATCGAGGAGCAGGGAGACAATGATTGGCATCTTCAGGGCATCTACATACCTTATCTTTGGAAACAGAAACGCATCCCTTCGGCTGGCTGAGCTGCCCTCCTCCCTGCAGAGGCCAAGTGGAGCCCTTGTTTGCCTCTGTGACATTTTCTGTTCCTCCATTCTATGATTGACACACTATTTTTTACTATGTTAATATATTCAACCAAGTTACATTCAAATGTTGCCGGCCTGGGAATCATTCTGTCTATTTCCAGTGACTTTGCATATTTCACAGTTTAGCTCTCAAAGGGAAAGAACGCCTGCCTGGTTCCTAAGGGAAGGGGCACCTCGCTGTGGGCCCCAATTCTGGTGATTGTACCCTTCAATAATAATAACAACAGCAACTGTATTTAGGATTAAGGCATTCAGAAAACGCAGTCTTTATAACAATTTAATGTGGCAGAGACAGTAAAGGATGGCATAGATTATGAAGATGAGGCTCAAGGAGTTGGAATGATTTATTCAAGGTTCCACAGCATTATGCACGCTTTGATTTAAAGAAAATAATAACAGTTTTCATTTATTGAAAAGAAATGCCAGCTGCTCTGTATTTGCCCTTTCAAGGAAGATGCAGAGGGAAGTGTGCCATCTATAGGAGCATCGGATCCGAAAGCCCAGGCTTGCCCCACGGACCCCATCCGTGCCCCTCTACTCTGTGGAGTGCCTTCGCGGAGATCTTCCTGCCCTTCAAGGCTCAGCCCAGACTCTGAACAAAACCTTCCCTGGCTCTGCATGCACTTAGCTGCTCTTTCTCCATGATTCCACCAGCCATCAGTTCATCCACAGACAATTATTAAGGGCTGTGTGCCAGGCAAGACGATGACGGCTGGGCATGCCGCTGGGATAAAGCGGACACGGTCCTGCCCTCGGGAGTTGAGGTGTGGTGGGGACGGGGGGCTGTAGGGAGTGCTGAAAACAAACACGCTGCACCCAGCAGTAGGTGAGTGGCATTTATATATGATGGAATATTACTGGGCCATAAAAAAGAATGAAATCTTACCATCTGTGACAGCATGGATGGACCTAGAGGGTATTACGCTAAGTGAAATAAGGCAGACAGAGAAAGACAAATACCACATGATTTTACTTATATGTGGACTCTAAGGAACAAAATAAATGAACAAACAAAATTAAAACAGACTCATAGACACAGCAAACAGGCTTATGGTTGCCAGAGGGGAGGGAGTTGGGGGGCTGGGTTAAAAGGTGAAGGGATTAAGGAGCACAAACTGGTAGTAAATTTCAGGGGAGCACTTTGTGAAGTATATCACTGTCTAACCACCATGTTGTACACCTGAACTAACACACAATAATACTGAATGTAAACTGTAATTGAAAAATCAAATTTAAATAAAATACAGAGTGCCCAGGCAGCACCCTTCAGGGGCAGAGGCCTCACCAGGAAGGCCCAGACAGCTGCTTCCTGTGGGGGGGCTGGGGGGGCATTTATGTTGCTACCTGAGGGCAGAGCAAGCTCTGTATTAGCAGGTGGGGAGGGGTCACGGGGCATTCTAGGAAGGAGCATGCTGGGGGCAGGGACAGAAGAGAGGATGGCATATCCGGGAACTGGAAGTTTTCAGGGGTGACCAGAGCTCAGGGGACAAAGTGGTGAGGCCAAAAGAAGGCTAGAAAGTTTGTCAGGGCCCTTGGGCTGCTTAGGGATGTGGGGCTGTATCCTGAAGTCAAGGGGAGCCTGGGGGTGGGGTGGAATTTACATGACAACGCCATATGTGACCTAAACTTATTTGGCTGCAAGGACTAGAAGTCAGCTCAGGGTAGCTCAGGTGAAATGGGAAGATATCTATAAGGCTTTCCAGAAATTCAAGGACACCCAAGGGCAAGAACAGTTCTCAGGAAGGGCCTAGAGTGGGACTCTGGAAAGCCTCCAGAAATCCGAGAGCTGGTCTCCCTCCACATGTTGCTGATGCCGCTCTGTGTCTGCTTCACTTTCTCTTTCTCTCTCTGCAGATTCCCTTTCTCGGCTTCTCCGGAAACAGGGTAGACAGCGGGCACCTTGAGCCTTGGGTTCTCAGTGATAGTTCTACCCACAAGGGGAGACGCACAGTGTTTATTAGTTCCCATTCTAAATTCCTGGGGGAAGAACTCGATTGCACCAGCCTGGGTCAGGGCGTCTACCCCTCATTCGTGAGCTGAGGGCAGACACAGGGAGCTAAGACCTCACCCGGCCAGTGTGCCTCCAGGAGATGGGGCTAGTCTCGGAGAAGGAGGGACACTGAGCAGACTCAAGGGGCGACTGCTGTGAACATGTCCGATCTGAATGTACACAGGTCACCACTTCGGCCGTGGAGTGTTGCAGCGGAGCTAGAGACACGAAAATGACCCCGTCCAGGCAGGAGGAGGTAGGACGTGGGTCAGGGCGGTGGCTGTGAGGTTGGGGACATGCTCAGGAAATCTTGAGGAGGTAGAACTAACAGAACTTGAAGACTGGTGGGACAGGGGTGCCAGGTGACTGTCGGGTTCACGCTTGACCAACTGGGTGGATGGCAATGTCATTAATAAAACGTGAAGGACACTGTCATAGAAGCGGGGTGGGGCTCAGAGACCAGCGAGTTCTGTGTGGGCCATGTTGAGTGTTGAGTCTGGAGGCCTGTGAGATGCCCAAGGCAGGCAGCCCGTGGCTTGAGGAGAGGGCTGCCCTAAGAGACTGGCAGAGAGCTGGTAACTAGAACAACAGAAGGGAAAGGCCATGGAGCATGAGAGGGAAAGGGGACTTGGGGCACATCCCACTTCTAACTGTTTGGATAGAAAAAGAAGCCTGCCAGCCCCGGCCGGTTTGGCTCAGCGGTTAGAGCATCGGCCTGCGGCATGGAGAGACCCGGGTTCGGTTCCCACTGAGGGCACGTGCCTCGGTTGCGGTTCGTCCCCGGCCCTGGTTGGGGTTGTGTGGGTGGTGGCCATTCGATGTATCTCTCTCACATCGATGTTTCTCTCTCTCTCTCTCTTCCTCCCTCTCTCCCTCCTGCTCTAGCTGAGGATGAATGCAAGAATGTCCTCGGGTGAGGATAAAAAAAAAGAAAGGAAAAGAAGCTCGCCAGCCGCCTGAGAGAGCGGCCTGAGACATGGGTGGGACCCAGGAGAGCCATGCTAAGGGGATGTTTCAGAAACCATGGCCACGCCGTCTGTGACAAACACCACCAAGAGGCCGGGGAACGACTCAAAAGTGTCCAATGAAACAATTTGTCTGTCTGCGGTACGGATCAACACACATTTTGTAACTGTGCCTATTTCTCCACCGGGCTGGAAGCCCCTTTCGTAAAGACGTGTTGATGCCTTTATTCCCAGCAATTAGCTCAGATGTCTGCGCAGAGCGAAGTCTTGATAACTGTTTATTGAATTAATTAATTAATTAAGTAAGTAAGTAATTAATATGGCACAGGCAGGCATTCAAAGATATTAAAAATGGCTTTTGGATGAACGAGAAGATGCACTGTGAGTCTTCAGTAATTTACAATAAATGAACAGGGATGTCAGCAGGGTCTTTGAAAAGAAACCAGTCTCACCGCTGTCCCTTGGATGAGCAAGTCGAGGCTGGCTCGCAGGGACCGTCCAGCTGCAGTCACAATCACCTCAGCGGCCTCCGTCTGAGCAGTGACTTGGATGCCTGAAAACAACTATTTATGTGCTTTTCATATTCAAATTGTATTTGCCTAATGCAATCTAATGGTCTCCAAAACCAAGGCCATCTGCCGTCGCATCCTTGCCTGAACTGCCCATTAATGGGATTTTCTTCTATTTATAAAGTGCAAATTCCACTGTGTGTGGCAGTGGACACAGCCAGAAGTCAGTGCTTGACCCTTTTGGCCAAAACAGAGGCAGATGGGAAACTCTAAAGATCCCTTTTCTTTGATCATTGGAAATGTGAACAGCTACGTATACATAGCATGGGTAATGCTGTTTCCTGAATACATGGCAGTCGCCAGGGTAGTAATGAAATATTTAGCCATGGGCATGTCAGAGGCACACCTGTCTCAAAAGGACCCTAACAGTGATGCTGTGTCAGACCTGCTGGACCAGACGTCAGCCTTGGTGGATGAGTGATGGGCAGGTCCAGCTGAAGGACCCCGTAGCCAGAGCAGGAGAGAGGCACTGGGCAAGGGGTGTGGGCAAGGGGCTTTGGGTGGTGGGTATTTGCCAGCCAGCGTGGAGCAGTTTAGCATTTTAATAATTGCAGTGGATGTGCCTCTGTGTACTTGCCGATTACCAGCTCTGGGCAGCAGCCCAAAGCATGCCAGCGAAGGCTCTCCCAGTCCTACCTGTTTCACAGGTAAAGAAACTGAAGTTTAATGAGAAAAGGTTTGGATAAAGGCCCATAAGCCAGTGACAGGGAACTGGCATTAGAACTCAAGTCTCTCTTTCTCTCTCTCTTTTTTATTTTTTATTTTAATCAGACAGATTTTTTATTTTTGCTATCTCTGATTCATTTCCTTTGTTGTGATATATTTTTATCTTTATTGTTGAGAGTATTGCAGATGTCCCCCCATTTTTCCCCATTGACCCCCTCCACCAGTTCCCACCCCACCCCAGTCCTTCACCACCCTATTTTCTGTACCCATCGGCAATGCATATATGCATAGAGGTTCTTTGGTTAATATCTTCCTCCTCTCCCCTTCTCCCTTCCCTCCGAGATTCATCAGTCTGTCCCATGTTTCCATGCCTCTGGTTCTATTTTATTCATCAGTTTACTTTGTTCATTATATTCCACAAATAAGTGAGATCACGTGGTATTTGTCTTTCTCTGATTGGATTATTTCACTTAGCATAAACTCTCCTGGTCCCTCCATGATGTCTCAAAGGGTAAGAGATCTTTCTTTTACATAGCTGCATAGTATTCCATTGTGTAAATGTACCACAGCTTTTTTATCCACTCATCTACTGATGGACACTTGTGCTGTTTTCAGATCTTAACTATTGTAAATAGCGCTGCTATGAATATAGGGGTGCATATATTTTTTCTGATTTGTGTTTCGGGATTCTTAGGATATATTCCTAGAAGTGGGATCACTGGGTCAAATGGCAGTTCTATTTTTAATTTTTTGAGGAAATTCCATACTGTTTTCCACAGTGGCTGCACCAGTGTGCATTCCCACCAGCAGTGTACTAGAGTCCCCTTTTCTCCACACCCTCGCCAGCACTTGTTGTTTGTTGATTCATTGATTCTGGCAGGTGTGAGGTGGTACCTCATTGTCATTTTAATTTGCATCTCTCTGATTATTAATGATAGTGAGCATTTTTTCATATGTTTCTTGGCCATTTGTATGATTTCTTTGGAAAGTTATACTACACAGCCACTGTGATCAAAACAGCCTGGTACTGGCACAAGAACAGGCATATAGATCAATGGAATAGAATAGAGAACCCAGAAATCGACCCAAGCTATAATGCCCAATTAATATTTGACAAAGGAGACAAAAGCATACAGTGGAGTAAAGACAATCTCGTGAATAAATAGTGTTGGGAAAATTGGACAGCTACATGCAAAAAAATGAAAGGCTAGACCTCTAGCTAAAACCATACACAAGAATAAACTCAAAATGGATAAAAGACTTAAATGTAAGTTGTGAAACTATAAAAATCCTAGAAGAAAACATAGGCAGCAAAATTTCAGACATCATACGTAGCAGAATTTTCACAGATACATCGCCTAGGGCAAGAGAAAGAAAGGAAAAAATAAACAAATGGGACTGCATGAAAGTTAAAAGCTTCTGCACAGCAAAAGAAACCAGCATCAAAATGAAAAGAGAAGCCACTCTCTGGGAGGACATGTTTGCCAATGATATATTTGATAAATGGTTAATTTCCAAAATATATACAGTACTCATACAACTTAACAAAAGGAAGACAAACAATCCAGTTAAAAAATGGGCAGAGGACCTGAATAGACCCTTCTTCAAAGAACTCAAGTCTCTTTATTCCCAAACCCGATGCTTGATTCTATCACCACCCCTAAGTTTGCCTGGAACTGTTATGAGACACAAATACTTGTCACTAATGAGTGCACTAAACCTGAATTTGTTCGGCAATGTTATCATTATAACAACAGCCATATGGTTATAAAGAGAAGCCATCATCCATAGAAAATCCACATTTTTAATTATGGAATTAAGCACCCTAGCAGAGGCAGTTTCAACGTTTTCTCAGCAGAAAAATGTTGAAATATTCTCCCAGGGTGAACCCCACTGCAGGTGACCTGTCTGACTTTCTCGTGGCAATGAGGATCCATCTCGGGGACTTTCCCACACACTGACTGTTCTAGGTATGAGACATGATAATTAATTGCATGTGCATATAAACTGGGGGACAATTAAACCTGAGGTTGCTAAGCACTTCTGGGAACATTCACCTTCCAAGAGGTACCTTTCCGTTTGGTGACAATGGTTTGAAAAGGAGGCAGAGAAGGACTCCTTGTGGACGCGGCCCCTGCTGGTTATGTTTTAATTATTAGCCCAATTATATGGGTGAAGCAATGGGTGGTAATTTGGGTCTTCCTTTGCCACTAAATTTTTGCCCCTCAGCCACCAGGCCGGGAAACTTCAGAAGCAATTTAAATAATCTGTCTAGAATACATTCAGCTACTCAGGGTGTCTGTCACCACCTGTGCTCCTGACTTCATTTCCTGGAAACTTTGAGGCAGGAGCGGGTTGGAGGGTAGTCAGGAAAACAAGTGGTGTGTGCTGGTTAACTGTCATGACTGGGTCCACCAGAATGAGCCAGCATGGGGCAGATTGGCCACCGGCTCTGAATGGAAGGCAGGGTGTGCCAAGTTCACAAGACGCAGTTACCTCATTTCAGTTCCAGAAACTTGGGAAGACGATGAAAAGGGTAAACGATCTTCTTGGATTGGGAGGGTTTTTCTGGACTCCGCACTTAAGAAATGGGAACACGCACCCTGGCCGGTGTGGCGAAGTGGTTAGAGCATCAGCCCACGGACCAAAGGGTCTCAGGTTCGATTCTCGATCAAGGGCACTTACCTGGGTTGCAGGTCTGATCAGATACAGGTCCAATCAGATGCAACCAGTCAGGGTCATGCAGGAGGCAACCAATCAATGTTTCTCTCACATCGATATTTCTCTCTCTCTCCCTCCCTTCCGCTTTATCTAAAAATCAATGGAAAAATATCCTTAGGTGAGGATTAACAAGCAAACAAAACTCTACTGCCTTTGTAGTTTTACGTGGTCTTCCTTTTCAGACGGAGTCGCTTCATTTGTCTCAGAACGGTAGTAAAACTATCTGACTGTGACACATCTCTGACCTACGAGTGCTAGACCAGGTGAGGAGGACCTAACAGGATGGGAAAGGAAAGAAGGGGAAACCGGGGGAGGAGCGTGACCCTAGGGCTTTCCCTGAAGTCCCGGTTGGGAATGTGGTGGACTTCAAAGGTAATTCAGGGAGCCACAGGGGGGCCCAGCTCCAAGTCTAGACCGCTGCAGCCAAGACTGGGAGGTGAGGGCTACTTCCAAACACAGCCAAGGGGAGGCGCTGAAGCTGGCTTTACAGAACGGGACAGGATAAGCATTTGCGTTATGACTTTTGTAACTATAAACATACACATATTTGTATATATGTATGTATTTTTTTAACTTATCTTTATTGTTGAATGTATTACAGATGTCCCCCCTTCTCTCCCCCATTGACCCCCTCCTCCCCAATCCCACCCCCCTTCTGCCTTCCCCATGCTATTGTCTGTGTCCATTGGTTATGCATATATGCACAGAAATTCTTTGGTTCTCTCTTCCCGCCCTCCCTCCCCGCTTCTCTGTGTGTATGTATTTAGCAAATGTGGCTCATTCTACACTTTTCATTGTTTAGTAAACTGTTAATCTTTATTTCACAGTATATCATGAACCTCTCTCTGTACCAATGTTTGTTTTGTCATTTAGTGGATATATAGTCTTAAAATGTATTTCATTCATTTCCCAGTGTGGGATATTTTTTCACATTTTCACTGATAATAACAGAGTGGGCTGATCATCCCCTTCGCCACTGACCTGTTGGCTGCTGTGATCACCCCTACATTCCACATGCACCTGGGCTCATTCTATTCCATTCGTCCCTCAGCTATTTCAACATCAAGCCCATACTGTTTCTGTTATTATAACTTTGTTACATATTCCTCCATCCCTCCAAACCGCTGATTCTATTTTCTAAATGTCTAGGCTCTTCTTGTGTATTTCTTTATTCCCAATGAGTTTTTTTCTTCAGCTAGAAAAATTCAATGAAAATATCTGAGGGCTCTTATCAGAATTTCTTTGTATTTATAGACTAATTTGTATAGTATCGACCTGTTAACAACATTGGGACTTCCCACCAGGGACACATGTGTGTCTTTGCTGATTCATGTCTTCCTGTGTCTTTCTGAACCATTTTACAGCTTTTCCTCACATTGAAAGCCTGACATTTTCTAATTGCTTACCCCCTACTCTCCGAGAACAATTTTGAATTTTGAATGTTGCTTTTTGGTCCTTTCTCATTTTTATTTATATTAGCGTGTTTATCTTTTTCATATTAATTAGGCTTTCTCAGATTCCAAAGAAGCAGTCACTCGAAACACAGAAACAGCCAAAGATTTGGATCTTATGGAAGAAAAGAAATTGACAGAGAATTCAAAATTCAAGGGAACTCAGATGACCTAGTTAAATGACCATCTCTCAACTGTAGGGTTCCAGCCCAGCCGGTGTGGCTCAGTGGTTGAATGTCCACCCTTGCACCAAGAGGTCGCCAGTTCGATTTCCAGTCAGGACACATGCCCAGGTTGTGAGCCTGATCCCCAGTCGGGGGCATGCAGGAGGCAGCCAATCGATGTTCTCTCTCATCAATGTTTCTATCTCTCTCCCTCTCCCTTTCTCTCTCTCTAAAAAAAAAATCAATAAAGAAAAAAAAACTGTAGGGTTCCAGTAATCGCAGTCTCACTCTCCACCACTGTGTGACTCGGTCCTCTCTGATACCACCAGCTCCCCCCTCCCTCAGCATTTGCTCCACGTATCTCTGTTTTCCTCGTGGCTTTCTCTCACTTCTGGTGTAGACAGGCCCTCCTACTGTAACCACTCTGTTTCTCTATGTGTTCTCAGAGAAGGCTAAGTGCTTTGCTTAATCATGAGTATCCCTACTGGAAACATTAGCTCCAACACTAAGTTGTTATTCAGCCTATGGATGGGCCGCCCCAAAGCAATCAGCTGTGACCATCGTGCAGTTCATGGCACCAACAAGGGCTCCCAAGCAATAAAGCGCACACCAGTCATCAAGGTGTCTTGTTAAAATGCAGATTCTGATTGCGTAGGTCTAGGATGGGACCTGAGATCCTATAATTCTTACAAATTCCCAGGCAGTGCCTGCAATGGTGGTCCAACGCCCACACATTTCTTTGTAATGTGAGCTGGGAATTCTCTCACACACACAGGGAGAGGCATCCGTTCACACGCGCCCACACACCAGCACGCAGCAGAGCATGGGTCTTCCGAAGCATTCGTATTTCACCGCTGCATCGAAAGTAATTACAAAAGCAATGAAAACATAATTAAATCCTTGAAAAATAAAGGCAAGGGTCAAATAATTATGGGTGCACTGTTTTCAACAAATGTCATTGTCTGGACCACAAATAGATAGCTTCGTGAACTTTCTAATTGCAGCGGCAAAAAATATGAGTGCTATTTTCCTATAAAATTACTAGCTCAGATCAGCCATTTATAAAAAGGCGTGTTATCTCCTGGATTCTAATATCCTTTACTCATGTTCTGCAAAACTAGGACTGAAGCATGAGAACAGGGGAGAGCGAGGAGCAGCTGGAATCCTGCTCAGAGATGCCTGGCTGGCTCCGTGTGACACAAGAAAGGACAGTCATGAAGAACATGTAGCCCCCAAGGACTTAATAAAACAGCAACTGACAGTAGCAAGAACAATACTATGTAACATTTGTTATGTGCCAAGTTATACTAAATGCTTTCTTATACCTTACTGCATTTACTCTTGTCAAAATACCAGGGAAGTAGGTATCTGGCATTGTTCCAATTTTACAGACACAGGGACTAGGCTCAGAGAGGTTAAGTAACTTGCCTGAGGTCACTCAGTAAATAAGTATCAGAGTCAAGGAGCAAACTTAAGTATGGTAGTCCCTACCTTATTCATGGGGGATACATTCCAAGACCCCCAGGGGATGCCTGAAACAGCAGATAATACCAAACCCTGTGTATACTGTGTTTTTTTTTCTTATAATGTACATGCCTATGATAAAGTTTAATTTATAAATTAAACACAGTAGGAAATGAACAATAGCTAATGAAATAGAGCAATGATATCAATATACTATAATACAAGTCATGTGAATATGGTCTCTCTCTCAAAACACAGGGTGGGGAAAAAGTAGATTTACAGTTGTGAGTATACGAGCACAGAGTTTATTCTTGTATTATTACTTACTAATTATTGCGTTATTTTCCATGCAAACAACTGTAAACCTAGTTTTGCCCCTCTCCCCCCGCTGTATCTTGTATTATACTCACTTTATTTTTTTAATATTTTTTCTTTATTGATTTTAGAAGAGAGGAAGAAACATCGATGAGAGAGAACATTGATTGGCTGCCTCCTGCATGCCCCTTACTGGGGACCGGGCCCACAACCTGGGCATGGGCCCTGACCAGGAATCGAACCGGCGACCTCTTGGTGCATGGGTTGACGCTCAACCACTGAGCCACACCAGCCGGGCTGTCCTCACCTTTTTAAAGGAAGCACTCTGTGGATTCTCCTTGACATATCCGAAGGGCCAGCATCTCTGCTCTTGCGCGCTGGGGCCATGATTCAGTGAAATGAGGGTGACTTGAACACAAGCACTGCGGTACGGGGCAGTGGACCTGATAGCTGGACGAAGGGACGGTTCACATTCTGGATGGGGTGGAGCCAGACAGCACGAGACTTCATCGTGCCACTCAGAACAGCTTGCAAGGTAAAACCTATCAATTGCTTATTTCTGGAGTTTTCCATTTTGTATTTTCGGACCACAGATGATCATGGGTGACTGAACCTGGGAAGGTGAAACCACAAATAAGGGGGAGCACTGACTCCGGGGTCCTTGATCCCCAGGGTCCCCAGTGGAGGAAGCCATTCCACCTGCTCTTTTAGGGAAGGACTGTTCGGGCTCTGGTCCCCGTCCCTGGGTTCTTCTCAACCCTGGCTCCATCTTGCACTGCAGGGGCCTCCCAGAGCGTGTGGACACCCCAGTCTATACATCCAGGCATTCGCCGTGTCCGCTCCCCGTGAATAGACGCTGTGCAGCCCTGCGAGCCAGCTCAAGGCTGCAAGGACAAGGAACTCTGAGACCCTGAGTACTCAGAGTGCGGTCTAGGGGCAAGGAGGATGGGCCCCTGCCCACAGACCTGCGCCTGTGGGGACGGGCACAGCTAGAAGAGGGTCAAGAGAGGGTCCTCCAGCCTGGGCAGGTGACTCAGTTGGTTGGAGCATCATCCAGTACATCAAAAGGTTGTGGGTTCGATCCCCAGTCAGACACACACCTGGCTTTCAGGTTGATCCCTAGTTCAGGTGTGTTCAGGAGACAACTGATCTGTGTTTCTCTCTCTCTCTCTCTCTCTCTCTCAAAAAATAAAATAAAAACATATCCTCAGGTAAGGATTTAAAAAAGGGAGAGAGAGGGTCCTCCAATGAATCATTACTCAAAGTGGTGTCCCAGGACCAGCAGCACCAGCAGGCCCCGGGAGCTTCTTAAAGATGCAAGGTATCGGGCCCCACTCCAAACAGACTGAATCACCAATTCTGGGCTGTGTGCACCAGTAAGCTGAGTTTGCACACGCCCTCCGGTGAGTCTGGCGCCTGCTAAGATGCTCCAGGACAGCCCTCGGTACACGCTGTGGCCCAGGGAGCAGCGCCAGCCTCGCCTGGGAGCGTGTTGGGGTGTACACTCGGGCCCACCGCGCCCTGCGGGAAGAGCTGGTTTGCTTCCACATCCTCGCCAGGTGACGGGCACGCGGGAGTCGGAAACACAGCCCCCACGCAGGGCCTCGTCCTCCTCCCCCACTCCACTGCCATATATTAGTAAGGGCTGTTTCCGTCCCCAGAGACGGAAACCCGCCTCCTGTTGGTTTAAGGGAGCAAGGGGAATGTATTAGCTTGTGTAACTGAAAATGTTAAGAGTAGATCCGGCACCACACCGTCTGGTGGCGAATTCTAGTCGAGGGGCCGACCCGCCCACCGCCTGCTGCCTAAGTTTCATGGAGACACAGCCACACCTACTCGCTTAGGTGCTGTCCATGGCTGTGTTCACACTCCGACAGCAGAGCGGAGTAGTTGGGACGGAAACATGAGAGCCCACAAAGCCTGAACTATTTACGGGAAAGGTTTGCTGACCCCGCTCTCCAGCCTGCGCCCAGGACAGGGAGGCCTCCTGCCCAGAGGAACAGGCGGTGGGCCGGGCCAGTGTGGCTCAGCGGGCTGGGCATCATGCGGGCACCAAAAGGCTGCAGGTTCCCATTCCCAGTCAGGGCACAGGCCCGGGTTGTGGGCTCCTTCGTCTCTCTCTCCCTCTCCCTTCCTCTCTCTAAACATCAATAAAAAATCATTTTAAAAGAAGGATATTGGGGGTGAGTGACACCAGCCCGCCATAGCTTCGGGAGGAGGGCTGGTCCCCAGAAAGAGCCCCACTTTACTAGAGGGCTGGCACTTTTGGCCCGCTCCCTGACCTTCAGGACGAAGGAAGGAGGGCTAAAGGTTGATTTAATCACCCGTGGCTGGTGACTTCGTCCACCGTGCCTACATCATGGAGCCTCCGTACAAAAGTTAAGGGTCAAATTACGAAGTGAAGGTGGTGAAGAGTATGTCTGAGTCACTGAGCACACGGAGGTGCCCACACCCCACCACCGACCCTGCCCTGAGCTGGTCCTAAAGCGCATCCTCTGTAATAAACCGGCAAAGGAAAGCTGAGTGTTTCTGTGACTCCTGTGACCCACTCGAACCAATCACCGAGCCTGCGGAGGGCACTGCGGTCCGTCAGAAGTGTGGGTGGCTCAGGACTTACGACTGGCATCTAAATTGTGTGTGTAGGGGGGATCAGGTGGGACTGAGCCTTAAATCTGTGCACTCTGCCACTCACTCTGGCCAGTTAGCGTCGGAATTGAACTGAATTGTGGGACACCCAGCTGAGTGTTCAGAGAGTCGGAGACCTGGGTTTGAAAACGCCTCAGAAGGTGCCGCCAATATTCATTTTAATCTGCATTATTGCAGGGTAATTGATTTGTGCTGGTATCTACATCCCACTGCTAATTCAGAAGTAAGTGAGTAAGCTATAAGATACCATCCCAGTAGCCAGGGAACTTGTAAGCACGGTCTGAAGTCATCGGCATCACTGAAGTTCTTACGAAGTCGCTGGCACGGTGGTGGCGTCAGGTGGCTCCTCTGCTTCTCCGCAGCTGTCACTCAGGTCGAGGACTTGGGGACTCGAGGAGAGAGCTGAGTCTCACAGCTGCGCAGAGACAGAGACGACAGCCAGGGGGCAGGCACCGTCCGCAGCCGCCCAGCCAAGGCCGTCCCTGGAGCCAGTGGCGACCGTGAGACCGTAAGCCACGCCCAAGCAGAAACACAGCAAATAGAAACCCTTTGAATTTCCACGGGATTCTAGAACAATCCTACCTGGGTTTCAAGAAGCAAGGAGACCCAGGGCCCATTTAGTACTTTCAAAGGTCCTTTACGTTTGGAGGCCCCCAGTCTCACATTGTATTAAACATTTTTAAATATGCCTAAATGTATTTTAATAATGACTGTAATTTATATAGAACGTTGTAGGTGTTGAGTTGTGTTCTAGGAGATTCTATGACTTAATGTTACCTTGGCAAGGATTTAATTAACATCTTCTTTCTGTGTGTGGAGACATTTTTTTCAAACCCCAATTATTTCTTCAGGCCCTGGTGAATCTGCAAGGCCCTGACTCAGGGGACAGGCCCTGGTGAATCTGCAAGGCCCTGACTCGGGGGGACAGGCCCTGGTGAATCTGCAAGGCCCTGACTCGGGGGGACAGGCCCTGGTGAATCTGCAAGGCCCTGACTCGGGGGAAGCCTGGCATGTGTCCCAGTGCCGAGTCCACCTTCTGGCCGGATGGAAAGGGACAGTGTGTGACAATGGCTGACTCAGCAGATGCAGGCGTCAGACTCCCAGGTTGTGTCCTCTGTAACTTTGAGGGGAGAAAGCAGGACACCCTAGCTGTTTAATGTCATCAGTATCCTTAGGACAGGGGTCCAGGGTACCACAAACACTGGCTGAAATTGTGTGATCCGTTTGAGAACTTCGCCGAGCACAGCTTCAGCCAAACAGGCCTACACAGAAACTCGTGCAAAAGGAGAAGTAAATGTCAATTAAAGCCAGCAACTGGCATTGTGGAGCTGGATGGGGGCTTTATGAACTAAGGAGAAAATGGCTATCCTTTGGGCGCATAATCCTTTGCAAGGTCCTCCTCAAAGGCCTTGGTAAGATTCACAGCAAAACAAATGACCTCATTAATTAAATGGGTTAATACTCTCCCTGTGCCTTCCTTAATTGCTATGCTGACTTTCGGGAGAGGCATTCTCAAGCCAAATCGAGCGCTCAGAGCCTTCAGCAATCAGCGCCACGATGAGCGCTGTGTGCTCCGAGAGCGATTGCGAAGATGACTGCGCGCACGCGCTCCCCTCCCCCGCCGGCCTCCCCTCCCCCGCCGGCCTCCCCTCCCCCGCCGGCCTCCCCTCCTGAGCGGCCGGGCCTCGTTGCTCCGTCTTACAAACCAACTAGAAATCCAAGAAGTCCGTTATGACCTTCTCTCTGCAAACATTTTCTTTTCATTTCAAAACATTCTCTATCTCCATTTTATTCGTTGGATAGATCACGATGTGAATACTCCTGGTCCCGTTCCAAGTACAGAGAGAACACAGTAAACGTAACAGAACAAATCGAGGCTCCAGGGGCACGTGCCCTTTGGTGAGTGTCTTCTGCGACCCTGTCTGAGTACTGAGTGTGTGTTTGGATGGGGAACTGTCCCTTTTCTGTCGTATGATCCCCAGCACCACCCCTGCTGGACGTGAGGACAGGAACGCTTTCTCGTTCCAGTTTGTCCCTCCAGTGCCGAGGACAGTACCCGGCACATATGCGTTGCATAAGTAAGCAATTTGGCTGTCACAGACTCCCCACCCCCCACCCCAACAAAATACACTGTTTTAAAACAGATAATGATTCATTTTTTCCATTATTTAGTCCGGAAGTAGAAAGCCCAAGGCAGTTGTAGTCTCCACGGTATCATCGATGTCCGAGCTCCTTTGTTTCTGTTCCACTCTCTTCACTGCCTGGTTCATCCTCAGGACTTCCTCTTGCTCAGATGGCCGCCGCAGCGATAACCGTCCCTCCCACAGCCCATCGTGAACAGGGAGGTGGAAGGGCAAACCAGCAAGCGTGCCCATGCTTTTAGGAAGATCTTCTGGAAGTCCTACACATGCCTTCTCCATGTTTCATGATCCTAAACTATGTCTCATGATCACACCTTTCGTTTAGAGTGGAATCATTTTAAAATACAGTGGGTCCTCACTTAATGTTGTTGATAGGTTCTGCAGCTTTAAGCCAAATGACATATAACAAACCAATTTTACCACTGGCTAATGGACACAAGAATTCAGTTCCCATGGCATCTCATCAGCGTTACAACCAAAAGGTGTTGATGAAGCAGTGATACTCGAGGGCCTGAGAGAGATGCACAAACGTTTGGATAAATCTCCTTCTGAGAAGTGGAGCCTAACTTCTCACCCCTTGAGTATGCAGTGCACTTAGGGATCTGTTTCTGATACACAGAACGTGGCAGAAAGGACGGCGTGTGATTTCTGAGACTAGGTCGTAAAGGGGGCTCTGGCTTCTCCCCGGGATCCCCGTTTCTGGGGGAAGCAAGCAGCCTGGTTGTGAAGGCGCAGCAGCCCCGAGGAGAGGTCCATGCGTGCAGGAGCTGAGGTCTCCGGCCAACGGCCAGCACGGATTCCCCAGATCCTTGGGAGCTACAGGCGAACGTGCTGCACTCCCAGCCTCCGGGTCAGGCAAGCCTTAGATCACGTGCTGACTGTTTGACTGCAGTGTCATGAGTGGCCCTGAGTCAGAAACATCCAGCTAAACTGTTTGCAAATTACTGACTCACCGGAACATTTTATTGTGTTAATCTGCTAAGTTTTTACACCGAAATAGATAACTGATACAGAGGGAGACTATTATAGAATACAGATTTCGGGCAGCGCTACAGCAGAGACTGCCGGTGTTCCACCAGAATCCACGGAGTCCTTTGAACACGCGTAGACTACCTTTCCCGTCCCCTCTTGCACTTAGCTGCACCATGTGACTAAGTGCTGTCCAATGCAATGCGAAAGTACGTGATAGTTACTTAGAAAGGCAATCACTGTCCTGAGGGAGTGCGTTAGTAGACTATTTGGGTGGTGGTGGTGCTTGCAGGCTCGATGAAGCCTACCCCTGCCGCTACATTGCAAGACTCGGGGCTCTGGGAGATGGTGGGCACGTTTGTTTCCGCTGCAAGTTAAGGAAATGCCCTTTTGAGTGGCTCAGACAATGAGGACATGGAGTGTCTCACACAAGACGTCCAGCAGTCAGTAAGTCGCTCCAGGCCAGTCTGCTCTGCCTCCCGCCCCACTTGCCTGTAACTTTCTGGGCACCACCAACACCGACTATCACGTCTTCCTTGGCCAAGCTCCTTCTGTGGTCACTGACCTGCCCTCACGCCCACGGCACTTTCAAGAGTTTCCAAGGTCTGAGATCTTTCTACAGCTAAGATCCTGGTCCAGAGCTTTGCTTTAGTGAAAGAGACTAACAATGTTCCCTTTGAAAACGTAATGCCACGATGCCCCGAAGAGCGAATGCTGTGTTCATCCCAGACCGGCAAGGGCCAGGAGTCCCTGTGGGTCTCTCCTGAGGTGGCCTCTTCCATGCGCTGAGTTCAGCGCTTGGTTAGAACCCATCCTGGCTGATTATCTTGGCCCCTGCCTACCGAATCCAGGTTGGACTGGTGAAGGCATGGGTAAGAGCCAAGGGTACATCACATACATGATAGAATTAAGAAAAAAAGTCTTGAGAGGAAAAAGCTTCTCCACCACCCACCACTATGTGCATCGCCCTACACCCCACACTCAACGGTGGGAAGTATTCCCTGGGCTGAGAGGAAGGAAAAGCTTCAGGAGGTGTATCCATCTGCTCAGCTTGCCATGACAAAACACCACAACTGGGGGCTTAGACAACAGGCATTTATTTTTCTCATAGTTCTGGAGGCTGGATGTCCAAAATCAAGGTGTTGGCAGGGATGGTTTCTTCTGGAAACTTCTCTCCTTGGCTTGCTGATGGCTGCCTTCTCTCAGTGTTCTCCCACATTGTCCTCTATGTACGTGTGCTGATGGTGCCTCTTCCTCTTCTTGTAAGGACCTCAGTCCTGTTGGATTGGGACACACCCTTATGACCTCATTCAACCTTTGTACCTCCTGAAAGTCTCCATCTCCAAATGCAGTCTCACTGGAGGTTAGGGTTTCCACACGTGAAGTTGGGGTGGGGTGAACACACTCCAGTCCATAACAGGGTAAGGGAAGAAAGCATTGACATCAGTGATTTCTGGAAACAGGAACCCTGCACCCCAGTGCTGGACTGAGGCTCCATGCGGATGAAGAATTCAGCTGTATTTGGGAGGGAAACACAGCAAAGGAGACTGAGGTCCTTCCATCAGGTGCAGCTCCAGAGAAGGGGCAGGGGGTGAGCAGATGCTAATGATGGTGGCTGTTTGTGTATCTAGAGAAATGTCGCTCAGATGGCCGCTGGGCGATTCTTTGTGCCCCGTGGCGGTGTGGAAGCAACAGGACTTCTGAGGACCCAAGGGTGGAGCAGAAGCAGGGAGGAGGCCCTGGAACTCGACAAGGTCATGAAGGTGAAACCAGCTAAGACAGCACTGACCTGCTCGGGAGCAGCAGAGATGGGTGACTTCAATGTCAGATGCCCTTTGTCCAGGTCCAGGCATCCCCAAACTCAGAGCAACCCCAGAAAAAAGGAGAGAGAAAAACTACACTGACTGAAATTCAGTTTCTGTCACCCAAACACAGTAATGGCTCAAAATAGAAATCAAATCATTATTTAAAAAAAAAACCAAAAAACATAAAACGATGGTGATAGTTCTGGCTTCCTTGAGTGGACTGAGATCCCAGGTTAGGCGGGCGGGTTAGGTGCGGTCACAGGCAGTCCCTGACACCTGCCAGGGAAGGTGGACATTAGTCCCTGGGCAATGGAAAATCACAGAGGGCCACTGTCCATCACTTAAGAACAAATACTTTCTTGAGAGAATAAAAAGATTCACTACAAACTGAAAGAAAATATTTGCAAGCCACATATCCAGCAAGACTTGTATCCAGAATATATAAAGAAATCTCAAAACTCAATAATGAGAGGCCAAACTATCCAATTTAGAAATGGACAAAAGACACCAGCAGACCCTTCACCAAAGGGGACACATGGATGGAAATAACCACACGAAAGATATTCGGCATCATTAGCCGTGAGGGAATGTAAAATAAAAACACGATGAGATACCACGAGGCACCTATTTGATTGGCTCAAACTGAAAAGGAAGCTGAGAATAGCAAGTGCTGATGAGGATTCAAAGCAGTGGGAGCCCTGGACAGTTTGCTCAGTGGTTAGAGCGTCGGCCCGCGGACCAGAGAGTCCCGGGTTCAGTTCCCACTAAGGGCACGTACCTCGGTTGCAGTTCGTCTCTGGCCCCAGTTGGGTTCGCGCAGGTGGCAACCAGTTGATATGTGTCTCTCACATCGATGTTTCTCTCTCTCTCTCCCTCCCGCTCTGTCTGAAGATAAATGCAAAAATGTCCTCGGGTGAGGATTAAAAAAAAGACAAAGCAGTGGGCAATCTCATCCAATGCGGTGGGAACGCGCGTGGTACAGCTGCCCTGGGAGCTGGTTAGCATTTACAGTCAATGCTGGTTAGCATTTATGCATTTACCACAGACTCCAGAAGTCCCACTCCTAGAGAAAAGAAAAGTATGTTAACATCCAAAGCCGCACATTTCTAGCAGCTCTACACAATTGTTGAACACTGGAAACAACTCCAATGCCCTTCAACACGTACGAATCAACAAACTGGTACATCTTCCCAGGGGAATACTACTCAGCAATGAAAAGGACAAAATTATCGATGCATGTAACAAGTCTGAGGAATCTGGAAATCATTATGCTGAGTGAATGATGCCGGTATCTAACGTTTACACGCTGGATGGTTCCATGTATATGACAGTCGTGGAAGGGATTGCGGGCGGGAGAGAGAAATCTGCAAGGTGACCGTGTGAGGGAACGCCTGTGCTGAAGGGATTGCTCTTTACCCTGACGGTGGTGGTGGTGAAACAAACCTGTGCTTGTGTGAAAAGTCACAGGCCCGTACGTCAAAAGGAAAAGAGCCCATTTTATCATATAATCCTTTGTTAACGCAGATGTCCGTGGAAAGGCGTTACCCTTCCAGGTCAGCCCAGCTTTTGTTCAATAAAAGTGTTATGAATCAGAAAGAGAAAAAATGAAGTGGTTCCCTGCCTGGAAACCCTTTGCTCCTCCAACGTGGAGCAGTGACGTGTGAAACACACGCACTGTGCTGGTGGGGCTTCAGGAGTGACCAGCAGCAGATTCAAGGCCTGAGATGGGCCTGGACAAAGGGGCACACGGACTGGCCAGCTCAAGAGCCCTCTCCCCAACTGTCCTAGAGGGAGGTGCTTAAACACATTAGATATGATATCTTTGCAATCCTTTCCAGTTCTGAAATTCTGTAATGCTAGTATTATTAGATGGGTTTCCTTATATTTACACATGAATGCTTGGGAATTCATAAAAGGAGAAATTAAAAAGTTTATGCTTCCTATAGTCTGTTTCCCCCTGTCTCCTGACATCATCACCAACTTTGCCTTTTGAACCAGCGTCACCCCACCACCATCTCTACCACCACCACCACCACCACCACCACCACCTCCATCACCATCCCACCACTATCTCTACCACCACCACCACCACCACCACCACCACCTCCATCACCATCCCACCACTATCTCTACCACCACCACCACCACCACCACCACCACCTCCATCACCATCCCACCACTATCTCTACCACCACCACCACCACCACTAACACCACCTCCATCACCATCCCACCACTATCTCTACCACCACCACCACCACCACTAACACCACCTCCATCACCATCCCACCACTATCTCCATCATCACCACCTGCACGACCTCCACCATCTCCACCACCTGCACGACCTCCATCATCTCCACCACCTGCACGACCTCCATCATCTCCACCACCTGCACGACCTCCATCATCTCCACCACCTGCATGACCTCCATCATCACCACCACCTGCATGACCTCCATCATCCCCACCACCTGCATGACCTCCATCATCCCCACCACCTGCATGACCTCCATCATCACCACCACCTGCACGACCTCCATCATCTCCACCACCTGCACGACCTCCATCATCTCCACCACCTGCATGACCTCCATCATCCCCACCACCTGCATGACCTCCATCATCTCCACCACCTGCACGACCTCCATCATCTCCACCACCTGCATGACCTCCACCATCCCCACCACCTGCATGACCTCCATCATCCCCACCACCTGCACGACCTCCATCATCCCCACCACCTGCATGACCTCCATCATCTCCACCACCTGCACGACCTCCATCATCTCCACCACCTGCACAACCTCCATCATCACCATCTCCACCACTACCTCCATCATCACCACCTGCACGACCTCCATCATCTCCACCACCTGCACGACCTCCATCATCTCCACCACCTGCACGACCTCCATCATCCCCACCACCTGCATGACCTCCATCATCTCCACCACCTGCACGACCTCCATCATCTCCACCACCTGCACAACCTCCATCATCACCATCTCCACCACTACCTCCATCATCACCACCTGCACGACCTCCATCATCTCCACCACCTGCACGACCTCCATCATCTCCACCACCTGCACGACCTCCATCATCCCCACCACCTGCATGACCTCCATCATCTCCACCACCTGCACGACCTCCATCATCTCCACCACCTGCACGACCTCCATCATCTCCACCACCTGCACGACCTCCATCATCCCCACCACCTGCACGACCTCCATCATCTCCACCACCTGCATGACCTCCATCATCTCCACCACCTGCATGACCTCCATCCCCACCACCTGCATGACCTCCATCATCTCCACCACCTGCACGACCTCCATCATCTCCACCACCTGCACGACCTCCATCATCTCTACCACCTGCACGACCTCCATCATCTCCACCACCTGCACGACCTCCACCCCCATCACCATCTCCACCACTACCTCCATCATCTCCACCACCTGCACGACCTCCATCATCTCCACCACCTTCGCCACGACCTCCATCATCTCCACCACCTGCACGACCTCCATCATCTCCACCACCTGCACGACCTCCATCATCTCCACCACCTGCACGACCTCCACCATCTCCACCACCTCCACCACTACCTCCATCATCTCCACCACCTGTACGACCTCCATCATCTCCACCTCCACCTACGTCAACTTTACCTCCACCACCTTCACCATCTTTACCTCTACCACCAAAACCTCCATGTCCTCCATCATATATTTTCCTGGCTCCTATATTCCCTTCAAGGCTCATCTTTGCCATGACTTTCTTCAGGAAACTTCTCCCTTCCATCCCAGTCCCCACTCTAGGTCAATCTGTTTGAAAATGATCCTTGGTGTTCTCAAAGTATAGCACAGACATATCTGTATTGAAGAGTGTTTCCTCCTGATGGAGATTGTTAGTTTAGTTGCCTTTCGTTTGCCACAGATAGGTCATCCCTTTCTCCAGTGCCTAGCCTAAAACAGTGCCTGGCACATAACAGATCCGCAGTCAGTATTTGATGAAGTGATGAATACATGCGTCTTTTAAGTTATTCAAAAGATGATTAATTCTTTGAAATTTTGTAACTGTGGTGACTATTTTTATGAAATTTTATTTATCAGCAAACATGGTAAAGCTGACGTTTCCAAATTAAAGTCCAGTGTTAATTACCAGGCCAGAGCCCAGGTGCTGGGCTAGAAGCACCAAGGAATAATTGAAGTCAACTTCAGATAGCGACACTTCCTAAAACGCACCACCAGGTGGCAGCCGCATCCAAGGAGCAGGCCACCTCTGCCCTGTGACCACACCCCAACCTCAGGCAGTGTGGGGGTCCTGGACTGAAGACCATAGGCCCACCCAGCCCCTGTCCAGCTCCTTTGAGGGACTCAGACCACATGAAAAGGAGGACAGGTCCTGGAAGGTATTGCTCACCCTGGGAATATCAAAAAGATGTTCCTTTCTCCCCACTGCACTCTCACTTGTGCTTGAGAAGGGAGGGTGGTCTCCTAGTCCTTTCATCCTTCATGTCCCCAGCTCCCCCACCCCCGCCCCCACATTATAAAATTCCCATCGCCTATGTAGCGTTCCCCATTCCTCACGCAGGACCCGGCCCTGCTGTCATCTCCACACCGTCTGCTCCAACAATATGTACGGAGACAGAAAGGTGCAGTACCTCCCTGAACGCCCCCCGAGAAAATGAGGGCATCGTGAGAACTGTCACATATGTGAGGCCGAAGCACATGCAGACAAGGAGGAAGATGTACAGACGGAGACAAGAGAAAAGCTCATCAGAGGAGACAGGAAGAAAGGGAAAGCAAAGACGGGGTGGCTGGAGGAAGCGGCCTTGAGAACGTAGCTCCGGCCCCGTGTGGCTTCGGGAGCAGACGCTTGACCCAGCCAGAGAGCGTGGTTAGGGAGAAACCTTACTTAACTGAGTTTCTCGAGGTGGCCACTCAAGGAGACACGCAGGGCCAGACAGTCCCGTCTCCTTGGCCATGGCACCCCTCCTAGGCAAAGAGGCAAAGGTCAACATGGGCGAAGAGCGGGTGGGCTGTCCGATTTGAGGAATCACTTTGCCAGACTCTTCGGGGCCCTGACAACAAAAGGCCAAAGAGTCCTCCTCTTTCCCACACCCGCTGGACCCACAAGGGCCGCATCCGCCCCTCCCAGCTGCCTCCCTTACTCTTCTGTCTCTGTATCTACTCCTGCCCTTGGTCACGGTCTGGCACAGAAGTGTCACTGGGTGGGAGAAAGGACTCGCTCTGAACATATCCTCCAGGAGTGGCGGTGTTGGGAGTTCTATGATGTTTTGGTTTTGGTTTGGTTGTTGTTGTTTGTTGTTGTTGTTTTCAGGTAATGAGCTTCCAAGGATGTTTTTTAGGCTGTGACAAAAAGACATTGGTGCACAGGGCATGAAAGACAGGAGGTGGGCATAGACGCCTCTTCATTAGATGTGCAGTCCCACAGCCAATAGGGAGACCTCTGCTGGCTCCCCGGCTGGTACCCAGCCCCAGACTCCCTCCGCAAGGCTAGAACCCGCTGCCCCTCTGGACTGGCCTTGGTGGGAGATCCCAGGGCCCTGTGGAAACTCCTCTCAGGGAAAGCTCTTCTGAAGGGGACTCAGACATCTACAGTTCATCTGAGAGTTCCTGTCTGTGAATCCCCGTGACTTGATGGGACAGGCAGAGAGGGAGGGCGGTCGTGGTCACTGCATTTGAGTCTTCAGTCTCAGTAACCTGTCCCTCGGTCACAACTGAGAAGCATATACAAAACGTGGCCCTGCCTGTGTCATGGGGCTACCACGAGGACCAAATGGCATGCAGGCCTCTATTAATGGTGCAAAGGCCTCCATTAATCGTAAGGTACCTGGTGAATGTTCTCGTGGCCATTCATTCCATATCGACTGGGCACCTCTTCTGGGCCAAGGCACTGGCCTAGAATCCCAGGCGGCAGTGGGAATCAAGACAAGACAAAGCCCTTGCTGAGGAGAGGAAGTGTGAAGTGATCCACGAGGAAGCAGTCAGCAAGTCTAGACTGCGGGAGTCCTCTGAGGCAGGCCATCTGGCATCGTCAATAACTAAACAGTGTGAACACAGGAGGGCGTGGCTACTACGGATGAAATGAGACTTAGGAGAGCGGCTGCTAGGAGGAAGGGCCGGTACTTGTAAGGATCCTGCTTTGTGGAAACTGGACCGTAAGATGATATTTTTAAGTCAGGGACCTGTGGATGTGGAACCCATACGTAATCATGATTATGATGGCATTGCAGTTGCTTTTTTTAAAAAAGAGGAACAGAAGAAGAGAAGAAGGAAGGGAGTCCTTATCTGTTAGAGATACACATCTCCTCTTGCAAGGATGAGCTAAACACGAGATGTCTGGGTTTGCTTTTGTGAACCCCGAGGTAAAAAAGACAACTGCTAAGAAGGGCTCCTGGTGGCTAACTGGGTTCAAATTTTTAAAAACAGAGCCTAGCAGCCATTTTTGCACAGGGACCTCTCACACAAACTATACTTCACAGAGAAGCCTGCACTGACTGCCTGCCTGCCTACCTGTGTTTCTGCCCTCTGAGTCAGCCCTTATAAAGGTTTCCTGGAATCCTATTTCAACCAATAAGACTCAGGCTTTCCCCATCCAATCAGAGCTGCACAGTTCTGGCCAATCAGGGTGACTATTCTAACCCATCAGGACAGTGCATTTTGAGCAATCAAACTGCAAGGATTCGGAGCCCTCATTTGCATGAGGACAGACCGGTCAGGGACCGGGGCAGAGACTTCTGTCCATAGCAGCCAGCTCCCCTCTGGCTAGGAGAGCCATTGTCCCTTTTCACCAAAGAAGAAAGACTGTGTTTCCCTTGCTGAGCTGAAACAAGCCAGAGTAGAGGGAAGCTGTCTAGCCCGAGAGGGGCCTGACCCCAGGGCTGTCTGGGCCCAGAGCTGTTCTCCAGCTGTGCTGTTTTCACAGCTGTGCTGTATCACTGCTGAGCTGTTTGCACCAAGTAATTTCCTTCTTCACCGCACCCGAATTGGGGATTCCTGTTGGGGTTAAATTGGCACCAACAACCATTGATTGACACTTTAAAATGCTAAAAAATAAAAATGTAGGAGGGAGGCAAATGAAAAAGAATCGGCACTGATCATTGTTGAAGCTGGATTGGGGTTACATGAAGTTTCACTAAATAATTTTTCGGCGAACAGACGATCATCGGGAAGTGTAATAAGCAGGAGAGCAACTGGGAATGCGGGGGCAGGAGAGAGCCAGGGTGCACAGGCACAGAAGCCCCAGTTTCTGTGAGGGTAACCAGTTCATCTGGGCTTGCTTGGAACTGGTCTGGGCTTAACACTAACAGTCCTGTATTATGTCCCAGGAAACCCGTCAGTCCTGGGCTAGCCTGGATGGTTGGGCACCCAGTCATGCCATCGGGGCATGAAACATTGGGCTAGCAGGTAAGGGGGCAGAGCTGAGCTGGAGCAGCTGTGGCACTCTGGATAAGAGGCCAGGAGCCTCCCCCGGGCAGTCCTCATGCTTGCTTCCTGGCTTCAGTACCACACCTGCAGCCCTTCCTCCCGGGACATTTAGATTCCACGGCCCAGGGACCGAGCTGGCGTCTCATGCCCCCTGCTCTGTCCCACTGGGGAGGGGCCTGAAGACACCGCAGCTTGTACCCTAGACACTTTCTCCTGGACCCTAAACCCTCTTAATGTGTATATATATTCATATGTACATATATATTCATATATATTCATATGTACATATATATTCATATATATTCATATGTACATATGTATTCATATATATTCATATGTACATATGTATTCATATATATTCATATGTACATATGTATTCCTATATATTCATATGTACATATGTATTCATATATATTCATATGTACATATGTATTCCTATATATTCATATGTACATATATATTCCTATATATTCCTATATATTCCTATATATATATATACACACACACACACACACACACACACACACACACACACACATAGTTACCCCTTGGTACCCTCAGGGGATTGGTTCTAGGACCCCCTCAGATACCAAAATTCTCAGATGCTCAGGTCCCTTATATAAAATGGTGTAGTGTTTGCATATACCCAATGCACATTCTCCTGTGTACTTTAAACCATCTCTAGATTACTTATAATACCTAATACAGTGTCAATGTTAAGGAAGTATCTGGCGTACTATATTGTTTAGGGAATAATGACGAGGAACATTCCGTGCGTGTTAGCACAGATGCATCCATCTGCAGCCAATGGAGGCCTCACTACATGGTGCATGGCAGCTACAATGGGCCTTTTTAAAAAACACTTTTGATCTGTGGTTGGCTGAATCCGCTAATGCAGAAACTGGATATGAAGGGCCAACTGTATATATATATATAATATATATATTATAATATATACAGTATATACACTCCTTAAGCACTTGCTCTGTGCATTTTATTATTCAATCCTCATAAAAACCCTTCATTTTATTAAGTGGATGTGATCATTGTTAGCAATTAAGAAATTAAGGCTCAAAGAAGTTCATTTGTTTAAAGCCAAGTATGAGGATAGCAATGTCCCTTGAATGCCTACCTCATGGGGTTTCTGGGGAACGAATGAGGTATTATGCATATGAAGTAGACTCCTGCCCACCCTGGAGGAAGTGCTACATCAGGGTTTGCCTTACTGATGGCTATTTCCACCCCACACTGCCACGCCCTGCAGAGTGGGGAAAGCACAGAAGTCTACACTAAGGAAAAAAATAAATGATTTGATTATTTGCATTGCAAAATGATTCACCCAGGCTTCCTTTGCAAGCCAGCCCATTTGGTTTAACACACTGAGCGAGCATAAAGGTGGAGGCAGCTACCTCGAGCAACGTCTTCCAAAGCTTCCGGCCACAGTCTCTGGACTCGAGTCCCCTGAGCAGAGGATGCTCAGCTTTCACAGAGGAGGACAGAGAGAAAGCCACTCAGCTTGACCCCTTGCGGCAGCTCAGTGGACGGGCTGGCCCTGCGAGCTGTCTGCTTCTCTGGCTGTTTATCACACGTCAACCTCTGCAGAGCCTGCCCAGTCTGGAAATCTCCTGTTTGTTTCATAGATAAGGAAATCCAGATGTCAGAGACAGAAGGCGCTCCCTCCCTCCTTAGCCTCTGGGAGCTTGCGTCCCTCCTGGGAGCGCCTCCCCTGCAGACCCAGGGGAAGCCACCAGTGCACTGTGACCAGCAGGACCTCCCTCACCTCATGGCTAACAAACAGTGAGAAGCCACAGCTTCTCCCTTCTCCAGTTATTGTTGAGAAGGGCAGGGTCAGCCTGGCATCCGGGGTCTTGGACAGTTTGATGGCTTCAGGGACCCATCAGCATCTTGAGAATGGGTGACTCAGCACTTCACACTCAGTTTCCACAAACACAGTTTGGTAACCATTCTAGAGATGGAAGTGCCTTCCCCACCAGGGCAGTGATTTCCAGCATTCTCTTATCGCCGTGATATGAAAAGCCACAGAGGCAAAGCCAGGACAGACAGGAGAAGCCAGGGTGAGCATGCGGCTTTGCCCCCAGTCCAGAGCTGCCCGGGCCTGGGTGGGGCCCTGTATGCTCAGCTCGCCTTCTGTGGGGACTCTGGTATCTTGTCACATGTGGTGCCCATCTATCGGCACTGGGAAGTCCCCAGAGGTTGCCACCTTGGAACTGAGGACGTTAAGTACATCTACGTGTGTCCTCTCCGACATCCAGAACAAACAGAGCTCCCAATCTCCTTGCCGAGCCATCCCTGGGCAGAGCTAGCAGCCTCTGCCAGCCCATCGCCAGCATCACCATCACGCATTCCACTGACCCCAAAGCTCCGGGTCCCCTGACTCCTGAGCCTGGGTCAGGAAAAGCAGCCCTGCCCGGGCGTCACCCTAACACACACTCCCCCAAAACTTGAAGACAACTGCAGAGAAGCTTCATTAATTTTTCACAAGATTCACCTAATAGTGACTGAGCAGAGCTGAGATAAAGCCACATTACTGGTGCCTGTGCCAGCAGCCCGCAAAGGGTTAACCCATTAGCCCATATCCTGGTGAGCTCATCCCTCCGGAGCCTGCTCAGTGGCTGG
This sequence comes from Tadarida brasiliensis, assembly GCA_030848825.1. Classification (NCBI taxonomy): domain Eukaryota; kingdom Metazoa; phylum Chordata; class Mammalia; order Chiroptera; family Molossidae; genus Tadarida; species Tadarida brasiliensis. The sequence continues at coordinate 16,832,184 of CM061273.1, forward strand.
GATTCGCTGCACACCAGCTCCTGGACGGGGCCAGGGAGGCTTTCTCTGGCTGGGATGAAGAACTTGAACAGAAACTCATTGCTGGCTTCCTCCTCGTGCACGCTGTGTGTGACTCCCAGGCCCCCGTCCTCCCCCAGGACAGCAGGACAGTAAGTAAGGCGGGGGTTCATCCCCTCCGCCCTTCCCTCCACTCCCCTGGAGGAACAGGCTGGTTTCCACTTTGCTTTAGGATGTGTTGAGTCTTTGAGCTGGAGTTGGAAAGCAGAGTGAATGACAGGCAGAGGAGAGGGGGCTGCGCCTGGGGAGGGGTGCAGGAGCTGCCAGCAGGCAGGAGAGGGCTGCCCAGTGAGAATCCTGGCAGAGTGGTGGCAGGGAGGAGGGGCTGCCCTGCTAGGCACCTGGGAGAGGGGAGCTGTGGGTATAGCATCCAGCCTTCCCCCTTGGCAGTCACGGGGAGCAGAGCTGGCCAGGGAACACACTCCCACACCCAGTCAGAGGCTGGAGCAAAAAAGGCAGACATTGAAGTGCTAGACCACCCTCAGACCCGAGTGCATAGGTGGGACCCAGACCCAGACCGTCCTCCTGGCATCCCCTATCAGACCTCGGCCTCTGCCCATCCCTCCCTCCTGCCCCAGGTGTGGCAGGCGCAGGGAGGTCAGGAAAACAAGCGCAGCGTGCTGGCTGGGCACTCCTCCTCGCAGAGAGGGGAAACTAACAGACACACAGAAACGGGCAGGGTGAGCGGCCTCGGGACCAGATCTCCGGGTAAAGGCCGACTTGTCACTAGGCAGGGCCTGGGTGCCGGCTCCACAGAGATGCAGGTGAGTGGCACTGTCTCGGCTGAGCGTGACCTTTGGAGAACTTCCCTTCCAAGAAGGTCTGTGAGCAGGTGACAGATGGCAGCTGTGCCCTGGTGACAGAGGCGGTGTATGGAGAAGTGCTCTGGCCCCCGTTTTATCAGCTCAGGCACCGCGCCCCACTCACCTTTATCAGAGTGGCGGTCACCAGCTGAATGTCCCGTTGAGGGGAGGGCACTGGCAGCTCAGTGGGGTGCTGTGGGGACTCCATTGGGGCGAGAGCAAAACCCTCCACATCTCAGGAATTAAAAAAAAATCTACCTTGGGTCTTTCTCAGAAATAATAAATCGTGTAACTTCCACCCCTTGCACTTTGTGGCCGCCCTGCCCTCCTCCCGGCAGCTGACCCTGCTGGCTGGGGCCCAGCCTCCGCTGGGAAGCCGTGTGTGCCCTCCTCTCCGCTCGGGTCCTCGCATTTCCCAGAATAGTCCGGCTCCTATCGCAGGAGAAGCTTGGGAAGGGGCAGATAAGGCCAGGCCCCAGCACAGCAGGACTCCTGTAACATCGGGGCTGCCGGACATATCACAAAGATGCCAGTCAAATTCGAATTTCCCACAAGCAGCAAATACATGTTTACTCTAAGTATGTCCCGTGCGATATTTGGAACATTCTTATAGGAGAAAAGCATTCATTGTTTATCTGAAATGCAAATTTAACTGGGCACCTTGTCATTTTATTGGCTAAATCTGGCAACCTGTTCGTATCGACGGTGTTTCGTCAGAGTCAAGGGAGGACGGGCGGGGAGGGCTGGGGAATGAGTGCTGAGCTGAAGATGTGCAGACACCGGGTGGCTGGACCCTGGGAAGGAGGGAATGAGTGAAAAGAGAGGGGAAAGGCGGAGCTCCACCCTTGACAACGCGAGGTGGACACGGTATGTAAAAGCCCAGGATTGGAGGTCCGCAGCTCTGAACCTCAGTTTCCTTATCTGTGAAATGGGGATGCTAGTGAGAGTCCCGCCCTCTTAGAGCTATGAGGATGAAAAGGGACGCTCCGTGGGAAGAAGGCTGCGTGTATCAGGCATTCCGTGGTCCCTGGGAAGATATGGTGGTGACTTTGAGTGACTTTGAGGCCTCTCTGTCATAGGCCTTTTGCTGCTCCGCTGGCATCGGCTCCGGCCCCCAGCTTCAGCCCTCGTGTCCTCAGCAGCTCTAGGCTAACCCCCCCCAAGGTAGCCTCACAGTGCTCCCTCCACTCACTGCCCCCCGGTCTGAAAAGAAAGTCAAAACCATCCCAAAGGGGAGGGGGATGAACTGGAACAGACAGGCTCCGAAACTCCCCTTCATTTCCCGGCTCGCTGCTCACCTGCTGAGTAACTTTGGGCAAGTCAGTTAACCTCTCTGATCCTCAGTGTCCTCGCCTGCAAAATGGGTTATCACTCGTCCCTTCCTCAGCGCCTGGAGCTAGGACGAGGCCACGCGGAACAAGCACGCGGCATGGTTCCAGCACGGAGCGAGAGTCTGATAAACAGTGGTTACTGTTATCGTGTGGAAGTGTCTCCGCGTCCACACACTGTTTCTTCTGCTCTGGAGAAGCTGCTGGGGTGACCTGGAGAGCGGCAGCCAGAGGGCAGTCCTGGCGAGGGGTCAGTCACTAGAGGCCAAGGAGGGGCGGGGGAGGCGCCGGTCAGCGGGTCCCTCCTGGCTCCTTCCAGCTGCCTCTCAGGTTCCCTTGTTATTCCCACTCTACGCCCTTAGTCTGAGAAAAGGCGTTGCTGACAAGTGGGTGAGAAGAACTAGGAATGGTGACTTTTGACAGTTGCCATGATAGTCCCTCCTGCCATAGCTCCCCTGTTTATTGACTCACTGAACAAGTGGTTGCTGAGTCCGAGCCCCAGAAAAGCACTGAGTTACCTGCTGGAGAGCATAGGAAATCGAGGAAGGCCCAGCCCAGCCCCTCGAGGAATCGGGGCAGGAATGGAGAGCTTCTGGTTCTGTAAGTACGACAGTGTATGGTCACCTCCGGGGCAGTAATTCACTTAACTTCACTCCCAACCACTGTTCCCGTCAAGTGGTGCATTTCAGGCACTCAAGAATCTACCAGAGGGAAAACTATTAGGTCCTCCATTTAATATGTTGGACACTCATTGTTGCTCACCAGCTGGCTTACTCCACACACCACCAGGTCCTACTTTGGGGGATGAATGTATGCGCGAGAAAAAGCCAAAACGTCCCTGCCGGTTCTCTCCCTTCTCATTTGAGACACCCCTTCGCCTCATTTCTCAGACACCGGTGAGTGAGAGTGTGTGCACTGGGCGAGGAAGTGTCCATGCCTCCAGCTCCTCTGTGGAGAAGGACATCGTCTTTTTGTTTTTTGAGTTTTTGTTTTTTTTCTTTATTGATTTTAGAAAGAGAGGAAGGGAGAGGGAGAGAGAGATGGAAATATCAATAAGAGAGAACATCAATTGGCCGCCTCCTGCATGCCCCCCACTGGGGATCGGGCCCACAACCTGGGCATGTGCCCTGACCGGGAATTGAACCGGTGACCTCTTGGTGCATGGGTCGACGCTCAGCCACTGAGCCACACCGGCCGGGCAGAAGGACATTGTCTTAGTTGTCTGCGACTCTGTGTCTAGGAGAGGATAGCACACAGGTGTTGCTTGAAATGTTGTTGCAGAGTTAGCGCAGTTGTTAGCTTAGAGCTGATTAGCAACCTGGGGGTCACAGGTCAACACAAGCACTGAGCGAGATAAGTGGGCAGGGTCTCCAAGGAAGTGGAAATTACAAATGTGTGGTCAATGAGTAGACCAGTGCTAACGAGATTAAGAGACAGTCCCAAGGGTTCCTCCCTTTGGATGCATTTCTTTGCCAGCCAAACCTAGTCTTTGCTCTGGCCAGGGACCCCCTGACTCCATAAAAGTCTGTGTTTTCCTTCAGGGGATGTTATCTTTCCTGAGACAAGGTAGGAAAGGTAAAACTCTTGTTATTCTTGCCCTTCCTCACCCGCTCTCCACCTCCCTCCCTCCTCTGTCCCTTTCCATCCCCACCTCCATCTCCATCTCTGTCTCCATCTCATCTCCATCCCATCCCATCCTCATCCCCAAACCTATCCCCTTCTCCATCCCCATCTCCATCTCCTCTGTCTCCATCTCATCTCTATCCCATCCCATCCCCAAACCTATCCCCTTCTCCATCCTCATCTCCATCTCCTCTGTCTCCATCTCATCTCTATCCCTTCCCCATCCTCATCCCCAAACCTATCCCCTTCTCCATCCTCATCTCTATCTCCTCTGTCTCCATCTCATCTCTATCCCTTCCCCATCCTCATCCCCAAACCTATCCCCTTCTCCATCCTCATCTCTATCTCCTCTGTCTCCATCTCATCTCTATCCCTTCCCCATCCTCATCCCCAAACCTATCCTCTTCTCCATCCCCATCTCCATCTCTGCCTCCATCTCATCTCCATCCCATCCCCATCTCTATCCCTATTCTCATACCCACCTCTATCTTCATCTCCATCTTTATCCTCTGTCCCCAATTCCCAATTTCTCCAAAAAGCACCTTCTCTTCCTTTCAGGATCTCCTCTTCCTCGGGAACAGTTACACAGTCTTTCCCTTTAGAGCCAGGTGACTCCTCACCCTAAGTTTCCCTTTACTGTCTCTACCCTATTCTGGGATCACTTCACCCCCACCCCCACCCTTTTCTTTTCTGAGGTAACATGCCCACACCCCTATGTTTAACTTCATAGGAAAGTAACAACTTTTTCCGAGTGGCTGTGTCATTTCACATTCCCACCCACAGTGCACGAGGACTCCGTGCCACCTCTCACTGCTCTTGTGAGATGTTTACATTTTAATTTTTCCAGTGAATGTGTGGCTGTAGCTCATTGTGCTTTTAATTTGCTTTTTTTTTTTCTGTTGAATATCATCTTCAAGCACTTTTTCATGAGTTTCTTGTTCATTTATTTGTCTTCCTTTGAAATGGGTGTGTCCAAATCTTTTGCCTATGTTTTAAATTGGGCTGTTTGTGTTTTATTAATCAAAGGTAGTAGTTCTTATATATTCTAGATACTTCTTTAACAAATACATATTTTGAGAAAATTTTCTCCCAGTCCATAGCTTGCCTATTCATTTTTTTCTTAGTAGCTTTTAATGAGCAGTTTTCCATTTGATGAACTCTGATCTATTGATTTTTTTTTCTTTCTTGCTTATTGCCTTCTCTGTCCTAAGAAATGTTCCCTGCCTCCAGGTCACAAAGAGAGTCTCCTATATTTTATCCTAAAAGCTGTATAGTTTTACGTTTCTGTCCACGTCCACGGTTCATCGTGGATTGGTGTTGCTGGTGGTGTGAGGTGGAGTCGGGTCCCACTTTTTCCCATATGAACATCCCGTTGTTCTGGAACCATTTGTTTGAATGACTTTCTTTCCCCATTGAATCGCTGTCATGCCTTTGTCAAAAGTCAGTTGTCCTTGGTTACTGTTTGGCTTGCTGGGCTGGCTGCTAGAGACAAGCAGACTGGCTTCCTAGGAGTCCGACTGACAGACAGCCGGCCGGCTTCCTGCTCTGGTAACTGTAGAGCAAAAGATGGTTTCCTGGGCTGGTTGCTGTAGATTGTGGTCAGAGTCCTATTTTTTATGTATAAGCTGACCATTGTCTACCTGCTTATTCAGCTTCTCATTTATTGTGAACATTTGCAAACATACATAAAAGTAGAGATAGTAATATAACAAACTTCCATACCTCCATCATCTAGATTTAATCGTTTTTATTTTGTTGTGTTTCATTTAAAGTTTGATGTTTTCAGTGGATAACAGCATCACATTTCATCCCTGTATGTGTTTCAAGGTGCTTCTCAGTATCTAGAAAGATGTTTTCCTATGTGTCCACAATATCATTAGCACACTGAATACAAATTTTAAATCCTTACTGCCCCTTAATACCTGATTCATATTCAGACTTCCCTAAAAATGTCCCAAAGTGTCTTTGTGCAATTGGGCTCTTCTCATCATAATCTAAAGAAAGGAACGTATTGCTCTAGTTACATTTTAATTATTTTTGTTTAAACATGTTATTGATTTTTAACGCACACAGGAAAGCAGTCATGTCAAAAGTAGACAGCTCAGATAGGACACGCCCGAGTCACCAGCGACAGTCAGACAGAGTCAGAACCTGTGCTCCAAAGTCTCCACACACCCCTGCTTCAGACACCACGCACCCACCAAGCGTAACCAGGAGCCTAACCTCCAATAGCAACAATCGTCTTGTGGGTTTTTGAATTTTATTGAAATGAAATCTCACTGTATGCAAAGGGCAGTGTGCCTGGCTTGTCTTGGCCAGCGCCCTGTTTGGAGATGCGTGCGTGTTTTTCTGCGTGGAGGTGGGCATTCTTTCCTTCTTGTGGCTGCCCGGTCCTAGACCAGACCAGCAACCGCAGGTGCCTGTTCCTGACTGTATGCTACAAATAACTCCACCCACTGATTCTGCCCCCTGACCTCCAAACGCGGCCTCCAGCAGAGAAGGACCTGTTCTCCCTCTGGAAATTGCCCCCAAAGGGCTGAGCCAACATCCAAATCTGTGGTCAGCTCAGGAGGCCCAGTGTCTCTGGCCTTCCTCTGTCTCTCACCTGGAGAGCCTTAACTCAATCACATTCGCAAAGACCCTTATTTCAAACCAAGGTCGCACGCTGAGGTTCTGAGTGGACAATTCAACCCACGACAGGGGGTTAGGAACTCTGAAACCTTCCGCCCAAACCCGTAGAAACTTAATCCCAACCTGAAAACAGGGTTCTCCCGGGAGCGGCTCCCAGGTGTTGCTGGGTCCCTCACGGAGCTGCAGCCTCAAGGCCAAACCCTCTGAGCACCTGCTAAGGGCCGGGCGTGCACCATGGGACACTGTTGGGTGGAGGGTGAGTAACTCAGCCTTGGCCTGGAGGCAGTTTGCAAGCGCGGAGAGGAGCGGGGAAGGCCACCCTGGGCACTGGTTCTCTGCCAGCTTGATTTTGCCCCCCAGGGAACATTAGGTGATGTCCGCAGGCATTTTGATTATTTTGGCTGAAAGGTGCTACAGTATCCGGTGAGTAGAGGCCAGGAATGTTACTAAGTATCCTACAGTGCACAGGACAGCTAACACACAGCTACTGGGCCCAAAGCGTCCTAGTGCCACTGCTGAGAATCCCTGGTGTCAGAAAAATAGAATCTTTTAGGATTTTAATAAGAAGTGATACAATTCAGACTGCCCCTAGTTAGTGATTTCGGGAGGCCTGCGTTCTCAGGATCCACGTGGACTCGGCACCCGTGGGTCTACCTAAAGCAGCCAGAGAGGTCCTACAGCCCACCCTCTCCACCGCACAGATGAGAAGACGGACCAAGAAAGAAAAGAATGTCAACAGCAACGGGGCCATTTCTTGAGCACCTGTCCTGTGTCACATGGTGCCACAGTGTTTGGTGAAGTCGGTAGTCACTGTGAGACAGACCCACTGTCATCCGTATTTCATGCAGGGTGCTCGCAAATCGACTGGGCAAGTAACCTGCCCAAAGTCCCGAGCTCAGAGGAGGTGAACCAGGTTCAAACGGCAGTCTCTCTGGATTTTCCTGTCGCATGCAGACACTGTAAGTCCGGTGACTTGCTAGACCTGTGGTGATTTTTCCTGGTACAGTGTTTTCGCCACGGCCCGACCCTGCCTGCCCATTCACTATCCCAAGGGAGACGCCTCTTCCTAAGTAAGTCAACTAAGTGTTTTTTAATCCGCGCTCGAGAGAGAGAAACACTGATGTGAGAGAGAAACATTGATTGAATGCCTCTTGTATGTGCCCTGACCAGGGATCGAACCCACAACATTTTGGTGCCCAGGACGATGCTCCAACCGACTGAGCCACCGGCCAGGGCAGTGAGTCAACTAAATTTAAGGTTCCCATGTTTGGGGATTTCATGGGCCATTACAATTTAGATGCTGGATGATAGCTAAATAAATGTAGATGATGATGATAGATAGATGATAGATAGATAGATAGATGATAGATAGATAGATGATAGATAGATAGATAGATGATAGATAGATAGATAGATAGATAGATGATAGATAGATAGATAGATAGATAGATAGATAGATAGATAGATAGATAGACAGACAGGGAGACATTTACACAGGCTGGCCAGATATAACTAACAAAACCAGTCATCATCTTCCATCACAGTCATTTCATAAAATGAAGTCGTGCCAAACAAGGAAGGAAGGACATAATCTCAGAGTAAAAACGGTCTTTTAAATTAAATCATTGTAACACTAAGAAAACTTACAATGGTGACCTTATTTCCCTATTGTGTGGTGAGTCACTCTATAACTACTTATCTCCGTCATTCATATTCAGTAAGGGTTAGTTTACTGCAGAAGGAAGCCCCAGAGGGGAAACTTCAGGCTCCCTCACGGTTGAAGGACCCTCAGGACTCGTCCAGCCCAGTGTGCTCTGGACAGGAGCCCCGAGTCCGAGCGCTTGGCCTCAGTCCCAGCGCAGTGCTAGGAAGCGGGGCTGCTCAGCCACGCTCCGGAATCTCTCTGGGCCTGTCTCCGCCCTTATAAACCGGGACTAAATGAGTGACCTCCTGGCTGCAAGGCCCGGTCAGTGCCACCTGCCTCCCTCAGCGTCCGGGCGCCCATTCTCCTGCAGCCGCCCCGCACGCCCAGGGGGAGCTCTGGGGAGCACCCTTCTCCAGCCGAGCTCCCTGCGGCACCGCCCAGAGCCGCCAGAGTCCCCGCTGCAGCCGCTGCGGCACCTGGGGGCAGCGAGCCCCTGGCCCGGGCCTTCCCGCGGGGGGTGGGAATGGCTGTTACCCAGAGGACGCCCTACCGAAGGCGTCAGAACGTCACCTAAGAAACCAGGGATCCCGGCTAGGATTTCAGAACACCATTCATGACCCCTTTCCTACCCCCAGCCCACAGGGGAAAAGGTGAATTTTTGTTGCTTTTAGTCCTCACCAGAGAGTATTTTTTCCATTGGTTTCTAGAAAGAGTGGAAGGGAGGAAGTGGGGGGAGGAGGGGAGAGAGAGAGAAACATTGATGTGAGAGAGACACATCCATTGTTTGCCTCCTGTGTATGCCCCAACCAGGGCCCGGAATCGAACCTGCTACCCAGGTACATGTCCTTGACCAGAAATGGAACCCAAGGCACTTCAGTGCACGGGCTGACGCTCTAACCACTGAGCCACACCAGCCAGGGCCAGAAAAGGTGACTTTAAAATGACTACTGCCCGGCCGGTGTGGCTCAGTGGTTGAGCGTCGACCCATGCACCAACAGGTCGCTGGTTCAATTCCCGGTCAGGGCACATGCCCAGGTTGTGGGCCTGATCCCCAGTGGGGGGCATGCAGGAGGCGGCCAGTCGATGTTCTCTTTCATCGATGTTTCTCTCTCTCTCTCCCTCTCCCTTCCTCTCTCTCTGAAATCAATAATGAAAAATAAATAAATAAAATGACTACTTCGCTTCTGCACAGGCACCACGGGGTGGAGAGGGACGTGAACGCCCGCTGTCTGTACTTACAAAGCACACCGTCCTGTGTTTCAGTGTTTGGAGCAGAAATCCCAATGCCCTCTCTCTCGGGATGAGTGACACGAGTGTGAATGTCTCCGTCCTGAAGGCATGGCGATTTTGTGATTCCTTCTTCCTTTCCGTCAAATGGGGGGGACGTCCAGCCGCCGTTCCGGAAAGTGGGAGCATTGTGCTTCGGGGAGGCTGGTTCAGGCCTGAGCACCTGGGAGGGTGGAAGGGGTGGGAACGGAAGGGATTCCTTTCACATTGACATTGCGGAAGTGTCGAAGGAGAAGCCGTTCACTAAGGGGGTTCTCCGTGTGGCCGTGCTCCGGTCCGGGGTCGGCCTTGGGCACCTCCAGCTGCAGACACCGTCTCCTCTCTCCCGAGCTGTCTTCCACCCAGGGCGGGCACCACGGTCTCCAAGAATGCACCCTCCTCCATATCTGGGTCTGGCTGTCACTCTGGGGTGGGTCAGGGGGATCCATTGTGACTGGGAGGAACAGCCTCCTTTCTTTCCCAATAAACTTTTTGCTGCGGTGAGAAATCTCTCCCCTCCCACTCACAAGAGGGATGTTAGTCGGTGCTCGTTTGAGCGGGGCCTGATGGGGTCAGAGGAACCTGGAAACCTGGAGGAGCTAAGGGAGTGGGAGCCAAGGACCAAAGGCAGGTCATTGGATGAGGGAGAAGAGAGAGGCTTGCGAGAGCACAGCTTGGGGACCGTCCTCTGGGCAGGCAGGGACCCTGCAGAAAACAGTGAGGAGAGAGGGTCTGTGCATTCAGGACACAGGAGGCCAGCATGGTCCAAACACAGGGTGCCCACGCTCACGCAGGCTCCCCTTAGGAGGAACTGAGTCTGTACACGCAGTGTTATAAGGAAAGCTGGATTTACTGTTGGTGACCAGTGGAAGGGAAGGAGGGAGAGAGGGAAGAGAGGGAGGGATGGAGAGGGAGAGGGAAGGGGCAAAGAGGAAGTTATTCATTCACTTATTCATTCGATCACAGCTGTATGGAATCTCTGGGCACAGCACTGCCCTGGACGCTTTGGGGACAACTCAAAGGGTGATGACTTGGTGATGACCTCCAGGAAGGGGGCCTGGACTCTCCTGGCCTCCCTTTCCTCCCCACCCAGAAAGTATCTAACATCCGGAGAGCATCTAAAATCAATCATCTCTTATTGACTTATTGCAAACATATAAGCATTTGCACTTGAACCTATAATTTCTGACCATGGACTTAAAGGCTTTAATCCCACCTCCCAGGTGACAGAGCCAGCAGGGCTCTGGTGGAGCGTTTGGCAGGTGAGTGGTGAGTCTCAGCAGCTCTGAAATGGCCTCGCACAGGTGACCACCTGCCTCCCCATGGGACTAGGTGGCTGAGAGGTACACTGATGGGCTCTACTGAGAAATCCGAGCAGTGAGGCTCGATGCCACACCCTCGCAGGCCTAAGACAGGAAGGGGGGAATCTGATGTCATTCACACGGGTGGTAGAGAAAGGGGTCATTCAGACGTTAAAGGTCACACTCTGAACCTGAGGCATTGCTGTCCTGTGCTGACAAAGCACAGAACGTCCCAGGCTGTGTTAGGAGAGTCCTCCAGCCCATATGTAGCTTGGTGATTTAAGAGAAGAGCAGACTGGGTTCAACCCAGCCTCGTGTAAATCACTTCACGTCTCTGAGCCTGTGCTTTCTCATCTGTGAAACAGGATGCTTAACTCACAGGGGTCTTGTGAGGTCCCAATCTAATGAAAGAAGTGTGCAGACACCGCAGACACACACGACTGTGTTAGGTATCACAACTCTATTGGACACATATACCACTTACGGAGTGCTCGAAAGATGCTAGACATTGTTCCAATGTATCACATGTCTTAGCTCATTGAACCCCGCTGAAAACTCTATAGCCTGGCCAGTGTGGCTCGGTGGATTGAGCGTCGTCCCATGGACTGAGAGGACCTGGTTCGATTCCCAGTCAGGGCAAATGCCTGGGTTGCAGGCTTGATCCCCAGTGGGGGATGTGCAGGAGGCAGCCGATCGATGTTTCTCTCTCACATCGATGTTTGTATCTCTCTCTCCCTCTCACTCTGTAAAAGATCAATAAAAACGTATTTTTTTAAAAAAAGAAAAGAAAGCCCTATAAGTAGCAGTATGATCCCATTTTATAGATAAGAAAACTGAGGCACAGAGACATGAAGTAACTCCCTCAAGACCACAGAGCTAGAAAGTGATCAAGTCCGAAAATGAGATGCCAGCCAGTACACTGTCAGATTTGTTTGTCTAACAGGCACCCCTGTTCTGTTTTAAATACCAACAGCAGGTGATTAGAATGCTATCATATTTATCTCTTACAAGAAAAAAGCATACCAGCTTGAGTGGTTTCTTTTTTATGTGGCTCTCATCCGATTTTCCTTTTGGCTTCAGCACGAAAGCCCTGCATGACCCTCCACTGAGAGCCAGGCTGGGGCGGATTCTGAGGGCAGGAAGGGTGTGTTAGGAATCCTTTGGCCTCACGCTTCTTCTAACTGTTGCAGTCCCAGGTGTTGGGGTCCTGAGGAGCTGTGACGATGGAGGCTCTCCCCAAAGTCCTGGAGGTCGATGAGAAGTCCCCAGAATCCAAGGACCTGCTGCCCAGCCAGACCGCCAGCTCTCTGTGCATAAGCTCCAGAAGTGAGTCTGTCCTGACCGCCGCCCCCAGGAGTAACTGGGAAATCTACCGCAAGCCCATCGTCATCATGTCCGTGGGTGGCGCCATCCTTCTCTTCGGCGTGACCATCACTTGCTTGGCCTACACCCTGAGTCTGGGTGAAGTAAGCGTTAAAGTCCTTAAGATGACAGGGCCTGCTTTCCTGTCCCTGGGACTCATGATGCTGGTATGCGGGCTGGTGTGGGTCCCCATCATCAAAAAGAAACAGAAGCAGAAACAGAAGTCCATGTTCTTCCAGAGCCTCAAGTCCATCTTCTTAAATCGCTGACAGTGGCCTCCCCTTTGGTCCTCCCCATCATCCTGCCACCTCAACCAGGAGAGGGAGATCTGAAGACCAACACCCAACATCCATCTCCTCGGTGGTGGGGTTTGCCGTGACAATGATCCAGGCAAACCCTCTTCCAGGATCTGTGGGGAAGAGAGAGCACAGGGCTCCTCACTCCATGTAGCGGGGGCGCGTTGCTGGATGTATCTCATTTAGTGTCTGTCATCACTGATGCTTCCCTTAGATCCTGCCCCCAGCAGTCCCCTTTCCTGGCTCTCACTCCCCGCCATGCATCCAGGAGTCACTCAGCTAACTCTCTCTGCCAAGTGCTATGCATGCTGGGAAATTCCTTGGGGTGGGCTATGCCCCAAGGAGAACCTCATGTTTACATATCTGAGTGCCTGAGCTGGATTCCACATCTGCATCCTTCTAGAACCAAACTGACCAACAGAGGTCCTTCACCGAGGGCAGGGAGGGTTGACTCCTGACCCCCTGGGTTTGCCAGCCTGGCTCCCTTCGTGGGCGAGATACCGACTTGCATTTCAAGAGACCAGACAAATCACAAGTATCAAACATTCCAAAGAGTGAACAGTGAAGGGAGTGGGGAAGGCACATTCCCCATGGACAAGACTCTGGGAGTCAGCCAGCTGAGGAAGTTCAATTCTCAGTGATACAGTATTTACAGAGGCAGCGGGGTGTGCTAGGGGGTGTCACAGGTCCTTCTTGACCTTCTAACTCCTTGTCCTTGACTACTCTGCCCTCTGAACTTGCCAACTAGCTGAGGCCAAGTGCATGTTGCCCTAACGTCCTCTTGGCCCCACCCTTGATCCCAGAACATCCACGATGGAGCTGCAGAGGGATTCTGTAAGACTGTTCTCGCCCTCAGCTCCACTGAGAATCAAAATGAAGAAGATAGACTTCCCCATTTGAGTGGTCTGTAGGTTTCCAGAGATGGAATGCAGTTTCAAAAGTCTGTCTCTGCGCCCCCACCCACCACACGAGCAAACATCTATTAAGTGCCTTGCTCTGGGCCAGGCCCTGGGCTGGGTGCAAGACAGACACCTTCCCTGCTCATCTGCTCTCCAAGTGCGAGACAGAGCCAGGCCACAGGCCTGGGACTACCCCGGCTGCGGGCTTGATGGGGAAATGTGGGCGGGTGCAGGATCGCAAAAGGGGCGTCTAACCCAGGCTTGAGAGAGGACAGAGGTTGCTGGAGGTTGTGTCCCTGAACCTGAGAACACAAGGAAAGATGAGAGCTAGCCCAGAGGGGGAAGGAGGGGCGTTTGGGGCAGCAGAAACAGTCTGTGTAAAGACTGGGTGGGCGAGGGGAGCGTGAGAACACGTAGGAACTGCATGGCCACTTCCCTAACCCCCCAAATGTGGCTCTTTGCCCTGTCCTTTCTGGTGGCCGGCTTCTCAGTTGCCACCAGGGCAGCTTCTCCTGGGACACACTGAGGGCCTCCTGGGTGTATAGGAGAGACTGGAAGGGGGTTTCCAGAGGGCCCACCTAACAGGGAGCACCCATGTGGTCGGTGCTCCCCAAACCTGGGGCTTCCTTTAGCAGCCAGAGACTCCTAGGTGACAGACCAGGAGGGGTACCTATGAGACAGTTTGCCACCACACCACCCTAGGCCAGGCCCAGGCCCAGTGGAGAGCATTTGATAATGAGCTGGGAGGGGAAGGTGTCCTGCCCTGTAGTCACCCTTGGCTTGAACTGACTCCCTTCACTCCTCAGTCTTGTGGGCTCCCAGTCACCATGGCAACCTCTCTCTCTAACAGGCTTCCAGGTATCTCTATCCTTCATGGTGGTTCCATAGGCAGAGTCAGAACCACACCTTGTTCCCTCTGCATCATGGGAAATTCCTTGAAGGCAGGTACCTGTGACATGGGGACCTCCCCTGCCTCTCCTACCCAAGGAGCCAGAGTTCAGGGAGCTGGTGGCCTTTGAGCTTCTCCCAGAATAGCCATGTCTCATTCCTGCAGTGTGTCTGGGCCCTTGAGCCCGCCTGTCCCCTGCACGCGGGTGGCCAGGATCCACCCCGGGGGCGTTGCAAGTGCTCTGTCACTAACTGTAGTTCCAGTGCCTCAGAGGGCCGGGCTTGCGGATCACTTCTTCCTCTGACACGAAGGCTCAGTATCGGCCTCGTAGCGTCCGTCCTGCGTTCCCTGGTCTCCCCGTCAGCTCCCTGGAAATCCACACTCCCTGGGTCTCGATGCCTCTGCCCAAAAGCTGGAGTCTGGGCACAGCTGTGGGAGGAGATCCCAGGTGGCTATTGCTGCCACCGTGTCTTCCTGGAAGGACGCTGGGAACAGCCAAGACTCTAGGGAGAGTCCAAGTCCTAGACGCCCCTCGCGGTCGGCAGCAGCACTGGCCCCCATTCCCTGCTCTTCAAGCTACTTTGTCAGCAAGAAAAGTCAACAAAGGGCTCTGAGGACACATCCTCAGGCATCGTGCACCCCACTGAGACCCCCCTCTGGACGCAGGCCCAGGGGCTCGACAGCGACGCGGAGGGGCTTTGGCCGGAGACATCACCCCACGGAAGCCTGAGGCGTGGGTGTGCCTGGTCTGTGCATGGCGCGTCTCTGGGCAAAAGCTCACCACAGGACTGCTTTTCTGCCCGCGGGCGGAGGACAGGGCCAGCACCCACGCATCCGCTGGCTGGATTGCATTATCTCCCCAGAGCCATTCTGTTTGGAGAGTTCAATCGAATTTGAGGCCTGAAGGAGTTGATGTCATGTTGAATTGTATTCAACATTCTACTTAACAGTGAACTCTACTTATTCTATTTAACAGTGTCTGCTGTGTTTTCATTATTCTATCAGAAATTCCAGACTGGACCCACTAATTCATTCCTCTACACGGCCTCGCTCATCACCACACGTTCCCCCTCCCCCACCCCAGGAGCTGTCCGGGACAGTGTGGGTCTCACGCGTGGCTCCTCAGGGGCCTCCTGGAGCTCATGGCCCTACTCTGCATCCCCACAAGCCCAGTTGTGAGGCCCAAAAAGACACACAGAAAGGCACCTTTCCGAATGAGTCAGTGGTCCAGCACCCAGGTCAGCCTGACAGTGTCCCTGGGGACTCAGGAGAACACGGGGAAGGGGGCAGTTCAGCTCCCAGGCCCTCTGTGGCCTCCTCCAAGCCCCTCCTTCCTCCTGGTCCACCCTCTCTGCTTCTCCAGGTCGTCATCCGGCTCTCTCCTCCTGGGCTCCCCACTAGACCCTCTGTGTCCTGACTTCTGCTGGTCCCGGCTTGCTCTGTCCTTTGAGGGGAAAAAGAGGGTGGTGCTAGGTCTGCGGGGCGAGCAGTATTCTTCCCTCTTCCCCTCCGCCTGTCCTCCGCACCCATCACAGCGTCACTGTCTCCCTCACTCGGAGATCAGAGGCGCCTGGAAAACTAGAGCCCAGAGCCCCAAACGTGCCTGGTATTAACTGTGTGCAAGGGAACGGCCTGGGCATGGTGAAGCTTCTGGGCAACACCAAGTGAGTGCCAAGGGGTGTGGGGTGGGGGGAGGGGAGGGGAGGCCCTGAGGAGGGAGCAGGAGGAGAGGGGATACAGGCACCTCACCAAGACACTGCTGTGTGTTTGAAGAGCTGAGGAAGGGCCCAGGCTGGAAATAATAAACATTTCTTGAGTGTTTACTGCGTGCCAGGGACTGATCTAAGTACTGTGTGCATTAACTCACTCAATCCTTTCCAAAAACCCTGCCCTGTGGTACCACTGCGATCATCATCCACACTTGATGGGTGAGGTAAGTGAGGCACACAGGGACACAGGGACACCAAGCCAGGACTGAGACCCAGGCGGCCTGACTCCAGAGGCCACACCCACTGCCCCCCACCTACCCGCCCCCCCAGCCCAGTCCGCTCTCCAAAGGCCTGTGAGGGGCAGCAGAAGGCACTAGGGTCACCGCAGGGTGGGACAAGTGCGAATGGAGCTGGAGGTGGGGAACAGGCGGGGTGGAGGAAGCAATCAGGGCCCAGAACACTGCCCAGGAAAGGGGCCAGAGCCAGGAGGAGAGGACAAAGGAGCCAGCAGCCCACGGTCTCAGCAGCGCCTGTGAGCCAGCACCAAGCTGGAGGCATTCACAGAGTTTGTTTGTTTGTTTTTTCTTTTTCTTTATTGATTTTTAGAGAGAGAGGAAGGGAGAAGGAGAGAGAGATAGAAACATCAACGAGAGAGAACATCGATTGGCCGCCTCCTGCATGCCCCACACTGGGGATCGGGCACAACCTGGGCATGTGCCCTGACCAGGAATCGAATCAATGGCCTCTTGGTGCAGGGACGACACTCAACCACTGAGCCACACCGGCCGGGCACAACGTTTTTGCTCCCCCACCCATCTAATCCGTGTAAACACTTTCACAGACAAACAAACACGGCTCAGAAAAGTCAATAGCTCGTCCCAGGCCTCACAGCCCATAAGCGACAGATCAGAGCTCTGGGCCCAAAGCTGCCCCCGGAGCCCCGGGTTCTCATTCCCCGAACTCCTGGTTTTCTGCCACGTGAAGGGTCAGAGGCGGGAATGGGGGGTCTCCAGGCACCAGCATGAGTGACACTGTCAGAGCAGGGTGGCTCGGTCCATCCAACCTCTGTCCCGCAGGCCAGACTCTCCCGCTGAGCAGCAGGAGGCTTTGGAACAGCCTGGCACTGGCTACTGTGACTTCCCGTCCCATCGTAGGCCAAGTTCATCACCCCTCAGAAGTTCAAGGTCACCACCCATAGGAGTTCGCAGAACCAGGGCAGCAGTCAAGATCCAGTATCATTTCTCAAGGCCTGGAGCTGCTGACTTCCTAGTCTTCCCCCAGGGAGAGGTGCTGTGGGCCATTTGCCCTGCTCTCCATTTCTCAAAAGACCCTCCCGGCCTCATTCAAGACTAGAGAGGAGTCACGGACGAGCCTTGGACCTGGTCCCTCCTGGACCCTGTTAAACTAGGTTGTCACATAGCCAGGTCCTCCTGCCTCCTGCCCCATCGGGACCCTGAGCCTGTGCTCTCGGCACCCACAGGGAGTGGCCAGCTCCTGTCCGAGGTTCCCATCTCTGCAGACGGCACACAGCGTGCCAGCCAGGCCCTTGGTCTCCCATACGGGTCCGGGGTTCCAGCGGGACCATGCTTACTTCTGTGGATTGCAGGTGCAGAAAGAGGGGATCCCAGGCCATCTCCCAGCTCTTACTCCAAAGAGAAAGAAGGCCTGGCAAGGGTCACCCCCAGAATGAAGACCATCTCCCACTGCCCGACAGGGCCCCCTGGCAGAACCACCTAAGCGACCACACAGACTCAGAGGAGCAGTTGCCACAGGCCCTCTGACAACTACATAGACCAAGTTGGGCTCATCTCTGGTCAATAAAGAAATGTGGACATAACCAGGTGTCATTTTCGGGTGGGGTTGCACAAGGAGACCGAGACCCAAGAGGCGGGACACTTGTCTATTATGGTAGCAGTTTGCCCAGCTCATTCGAAGGGCCCCGATCCCAGAGGCCCTCCCTTTCTCTGACCCCTTTCTCAGACACCCCTCAGAGCAGCCATGAGCCTGGCATTTCAATCCCAGGAGTGAGGACCGCGCACCCACGAGAGAACCGGGATATGATGATGAAGACATGTGCTCTGACCTCAGGAAGCAAGCAGGCTGGTCCCTCGAGGAGAACCAGGGGAATCATCAATTATGACGCCGTATGACAGGGATGGAGGGAAGCAGGGGTGCACAGGAGGACCAAGGATGGGGTCCCAAGTCAGCTGGGCCCCAGCCCACCTGCCCAGCCTTCTGGATCAGCGCTGGGCCAGGTTTCGGATTCGGGGTGGGAGGGAGCGTTCAGAGGACAGAGACAGAGGCGAGTGATCGCCCTTGGATCACAGTCACTCCTCTCTTCGGGGTCTTGCTTTTCACTGCTTCCTCTAAAACCTTCCCACCTTAGCCTCCAAATGAGGTGTCGAGGGGCCACTTTTGAAGAGCGTGTTCGGGGATCCCTTCCCCCGCCAGACTGCACATCTGTCCCACCCAGGAGCAGCGGGGAGGGTCTGTCCTTTCCCGGAGCAGCCTCCCGCAGGCCCTTCCCTGGCCCCGTCGCCCTCGTACTGCTCCGAGTGGTTTCTTCACGACCAGGGCTTCAGCTCTCTCCGCACGCCGGTGACTCCCCAGATCCATCCTCCCTCGTGTGTCTAAATGCCTGTCAGCTTCCTATTGCGCTGTCAAAAAATCATCGTACGTGTACTAGTTTATCTTTTAAAACAAATTTAAAAGTTTTTTTTTTTTTAATTTAGTAGTTTAAAACAATCACATTTATTATCTTCTCATTCTGGAAGTCAGAAGTCGGGAATGGATCTCAGGCCTCACTCAAATCAGGACGTGGGCGGGGGGCGCTCCTGGGGCTCTGGGGGGATGGGGTTCTTGCTCTTCCCCTGTAGAGGCCCACACCCTGCTCGCTCCTGGCCCCTCCTCCGTCCGCAGAGCCAGGACCCCAGCAGCCCGACCCTGCGCCTGTCAGCACATCACCTTCTGTGACTCGCCGCTTTCACTGACAAGGGCCCTTGTGGTCCTCTTGGGCCCACCGAAATAATCCAAGGTAACCTCCCCGTTTGAAGAGCCCTGTATTGGTTTGCTAGGGCTGCCGTAACAATGTAGCTCACACCGGGGGCTTCAACAACAGATGTTTGTTTTCTCGGAGTTCTGGAGGCTGGAAGGCCAAGGTCAGGGTGTCAGCAGGGCGAGTAGCTGGCCACCCTCTCCTCGTGTCTTCACACGGCCTTGAGCTGCACATGTCTGTGTTCTAAGTTCCTCTTCTCGTAAGGACACCAGTCACGTAAACTAGAGCGCATCCCAATGACCTCGTTTTAACTTAATTGCCTCTTCAAAGCCTCTGTCTCCAAATACAGTCACATTCTGAAATACTTGGGGCTAGCACTTCAATATGAATTTGGTGGGGGGACACAATTCACCCCTTAACTTAGTCACGCCTGCAAATCCCCTTTTGCCATGGAAGTAATCTATTCACAAGTTTCAGGGATTAGGAGAGAGTCAGCTTTTGGCTGGGGGGGGGGGGGCATTATTCTACTTGCCATAAAAATCTCGCCTTCATACCTTCAGCAGCTCAAACTCAACCTGCCCCGAATGGAATCCATCCTCCTCCTCCTCCATCACCATGTCACGAATGACAGCGTCGTTCACCACCATCCAGCAAGTCGCCCAAGCCAGGAACCCGGCGTTCTGGGGAAAGGGCCAGAGACCGTTATTTCCCTATCCAATGTCCCTTTCCCATCTTTCCCGATATTTTTACCGGAGGCAGCAATGTACTCAGCTAAACTATGACATTCCTCAGCCTCCCTTGTGACAAGAGTTGACCAAAGAGCTGCATCTGAAAACCATTAGGCAGGGCAAGGAAAGCTCTTTCCCCATCACCCTCCCTTCTCCAAATGCAGACCCAGTGGTCAGGACCCTCTTGGGACCCTCTTGGGACCATGAACGGATCTTGAGGACAGAAGACGTTGCCCAAGAAAGCAGAGAAGAGGGTTGGAAGACCCGTGCGACCCTGGTGGCATCCAGGGAGACACGGGATTGTCTGGCCCCACCTCCTGCAGGAGACGGAAATGAAGCCTTGCATTAAGTCACCAGTGTTTGGAGTCTGTTGCCTGCACCTGAACACAAGTCCTGCTTCCATGGAGGACAAGTCTGGTGAAGAGCTATTTTCTTCCTCTAAGCCCAAATGCCACTGAGTTAGATACAGAACTCTTATTCCTAGAACAAATACTAGCATCAAGAAGTTCCAAATCGGTGCAATTTACTTGTTCTCCACCTCAAAGCATTCTCTGAGCATGTGACCTCCAGGGGCTCAGACGTCTTGCCCTCCTGTCCCTGATGCAGCAGGGACCTTCCTCAGACAGGGCTCCAGGTGGTGGACAGGGGACAGAGTGGTGTTCACACAGAGCACCCACGGCTCTCTGTGACCTCTGGGCTGCCCACCTGTTCTCAGAGCTGAGGCAGGGGTGGGGTGGAGAGAGTGGTAGGAGAGGACTGACTGTATAAAACTAGCTACCATTAATGGGGGGAGACTGGATGCTCAGCTCTCTGCCTCCCAGGTTTCAATCTCTGCAACTGTCAACACCAAGGTAACCTACACTTCCCGAACCTACCATGTTCAGTACAGGTGGAGTGCACAGGTGGAATGTACAGGTGGAGTGCACAGGTGGAGTGCACAGGTGGAGTGCACAGGTGGAGTGTACGGTGGAGTGCACAGGTGGAGTGCACAGGTGGAGTGTACAGGTGGAGTGTACAGGTGGAGTGCACAGGTGGAGTGTATAGGTGGAGTGCACAGGTGGAGTGTACAGGTGGAGTGTACAGGTGGAGTGCACAGGTGGAGTGTACAGGTGGAGTGTACAGGTGGAGTGTACAGGTGGAGTGCACAGGTGGAGTGTACAGGTGGAGTGCACAGGTGGAGTGTACAGATGGAGTGCACAGGTGGAGTGCACAGGTGGAGTGTACAGGTGGAGTGTACAGGTGGAGTGCACAGGTGGAGTGTACAGGTGGAGTGTACAGGTGGAGTGCACAGGTGGAATGCACAGGTGGAGTGCACAGGTCGAATGTACAGGTGGAGTGTACAGGTGGAGTGTACAAGTGGAGTGCACAGGTGGAATGTACAGGTGGAGTGTACAGGTGGAATGCACAGGTGGAATGTACAGGTGGAGTGTACAAGTGGAGTGCACAGGTGGAGTGCACAGGTGGAGTGTACAGGTGGAGTGTACAGGTGGAGTGCACAGGTGGAGTGCACAGGTGGAGTGTACAGGTGGAGTGTACAGGTGGAGTGCACAGGTGGAATGCACAGGTGGAGTGTACAGGTGGAGTGCACAGGTCGAATGTACAGGTGGAGTGTACAAGTGGAGTGCACAGGTGGAATGTACAGGTGGAGTGTACAAGTGGAGTGCACAGGTGGAATGTACAGGTGGAGTGTACAGGTGGAGTGCACAGGTGGAGTGTACAGGTGGAGTGTACAAGTGGAGTGCACAGGTGGAGTGTACAGGTGGAGTGCACAGGTGGAGTGTACAGGTGGAGTGCACAGGTGGAGTGTACAGGTGGAGTGTACAAGTGGAGTGCACAGGTGGAGTGTACAGGTGGAGTGTACAGGTGGAGTGTACAGGTGGAGTGCACAGGTGGAGTGTACAGGTGGAGTGTACAGGTGGAGTGCGCAGGTGGAGTGCGTAGGTGGAGTGCGTAGGTGGAGTGCGCAGGTGGAGTGCGCAGGTGGGAGTGCGTAGGTGGAGTGCGCAGGTGGAGTGCGCAGGTGGAGTGTACAGGTGGAGTGTACAGGTGGAGTGCTCAGGTGGAGAGCACAGGTGGAGTGTACAGGTGGAGTGCACAGGTGGAGAGCACAGGTGGAGTGTACAGGTGGAGTGTACAGGTGGAGTGTACAGGTGGAGTGCTCAGGTGGAGTGCACAGGTGGAGTGTACAGGTGGAGTGCGCAGGTGGAGTGTACAGGTGGAGTGTACAGGTGGAGTGTACAGGTGGAGTGTACAGGTGGAGTGCTCAGGTGGAGTGCACAGGTGGAGTGTACGGCACCTGGGCCCACGTCTCACCCAGGCCCAGACGAGTTACGTCACTTGTCCGCAGTCCCTTCTTCACAACTGTGAAAGGGCTCATGGAAGTGCCTGCCTCCTCCGGAGCAGGAGCTGGGATAACCCACACAGGGCTTTTGTACATGAAGCCCTGCATATTAGTTATTACTAATGTAACAGGTTATACAAGGCAGTCTAGGCAAGACTCGGATACTCTCCTGAATTATTTCATATAAAGAAGGAATGCGCCCGGCCGGTGTGGCTCAATGGATTGAGCATAGACTCATGGACTGAGAGGTCCCAGTTCGATTCCTGATCAGGACACCTGCCCAGGGTTGTGGGCTCGATCCCCAGTGGGGAGCAAGCCGGAGGCAGTCGATCGATGCTTCTCTCTCATATCGATGTTTCTCTCTCTCTCTCCCTTCCTCTCTCTCTAAAAAAAAAAATCAATAGAAACACATTAAAAAAAAAAAAGAAACAAAGAATGCAAATCTGTACAACTGGGTGTAGGATGATTAGGAAAAATAAGAGGATTGGGAGGAGGTTACTATATACTCTGCAGTTTGGCTAACAGGAGCCTGACATTAGCCAATGACTTTATTCTGATATGCGTGACCCTCCCTCCCGCTCTGCCTCTCAGTCAGCCTAATCAATCACCAAGGCCTGTAGTTTCTACCACCGTAGTATCTCCCACGGATGGCAATTCTCCTTGGGGCCGAGGAAGCTCACTGGTCAGCAAAACTCATATTCCCCCCCATAGTGAAGAGTGAAGTTGCTCTCCCACCAGGTCCACATGCCCCAGAACTCCTTGCTTCAGGTTGACCATGTGACAGGCTCAAGGGAGAAGAAATGACATTTGACTGCAGGGCTGGGCCTTGTAAGTTCTTCTCTACTCTCTCCTCCGGGCTCTGCACCGAGCCACAGGGTGCCAGGAGCCCAGGTCATCCAGGTATGAGTCATGAACTGAATGTTTGTGTCATGAACCAGAATTCATATGTTGAAGCCCTGACCCCAAGGTAATGATGCTTGGAGGTGGGGGCTTTGGAAGGTGATAAGGTTTAGATGAGGTCATGAGGGTGGAGCCCTGTGGTGGGGTTAATGTTCCTAGGAGGAGGAGAAGAAAAAGGAGAAGGGGGAGGAGGAGAAGAACAAGAGGAAGAGGAAGAGGAAGAGGAAGAGGATGAAGAAGAAGAAGGAGAAGGAGAAGAAGGAGAAGAAGGAAAAGAAGAAGAAGAAGGAGAAGGAGGAGAAGGAGAAGGAGAAGGAGAGGGAGAAGGAGAGGGAGAAGGAGAAGAAGGAGAAGAAGGAGAGGGAGAGGGAGGAGGAGGAGGAGGAGGAGAAGGAGGAGGAGGAGAAGGAGGAGGAGGAGGTGGAGAAGAAGAAGGAGGAGAAGGAGGAGAAGGAGGAGAAGGAGAAGGAGAAGGAGAAGAAAAGAAGAAGAAGAAGAAGAAGAAGAAGAAGAAGAAGAAGAAGAAGAAGAAGAAGAGGAGGAGGAGGAGGAGGAGGAGGAGGAGGAGGAGGAGGAGGAGGAGGAAGAAGAAGAAGAGGAAGAGGAAGAGGAAGAGGAAGAGGAGGAAGAGGAAGAGGAAGAAGAAGAAGAAGAAGAAGAGCCTCCCCTCACCACCACGTACCAGAAAGGCCATGTGAGCACACAGGGAGGATACAGACAGGAGGGTCCTCACGAGACAGGACACCTGTGGACTGCGCGGCCTCCGGAACGGCGGGGAAAGTGTGTTGTTGAAGCCCTGTCGCTGGTGTTTTCTTACAGCAGCTTGAGCTGACTCTGACCGTTAGGAAAGCCCCACGGAGACCAGGACATCACATCGGACTAGTGTATAAACTAGAAATCATTTCTACTTTGTGTCGCTACCGAAATGTTGGGGTTTGCTTGTTACAGCAACTCTACAGGTGACACTGGCACTGTCGTTGCTTCCGCTGGAGCCAAAGTAACCCGTCTTCCTGGTCACTTCACCAGCTCTCTGACTCGCTCCCTGCCTTGCTCTCTGCCTCCGGCACCAGGATGACCTTTCTCCCAATGTGAAGTCTTAACGAGCTTCTTCCTTCCGTGTTGTCCCTTTGCAGTCTCAGCTGCCCACTCTCCTGACGAGGACTCATCTCCTCCCACACCCTCCCCAGCAGCACACAGTCTGGATCCCCACCAAACGTCATTCAGACCCCCGACCCCCATGGGTCCCTCTCATCTCTGCTGTTCGCTCAGCTCCACTCTCCACCCGAAACACCCTCCCTCTCGCTGCCTCTGGCCTTGTCTGGCTCCCTCTCACTCCCTCTTCTCTTCGTTCCCATCGCACTCGCTCCTTCCACTGAACTGCTCGTGGTTCTGTATTGCAAATGTCCGCGTCAAATCCACGTGAAAGCGTAAGCGCTTGTTCGGCTGAAAGCAGTTACAGGCATGAAAATATTGGTGGCTTTGGCACTGACAGACCTGGGTTCGAAGTCTGAATGTACAAGCTCATCTCCACACCGCATGACGTTTTTGCATTTCTAGCTCAGATTCCCAGTTGCGTGTGAGAGTGATGATGACCTCATCAGGTCCTTTGCAGGATTAAATAAGGTAATAGTGCTCTGATCCGTAGCTGTTCAGAGTGGAGTTCACTCGTCGCTCAAAGGCAGATGTTGTATTGTCTTTGTCGCTGGGAGAGAGGGTTTTAGGCTATAGGCATAACACGCGAATTCCCAAATCCTCCGTTAGAATAGATTTGTGGTTGAGCGTGTAAAGCCGTAAGTAGACTCTTCCAGGTAGGACCTGGACGTCTCATTTCAAACGAAGAAATGCAGCGTTTTGCAGCCGAGTACAGGCTCTCCCTGCAGCAGGACTGTGATTACTGGAGAGCTTCTTCCCAGACTCATTCCCAAGTGCACATCTTCCCTTAGTGTCCAGGTGAGAACCTCATAAAATTCAGCTGAGAACCCCACGTGAGTCATTCTGGGAACAGTTGCCAAACATTCCACTGGTGCTCATTCGCTGGGCGAGAGAGCAGCCCCACGTCATAAACCTGCGGGAACTGTCCAGGGACCCTGCAGACCACCAGACTAACAGGGAGCAGCTCCCAGGGTGCGTGCCACATCCAAGCAGCGGCTCACACGTCCACTCCAACAAGAGGATGGAAGGACGAGGCTGACTCCCGGGAAGCGGGTGCTGGTGAGAAGAGACAGGCTGGGTGGGTGTGGCCGCCGGGGGCCAGACAGGCTGCTGCAGAGCGAGGCGTGCCTGAGTGGGACGTCCAGAGGCTGAGGCCGACTGGGACAGGCATGGGATGGCTGGCACAGCGCGTTCCCACATGGGCTGTGAAAGACAACATTGTTCCATTCACTCACTCGACGAACAGCTGCTGGGCACCTCGAAATGCTGCACCCTGGGGAGAAGGGATGACACCGTGCACACAGTGCCTGCTTTCTGGGGCGCTCCTTCTGGGAGGGAAGGACAGGCCGTTAACAAGGACATCAGCAAACGGACAGGATGGTGTCCCAGCGTCAAGAAACAGGGCGCGGGGGTGGAGACGGAGAGGGGCGGGGATACTGGGACCTGTGCCGGCAGGAGGGCCCTCTGGGGCAGAGCATTCCAGCAGAGAGGAGGACCAGGAGGGCAGAGGAGGGAAGAGGCTGGCTTGTTGGAAATGCCACCTTTCCTCCTCCCCTCCCTTGCTGCTCCCCACGCTGGAGGGGCTTCCTCGCCACTCCTTGAAGGGGGCTCGGGGGACACCACGTTGCCTGGCCATGCCGTGTGGGGTGGTGCCTGTTCCGCTCATCCTGCCGCTGTCCGCCTGCTCCTCCATCGCCCAGGCCTTTCTGACCCTCCTCCTGTGCCTGCTCAGCCTCCACCCCCTGCACGAGTCACCCCACAGCCACCCCCCTGCCCACCTCTAACCCCAGCTTCCATGAATGTCCCCCAAGTCAGCGCTGCTGCTGAAGCCTGTGCTGAGCTCTGGACAGCGCATCCCAGCCTCCCAGCCTGGGTGGTCCTGGCCTCTCCGTGCGGATGGTCCTCAACTTACATCCAACCTATGTCCAGAGAAATCCATCGTTTCCCCTCGTCGTCCTCCAGATGCGTGTGTCTGTCCCCAGTGCTAGTGGAGGGTGACACCACCAACCCGTCCAGACGCTGGGCTCGCCCTCTGCCACGGCCTCCAATCCAGTCCGTCTCCCACACTGGGCATAACCCTCCTCTTCTCTCCGTCCCCGATGGCCTGGGTCAGGCACCAGTTTCCACATGGGTCTCCCTGCCTTCAGATGTGTCCTGATCCAATCCATTCTCTAAACTTTGGCCGAGTCACCCCTCCAGGCCCTTCCCTTGAATTGTCACCTGCTGCCATCCTATAGTGACATGAAGCCCACACTGCTCCATCGGCACAGACCTTCCTAGCGAGTCCCACTCCTGTCCCAGCCTCACCTACGTCCCGACTCTCATCCCTCACCCCAGAGCTACAGCTCAGTGCATTCCCCTACGTCATGCTTCTGCCTCTGTCCCTATGCCTCTCCTCATCCTGGACTATTCTGATCCTCTTTTTCATCTAGCTGGCTCCCAGCTCAAGCATCACCTCTTCCAGGAAGTCTTCCTTGATGCACCCTGCAATTATCTCCCTAACTCAGGCCTTGCCGATTCCTTCTACTTTGCATTTGGTGTGTCCTCTCATCGAAGAACTCTGTGGTACACAGTGCTTGTCAAATGAATGAGTGGTGGCAGTTTGTCCTTACAACTACTCTGCTCCCATTTTACAGGTGAAGAAACTGAGAATCAGAACTACTTAGTGATTTGCCCAAGGCTACGAGCAGTCATGGACAGAGGAAAATGGACCCCGGGAGAAGGCGCTTCCGCCTCCACCTTCATCCTACCCGCTTCCTTCCCCAGTAAGGAAAAGCAGCAGTTTGGCTCAGTGAGGACCAAGTGGAGGAGATAATGCACTATCCTTTGTGGGTTCAGGAGTGTGGGTCCCACAGAACCCAGTGCAAGGGCAGGTGCTCTGAGCCCGAGGCCTCCTGCCCAGGGCTTGGCACAGATGCCCAGGGAAGCCGAGGAGCAACCCTAGCTGGGCAGGCAGCAGCCTTCTCTGTTGATGCCACTATCGATGGGTCTGAGCAAAGACCCGGGTCCCCTTGTGCTCCCCACGGGCCCCTCCTCGCACTTTCCCAACTTCGTCCTCGAGTAACTGTCTGTCTACCTGAGACGCCGTCATCACGGGGGGAGAGCCCTGCAGCCTGTCAAGCCCACGGGCACCAGTGTGGCGTGTGAGCCGTGGGGCTGGACGCTGGTGCCTTGGCTAATAGGGGGCAGAATTCGGCTCGAAACTGGCCAACACACCCTATTTGGAGGCCCAGGGTGCTCAGGAGAGCTGGTTTGGAGGTGGCCAGAGGGACGGATGGTGCTGTCCAATGTGGTAGCCAAGTCTGACCGCTTCCTTCCAAACCAAATTAGCACTAAGCAGGACTGAGTACGTAATGACTCGGTGACACCACGTCTCAGACGCTCAGTAGCCTCATGTGCCCAGCCGTCACCACGCTGGACAGCAGAGATTATAGAGCATCTCCACCGTGAGGAGCAGGTCTGCTGGTCTGCACCCGCCCGCGAACCCGCCTGCCTGGGGCTCCTCGGGCGGACGCGGCGCCTACCTCGGATGCACGCGACTCGGAGCTTCTGCATCTCGCCGCCTTTCTGAATCTGGAAAAATGAAATGCGTTCTCCTGTTTTTCTATTTCTGGTATTTTTTTTTTCATTTTCAGCATTTTTCTTTAGTTTCTTCCTTCTTCCTACATTCTTGGCTCATATTGCTTTTCTTCTCATTTCTTAAGATGTATGGTATCTTTTAAATAAAGTTTATAAGTTAAGATATTATAAAGTTTCAGCTGGGAGTGAGTTCTAGAGATCTGCTGTACAACACTGCCTGCAGTCCACGTGCTGTGCACTTAAAAATGTGTTCAGAGGGGCCCGGCCGGTGTGGCTCAGTGGCTGGGCGTCGACCCATGCACCAAGAGGTCGCCGGTTCAATTCCCGGTCAGGGCACATGCCCAGGTTGTGGGCCTGATCCCCAGTGAGGGGCATGCAGGAGGCGGCCAATCGATGTTCTCGCTCATCGATGTTTCTATCTCTCTCCCTCTCCCTTCCTCTCTCTAAAATCAATAAAGAAAAAAAAATTTTTTTAATGTGTTAAGAGTATGGTTCTTACGTTATGGGTTCTCACCACACTAAAAAAAAATAGTGATTTAAAATTTTAATTAACTAAAATAAGATATTATTTAGCTTTTCCAAGTCTGTAAATAAATATAGTTGGTTATGATATATGAAAGTCTGAAATTTAAGTTGAATTTTAAATATCCCACTATAATGTTTTTTTTGTTTTGTTTTGTTTTTTATCATGTCATCCAAGCAAGGGCGTTGCCTCCTGTTGGATCGCCCCTCTTCAAGGATCAACCCTCCCTCAGGGCCCGCACCCCAGATCTCTGCGAACCAGGCTCTCCTCAGGGTCTCTGAGGTTCTTATTCTTGTTTGGGACTGTCCATCACCAACACCCAGCTCTCCTTCATCCCACAGGTAAAACGTCCCAGCCAGTGTCCGCTGGCCAGGCTCAGAGGAGTCCAGGTACTTGCTCAGACCCCTGGCCCAGCTGCTCGCAGCCCCGACAGCCACGGGCTCGGAGAGCAGTGAGCAGGTGCACCGCAGAAGGGAAGGAGGACCAAGGCCACTTCCTGAGGACCCTGCCCCACGTCCTTGCTCCAGCCCTGGGAAGGTACTCTAGCAGACTTGATCTTTCAACAACATTGAATGCAATTGACCACTCATTCCTTTCTGAAACATTCTCTCTCTTCCTTAGCACTCCAGATACAACCAGGTCGTGGTTTCCTCCTCTCTGTAGATGTTCTTTCTTTGTCTCTTTTGCTGCTCATGTTACTCCACCAGCCGTCCCCCGTGGGAGATCCTCGGGACCCATCCAGGCTCCCTCCTCATCTCGCACTCGGTCCCAAGGACACCTGAGCAACCTCGTCCTTGCCACCAGTTTGTTGCTGACTCACAAGTTCACGTCTCTAGCCCGGTGCTCGAGCTTCCAGCCAATGAATCCAAACCCATTATGTCCACACTGAACTCGTGGTTTCAGGACCACACCAGGCTCTCCTCCAGCACGCTCTGTCTCAGCAGGCAGCAATAGCACCCCGCTTTGCAGAACACAAACCGGGCATCCAGCAGTGACCCCTTGCCTTTCCCTTGGCTTCGGGTTGGATTTGACACCCTGTCCTGTCCAGTTCACTGCCTGCTCATCTCTCAAATGAATCTGCTTCTTTCCATCACCACCGTCACCAGCTCGGCCTCTCCCTTGGTCTACTGCAACAAGGCTTGCTGCTCGCCGCATGCCAGTTCTCGCTCCTCCAATCTGCCCTCTGCACAACAGCCAGGGTCCTCTGAAAAATCCGGATCACGTCACCTTCTGCTTGACGCTCTGCAGCAGCTTCCCAGTGCTCATAGGAGGCAGATGCCAGCGTGGCTCTTTGCCTCCTTCTCTCCCTGGTCTCAGCCACACCGGCAGGGCCACCTGCTACCACATGGCTTTTGCACACGCTCCCACCTCTGCCTGAAAGGCCGTCACCTCCTCACCCCTCCTCACCCAGCCTCACTGCACAGCCTTTGGATCTCACCTCAAACATCAGCTCCTCGGGGAAGCCTCGGTCCACGTCCTCCTTTTGAGGTTCTCATAGGGTGGAGGTCCTTCACCATGGACCACGAATGTCTGTCCTATTTACACATCCATTCACTTGATTGATTACCTGCCCCTTTCTCCTCCTCCCTCTTACCACTATAAGCTCCCTGAAGGCAAGAGCTGTATTTTTTTTGCTCATTGATAGCTGACTTTCCACCTAAAGGTGTCTCAGCAGCTCAAGAGAGCTGAGCCCGAGCCCCCAGCAGAGGCCACGGGTGGAGAGGCGGTTAGTCCTGGCCCTGGGCCAGTGCATTGAGGCACCAAGCAGAGACCTTGGGGCTTGGCCCTGGCCAGCTGGGGGAGGAAGGCAGTCACGGACAGCCGAGCCTTGGGCAACTTAACCCTAGGGCCTTGCAAACTGACTTTGCAGCTGATTGCTCCCGAGGCAGGCGAGTGACTGCAAGAGAAAAGATGAGAGGTAGATTCTAGCACCCAGCCCAGCAGGTGTCCTGGTGGTGATGCTGGCAGAGGGCTCTGTCTGACTGTGGGCCCAGAATGCATTTAGAACTGAGTGCCTGCGGAACAGATGACAAGGCCAAGGTGTGGCAACAGAGTCTGGATATGAGTAGACCACTTCCCTGAGCGATGTCTGCAAGGTGTGATTGTGGAAGCATCTTGCTTTGGGGCAGGAGTTGTGAGGCCGCCACTTCCTCGGAAACAGGGAAGGAGACAGGAAAGACACAGAGGGACTTGGAGCGTGTCTGGGCAGAGGTGGGGGAACTCGGGCGAATTGACCTCAGCTTTCCCAATAAGCTGGGAGTGCCGGGAGTTAGCAAATGAATCTAGTCAATAAACACTGGGTTTGGGGTCACAAGGACAAGGCAGAGCTGCTCCCTGTCTGAAACGGACGCCCAGCCTAGTGAGCGAGACGGAGAACTCAAAAATCACGTCCATACACATAACAGGTACTATTGTAAAAGTAACCGTCAGATTAAACAGGAATCCACTTCTCGCCCATTAGGATGGCTCTTATCGGAAGAACAGAAAGCAAGTGCTGTGGAGGCTGTGGAGAATCTGCAATCCTTGTGCACGGCTGGCGGGATATAAAACGGGGCAGCTGCTATGGAAACTATGGCAGTCTCTCAAAAAATTAAACCAAGAATTACCCCTGATCTAGCAATTCCACTGGTGGATGTGTACCCCAAAGCACTTAGAGCAGGGACATGTGCAGGCACCTGTACACCCGTGTTCATGGCAGCGGTATTTACAATGACCGAAAAGCAGAAGCAACCCAAGTGTCCATGGATGGATGGACTGGTAAACACAATCCGGTATATGCACACAATAGAATGTTACTTAACAGGAAGGAAATTATGCCACATGCCACAATATGGGTGAAACTTGAGGACCTTCTGCTAAGTGAAACCAGCCAGTCTGGAGGGATAAATAATGTATGATTCCACTAATGTGAGGCACTTAGAGTTGTCAGATTCACAGAGACAGAAAGTAGGGTGGTGGTTGCCAGGGAGCGCTGGGAAGAGGGGAATGAGAAGTTACCCTTCAGTGGGGACAGAGTTTCATTTGAGGAAGAGGGAAAAGTTCTGAGGATGGATGGCGGTGAGGGCTGAACAGCAACGTGAAATATTTAATGCCCCTGAACTATACACTTAAAAAGTGGTGTAAGTGATAAATTTACCTTCCGTACATTTTGCAGTTAAATAATAATTTTAAATATTTGTTTTAATTACACAGGAATAAGAAAGGAACTAACGGATTCTCCAAGGGTGTTGGGAAAGAGCTGGCGTGGGACGGGAGCAGGGAAAGGGGGAGGAGAGGCTGCTGCCCGTGCATGCCGACCCCCGCCGGGCCCGGGGTCCCCACGGCTCTGTTGCTTGCTGGGTGAACGAGGGTGAATCTCTCAACTGCTCTCAACTCTGGAGCAGGAACAGGGCTGCTGGGAGGACAGTTGCTGCTGAATGTGGGCGATGCCTACAAGTGTGTGGAAATGAGATTCTCTGCTACATAGCGGGCAGCATCATTGACCTGCTGAGAGCAAATGAGCAGGCGGGAGGGGGCCAGGGTCTGGATAAGAACACTGCAGGCTCCAATCAGCCGGTGGGAAATAGGACAGGAGAGCGGGCTACAGGGTGTGTGAGCAGCAGGGAGGGCCTCTGAATTGCAGATGGATGGGTTCCAGAGGCCCAGGCAGGACACTTTGGGGACCTCTTGAAAGCCCTCCTGGTAGCTTGACAGAGAAAGAATAAAGAGAGTTGAAAATTGTCAGATGCTCCTAAGAAAAGAGTGACTATATTCTTAAAATACAGCCCTGGCCGGTTTGTCTCAGTGGTTGGAGCATTGGCCCTCAGACCAAAGTGTCGCAGGTTCGATTCCGGCCAAGGGCACGAACCTCGGTTGCTGTTCAGTTCCAGGCCCCGGTCGGAGTGTGCAGGAGGCAACCTATCGATGCATCTCTCTCATGCTGGTGTCTCTCTCTCTCTCTCTCTCTCTTTCTCTCCCCCTCCCACTCTGTCTGAAAATAAATGGAAAAATATCCTCAGGTGAGGAGTAAAAAAAGTGGACCCTAGGCCCTAGCCTGGAAAAGGGATGGGAGGAGGGGAGCACATCAAGCCTGACGAGAACATCGATCAGGGTCAATGTTTTTCCATATTCTGGCACTGTGCCCTAGGGGTATGTGAAATGATTTTGGTTAGCACACGGGCTCACATGTACAAACAGATCCATTTACTCTCATGCAGTCTTTCACACAACTCCCGGAATCTCCAGCTGTGCTGTGAAGTATCCCCTCTGAAATCTGTGAAGCTCACGCCTTTATTTCAGAAAGCGACAACGGGCCTCCGGTTCAGCAACTTCAATAGGGAAGAGCCTCCAGTTCAGGAGTGGCCAAGTGTGGCCCACGGCCTGGTTTTGTAAATAAAGTTTTATTGGAACACAGCCACTTATGTATACATTGTCTATGGCTTGTGGCTTCAATGGCAGAAATGAATGGTTGTAACAGAGACCTCATCGCCCACAGAGTCCAAGGTGTTTAGCATCTGGCCCACTGCAGAGTGTGAGGGTCTCTGGTCTACTTTACATTGCTTGGTTTTCGGTGTATGTATACTTAAGTACTCGCTGTCTATTGTGTAAGTGATGTCAGCTTTCCACTGATGGTGACAGTAATTAATTGAAGTAAAAATCCATTTAAAGGAAAAGTTAACAAAATGTAATATTAACAAATTAATATCATATATAATAGAAGTGTGCTGCAGTTCTGACAGAAGTCTGGGGGTCGCACACACGTGACGAGGCTTGGTAAGCACGGGATTATGAGAACCGGGAAAGAGACATGAGAATGATGACGACCAAGAGCAGCTTCAGCCCGGCCGGTGTGGCTCAGTGGTTGAGCGTCGACCCATGCACCAGGAGGTCGCCGGTTCAGTTCCCAGTCAGGGCCCATGCCCAGGTTGTGGGCCTGATCCCCAGTGGGAACATGCAGGAGGCGGCCAATTGACGTTCTCTCTCATCGATGTTTCTCTCTTCCTCTCCCTTCCTCTCTCTCTCTCAAATCAATAAAGAAAAAAATAATTTTTTTAAAAAAGCAGCTTCACGAAAAATAGAGTTTGGGGACTGGAAAAGCATTTCATGAGAAAAGAGTCTTGGTCTGTATCCCGGGATGATCAGGGGTCAGGGGAGGCAGGGGAGCAGGGAGCTGTCGCCAGGCGGAGCCCAGACTGAGAAAGGAGAGACGATGACGGTGCAGGAGAGTCCATGCTGATCCCTCCCAGCCTGGGCTTTCCCTGCAGAGGGGCCGTGGCAGAAGGAATGTAAAGGCGTCGGGGACAGCCCCGGGGGTAACACGTGTCTGTTACAGAGTGCGATTCTACGCACTTCAACCCACGTGCGCGAGACGGGCAGGTAGCCGTGGAACGGAAGGTCCCCGGCACCCGGTTCCCTGAGAGAAAGGGCACATTCACGGCTCTGGAGGTCGGGCACCGAGGAGCAGAGGCTGATAACTCTGGACACCAAAACTGGGAGCGGTTTCAATTTGTGTTGGTGAACACGTCATCATTTCTTCAGCGGGAATATATGCGTGTGTGTGTGTGTGTGCGTGCGTGCGTGCGTGTGTGTGTGTGTGTGTAAATCGTAGAAATCGAAATGTAGAGGAGCAGAGCCTGGGGGACCAGTGTCTCCCTGGGATGCTGAGGGTCTGTGCTGAGGGACGCTGGCCTGAGGTGGGTTGGACAGGAGGAGACTCCCTACTCCCAGCTTCCTGGACCCAGCATCTGATGCCAGATGGAAGTATGGTGAGCAACCATCCTGGCTGGCCCGGACTCAGAGACTTCCCAGCACACAGAAATTTACACTAAAATGGTTGTTCAAGCACACACACACACACACACACACACACACACAGGTCTCTGCAGAGGAGCCCGAGAAGCTGGGGGCAGCCAGGCCCGGACGCCTTGGCCTGTGCAGCCGCGGTGGGGCGCTCGGCTGGCCCCTGCAGAGACAGTGCTGTCCGCCGGCTGCTCTCCCCCAGAAGCCCTCTCCTGGTCAGAGCCGGGGGCAGGACATCCGAAGAGCCTCGGCTCCGCAGCACTGGGAAGTGGCATGTGCAGGTACCTAACCGCTTCTGTGGACGCCCTGGGGAGAGGACGCAAAGCTGGGTGGGAGGTGGGCCTCGCTGCTTCTCACTCTGAGACGCTCAGACTGTCTACGGGCTTGAGTCCAGCCTTGTGGGGTTTCAGATCCTAAAATCAACCGTGTGTAACTCTCACCCTCCCCACCACTCATCTGCAAGTTTTCCGTTCATTCTGGCTTATTTTATACATAGGAAACTCAATTGGAAGCACCTGTTTATTCTCACCCATGGGGGAAGGCAAAAGAAAGAGTGGAAATTATTTCTTTCAGTCGTGTGGGGAAACTGAGTCCCAGAAAGGTCTGGTGCCCAGTTCAAGGCCGTTCATGGGGAACGGGGCAGGGGGGCAGTGTGTGGCTGGAGGTTGCTGAAGACTGCTGCTGCAGAGTGACCGTTGATGTCCACTCTGCCCCCCTGGGAGTGGCCACGGGGCTTAGACCACCCACTTTACACGTACACAACCCCTCAGGGACGCGTGCAGAGTCCCAGAGACAGAAAGCGAATGTGAACCAGTCTGTCCGGAAAACACGGAGAGCCAGGTAAACATTTCTTGACTTTTGCCCGGAGTTGCCTTTCGGTCACACCCAGTTTACCACTGACAGAGGCCGCAGTCCCTGCTCCCCCTGCTGCCCCCTCCCGTCCTCTCCAAGCTCTGTGACGAGCCTCCCCGACGGGACACAGGTCCTTGGGCCTCCAGAGAGAGATCTACAAGACACACCGAACTTCTCTGGCCGCTACTGACCAGTTCCTACAGCACATTTCTAAGTCTCCGACCGTAAACTCTCTCCCGTGCCTTTCACATAGCCCCTCCGTCCCCACCAGAAGAGGAGGGCAACATGGGAAGGAGATAAAACCCCACCCCACCCCATGCGCTGAAGACACCGTGTCCCAGAAACCTGCCAGGACTTGAGCCTCAGAGAGTAAAGCCCAGGGCAGGCCCTCTGCCAGCCCCAGGTTCAGTGCCTGGTCCCCGGACACTGCAAAGCCGTCCCCGGGCAGCCTGACGTCCCCTGTGCCCTGTGCCTTGCTGAGCCCCAGCGATGACGAGTCCTGTGAGCAGTGATGTCAGGCTGTTGTGGTCCAGATCACTGCTGAGCCGTGAAACAGTTAAGACAGCCTGCCCACTGGCTGCCACGCTCATAAAGGTAGGTCCACGTGTACTTCCTTGTGGCTCCAGACAGACGGCTCACTCATTTGCTCACACCCAGTGGAGAGAGAGGCAGCAGGAGGCTGACTGCCGCCCTCCATGCAAATCGGGCCTGGGAGTGCCGCTGGGCTCCGCCGCGCCTCCGGCCATGCTCCTGGGCAGGCCCTGGGGGAAATGCAGCGCCGGGCGCTGTGCTGTCCTCCTGGTCCTGGCCCTCCTGCTCGACGCCCTGGGCCTGGTGCTTCTGCTGTTGGGCATCTTTGCAGCGCTCGACTACTGGGACTTCTTCGTCTACTCGGGCTCCCTGATCCTGGCTTTAAGCCTACTGTTCTGGATCACCTGGTATTCCCTCAATATCGAGCTGCCCCTTGAGAAACTGGACTTGTAGTTTGGCCGTCGGCAGAGGAGAAGGGACACAGGCTGCCTGTGAACCTGGCGCTGCTGGCAGTCCGAGGAGCAGGAACGCGTTGCTACTCCCCTCCAGGTCCCCGCCGGGGAGCAGGTGAGTGCCCATGAGACCTCCTGGAGGAGCGCCAGGGAGGCTGGGGCTTTGCAGGCTGGACGGGCAAGCAGCAGGAAGTCTGCCCAGCAGGGCTCTGCCCACCTGGGCTCTGGCTCACCAGAAGAACACAGGGCAGGTCTTTCCTCCCCTGGGGCTCCTCATCCTCATGGAGACCAGAAGGAGGGTCTCCATGGCCCTTTCCACTCAGACACTCCATGGAGGGTCTGCCACCCGGAACAGGAAGTTATCCCTTCAGCTTAGACTTGGAAGAAAAGGCCCATCTCGATGGTCTGTCAGTCTGGCCCCAAAACCCTGCTGGGGAGAAAAGCCTTTGGCACTGGGAGAGGATGGAAAGTTCCCCAGCAGTGCTGTGCCCTTGCGTGGGTTCGAGCTGGGTTGCATGGGGAAGAAACAGAGCAGAACCACCTCGAATGGGCCTTCTCCCCGCTTCCTCCCTGCACCCACCCAGAGGGGGCCTGCAGGAGGGTCCCGGACCTGACTGCACGTGCACTCACAGTGAGCTCGCCTCCTCCTTCAGCACTGCCCCCAATCCTCCTCATGCACCCTGCCATGCATTCAACAGCCCCCCAAGCCAGCCTGGAGACCCCAAAGTCGAGAGAGCAGGGCTGAGCGTTTCATTCTTTGAGCTGCTCCGTTCAGCCAGACCAGTGGCCCAGCCGACCACCTGTGACCCAGGATAATTGTAAGATTTCTCACATGGACATGGAGCCCAGAGGACAGAGCTGGTCTGGTCCCCAAACCTTGCATTAGAGATGGGCAGCTGTTCCCACGGGACTGAAAGCAAAGCCCTGGCTGGGTTGAGGTCATTTTCCACCCCACCCCAGGTAGACAGGACCTGCACTCAGGCACCGCTGGGCACTCCCTTTTGAGTTCTGGAGGTAAGAGCAAAGTCATCGCTGGGTTGGAAGGAGGAAATGATCATTGTGTCTTTCCTGGGGAATTCCAGCAGACCCTCAGAACTGAAAGATGAGGGCAGTGATTTGGAGAGGTTTCAGAGGGTGGGGTGAGCCTGTCCCTGGCAGAGGAAAGGCAGTGAGAAGGTGTGTCGCCTGGTCCAGCTCTGAGCAGCACTTGTGCACTGGCTGACGTTCAACAGGTTGCATGATGCTCTGAGCCTCAGTATTCTCACCTGTCAAAGGAGGACAATATTACCTGACCTCGTGGCAAGGATCAAAAACACGTCAGGCAGGACAAGGCTCTTTGCAAACAATGTGGTTTGCACACATGTCAAATGTTGTTAGTAAACATATAAAATGGGGTGAATCAACTCACCCAGAGTCCCCACTAGGAGTGCTTTGGTATACCTCAAACTGGTAGTGGTGGGGGTCGCCTCACGGTGAGCGTGACGAAACATCACAACGAGAAGGGACCCCTCATTTGTTTGCTCACTCACACGACAGTGTCGGGCACGGTGCAAGGTGCTGGGGTGTGGTGAAGAGTCAGACACACGAGGTCTCTACCCTCGGAGATTCCCTGTCAGGGGAGAGACAGGCATTCACCAAAGCCTGTCCTAACGGACGCAGTAACTGAGTCGGTGAGGACTGGGAAGAAAAGGACACCTCCCTGTGGGAACGTGCGACAGAGAAACTGGCGCAGAAGGTGGGGTCTTTCGGGGAGAGCCACTGGCTTGAGCAAAGGTCCTGGGTGAGAAGGAAGACGGAAGGGCAGAGGGCAAGTGCAAGACAGGGCTGGAGCCCAGCTGTAGGCAGATGCTGGGTCAGCAGAGCCTTGAAGGCCCTCTTAAGCATTTTGGTCTTTACCGTAAGATGGAAGCAGGACAACGATGATGGCGATGACTACCTGTTCAAGCCCATGTGGGGAGCTAAGGCACTTGCCCCACAACAAGGGGTCACAGTGAGGGGCTCCTGGCCCTGCATGACCTTCTCTCACTGGAAAGACAGAAGTCCAATAGCCTGGTGGTGAAGGGCATGGGCCACGGTGCAGGCTGTCAGGTTTGAATCCACTTTTGTTCCTTACTAGCTGTGTGACCTGGGGCAAGGGACTCCACCTCTCCATGCCCCCGTTTCCAAATCAGCCAAATGGAGATGGTGCTGATGATAAGCCTGCTTCAGAGATGGAGTGAATGAATAACAGCATGAAGCACTGGACAGCGGCGATTAAATAAACTCCGTCACAGGGCAGGCAGCTGGAGCGTTACTACAGAGGGGACACCTTCCTCCACGACCAGCATCCCTGAAGCGTCGTGGTAATTCTTAAGACAGTGAACGGCACTCAGATCCTTCAGTAGATACGAGAGTGAGAGCGGCCCCAGAGCACCAGGAATTGTCCCCAAGTTGTGAGGCCCCTGTATTCTCCGGGGGACACAACCGTAAAGCCCGAGTTCCACGGGACCCTCCAAGCCAGCCGGCCCATTCATCTCGCCTCCCTCAGACCCTCCATCCCTTGCAATGCCTGGGCTGGCTTGGAGTGACAGGCTCACGTGGGCTGGGACCTGCCGCTCAGGAGCCTGCTCACATGTAGGAACTCCCCTCACCCTCCCTGGGTGACCCTGGGCAAGTCCTTTTCCTTCCCTGTAGAGTAGGAGATTTGGTCCCCAGAAGAGGGTTTTTTTTGTGTGGTTTTGTTTTTTTTTCTTTGTTGATTTTAGAGAGAGAGGAAGGGAAAGGGAGAGAGAGCTAGAAACATCGATGAGAGAGAACATCGATTGGCTGCCTCCTGCGTGCCCCCCACTGGGGATCGGGCCCACAACCTGGGCATGTGCCCCGACCGGGAATCAAACCCGTGACCTCTTGGTGCATGGGTCGACGCTCAACCACTTTACTCTGCAAAGGCCTCCGGGGGCTGGAGAGTGAGTGGGCCAAGTCCAGCACCCCACCCTCCCCACAACTCAGACGTGCACCCAGCACACCATGCTGGGCTCTTCACGTTTTATCTACTGAACTTTCACACGAGACTTCATGGGAACGCAAGTTCTGATGCCAAAAACTATTTCCGATAACGTGGCTCCATCCCTCACACTGCGACCTTTGGCCTGGGCGTCGTCTCCGCCCACAGCCCTGATTCATGGGGTTTGTAACTGGCTCTGCCAGGTCTGCGTCCTCAGGGTAGAAGGAAAGGGGGCAGAGCCTTGAACTCAGAGCCTGGTGCTGCTGTCCCCAGCTCGTCCTCCAGAGTCTCAGAGTCTAGTTTGTGGGGCGCCCCCGTTCACCCTACCTCAGGGATAAGCAGGTCACATCCCTGGCATGAGGTCTGGGACAGAACTTGAGTGAGGACAGGCAGGGCCTGGTCACCTGCCGCCCTGGCCTGCAGTTCGCAGGGTTCCCTGAAGACCCCTGACCGCTGACCCTCAAAGGGCCCCAGGAGCGTCAGGGATGAGCGGCTTGTTTTTACAGCCCAACCGTAACCAAGCGAGACACCCGCCTCTGATTTCCTCAGGGGTCACTGCATCTCCAAAGCCATATGCTCCTGCTGGCACTTCCTGCAGGTGACGCCGGTGACGACTCCCGTCCTTTTATAAGAGGGTGAAGATTACACTCCCCCCAGATACATGCACACACACCACGACACGTGTCAACACTTCCTTCCTCCACACACTCACACGTGACACACCCATGTACCCTCACATGCAGCTCAGAAACGCATGCATACTCCCAGACACACAACCCACACGCACACTACCTCTCCCTGCCCACCCACACATCCACACACGTACACTCTCGGTGCACACATCCACTCTCCGCACACACCCGTGTTCTCCTCGCCTACACATTCCATATACCTCCGCACCCACACGCTACACACGATCCCTCCCCCACTGCCCACACCCAACAGCGCACCCCCACATAAAAACCTCACACTCGTAGCCTGCACACCACACCCACACACAGCCCCTCACACCTGCCACACACATGCAGAACACACCCACACAAACACACAACTCCCCAGCAACCAGAGCCAGAGGCATGGGGGGCTCCCAGCCCCGAGCTGTGGGGAGGGAGGCTTGGACTTTTCCCACACAGGTGAAGGCCTGCCCGCTGGGGCTGTGCAGAAGGCCAGCCCTCGCTCCCTGGAGGAATTTGTCATCTAGAGGGAGCGATAAAGCAGGTATGCAATACCTCACAAAGTACACGGAAGAGGGAAAATGCGTGCCATGAGATAAGCCCGGTCTTGCCGGGGCTCGGAGAGCCCAGATGGGGAAGAGACCCTCCCGCCAGGCGGGCAGAGGAGCTGCGTGTGCTCCCAGGTCTGGCCTGCGTCCTGAGGAACAGGTGGGAAGGTGCCAGGCAGAGACGGCCTGTGGGGAGAGCAGGAAGGAAGAGCTGCAGCATGGAAGGAATCAGTGTCCTGGAAAGAGTGAGCGGGCACCTGACTGGGGTTAGGGGGTTTGCTCAGGACGCTGAAAGCAAGGTGAGGATTCTGACCCTTGGAAAGCAAGGAGGAGCTTTCCCTAACGTTAGGGACAGGGAGCAACACGGCTAGGCGTTGCTGGGGAAGAGTAACTTGGTATCCTGTGCAGAACGGGCTGGGGAGGAGAGGCACAGAGGGGACACCATTCGGAAAGCTCGGGTGGTAGAGAATGAACTGTAATGGTAGCCACGGAAAGGAGAGGAGAGGGACAGAGACAGCGTGAGTAGGAACAGATGGGACCCGCAGGGCATAGTGGAGTCAAAGCTTCAGAAAGCAGCCCTGGCCGGTTTGGCTCAGCGGTTAGAGCGTCAGCCTGTGGTCCAGAGGGACCCGGGTTCGGTTCCCGCTGAGGGCGCATACTTCGGTTGTAGTTTGTCCCCGGCCCCTGGTGGGTCGTGCGGGAGGCAGCCACTCGATGTGTCCCTTTCACGTCGATGTTTCTCTCTCTCTCTCTCTCTCTCTCTCTCTCTCTCTCTCTCTCTCTCTCTCTTCCTCTCTCTCCTTCCCACTCTATCTGAACAAAAAGTGGAAAAATGTCCTCGGGTGAGGGAAAAAAAAAAAAAAGCTTCAGAAAGCATTGCCACCCACAGACGAGGGAGCCTGGAGAAGGCACGGTGTGGTTGCAATGGTGCATTTTCCTTTGCACCTGCAGAGTCTGAGGTGGAAATGGTATGGACACAACGACCCAACTGGCATTCAATGTGCAGACTTTACACTCAGCAGGAGCTCAGGCATGGAGATGGACGTGGGGGCTGCAGACACGAAGGTGGATGAGACCGTAAGGGTGAGAAGGTAGAGAAACAGGAAGAAAGCGTGGTGTGGGGGAAGGGAGGAAAAGGAAGGTGGAGGAAGGAACCCCACGATCCACTGAAAGATGCACATTGTCCCAGTTCACGATGTCAGCAGCACTGTGAAAAAGTTGTTATCCTTCCCCCTGTACAGATATAAAGAGCATAGCGTCCCAATAACTTGTCCACCCTATGGAACCAGTGAGTGATGGAGCCGGATTGTGAAGCCGGGTGAATCTGTCCCCATCATTCACAGTCTCTCTGCTGGACTCGGGGTTGGCAGCTGCAGCCCGTGTCCAGGGCTGGCCCGTCTGTGTTTGTGGTCGAGTGGGTTTCACTGGGACACCATTAGGATCGTCCGTCCGCTCGCGCACGGCTGCTTTATGCTGTAATGACGGAGTCCAGGGACTGCAGCGAGACCGTTGGGCCTGCGATGCCGACCATACTTACAGAAACAGCTCGCTGCCCTGAACTAGCCGTGGTTACTTTCCGCAGCAGCCAAAGTCAGATCCCCGAGCCGTGTTTGGTTTGGAGGAGTGGGAGAAGGAAGGCAGGTTGGGGAGCCCAGAGAGAAGTTCCCAGTGACAATAAGGGAGCAACGCCAGGCGTGTGGCGAAGAGGGTAAAGGAGGCCATGAGATCACGGTTGGGGGACCGGCCATCCAACTCCTCAGAGCTGTCAAGGGAGTTTTGTCCTGAGGAAAGGTGGCTGGGATTGGCAATGAGTCTGTGTCAGTAAATGGTGGGGACGACGGTGAGACCAGTGCTGCCCGAGTGGCCACGACGGTGTCTCAGGACTGAGTGCAGATTCGTCGTCAGGATATTTGGTGATGAAATGACGCGGGCAAGGCTATGGTGGCGTAGCGTGTTGGAGCATGACTTTTCTCAGAGGAGGGGATGCAGAAAACTGAGCAGGATGGCAAGGGGGGGAGGGGAGCCAGTGGAGGGGAAAGGGGACTTTGAAGTGACAAGCAGAAACAGGCGGGTGTCTGGCCATGTCCAAGGTGGAGGCGGGGGGCACAATCCAGAGCCCAAAGAAAGAGGCAGGCTTTGCCCGAAAGGAAGGGTGGAGAGAAACTAAGATTCGATGAGCACCTCGATAGTTATTGGGCCAAACATTTATTTTAGTTTCATGACCCCATCTGATGCTCTCAGCTCTTGAGTTTGCGACTCAAGCCCCCATTATACAGGTGGGAAACTGAGTCTCAGCGTGGTTCCAGGACTAGCCCGAGCTGTGACGCACAGCTCCAGAATTGAAACCAAGTCCAGCTGACGCCAAGAACCAGGCTTGTTTCCCCACACGGGCTTGAAAAACTGTGCTCGAGTCTTGAGCTGATCCGTTTCTTCTTCATTTACTCAGCACAGATCCCTTCTGACGGAGAAGCCTCGACGCAAGAAGACGCACCTCTTCGCCGCCCGCCATTTACCCGTGTCCAGGAGGAACCAGAGGCTGCGAGGCAGAAGCTTTCCAAGCAGCCAGCAGGATGCCCACGAACAGCCGTGATGCCAGGCTTCCACAGGCGTCGAGGCCCCGCCAGTCTCCAGCGGTGCTGTGCCAGGCTCCTGGCGCCCGGCTGTGGCTTCGGCAGGGCCTGAGCGGCCTTCAGGTCCTCCCTGGAGCCTTCGTGGCGGTGTCCCTGCTGTGCACTCAGACACCAACAGAGAAGTCCGGTCCCTGGTGCTCCTCTTGCCAATGTCCTTTTAAAAGCTAGCCAGTGGAACCGAGCACAGCGATCACAAGGGCTCTCCCGCTAACGTGTGCCTCTCTGCGTGGTCGCTCCTTCTCCTCTGCGGCCCCCTGGACAGACTGGTGCCCGAGGGCTCCCCCCCCTCCACCCCGTGGTATCATGCAGTTGGCACATGGCAGCAGATCTCAAAACGATGTTTGCAGAAGCAGGTGCACACCCAGTGCTGTGTGAGAGGCCACCCTCCTCGGTGCTGGACACCGGGTCCGAGTCACAGCCCCGCCCATTTGCACACCCAGGCCACGCGGTGGGCTCACGTGGAGATTTCAGTCAACTGAAACCATCGGGCTTTTTTCTGATAAGCAAGCGAGGCCTCTGCTAAGCTGTCCGTGTATCATTTATTTCTTTGATCCTAAGACTGGGAATTTATTGTTATCTCAATTCAGTTCTGTCCAGTCAGTGCGGCCCCATCACAGCAGGGGGAGGGCCCCCCTCAGAGGTTGTCAGATGCGCATCCGCTCAGCCCCTGTGGTGCGCCTGCTCCGATAATTTATTTCCCCCCGTCTAATTTTGTACTTTTTATTTATACTTCACCCTAAAAGTGTGTGTGTTTCTTATAAGCTGCCTCAGATCGCTTATGGTGTGAGATAGTTGCCTAAATAAAGAAGCTGATTTGGCCTTTGGCTGAGACACGCGGGAACAGGTTTCTGGGTCAGCATGTCCCAGGACGCTGCTCAGACTCCCAGTTGGTCATCCTCTCTCCAGCAGTGTAACTGCCTCTGTGCAAACCTCGGAATCCCACCCTCATACCACACCTCCTGGAAGGGGTGCCGACAGCCCGGGGCGATGGAGACAGCACGCGGGTTATCCTGACACCTTGGAATCTTCTGGAAGGTCTGTGCTCAGCCACCACCTGACTTCCCAGAATTAGGCTGTGCTCGCAGCACAGTGCCTGCCCATATTTAACCCTCAGTAAATATTTGTTAAGTGAGTGACTAATAAAAAAAAAAAGGAATTAGGCTCGTCTCAGAAACCTGAAGCGATATCATGAAAGAACATTCTAGATAAGACATTAAGAAAAAGGGGGGGGGGATTGCCCTCCTACTCAGAACCGTCCTTGACTCTCTTTACTGGCTGATTTCCCCAGTTAACTGCTCTGTATTTCTGACCTGAGTGCGCACAGTGAGGAAGCATTTCCCCTGACTGTCACACACAACCAAAGTCACTGAGCATTTCCTTAGGAGGCCACGGTGTCGGAGGCCACGTGACTCCTTTGCGTGGGCCCCCGGTCGGTTTTCCAGTCTAGACATGGAACAGGTTTCTGTTTCTTTGGCTGGGAACCAAATGCAATAGTTGGCTTGCATTTGGCAGCAGCCACATTGTGCAAAATTGCAAATCTTGTAAAACTAGCCTCACCCTCAGCCCAGAGCCTGTGTGCCCGCCCGAGAGTCCAAGGAACCGAGATGGGCTGACCAGCAGCCACAGACTCCGACCTCCCACGTCACAGTCACTCCAGGGACTTCCTCCCACTACTCACACCTTCCTCTCTCTGCCTCCCCCGGCTGTCAGCATGCAGGTTAAATGCGTGTATGATGGGTCTCCACAGAGTGCGCCTGTGCAACTCCTGGGCTGTCTCCCAAACTGCAGGGCGTGCTTCTGCAGGGTGGGCTTCTGCCCCTGCTCTGGGGAAGATGCAGAGTCAGACTGTGATAATGGAAGGAGGAGGTGAGCTGAATTCAATTCCAGCTGATTCCTCACTAGTCCCTGGAAGAAAAGAGAGGTCCACACGGGAGGGCTTCCTGGAATTTCTCCTCAACCGTCTGGGCACCCTGATTAAGGGCTGGAACTGGGGAGACGCACCTGGGCGATGCATGGGGGAACTGGGGGCAATCCCTCTGAGGCAAGACTTGGTCTGCAACACAGTAGCCACCAGGACAATGCTCAGGGACCCGTTATGGCACAGACTCGGAGGCCACCAGCACCAAGTTAATTGTTAAATGCCGATTCTGATTCAGTAAGTCTGGGGAGGGGCCTGAGACTCTGTGTTTCTTTTCTTTTTTTCTTTATTGATTTTAGAGAGAGAGGAAGGGAGAGGGGGGGAGAGATATAGAAATACCGATTCAAGAGAGAACATCGATTGGCCGCCTCCTGCATGCCCCTCATTGGGGATGTGGCCCACAGCCTGGGCACGTGCCCTGACCGGGAATCC
This sequence comes from Tadarida brasiliensis, assembly GCA_030848825.1. NCBI lineage: Eukaryota > Metazoa > Chordata > Mammalia > Chiroptera > Molossidae > Tadarida > Tadarida brasiliensis. The sequence continues at coordinate 16,877,009 of CM061273.1, forward strand.
CGGTGCATGGGTCGACGCTCAACCACTGAGCCACACCAGCCGGGTGACTCTGCGTTCCTAATAAGCTCCTTGGCAATGCCACTGCTGCTAGTCCTGTGATGTTTAGAAGAGTTGGGCTCTGGAGCAACCCTGCTATCTTCGAGCTAGGGAAACGGACGCCAGCAGATGGAGTGACCTTTCCAAGTTCGAGCAGCTGAGCAGCAGGGGATGCAGGGCTGGGCCCTGGTCTCCAGGTCTGCAGGTCTGTCTGCAGGCTGCCAGGCAAGTCCTCCTCCCCGTCCACACACGGCCGGCTGGCTAGTCTCTCCAGAGCCCTGCTGAGCCTCGGGGCAGGGCAGCGACAGAGGGGCTGACGCAGGATCTTGCAGCCATGAGTCATGACCCATCACGCCGCAGGCCTCCACCTGGCTGCGCCGTGTGCCCCGGGACGCGCTCCCGACCAGGCCTCCACGCCGCTCTGCGTCACTGCGGATGCCAGGGCCTCGAGCGCACGCATGCCCATCTCATGAGGCAAGGCAGGGTGCGGGGGGAGGACACATGTCCACTGGGCAGGGCCACGCAGAGCTGGGCTACAGCTGATCTGGACTCGTCCTCCCGGATACTTCTCCCGAGGGGCTGGGCCTGGGGAGCCTCCTGCCACTCTCCACAGCCATCTCTGTGGTCCCTCGTCCTATCTGGTCCCTTAGAGGGCATGTGGGCTTTTTCAGTGCCCTGAACTCAGTCAACTCTGCCACGTATAGGTGAAGTGACCGTCTAGGTCAGGGGTTCTCAACCTGTGGGTCGCGACCCCTTTGGGGGGCGAATGACCCTTTCACAGGGGTTGCCTAAGACATAACAGCAGCAAAATTACAGTTATGAAGTAGCAACGAAAATAATTTTATGGTTGGGGGTCACCACAACATGAGGCACTGTACTAAAGGGTCGCGGCGTTAGGAAGGTTGAGATGATCCTTGCCTATTAGAGGGTAGTAATAAAGACATCAGAATCACAAGGACCAAATGGGATTCAGCATGAGCTTCCGAGACCCCACTGCCTCTTACCTGAAATTCCTTAACGTGTATCGTTTCTCCTTTGCAGAAACCAAACAGAGCTGTGCTCTGTGATCAACCCTTCAGACTCCTGATGATTCCAGGACCAGGGGACCTGTGTCACAAAGCTATTTAAAGTCAAGTCTGCCACTAATCATCAAGTCCACACTTCACACGACCTCATTCCCACGGTGCACCACAGAGAGGACCGAGAGGGACCCACAAACCCAGGGGAAGATGGGCATGCTAGGGGGAGGGTGGGTCTACCCAGGTTCCACAGCCCACTCCAATCAGTAGCCTTAAAGGCCCTGAAATGCAACTCATTTCTCGGTGAAATTACAGTGTGGCAGAGAAAGGGGACCCATCCGGGCTGATCACAAGCTGAGTCTACCACTGTGGAGGTCGGCTCAGCAATTCATTTGCATGAGGGACCAAAGAGCCTCTGGGTAAAAGCCAGCACTAAGGAAAAAGGCAGCCAGGCAGATACGTTTGGCCTGGTAGCAGGGACGTGTGCTCAGCTTCCTTCAGTGTGTGAGAGCCCCTTTCTGTTCTCAGGGAAGGAGGGCTGTGAGAAGGATCATGCAGCTTTGGGGAAGGAAACTACAGGCGGTATTGGGGTCCACGTCCCCATGAACTTGGATTGTGTTCGTTCCTGGTGGCCAAAATGATACCTGGCAGAAAAGTGAATGAAATGACAAGTCACTCCTGGTCGGGGATATTTGGAAGAAAGGGTCAGACTGTTAGAAACTAAATAAAGTCATACTCTGTTTTTGTGGGAGGAAGAAAAGGCAAAAAGCAAAGATATCATTCAGTGCTTGGTTTACAAGGAGCTGGCAGGGCGCCCCGAGCAGCCGGAGTGGCCCCCACAAGCTCCTTCCCTGGGACTACACCAGCATCTCAGCCTCAAGCCGGACCTCTGAACTGTGTCCGTGAGCATCTGGGCTTCATCTCAAGCATTCTGTGCATGCGTTAGCGAGATGCATCCTAAGGTATCCGAAAAGCCAAGAGGGCACATAAAGGTGTTACGCTTAGCATAAAACTGAACATAATTAGGTCTTTCAATTGTGCAAGCATTGAATTTTGGGTCTGGGACACCAAAACATTTTCCATATAAATTAATGGCCATTGCTTCTCCACTTTATGACATTTCTGCTCATGAAAGAGTTTATAGGAACGCTCTATTTTCAGATAGCAGGGAAGCCTGCACCGGCCTGGGAAGGGCAAGGTTTCGCTGCGTGGGAGTGCGTTCGCTGTACGTGGCCAAGGACCAAACACGGACGGTCCGGGGGTCGTTGTCTCTGACTTCACCGCAGCTGCACATTCTCATTCCTTCCTTCATTCCTCTATTCAACAAACACTCAACTCTGGCCTCTGTCTCCCTGATCCCAAAGACTGCCCCTACCGGGAGATCCTTTAGGGAAGTCCCAGGGGTTCCTGCCCTAGACCTACAAACTGAGAGGCTCTGAAGATGGGCCCAGCGATGGGACTTAGCGAGCCGTCCAGAGGATGCTGGCGCCCTCACACTCAAGTCTTAGAACTGCTGGAAAGGATCTTTTCAGCTGAACCTGTGTTTGGGTGCTGCCCTCTGGGTGACCCCGTCTCTCCCACTATCTCCCAGGACACAGGGAAGCAAACCTGGCCCAGGTCACATGGAGTTCTGGCTGGGCTGCCCCAGCCCCAGGCGGCCCTGTCAGCTGTGAGGAACCCTGTGTCCTGGCCAGCCGCACTCTCCCAAATTGCCTGCGATTAGTGACCCTGGCCAGCCTGGGGAGGCACTGATTTTTCCTCCTGTCGCACCTGCATTTTGCTTGTCAAGAAAATCAAGTGTGCCATTGTTTTGGAAGAGGCCGTTGGAGTTGGTACAGAAAGGAGGGGGGAGCCCGGGGAACAAGGGCAGAAGGCACTGAGGGAGTGGGGTGGTGGGGGGACAGGTGAGGAGGACAGGAAAGCCACAGGACAGAGAAACTGAGATGGGAGAATGGGGAAATGTGTTTGTCCAAGTGTGGTCCCTGGACCAGCAGCAGCAGCGGAATCACCTGGGACCCAGTGAGACACGAACATTCGTGGTCTCATCCCTGACTTGAACCAGGAACTCTGAAAGTAGAGCCCAGTTGTGTTTTTAAAAGTTCCCCCAGGGGCCTGGCTGATATGGCTCAGTGGTTGAGCGTCGACCCATGCACCAAGGGGTTGCCAGTTCGATTCCTGGCCAGGGCACATGCCCAGGTTGTGGGCCCGATCCCCAGTGGGGGGCATACAGGAGGCGGCCAGTCGATGTTCTCGCTCATTGATGTTTCTATTCTCTCTCCCTCTCTCTCTCTCTCTCTAAAATCAATAAAGGAAAAAAAAATTTTTTTACGTTCCCCCAGGGATTCTGATGTGCACATAGTTTGAGGCCCACTGGGCTGAAAAGTTCTATTATTGTAAGCAGGCATGCTGCCCCTTGGTCCTGGGTTTTTCCTTGCCTTGAGCATAGGGACCCGGAAGAGAGACTGGAATCTTCCTAATGTGACTCACACCGACCACTGCTTGCTCTGGACCTACTGACGTCCTGAATCTGCAGACGGAAGAAATGACTGTAACATCTGCCTTCTCCTCCGTCACGCCCACTGTGCCATGGGCACCGCCAGCGGCTGGCCGCTCTGGACGGGTTGTGGGGCCGGAGAGACCCCTGAGGAGCCTCTGACCTGTGTTACCGCCCGACTGGGTCAACACCGAGACGCTCCTGTATCACTTTCCTACCGAATATCCCTCATCTTCCAGTATGTTTCTGCCAAAGAGACTAATCATTAAGGAATAATTAATTCATTTCCCCATGATTTATTCAGCACATCCATAACTGGGTATGCAAAAAGCAGAAAACAGATGCAATATGACTTCCATTAGAGTTTCTGAAACATTTAAAACAGTCCATTACAACGGCCTGAAACCCCAGGGATCTGGGAGGAACAAATGAAACGAGACTCCAGACCCCGTCCGCCTGCCTGTGTGGACAAAGGCAGAGGGAGGACACAGGACACAGGAAACAAATGCTCCTGCCACTCTCCGCCAGCCTCAGCCCACTCGGGACTTTGCCTCTCCCACCCTCCCTCTGGTTCTGGGGTTCCTAAGAGCATCCCATAGACTCATGAAGGAGACCAGGTGAGGCCCGAGGGCCGGCGGCTACTGCTTCTGCCCCTGCTTCCTCGGGGTCTGCCCCTATCAGACCCCAGTATCTGCACCTCTTGCAAACACTGGTCTGTCTTCAGTCTCCGCCATCGAATGCACCAGAGCCTGGCTAACAGTGGTCTGCGGCAGAGTGGGGGGCGAGCCTGTGCCCTCAGTCAGAGCCATCGCAACCTGCCAAACACACAGGCCAATGCAAGGCCTGAGAAAGGGCTTCTCCTGTCTCAGCCTGCGAAGCCCCTGTTCAGACACAGCTCCGTGGGCGAGTGGAGCTGGAGGTAGGTCAGGTGATGGATCCCTCGTCCCCTCCAATGGCTGAGGCTTTGCTGGTGCATCGGGCTGAATGGGCCTCCGGGTTGCTTAGGATGCTTGTGGCATCTCAAGGCCGAGGAGCGAAGGAGCAGGACCAGGACGGAGCTGGGAGACGCCCGCCACAAACCAGGCATTTCGTGAAGACCTCTCTTTATTTTTAAATTTTGTGTGAATGTTGACTTTACTCCATGAGACGTTTGTGCGGGTTTACTACTGTTACAATGTCTCCAGATCTTCAAGCGAAATGGGCGTCATTTGCCCCGTGGGTTTACGTTCCCCAGCACGGTGGCATGAAACCCCAGCAGCCACACAGCACAGGGCAGAAGGAATTCTCAGGGCCGGTGGATTCTTTCCCGGGGGCTCATGCGCCTCCCACCTACGGACGTCTGCCAGGTTCACGCCCGGCCCATGCCAGGCGAGTCCAGCCAGGTCTAAACACCCTCCTCGAGATCAGGGCACTGCGCTCTCGTCCAGGCTCTGTGCGCCGTGTGAGGAAGCCGCGAGGTCCCAGGCCACACGGTCTGTCGCTGACAGAGCCTGGACAGGAACGCACATCTTCTGGCTCTGTCTGCTGTCTCGTGCCTCCTCGCTGGGGGAAGGCAGGGTCCGGCAGTGAAACGGGGACCCTTTCCAGGCCTGAGCCGAAGCACCGGGTCAGAAAGCCAGGTGGACTGGATCGTGTTTGGGTACCAATCTGTGCCCGTCTATAACGGGACGATGAATGCCAGCACTGTACACTCCGGAGGACTGTCTGGACGTACGCTGTGTGTCCCACATACAGGGGCTGGGGAGGATAAACAAATGGGCATGAGCTCGTCTGTGCTGGGAAGATGGGCGAAGCTTGTCCATTCCATCGGGCCCCCTCTCGCCATCTGCAGCGTCCCAGCACACCGGCGGCGGGTCAGGTGTGCGGTATCCCTGCACACTGACTCTGTACCAGTGGGGGCAGACCCGGCCTGGGCACCCCATCCCCCAACACATTCCTGCAGGGCCAGAGGAAGTCATAAATCAAGGCTCAGGTAACTAACCTCTGCTGGGCGTGCCGTGGCCTTCACCGGGGTGGCCACAGCCCCCACCAGCCCATGGAAACTGGTCCTGAGACAAAACCCATTCATTGGTCCTATCATTTGCCTCACAATAAGTGGACACCTAAAAATCACGGCCCCCTTGCCCTGAGCCTCAAGTGACTCAAACTAGGAAGAGGCCTGATTAATTACAAATCTACTAACCGATGTATTCTACATTAAATCCATAATACTTGTATTTCCACTGTCCTTTATTCCAAATTCCTTTCGGCCTACCTGACATGGTTAGAGCTTCATGCTTTTGAAGTGTAACTTTGTTTTGGTACGTGCCCCTGGCAGGAACCGAACCTGGGACTCTCTGGTCCGCAGGCCGATGCTCCAACCGCTGAGCCAAACCGGCCCGCGCTTGACGTGTAACTTTTGAAATGGGTTTGGTAGACCTGGAACTGAACAGAAAAAAATATAAATACTCTGTTCCCTATAAACTAAGGAGGCTTAGCAGGAGAACTCAGAGAAGGTCTGCAGATGGGATTACAGTACAAAAGCAGGAAAGGGTCACTGAAGAGGGGGATGACTTGGAATGGACAGTTAAACACTTCAGGCCTGAACCCAATGAGCTAGTTGAGGGGACTGAGGTTGTGTCTTATTACTTACCTTACCCATAAATAGATCCCACACCATTATAAATAGCTTTACACTTGAAGAGTTTCTGAATGTGCTGTACTGGAGTGGATGGGAGGGGGTGGAACTGAGGGCCGAACCAGACGGTAAGTCCAGAGTCCCCCCTCCCCCCAACCCACTTCCAATCCCCTGAAGGTTGGAGGTAGAGTAAGAGTCACAGTCCGGCCGGTGTGGCTCGGTGGCTGAGCGTCGACCCATGCACCAAGAGGTCACCTGTTCAATTCCTGGTCAGGACATGCCCAGGCTGTGGGCCCGATCCCCACAGGGGGGCATGCAGGAGGCAGCCAATCAATGGTCTCGCTCATCAGTGCTTCTATCTCTCTCTCCCTCTCCCTTCCTCTCTCTCTAAAATCAAAAAAGCAAAAAAAAAAATTTAAAAGAGTCACGGAAGAGACCCCCGCAAATGGAACTCCAGGAATGGGGTTTTAACTCGGAGTGTAGGCTAGGACTTAGCATGGTGTGAAACACCACAGTTCGGTGGTAACCCCACAGAATGGAAAGTTAGCAACTGATTTGACCATCATGCAAAATGTAATGCAGTTTCCCCTCGTCGTTGCAAACACACACACTCACGTTCACACATACATGCCCTCACACACACACATACTCACCTGTGGCCCCTCTCCCCTTGCTGGAGACCCTCTACCGGATCCCAGGCTCCCCTGAGGTACAGAGAGTATTGGACTGGAAGTCAGATATGAGTCCCTGTTTTAACTTTGCAACTTGCTGACTAAATGACTTGGTCACTAAACCTCTCTTGGAAACCACAATTTCGTCTGTCAAATGGGTTCTTATAACCATCGAGTAAGAGCATACATACGATAATAACTAGCATGGATTTCGTATTTGCTAGGTGCTAGCCCTTTGCACGGTTTATCCTCTTTGGAGTGTATTATAACCCTGCGAGGTTGTTATGATAGGTGACCCAGAGAGGTTGAGACTCTGGTCCAAGGTTACAGTGAGTGACAAGTGGATGTCAGGCTGGAACCAAGCAACCTGAGACCAGAGCACTTTGAACTTTGAGACCTACAGGGCAGTTGCAGCCGGCGGAAGGAAGTTTAAAGGCAGCGCTTCTAAAACTGTGGCCAGTGTACGGCACTAAAACACAGACCCCTGCTCCCTTCTCAGACCCCAGCGTCACTGATAGGAGTGTCTGCATTTTAATATTAGATCTGCCTAGTGAATCTTACATAGTCCAAAGTTGGAGACCCTCTGAATTAAGAGTAAATCATAAAGTTCCACTCTGGCCAAGATAAAGTAACAGAGACTGGATTTATCCACCTGTCTGAAACAAACGAAAACAAATAGAACTCGGGAAATGACCGTTTATAAGACAGTGGGCATTCTGTGATGAAAGGCAGTATACATGACTTATAGGCCATGAATTTACAGGCCGTGGTGCGGGGAGGAGGAATTCAGGTGAAGACTATCAGACTTGATATGAGGGTAAGAATCCAAGGAGAACAAAACAGCTGGAGTTCAAAGAACAAACTGTCAGAGAGAAGATTGCTGCACAGAGAGGTCAGCAGAGGGGCCCGATCGATTTTGCAGCAGATATCGATTGGCCCACGTGTGTGTGAAGAAACTACCCAAGGCTGGGGAAAGAAGCCGTCAGAGAAAATTAGAGAATACAATGCAAATTCTTCAACAGGGAATGAGAGAGACAGAGAGAGAAAGCAAAAGGAAACAAATAACAAAATGGTAGAACTAAGTGCAATACAGAAATTTAAAAGAGATTGTGTCAATAGATTTTTTTTATTATCCAGTTATATGATGTCCAAAAAATTCACTTCAAATATGATATTGGTTTGTTAAAAGTAAATGAATGGAAAAAGATATTCTATGCAAACAAGAGCAAAAGAAAGTGGCAGTGTCTACACTAACAACAGACAAAGCAGACTCAGAGAAAGAACGTTCCCAGTGATAAAGAGGAACAGTACATAATTATAAAAGGATCAGTTTACCAGAAGGCAGACCAATCATAAATGTATATGCACCTAAAAACAGAGCTTCAAAAAAGTATGAAGCAAAAACTGACCAACCTGAAAAGAGAACTAGAAATAGATAAATTCCCAATGTGCTCGAAGACCTTAGCTCCCCTGTCAGTAACTGATGAACTAGTAAGGAGAAAACTCAACAAGGTTTCAAGTACAAAGTTGGTTTGTTGTTCTTCAGCTCTATTAATATAGGACTAAAAAGCTATAAACCAGCTAAGTCTAATTGACATTTATAGAACACTCCACCCGACAACAGAAAAATATACATTCGTTTTAAGTACATGTGGAACATTGACAAAGATAGACCATATGCTGGGTCATAAAACAAGTCTTGACAAATTAAAATTGATTGAAATCACACAATAAATGTTCTCTGATCATAATGGGATTAATTTAAAATCAATAATAGAAAGATAAAAAAATGTTCAAACACTTGGAAATTAAACAACACACTTCTAAATAACATATGGACCAAAGTCTCAAGGGAGATTAGAAAATATTTTAAAGTGCCCGGCTCGTGTAGCTCAGTGGTTGAGTGTCGACCCATGCACCAAAAGGTCGCCTGTTAGATTCCTGGTCAGAGTACATGTCCAGGTTGTGGGCCCTATCCCCAGTGGGGGGCATGCAGGAGCCAGGAAATCGATGTTCTCTCTCATCGATGTTTCTCTCTCCCTCCCCTCTTCCTTCCTCTCTCTCTAAACTCAATAAAGAAAAAAAAATTTTTTTAAGAAAATATTTTGAAGTGAACAAAATAGAAAAGACAACCTATTTGTGTGCAGCATGGCTAATGCAGTGCCAAGAGGGAAATTGATAGCTTCGAATGCTTATATTAGAAAGGAAAGTCCCCAGCTCAACAATATAAGCTTCCACTCTTAAAAACCAGCAAAAGAAGTGCAAAATAAACCCAAGTTAAGCAAAAGGAGGGAAATAATAAAGGTAAGTGCAGGAACCAATAAAACGGAAAGCAGGAACTGTGCTGGAACTGCTCTGCCCCAGTTCTGCTGTTGGTTAAAAGTCAGAACTGTACATTCCCCCCAAAATGTCCACCTGATCTAGGTTAATTTTAAAAATAAAATAAATTAAAAGTTTAAGTTATTTACATTTTCTATTTCGTAAAACTGCAAAAGGGTCTATACAAGTGGGTCCCAGCAAAACTCCTGAGATCTCCTTTCTCTCCCATCCATTCACACATCCCAGCTGTTTCTACACCCCTCCCCCTCCACTCCCAAATCTCCCTATCCGATGCTAGGGGGACAAGGGGAAGGGGAGCCTCCCAAGACGTCATCCTTTTCCTCATTCTTTAATATTGGCAATAGACATGCCCAATGTAAACACTATATTTTCAAATTCCCACTTCCAACCCTTTCAGCATCCCTATGCTTTTCCCATATGGAAATCCTGGGACAGGTTACAGCCCCCAGGCTCCCTTCTCTCCCTTTGCTTCCCAGTCTGCATTACAAAGCTCCAGAAAGGCCGGCCCTCCCAGGACAGTGGGGAGACAAAGCGGGTTAAGACAGCATCCTCGTTGAATGACAAGGAGAAGGCACACTTAGGAAACCCCCTTACCAGTGCCACACACATCCTAATGAGTGCTTCAAAACAGCCACACTGGGGCCCGGCAGGTGTGGCTCAGTGGGTTGAGCTTCATCCCAGGGACTGAGAGGTCCTGGTTCGATTCCAGGTCAGGACACATGCCCGGGTTTCGGGCTGGATCCCCAGTAGGGGGCGTGCAGGAGGCAGCCGACTGGTGTTTCTCTCTCACATCAATGTTTCTCTCTCTCTCTCCCTTCCTCTCTCTCTAAAAAAATCAATAAAAACATTTTTTTAAATAAAAGCCAAGCTGGGGAGATGCGGTTGATAAGAACAGGCTACCGCGTGACCCGAACACTTGTCGAATGTGTTAGCAGCCTCTCAGCCAGCCCGTGCTGCCCTTGGACTCCAATAACAACCACGACGATTCGAGCCCTTCGTGAGTATTAACACATTTCATCCTCACCACAGCTCTGTGCGGGAAGTAACCGTAGGATCCCATTCTACAGATCAGGGAATAAGGCGCAAAGTGTCGGTAACATGACCGAGTTCGGGGGGCTAGTAAGTGGTAGAGGCTGACTTTGAACCCGGCTGATCCGGCTCCAGAGTCCATGCTCTTCACCAAGCCATGCCCCCTGTCTGTGCATTTAATCTCTTTATTTTGCACAAATTTGTGGATTTTCCCCAACTTGTTTTAATCCACCTATTCGAATTTCCGGTTATTTCTTAAAAGCAACCTGTTATCCAAGGAAAATTACCAATACAGACTAAATTCAAACGAATTTAAAAGAAAGGCTGTAGAAGTGGCTGGCTCCCGAGGAGGTTCCCCAGCTGCTCGCGTAAAGGCAGCTCCCAGCCCTCCGAGTGGCACCGCTGGGCTGGGGTCTTGGGAAACCTCCCACATTCTGAGCCGGTCCTACCTCAGGGCAAGCAGGCACATAATTGGCTGGTGAGGGGTGCCCCTTCCAAGAACCGGTACCCCTCCTTCTCAAGCATACTCAGTAAGATGGCAAAAAATGTTAAATATCCTTCCTGCCTCAGACACGGGTGATACACAACGTCTACTCAGTTTACCCACAGCTGGGAATACCATGTCTGCCCTGTGTCTCCGGTGGGCTCCAGGTTTGGGGGTGAGAGTGGGAGGGCAAACAAACATGGCTCAGCTGTCAGGAGCCCTCCCCCACCCCTCCCAGTCTGACGTCGTGCTCACCTGAGGCCCTGCCCAGTCCCCTCACTTGTTTTCAGGTAAAATGATGCTTGTCAGAGCCAGGGCAACCCTAAAGAGACCCTCACACTGGGGCGTGGAGCACGCAGGGTGTCTGGGACCAGCTGGGAACTGGGGAGGAGACGAGGAGGGAAGCTGTGAGGAAGGGTGGAGGCCAGGAGACCTGCTACCCCAGACAGAAAGGTGAGTCCCTGGGGAGTTTTGTTTTTTTATTTATATTCCCTTTATTGACTTGAGAGAGAGAGAGAGAGAGAGAGAGAGGGAGAGGGAGAGACAGAAACATCGATGAGAGAGAACATCGATCGGCCTCCTCCTGCACGCCCCCCACTGGGGATCGGGCCCACAACCTGGGCATGTGTCCTGAGCGGGAATCAAACCAGCGACCTCTTGGTGCATGGGTCGACACTCAGCCCCTGAGCCACATCGGCCAGACAGTTTTTATTTATTTTTTTATATTTTTATTGATTTTATTTTTTTAGAGTGAGAGTAAGGGAGAGGGAGAGAGAGGGAGACTGGTTGCCAGCCATATGCACCCGACTGGGGATGGAAGTCACCACGTGGGTGTGTGCCCTGACCAGGAACCCAAACCGGCCACCTTTCGGTGCACGAAGGAGGCTCAACCCACGGAGCCACGCCTGCCAGGGCCCCTGGGGAGCTTTCAAGTCTACAGAGCCCACCTCAGGTGTCATGGGGTCCAAGGCTGTATTTACAGCTCTCCACCGTGCTTTTAATGTGCAATCAGGGTTCAGAAGCTTCCCTAGATCAGCAAACTTTTTCCATAAAAGGCCAGATATGCAACATTTTAGGCTTTGCAGGCACATATAACCTTTGTCATTTCTCCTTCTCCCCCATCTTCCTCTTTCTCTCCTTCTCCTGTCCTCCTCTTCATCTTTTCATCTTCTTCCTCCTCCTCCTTCTTTGTCCACGACACTTTAAAATGTAAAAACTCTCTCTGGCCGTGAGCAGCACAAGAGCAGACAGGAGGCTGGGTGGGCCCGGAGGCTGTGGTTTGCTGGTCCCATCCCAGCCCATCTCAAATACCAGTTTCTGGACCAGAGATGAGTAGACTCGATGGTGGGGAAAACTGGCTCGCATAAACCCAAACTCTCATTGGTAGCATTTGCTGATTCCCATGGTGTAAATACTCCCACTGCGCCCGATTTTAACCTACCAATGGGATGTCGCTGGGCCGGAGATGGGAAGAGGTGCTCAGAGCAGCTCCAGCACCCGGAGACCACCCGGGCAGCTGCAGCCAAGCTGCCTGGAGGCTCGGTGCTGCCCGGCTCGGGGAACGCTGCCCTCCCTCGTTTCTATGAGGAACAGCTCGCTGATCGTTCAGTCCACAGGTGTTTGCCCCGGCATCGCGCTGAACTTTGGGAACCCAAAGGTGAGTACCACTCGTCCCCACCCTCAAGGAGGCCACCGTCTAGAAGAGGAGACCTCACAAACTGGCATCTGCAGTCTAAAAACAGGCTGATAAGTGGGTTCAGGTGCCAGGACTCACACAGGAGGGGCACCTAGCCTGGTCTCATGGGTCAGGGAGAGGTCTGTTTGGCAAATGACCTGTAACTTGGAAATAAGACACGAGATGATTGTGTGACCATCTGATGCCACGTGGAGCATTGTCTGAAAAGCCCCCTGAGGATCCTCTGACCCTCTTGGGGGAGTAGCTTTGTTTGACAAGTTCCTGATTAGAGCCCAGACATAAAATTAGAAGTCAACTTGTATAAAACTGATAGAGATGACTTTTTCTGGCCAATAAATACATGTAGAAGTGAAAACTGACAGACACTTTCTGATTCCAGTATGACTGAATTCTTTATATGCCGCAAGTAGGAACAAAATGAAGCAAAAATAATAAGTTCACCTTGCCTGGCTCTGGTCCCTTATATGGGAAAACTCTCTTTCCCATAAACTGAGCTCCCTCACAAAACCCATTTGTCCTCGATTTTTGCTATGCTGGTATCTGAAGGTATGCCGTGACCTTTGACAGTGGGACTGTGGTCTGAGAAAACGATGTTTTTCACCATGAAAAGGCTAATGTCAACATAGCAGCTTTGGTGATTTTGCAGCGTTTTTCTTTCCACGCTCACTGTGCTTTGCATTTGACAAGCCAGCCCTTCGGAAACCTCACTCCATGACATTCTTTAAAGGTAAACTTTCATTTCCTAAACACTACGGTCTCTGAGTCTTTGACAGAGGCAACTCAAAAGGTTACTTTTTATTGCCTGTTGGATATTAACCACTTCGACCCTGAATTTGCAGTTTCGTTTCAGCATTCTTTCTCCGCGTGCTGGAGAAACCTCAGTTCCTCATATCTGCAGGGAACCGGCTATTTTTCTTTCTGCTGATTCCCTTATGTAGCAGTTAACTTCGGCTGTGTAACAAAACCCCAAACTTACTTAGTTGGCAGAACCCTTGGTACCGGAATAATCTAAAATGGCCTCATTTAGCCCAGCTGGTGTGGCTCAGTGGTTGAGCATCGACCCATGCACCAAGAGGTCGCTGGTTCGATTCCCAGTCAGGGCACATGCCCAGGTTGTGGGCCTGATCTCCAGTGGGGGACACGCAGGAGGCAGCCAATCGATGTTCTCTCTCATTGATATTTCTAGCTCTCTCTCCTTCTCCTTTCCTCTCTCTCTAAAATCAATAAAGAAAAAAACATTTTTTAATAAACAAAATGGCCTCATTTACATGTCCAGTGATTGGCCAGCTCACCATCAGAGAAGAGGGACGACTGGACCGTCTGTGTCTCGTCATCCAGCTGTAGCCCCAGCTTCCTACACGGTAGAAACTGGACTCCAAAAGCAGCGAGTGAGGGCAAGCACCCACAAGCCAATCCTTTTGGAACCTCTGCTCATCTCTCACTTGTTATCACCTGATGGGCCAAAGCATGTCATGGCCAAGCCGAGTGGCAAGGTGTAGACACAGGGAGGTATGGATAACTGGGGACCATACTGCAACAATTTAGTATACTTCATTCATGGGTTGAATAAAAGTTTGACACTTGTTAAAAAATAACTGTGTCTGAGAATTATACTTTTACAGGAGGAAGAGATGCCCAAAGGGAACCCTGTGAAAAGGCAGGGGCCATAGAAGTGAAGGGACAGTGAAGGGAAGTGTGTTCCAGGCAGAGGGAACAGCATGTGCAAAGTCCTGGTGGTGAGACAGGAAAACCTGCTCCAGAAAGCCGCTCGCCGTGGCTGGAACAGAAGGCAAAGCTAGCATGCCTTGATGTGAAGCTTCCGTTTTATTCAGATGTGCTTTTACTTGGACATGAAGAGGTAGGCTATCAATGGCCAGGCCATGGTAGAAAGAAACTTTAACTGACTTTGCTTTTGCTACTTTTCTTTGCCTACTGAAAAGGTTGGGAGGTCAGGACCTGCCTGTCCTGGAAGAAGAGAGACCTGGTCTTTGGTTGATTGAGGATCAGGTCTAATGGGTCATCACGGTCTATAATGAAAGGACAGGAAGGAGAGAGAAGAAAGGATTTGCCTCTGGGGAACGGAAGGGTTTCTCAGAGATTTAAAGGGAGGTATTAGGGGGAAGGAAAGAGAAGAAGGTGTTATAAGAGGGTATCAGCAGGGAGTTGGGTGATGATCCCAGGGACACGCCCAGGAAGCGGAGGACATGCAGTTGGGAAGAGATGGGGTGGGGGGAACCTGATAAAAGACCACAGTGAGGACCTTTGTTCTGAGTCCAGAAGCTTAAGGGAGTTCCACAACAGAGAGACAGGAACAGAGTCCCAGCCTCCACTCACACCGAGCAGCCTCCAAGCACACCACTACGCCCAGCCACCGCTCAAGCTGTTCCTCCCACTGGGCCCAGTGACGACGTCATAGTCGGCATCCGACAGTTTTCCCAGTGACCTCTTTCCTTGGTCCCTATCTGAGTGCCTCGTCTGGAAACCCACATTCCACGCCCCCAAGCTCTCGTCAGCCTACGAAGAGAAGCACTGGGGACCTGGACTGTCAGCGTGGGGTGAGGGGTGACTGCATCCCTTTACATCTATTCTTTAGGGTCTAGCGGACTGAAATAAGCTTGCACTGAATCAGCTAAGGAATCCTGCACCCACCCCGCCAGAGATTTTGTGTGAGAACATGGACCAGCTCAAACACCTAATCCCCTCCCCAGAGGCGATCACGGTGGGTTCATGTGTGTCGTTGTAAAAATGTTGTGTGTATCTACACAAATTGAGCCATAACATCCACAACTGTGTATTTCAGGTGTGTTTTCAAACAGAGGAAGAGGGGATGAAACCAAACAGCCTGGGTTCGTATGGGAAAACTTGATAACAATTGCTGGGCTGGTTCTATGAAAGGACTGAGTTATTTCATGCAGAGTAACCTGTATACAGGGGTGAGCCTCAAAGACAGCAAGGATGAATGATTTAGCTTCATCACCAAAGTCACTCTTCATTAATTGCAGAAAGAAAAAGTGTCCGTCAGCTTTCCCAGTGACTGCCATGACATCTCCATCTCGCTCCCCTGATCACAGGAAGGAAAGACGTCTGAAGTGACTTACAGCAAATGAGATTCTCTCCCTTAAAGCACGGAGGGAGTGGGGGGCAGAGAAGGCCAGATTGACAGAAAGCAGCTCAAGAGCTAATGAATTCTGCAGAGGAGCCCAGCGGGTCTCTCCCTGGTTCCCAACCAGAAGCACAAAGCGTTTTGATGTTATTCTAAAATCCAAGGGCGCAGAATCAACCTCAGGCCCCAGAACGAGGGCTGGTATTACAACACCCAGAAGTGGCAGGAGAGGCGACACATAAGAGGGAGCCTCTGGGCAGAATGGAAACCCCACGTGATTGTGGGAAGATAGTGTGAGAGGGCATTTAAACTCTTATTTTAATATATAAGTGATTATGTCAGTAAGTAATATCATTTTAATCAAAGGGGGCAAAACATGTCCTCAAAGGATACCTTAGCCCAGCAATTTTCAACCTTTTTCATCTCATGGCACACACAAACTAATCACTAAAATTCTGCGGCACACCAAAAAATACATTGTTTGCTCATCTGACAAAAAAAAGTAGATATAATTTTGATTCATTCACACTGGATGGCTATCGTTGTGTTGGTTGTTGTCATTTTTTATTTGACAGTCTAAGGGAAGAGAGCTCAGTGCCCCTGACAAAACAGTCAAGAATTGCACGTTTTAAAAATTCTAGCAGCGCAGGGGTTGAAATTGCTGCCTTAGCCGACCATGTCATGGATCGGACTCCACCTAGTGTCAGCTCCTGGAATTACAAGCACAGGCATTACTGCATTTGGCTGCTTCTGCAAAGCTCAAACATAAGGTAAGTAACATGTGGACATCACTCATTCAGAGTCGCCAGGAGTCAGAGTGGACGCCCGACGACATTACATGCCCTGTGACTTTTCTTTCACAACGACCTTGTTGTAATTATACATCCACCTCTGGCCTTATTTTTCGGTCTCTGCAAAGGGCTAACACAAAAAATGCTAATAATATTTCTTTGCATTCATGTAGCCTTTCAAAATTTACAAAGCCCTTTCACATAAATGCCCTCAATCCAGGGATTGAAGGTAGGCAGAAAGGTGTAATTATCTTCATCTTACCAAGAAAGAAAATTGAAGACCAGAAAGACAAAGTAACCTGCTCAAGGTCAAAGATGCTTTAACAGCGGAGCAGTACTGAAACCCCCGCTGCAAGCTCAGGGCATTTCCTCCGGCCCCCACTAAACCCTCCGGGCGCACACCTCCCAGGAGATTACAGCAGTGAGGTGCAGGCCTGGCTGTGGCTAGAGTCACCTGCGAGGCTTCGTCAACATATCAGTGCCTGGGTCCCACGTCCAGAAACTCTGATTTAAACGGGGCGGGGGGGCGGGGGGGACGACTCCTGGGCACTGGAATTTCAGAGGCTCTGCAGAGGAGACTAATGTGCAGACAGGGTTGAAACCACTGTGTCAGAAATAAAACAGAAGGAGATAAAGTAATTATGCTTAAGTCTCAGAGTGCTGTAGCCACTAAAACACCATACACACCAGACTGCTGAATGTCACAGAGTCAGAACTGTCCTTCTGAGGCCCACCTCCCCAATTACACAGGCACCCAGAGATAGTCACACACATCCAGACAACCCAGACATGATACTTACAAACACACGCAGAGCCCCAGTCATGCATACATGCAAACACACACAGAGACACACACAGACAACTTCCCAATATATAGGAATACGTGTTTTTCTGAATTAGGACTTTTCCTCTTTTCTAAATAATTATTAATATCAAAGGGATTCTCAGGGTCCTAAAGTTCCCTCCATGGTTACAAGTCCCCTTCATGTTTACTGGATGCTATTCATCACTCCTGTCAGATATAAGAACTCAGGAAAATCTCCCAAACCCCAGCCCATTCCCTGCTCTCCCTGTTCAGAGGACAGAACCATCAGAAAGGTCTCAGGTCAACCAGCTGACACCGCCCAGGAGGCAGTTGTCCCCAGAACTGTCCACATGGAAAGCCAGCAACTGCATTTCCTGAACGTCAAGTTTCACTGGGTCGTCATGCAGTGGCGAAGACTGGGTTAAAGTCAAGTCCACTGCTAGACACCTGCTGGAGCCGGCTATGGCCAACCCTGCACAGAAGCCAGTGATGCTGGCCAGAGGGGGCAGCTGTGTGTTCAAGTCTAGTCTCAACTCCATCCCCAGGGCTAGGAGACAGCACTCTCATCGAGGCTACAGGTCCCTGGGCATGAGTGCATAGCATTCATTCACCCATTCACTCATTCATTCAGCAAATATTTATCCAGCGCTTGTTATGTGCCAGGCTCTAGATATAGAGCAGTGAACCAAACAGACAAAATCCTGTTTCAGACAAGTCGTATGGACAGACAGAAAACAAGATAAAAACTAATACACATACATATTTGCTAGCAATTAATGCTGAGAAAATAAGTCAAGGACAGGATGCAGAGTTGGAATTTAAGATAGAATGGAAGAGAAGGCAACATCTGAGTAAGGGCGTGAAGGTCGTGAGAGGGGCAGCATGCACATATCTGGGAGGAGACTGAAACGGTGGGTGCAAAGGTCCTGAGGTGGCTGTGGGCCCAAGGAGTTCAAGGAACAGTAAGAGATGAGTTCAGAGGGAAGAGGAAGCAGATCATTAGGGACTTGTTGGCCTCGCAAGACCTTTGGCTTTTACTCTGAGTGAGATGGGAGACCTGCAGAGGAAAAGGGGGAGGTGAAAAGGAGAGAAAGACAAAGAGAAGAAGAAAAATAGAAAGAGGTCTATCTCCGAGAGGGAAGCAAAGGGAAGAGAGCATTAAATCCCCCAGTGGGTTTGGTCTTCTCTCCATGGCCTCCCCATCAACATCTCTCTGCTTCTTCTTCTGGTCTACCAGATGCCTCAGAATGTCTGAGCAAGTTTTGCCCATCTCATTGTGGCAACGTGTATCACAGCCCAGGAGGCATCTGGCTGTCCAAAGCTGGACGTGACCCATGGGCCTGACCTTTCTTCTCTAATGGGCCAATCCTGTGGAGGTTGGAAGGCGAAGATCCCAGGAAGCAAAGTGGCTAAGGGGTCTTCTCTGACCTCGCTGGGGCTCCAAAGACTAGTTTGCACCTTGCCTGGGAGGCTGGGTATGGAGGCCAGGGAGGGCTTCACCCTGTACCAGCCTCATATCGGGGCCTCACCCAAGCCCCAGTTCTCAGTGGCCAAGTCACCCTTTGGTCCCTTCTCAAAGCTAAGAGAGAATCCGAGATCAGAAAAGGTGCTCTCCATCCATCTTCCCCATCTGGAGTGGAAGGATGGATGTGGGGCCTGACCCAAACATCCAGACCCAGACAGCTCTCCAGTCACCCGGGGCAGAAGGCAGAGAGGTAGGGCGAAGCACTGACCAGGGCCAGCATGTCTGACTGGACCAGGGCTAGAAACAGATGCTACAGCCCTGGCCGGTTTGGCTCAGTGTTTAGAGAGTATCGGCCCAAGGACCCAAGGGTCATGGGTTCAATTCCCGGTCAAGAGCACCTAACAAAACAAAACAAAAAGAAAGAGATGCTACAAAATGAATGAACCTCAAAACATATATGCTAAGTGAAAGAAGCCAGACACACACAAAGTCACATATTTTGTCATTGTATTTGTATGAAATATTCAGAACAGGCAAACCTGTAGAGACAGAATGAAGAACAACTGCTTCACGGGTACCGGCTTTCCTCTAGGGGGAAGGAAACGTTTTGAAACTGGACCTGAGGGTTGCAGAGTTGGGCCTCCTGGCGCAGGAAGGGAGTCTGGGTCCTTGGCGTGGAGTCCCACCCACAGGCTGGGAGCCAGTGATCAAACCCTGACGACACTGACCTGTAAGCAGACTGAAAGCACCACAGAGCCTGCTGGGCGCTCACTGCGGATGCGGGTCAGATCCTATCTGGGAGGAGATGCCCAGTTTGGAGCCAGACATTGGCAGAGAGCTACTGAAGGATGAAGGCAGCCAGGATGGTAAAGAATCCAAGAACAGCCCAGCTGGTGTGGCTCGGCGGTTGAGTGTCGACCCGTGCACCAAGAGGTCGCTGGTTTGATTCCCGGTCAGGGCACATGCCCAGGTTGTGGGCCCGATCCCCAGTGGGGGGAATGCAGGAGGCGGCCAATCGATGTTCTCTCTCATCAATGTTTCTATCTCTCCCTCTCCCCTCCTCTCTCTCTAAAATCAATAAAGAAAAGAAAGAAAATTTTTAAAGAATCCATGAGGCTTTCCTTCTAAGGGAAGGTGAGAAGAACTGAGATTAAGCTGACAAGCATAAGGGAGGCCACTGGGGGATGTTCTCAACCACCCAAACACCAGAAAGAAACTAGATTAATTCCACACGGATCCAGGCCGTAGAATTAGGACACGTGAGTGGAAATTTCAAAGTGGAGGTTTTATTCAATATGAAGAAAAATGTTCTAAGAATTGAAGGTCTGGGAGCAGGAGGCAGCTAGCCCATAGATTGCCTCTGTGGGGAAAAGGAAAAGGTGCCCTCATGGGAAGACTACATACAAAAAGGCACCCCCCGCCAGAGCTCGGGGGCAGGCGTGGTGAGCTGCGTCCAGGCCACAGCCTGCACGACCTGTGGGCAGCCCTGTGTGCAGTTATGCTGGGCTGTCCTGGACGCAGTGAGTTCAGGATGTCCAGCGATGTGGACCACTCCAAAGTTAGTGGCTTAAAACCATAATATCGTTTATTTTGCTCACAGACCTGCAAATTGGGCAGGGCTCAGCAGAGGCCGCTTCTCTCTGCTCTACTCTGCGTCAGCTGGGCCAGCTTGGAGGCGAGGGCTGGATTCTGACCCATGTGTGTTGGCTGAGGCCTGAGCTGCAGCTGTCTGCCAGAATGCTTCCATGTGGTCTCTCTGCGTGGCCTCTCCAAGTGGCCTCTCCACGTGGTCTGTCCATTGTGGCCTCTCCACGTGGTCTATCCATTGTTGCCTCTCCACGTGGCCTCTCTGCATGGCCTGTCCATGTGGCCTCTTCACGTGGCCTGTCCGCGTGGCCTCTCCGTGTGGCCAGGGCTTCCTCACAGTGTGGCAGCTGTGTTCCACAGCCAAGCATCCCGAGAGTGCCAGGCAGAAGCTGCATTGCCTCCTAGGACCTGTGCTGGAAGCCACTTCACCTCTCCCCCTCCATATTCCAGCCACTGAAACCATTTCAAGGGGAGGAAAAATAGCCTCCACCTCCCCAGTGGGGGAGTGGTAAGGTTCTAGAAGCATCTGTGGAACTGGACATTGCTGTGGCCATTTTTGGAAAATACAATCTGACCCCCAGGAGAAGACAGTGTGATTGTCTGGAGGGGCCCAAATGCACACATGAAGGGGCAGCCAGTGCTCAGGCTGGCCCTCTAAGGCCGGGTCCCCAGGAGACCAACAGCTTGACACCCCACTGTTTCTACAGGCAGCGCTGCCGGAGGCCAGCACCCCAGCAAGCACTCCGTGCTGAGCAGCGCCTCTGTCTGCCGTCGAGGGCGCCAGTCTCGAGGGCGCCAGGGAGGCCCTGGCACACACTACAGGTAAAGGACGGACGCTTCTCGGGAACATGGGCTAGAGGCACCCTGATGCCCCTGAACCCATCCCGAGGGCGTGGGCTTTGGCGTTAGTCCCAGCTGGGGTCAGACCCAGCTCTGCTGCTGTGTATCTTTGGGAGAGCTACCCGACTACCCTGAGCCTCAGTTTCCCTAGCTTGTAAAATGTGGAAGGTACAGACTGTCGTGAGGATTACATATGTCCTGTATGCACAGGGCCTCGCTTCAGAGCCCCTGAGCACACTGCTGGCGTGGTTCTCCCACGGGGGGAGGCTGGGACCACCTGGGCTCACAGCTGTCTCTCTAGCCCTCTCCAGATCCAGTCATGACAACGTCTGCCCCTGGCCAGGCCAGGCCACCCCTGCGCGGCGCCCAAGGTGCACTCACCCAGACACAGCATCCCTGGATGAAAAGACCCTGATCCCAAAGGTCACCCTTCCCAGCAGCCCTGCAGCCAGCTAAGGGAGCGGGGAGCCTAACAGGATTAGGTGAACGAGGTTGTGGCTGGGTGGCCTGCCTGTTTCTTGGACGGCTGCATTTTCCAGCTGGTGACTCAGAGGCAGGCTCTGCAGACTTCAGGCTCATTACCATGTAATTGAATCTCCTCCCAGCTGCCAGCTGAGGCATGGCGAGGTTAAGTACATTTCCCAAGACTACGCAGCCAGTCGGGCTGCCATCAGGGCTCCCTGGGGACAGTGCCGGGGTGCTGGAAAGTGTCAGGCCCTCTGGGGACAGAACCTGACCAGAGAGTTCTTTCCGTCAACTGGTGGCAGCTGCTCTGAGCAAGAACTGCCGATGAAGCGCCACCCCTGCTCCTCAGCGAGCACCCAGTGCTGCCTGTGGGGCTCAAGCCAAAAGCAGGGGTGCTGGGTGCCCTGGCTCACAAGGGTTACAGAGAGAAACTTGGAGGTGGGGTGGCCAGACTGGGGTCCTTCAGCTGAGCTGCTTGGCGCCTGAGGCTGAGGGGCATGGAGAGGCAGCATGACCACGTGGTTAAGTGCAGGGCTCTAAAACCCAGTCTGCCATTTGCTAGCTGAGTGACCTTGGGTGAGATGTCAACCTCTCTGAGCCTCAGCCTCTTTATGTAGAAAAAGACGAAAATAAAAGTAGGCTTGCAGTACACATTTAAAATGTGACTGGCATAAAACCCTGCCCAGTATTTGCGGCTGACCCCCTCTCTTGGCTTCTGGGCTCACAGGAGCAATGGTTACTTGTCATACCTTTCTCAGGCCCGAGCAGGAAGACACCTGCAGCGTTAGCTGCATGAGCCCGGGACTCCATGGGAGTGCAGTACGCACTTACTATGCTCTAGATACTGAGCTAGGTGTTTACGCTCACTTCCTGACACCCGAGGTAAGTCCATGTGGGAACAGGCTCAAGGACTCAGGGAGGAAAGGACCTTGCCCAGGGTCTCACACCGCAAGCAGCAGATGACGGGGCTGGAATCTGAACCCAGGTTTTCATGACCCCAGTGTTCATGTTCTTGCAGAGTACATCTTGTGACGGGTGCTGGTCTTAAAGTTCCAGGAGGGAGTCAACAGGAGAGGATTGAAGAGGCTCTTATACCTCCTTGTCGCGGCAGCATAGATGCCCGGAGCCAGGAAAAGCAACAGCAGACACTGTCACTGTGCTGTTTGTTGTCTGCATTGCTTTCCTTTCTTTCTTCTTTATTCGATGTTGACCCAGGCATCTGCGTTCTTCACAGCCCTGTCTGTGGTAGGCAGTAAATCGGCAGAGGCCTTCTGGAGGGATCGTACACAGAGTTTGACAAGCTGTCTTTAATGAACGAAGCTCTTGTGTGCAGTGAGAAAGTACAAGAAGCAAAGGGGACTTGCTAATTCCACTGCTGTTTAACACAAGGTTTCTCAACTTTAGCACTGTTGGCATTTGGGGCCAGAAAATTCTTTGCTGTGGGGGAATGTCCTGTGCCCTGTAGGGTGTGTAGCAGCATCGTGGGTCTCCAGCTGCTAGCCGCCAGCAGCACCCACACCTCCCTCCCTACCACAAGTTGTGACGACTAAAAATGTCTCCCCACACTGCCAAATGTTCCTTATGGAGCAAAAAATGCCCAGGGCTGAGAACCACTGTGCTCAATTTTAACACCGTTCTGTAAGTTCTAGCCATTGCAATCAGACAAGAAGATAAAATAAAGGGAGTTAATTATATAAGGAAGCTAGTTCACTTCTTTACATAATCTACCAAATTAAATTTCAGATGGATTAAAGAATTGAGGTTTAAAAAGAATGAAAAGATATAGGAACATGCTTATCTGACCCCATGGCCTAAAAATTAAGACTCTGCAAATCAAAGGCATCCTAAGTAAAAAATAAAATTCAAGTGACATATTCTACATCACATATAATATGTGAACGAATATATGACAGTCTATAATCCAGATCACATACAAAAGATTAATAAACTTATATTATAAATAAATTTTACAAACAGATAATAAGAGATCACTGCCCTGGTTGGAAAAAATAAAAAACAAAGAGTAGAAACTATGAAGTTCAACAAAGGGTAGAATATGCACAAATGAAGAAAGGCAAGTAGTCAAAAAACTTTAAAATGTCTATTTTTTCAGTCACCAAAAAAAGTAAAGGAAGACCATTGCAATGCGCCTTTGCATTGGCAAAGTTGATTTTAAACGCTGTTAGTATCCGCTGTGGACAGATGTACGGAACCTGGCTCTGCCGGTGGGAATCTATGTGCTATTCCAACAGAGAATGTGGTGTTCAGACTGGCACATTTTGACCCAAACACTTTACTTCTAGAAATTTACCCAGGAAAAAAACTATGAATGTGTACAAAATGTGTCATCAAGCTTGCTAATCACAGCAGAGGCCGTTGGCTGCATTGGTGACGCTGTCTCCACAAAGGTCACTACTGTGCGGTTTGTTAAAGGGACATGTAGGCAGTGTCTTCAGACTGGCCTTTCCCAAGCTCCGCTTGACTTACATTCTAGGCCTATGGGCAAGCTCCTTGAAGCATGCATTCCAGAGCTACACAGTTTGCAAAACCTTTGTGGTACAATAGTGTCCTAGCAGGAAGGACCTGGGTTTGGGGGTCAGACAGATTCGTTATAGCCCTAGTTCTACCACTGAACTGGCTGTGTGACCTCAGGCAAGATACTTAATCCCTCTGTGCCTCAGTTTCCTCATCTGTAGAATAAAGTAATAATGGTTCCCATCTTATAGTTACTGCTGTGAGGATTGAGATAACACGTGTGAAGGGCACAGAGCTCAGGCCACGATAAGCAACAATGACAGCTAGCTATTATTGTTGTTTAATGAGATGCAAAAACGTTCGTGGATGCGCTGAACAAAGACAGTGTAGTCACACGCGTGTCAGTGTGCAATGCCCGCGTGTGAGAGCGTGTACATATATGTGTCAGCAGCACTAGTGGTTGCTGGGAGGTAGAACTGCAGGTGGTGCAGAGCTATAAACTTTTTGCTTCCTCTCTGGAAGTGGTTTATAGATTTCTAAGACCCGGCATCTCCTGTGTGTAGGGAAGGTCATCGGATATTGACTCATATTCCTTTTTACAATGTTCTGACAGTCTAGACAGAGCCCGACTTCACCTGTAGCCTATTTGATAGGTAGGATTTATATCATCTTTGGTATTCGTCTCATCTACTAATGATGGACATTTGGGAGACGATCTGTCGGTGTCAGGATTTGGGGATCATTAAATCTAACGGAGGACTGTCTCATGGCAGCCGAGGGAAGATGCTGTATATCACAAGACGCCAGCATCTCACAAGCCCCAAGGACAAGTGTCTCCAAAATGGGGTGGGGATGAATGCTGACGCGCCAGCCATCCCCCATCTCTTCCGATATAAATGCTGCTACTTATTATGGGATGTTCTTGGTATTGCAATGAGATGGGACAGGACAGTCGAGGGGTTGGAGAAGGTGAAAGGGGGTGTGGCCTATATCAAACTAACTCAGCTCTCCCTCTCTGGCCCTGCCTGAGACCACTCACCTGGCAGCCAAGACGGCAAGGAAATGTCCTGGGAACCTCGACCTCAGTCTGACCCCTGTCCTCGCCACAGGAACACCAGGGCTCTGACGGTTTATAAGGGAGCGGAGGTGGAGAGCGTCTGGCAAAGCATCCAGGTCTGGTGCCGACCCGCCCAGTAGCGCTCTCTGGAAGGATGGGCATGTTCTGCATCTAAGCTATCCAAAATGGTAGCCCCTAGCCACGGGTGGGGAGCGAGCATTTGAAATGTGGCTCTCGGGACTTAGTGGATTTTAGTATCACTTAATTTCAACTAATTTGTGCTTAAATGGCCAAGTGCAGCTCGGGGCTGCCTTTCTGCCCAGCTCCACGCAGCGGTTAGGGCACCGGGTCTGACTCAGATCCCCGCGTTTGAATCTCAGCCCCTCCGCTCTGACTGCGGACCAGCTGGAACCTCACTGTGCTCCTCTGTGAAATGGCCTGATGGCGCTACCTGAGCGTCCTCCCAGAATGGCATGCGTTGCTCTGTGTCGTAGTGCTCACACAGCTCACACGAGGGTCACAAAAGCCACTGTGCTGGGCTTCCCCAGCCTGCACCCGGTTTTCCGCCCCACTCTGCCCTCCAGGGGGTTGTCTTTAGGGGCCACATCAATTCTCCCTCGCCCTCCCACTTCGAGTTGGACTCAATGATAAGTGCCGATGGCCAACCGGAGGGCTGGAGAAAGAGGTCAGGGCATTCCCTCTGCCACCCCGCCCAGAGGCCATGCGGTGTCCCGCCGGCAGCAGCCCTCGCCTACCCCACCCTCCCGGCTCCGGGTCAGCTCCCTGCTCGTCCCTGGGGCCTGCAGCTGGTGGGGATCTGCCCCGGCTGCTGTCACTCTGGTGCTTTATCTTTATGCTGCCCACGTGGCAAACAGTCCTTCACAAGCAGGGCTCCCTCCTCCTTGGAGGGCACCTCCTCTCTGCTGCCAGACCGGGGTAAGGTGCTGCCATTCCTGCCCTTACCAGTCCACCGCCCCGTTATTACCACCCGCAGTTTGCCGCCTGCCAGGCTTCCCCCCATCGGCTTTCTCTTTCTCTTTTTGTTTTTGTTTTGTGTTTTTTTTTTAATCCTCACCCGAGGACTGCATCTTCAGATAGAGCAGGAGGGAGAAAGAGGGGGGAAGAGAGAGAGAGAAACATCGATGTGAAAGAGACACATCAGAGTGGTTGCCATCCACATGACCCCAACCAGGGCCGGAGACAAACCACAACCGAGGTACCTGCCCTTAGCGGGAACCGAACCCGGGTCTCTCTGGACCGCAGGCCGACGCTCTAACCGCTGAGCCAAACCGGCCAGGGCGTCTTTCTCTTTTGATGAACCCATAAGTCTAATCCACTGAGCTCAGGTGGATGGCTTGGGACCCTTAGGATCAGAGAGATGATTGTTAGTGAGGAGAAAATGTGTTTTCTCCACCAGAATCCCAGCCCTCAGAGGACAATCAGATACACCTCGTTAGTAAGCCAATGCCAGCAAACGTCCTAATCACTGCTTTGCTGTGACTCCTGAAAGCCAGAGGCCATTACCCCCTTCCCAGGGGGAGCCTCGCTCTCCCCGCCCCCACCAGCCTGCCTACTTGTCACACCCTAACCACAGCCATCACAGGGGACAGATTAACTTTGCCTGAGAGAGAAGCACACGTTGTCCCTGCCCACGTCAGGCCTCACTGGCTGGAAAGAGGGCCGAGGTCAAGGGTTGGCGGCTGAGTGCTCCGAGTGAGGGCCGGCGGAGGACTTGAAAGAGACGAAGATAAAAGCTGGAATGGCGGCTATGAGGTTGGGAGTAGCTGACCCACGGTATCAGGAGCGTTCGCTGTTTGCAAGGTCTTGGGTGTCATGTTTGTACACGCAAGTGGCAAAAGACATCAACTCCGGTTGATGGAAGGAGCAGAGTAATTAACTGAGAAGACATCAAGTGGGTGCCAGAATGGTCACAAACACTGGAGAGCCTGGTTCCGGAAATGGGCAGATAGAAGGGAGGCCAGCCCGGCCGGTGTGGCTCAGTGGTTGAGCGTTGACCCATGCACCAAGAGGTCACCGGTTCGATTCCCAGTCAGAGCACATGCCCAGGTTGTGGGCCTGATCCCCAGTGGGGGGCATGCAGGAGGCGGCCAATCGATGTTCTCTCTCGTCGATGTTTCTATCTCATCGATGTTTCTATCTCCTTCTCCCTCTCCCTTCCTCTCTCTAAAAAAGTCAGTAAAAAGAAACAAAATTAAAAAAAAAAAAAGGGAGGTCAAGCCAAAGTCACACCCAAGAGCCAGTCACGTGGCTTCTGCCACCATACTGGGTTCCGCCGCCGGTTCTGCCGCACTGTTGCCTCTGGGGACAATCTTGCAGCTGCTACCACCCAAATCCAATCTCCCCTGTCTCTGCTTCTTTGGGTCACCTGCTCCTGACTCAAGGTCTCGTGAGGGTGAGACCGCTTGGCTGAGGCTAAACCCCCTGCGTGTGACCACGTCAGGAGCTGGGCCTTCAGCTCTGGTGAGAAAGCAGGTTCTGTCTCCGGTCGGGACAATGTGGCAGGAAATTCCCAAACACAGGCAGTGGGAGAGGCTGGGCATTGCCACGCGGTGTTGATGGATGAAAAGCACAGCCTGTCGCCTGGAGACACAGACGGAGTCCAGACCAGTCAGTATCGAACACTAAGTTAACACGCCCGAGAGTCGGCTGGGGCGGTTCGGTAGACTGGCCACACCACCTCGCAGGACTGCGATTCAGTCGGCCCGCTCTGGGGTCTGGAGATAAGCATGATGCTGGGCAGTGGTCCCCACACTGGTGCACACACCTAAGCAGATGCCAGTGCCATGCCAGGCCTCTGAGGGCACAGAGGAAATCTGACCTCACCTACCGAGATGAGCTGAGTCTTGAAGAACGAGGTGGGGAGGAGAGGTGAAGAAGGAGAGGAGGACAGTCTGGGCAAAGGGTATGGAGCGAGCAAAAGCCCCAAAGCGAGGCCCAGGATGAGATGTCTAAAGCAACTCAAAGAAGCAGAGACTGGCAGGAACCTCGAACCAGGGGTGGGGAGAGGTGAGGCCTGGGAGGTGGGCACGGACTGGTACCAAGGAGCCTTCCACCACTCCCAGTCCTGCTTTATCCTCTCCGCCAGTGCTTCTTTTTTTTTTTTAATCCTCACCCGAGGACATTTTTTCAAATATCTTCTGTTAGAGTGGGAGAGGGAGAGGGAGAAACATCGATGTGAGAGACACATCGACTCAGCCAGTGCTTTTCAAACACTTCTTGACTCACTAGTGGATCATGAAATCAGTTTAGTGGGTCCTGGCCAGACTGTTAAAAAGTGTGACAGGCCCTGACCAGTTTGGCTCAGCGGTAGAGCGTTGGCCCGAGGACCAAAGAGTCGCGGGTTCGATTCCAGTCAAGGCCACATACCTTGGTTGCGGTTCGATCTCGGCCCTGGTTGGGGTCCTGTGAAAGACAACCAATCGATGTGTCTCTCTTTCCACTCTATCTGAAGATAAAAATAGAACAAAAGTATCCTCGGGTGAGGATTTTAAATAAATAAAGTGATATAGAATACTCAGGAAAGTATTGATTCTGGGAAAATTTGCTTCAGTTATAGAAATAAGTGCATTGTAGAATCAGTTGTAAAATACGTTTCTTACAGTGGGCCCAGGTCACACTGGCTGTGGGCAGGAAGGCACTGTGTGAAGGGGAGGAAGGTATGCCCGGATCTCAGTACACAAAAGTCCCTCTGCAGATGGTGGGACGTGGGCAAGGCTGGAGGACGGAGCATTCCGGAGGAAAGGTCTGAGGGTCAGAGCTGTCCTGTTAGAAGGAGGGAGGGGAACAGACGATCTGAGGGTCAGAGCTGTACTGTTAGAAGGAGGGAGGGGAACAGACGATCTGAGGGTTCAGAGTGTACTGTTAGAAGCAGGGAGGGGAACAGAGGATCTGAGGGTCAGAGCTGTACTGTTAGAAGGAGGGAGGGGAACAGAGGATCTGAGGGTCAGAGCTGTACTGTTAGAAAGAGGGAGGGGAACAGAGGATCTGAGGGTCAGAGCTGTCCTGTCAGAAGGAGGGAGGGGAACAGAGGATCTGAGGGTCAGAGCTGTCCTGTTAGAAGGAGGGAGGGGAACAGAGGATCTGAGGGTCAGAGCTGTCCTGTTAGAAGGAGGGAGAGGAACAGAGGATCTGAGGGTCAGAGCTGTCCTGTTAGAAGGAGGGAGGGGAACAGAGGATCTGAGGGTCAGAGCTGTCCTGTTAGAAGGAGGGAGGGGAACAGACGATCTGAGGGTCAGAGCTGTCCTGTTAGAAGGAGGGAAGGGAACAGAGGATCTGAGGGTCAGAGCTGTCCTGTTAGAAGGAGGGAAGGGAACAGAGGATCTGAGGGTCAGAACTGTCCTGTTAGAAGGAGGGGGGGGAACAGAGGATCTGAGGGTTCAGAGTGTACTGTTAGAAGGAGGGGGGGGAACAGAGGATCTGAGGGTCAGAGCTGTCCTGTTAGAAGGAGGGAGGGAAACAGAGGATCTGAGGGTCAGAGCTGTCCTGTTAGAAGCAAGGGGGGAGCAGAGTAGAGGTATGGAGTATCTTTTCTCAGAGCCCTCTCTGACCCCACCCCAGGACTAGTTAGGGACTTTCTTTGTGTCCCCATCTCCTCGGTGCTTCTCCAGAATAATAATTCTGTCTTTCATTATTTCCCCGAATCCTTTAGAGTTAAAAGGGTAAGGACAGTGTCTTCACTGTGCCCCTCACATAGTGCCTGGCATTCAGCGGGCGTCCACAAACAGCAAGTGAGTGAGCGAGTGAGTGACTGTATGAGTGAAGGTCTTCCTGTGCCCGGTGGCCCAGGGTCCCTCCTCCCCCTGAAGTCGCAGACTCAACCTGCCATCCTTGGTCCCTCCCTCAGGGCTGCGTGCAGAGCTCTTGTGTTCTCAGTAGATAAGCAGAGGCCACGTCTGGGCAAAGTGAGGTGAGGACAGCTGGTCGGTGACCAGCAGCAGTGGAAAGTCCCAGCCTGGCCCGCAGCCTGCCCACCCCGATGCCCGGTGGCGGAGGCAGGAAACCTGGGCGCTGCGCTCGGAGCAGGAGTCGTCAATCCCGCTGCAGTCTCTGCCCAGAAACACCTCCCACCCTTTCTCCTTAATCTCTGCTGTGTGCAGGGAGGTGCAAGCCTGGGTCCTTCTACCTCAGCCCAGCCCACCAGACCCCATACGGTCCGAACGGGGTCGGCAAACTTCTGTAAAGCAGCAGGTAGCAAATGTTTCAGATTTTTCCAACTGGACAGACTCTGTCACAGTTTCACCAGTGAATGGGCGGGCTGTGTGTCAATTAGCCTTTATTTAAATATTTGTATTGATTTGAGAGAGAGGGGAGAAGGAAGAGTGAGAGGGAGAGAGGGAGAGAGGGAGAGAGGGAGGGAGGGAGAGAGAGAGAGAGATTTGTTGTTCCACTTATTTACGCATTCATTGGTTGATTCTTGTATGTGCCTGACCGGGGATCGAACCCTCACCTTTGGCGTATCAGGATGATGCTCTAACCAACTGAGCTACCCGGCCAGAGCCAATTAGCCTTTATTTACCAGAACAAGTAGTGGGTTCTAAAGTAGGGGAAGTGGACCTGCCAAGCTCCCCACAGAGTTCACCCAACCTCCGCCCCCAGGGCAGAGCCCTACAGCAGCGATTCCCAGCCAGGGTGACGTGCTTCCCCAGGGGTCATTTGGCACTGTCTGGAGGCATTGGTGGGAGGCTAGCCTGCTGCTGAACGTCCTACAGTGCACAGGACAGCCCCACCACAGTCCCTACAACGACGAATTGTCCAGCCCGAGCTGTCTCCACGTGGACACTGTCAGGCTCGCACTTTTCTGCCCTTCCCCGTCCTGCTGGATCAGAAACTGGGGTTGGGGTCCAGTGATCTGTTTTGGATCAAGCCTTCCATTTTCTCCACATCTTCACCAAGCTTGTTATCTTTCCTCCTTTTGATAGTAGCCATTCTAACAGGCATGGGGCGATGCCTCCTTGTGGTTTTGATTTGCATTTCTCTGATGATTAGTGGAGTTGAACATCTTTTCATATACCTGTTGGCCATTTGTATCTCTTCCTTAAATAAATGCCTGTTTAGGTCTTTTGCCCATTTTTTAAGTAACTTTTTTTTTTTTTTTTTTGCTATTGAGCTATATGAGTTCCTTATATATGTGGATATTAACACCTTGTAAATTCTGGAGATCTAATGTACAGTAATGTGACTCCAGTTAACAGTACCATATTGTATACCTGAAATTTGCTAAGAGGGTAGGCAGATCTTGAGTGTTCTTATCACACAAAACAAGAAAAAGAAAATGGTGACTATGTTAGGTGATGGATATGTAATTCACAATATATACATATACCAAGTTGTACACTTTAAATCTATGCAATTGTTTTTAATTTTTTTTTCTTTATTGATTTTAGAGAGTGAGGAAGGGAGAAAGAGAGGGAGATAGAAACATCCATGAAAGAGAACATGGATGGGCCGCCTCCTGCATGCCCCCCACTGGGGATCAGGCCCACAAGCTGGGCATGTGCCCTGACCAGGAATGGAACTGGCGATCTCATAGTGCATGGGTCGATGCTCAACCACTAAGCCACATGGCCCGGCTCATCTATGCAATTTTTAATTGTCAATTGTACCTCATATAAGGCTGGGATTAAAAACAACAGCAACAGACGCAAGTCTTCCAGGTGATTCTGATGCACGCTATGCTCGGAACAACAGAGGGGAAGAGACTGAGAGGATGGGCTGAAGAGAAGGGAGGTGAGGGAGGGCAGGTGGGCGGGGCTGGAAGCAGACAGACAGCAGGCGGAGCTGGGCGTGGCCTCCAGTGCAGAAGGACAGATCAGGGGGCCGCGGAGACCTGCGTCAAGGTGGGGGGAGGGGCAGTGGAGGAGGGTGTTGAGAGGGGGAAAGGCTGCTGGGAAGAGAAGAGGCTCTGCCTAGAAGGAGGGCTGGGAGATGACCTGAGAGTTCTGGGTGAGGGGAGGGTGTGCAAAGGCGGAGAGACCCTTCGGGAAATGGCGAGATGTCACCACCTCTCTCAGAGGTGGGGGCGCTGGGGGGGTGAAGCTGGCCGGGACAGCCAGAAGCGAAGGGCAGTGTTGCCGGCCCAGCAGGGCGTCTCAGCCCCGGCGCCATGCAAGAGTCAGGGGGCTCTGGCAAACACCGCCGGTGCCCAGGTCTTACTCAAGACCCGCCGAGGCAGAACGGAGCGGGGCAGACTGGCACAGCCTCGCAGGTGGCCCGATGGACAGCCAGCGCTGACAGCACCCAGCTGGCGCTGTGACGACCGGGAAGTAGGAGGACGGTAAAGGGAGGCAACTGACACCCACTGCTTCGTTAATTCCCTCCCACCCCGTCATACAGAGAAGGGCAGCGAGGCTCAGAGAAGCGGAGGGACATGCGTCCAGTCACAGAGCCAAATGGTCATGAAACCGAGATCTCGTCCGGCGTGGGCTGGCGGGACCCATCCGCAGGAGCGTGGTGATGCCGCCCCCTGCGGGGCAGGGCGA
Source organism: Tadarida brasiliensis (assembly GCA_030848825.1). Lineage (NCBI taxonomy): Eukaryota > Metazoa > Chordata > Mammalia > Chiroptera > Molossidae > Tadarida > Tadarida brasiliensis. The sequence goes on from CM061273.1 coordinate 16,909,482, forward strand.
CCATGGCGGCAGGAGCAAGGAGACCTGGCTTAGCCCTGGCGCAGGTGGCTCAGTCGCTGAGTACCGTCCTGCACTGAAAGGTCGCTGGCTCAGTTCCCCGTCAGGGCACATGCCCAGGTTGCCCAGGTAGTGGGTTTGATTCCTGGTCAGGGTGCGTGCAGAAGGCAACCAACTGATGTTTCTCTCTCACATTGATGTTTCTCTCTCCCTCCCTCCCTCCCTCCCTCCCTCTTCCTCTCTCTCTAATATATATATATAGATGAACTTGGCTTATATCCAACCAAGGAGTGAGCAGCCAGGCTTGGAGAGGGCTGGACTCCGAGTGGCCATTCGGGCGCCCTCTCCCAGCGGCAGGAAACTGGCCCTGCATCGGCTCCTTCCCTGGGCCCTGGCCTCTCTGCAGCCTGGACCTGGGCACCCTTCCCTCCTTTGGTGAGGCTGTTTCAGTTTTGCTACGACAATTGCTGCCCTGAATAATGACACATAAGGGGTGGCTGGAAGCCTTACAGTTTGCAAAGCGATCTCCCTCGGCTTTCAGGAGGAGGCGATGTGCCGGGTTCCGTGGTCGGACGGGGTTGTCCAGGCGTCAGCCTTCCAGTGTGAGACAGGAACTTAAGAGAAAGAACTCTGCCAACCCAGGGCGGACCGAGGTGTCACCGAGGGCAGGGCCCCGTTGGGGAGAGGAGCCCTCAAGTGCACACTCAGTCTCTTGGAACTGCTGGGAGGGGGAGCAGGGCCCCAGACGGGAGAGGAGGAAGCCGGGGGAAAAGGCATCTTGGACAATCCTAGTCACTCCTCACAGCAATCCTGAAAGGCAGGGCTTACTATCATCTCTGTCTTATGGATGATGAAACAGATTCAGAGAGGTTAGGTAACTTACCGGGGGTCACAGAGCAAAGACATGGCAAAACTGAGGCTCAAGCTCCTCCGGAAGAAGAAGGCCCTTAGCTGGGAGCATGGACCTGACGAGGAATCAGGAGAGCGCTCAGAGCAGGGCTTTCAGCACCGGGACCTGCCGGAGAAGAGCCATCCATTTATGACGGCAGCCGTGACATCTCAGCTACTCCCTTCAGTGCCTTCCCCATGTTAATTCCTGTAATTTCTCCTTTAGAGGGAGATCAGCCAACTGAGACCAACAATTTGTCAGGTTTCAGGAAACATAACCCTGGGAGGTGAGAATTCTTTTCTGTATTTTCTCTGCAAGAAACTTAGCAGGAGACGGCAGAGGGAACAGGCGCCTGGTACACCCCCACCCCCACCCCGCCGGCCCTGCTGGTGCTCTAGACCACAATCTACTTCTCACCGGGCCTTCTCCCTGGGAAAATGTCCTCCCTGCACACTTTCTGCTGGATTTCAAGAGGGAACCAGAGATTTTTATCTTTGTGATTTCATTAAAGTGTGTTTGCTCAATGGTGAAGAAAGAAGTTTCACCGCTGTTCACCTCTTCACATGCCCTCCCCGAGCCCTTTGAAGGACACCTGCTGCCACGGCTGCCCAGCCCACGCAGGCGGGGAATGCCTGCTCCACTGGAACCCACTTCCGCAATAACATCAGAACAACCGCTCCCACGTGGAGGCTACATGGACCGGACAGAGGCTGCACAGGGCCATTAGACGAGCAGACAATGCTCGTGCCCTTTGGGTGGAAGGAAACCGCCGAGACAGCGGATAGTTTCCTTAACGGTGCCTCGGAGCTCAGCTGTCTCTAAGGCGGCCCCTCCTGGGCACCCGCAGGAGAAAAGCACAAACTTTTGCAAACAGCCAAAGACCCGGGATCTGTGCAGTTACCTGGAACAGTCAGGAAAAGGCTGCCAGTCAGTGTCCCAAGTCAGAGGGCTCCTGGCTTCTTCTTTGTCCAGGGCCACTCACACACCCCACCCCACCCCACCCAGCAGCCACAAACACCCCGCCCCTTAGTGGTTCTGGGAGAGCGGGTGTTGAGGAGATGCAGCACCTCCAATGGCCTGAACAGTCAAGTCCACAGGGCCCCGTCCTTGCCTCAGACTCGGCACTTAGGAGGGCAAATTGCCTAGAGGAGAGGCCTTTCAGGGGCACCCAGACCCGCAACTCCGGGGCCTGGGTCCGAAAGCGTTTGGAGGCAGCCAACTGAACTGTGACAGGACAGTTTCAGCTCGTCCAAGCTTTCTGTGCCGTTAGCAGTGAGATATTCTCCACTGTCCTTATCGTAGAACGGGGCAGTACAGGTCCTCGCCGGACTGTGCAGGTGCTAAGAGTCTCTCACACATGAGCATGCAAGGAAGGTGCCCCCACCCCATCACAGCATCACAGACTGCCTGCAGTTTCTCCTCTGTGCTCGTATTTTATGGGATGCTCACATTGTTCTTTAGCTTCCTTGTGAACGTATGGTTTTCCCAACCAAATGAAAATTCCCGGGAGTATTTGAAACTCTATACTCTTGCACAGCATGTTAGACCCATGTCTCAACCAACATGATATTTCCAGAGACATAGAATATGAGTGGCTTGATGCCCGGCCGGTGTGGATCAGTGGATTGAGCGTCGTCCCATGTACCGAGGTTGTTGGTTCGATTCCCAGTCAGCGCACATGCCCAGGTCGTGGGCTCGATCCCCAGTAGGGGGTGTGCAGGAGGCTGCCAATCGATGTTTCTCTCTCCCCATCTCCCTTCCTCTCGATCTAAAAAACCAGTAAAAGTATATTTAAAATATGAGTGGCTTGATAAATATGTATAGTAGAGGCACAAAATAAATCTACTGAATGCATGAATGAATTTCGCCTCCATCTAGCTCTTCCTGAGAGAGCAGACCCAGGACATCTCCTTCCCAAGATCCTCTTTCAAGGCCTTGCGCCCAGAGCATGAGTGGTGGCCCAGTGGGGATGGCAGAGGCCAGCCAGCTGTCCCCCAGCGAGGAGGGCCCACAGAGCTCCCGGAGCACACACACAGTGCCACAATGAGCACAGCATGAGTCTTTGTTTCCTCTGCTCTTTGTCTGCACCCCATGCTCCCCCAGGGCCACCACAGGCCTGTGCTGTTGCTAGGGAACCATCTCGCCCAGCATCCCGGGAAGGAGAGCGTGCTTGGCCAGGGTCAGAAGCCTGTGCCTGCTCCCAGCTCCAGGGATGTATAATGGACCAGAGTAGACTCACCTGGACCATCACCTGCGCTAACGGAGGACTTCTCCTGACCGGTCACATCGTGGATTGGATAAAGCCAGATGGCCCCGTTCTCCTGGAAAGAAACCACATCCTCCGGTCCCTCCCCTGGAGGAGAGAGAACTGTGGCACACCATCCTACCCAGTGGGGAGAGATGATGGTGGAGGTGGTGATGGTGAGGCCACACTCTCAGAGAAAGTGGGAGGTGCAGGGTGGTCCTTGGTGTGAAATCCCAGAGGGAAGCAGAGAACTGCTTTGCTGTCCCCTGTCTCTTTTCAGAATCACTGAAATCGGTGACTGTCAACCAGGAATAATGTTGCCCCCACTTTCATTCGGGACATTTTTGATTGACATGACTGAGGGTACTATTGGCGTCTAGTGAGTAAAGGTCAGGGATGCTACTTAAACATCCCATGATGCACAGTACAAAGAATTAGCTAATCTGAAATGAATGAATGAATGAAAAATGAATGAATGCAACAAACGTCTGTGTGCCATATAAATTGTAGGTTACCTGTCTGTGTCTGTATCTTTTGTATCTTTTTATATCCCTGTAAGTCTCTATACACACACACACACACACACACACACACACACACACACACACACATCACCTTAGTGGATGTGCAGCTACTGTGTGGAGGGTGTGCATTGGTCAGAAAGCTTAGAAATTCAAGAATCTGGGACTGCACTCCCGTTCATCAGGGCGAGCCACCTGTAAAGGCCCAGTACAGAATCCACGGGGTAGAGCGATTACGTGGTGCCAGAGAAACAGTGGCAAGGACTCCGTGGTTGCCACCTGACACCATCCACCAAGTCCAGTCCTCCCTCGTCTGGCTGCCCAGCAGTGGTCCCCAGGCAGGCTCAGACGTGGCCCCCAGGAAATGGATCCTCACCATGGAGGTGACCCCGCTGCCCTCCAAGCTCCACAGGTGCCAACGGGTACCTCCCGGGCCTGGGGGCTGCAGGGACGACGGGCAGAAGGGCCCCCGCTCACGACAAAACAAACTCAGTGAGGCAAACACTCTTTCCAGCCATCCTCACCCTCCCCACCACGAGTCTCTAGAGTCTCTAGCATCAGACAAAACCCAGGCCTCACCTCCAAGGTGCCAAGAAATGTGTTCTCTTCCTCAAAGCACAAAACCTATCGCAACCCCCGAGACATGTAGCTCTCTCTCAGAAGAGAGAATACCCCTCATTCCCTGGGGACAGCAGCACGAGGACAGGATGGAACATAAGCCTCTTTATAAATGATCCCACCGCCAGGATCTCAGTGCCTCTCAGTCCTCTCAGTCATCACCACAGCACCCCTGACTAGAGTTCAAATGCATCCCCCAGGGAACTGCAAGGGTGAGGGTGGGTGAGAGAAGCCCAATCGCAGGGCAGGGCCCAGGAAGGAACAGAACGCCCTCCTGGCCACACATGGGTCACCCTGACACCCTCAGCCCTGAGGCCTGACTTGGCCTCCCTTTACTCTCACCCTCCAAACTCTGCTGACCACGGCTGGCTCCATCCACCGTGCAGGGCCCAGAACCCAGAATTCCCATAATCACAGGGTTTCCGCACTGGAAAGGACCTTAACCATCTCCTGTGTTTTCCGCTAAGGAGTTGAGACCAGATGCACGCCGTGGGTTCTCCGCACGTGTGAGTGATCGTCTGGGGACACAAGGCTAGTGGAGGCAGAGGTGGGACTAGAGCCCGGCTCCCTGCCCTGGTCCGGCCTCGGGCACCACTCCACACCGCTGCAGGCACGGAGACAGCCCTGCCCTGCAGCCCTGCCCTACAGGCACCTCCCCTGGGCCAGCCTCCTGTGGTTCTCCGGCTCCTGCTCAGTCCTCAGATCTCCCTTCCCCGGAGGCCTTTCTGGACCCCCAGGCTAGGTCAGTTCCCAGCCCACTCCCCTTTTATTCTTCATCCATCACAACCATCGCTGTTATAGTTAAACACATCGTGAAATCTCCTGTCCCCCTCGTTAGAACGTACGCTCTGTGACAGCAGGGACCAGCGCTGTGTACTCACGGTGTAGCCCCCCACACCCAGAATGAATGAACTGATGGGTACCTCGGGCAGTGCCCTTTGCTTCAGTCCTTTCATTTCTCAGCACAGTTGTCCTGGCTTTTTAGACAAATGTCAAATGCCTCAAAGGCACTTAACAAAACTTAATAAGTGCCCCTCCCCTCCCCCGACCCCACCTCCTGGGACCTAGTTCAATGTCAAGAACGAGAGTGGACATGAGCGGCATGTGCTGATTGATTGATGTCTGCTGGCCGCCTGGGCCTCCAGAGCACCCGGTCAGGAGGAGGAGTGAAGGATTCTGGTGCTTCCGCAGAGACTGAAGGGCAGGAGGCCAGGACAGCTCTGGACTGGGCCCCAGGCAGCAAGGAGGAAATTAGCTCAAATCGCATTAACGTGGTTCTCAGGAAACTCTGCTGAATTAGAGGGTATAGCCACAGCAGCTGCCTCTTTTTAATAGGACATTAATGCTCATTCTGAGCAATTACTGTATTTGCAATGGTTTCTTAATGTTCGGCTTCTGGAGCCCTGAGAGGAAGGGCCTTGCGTTTCCAGTAACCAGCTCACCACTGGGCAAGGCAGAAGGATGAGCTGGAGAAGTGCCCTTCCTGACTGGACCAGGGGGTCCACGCCCAGCCAGCCTGGAGAGAGGCTGGGGGCGGGCGGGCTTCTCTGACCAGCTCACTGTCCCAGAGCTTTGCAAAGGGCAGGCCTATCAGGCAGAGGCCAGAAGGTCTCTGTGCACACGGGAGCTCCTCCAAGCCCCGGGGCTCCAGGTACAATCACGCCGCTGCCTAGCGCAGGGCCCGGCTAAGCTCCTAACAGCTTCCTGTACCTCTCCCAGCACTCCTGCTTATCATTTTTATTTCAATAGCATTTCCCCTCTTGATTACTAGAGTAATTAAGGTTTATTGCAAAAATGAAGGAAAATGTAAAAGAAGGGAACAGACGGCGTTGCCACAACACCCAGAGATCATACCTGTCTAGCAGACTTTCTTCTGTGCACGGGCATACAAAAAATCTGTAAACGCCAGTCCTTAAGAATGGGGTCAGTCACAACACTCACCCTGTTTTTACCAGCAGCATAACCACACTCCATCATAATTGCTTGGATGATCATCTGTCTTTGCCACTTAGTTTTAGCCTCAGTGTGGGCGGCACCCAGCTCCACCAGGGTATAGGGCCGTCACCCCATGAGTGTTAGCTGGTGAGATGGCACGTCAGTCAGGATTCTTTGGGTGGCGACAAAATACCCAATAAATCACCCAGTGAAAACTGGCTAAAGCCAAAGAGGAATGTATTAGCTGAAATATCTTGGATGTTTAGAAATTGCTCTAGCTTCAAATGAGACTTGATCCAGGAACACAGACCCTGTCATCCAGGACTTCTCAGCCTCTCTCTCTCTACATCTCCCTCTCTGGGCTTGTGTGGTGTCAGTGTCTTCCTCGGGCTCCTCGTGGTGGCCCAGAGTTCTGGGTGGACAAGACCCCACGTCCAGGAGAAGAGAGCACGTCATTTCCAATAACCAGAGCACATGTCGGGGGTTTGGAGAGAAGGGGGGCATCCAGCCAAAAGGGTGGCTAGAGTTGGGGGTGGGGTGAGAACAGAGATGAGTTCAACAAGGAAAATTGGGATCGTGTTAAAGGGATGGGAAAGGGACACACAGACACCCGAATGAATGGTGGACAGATGGACAGACACCCAGGCAGGTGGGAGGGTGGACTAGTCACTGAGGAAAGCGCTGAGGGTCTCCCTCACAGACAGAGGTTCGTGAGGCAGGTGGAGTTGGTGGGTGGCAGGGTCCTCTACTGTTTGGTGAAGGTGGCAGCCAGCACTAGGCGGTCACGTCTGGAGGAAACCGGTCCCTGAGCCACTAGGCAGGGCGTGTCCTCTCCCCAGGCCTTGGTTTCTAACAGGAGCTGGGAGTTGGCTAGACTACGTTGCTTCAGTTTTGAAATCCTGTAGTTGAGTCGTTTGGGACATTATCCTAAAACATCAGCTGGCCTCAGTGCCCCCCCCCACTCACCCTCGGGTCAGCCAACCACTGTGAAAGAATTAGGGTTAAGGAGTGGAGGGTTCACTCTTCCCAGGCCCCTGGCCACTGTTGGGCCACCAAGAACCCCGAGCAGCCAAAGGGGAACTTCTAGATGCATGGATGGTGTGCTTGGGCCCTGTGCACCCCAACTGTGGTGACTTGTGTCTGAAAGTAAGGACTTTGGGGAGGGGGACAAAGCACTCAGCAGGGATGCCGCGATCTGACTCCCACTTTAAGGGTCTCTCCAGCTGCTATGCTGAGACCAGAGGGGTAGGTAGCCTCCACTCCACCGCTCCCCTCCCCCTCCTGTTCACGTCCACCGCTTCTAACTCAACTCAGGCGCGAGTTCCGACCGCACACCAGTGACTCTAACTGCGAGGATGTGAGCGTGGGAGACCGCCACCTCCCTGACCCGAGAGCTTGGGAAAACAAACTTTTCATTTGTTTTCACCAAGGGTGACCAATGAGTCAGAGCTCACGTCCAAGAGACGACAAGGCAGCACGCCCCACAGAAACAAACCTCTGTGTGGGGTGCTGCGATCGCCTCTCAGCCGCTTCCCTGCGTCCATCCCTGCCTGTCCCGACGGCTGGCACCGTCTATGCTTAACCGGAGAGATTCTTCAGGTGGAAGTCAGACTGCGCAGTCCTTTGCCCAAAACGCCCTGTGGCCTCTGTTCTCGCTGAGAGCCAGGCCTGAGGGCTGGGAGGAGGCCAGGGCCCGGTGCCTTCCCCACAGAGTACCGCTTTGACTTCGTCTCCTTCAAGAAGAACCGCAGCAAATGGCTACAGAAGCTTGCCCATCAGATCAGCTTTTGGTGACACAGTCATTTATGGAATTAGTGTGTGCAATTTTATTTACTTTGGGGTCAAAGAAACCTGTTTGTTTGTTTGATCCACTCTTTTCCATACTATCCAAACTGAAGCATTCAGCAGTAAACAGTAAAAATTTTACCTGGTGCAAAAAGTTAGCCATTCTGTTCCCTCCGAGATTGGTCCTGATCACTGGTGTCCTTCTGTATCGGGAAAAGAATCGAGGTTCCCCTCACTAGGCCATTAGATGTCTGGGGGAAACCAACAGGCCTTCCTACCTTGTTAGCTTCATAGTAAAGGCAGCTATGCACTAGGCAGGTCCCTCTCAGGCCAGCCCTGCCCCTGTTGCCCTAAGGACAAGTGCCCCGCCCGCAGCCCTGCTGACTGGGGAGCTCTGTGGTTCTAGGTGGCCTCCCGGCCCTTCCCCCACCATGTCCCAGCTGCGGCAGAGTTGACTGGACAAGAGTGGTCAGGTAACCCACAAGCAGCCAATCCTAGGCTACAGGTGGCCTAAGGTGTGGCCTGGTACAGTAAGAGGGGCGGCACCAATCAAATGTTTTGTTTCAGGAATTTGTTCGGGTGATGATGCCATGAGCTCTGGGCGCAGAGCAGGGAAGGTGGGTGCTGAGAGGCGAGGGGCCAGGAGGAGGGCACAATGACAGAAGCCAGCAGGGGCCTGCGAGGGATGGACGGTGAGATAGCCGAGTCACATCAATGATGGATCGTAACTGCAAAAACCACCAGTTGCTGCTTCTGACCCACACCTCACCTCCAGACGCTGTCGGTCCCGGGTTCAAGAGCCCCCCTGGGCCTGTCCTGGGGTTTGGTCTTGTCTTTTTGCCTGTGGCATTCTTGTAATAACCACTCCACCCCTCATCCCATTTTACTTATTTTTTGAGCTACCCAGAGTATTTGATCTTTCTTTCAACCAAAGGGGCTAACTAAATAAAATGTCTTTATTAATTTGACCAAGCACCAATAGTAAAGAATGAAGGGTTTGGGCCCTGGCCGGGTGGCTCCACTGGTTGAGTGTTGTCCTGTACACCAAAAGGTGGCAGGTTCGACTTAGTCAGGGCACATGCCCAGGCTGTGGGCCCGATCCCCAGTGGGGGGCCTGCAGGAGACGGCCAATCGATGTTCTCTCTCATCGATGTTTCTCTCTCTCCTTTCCTCTCTCTCTCAAATCAATAAAGAAAAAAAATTTTTTTTAATAAAAAAATTAAGGTGTTTAGTCACTTAAAAAGAAAAGAAGTGTTTGGGCTCAGAGAACTAGTCAGTAAAGGGAATGTTGACTCCTCACTTGGTTAGCAGTTAGAACAGCTGTTTAACCTGACCTGGGCTCCCCACCTCCGAGCTAAGAGCATAGCTGCCTGTCAGTGCTCGACGTGTAACCCCTGCTGGTACTCGCAGCACTGCGGCCTTCATACAGCCATGTTACAGGTGTAGAAATGAAGGGTAGGCATGAGGTGTAGCTGGGTCTGAACCAACGCACCCCATTTCCCAAAGCTGTGTTCTCAGCTACTGCATTTTGCAGGGTCTCAGTGTGGCCCACCCTTGCTGATGTGCCCTGCACCTGTGGTCAGTTACTAGACTGTGTGGATCCACAACACAGAAAACAAAACTGGGTAGAGCTGCTCTGATTGAAGATGGGGTGGGGCCCCCAGAGTCTGGGCCACCTCTGCCACTTGATCCCCGGCCCCTTGGCAGTAATCCCTGGAAAATCAGGGTTTGCAGTCTCCAGTGTTTGTGTGGGGTGAGGGTGGGGAGGGGGAAGGGAAGTTGAACTTCTGGACTGTGGGCTTCCAGGGTGACTCTGCCCCCAACTCACTCTGTGACGTGGGAGTCACGTCGTCACCTCTCAGATTTCGGGGTAACCACCTGCAACTCACAAGGGGGCCAATCTGTCTCTGCCCATCCCAGGAAACTGCTTGGTAGTTGGGCCAGGCTGCTGCCAGTGTGTCTGGCAAATTACCTTCTGTCCAGATAAGCTGGAAGCCAAAGAAAGGAAAATAAAAGGAAGAAAAAGTTTCGCCCTGCCCCTAGCTCCCAGCTCCCCAACCAGGTGCAGAAGCAGCGGTAACGCCCACAGCAGCGATCCACTTGGCCCTTGGGGGTGGCTCTCCCCCAAATGTGAAGGGGTGTTTGTCTCTCTCCCTCTCTCTCCTCTCTCTGCCCCCTCCCCGCCCCCTCTGTGTGCCCTTGTGTGCTTCTCAATCTTCTTCCCTCTTCGTCTTGGTATTTGGACTTCAGCAAACAGTTTCTACGCTATCATCCAAGTTGGCACTCGGTTGTATGACTATAGAACTTAAAAATCTCTTTTCTGAGAGGTGAATCTGCTCCTTTCCATGGGCTATGGTGTCTTAAAAACACAGAGAATGTAATACAATTTTTAAAAGAGCTGTAAAGCAGGTCTCCCCACAGAGATCAAGGGCCTCACTTCCTGCAGGTGGTACCTGCGGCTGTATCTCTTTGCCGGCAGAGATAAGAAGGGCCAGTCTCCAAGCTGAACAGGTGTCAGAGCACGCCTAGCAGACTTCTGAGGTCTGTTAACCGGCTCTGCTGTAATGCTGGTAATAGCACCATCTTGCGGCCTCCAGGGAGCAATTACTGGGTCATTTCGTGTTAGGGTCCCTCCAGAGAAAAGTTCCCCAGGCCGAACCCTGAATCAGTAGCCAAGTGGGGAAACGGCTTAGGCAGGAGGGCAGGACGCTTTGCCTGGAAGTGGGGGCAGTGATTTCCAGATCATGTGAGACACTCTAGCTTCCAGGTCAACAAAGCAGCTTCTGACTTATGCCCAGGACCAAACTGCCTGAGGGATTAAGGTCTTTTCCACTCAGGTCCCAAGTTTGGGACCAGAATTGGATCTTCTCCTATCAATTCTGTCCTTTTCTTCCTAAAGGACCATCGTCATGGTCAGGGACATCATTGTGTGGTACCTGTGCTAGGCCAGCGCTGAGCGAGGTGTCTGTTCACGTGTTTCTTCACCCCCCACGTCGTTAATGCAAGCTCCCGTGTGCCAGGCTCTGTTTTCGGTGTTGGGAACACGGCGACGGCTGAAATATATCAGGTCCATGTTCTCATGAGGCTCTCGTCCAGGTAGGAAGAGACGTGATTTTTAAAGGAGCAAATAAATACCCAATATCAAGCAATGAGAAGTGCTTGCAAGAACAATGGAGCAGGGTAAAGGGATAGAACGTGAACGGGCTGTTTTGGGGGGGGTAGTCTTGAAGATAGGGTGCAATCTGAGAGAAACCCAAGGACGTGAGAGATCAAGCCATCCACAGAGAGAGCAGCCCAGCTGGAGGAAACATCGGGAGGGGTGAGCGCACACCTGGGTGCTGGGGGAACAGCTGGGAAGGCGACAGGGACGCCGCGGGAGGAGCACAGGGAAGAGGGGGGACTGCGATCCTGGAGGCCCTGGCCTTGTAGAGGGGTCCAGACAGGGGACTGTGGTCTGCTGCCGCTGGGCGTTTGAGACGTGGAGAGTCTTGATATTTTTTTTAAGAACGTTCCTGCTACTGTAAGGTAAACAGTTTGGGAGGACACGTGGAAGATACCAGTTAGGCAGCAAATGCAGTGGTCCACGGAGAGACACGAGTGCTAACCACGGGGTGGACAGCAGTGGCCCCATTGTGGGTGTTTCCAAAAGTGGAAGCAACAGGACTGAATTAAGTAAGAGAAAGATAAGTCAAGGATGTCGCCAAGGACTTCAGCTTGAGCAACTGGGAGGATGGGTGGGCCATTTGCTAACCGAAGGAGGACTCAGTGGGGGACCAAGAATGCGGCTTTGTATGGGTTACAATGAAATCACACCCAGGGTGGCAGTGGGGCGAGCAGAGAAGGTGAAGACTGAGCCCTGGGGCAGTTCAGCCTGTGGCTGGGAAGGGGAGGAGGATCCTGCAGGGGACAGGTGGACTGACCCGGGAGACTGGTGTCCTGTGGCTGAGTATTTCAAGGAGGAAGACCTGGTCAGCCAGGTAAAGAGCCGCTGGTTGTCCTGGCCAGTTTGGCAGACTGAAGAGTTGAGGGTTCAATTTGTGGTCAAGGGCACGTACCTGGGTTTCAGGTTCAATTCCTGGTCAGGGTTGTGTCGGAGGCAACCCATCACTGTGTCTCTCTCACATCGATGTTTCTCTCTCTCTCCCCCCCTCCCTTCCACTCTACCCAAGAATTAATGGGAAAGTATCCTCGGGTGAGGATTAACAACAACAAAAAAGAGCCACCGGTAAATGCAGCAGGGAAACTCAGGATCTGCCTTGGAAATGACAAGGTGGGTATGGATAAGGTACTAATTAGGATAAGGTCCTAAATTGTAAACCCGGTATCACGCTGCCGGCTAACTACCATTGCCTCCATTTTACAGATAAGGAAACTGAGGCCAGGAGAGGTTCTGTGATGTGCCCGAGGCCACATAAGCAGGGGGTTGTGGGCAGGACTGGAACAGGGATGTGCACAGCCTGTCGACCGTCACAGGCCCCGCGCCCTGGCCACCGGGCCCGCACTCCGAGGGCAGCCTGGGATTACTGCCCAGGTACTGCCCGCCTGCAGCCCCAGGAAGCAGCTTGGTGACCTAATGTCCACTGTTTTCACTCCAAAAGTGTCTAGGCTTTCTCTCAGCCTCGCTCTTCAGAAAAGTGGCGGTGTTTCTAACTGGACCATGCGTGAGCAAGTGTGAGGGTTAACTCTGCCACCCTTGATGCCCAGGGGAGGCGGTGGCTGCTGTCCACCGTGTAGTCCCGGAGTCCATAGCCTCTTCCAGCCTGAAGGGAGCCACACCAGCTGCCTCTTCTCGCAGGTCCTGCCAAGACCGAGTCCCGCCTGGTCCTGACGTTCCCAGTGTCCTCCTTGCCTATTATCCCCTGGAAACTAACACATAACCAGTGATTTTTTTTTTTATTCCGTCATCTTTAGATTGCCTTATTGACTACAAATAACATTAGCAACTTTTAAATTTTTCAGCTTATTATATTTTCTTTTTTCAACATTTTATTATGAACATTTTCAAACAGCACAGTTGCAAGTACTGAGCTGGGAGACCCTGTCCACCGTCATCTCGAATGCACATTTACTGTTTCGTCCACTTGCTCTCTCACGACGTGTCTATCCATTGATTCATCCCCCCGCCGTCAGCAATCTTATTTCTGACGTATTTGGAAGTAGGATGCAGATGTTAGTACACTTCACCTCTCAACACTTTGGTGTGTCTATCATTAACCAGAGTTCAATATTTGCTTAAGGGTTTCTTTTTTGAGATAAAGTTTGCAAACAGAAGTTAACAAATCTCCTGCAAACATATGCTGAGTTCAAATACAAACACACCTGGATAACTGAAACCTCTATCAAACAGGAACATTGCCATCACCCCAGGTTCCCTCACGCTCAGTTCCCTCCCTCACCCCAGGGCCCCTGCTGATGGGATGCTTTTCACCCTAGAAGGTTTCGCCTGCTCTGGAATTTCACATAAATCAAATCCTGCAGCGCGTACTTTTCTGTGTCCGGCTTCTTCGGTTCAGCGCGATGGTTTTGCCGTTTCATCAATGCAATGACATGCTATTGGCGGGTCATTTCCCCTTTTTGCTAGTCCTAGTCCGTATAAGACTATATCACAGATTGCTTATCCGTTCTCCTGGTGAATGCAATAATTGTGTTTGTAAAGAAAATTACTCTTTAATGAATTGATAGATGCTTCTGCCTTTCTGATTAGAATTCTCTCGTCCGACACGAACTGGACCTGAGTCAGGGCTGTTAGGAGTCCAGTCTTTGAGATCAGAAAGCTCTGGATTTCTATGTGGTTCCAACGGTTACTGGTCCAGTGGGTGACCTCGGACCAGTTACCCAGCCACCCTGTGCCTTGCTCTCACATCTGAAAACTGGGACTAGGAATAGCTAAAGGATGCGAGTTGCTTCTAAGGACTGGAGTCCTTCCTTCTTGCCTTTGCTCATTCATGTAACAAGTTAACAAGTACTTGCTATGTTCCGGAAGCGCTGAGAAAACAGCAGAAACCAAAACAGGCACAGACCTCCTGGGGCTCCTGGGCTAGTGGGCTGCAAGGACACCAAACAACTGGTTGCACAGTTAATTGTTTAAATCGCCATTGTTACCAGAGCTGGTGGGGAGATGTGACAGCTGCTAAGAGCATGCACCAGGGCTGTGCAGGAGGCTGAGCATGGAAAGATGAGCTGTGGGGGGGGGCGCTTCAGGCAGGAGCGCAGCCCCCCGAAGCTCTCTGGAGGGCCGGAGCGCTGTGCGTTGGAGGAACGGGAGAGGCTGAGTGACTGAAGGGAGCAGGCACCTGTATGTGAAGTGGCGGAGAAGGGAGGTGATAGGGACTAGGTGGAGGCTGAGCAGCTGGGCTTCATGGACTTCGTTCCACATGTAGGTCTTTAACCTCAGAGCCCTGGGCGTCCAGGGCAGGCTGGACTGTGCGCTTCCCGTGAGACTGTCAGGGGGCGTTGTCTGTCGTGTTCAGTTTTATCCCGGCGCTCAGACCGGTGCCTGGACCACTCTGAGGAAGGAAGGGACAGAGGCTGGTTTTAGGCAGAGGTTTGAGATTTGTGTCTGACTGGCTGCAATGTGGAGACTGGGATGGAAGAAATCTCACAGTGTGTATTAGCTTGTTCGGGCTGCCATAACAAAATACCCCAGGCCGGGAGGCTGAAACAACGAAACTGTCTTCTCGGAGTCTGGAAATGGGAAATCCGAGATCAAGGTGCTGTCGGGGTGGTTTCTGCTGAGATCTCTCCTCCTGACCTGTAGTTGGTCCACTTCTTCTGCTGCGTCCACATGGCCTTTCCACTGTGTGGGCACGGAGACAGACATCTCTGCATCCCTTCCATTTTCATGTTGGGGCCCCACCCCGGGACCTCATGTAATTGTGGCCTTAGAGGCCCTATCTCCCAACTCTGTCACTTTGGGAGCTAGAGTTTCCGCGTATGACCGGAGGACAGACGAGGAAAGGGCACGGTTCACCGGGCAGGGCAGATGCGAGGAAGCCAGTTGGGCGGTTCGGAAGGAGATGCTCCTGGCCTGGACTAGATGCTGGCCTGACGGCAAAAGGACATTCGCGGAAAAGCCCACCAGAACCCGCGGCAGACTTAATGAGGAGGGGGAGAGGCAGAGGCGGCAAGGATAGCTGCTAGGCTTTCTCAGTGAGCGTAGAGTTGAATGGTGGCCCCTGGAAGGCATGCTCACATCCCAGCCTCTGGAGCCGGTGAAGATGACTTTACTTAGAAAAGGGGTCTTTGCAGACAGAATGAAGTTCAAGATCCCTAGATGAGATCATCCTGGCTCCTCTGGGTGGGCCCTAAGTCCAACCACAGGTCTCCTTATAGGAGGCGGAGGGCAGGAGACGCGGACACAGAGAAGGCCGTGTGGAGGGACAGACAGAGGCCGGAGTGATGCGGCCACAAGGAGCCACCGCAAGCTGGAAGAGGCAGGAACGGACTCTCCCCAGAGCTTTCAGCACCAAGTGCATCCCTGCCACACCCGGAACTTTGACCTTCTGGTCTCCAGAACTGTGCGGGATACATTTCTACTGTTTTAAGTGTCCAGTTTTGTAGTAACTTGCTGAGGCAGCCCTAGGCAACTGGCCCAGGAGTAACTGAACATGTGTTGGTGCGGGTCACAGAGGGAGGGGGCCGTGGGGGTGGGGCAGGCCTTGTGGGACAGGACAAACGTTTAGATTTAGAAATGTAGATTTTGTGTGACTTCCAGATGTCAAGGAGAGCAAAGGGCAGCGGCTGGGCTCACCGGAAAGGCTCAATAATTGATAGCCATTAGCGTTGTTGTTTACTTTGGAGTGCTCCCATTAGATGTGATTTCTCCTCTTAAGCATGTTCCCGTGATCTTGGGACGACCAACAGTTTGAAGTTCTGCCAGCACCCCAGCCAACTCAGCTCTTTCCCTGCAACTCCCCTGCTTAGACACAAATGTTTCCCGGTGCAAAGTCCCATTTGCATCTCTTCACCCGGGCTGATAACTTTGTACTCGCCCAGAGAACCTACATCACAACCTTCCAGAAGGAGCCAAGGGAAGCCCAGCCCACTGTTCCCTCCTCCCACCCACAGAGCCGCCCAGCGGTGCTGACTCATTGGTAGCAGAAGTCTGCCACCTTGTGGACAATGACGATTCTAACGGCTGGTCATAACATCTGGCTTAGAGAGAAAAGGGCTTCAGCGGTCACTTTTCCTACCTCCAAACAGGGCTTCAACTAATCAGGCTCTAAAGATCAAGGGCACAGGTGGGAAATCTTTCTGGTCTCTAAAATAGCTAAGAGGTCAGCAAAATGGGAGCCAAGCGCTCACAGTCTCGTCATTGCCCTGGGGATAAAACCTAACACCTCACCTGCACCTTTCCAGCCTCTTCTTCCTCCACTCATACCCAGCCCCAATGAGGTTGGACCCAGGGCCTTCTCCTGTGCTCCCCTCTCTGCTTCAAGCACGGGTCCATGCCTCTGGGCCCGCATTCACTCCTTTATCTTTTGGACATACCCAAGAGCCACCTCTCCAGGAAGTTTCTGGAAACTCATGAAGAGGTCCAGTCCCCCTCATTTCACACATCCTCACAGCAGCCCTCACTTTCCTTCACAGCACCAACCACAGTCCCTGCCGTGATCACCTGCCTGTTTGTGTGATTCCTGTGCGGGTCTGTAAGCTCCACAGGACAAGGACATGTCTCTTCTGTTAGCGGTCGTGTCCCCAGCGATCAGTGGTGTGCCCGACACACAGCGAGGCTTGAATAAACTTTCAATGGATGGATGAAACAATGGCTCCGTGAGTGTGTCACACTGAGGAGGAATGTGGTGATGGACAGAGCATGTGCAGAGGGGGCACTGGACCGCACGTATTCTACTTCCGGAGGTGTGAGGGGACATCGAGGGTATCGAGGAACATCACTTGAGCCAGTATCTTTCATGGTCAATCAATGAGTAAGCTTTAAGGCTTTTATAATAGGGTTAGAGTTTTGCGAACAGTAGAAACCCGAGGCCTTCGTGGAGACCAGGTGGGTTTTGCAGAATCGAATCAACCCTTGCTGCGGTGAGGGCCGTGTCTGATTTGAGGCTTTAGGAACAGCTTGTATAGTCCAAAGCGGACTCCCTCTGCTGTCCGATTCCCAGCCGTCCTTCCCCCAAAGCTTCTCTGACACAAATCAGCAGACTGGACAGAACGGGGAACCTTTGCTGATCTGGTTTGGTGGACAGGGAAAGGTGGGTGGGACCATATCCAGCACAAGGAAGGATTCTTGTTCCCTGTCATCCCCAAACATGTCACCCACACTCGGGACACCCTACAGGGAGAGGGTCCACTCACCAATGATGACCCTGCCTCAGACTTTATTCACTCTTCCCACCCCCCCCTGAGTTGCTGACCACACCTGGCATATATGGAGATATATGGGTAATGGTGACGGTTACAAAGTACAAGAGTCTGTAAAAGAGAACAGTGTCCTATTAGTCTATTCTTAGAAATACACCTGGTTCATTGACCAGACTGTCAGCAGGTCAGCGCATTCTGCAATCTGCAGGCAAGCTGGGTGTGAAGCCAGCCTCTGGAACTGACGCTCTCACGCAGCAAGCAGAGGGATTGAGTTTATGAAGCGCTCAGTCACCTGGGCCCCTGTGAGGATGGCCTTGTCCAATTGAGCAGCATGTCCCCTGGAGCAAAGCACCTCTCCAGCCTGTGCAGGGATGGGCTGGGCCTGCCCTGCCTCCTGGATGGACATGACATGTCTGGACTTCCATAGCCGGTCAATACCCCTCTGCTGTGCTCTGAGACATGTTCATGTGCTCGTCAGCTCTCTCTCAATCCGGTGGCCCTGGGGGCCCATCTGTGTCTTCCTGTGAGCTTGCCGGTCTCTGTTCCATTTCCCACCTCGGGACTGATGACCCTGCTGTCTGAGAACACGCCAGCACCTCTTTCCCAGTTCTCAGAGGACAGCTGTGCACATGCCGCCCAGGCACCGTTGGATGCTGGTGGAGAAGCAAGGCCCCCTCGCCTGGCACCCGGGGCTCTGACTGCTTTCACGACGCTGTCACTGACCTGGTGGCCAGTGGGTAGCCCAGCGGGATGAAGGCCCTGTGCTGCCTTCTCCGCAGAGGGAAGCCACCGCTGACAGGCCCCTACCCCCTTCCAAACCTCAGCATGTCTACAGTAGTGTCCGACTGCAGTGAAATGTACACTGAAAGGACACCTCGAGCACAGCTCTCTGGGATACTGGGTTCACTTAGACTTATTTCTCATTAAGTTTTAAAGACTTCTCTTCCCCATCCTTGCAAAATCTGGACAAACATACAGCGGAGGGGCAGAGAGGATTTCAAGCATTGGCTTAACTACTGAGTCGTGATTATACAAATCATCTTTTTGTGTCACAAGTGACAAAAACTCAACTCACACAGGTTTATATGAAAAGAAGAGACTGTTGGCTTACAAAACTGGAGGGCTGGGAGGTAGTTCCTAGCTTCAGGTGTGGCTGGATCCAGAGCCTCCAGTGATGTCATCAGCCTTCTTTATCTCTGAGTTCCACTTCCTCTCTGTGAGTTCTTACCTGCTTCCAGCTCGACGCTCAGCAAAAAGCCAGCTTCTCTTTAACAGTCCAGCTAGGGCTACCAGATTCAGCAATTATGTGGGCCACATTTATAGTAAAAAATTATCCCTAGTTGATTTGGAATTCAAATGTAACTAAGCAACCTGCATTTTATCTGACAACCCTCAGTCTAGTACACGTCCTAGGATTGAATCTGGGCAATTTGGATCACATACCATCCCAGACCAGACCAGGAGGATGGGCTATGCCCCGGCAGGCCAGGGTCCCCTGCCGATCTCTGCAGAGCGGGGAGCATGGTCAGCCCTCCTAGAATACATGCCCTGACAGTGGAAGATGGGGTCCCTTTCACAGTAATTGGGATGCTGACCCTAGAAGAAGGGGAATGAACCCTGTGCAGATGCATACAACAAATGTCCACACAGTGACCTTGAAAGTCCCAAACAACAGTGAAAATTATGACACTCCACAGTGGTATGGCACACAATAACTTACAAAGCGTTTTCACACCACTCTTTCCTTGACACCTACACCACTCTTACGCTGACAGAGCAGGTATTACAATCACTCCCTGTATTATTTTGCTCGGACTGCCATAACAAAGTGCCACAGACAGGGGAGGTAGGCGCTTGCTGAGGTCCAGCCTCAGCAGGTCCAGGGTTTCCCTCAGGGGTGGACGGAGTCGGCGAAGGAGAGGGAAGACATGGGACGTGAGTCAGAAGGTGCTTGGTCCTTCTGCTATCTTATGCTAGCAGAATCTTTATTTTTATATCTTCAGGCTGTATGAAAAGTTACTCATCATTTTTTCTTTTGACCTTTAAGCAAGTATGTATAGATATTCACTTCCGCTTACACAGCTCTTAGGTATTGGTACAGGGTTAATCACTATTTCATTTTTTCATCCAGACATAACAATGACATTGTATCAGCTCTTAACCTTTACAATTACTTTCACCATGTGACTCATTGCTTAGCAACCTTCCTGTTTACATTTTACGCATACCTTGTCTCATTTAACTTCTTCCTTCCCCAGACCCTCTATTTCAATTTCTGTTACTTACTCATAAACTTTGACTTTTCCTCTATCTAAGATCCTTTTAAGCTTTTACATTCTTATCTTAAATTTGTATTACTTTCTGGCCTGTACTTTCTGCAGTCTATTCTGACATCTATATTATTAATCATCTACATGTTACTTCTATAATGATTCCTAACAGACAGATAACAGATAGACAGAGAAAGCAAAGAATAGTCTCCTTCAGTTGCCATCCTGCATTTTTATTTTTCTTATTAGCCTTTGTCTTCAGCCACTGTTCTTCGTGATTCCTGCCACGCAGTGAATCCACTTCTCCAGGGACTATGTCAAACCATGGAGGCCTTCATAACTCCCGGGACTATGTCAATCCGTGGAGCTCACATGTGACTATGTTAAACCGAGGTGATCGCTTTTCCAGTGGCACCGCTCCCAACAGGCGCTTAAATAACAGACATCTCTCTTCTGACTGTAGTTCTGGGGGCTGGAAGTCTAAGATCAAGGTGTCAGAAGGTTAGTTCCTTCTGAGGCCTCTCTCTTTGGCTTGCAGATGGATGTCTTCTTGCTGTGTCCTCACATGGTCTTTTCTCTGTACATATCTGTGTCCAAATCTCCTGTTCTCATAAGGACACCAGTCATATTGGATTAGGGCCCATCCTAGTGACCTCATTTAAACCTAATTACCTGTCACCAAACACAGTTACATTCTGAGGTACTTGGGGGTTCGGACTTCAACATGTGAATTGACAAGGGGACAGAATTCAGCCCATAACAGGTTACCCTGACCGATTTTTTTCAGATAAGGAACAGGACAGTGCGGGTGGTCTCGAGTTGTCCCCAGTCCCAGGGCTGATTTAGTGGTGGGACTCAGTAAGGAGCCTTAACCAACTCCAAGCAGCGGCAGCCCTGCTGTACCTGCCCCACCTCTGCCCAGCCTTTGTCCCCGGTGGTCACTGTACACATGCGCCCACCTGGTACCAGCTCCCTTCCTAGGGAGCACACAGCAAGTCCATCTTCCTGGTCCCTGCTCTCACCCAGGACCAGGCACCCCGCACATGATGTTCTCGAAATGAGCATTCCTTGAAAGGAATGAAACTGAGAGAAACAATTCCTAAAGAGTGTTAGGAGATGATTTAAAAGGAGAGGCGGACAGGAGCACAGGCTCATGACTTGAAGTGATAAAGACTCTGGAACAGCAAAAATCATGAGCCCTATGCATGTGTAAATGAGTCCGGGGAAGAACTAATCAGAAGGGTAAATTACAAAACAGAAAAAGACTAAAACAAGCGAGGGGAGAACAGTGAATATTTCAGTGTCTTTAGTTCATAAGAAATTCATGAGCAACGCATGTGAAAATTTTGTTGGTTTTGGTGGTGGGAACGAATTGTAAATATGTATAATATGTAAATACCTTTTATGATATAAAAAAAAAAAAGCGTGATAAATGAGCCTGCCAGCAGAAAAGCTGTGAACTGCACGCGATGCTAATAGAGCTGTGCGGCTCTGAGAAATTACCATAATGCTTACAGGGCTTTGAAAGATCCTGAGCTTTGGAAAGAAATGCATAAATACTAACCAGAAAACACACACACACACGCACACATCTCCCTCTTCTTCTTTTTTAAAAATCTTTATTGTTGAGAGTATTACAGATGTCCCCCCTTTTTTCCCCATTGAGCCCCCTCCCCCCTCCTGCTTCCCCACATTATTGTCTGTGTCCATTGGTTATGCATACATGCTATAAGTTCTCTGGTTTATCTCTTCCCCCTGCACCCCCATCTCCCTTCCCTCTGAAGTTTGTCTGTCTGTTCCCTACTTCCATGTCTCTCACTCTCTTCTTTCTTCGTTATCCTTTTTTTTTTTTTTTTTTAAATGTGAGAAAGAAAGGTATCTTCAGCGATAGCAAGCAATGGAGCTGACCCATCTGGGGTCAGATGCCACGTACTTCCCCCACCGTGAGCTGCGCGGCCTGGGGCAAGTCGTCCAGTCCCTCTAGGGCTCTTTCCACCCGAAATGGGACAGGGACACCTCCCCTGGCCGCGTTTCGGGGAGCAGCGGTCGGGAGAACAGAGTACAGCTGAAGCCGCGCTGCCCCTCCACCTGGCGGGGCGACCAGCGGCCGCGGCAGGTCCACGGACCCAGCGGACCAGGCGGGGGCGGGGCGGGGCGGGGCCGTCTGGGCGGAAGGGCGGGGCCGGCCGCTGGGCCTCCGCCGCCCCGCCCACTGGGCCTCCGCCGCCCCGCCCACTGGGCCTCCGCCGCCCCGCCCACCGCTCCGGCCGAGCCCATGGCGCCCGCAGCGGGGTGGGCGCCGGCCCTGTGGAGGGCCTGCAATGGGCTGATGGCCGCCTTCTTCGCGCTGGCGGCCTTGGTGCAGGTCAGCGGCCCGGCCCCGGAGGCGGGCGGAGGGCGGTGGGAGAGGGGCCTGCGGGTCCCACAGGGTGCCCGGCTCCAAGCTCTGTGCCCAGGCCCGGCCTGCAGTGTAGACCAACAAGCCGGCAGGGTGGCAGAGCCGGGCAGCTTGGGTGGAGGACAGGAATTGAGTGTATGCTTCTGGAACCCCCACTGTCTCCCCCACCTAAGACAAAGGTGTGTTCGTTCACATGACCGCACCACACCCCTCTCTTGTTCAAATGCTGGAAGAAACTGGTTCAGTGTGTCACTTTGAAAGGGACCTCAGCACCCGGCCAGTGTGGCTCAGAGGTTGAGCGTCGACCCATGCACGGAGAGGCTGCCAGTGGGATTCCTGGTCAGGGCACATGCCTGGGTTGCAGGCTCCATCCCCAGCAGGGGGTGTGCAGGAGAGAGCAGGTTGATGTTTCTTTCTTCCCCTCTCCCTTTCTCTCTCTCTAAAAAGCAATTACAAAAAATTTTTTTTTTTTTTTTTTTAAAGAAAGGGACCTGAGCAGAAGCAGTCCCAGCGCCTTTCTTAATATTCTGCCTGTGGATGAGACTGAACACAGTTAGGGCCTGGGAACAAAACCCTTTATAGCAGATTAGGCTTTCAGGTCCACTTCAGGCCCCCTCATTCTTGTTCTAGGTTTGGTCCACCCATTTGTTTCAGAGCTCCTTTGCAGTTCTTGACGATGTGTGGGCTGGGTGTCCAAACCATCTTCTGTGTGCAGCCAGAAGCCCCCTTCTCCCATCATGATCTGCTGGACCATGTCTTATTCCTATTTTGTATCCTTGGAGCCTGCTGGGTGCCTACTGACGCATCTGGCATGTAACAAATGTCTGAGATGAATCAAAGTGCAGACCCAATACAGGAATGTAACCTGACAGCACGTCTGCTAATACCTGATGTTTTGCATTCCAGATAAATGATCCAGATGCAGAGCTATGGGTGGTGAGTATGAGCTGCTTTCCTTCGTCTGAAAGAACTGTAACTGCACCAAACACACAGTATTATCTATTTGCTACTTAAAAACTTAGAAATCAAATCCTTTGTAAGCTCTTTTCCCTATTAGTGGGAGATGGGTCAGAGTGATAATGTACTGTGTGTGTATGAATTCAGAATTTTCCAGAGAGATGGGGGTGTCTTTTAACAGTATTCCCTTTGAATAAAATGGTCCAACTGAGGATACTTTTCTGAGGACACAGAGTAGACCTCTCAAGGTCAGTTGAACCACTCTTCATGAGTTTCTACCCAGAGACTCCAACAAATATCTGACCAGAAAAGGCAGGCTTAAGGTTTGTGGTTCTGCTAAGTCAGTGAGTTATATTTGTAGAAAGTAGCTGAAGCCCATAAAACCTACAGTATACATTGAACCAGTGCTCTGATTGAACCATTTTAGGGGGGTGGTCATTCCACACATCTTTCTGAAATATTTGGATTTTGCCCAGTTTCTTTTAATACAGATACACAAGACTGTATATCACCGATGAGATGATTTTAGGCTTTGGAATAATGTCAACCATGTACAGATTAGCAACCAGTGAACACATTTGGAATCATAATGCTAAATTCTAGTCAGTTTTTTAGTGCAGTAGAACTACATTCTTCTATTGTCCAGATTCACATGTCCCTGAATCAAATAAAATTGCCTTTTCGTCAGCACTCCAGCCTGTATCCTGAGTTCCAAATATTACTTCCCTGCAGACAGGTCTCAAATATGCAGCTTAATGTTGAATTTACAAAAGCACTTGTATGTCACATTGGCTCCTCAAAGGCCCCAAGGTCCCAGCCAGCATCTTTCCCTCCAAAGCCCACTCCTCCTGACTCATCAGTTTCTAGTATCAGCAGAATCATTCTCTGAGTCATCCTGGCTCAAAAACTCAGTCATCTCGAACACTCTCTGTTCCTTACCACTGTCTTTGAGATCCCCTGAAAAGAATAATAATAAAAATAAAAAAACAAAGCAATTGAATAACAACAACAGAAGACCCAGTGTAAGTCTAATTGCTTGTCTGTATAGTACAATGTACCTTTCACTTCATGTTTAGATGACATAATATGAATAATAAACACCATGTCCTCACAGACATTCTTCCTCATTCCCAATTTAGCTATTACTTCCCACATGGACCCAACTCTTCTAGCTGCCTCTAATCTCTTCCACTGAAAACACTTCCTATATTTTGCTTCCTACTTTGAAAACTCTTGTCATTTCTCAAGATGTCTAAGTTGAAACTCTCCAACTTGGCATTCAAGGCCCATCACAATATGGCCCCGACCCACTTTTTCAGCTTAGTCTTGGAAGCCCAGTCTATCTATACCAGTTACTGTGCCTTGCCCCTAGAATTCCTGTATGTCATACTCTACTCAAGCTTCAAGGTCTCTCTCATCCCCCCCAAATCTCTGCCTCTTTCCTGTAGGTTCCAACCATCCTTCCTTTGAGCCTTTATTGTAGCACCAATGCACTTTTCTTTGCATTAGAATTGACTCTGTAAGTACCAGCTCTGAGGGGGCCAGGGGCCAGTACCTTCCTCTTCGTGGTCCTCAGGCAACTTAACATAGTGCCTTCCTATAGCAGTCCTTCTCATGTTGACTTTTGAATAAATGAAAGAATGAATGAATCCACAGATGAATGAATACTAGGTCACTGGGCCTTGGGGCTTGTACTGCATCTTATTCATTTCCATGTTCCCTACTTCATCTTACTCATGAAGCACACTTGTATCAAGATGCATGCGGGAGCAAATAATAGAATATCTGACTACCATCAGGTTGTAAAAATACAGAATATCTCACTTAACAAAATGTTCAGAGGCAGCTGCTTAATGGTCAACAGTGTCATCAAGGACCTGGGCTTTCTGTCTCTCTTGTTTGCTCCTCAATCTGTAAGTGATATAACTTCTCATGTTTACAGAATGGCTGCTGCAGCTCCCAACATCTCATCCCCAGACAAGAGAATCCCATGTAGGAAGAAACAAGGCAAGAACAAAATGAGTTTGTCTCCTGTGCTTTCTTCCCTTTTATCAGGGAAGAAATGTTTCCCAAGAATCTCTTTAGGCAGGCTGTTTAGTTTGTACACACAAATATGGCTTGTGGACTGGGATCCATTCTGCTTAGTCAGCACCCATCCATGTTGGTTATTAAGTATTTTGAGTATCAGCTTTGCCCCTAAAGACTTTACATTTCATTACTGCAGCATGATCACCCCTTGCTGCTAAAAGAGGCTGGGAAAACAAACGGACTTTTCCGTTTTTACAATGGCAAGGGCACAAGGGAGAGCAGTATTAAGAATGACTGCCAAGGGACTCAATGATTATGTGCTGAATTAAACTAAATAATGTAAATAAATATTATGATACCCTTAGTTTTTTTAAAAACTCACCAACAGAAAGATAAAAGAATATTAAAATGAGTTCTACTGAGTTCATTTTTATACTGTGCATTGTTTTTACTTGTTTTACTAAAAACAATTATTTTCAGTCTCTGCACTCAAAAAATGATCTCAATCAAGATAGAGAAAAGAATTGAAATAAGGATTAACATGGCACAATTAACATGGGAAACCATTACTTAGTTTTAAGGGTTGTTTTGTTCATATGTTTACAATATACTGAAATAAGATCTTAGATCCTTTACTCTGTCAGTCACAGATACCTGATACATTTGAGTGCACATTTTTAAAATCTCTGCCAAACATTTCTTATGGAAAGCACAATTAAATATTGTATGGTCTGTGTGTGTTTAACTTCTCTCCCTTCCCCTCTCTCTCACTGGCTAAGTCATATAGTTTTTCACAGGGAATCTAACCCCTCACTGCTCTAAGTGTGGTCTTTGGAACAGCAGCAGCAGCCGCCCCTGCAAGCTTATTAGAAAAGCAGAATCTGGGGTCCTACCCAGAACTCTAGAATCAGATCCACATTTTAATAAGATCTCCAGGTAATGCATTTGCACAGTAAAGAATGGGAACTGGTCTAACCCCCATCATCATGACTGCCCACTGTGGCAGATACCTGACTTGATATTGGCCAGTATACCAGTACTCATGAGGGATGGAGTAGGAATGATAAACAGTCTGTATAATCCAGGTGTTCTCTGTCCTGGGTCAAGACAGACATGTTTTTACAGTGACAGCAAATCACTTGAAATGTACAGTTGACCACTATCAAATAAACGAAATGTTTCTGACGTAAGGATAGCAATTAATGTGGTTCAGCAACTCCATTTCTGGGAAAGCCCCATGTTTCTTGTAAACCTACCATCTCCTTGCTTGCTCTCTTCCTGAAACACACATGCAATAGCAGGTTTGGCGAGAGGTTGCTTGCTGTGGAGACTTGAAAATAGGGCCCCTTAAGGGCAAGTCTTCCAAACTCCAAACCAATTTACCAACAGTTTCCAAGATGAAGAGCTTGGTCTTACTGGGCACATCTGATCGATTGTTCTGTGGTCTCACTTGCACAGATGGAATATTGGGCTGGATGGTCCTCGGTGCCAGACCCAACAGGGCCGTGTCGCTGATTATGGGAACTCCTGCCCTACTTTTCAAAGAGCATTTTCTTTTATGCAAGTGGGGAAAAGCCATTTGGGCATGGATGTTGCTTGGGAGAGGTCAGGAGGGCAGCATGTCTTGAGACCCAAACTGCTCAATGCTAGAGCTCAAAGATGGATGAGCCTTTCCTGGAACAGCCTACAGTCTAGGAGGAAGGCAGATAAAATGATGACCTGACATGGCAAGTGCCATAAAAACAGAGGTTACCACTTCGACTGTTACTGAAATTTAAGGTCAATCAGGGAGTGTGGTGGCCACTGGTGTCATCTTTCTTTACTTCCTCAAGACCTCTGCACATCTACGTTGGACATACAGGTGCTTTTTAGCTCACATGACTTCCTCTCCTTTTGCTGACAGGTTGTGTATATGATTCCTGCAGTGCTGACCTTGCTTGTTGGACTTAACCCTCCTGTCACAGGTATGAACCTTGGATTCTGAATGGAGACAACTTAATAAAATGCTTCTCAATGTATGAAGGCTATAAAACAAAGGCTTTATCATATACGTATTTTATAACGTGCTTCTTGGACTCCCTACATATGTATCTATCCCAGGTGGGTGTACATGTACAAAATTCACTCAGAATAGCTAGTTTGTATTTCCCATATGGGACCTACCTCAGTTATGGGCAAAATGTAGCTGCTTTGCCTTTTATGGTCCTAAAAACTCTCAACAAACCTTAAGTCGGACAATTATATGCTATAAAACAGTGTCTTAGAAAAAAATACATCATTTATTAACATTTTCTTATTAATGAGGAATGTTATCCTACAAGTTATTCTTTATTATTATTTTTCATTATTGATTTTTTAGAGAGAGAAGAAAGGGAGAGGGAGAGATAGAAACATTGATGAGAGAGAACATCAATTGGCTGCCTCTTGCATGCCCCACACTGAGGATCGGGCCCACAACCTGGGCATGGGCCCTGACCGGGAATTGAACCCGCGACCTCTTGGTGCATGGATCGACGCTCAACCACTGAGCCACACCGGCCAGGCTTCTTTATGTTCTTTAAAACGGCTTCTACTAGTAGGGCTTGAAAGTTCTCAGGGCCTTAGAATAAAAACTGAGTCCCACATGGGTGGGGAAAACTCCTGTCCCCTAGGTGCATGGGCTCCTTGTAAAGGCCCTTAGAACTGTCTACATCTTTGCAATATAAGTTAGGGCTCCATTTATTGCAAGCAAGGAAAACACTAAACTCAAATGGGCTCTAGGCTAAAAAGTAGATGTATTGGGATACCTGACTGACAAGGGTGCTGTTGGCTTTGGGCACTGGGCTCAGCATTTAAACTTCTCTGACCCTCAGTTCCACCATCTATTGCACTGACTTCAGTCTTGGCTCCACGTGGTAGCCCAGCAGCTCCAAGTTCACATCTTCACACTAAGTCCACAGAATACAGAATCCACTTCCCTGATGTCTCCACAAAAATCTCAAGAATTGAGTTGTTGGCCCTGATTTGTCATCTATTCATCCTGAGCTAAACTGCTGTCACTAACGGATGAAATGCATTGATTGACCTAACTTAGGTCCATGTGGCCTGGAGTGTGGGAAGGGGGGATTCCCAAAGAAAACAGGAAAAAGAGATGCTGGACAACCAAAGTAATCAGTGTCCACCTAAGTTTATAATTCAGCTTTAACTTCTAGGACATCCTTCAAAACAAAATAAAACCCAGCCTATTCTGAATGCTTTACCTGAAAGCAGACAACAGCACAGCAAATATTAATACTAAGAGACCATTTTTCTCTGGGATGTGACTCCGTGATTTCTGTTTTTAGGCAACTTTATTTGGAAGAGTATCTCTGCAATACACACGTTCTTTTGTGTGGTGTGGGCTATCGGCTTGGCCTACTACCTCATGCTTCATACACAGTGGAACATCTTACATGAGGAAGAAGGCAGGTGAGCACTGATTTTTGCTCTCTGGGAGCGGTGGGAAAAACGGGAAATTCTTTGTTCCTTTACACATTATCTGTGCTCAGTGATTTTGTATCTCCAACTACACCATGAAAAAAGCAGGGAGAAACTGGAGAAATGATGGAACGAGAATTCAAACCCAGCACCTTCTGGCACACTCCGTGATCACTTCTCCAGGCAGCCACTGCATGTTACATTATATCATCACCAGGCAGTTGCACCTCAGCCTCCTTGTAATGAGCAAGGACACTATACAGTAACAGTCCAGTCTAACAAGGTGACAACTCCATCAGCATTGATTCACTACTAGTTCAAGCTACAGTGTTATCTACATGTGTGATCAGCCACCTGAGGCCAACCTCGCCCTGGTTCATCTCAAGTCATTTCCCTCTGTCATGGCCATTCATTCTGATTAACTCTTCCTTTGCTTCCTCCCACCCTCACTTCCTGGCCTCACTAATAGACAGTCTCCTTTCCTTTTCATCCCATCGCTAACATCTGCCAATATGGAGAGTGAGAGACCTGTGTAAAGTAGGTGTCCCTGGTGAGGCGCTGCTACATTATAGGCCCTAATCCTTGGAGAACCGGATCAGGTTTGGTCAGTCAATAAGAATATAAACCAAATGGGTTAAATCACCTCCACCAACTTGAAGCCTACAAGGTATGGTGAACTCAAAGTGGGGCTTTCTACTATGGCCAAATGCAATTTCCTACTCTGTGTAAAAGATAAGTGTTAATACATTATTTCTAGCATATACCCACCCCAAAATCATGAGTCTGGTTTACACTACAAATCATTTCTCCTCATGAAGGTGTGACCCAACCTCCGCAGTATGTGCTGAAATGATGGATTTGTGCTCAACCTGCCTAACACTGAACACTCTAAAACAATGTGAACAGAATACCTGATCCATTTTAAAGTTTCCTGTAGTATTCTACCCAGTGACATGCAGTGATTTAGCTCTGTATTTGTTCTATTGTTTTTTTGTTCACTTCTAGGTTGGGGAACAGTCATAGAGTTCATATCTGCTTCATAAAATGAAACTTATTTTTATATAGGGATTTAAACAGAGAAAAATAATTTGTGAATCATGCCAGACTTTAAAATATTCTATAGATGCTACATATCTTGGGGGAAGTCATTCAACAATCAGAAATCAAGCGTCATGGAGATAATGGGATTATATGCATCTCACCTGCAGCCACTTCAGAACTATGAAATGTATGCTATTTTACAGGGAGCTGTTTGGTCTGGTGATTATCTCAGCATGGATGAGTCTATGCCACAGTTCATCAAAGTAAGTTTTCAAATCAGATGTGTTCAAAGTTGATCAGATCAAGTAAGTTAGTGAGAATATTGAAACACAAATAAAAACTGTACTCTTTTGAAAAACAATTCCCTTCTCTATGGAAACCTAATAATAGTTGATTCAACGTTTCATGATCATTTATACTTTCACGAATACCATAGTTTCCTACGTGGCCCAGTGTAATCATAGGGAGTTGCCAGCATAAAGGTTGTTCTTCAGGGAGAAGGAAAATTATCTCAGAAGGAAGTTTGGAGATTTAGGGAAGAATGAAGAGCAAATTAAAGAAAAGTGTGAGTACATATAAATGAATATTAACTTTATAACAATAATGATGATACTGTGTGGGCTTAAACATATAAAGAAATAAAATACATGACAAAAGTAGTATATAAGTAGAAGGGAATAAATGAAGGTACAATGTTCTAAGATCCTTAAATTGTCTAGGAAGTGCTGATTTATATTAAACTTTGACAAGTCAAGGATTCATGTGGTAATCCTTAGGGTAACCACTAAAAGAATGAGTGTACAGAAGGCAGGAAAAGAGAAGGGGAAAAGAACAGATGGGAAAAATAGGACGCAGATGTTTAGAGAAACCCAAATATATGAGAAATTACATTAAGTGTAAATGTTCCAAATATTCCAATTAAGAGTCAAAGATTTTCAAAGTGGATAAAAAGATTAAAAACCCACAAAACAATGCTTACAAAAAAATACCCCTTAAATATACAGATACAGAAAGACTGAAAGTCAAAGATGGAAAAAATACACTATCCAAACACCAACCAAATGAAAGCTAGTACAGCAGTTTTAATATTAAAAAACAGACTTTAAAACCAGCATTAGAGAAAAAGGATTTTTTGCAATTTTTTTATTTTAAAAATATTCATATACAAAAGCAGAGATTAATATAATGAATCAGATGTACCCATCACCTAGTTCAAACAGTTATCAATATATGTCCAGTCTTGTTTCATCTACATCAGTCCTCTCCACACTTATTTTGAAATAAATCCCAGACATATTGTTTTATCTGTAAATATTTCAGTATGTATCCTTAAAAGCACTTAAAAAAATTGTTCTACCATTATCACACACACAAAAAATAAAAGAATTCAGAATTGAGTTTTCCAGTCAATGTTCACATTTTTCCAACTGTCTCATAAATGCTTGTTCCTCTGTGCTCTGTATTTCCAATAAATTGGTGGTTAGATCTAGAGGCCTGGCCAGATTCTGGTATTATTACTATTACTACTAAGCAAAACTACTTCATGGGTAGTATTATGTACTTCCATCATAATATACATAATGCCTAGCTGTTTTTTTGTAATGTTAATAGTCTTTGGTGATCATTAACTAAGTCCATTAATTCGAGTTGCAAAATGGTGGTATTTCAATTTACCATTCCTTGATTATTAGCTGGAAATTTCCTATAAAGAGAAACTTCCAGTGATCAATTCTTTGAGATACAGATCATAAGAGGAAAAGGGGTGGGGGGAGAGCTGATTCTTAATTTACCAGTTTTCAAAATAATGAGACTTTCATGCCTGGGCATCTTCCCAAAGTGGCCAATGAGTTTTGTTATGTTGTGTTAGTATCATTATAAAGTCAAAGATTTCAACACAGCTGATGTTTTGTCAGTCCATGGAAGTTATCATCTTTATTGATGCTTCAGCTGTCCATCTTCAACCACTGGCACTTATTCAGGTTTGGATTCTGAGTTCTTTTTGACATAACCCTAATGACATTTGATTGCTTTCTGGTATGACAAAATGTTCCAAAATAATGTACATTTTATGCCCCAGACCTGGAAACAACCATTTTCCCAAAAAGCCCTGGTTACTTTTGGTAGGTAATGGTATTTAGAGGTCACAATCTAGGCATGAGCAGTGCTGGTTCTACTGGACTGGTGGTTCTTTTTAGTGGACAGAGCTAGGAAATCCATGTATGTGCAATATGTATATATTACACATATAAAGGTAATAATTTTACACATGTACTATAAATGTCTCGAGTTTCTACTGATCCTAGCAATTCAAATTCCTTTCAAGAACACAGATTTTCATTTAACCTTATCAGCAATCTTACATCTGTATCTCCTTTTAATCGTGTCAAAAAATCTCTAGTTTCAATGTCCTTAACATAACTCATTTGACTTATCCCACAAAACAAACACAACCTCAGAATAACAGTATGATTATGGAAAACAGATTTTTTGGAGTTTTTTATGTTGGTAGGGATCAGCTCTCTAAGGGATGTATATTCAAATTACTTGGGATAGTTACTCTGTGTGCTAACACTAACAAGTGAATACAGTTAAGTTCATTTTATTTTCATTTCTAGGGATAACTTTATTAAAATATATTTTGTTCTATAATTATATAAAGTATCTACATGGTCTCAAAGTCAAATCTACAAAACAAAGTATATTCCAAGAATTCTAGCTTCTTGGTCCCCCAACCCTATACTCTCCTTTTCTCAACAGGTGAAACTTTTTTCAATTTTATGGTTTAGCCTTCCATGGAGCAAATATGTGCATTTATTTGTATTCCTGCCTTAGATAAGTGGAGGTATATTTATATAATACACAACTGTCCTCTCTTTGGTTTTTTCCATTACTACGTCCTAGAGATCCTTCTGTACTGTATAAAGTCTTTCCTTATTCTGCTGATAGGTTCATAGTGTATTCAGTCCTCTACTGTTTATTGCATCAAATCTGTTGCTATTAAATATAATACCAACAGAGTATGTTATCAAAATTCGAATTTTTACTAACCGAATAGTTAAGAAATGGGTAGTTTTAATTTGCATTTTTCTTATTAGGAGCAAAAGTGAGCCTAATAACTAATAAGAGTCATTTGCATTTCTTTTTTATATGAAATATTGGTTCATCGCTGAGAGATATAGGTTTAACCTGTTTCTCTATTCTTAGAAGCTCTTTTTAAAAAATACTTATTTTCTATTAATAAGATTTTAATTTTTTTTTTTAAATCCTCACCCAAGGATATTTTTCCATTTATCTTCAGATAGAGAGGGAGGGGGGGGGAGAGAGAGAGAGAGAGAGAGAGAGAGAGAGAGAGAGAGAGAGAGAGAGAGAGAGAGAGAGAGAGATTGAGATTCATGTGAGAGAGACATATCAACTGGTTGCCTCCTGAACGACCCCAGCCAGGGCCGGGGATCAAACTGCAACCAAGGTACGTGCCCTTGACCGGACTTGAAGCCACGACTCTTTGGTCCATGGGCCGACACTCTAACCACTGAGCCAAACTAGCCAGGGCTTAGAAGCGCTTTATATACTACGGCTATTAACCCTTTGTGACATAGCTGGAAAAAACTTTTGTTTTTGGAGTTTCTTACTGTCCTTTTATTTTGCCATGAAAATGTTTCGAGTTCAATGTAACTAAATATATCAATCCTTTCCCTTACTGCTTTTTCATTTGGAGTCATAAGAAATGTTTCTTTCCTCTCAGGTTGTCTAAGTTTCTTCTAATACATGTACAGTATTATTTCCACATTTAAATCTTTGATCTATTTAGAATTTATCCTAGTGTGATGGTATAAAGAATTGATCCAAAATTAAAAAGTGGATTTAAGATGACAAAGACACTTTTTAATGACTAAAGATTCATTAAATCAGGAAGTATAATAAATCATTGTATCAGACAGATAATAAGAATTCTAAATTTGTATAAAACTAGTAACATAGTCTCAAAATAGATAAAACAAAAATTGACAGAACTAAAAAGAAAAATTGAAAAATCTACAATCATCTTGGGAGACTTTATAAGACTTCTTTCAGTCACTATCGTACAAGAAAACAAAACAAAACAAAAGAAAATCAATAAAGATATAGACAATTTGAGCTACACAATAAGAAACTTGACCTAATGGACATAGCCAGAACATTAGCACCAAGAATGGCACAATTCACATTCTTTTCCAGTCCACATTGAATATTTACAAAAAGACTATGTTGGACCATGAAATAAGACCCAACAAATGTCAGAGAATGTTCTTTGACCACAGTGCAATTAAGCTAGAAATAATTAACAAAAATAATAATTAGCCCTGGCCGGTTTGGATCAGCGGTTAGAGAGTCAGCCCGCAGTCCAGAGAGTCCTGGGTTCGGTTCCCACTAAGGGCACGTATCTTGGTTGCAGTTTGTCTCCGGTACCGGTTGGGGTCGTGTGGGTGGCAACCGCTCCATGTGTCTCTCTCACATCGATGTTTCTCTCTCTCTCTTCCTCTCTCCCTCTCGCTCTATCTGAAGATGAATGCAAAAGTGTCCTCGGGTGAGGATTAAAAAAGAAAAAGAAAAAAATAATAATAATTAGACAATCATTGTATGTTTGGAAATTAGAAAATACACTTCCAAATTAAATTTGGTAAAAGAAATCACATGGATTTTAGAAAATATTTTGAACACAATAAGGGGAATATTATATAGTAAAATGTGTGGAATGTAGCTAAAAATCATGCTTAGAAAATTATAGCCTAAATACATATATTTAAAAAACAAAAAAGGAAGGGTGAAAATCAATGATCTAAGCTTCCAAAAAGTTAGGAATTCTCCAATTCAAGAAGGTAGAAAAAGAACGTCAAATTAAACCCAAAGAAACAAGAAGAAAATAAACAAAAGCAGAAACCAATGAAATGAAAAGTCAACATAAAAAAGAGAGGATTAAGCAGATCAAATATTCATTCTCTGAAATGATTTGTAACATTGACAAGCCCTGGCAAGTCTAAAAAGGGAAAAGTAGTAAGAGTGAGATCAAAGAAGAGGAGGCACAAATAACTAATATCAGGAATGAAAAACAGAACGTTACTACATGTCTAATAGATATTGCAAAAATCATAAGTGGATAGTATGAACAACTTTTTGCCAATAAATTTGAAAATGTAGACAAAAATGGACAAATTCATTAAAAAATACAATTTATCAAAACTGACACAAGAAGTTCTTAGAAAAGTCCCATAAATAGTAAAGAAATTGAGTCCATAATTTAAATTTTTCCTAAAAGAAAACTCTAGACCAAATGGCATAACTGGAGAATTCTGTCTAACATTTGAGGAAGAAATAATGCCAAACTTCAACAAACTTTCAGAGAACAGTAAAAGAAACACTTTTCAATTCACTTTATTAGGGCAGAATATTCTTGATACCAACACTTGACAAGAACATGACCAAAAAAAAAACCAAAACAAAACAAAAGGAAATCACATGGCAGTATCACTACGACCACAGATGGAAAAATGTTAAACAAAACATAAGCAAATTAAATCCTGCAATATATAACCCAACCACCAAATTGTGTTTAATTCTAGGAATACAGCTAGTTTTAATATTCAAAAAGCCACCAATGCTTTCTACATTAACAGAATAAAAGAACAAACTATCTTCTCAATCTATACAAAAAGAGCATTTGATAAAATCCAATATCCATTCATGATAAAATCTCTTAGAAAACAGGCATACAAGGGAACTTAACCTGATAAAGGGTATCTATGCCAAAGCATGATACAATAGTGAGCAGGTGAAACTTTCCCTCTGAGATCAGCAATGAGGTGAGGTTAGTCACTACTGATACGTCCAGTCAATATTGTTCTAGCTTTTGTCCTAGCCTGTACAATAAGGCAAGAAAAAGAAATAGAATGCCCAAAGATTAAAAAGGAAAAAGTAAATTTTCATTATTCATGGGTGACATGATTTATAACATAGAAAATAAAAAAGAATCTAAGAAGTTATTTGTATAAGTGAGTTTAACATGATTACTTGATACTAGGTCAATATACTAAAATCTACTGTACTTTTATCACCAAGTAACAAAATAATAACAAAAAGTTACCATTTATAACAGCATAAAAAAACAACTCCCTAGGAAAAAAATCTAGCGGAGACATACAAAATATCTATGCACAAAACTATAAAATATTATGGGAGAAATTAAAGAAGACCTAAATATTAAAATAAGGAAGGCCTAAATAATTATCCTGTGGCAGTATAGGCTAAACCTATTACTGGCAAATGGATAAATTAATGAAACAAAATAGAATCTAGAAAGAGATCCATCCATACAGACCCTTGACTTATGACGTAGTAGCACTGCAGGGGAGCAAAGAAAGGCAGTCTTTTCGATAAATAGTATTGTAGCAATTGAATATCCATATCGGAAAAAAGCAAAACAACCCTTACCTTACAACTTTCATAAATATCAATTCCAGGAGGATTATAGAGCTAATGTGAAAGCAAAACAATTAAACTTTTAGAGAAGATAACTTTTCAAGACCTTGGAGAGGGAAAGTTTTCCTAAACACGACACAAAAATCATCATGAAAAGATGAATTTTAACATTGCTAAATTAGTCAATCACCTCAGTTCTTCAAAACACATCACTGAGTGGGGAAAGCTATTCGCAACACATATAAACAAGGATTTGAATTAAGAATATATAAATAATTCATAAGATCAATAAGTTATATTTCAATAAACATTTTTTTGAAAAGGGACCATACAAAAACATAATGATGGTCTGGCCGGTGTGGCTCAGTGGTTGAGCGTCGACCCATGCACCAAGAGGTCACCGGTTCGATTCCCGGTCAGGACACATGCCCAGGTTGTGGGCCTGATCCCCAGTGAGGGGCATGCAGGAGGCGGCCAATCAATGTTCTCGCTCATCAATGTTTCTATCTCTCTCACCTTCTCACTTCCTCTCTAAAAAAAAAAAAATCAATAAAGGAAAAAAAATGTAATGATGTATTTTACCAAAGTCTATCTTTATACTTGTTTCCAAAGCAATCTATAATTTTTATTGGATTTTTATTTATAATAATTTTTGTGTCTTTGTAGGAATCCAGTTGGTGGAAGAATTCAGTTGGCTATTGCCACTGCAATTGCTCTTTTCCCATTTATTGCATGGGTCTACATATATGTGAACAAGGAGATGCGTTCCTCCTGGCCAACTCACTGCAAGACAGTAATTTAAATGAAGTAAAGAGTCCTGTTTTTAAAATGAGAATTCTCCATTTTTTATAGACATAGATTTTATTTATTTAATCCTAAGAACTTTTTAAGGCTGACTACAATACAACATGGGGTTGGATGGGACAAGTAAGAGACAGGGTCTGACATTCTATTGCGTCATAGTGTAGCAGAAAAGGCAGTTGAAAAAAAGTTAAATACGAATTCTAACTCAGCTTCCTCACTATCTGTGTGACTTGGGCAAATATAAAAACCTCCTGGTGGATATTTCTTTATCTATAGAACAGGATTAACACTAGATCTCCTACTTATACAGTTGGAAGGATTAAACTAGATAATATGAGAGCACTTTGAAAATATAAAGTGCTTACAAAGGGCTACACATGATTAAAATAGAGGGAAACAGGGTTTAGTTAATTTGATAGAAACAGAGGTTCAAGACAGGGGCTGTACCCCTGACCTAATCTCATTACACTGAACTGGTACAGTACCATGAACTAAACGAGGACTCTAGATGAACCAAACGTGTCTTGGAAAGAAATGAAAGTTAGATAGAATAAAGGAATTTGGAACCCAAAAGGAAACAGGGCATAATTATATTGTAAATGAAAAATAAGACCAAAATCCATACACATTAAAAAAAAAAGCGAATGTCCAAAGTAACCCTGGGGTGAGACCATTGGGGGCTACTGTACATGCTCCAGCACTGTAGCCACTAGCCACATGTTGCACTGAGCACCTGAAATGTGTCGAGACTGAGGAAGTCAAGTTTCCTCTTTTCTTTTTCATTTTAATTTAAAAACATCAATTCAGCTATTAGAAAACTTACAGTGCCTGGAACACTTGCTTTAAGTGTGTTGGGAATAACCTGGACATGTGAATCTACGTCTTCAGCGGCAAATTGTCTATCTAAATACGGATCAAGTATTTCCAGTGAAGTTGTGTCCAAATGGATGGGTGTAAGTATAAAATATACACTAGATTTTAAAGACATGGTATAAAAAACGTAACACTTTTATATCAATTACATGTTGAAATATTTTAGATATAGTGGGGTAAATAAAATATATTATTAAAGTTCATTTTATCTGTTTCTATTTACTTTTTAAAATGTGACTGCTAAAATATTTTAAATTACTCATGTGGCTCATACTGTATTTCTGTTGGTCAGTGCTGTTTTAGAGCATCTTGATGGCAACTTTTTAACACAGGCTAGCATCAAACACTGTCGTCCAGGCACTGGTTCATGAGATTTAGGAAATGTTTCACTCAAAAAGTATTAGCACCAATCATGTCAGAGAAGTGAAAATGAGCCTGGTTGTTTGTCTCTATGTCTGTATCCTCTAAGACAACATTAAGGATTCCACAAATGTTTGTTAAAGGAGGTATGCATGTGTTTTATTTTACACAATGGCCACTGGACAGTCAGAAATTCCTGATCAAGATTTAGATGAGGTAAAAGGGGCAAAAATCTAGTTGATATTAAAGCAATTAGAGTGAAATTTATTTTAAGGGTCAATAAAATGAAGGATTTCAGTGTTCCAGTGTACGTTTAGTCTGTATAATATTTATGGCTTTTATACCTCTTTTAATATAATTACTGAGACCATACATAAGGAAATGGACTTATTTGCAAATTCTATATAGGACCTACCCATCCTCCAAGTAGTGCTTGATTCCGGGCTTAAAAGACAGTAATGTTCCAATATGAAAAAAAAGAAGTAACGTTCAAGACACACTTTCATCATGTCTGCTTCTCCCACAATCACACTGTGAATTTATTGTACCTTTTAAATCTCCATAGGTATATAAAATAACTAACTTTTGGTAGAGTATTGCCTTCAGAAAAGAGCATTACTGAAATTACTTTTAAATTACATTTCAATTGAATTTAAGTATTATTAGTAAGTTTAATATTTCTATTATGAAAACCTGTCTCCTCACCCCAATCTTTTTCCCCACTGTCACTCTTGTGCACCAGCCCCTCATCTACTGCCTGGACTGAAACACAAATCTAATCGTATACTGACCAGCTCAGGAACCCCAGGGTTCCTTTTCTTGCTTTATTTCTTGCCCTACCCCAGAACCTTTTGGCGAGTCTTCATAGCATTACTTGCATGTCCTAAACTCAGCATATCCTACAATACCTCTTCTTCAAGCCATCCCTGATCCCTTCAGACAAAACTATATCCCAGCTCCGCATTCCCATTCCTTTCTTCACACACTGTATCTAGGGATCTCTGTCTCCTCACCATCATAAAGACGGTGAATGCAGGGAGTACATTATAGTCACCTCTGAGGTAGGCTGAATAATGGCCCTCAATGACATCCAGGTCCTACTCTCCAGAACCTATGAATGTTACCTTATTTAGCAAAATGGAGCATGGCCCTAACAACATCTTGATCTCAGCCCAGTGAAAATAACTTCAGACTTCTGACTCCAGAACTGTAAGAGAACAAATATGTGTTATTTAAGCCACCAAGTTTGTGGTAATTTGTCACAGTGGCCATAGAAAACTAATACGCCTGTATACCCCCCTAATGCCTAGGTGTTCAGCAGGCACACTTATGTTGACCAGTACTAGCTTATCTCTTACTGCTTTTAAGCTCTGAATCAAACTTTCTCTACACTTAAACAAACAGTCCCCATTTTTCATCTAGTGTTTCTACAAATAAGCCTTAGCATATATGGTAACTGAGTTAAACATGTCTCGTTTATCTAAAAAGGGAGTCAAAGGTGAATTCATTTAGCTGCTACGTTCAGGCAGCACTAACTGGCGGCCCAAACAGACCACGTGAGCAGGTGCACATCTGCCCTGGCATGTGGTTCTGCTTTAGCTGGAATCATGAGGGGGCCACATCACTTCTCTGAAGGCCCTTCTGACAGCATCACATGGGAGGGCACACGTTCACCTGTGTGAATGGGAGCACCTCATTCACCTGTGAAGTAACATGATAGTTTTTGGTCTATAAAATAAGAACACAAGCCTATAAAAGTACAAGATGTTGGATATTCTGAGCAAAAAAATGTCCAAAGCTCATTTGCAAAGGAGGGTTAAAAGGACAAGCTTTATCTGAGCTTAATTCTTTTTCATTATATATTTTAAGTTACATAGCTAGTAAATGAGCATATTCTCCTCATAAAAAGTTTAAAAAGTCTCAGGTAAAGCTAAAATAAAGTGTTTTGAGGACTATACCCCCCCATCTCCTCCCTGGTTCATTCATTTTCAATTTTCAGCACTGGATATACGACCCAAAATTGACACTTCAGAATGTCTATGAGCCAACACACCCTGAAGCCATGACTACATCTTGTTATGCCAACAGAATCTTAAACAATGAGACTGAGGATTTAGGGGTGGGATAGGGGAGCAAAAACACAAAGCTAAGTCATCAAAGATAAAATAAATCAGACTAAAAATGGAAAAGGTTTTTCCTTCCTGTAATTCATAATTCTGTCTGTAACTCGACCTCTCCCTTTCAACATCATTTTGTCCGGATAGACATAAACCGTGCCAAAAGCCTGGCTGTCCGGAGCTGTTTCAATAACCCCTTCCACATTGATGTGGTGCACACCAAAAGGATCCTCAGAGTAGCCACCATCGTGAGTGTGACCAGCGAAGAAACACACCACACACTCATGAGACCAAATGACTGCCAGGGCGTCTCTGTAATTCCAGGCCAGGCACACAGTGTCAGAGGCCTTTGGGTAAATGGGAAGATGACCTGTTAGTTAAAGAGAAGAAGAGTTATGAGCCAATTAGTATATACCACTTTCACCAAAATAAATGGCTACAAACTAGTACTCAGGAAAACCATGTATACTGCTCCCGTTTTGGACTGAGACCAGCGGGAACTCACACACATTAAGAACGAGGTTATCTACAGCCACGTCTCTGGGGCATACAGGAGGGTGAGAGTTCACACACAAGGGCAGAGCCCACAGTAGAGACAGAAGCCCTGTGAGTTCCAGGATGTACACACATCACAGGAGATCGAGGCATCCTACACAGGGCAGTCTGCAAAGGGAGCAGAATCGGGCAAGCACAGCGCTGGAGTCCAGCTTCCCTGACTTCCGTAAGTACAGGAGTGTTACACACACACAGAGAGGCACGCTTCGATAAAGAACCGCTTAGGGATGGATCAGTGAATTATATGTCATTTTTATAAATACTCAATGTTTTATAAAGAACTGATTTATGCCCATTTATTTATTTATTTATTTATTTTTTAGAGAGAGATAGAAACATCAACGGGCTGCCTCCTGTACACCCCCCACTGGGGATCCAGCCCGTAACCTGGACATGTACCCTGACCAGGAATTGAACAGGGACCTCTCAGTCCATGAGATAACGCTCCACTGAGCCACAATGGCCGGGCTGATGTATGCCCCTTTAAACACCTCCAGAAGAACAGGGTAGCCATAGCCATTTTACAGATGAGAAAACTGAGTGAACTGGGAATATTCATACTGGGTCCCATAGGAGATGTAGAAGTAGAGCCAGATTTTCAAATTCCTGATTCCAAGACACACTTTCACTCTGAAGTACAGGTACAATAGTTCATTGGTTTTTGCTTCTTCCCATTAAATTACTTTTCCTTTCTCTGTTACTGTTTATCTTTATTCTGTTTAATATCGATTAGTTTGTATTACAAGTAAAAAGAGAAGGGGGCTAATAGTGCACACCTGCACACGCACACACACTCAGCCATTCTTCAAGCTGCGACAAGGGCTAAGGGTCCAAAGAGGCTGTGTGACTTTCCAGATCTAGATGCCACAGCGGACTCA
Organism: Tadarida brasiliensis; assembly: GCA_030848825.1. NCBI lineage: Eukaryota > Metazoa > Chordata > Mammalia > Chiroptera > Molossidae > Tadarida > Tadarida brasiliensis. The sequence continues at coordinate 16,950,977 of CM061273.1, forward strand.
CCTAGCAAATCCCTGTATCACTGGACACAATTAGGTGCTCCCTTCTCCTTGAAACATTTGGCTTCCAGGACAGTACCAGTCCTCTGAGTTTTCCTCCAATCTCAAGGGCTGGATTCTCCCTCTCCTCTGCCGGTTCCTCATTTCCCCAGTACCTTATTAGAGGTGCCCGAATGCTTGGTTCTTGGGCTTCACTTCTGTCTACACCTAAAGACCTGGTGATCTCTTTAGTATCACCAGGTAATGGTGATCACCATAATCTTTGGTAATGTACAAAGTTTTAAATACCATCTGTATTCTTTCAACGTCCACACTTATACATCTAGCCCAAACTTCTCTGATTTTCAGATTCATTATGCCCAAACTGCTTACTCAACATCTCTGCTGGTGTGTAACAGGTGCCTGAAAGTTAGAATTTTCAACCTTGAAGTACTGAATTCTCCACTCAAACCCCCTCCTGCTGCAGTGTTCCATAGCTCAGCTAATAGCAATTCTATCCTTCCAACATCATGGCCAAAACCTGAGAATTAGGCAAAATGACATCTGAATAGCCAAAAGCAAGTGAAAAGAAAATTTCTATTAGTCATTTTAAACAGGACCAAAAAAGATTGAACTACATAACTGAAATCATACAGCAACTGCCAGAACTGAGACTAGAGTTCAAATTTTGTATCCCAGCCCCTTTTCCCATGCTGTCCTGTATTCTTCCCTTTTTTATGTCACTGCACTTATCTACATTATCTGTCTCTTAAAATTCTCCTATTTTTCTTTCTGTAAGCTGAGAAACTAGATGAGCAAACCTTTAACAACTGAGTGCCTCCAGATACAATCTGAGAGCAGTATGTTTGGTGAAAATGATTCTGAATGAAAATAATCATCACATAAGTGCTCAATGCCAGTGTGTCTCTAACACCTGTCCCTGTTACATCGGCTTTGCTTTCATCCGGGCACTAGGGGCCTCTGTTTGGTGGCCACTGCACTGACTGGTAGGTCTCCTAAGACTCAGATTTAGTATGGGGCCTGGAGTGAATTTTTCATTTAAATATTACCACCCAAATCGATCCCATTTGGAAATTCTACTATGAAACCTAAAAGGTCAACTCACAGGCTTTAATACTTGGCAAGATGTTTTTGTTATTTTAGAATTCAATTCTTCCCTGATTCGACCTTAAATGTTAATCTCATACTCAGATTTTTTCAATAAAAAAATTTAAACTAAAAATTCATTTTATAGAAAGAGGACATCACAATATGTTATTAGTATACTCTAAAATCTAACTTTCTCATTCTCTAAAATGCTAGTATAAACAAACCATTTAAATACTTACTCACGATCACCACCTTTTCTTGGTTCGTGTCAGAGAATGTAAGGACTTCATTCAACCAGTTCAGCTGTTCTTGGCTGAATCCTCCATTAAACTGGACATACTGAGGCTCAGAAAGTCCTAAAATGAATTCTGTAAGTTAGATCCATCAAATATCGTGTTCTTCTCATTAGGACATTCCAACTTAGCAAATATGGGTACACTTACACTCCTCTCTTTAGGAACATTTGGCAGCAATTGACTTAAAACAGGAAACCACAAGAATTTAGAGCAATAAACAAATCACTCTGCATCTTACTCCTAGTCTTGACACTCTTCTGCTTACTTCCTGTTACACTGAAAATAAAATACAGACTCAACTGTGTCCACTGAGCTACTGCAGTTCAAGAAAGCCCAAGTCTTACTGTGCTCAGTACCTTTGCATTTGTTTTTCCCTGTCGCACATACTCCTTCCAAGGCTGACCCCTGCTGTCACTTAGGTCTCAGCTGAAATGTTTTCCTCCGTGGTGAGGCTATCTCTGACCACCTAAACTAAAACAGTCCCCTCGGTCCTACTTTATTTTCTTGGCAGCATGTATCATTGTGGAAATAATCTTGTTACTATTTCATTTATTGCCTGTCCTGCCCACCTACTTTTCTTGTTCTCTCCACTCTACCCATTAAAAAAGTGATATTGTCAGTACTGCTTATAGTCCTAAATGGCTAAGCTCTAGAAAAAGTGCTTAGCCCAGAATAGGCATTCAGGTATTTGTTAAATCTTGAACCAACGGCAACCAATCCATGTGCCATGAGGCTTGTGAGAAATCCTGACTCTGAACAACAGCGACAATATACTTTTACCTTAATCATCCATCTTCCTGCTGAATAAAAGGTAGCTGAAGAATTTAAAGACAATGTATTAGATTCTCAGCTCAAAGGAATAATTCACCTTGAGGACTATTCAATTCCATATTTGGATTGTGCTCCTTCAGCATCTTCAGACACAGCTGGTATTTTGGAGAAGACTGATCCACGCCCAAGACACTCAAGTCATAAGAATCGAGTAAAATGAACCGGAATTTAGGAAATGGCACAAAATGATAAGCATAATAACTCCCCGTAGGCACAGTCTCAGGATGATGTTCAATCTGGTCTTCTAGAAACTTTGTGTTCAGTTTAGAGTTTGTTAAATAGTCTCTGCTGAAGTTATAGAATTCATGATTTCCCCATGTATGATGAACTGGGACTTTAAGCATTTGAAACACGTTCATAACAAGCTCTAGTGACTTTTCTGATGCTTTATACTGTGCATTATAGCCGTCAATGATATCTCCAAGCTGAAGTACACAACAGGGTGGACTGCTCTCTTTATTCCAGTGTTCAATAGCACCCTGTAAGTGCAGAAGACTGTGTCTGTAGTACCTCCGTCTGTTTCCTTGGTAATTATAGCCATCTTCTAAATTCGCATATTGAATATCTGCTATAACTCCAAAGGAGAAGAGAAGTTCTGAACTCCCACTTACAGTTCCAGGGCTGGGCTTATCATCCATAACCTCCAAACAGGTTTCTAAATAAAGTGAAAAAGATAACTAAGTATAAAATCTTAATTTTCCAAATGGTAAAATGGACGTTAAACTTCATAGTTAATCCACTAGATAGCTTCATATAGAGGAAAGTGCATGGGCTTTAAGAATGATGCTTAGGTTTAAATTACCAAGTCCATAAAATGTTTCAGTTTTCTTCTCTGTAAAACAGATAATAACCTGTATTCCTTAAAAGAGTAATAATTTATAAGAGTAGTATCCTATTAATGAATAGGCATTCTAATTCTAGTAAAGTCAAATCTGGGATAATTTGTAACTTTTAAGAAATATACACTAGTTTCACACACACACACACCTTCTTCCATAAATACCAATGACTCTATCAAAATTTCAGGATTTCTTTTTTTGAAAGTCATACATTATACTCATTCATTGTACTTTACACATTAGATTCCTACTATGGATTATTTTGTGTCAGGCTAGATCTTTTCTCTTTGTTGGTGGGTAGGTCACTTGAAATAAGTTTCTCATATTTTATATCTGGAATAACAGGGTAAAGATATGAGAAGAATAACTTTAAACAAAAAGAAAATCTGGCACGAAAGTTATAACATTGCTGTGACTATTTTCATTTCTGAGAGCAATGGGTCCTGGTTCTTCAACAGTTGGATATTAACTTGAACCAGCTTTTTAAAAGCTGAAATAGTAACTCCCCTTCCTTACAACCAAAACTTATATGTGAAATTCTAATTGTCCGAATGTCCCTATCAGAGGTGGAGGTGCTAACTCTACAATGGCAGTAAAGGCCAGACTTCAATTTGACTCACTGTTGACCCTAAAACATACCTTCTATCTGACCCACCCAATCATGAGCTTCAGCTACTTTCCTTAATCTGGTTGGGTATAATTATCCCCAAAACAGGTAAAACAGCACCAGAAAAAGAGATGGAGATTCTAAAAATGGCCCAGTGTCCTTCTTTATACTGGGGTTGGTTTGTTTTTTCATCTGCTTATCTTTACCTGCAGTCCCCATTTGAAAACCCCACTAGATATCAAGTCAGTCTATAGCTATGAGGGATGGTATAGATGAGATAATCTGATTTGGAAGGTGAAGAACTCAGATACAATTACAACGAATACAAAACTCACCTGTTAGCTGAAAATCTCTAGTTCTATTAGATTTCAAATATTTGCGATTCCAAATACAGATTAACAGAAGAATCAAACCAGAAGATAATTTAGCAAGGATAACAGTGGAACATTATCAAAGCTTAAGAGAAAACTTTCTGGGAGTGCTTTTAACCCATCAATTTAGTTTATTTTTAACTCAGAGCCTTTGGTGGGGAACATCCTGCCCAAGGGCCATATAAGGCCCGTGAAATCAATACCAGCTAACATCACACACCTCACCAAATTAACCTGATCAAATATAGCAGGCTAATTTTTAAGTTGATTAATTTTGTATGGCCCAAGAATGAAGTTATAAATGTCCAAATGGCCCTTGGCAGAAAAAAGGTTCCTCACCCCTGCAAGGTAATAATATGTACTGAGGAACTCCTAGAGAGCATTTAGTCCCAATTAATTTGATCTTTTCTCTAGCAGATAGTGGTTACTTTGCCTATCCAGCATCCATTCCCTGTTCTTCTGATAACTGCACCCCAATGTCTCTTTAGGAATCTATCCAATTCCTCACTCTCACTTCATGTGGTTTGAGAGGACAGACATGACCGAGGCGTGGCCTATAAAAGCCCCGTTTCCCTCTGGTCAGTTATGGGTAGGCATATAACCTAACCTGGGCCAAGGGTCAGCCCTGGGACTTTTGCTGAAACTAGTAGCAAAATTATAAGAACTACTTCTGCTAAGCTGACAACTAAGGCTGGAACTGCTGGCGGGAAATTAACTGAGAAGAAATCTGACTGATGGAAAGAAGTAGGGCCCTGGGAACATTACTTGAATCATGGATCCACCTGTCCCTGTTAGAACTAACCTAGGTCATTTAGTTATATCAGCCAGTAAGTTCTCCTTTGAGCTTCAAGCCAAAGTGACTCGGCTTTAAATTGTCTATCATGTGATTCCAACCAGACACATCTTTCACTGGAACACAGTTCAGGTTACTGAAACTCAAAAATATACTAAGATTTGGCAACTTTTTAAAGAAAGTTAAGCAACATGGAAAGAACCAGCAAGGGCCACATACTTCAAAATGGCAATGTGTTCTGAAGTAGAAAAGAGATCCAAAATGCTGAATACATATAGCTTTTATTTTTTAACAAAATTTTAAAATAAGTTTTTATTGATTTTTTAGAGAGAGAGGAAGGGAGAGATAGAATCACGGATGTGAGAGAGAAACATCAATCGGCTGCCTCCTGCATGCCCCCTACTGGGGATCAAGCCCACAACCCGGGCATGTGCCCTGACCGGGAATTGAACTGGGACCTCTCAGTCCCTGGGATGATGCTCAGTCCACTGAGCCACATCGGCCGGCTGAACACATACAGCTTTTAAAAATAAGGTTTATAAATGAGGTATCACCTCACACCTGTCAGAATGGCCGCCATCAACAAATCGTCAAACAAGTGTTGGGGAGGGTGTGGAGAAAAGGGGACTCTAGTACACTGCTGGTGGAATTGCAGACTGGTGCAGCCACTGTGGAAAACACTATGGTGTTACCTCAAAAAATTAAAAATTGAATTGCCATTTGACCCAGTGATCCCACTTCTAGGAATATACCCTAAGAAACCTGAAACACCAATCAGAAAGAATACATGTACCCCCATGTTCATAGCAGCACTATCCACAATAGCTAAGATCTGGAAACAGCCCAAGTGCCCATCAGTGGATGAATGGATAAAAAAGCTGTGGTACATATACACAATGGAGTACTATGCAGCTGTAAGAAAGAAAGATCTCTTATCCTTTGAGACAACATGGAGGGACCTCGAGAGTATTATCCTAAGCGAAACAAGCCAAGCAGAGAAAGACAAATATCACATGATCTCACTCATTTGTGGAATATAATAAACATAACAGTCTGGGGAACAGGGTAGACCCAGAGATGTGAAAGTAGGGTACAGACTGACAACCCTCAGAAGAGGGGGTGGGGGGGAGGGAAGAGATAAACCACAGAACTTAAAAAAAAAAAAAAAAAAGGTTTACAGCCCTGGCCAGGCGGCTCAGCTGGTTGGAGTGTCGTCCTGTGCACTAAAAAGGTTGTAGGTTTGATTCCCACTCAGGGCACACACCTAGGCTTCGAGTTCAATCCTCAGGCACATAGAGGAGGTGGCCGATTGATGTTTCTCCCTCTCTTTCTAAAATCAATAAATACAACCTCAGGTGAGGATAAGAAAAATAAGGTTACAGATATGTAACATGCAATTTTATTATATAAAGAAATTATTTTAAAAAACAGAAACTTAAAATTCATACCATGATCTTTTAAGGGAAAGAAAAGAGGCAAGAGGGAAGGACATAGCCACATTCAAGGAGTGACAACTGGAATCACAAGTGAGTAAGGAAGGCAAAAAAGATTCAGGTGGGCAGGAAGCTGACTCTCCTGGCTAGTTCAAAGTCTTTTAGTTTATGGCTCAGGGAGATGGCAGGGGACTTAGAAATATCAGTCCCAGTGGACAGACAGAAAAATACCCAGACACCTCCAGGAAGGAGATTTAGAATTACTAAGATTCTAAGGCCATGGAACTTATTCAAAACACCCCTCTGCTTCACCGAATACCGGAAAAGTGGCCGAATAGAGGATGATAATTGTTGAAGCTAGCAATGGGTACGTGAGGTTTACTCTCTCTACTTTTATGTGTTCTTAAATGTCTACAATATAAAGTTTTTAAAAAACATTCAAAGTTTAGAGAAAATAAAGTCTGGAAGAATAACTTAGAATAATTACAGAAATAATTTGCTTTTGAAAAGATAAAAAAATACCCAGTTTTTGTTCTGAAAGTTTTCCCTGCAGCATTCCTTATATGCTAAGTTATCTAAGTTTTAGTTAAGAGGTATTATAATGAACTGCTGAAAGCTTTGAAATTGAAGACTTGGAATTGAACTGTAGTCCCAGTTTTTCCTAAAGCAAAATAATCCTCATCAGTTGCTGTGAGATTCAACTGAGTTATAAACTGTGTAAATCATAAAGCACTATGTTAAGAATATTATTTTTTAATTATATCTCTGAAAAGATAACTGCCTGGTGAACTTCAAAATACCTGACACTTTTTTTTTTTTTAAGAGAGAGAAACATGATGTGAGAAACATCGATCAGCTGCCTCCTGTGAGTCCCCTACTGGGCAATGAGCCTGCAACCCCGGGCTGACTGGGAATCCAACTGGAATCTCTCAGTCCAAGGGACAATACTCTCTCTACTGAGGCACACCAGCTGGGCAATACCTGAAACTTTTTTTTTTTTTTAAATTCTGAGCTCGGATCAAGTGTAGAAACATTACTTGAAACTTTTTATAGAACAGAATAATGTAGAAAACTTTGCAAGTTTTTCTCCAAAAATTCCTACAAGAAGTCATGGTGCAGGATAAGCAGCCAGCATCTTGTGAAGATCACCTTAGGCATTAATAATGTTTAATAGAAGGAAACACCTAGAGATGCTCAATGAAAACTTGCTCCAGGATGACACTAATAAAACTTCTGTAATAATCAGGACTGGCAGAAGGCTGAAGTTTCTTAAGCATCTATGAATCTGTGAAGAAAGACAGCCATACACTGAAAAGAGTATTTCCTTATACTATTGTCAAAGATAAAAAAAAAAGGGGGGCAAGGGAGACAAATCCAGGAATTAGTAAGGAGTCTGCTAAGGGGAAGTGCTGCAATAGGGAGATGCTGAAGCCTCAGCCAGAACAGTGTTAAGGAAGTGTGGGTGAGCATAGCTGTTATATGCAGAGTCCATAGGATGGGTGGCTATGGAAAAGGAAGGCAGGGGGGAGGGTGGCCTTGAAACTTTGCTAACTATCGCAGTAACAGCAAAGTTGAGGCAGGACATTTTTGTGGCTAGGCAAATAGGGCGGGATGCCTGAAACCGGGGTGAAGCAAAGAAGTTACAGTGATGGGAAGATTTTCTGAAAGTTAGGCCTAGCTCTCCTAGTCAAAACAGCCTAAAGCAAGCACAAAATTTGATCAGCCTTGTCAGATGATATTATTTGTGTCCTATCTCTTTCAAGAAAAGTATCTAAATTGAAAGAAATGCATTTGGGCATCTTGGTGGTTTGATAATAGAAAGTGATAGGTTTACACTAGAAAATATTTTAGGTATCTTTTATAACACTAAAGTTGAACAGGTCCATGAAATCAGACTCAGAGGTTTTACTAGCAATTCATCCAATGTATACTTACAAAACACCTACTTTGAGTCAGGAACTGTTTTAGAAGCTAATATTTTATTTAACATATAAATTTAATATGAAGAGGTTCTATGAAAATGCTCTGGTAGCCCTGGCCAGTTTGGTTCAGCGGTTAGAGTGTCAGCCCACAGACCAAAGAGTCTCGGTTCAATTCCGGTCAAGGGCACGGACCTCAGTTGCTGTTCACTTCCCCAGACCTGGTCAGGATCCTTCAGGAGGCAACCAATTGATGTGTCTCTCTCGAATCGCTGTTTCCCCCTCTCTCTCTCTCTCTCTCTCTCTCTCTCTCTCTCTCTCTCTCTCTCTCTCCCCCTTCCTCTCTCCCTCCCACTCTATCTGAAAATCAATGGAAAAATATCCTCGGTTGAGGATTTTAAAAAATGCTCTGCTAAACAACGATAAATCTATTAAAAGAATCACTCTGGTAAACAAAATTTAACAGACCAGCTAAAAACACCATTGAATTCAATTTTAATTTATGTGATATATGTTTTACCCATTAACCTACAACTGAAAGGGATGACAATAATTTATACCCACATTGCCTGAATAAGCAGGGTGCTTTTGTAGCTTTTTGTCAATTTGAGGAAAATTTTATTCCTGGACAAACAAATACACAGAAATATGAGGGTAAAAAAAAAAAGTCTTACTGCCCACTGGTAACTCCAAGACAGAAAATTTAGTTTGATTAAAAACGATTTGAAGTGCTGAGCAAACATTTGCTTTGAGCAGAAATTCCAGAAAACCCCAGTTCAACTTTGGAATAAAAAAATACATGGGTGATGCTAGACTACAATTTTACCAGCCTCCAGAGGAGCGCCCTTGGCTGGTTACGTCCGCTCACAGAAAACACCATGCTTCAGTCCCACAATCACCAGCTGCTTCTGCTCAGTGGAAGCCCACTGAAAAAAGCCAAGCAGGGATGGGATCTGAAGTAGAGGAAGAGAATTAGAAGGCGGTTTTCCCCTTTTTCTGTATTTTGCAAATCCACCACGGAAGGGGGAGGGGAGGGGTTAAGATCACAGTTACTGAGACAAAGGCAGACAAAATGAGTTAAACTTTCACAAGGAACGAAAAATAAACTTCCGTAAGCTCATGGCCTCATTAATATGGGGCTGTGCCCAAACTAAACCAGCAGGCCCAGGCGAGGAACTCATCAACAAACTTGAAACCAGGAAACTGAAGGGGGCGGGGGAGTCAACCAGACATTTTAAAGAAACTGGGGCCCAGGGAGGTTAAGGGATAGAAGCCCAAGGAAGCTAAGTAGAGGGATGGGGGCCCAGGGAGACTAAGTTTAGGGATGGGGGGCCAAAGAGACTAAGTTTAGGGATGGGGACCCAGGGAGACTAAGTTTAGGGATGGGGGGCCAAGGAGACCAAGTTTAGGGATGGGGACCCAGGGAGACTAAGTTTAGGGATGGGGGCCCAGGGAGACTAAGTTTAGGGATGGGGACCCAGGGAGACTAAGTTTAGGGATGGGGACCCAGGGAGACTAAGTTTAGGGATGGGGGCCCAGGGAGACTAAGTTTAGGGATGGGGGCCCAGGGAGACTAAGTTTAGGGATGGGACCCGATGCAGCCCATACTACTTCGCATTGTGCTGTTATTTATAATTAGGTTACACTATGACCTGGGGATAACGGGAAACGCCAGGGACTACCGTCATGTTTGGCTCGCCCTTGCTACCCTAACCGCTAACAGCATCTTTATTAACAATAAAATTTCTTAAAAGTAAAATTACTTCAAGTGTAATGGGTCGGCTTGGAGGTGCGAAGGAGTCCAGAGCCTTGCAGCTCCAGTTGGCGGGCCTCCACACAGGGCAGGAAGAGGGCGACGGGGTGGGGGTGGGGGCTGCCAGGTCTCGCGGGTCTGCGGACGGAGTTTTCCTTTTTCCGAGGCAGGGGGTGCCCGGCGGGGTGAGGAGCCCCCAGCGCTCAGGACCGCCGGCCTAGGCCCCGCCGCGAAGCCCGGACCCCAGGCAGCCCCGTCCTCAGGCCCCTGCTGCCCACCGCCGCCCAGCCCGGGCCGACCCGCCTCCAGCAGCGAGGAACTACCTACCGCGCTCCAGCTCCAAGGAGAAGGGCTGCCAGGCTACCCGCCAGGAGACCGCGTCACCATCGAGCTGAGCGGAGAGAGCGGCCCTTCCGATTCCCGGAGGAAGCGAACGGCGCCGGAAGTCGAGGGGCGGGTCAAAGGAGGCGTGGTCTCCTAAGCTCATGGCGGGGTTGATGCTGGGGTCGGGCCGCATCATGCGGCTTCCGGGTGGTCAGCTTTGGCCTCTCCTGCCTCGCGGTTTCGGGGTTTGGGGTCCGGCAGAGGGGACCCCGAGGCTCCTACTGAGGCAACTGTGCGCGCAGCGAGAGACGGGGTGGCGGGCCTCGGGGCTCGCAGGCAGCTGCCTGGGGTGTCGGCACCTCAGCACCGCGATGCCGCCACCCCCGGGGGCGTCCGGACCCGAGCCGAAAGGCCGCAGAGATCCCACGCGCCCCTCGCAGCCCGGGGTGAGTGCACACCTGGAGCACTTCCTTTCCTCGTCCTGGCCTGAAGTTGTCCGCCACTCAGCCGGCTTACCTGGGTCAGCATTTTAAGTTTTCTTAGAGGTCTCCACCTGAAATGTACCATGATTGAGGAGTCGGAGCATTTTTACAATTTCTGACGCTTGGGTCCCCCTTCGGAGGTTCGATGTGTACGTTGAAATTGAGCAAAATATGGATCGTAGTTGCGTGCTGGATATGCCCCCTTTGGGGGCGGGGGGCGGTTCTTTCAGGTTCTATTTCTGACCCAAAAAGAACCTCTTGATTGGTAGGGAAATGGTTTTCGGAGTAGGGAAAGGTTAATGAGTTAGGCCTACATAGTCCACAACTTACTTAACCTTGGGACTTGAGTACAGAGAAATAAGGGTGCAAGAAGCTTCCACTTTGAAATCTCTTCCTACTTTGCCTTCGTTACTTTGGAAGCCAGAGTTAGGTTAACCTCCCAAATTTTGTTTGGTTTATTCATATTCACCATATCAGCACAAGTAGGTAGTTAACTGGTTTTTAAATCAGCAATTGGGATCAGGGTCACAAGGAGAAACAATCTTGGTACTTGAACTTTGAGTCGTTTTTTCCAAATGGAAAGAAATTGACTTAGTGAACTTCCCCTTGGAAACTTGCCTTTGTAAGTGTGTGAGGAGCCCAGGTACAACAGCACCCACAGAAACTTTCAGTATTTTCTCATCCCAAATAACATGAAACATTCTGCACATTGAACAATATAAAGGCCTCTGTGTATTTATATTTAAAATTACTACAATATACTTAGTATGATTAAATGTGTGCATCTTACTAGTACTTTTGTTTTTGAAATCTCTGACCCAGTAGCCTGTTTCCTGGAAGTCTTTAGCAGTCACATTTGCCATTGGAGGAGCTTTATTGGCTGGAATGAAGTACTTCAAGAAAGAGAAGACAGAGCGTAAGTAGATATCATTTGGTCAGCTCTGAATAAAACCCTTCCTGGCTATGGACTAGCATCTCTTTGTTGTTTCTAGACTTGTTATCTTGAAATAATTTTAGGTTTACATTTATTAAAAATGTGTTATGATACAATATTAAAAGTGTACCTAAATCATTTGAGAATATTTGCTGACATGATGCCTCATTGGGTCCAAATACTTTATTGTATATTTCTACAAATAAGGACATTCTCCAACATAATCACAATACAGCAGTCAAAATCAGAAAATTGACACTGATATGTCACTACTATTTAGTGTTCAGACCTCATTCAGGTTGTGCAACTTGATGCCCTTTATAGCAAAAGCTGTCTGGTCCAGAACCACACCTCATTCCTAGTTGTTGTTTCTTTAGCCTCCTTCATTCTGTAAGTTTCTCAGTCTTTACTTGACTTTTAGGACCTGATATCAGCCATTTCTCTAAAAAGTCCTGTTTCCTTTTTGTGGAGGAGGATATTTAGAAGTCAGGATATGAGTTCGTTGTTTGTTACTAAGGTGTGTCTGCTCCCAAGTCCTCAGTAGACAGAGCTAGCAAAGATGTGTATATATGTATATATTTTGAAACTATAAGTTCACACCGTACTGCACTTTCTTTCCAGTTCTGCAAGGTTCATTCTAGTTTTCTTTGTATTGTTCTTGTCCATTTGTAACTCTCTTGTCTCTAATATATGTTCTTATTTGATCAACCCCCAGTAAGTAACTAAGATCCCATCACCACCGTCCCCTCCCCATACAGCTGTCCTCAGCACACTCAGGCTCAGACTTCCAGTGCCCAGCCACCCACCTTGCCCGCTTGGGCTCAGACATTCTGCATGACTGTGCCCCCTCTCTCATCCCCATCATGGCACATCTGTTGGCATAAGACAATAGCATTTAATTTGATTTTGTTTTGTTTTATACTTATTTTCCATAAAATATTTTTTAAGCTTCTTGAAAACTGACACTATTTCTTCTACATTTTGTGCCCATACAGCCATTAGTACAGTATGAATCATATATCAGGCATTGAGTACCTGTGGTTAGACTGACTTTTTTTGGTGTGTGTGTTTGTGTCTGTTTAAGAGCTGGAGAAGAAACGGCAGCGAAGCATTGGAAAGCCTCTGCTTGGGGGACCATTTTCCCTCACAACTCATACTGGAGAGCCCAAAACTGATAAGGACTACCTGGGTCAGTGGGTGTTGATTTATTTTGGTTTCACTCATTGCCCTGATATTTGTCCAGAAGAACTAGAAAAAATGATTCAAGTCGTAGATGAAATAGGTAAGAAAGCCATCACTTACTATGAGAAGTATATGTTTACTTAATGTCGTTAACGTTACTATGCTTTTCACATTCTTGTATTACTGTTAGGTGGAGGGTCGTAACTATTTGGTTTCTGAGAACATAAAATCTCAGCGTTAGGCTTGTTTGTTGCTTTGATTTCCGTGACCTATAAACTCTCCACCCAAAGAAACTTGTTATGATGCTAAATGGTAGGTTGCTTAAAAATGTCAGTGTGGTCTGAGTCTCCCTTAACTCTGCTTTGTGCCCCTTCCTTTATTGTGGCCTTCCATCATTGACACCACCTTTTCCCAGGTGACTGTTGGTTAGACTGTGAAATCTGTGGTGTGGTCTATGACGTGCAGTCAGGGGCATTTATTAGTACTGATAAGGCAGGGTACGTACTTCTTAAAATGAATTATTCCGGGCTATTCAGTCTTCTTTATGAATAGTTTACCCTACCCTTGGGGTATGGTGGGGGGTGGGGGGGAATAACATACAATATTGGATTGGACTAGGAGACAAGATATCCTGGTGCAGGTATTTGGTAGGTTATTTATCTGATTCCACTACAGATAATAAATATATAGATCTGTTTTTCCTAAAAGCCATCCCATCCCCTTCCCCGACGTGTAACACCAGTGTTAGATGTGCCTTTGTGTTTCCCTAATGCCTTGCTGTACCTACTACACTCTCCTGTAATTGCTGGTTTTCTTTGTCTTTTCCCTTAGAGTGTGAATACTGACTAACGAGAACTTTCTTTCAGATGATATTCCAAGTCTGCCAAATTTAACTCCACTTTTCATCACTATTGACCCGGAGAGGGACACAAAAGAAGCCATTGCAAATTATGTGAAAGGTGTGTTTCATTAATAACAATTTATATCTGTTTAGCTTTACAGTTCTTGAAACATCAGCTCATTTGAACCTTATAATGCCCTGTGAAATAGGGAGGACAGATGTTATCACCAGTTTTACAGGCAAATAAAAAGATGAGACTCAGAGTTGTGACTGTGGTCAGTAAGTAAATAAGTAAGAAATAGGTTTCTTATTTCCTGGTGCAGGGGGCTCTTTTCATTTTGTCACAGTGGAAGGACTGAACTTGGCCTTCATATATCAACAGAGTTAATAGAGCCTTGAACTGAGAGTAGGGACACATTGTTTCTAATTCCGGCTGTGTACCTCATTCTCTTTGTAAAATTAGTGTATATACGTTCTGGGAGTATATACATTGGGAGATTAAAAATGAGTTATATGTAAACATATTTTGAACTTGGCACATATTTTATAAATCCAAAACATTCATTATGACAGAAACAGATAACTATTAATGGAAGAATTTCAAATCAAACATCTCAGTGTTCAAGTTAAAACCTATTAGAAGTTACTTTTAAAGACCATACATTATGGTGGAATTAGAGGTGAATACTTAGGTCTTACAGACTTGGGTCAGTTGCTTAATTTCTCTGGATTCAAGTTTTTTCAGCTGAAAATTGTGTTGAGAATAAAAATCTGATCAGACAGGTTTTGTTGTTCTTATACTAGTGTGCAGAATGTGGGTGCTTAAAAATCAGGAATTTAAATTTTAATTATGGTGAAATTGAAACTACTGGACAGAAGGACTAATGAATAGCTTTATATTTATCTTTATTATATGACACATTCTAATGCACATATCCTCAAGCTTTGAGGTTAAAAAGTCTTTTGTGAAGGACTTGCTATATATTTTATTATGTAACAGATTTCTTGAGATGTAATTGATATAAAGTATACATACTTAAAGTGTACAATTTGTTACCTTTTGACACATGTATGCACAATAAAAAAATAAACATATCCATCACCCCCAGCAGTTTCCTTGTGCCCTTGCCAGTCCCTCCCTCCTTGCCCTCCACTTCACCCACTGTTACAAAGAAAGAGCATTCATATGCAATTCTTTGTATGGACACATGCTTTTATTTCTCTTGAGTAAATTTCTAGTAGTGGAGTGGCTGGATCATATTGTTTATGTTTAACTTTTTAAGAAACTGACAAACTTTTTCCAAAGTGGTTATACATTTTGCATTCCTACTAGCAGAGTTCCAGCTCCTCCACATTCTTGCCACACTTAATATGGTTGGTAATCTTGAAATTTAGCCACTTTAGCCATTTTAATTTAGGTATTTAGTGGTAGGTACCTCATTGTGGTTTTAATATGCATTTTCCTAATGTTAAGCATCTTTCCATGCTGCTGTTTGCCATCTGTGTATCTTCTCCTATGAAAAGTGTCTCTTTATATCTTTTGCCCATTATTATGGGGTTGTTTGTTTTATTTTTATTTATATACTTTTATTTATATTCCTGATATAAGTCTTTCATCAGGCGTATGATTTGCAACTATTTTCTCCCAGTCTGTGGCCTGTCATTTCAGTCATGTTTTTTGAAGAGCAGTTTTCCATTTTGATCAGGTCCAGTTTATAAGTTTGTTCTTGTGTAGATAATTCTTTTTGGTTTTGTATGTAAGAAACCTTTGTATAACCCAAGGTTATAAGGGTTTATGTTTTCTCCTTTAGAGTTTTTAGTATGTAGAAGTAGAATTTATGTCCATAGTTTGCAGGTATGTCAGAAATGTGGGCAGTAGCATAGTTATTTTCTAAAGCAATAAAAAGCAGGTATAACTCATTGGGTGATGAACAATCTCCGATTTAAATGTGTGTTATATTGGCAGTTACTTTTCATCACACAGTAACCAAACTATAAATATCCCCCAATGAATGGATATCTGAGTTGCTGAACCGAACCAGACTACCAAAACCATGTGGTGATATTCTTCAACAACGCCCGTAGCAGTGATTGTTGAAGTAATCATTACTAACTGCATTTTGGGGGCTTTTAAAATATTGAAGTTGGTAGTTAGAAAAGTATTGCAATTTCAACAATTTAAAAAGGTCTGTATGTGCAACTAATTCAGGCTTCTTTTACCTTTCTCTTCATTTACTCAGAGTAAAAAAGAAAGACAAGCTATCTTGCCTTTTCAGTACCTGAAAAAATTTTCAATTTAGAAGGAGTTAGTCCAAGGAATGAAAATAGGCTTTCTCTACCTTTAGAATAAGGTACTATAGTTAAATGTTGGACTGTCATTTTAGTAGTCTGATGAATCTAGGTGTTTAAGTAACTTTCACCAGCTTACATGAATTCCAAAAACTTAACAGTAAATGCACCTATGAGATTATGTGCTGGAAAATGAGATACAGATATTTTGACCTGGTGTGAACTAATTATGAAACAAAGATTTTTCTCATATGATACAGTAAAAACTATAGTGCTTAATTCATGATTATATCTTTAAATTTCAACATATCTCAGAACTATATCTAAGTATTAAAACAACTAAATTAATAAAAAAATTGACTTGAATAATTAGAATATATTCCCTCTTTACTAGATAGTCATGAAAGGATATGACTGATAGATTACAAAGAAGCAACTTTTGGGTTCATTGATCTTCTCTCTTAATATTCTGTTTTCAATTCCATTGATTTCTGCTCTAATTTTTTTTTTCCTGCTTGCTTTGGGTTTAATTTGCTCTATTTTTCCAGTTTCCTAAGGTAGAAACTTACAGGTTTTAGATCTTTCTTTTCTAATGTATGCATTCAGTACTATAAATTTCTCTTAAGCATTGCTTTTGCTTTATCCCACAAATTTGGATAAGTTATATTTCCATTTTTTTTTTTTTTTTTTTATCCTCACCTGAGGACATTTTTCCATTTTTTGTTCAGATAGAGTGAGAGGGAGGGAGGGAGAGAGAGAGAGAGAGAGAGAGAGAGAGAGAGAGAGAGAGAGAGAAACATCAACGTGAAAGGGACACATCGAGTGGCTGCCTCCCACACGACCAACCAGGGCAGGGGACAAATCACAACTGAGGTGCATGCCCCTAGCGGGAACTGAACCCAGGTCTCTCTGGACTGCAGGCCGATGCTCTAACCGCTGAGCCAAACCGGCCAGGGCTCCATTTTCATTTTTTAAAATATATTTTACTTTTTCTTTCTCTTTGTGTTATTTAGAAGTGTTTATCTCCACATACTTTGGGATTTTCCAGATATCTTCTGTTACTGATTGCTAGTTTAATTCCAATGTGACTTAATATATATGACAAAGGAGAATTTTTATTCTATGTGAATTTTTTTTCTTTTGAAACATGAGAAAATGTTTAGGGACTCACAGGAAGAAAGCAGCAATAGGGCTGCTTTATAAAAACTAATACTGCTTTTTGATATAGGGATGGTTATTTTGTGTGCTTCTCATTTTTCACTGTCTTTCTTGTTTTTTATTTAGAATTTTCTCCTAAACTGGTTGGCTTGACTGGCACAAAAGAAGCTATCGACCAAGTGGCCAGAGCTTACCGAGTGTATTACAGCCCTGGCCCCAAGGATGAAGATGAGGACTACATAGTAAGTAAATGCTCAGGTTTCACCCCACAGGCCAGCTCTCAGGCCCCAGATGTTCATGTAGCTTTAAGTGATGACTGGCTTCAGGGAGGAAGGGAAACCTGAGATTATTGCAAATTCCTTAGGAATTAGGGATATTTGAAAGTATAGTAGAAGTATAATTTTTTCTAAGGATGCTCGTTTAATATATATTCACTTTTCCCATAATTTAATTGCCTGTTTTTTTTTTCTAATGGCACATAAAATTATAGGGCAATATAAAATCAGTGGTGCCTTTGAATCAATAGAATATAATACTTGATACTATGTTGGAAATAAAGAGAAGCCATCATTTTGGAGCAAAGTTTATTTTAGTTGTTATAAACATTGTATTGGTTCTGCCTGTGTCCCCTGTGAAGAGGTCAAAGAAATATGCTCCTTTTGAGAAGCAGTGTGAGGCCCTGAGGAACTGCATTTTTGGGTTGAATGAATAAGAATTTTGAAAAGCAAGAGAAAAGATGAAAACCATAGACAGGTAGACTTTCTATAAGATGTATTTTCTTATCAACAATATATTTTGCATAATTAGGGTTTAATATATGCTTTCTAATGATGAACAGCTCCTGCTTTCATCAGCACTTGCCCCAGCCCTAGGCCAATGCCCGGGTTCCTTTGTCCCCTTTCTAATCAGTGGTTTGATAGGGAAGCACCAACAAAGGGCATGCGCACTGCCCCATTCAGTTTTCTTCTCAGTAGGACATTCTTTCCCATCACATTAAGAGTTGACATTATATTTTAGTATCATTTCTGTCTTTTCTTCAGTTGTCATGCTCTGGTTTCATTATATTGGTTGGACAAAGTGATTAATCGGAAGAGCTTTTTTACCAGCAAAGCTGGTTTTACAGAAAGAAAGATGGCCAGAACCATGTGTGGTTGATCTGCTAGCTACGCCATGGCTAGTTTCCAAGAGCAACCCACAGTGGGGACATCTCACTGTGGTGCTTTGTCTCTTTACAGCCCTGTGGTTTCTCTGTCACCTTTGAACCTGGAGCACACTGTGTGCCCCTATAGCCTGAGGCCTAAATTAGGCTTCTAGTCCCTTTGCCTTAAGCCCACATTGTAATCTTATTCTCCATTTATGGTACCTCCTGGATTTAGAGAAACTTGAATTTATGGGGAAAAAAGACAGAAATTAGCATTTTTTCTTAAGCGCTAAGTTTAAGGAAAGAAGAAACCCTACTGTGGTTTCCTCTTGTTGCACCAGCAGCACAAGAAGAATGAGAGAAGATCAGAGGGGAGCAAGGGGTGAGAGAGGAATCCATGGGGAAAAACACTTTTCCAACTTTTTCTGTAAGAGAGAGTTGTATTAGTTAACTGGTGTTGAGTTTGGGTACTGAAATCTGTACAGACTCCAGAATATAGATGTTAATTTTTTAATCTTAGAAATTGAAATGTGAATGTTTAAGTCTTGTGGAGACTTCTTGGACCCTCTAGAAACCACCCTAGACCCCATTTTGAGAAACACTGGTCTCCTGCCATAAGAATTTGAGATTTGATAAGAATCAATGTGGAGGTCATTGTTCTATGTTTGCCAATCAACCAACAGGGGGAGACACTCTCCAGCTTCTTGGTTTATCATTAGTATGGCTTCTGTCCCTTGAGGTCACAGATTTTCATCCACAAGATGGTATGGGAAACTGCTGTTAAGATTTAAGGACCTGCAAAGAGTGAGGGAACACCTTAAAGGTTGAGATGTAATGCAGTGAGGTCTTCCCAGTCTCAGACATCAGCAACAAAACGTAAGCCTCTGACTTTGGAACACTAGTGGAATCCTCAGACTGATAGTAAATGTGAACTGGGTGTGGCAGACATTTAGGATTCCACTGAAAGCCAAAAATGCACATCATTGTATTATATATACGTATGTATATGTATATATGTGTGTGTGTGTGTGTATACATGTATAAATACTATTACCTTATTTTGTAAGTATTAATTAGAACCTACTTTTAACAAAGAATATAAATGGCTTTCAAACCAAAAAAACAGATGTTCAGTTTCACTCATAAAAAATAAGAAATGTGAATTGTATAATGTGATGCCATTTTCACTTGTTAGATCAGCAGAGATCAAAAGTTTGAAATATATGGTCAAAATCGAATTTGGGAAGAGGAAATGTACTGTTGGAATGAGGCACTTCCATGCACTGTTGATAGGAAACCCTCTCCAGAGGGCAGTTTGTCAGTATCTACCAACATGTACAGTGGAATACTTTTTAGATAAGAGATCCTACTTTTTGGAATTTATCCGACAGATATAACCTACAGCATCATTTATAAAAAGACTGAAAACCAAACAACCATTTTTTAAAAGGTTACTATATATGTGCTGATATAGAACAATGTCTAATATATCATTAAATGAGAAAACAAGTGTAGTATATTGTTACTTTTGTGTAAAAAGAAACAGCTGATAGGTGGGAAAACAAGTAGATAGAAACTCACCAATACGTTCAGAGAATTTCTCTAGGAGAAGACAGAAGGAACTGACGTCAGTGGTGCCCTCCAAGGAGAACTGAGGACTCTGGGAGTCTGGAATAGGAGAAGGACTTTCATTGTATACGTTTACTGCATATTCTTTTGTTCATTTTTAAAAGTTGTGTGTGTGTTTGTGTATAAATGCACATTAGAAAAACTGAGGTGTTGCCCTCCAGTAGAGATAGAGGCAACATGGTGATATAAAAAGATTGTGGACTTGGAAATTGGACAGATCTAGATTCTGAGCTTAGGTCTGGCATTTACCAATTGTATAACTTACCCTCTCGAGCCTATATTATTGTTTGCAGAGGTGTATGATACCTGTCTCCGGGGTTATGAGACATGAAGGAGCTTGTGCCCTGGCCAGATGGCTCGGGTTTTTTTCTGTGCTAGGACCTACTAGAACTTGAAAGTACTCTATCCTGGAAATTGGCAGTTTTCTCTGCCCACACCCAAATGGACATTGTGACTTAAGTTCGACATACATGAACAGAACAATATTCTCATTATGTATTAGAAAGTAATTTATATTAAGAACAAAGTCCAATACACTGAAATTCTGTTTTTATTTTATTTTTTATTAATTTAATTTTGTTACGATGTTTCTCCTTTTTTCCCCATTGACACCCTCCTTCCGATCCCACCCCCCACCCCCTGTCCCAGCATTGTGGTCTATGTCCATGGTTACACATACATGCATATAAGTTTTGTGGTTTATCTCTCCCCTCCTCCCCCGTCCCTCTGAAATTCTGTTTTTAAAGGAGAGAGAGAATAGAGAAAAGGAAGAAATAGGGAGAAAGGGTGAACTGGAGACCTAATTCTGACATATATTTAAATATGGGGAGAAACGTGGGTCCCCTGTCCTGCCACAGCACATGATTCCAGGACATGAGGTCGCCAGCTGTTTGAGCTCTTGGTGCACATTCTTTCCGTAAGTGAGGGCAAGTGGCTTCCATTTGCTACATCTTTGTGAATGTGCGTATATAAAAAATAATTACCTCACAGACATGTAATGTGTGTCTGGGTATATTTGGGGGCTGCCTCCAGTTTGGTATGTATGATCACATTCCTGTCTTAATCTTGCCAGCTAGCAATCAAGCCTCCAATAAATTCCAGGGACTCAAAATTCCAAGTCTTCTGCTCATTTTAAATCAGATTTTGTGGAAGCATGCAACTAAAAGAGAGGACTAGTCTGAACTTAAATTAGAGCTAAGAATGTTGAAAGAACTTGCCCTGGAAAGTGGGTGTGGATCTTAGGTGATTCCTTTGAGGCGTAGCGTTTATGGCTCCTTAGGAGTTTCCTGGTGCTTTGCTTCGAACAGGGTTGTTCATGTATGTAAAAATGCCCTGGGGAGAAAGACCCTTGTTTTCATGTTTCTTTTGAATCACTAATATCAAGGCTAATACTGTGTTCGAATCTATAAATTGTATATTTAGTAATTGGTTTTCTGGTTTCTTCTCCTAAAACATGGTAAGCAGAATTTAAGTGGTAATGAATGACAGCCCATTCTTCCTAAAACAAAGCAATGTGCCCACGCACTTATTGAAGAAAATTATTTCTCTCCACCACTTTTTAAATTCCATGTGATATGTCTTTATAAAGAGTTAAAGGGTCAGGTGAAATATTTTACTTGTAAATGTAAGCTCTTCCCAAGCGGGCATGTCCGCAAGCACTGCTGTTTAACCAAGGCCGGTGGCAGCTGTTTCTTAGACGTGGAGTCTTTTCTCAGAGATTATGTGGGTATGTTAAGGATTGACCAGACGAAATCCACATTCTAGCTGATGTTTCAAGGAGTGGGTATGTTAAGGATTGACCAGATGAAATCCGCATTCTAGCTGATGTTTCAAGGAGTGGTCAGTGCAGATTTGTAGAACACAAAAGATTTTAGGTAATTTGTCACTGTGAATTTACTATAATAGACTTAGGCCCATTCCATGAATAATAGGTGCCACAAAGGCTTTTTAAGCATTAATATGAAGTTCTCTTAACCTGCAGTCTTTATTCAGTAAAATAAGCAGCTTATTTTGGTAATCTTTTTGTCATCCCCATCCCCCCTTTTCTTTGCAGGTGGATCATACTATAATAATGTACTTGATTGGACCAGATGGTGAATTTCTAGATTATTTTGGCCAGAACAAGAAGAATGCAGAAATAGCTGGTTCAATTGCTGCGCACATGAGGGAGCACAGGAGAAAGAGCTAGCCACAGCAGCACTGCCAATGCCGTGTTCTCTGCTCAAGAGGAAGGAACTTTGTCTCCCATAGGAGACAACTTACATACATATGCAACCTGCAGAATGGCCTTCATACCACAAGAACATGTCACCTTTGGGATCAGCCAACGTAGATTCTGGGAACTGTAAAGATTACAACCAAGTGTCCCAAATAGCTGCCGCAAGACCAAAGGACCAAATTAATGTCAAGCCACTGGAGTGGACCTCAGGAAAGGTCACAGCCAAGAGATGCACAGCCGGTGTGTTTCTGCCGGTGAACGGGGCCCTCTGATCGGTGTTGCTGCCTCTCCAGTGCCTTGGACCCTTGCTCATACAGGTTCTGGGACTGAATTTCCAGGAGGAATATAATTTCCATAGTGCTCTTGCTCCCCTTTGAGTTCTTAGTGGCTGATAAATGAGGCTGTCTGCCCTTCGAAGTTAATCTGTCTACTTGAAAGCTTGAGTGTCGTCTTGTTTGTTGAGGAATATTGCCGTCAGGTTTGCATTGCGGCCCCTCTCAGCAGGTGCTGGTTTGATTAATGAGGAGGGAATCTGTTGTTTGGGGAAAACCATTAGATTAGTTTCTTCAGGGATCTTTTTGTGTGTGTGATTTTGTGCTAGATTTTCAATGCCATACCGAGTGGAAACGAGGCTCTTGACCCTGAGTGTGGTGCAGACTACCTTTCTGCCTGTACTGACTGCTCTGTGGAATAAATGTGTCTTTAGTGCTGCAGCTTGGACAACCATGACGTTTCTCATGGGTGAAGAGTGAGTGCATAGGTAGCAGCCACAGCTCTCGGGGCAGACACCCACAGGCGAGTGGATGGACAGGTGGGGCTCGGAGTGCAGGTTCCCGGGCCTGAGCTGGAGCCACTGAGTCGGGTAGGATGCGGAGACTGCATTCATAACACATCCAGTGTGCCTCAGATGCTGGTGGCCTGGGACCTTCCTTGAGAAAATGTGAGGAAACAAGGTTTGGATCTGGCTGGGTGAGCACTCATCATTTGGTGTGTCAGTAAAAGTGTTGAGCACACAGCTGGGAAAATGGTTGCCGAGTGATGAAATGAATCAGCAGCTTTGGCTTTTGTTCTGAATTTCACGTTTCCCACCTGTGGCTGCTACCCTCGGGCAAAGCTGTCTGAAGGTTTCTCAGGAGAGCCTACCACAGCAGTGCCTAGTCAGACCACAGATTCTCTGCACTTCACTTGTTTGAATATGCACGTGAAACAGGCCTATATTTGGGGTTTTAAATGTCTTCTTAATAACCTAGTTAAACCTACTCTAAAGACATGTCAAAATAGGTGAAAAAGAAAAATCATGAACTCTATAGTGGTTATGGGCTGAATTGTGTCCCCCAAAATCCATACGTGGAAGTCCTAACCCCAGTACCTGTGACTGTATTTGGAGACAGGGTCTTTAAAGCAGTGATTAAATTAAAATGGGGCTGTTAGGATGGGCCCTAACCCAGTGTGACTGGTGTCCTCGTAAGAAGAGGAGATTAGGACACCCAGAGACCATGTGAAGACACAGGCCTCCAGAAGAAAGCAACCCTGCTGAGACTTGATCTTGGACTTCTTCCAGAACTGTGAGAAAATAAACATCTAGTTGCAGCCCTCTGGTCTGTGGTACTTTGTTACAGCAGTTGTAGCAAACTAATACTGTAGCCGTCCTTTCTTGGGGTGGGTACCTTAATAAACAGCTACAAGGTTGGAATGACTTTCCCAGGAGCTTTGTCAAGGTGAGGAACGTACTGAAAGACTCCTCTCATGTAACAAGATGCTAAGTGTCTAAAATGCCAGACACTTGAAAAGAGGGTCTGTTTTAAGCCACAAAACATTTGTGTGGATCACTGCAGCACGCTTGCCCTAGATGAAATGTAGTCCTCATTCTCAGCTGTTGCAGGTTAGAGCTTGTGTAATGATCCAGAAAGGGAGCCAGCAGCTTTTGAAGAAACCTTTTATTCACTCTTCATT
Organism: Tadarida brasiliensis; assembly: GCA_030848825.1. Lineage (NCBI taxonomy): Eukaryota > Metazoa > Chordata > Mammalia > Chiroptera > Molossidae > Tadarida > Tadarida brasiliensis. The sequence goes on from CM061273.1 coordinate 16,975,056, forward strand.
TCAGTGTCAAGTTTAAAGGCTTAGGCTCAGGATGTTAGGAGCAGGGAAATGGACTTCAGAGATGACGTCCATATCTCAGGCATGAGGGAGACAATCCCAGAGATGCAGGCGTTGCCCTTACTTCCAGACCTCAGTTAGAATTTGGGTCCCAATTTCTAGTCAAGTCTCTGCTTGTCCCTTTGCTGTGGGATGCTTATGGTGACCCTAGGAATCAAACACAGGGGTGCTGTGTGCCCGTGGGGCATCCTGTCAGTTGTGAATCTTGGGAAGTTGAAATCAAGGCTGCCTCTCAACAAAGCATCACTTGCAGATCTTACCTTGGTGGGTTAGTGTTTTCTTTCCCTGGACTCTTCAGTGGAATTAATAGCACACGCTGTTTGAAAAGTATAAGACTCCTGTCTACAGTGGGCACGGGAGCACTGAATGCTTCTGTCTGTCCGTGCGCTAGCTGTGTCCTCGAGGTGAGAGCCGCATGCACTGAATGCCAGTACAGTGCACGTGTGAGCTGGGAGGCTGATGTGAACCAAATAAAGGGATTTGAAGTTGTCAGTGCATCTGCATAAGATATTTTAAAATCTTTTATTGTTTTAAATACAAGGTTAAAAGAAAATTTTCAAGTAACCCATAAGCCCCCAAATAACTTTGTTTTTGTATACAGCACTATATAAATTGTGTGAATTACCTTTATAAGAGCAGTCACACATGTTTTTATCCCTTCAGCTTACACGTTTTACTCGTCGTTATGAATGGCAGTGCTCTGTGATGATGTGGGTGATTATTCCTATTTATTAATGAGATGCAATTAATAACCTCCTCAGCCATGTGTTCCTTAATAACACTCTTAGAACTTAGATGATTATTTTCTATTCATTTAAAAAAATGTATTTAAAATTTATTGGTTCTTCTGTAATTATATCCTCAGTAGAGAAAATTTGTAATATACAGAAAAGTTGAAGAAATTTTAAAATTACTATTGTTTCACTACCAGAAAACAATATTTGGATGCATTTCCTTTCAATCTTCAACATTTTAAAATCTTTTCTGATACCAGGAATTCACAAATGTATTCTTTAAAAAAAATTAGACACGATGGATCAAGCTCAAGTCTCTTTTGCCACCACTCCCCACCCCCACCTCACAGGAACTGCTATTTAGTGGTGGGGGAGGGCGGTACCGCCAGAATATTAAGGATCTACTTAGCCTGTTTCTGGCTCAAGTTAAGTTTTATTACCATGACTAGCATAGCTATTACTTGTTTTTTTTTTTTAAAGAAAGAGAGAAACGTCAATGTGTGAGAGATGTTGACCCGCTGCCTCCTGCACGCCCCCTACCGGGGATCAAGCGTGAAACCCGGGCATGTGCCCTGACCGGAATCAAACCTTGACCTCTCAGTCCGTGGCACGACGCTCAATCCACTGAGCCACACCGGCCAGGCGAGCTATTACTAGTTTTTATGCAACTTACTTTTGGTACATTTTTGTATATTTATTATATTACTGAATTTGGTAAATATTGAAAGAAGCACAAAATAGCTCCCCCTTCTCCCTTGCCAAGGTTAGGTAGTAGGTTAACTAGAGAAAAATGTGTTGGCAAGGTAAACCTCTGTTGTGCCCTCACCCCTGCCACGACACACACCTGTTATTGAATGATGGCGTCATTTGGGGTATGTTGTTGGGTAAACTTCATCCTGTGAGAATGGCCACGAGGAGCTGGGAACCGTAGTCAGGGTCCTTGGGTGGCAGAACGCGGGCTCCCGCAGCAGGGGTCGGTTGGCGGGCACCGCGCACCCAGCCTGCGCTCCGCTCCGTCGCTGGTGCTCCTCGGGAGTCCCCTGCACTGAAACCAGCCTGCTCGGAGTCCCGCGATGCTGGCCAGGTTAGCTTCCCGAAGCCTCACGCGCTTCCCGCAGCCGAGGGTGCTGATGCTGTGGCCCAGGTCAGTCTGACGCGAAGGCTCTGCCGTATGGAGAACACCAGCAGTGCTCAGTAAGGGATGGGTGCCGTTACATTTGCTGAGGGTGGTGATTTGGAGCTTGCTTGACAAAGGTGTCAACAGGGGGGTTTGGTCATAAGTGTTTCTACTGTCCCTCCACCCCTGTTCCACTCAGCCTGCCTTGAAGGACGCTGACTCCTGACAGTCCCCCACATTCTCTGCTTCCCCACCTCCCCACCTATCTAAGCCTGGAACTCTTTGGTCATCTTGCCTTAATCAACTATTCAAACCTACTTTCTCTTATGTGGCATTAAATTTAGAGAAAAGTGCCTGGCCGGTGTGGCTCAGTGGATTGAGCGTTGTCCCATGGACTGAGGTCCCGGTTCGATTCCCGGTCAGGGCACATGCCTGGGTTGCGGGCTCGATCCCCAGTAGGGAGCATGCAGGAGGCGGCCCATCAATGTTTCTCACATTGATGTTTCTACTATCTCCCTTTCTCTCTAAAAAGTCAATAAAATATATTTGTAAAAATTTAGAGAAAAGTTTCTTGTAAAAAAAATAAGGTTCAAACCAGACACTTGGGCTTTTCGTCTTGACACAGAACCTCAGAGTGTGGTTATATGGTGAGAGCAGGCAGCTGGAGGGTCTTTCTCAGGGCTTGGTAGGCACAGCGCCTCGTGAAACTAGTTGATTGAGGAGGGTAATTCTCACAATTCTGGAATGGAAAGCTCAGGACAGCGGATGCTGGAGGGCTGCTCTATCAGGTCACGGTCATGGCCCTCAGGGACTGCCGGCTTCAACAGGAGTGTCACCCCTTCTCCGGTAAAGGGACTGCTGCTGTCTTGTTGCTCTGATTCTCCTGGGACCTAGTTTCTGCTGCTCTGGGCGTGGTGAGTTTAATTCTGTGCCCACCTTTGCCTGTACTCATTGGCTCACAAGGTAGATCCAAGAACAGGTGGTGAGCGAGTTTTCCTTCTCTCCGCCCGGGACGCCAGCCTGGAGACTGGCTGGGCTCATCAGCCCGCTGGTTTGTCCATTCAGCCAGGATTGATGGCACCCCGCGGCGCAGGCTCCGCCCTGTGTGCTGGCGGTGCGGGGTGAACGGAGCCCAGCCCTGCCTCATGGAGCTTGTCTTCCCGTGGAGCTTGGGACAGACACACTGGAAACACATCTGTTCAATGGTGTCAGATGGTAGTGAGTGCTATGAAGAAGGTTAGGGTTTGGGTATTGGTCAAGGAAGGACTCCTTCAGAAGGCCGCCATTTGAAAACTGGGAGTGAGCCCTGGGAGTATCGGGGGGACCTTCCAGCACCAGGACCCTGGCCCCAGAGTGTGCGTGGGATGCTCGAGAACGGCAAGGGGCCTGCCTGACGGCAGCTCAGGGAGTCACAGGGGCAGTGAGGTGGGCAGAGGGGCCAGGGCCACGTTCCTTTCCCAGCAGGCTCCGCTGAGTGCCAGGGAAGCCCTGGGGGGCTGAGAGCAGGCACCTGACCCGGTCCATCGCCCTGGGCAACACAGCGACTGTGGTCTCAATTCACACAGGTGTCTGACGGTGCTAATGTCACCCTCCTAGGGGGTCTTAAAAGTCACTCATCCTGTGTACTATCTCAGGAGACCATCTCTGGATAGTTCACTGAAAGAAAACTTGAATTCTCTCTTTTTTTTTTTATAGTGGAAATTTAAAAATATTCCAAGTAGAATAGTTCAGTGAACTTGATATACCCATCACCAAGCTTTAATAATTATCAGCATGCGGCCCTGTTCATCTATGCCTCCACGCACTCCCATCCCACCCCAGTCCTGCATGTGCGGGTATCTCTAAAGATACCAACTCCAGCTCTAAAGTCATAACTACAATCCCAATATTATACAACATTTAAAAAAATGTTTGCTTAATGTCAAATATCCAGTCAGCGAAAAATTAAGTTTATTTTGGGTCCTTTGCTTTCAAAGAGCCACGACACTGTTCACGTGGAAGTGTGTTCTGTCCACGCCACACACGAGACTGCGCCCACGTTTGCACCTAGTTCATGGGGACACGCGGGGTGTCTTCCCGCCTTTCCCACTCGTGGGTGTGGCGTTCAGGCTGGGCCAGATTAGAAGGACCAGCCAACTTGTCTTGTTTTTTTATTTGTAAGCAGATAACGGTGAGGATGAAATGAGATTCTGGGAGAACTAGACTACGGCCATAGTGACAATAGTGTCACCCTCTGGCAGCAACTGGGTGGTAGTTAACTGAACAGCCCACAGAACTTTGGAGCCCTGGGAATGTTCTTTTAGCTTCACCGGGCTGAGGACTTACAGATCTAAAAATGTTGTGAGCTATAACTAGATTTGTGCATTTTATTGTATATATAACTCAAAAACAAAACAAAAAAAAACGGAGGCAGGGAAGAAGAGTTCCGTGAAAGGCAGGCTTGAAAGAAACGTGGTGTGGAGAAGACACTGGCCGTCGCCCAGCCACCCACTCGCGCTTGGACGGCGTGACGAGCTAACAGTTACCTCCAGGTTCCCAGGTCAGAGGTGGACCAGATGGCGACTGCGCAGAAGGTGACGCTCCCCGAGAGCTTGAGCGAAACCCGAGGAGTGAGGGGAGTCGGACGAGCAGGGCGGGGTCTGATGAGGGCCCCAGCATACAGTATCTTTCTTCTCATCCTCACGCAGAGGTACAGGAAATAGGTGGCCCTGGGGGCCCCCAGGTGGAGGACGGGCTGAGGGTGGCACATCTCTGAGGAGTTTGCTCAAGGCTTTCTGGGACCCAGGACACTGCGGGGACAGCGGCAGGGGAGAGCAGGCACGTTCCTCACTGGCTTCTGCAGTGAGTCAGTCAAGCCTTGCAGCTGCTCCGATGGGTGACTCTTGTGTCTGCTGGAGTCCCTTTTTAGGGAGCAAGCCGGGCTGATGGCCTTAAACTTGAGCCATCCGAAGTATTCTTGGGAAGGTCCCCAGTTGGTGGCCCACGATCCATTTTCCATTCAAGCTGACGCAAAGGTAAGGGGCCGAGCTGAGCTTTCTAGCCGTGTGTGGGAGCCTCCCGCTCGCAGAGGCCAGGGTGAGGGCCCTGGGCTGCATCTGCAGGGCACCAAGGTCTGGGATGACCTTGACGCTGTTCTGCCATCACAGCCTGACGTGGCAGAGGCCATCTAATACGTCCTGTTGTGCAGGAGAGGAAGGTTCCAGTGAGGACTCGTCCACACGTTTGTAGCAAAGCTGAGTCTAGACCTCCCTCTATAGCCTACTGCCCGAATGTGTCCCGACCAGCAGCACCACACCCCCGGGAGCTCCCCGAAATGCAGTCTCCGGCCCACCCAGACCTCCTGACCCAGAGTCAGAAGAGGTCCCCAAGTGACCCCTTGCACATCCAGGTCTGAGAGGCACCGGGGCTCACAGCACAGCGACCTGTGCTCTCTGCACCACAGCCTGCTCCTGGCTCCCCAGTGGGCAAGGGAAAAGGAAGCAATAATGAAATAATTCACCTTCCCCTGACCAGGAAGTTCTTTAATTAATTCTGTTTCTGTGAAACACATAATTTGAGTCTCTCAAGTAAACAAATTCCATTTTCTGGTAATTATTTGATTGCCCCATTTTAACAGTTCTAGTAAAAAACATATCACAGAAAGCCAAGGCTCCTCCGTGGAGTTGATGGGCTCCAGCAGACGGGGAGGAGGTGGACTGTTGGGTTAGCCCGTGAGGCCTCACGAGGACGTGTCTCCATCTGGTCATTTTGAAAGGCTGTGTTGAAACCAGATTGACGAGCACGTGCTCTCCAGTTGGCCCCCGTTCAGTCAGGCTGCTGAGAACGCAGGTGTAGCGAAGGGAGACGGAGAAGCTGACTGTGCCTGGGTCCCGGTCAGCACCGGGTCTGCTGGGCTCCGAGTTCCAGGAGGGCCAGGGGAGCCTGCCAGGAGCCGCTCCTTTCCCAACAGGGCTGGGCATTTCAGGCCTAAAGCAGGCGAGGCCTTTCCACGGATTGCTTTCCCCACTGCTACTTTTCTCTCGGGGCCTCAGGGGGGGTCCCCTAACTCCCCGGCCCCCGCCCCTGCAGGTGCAGAAGGCACCGACCCCCATCCATGTCGGAACGAGGGATCACAGCACTTGGACAGTCAGCCATTGATCCGTTGATTAATTCAACATTTTTTGAATTCCTGGGTGAGGCCAAGTACTAGGGACACACAGATGACTCGAGCACTGGGGAGTGCCTCTGAGCTTCAGTAACCACACGCGAGAAACAGGGTAGGACAGTGTCTGCATCACTTCCCTGACCAGTTTGCCAACTGCTGCGCCTAAAATTACACCCTTTTTCGAGTGTTTTATGTAGCTAATCAGTTTCCAGTTATAAGTATGCAAAAATATGTGTTTACTGTATATCATTAAAGTCACATAGGAAATAAAAAGATGATTGAATTCATAATGATCACACACTATAGAATAAATGTATTAATGATTCAGAATTCATGAGAAGATATAAAATTTGAGGGGAAAATCTAAGATATGAATGAAAAAAGAGGCAGTTTATTTCTTGATAAGAAGACTCGAGGATGTAAATATGTTAATTTTCTCTTAAATCTTCAACACAGATTCAGTAATATTGCAATAGCAAATGGTTAGCAGCGACATGAGGGAATTTTGGGGGGTGATGGAAATGATCAAGGTCTTGACTGTAGTGGACTGTATACATTTGTCAAAACTCATCAAACTGTATACTTAAAGTAAATTTTAATGTTTGTACCTAAAGAAATAGAAAACACTAATTTGAAAAGACATATGCACTACTATTTCATTGCAGCATTATTTACAGTAGCCAAGATATGGAAGCAACCTAAGTGTCTATCAATAGATGATTATATAAAGAAGATATGGTACATATACATACTGGAATATTACTCAGCCATAAAAAAAAAAGAATTAAATCTTGCCATTTGGGACAACACGGATGGACCTAGAGGGTATAATGCTAAGTGAAATAAGTCAGACAGATAAAGACAAATACCACATGATTTCACTTACATGTGGAATCTGAAAAACAAAGTAAACAAACAAAACAGACACAAACTCAGATACAGAGAACATTTGGATGGTTGCCAGGTGGGAGGGGGCTTGTGGGGGATGGGTAACAGGGGAAAGGGATTAAGAAGTATAGATTGCCAGTTATGAAGACAGTCATGTGGATGTAAAGTACAACACAGGAATGTGGTCGATAATACTGTAATAACTGTGCGGTGTCAGTGGGTGCTAGACTTGTTGGGGTGGTTACTTTATAGTCATATGAATGTCTAATCACTGTGTTGTATACCCGAAACCAGTATGGTATTGTACGTCAGCTGCAATTGAAAGTTTTTTAAATTATAAAAGAAAGAAAGAAAAGGGAGTTTCCTGTATAACATGCAGACTTGAACATGTGCAAAATTCCATGGAAATCTCTTGGCCCAGACTGATAATTGAGTAAAAGAAAAATTAAACTGTTATTTAACTTACCAGTAAAATTAACATTTTGGAGGATTTTTTAATACTTTTATAAAGAAAGAAAGAAATATCGACTTACATAATTTTCCTCTTCTCCCCAAATATTCAGTAGGTATGCTTTCTGATCCAATGTCTGGGTCGTACTCTAAGTAACGCATTGGCTGAAAACACAATTCCTGTTCAAATATGTCTTTAAATTACAATGGCATTTTTGGGGAGCTCAACAAAAAGATTCTGGAATTAGCCTGGAAAAGTCAATGTGAAGAACAGTTCGCAGAAATGAGCAAGGAGAAGGGATTGCCTTACCGACATTAAATATTTGCTAAGCTGCGTGAATGTCTTACAGGCTGATGTTTGCACAGCATTCAGCAGCTCAAAGCACAGACTGTGGAAACAGATCCACGTTTATGAAACTTTACTATTTAACAAAGGTAGTATATTGTACTGGTGACGATGACAAAAAAATTTGTATTGGAACACTGATTAATGAAATAAAGAAAAATTAGGTTATTATTCTATATCTTCCACTAAAAATCGAAACAAATGCACTAGCAGGAAATACATGTGGACGGTTACCCAGCTGGGGGGTGGTTTACCCGAGGTGTCATGGTGCATGCCCTTCCCACATGCCTAAGGGCAGCAGCCCCTCACACACGTTCCTGAGGGCAGTGACCCTGTGTTGGACCACATCATCCATCCCGCCATGGCCTGGAGCTGTCTGGTTCACAGGCTGGACCACTAGATCCTCTCTGGAGTATAACAGAGGAAGGCTGCGCTGATAAGCAAAGGCTCCTATTGTAAGGTCATGATGAGGAGGGGCTGGAGCGGGGCCAGAGGTGGCCACCGTGCACTACATGCGAAATGAGACGGTGAGTGCAAACCAGTGAGCACAGGAAGCCTGTGGGCAGAGAAAGAAGCAGGTAGGAGGAGATAAGCAGAAGCCCTAAAAGAAAAACAAGTGCCAAACGTTTTTATAACAATTAATTTTAAAAACAAAAAATTTGACGTGCATCCTCCAATATATGTACATTTACTTATTTATAAATTATATACATGTACTACTGCACAAATATATTTTACATGTGGTTGCCAGATAACATGAATAAAATTTAAAAAAGCAGAAATTGGGAAAGATGAGAAAGCAAGTAAGTAGTATTAGTCAGGGTGATGGACACACGGGAATTTGTTTTATTCTAGAAACTCAACAGACATATTTTTGTATATATTATGTATGTTTGCTCCATTTTCCTATAAAAATAAAAATGAATATGCATATACATAAAAGGGCTAACATTTTCTTCCCACACTCCAATGTGTGTGAGAGTTCCTGGGCGTTCCAGCTTTAGATCCGATCTGCATCTGCTCCTCCGATGCTCGCCCTTCCCTCCCCACCCCCTTTCTCTGGAGGTTCTGAATGAGCCTGTTCTTTGCAACCACAGAGACAGACTGAAATAGTAGAGCAGGTTTTGTAAACATGACCCTGAAGACCAAGGAAAGAGTAGGTCACTGCTCGGCTTGATCAAAAACATGTAGCAGACAGGTACTATCACTAATGGATAAGGTCTGCTTGCTTCCATGAGGAAACAGAAGAGGAACACCTCAAGAAAAAGCTGGTCAAAGGCATCTCAGCAAAAATGAATGTCGAATATGTAGCTATGCCCTCGCCCCAGATAAAAACCATTACTAGCGATCAAACAATGCAAATTAAAACACTGGAATTTTGATTCAGGTTGAGAAATGCTAAAAAGAATGTTACCTGTTGAGGATGAGAGTATGGAGAGAAATGGACCGTCACAGAGAACTGTAGAATATAAAGTGTGGCAGCCTTTCTGGGTGGCAGTTTGTCAATACAGATAGACCAACTCTATCTGCATTTATCCACGCAGAGACCTGTGGGTACACAGATTTGCTCACTGCAACACTTCTGTAACAGTAGACAATGGATAAAGCGACCTCGATGTCCAGCTATGGGCTCTGTAAGATACCAACCGCGGAGGAGAAATAAACGGTGCATCCACAGTGGAGGACCGTGGAACCATTACACTGGAGCAGTTTAATGGTATGGAAATACATCCCAAATCTACTTTAACTGAGTCAGCTGCAAAAGTTTGATCTCCTTTTTTGTATAAACAAAAGGCACACACCAAAAAATGTTATTAACAATGATTGTATGTTTATGGATGATATTTTCTTTTCTTTTTTTTTTAATATCCTATTTTATTTTTTTATTAACTTATTTTTGTTACAGATGTTTCTCCTTTTCGCCCCATTGACACCCTCCTCCTGATTGTTTTCTTGTTTTGAGGGATCTGTTTTCTAAACAAGAAAGAGTCATTATCAGGAAAACAAATAGTTTATCCCCTTGTCAGTTTTAATCCAACAGCAGTCCCTCCCTATAACAGTGCTGCTGTGAGCAGGCTCGGATGGTGTGTGTTAGGGTCCACTCAGGATGTCTGCGGGGATCATGGGAAGAGGAAGCAGCTGCTTTGATCTAGCTCTCTCCAGCCACGACATACAAATATGGGGGTTTATCGATGTTGCCGTGTATTTGATGGCTTTTGGCTGGGGAGAGTCGAGGCCAGACTCCAGCTCCTGGTTCCAGCCTGGGGAAGCCAAAGACCGAACTGCTCTTGGTAACATTGTCGTGGACATTCACCCTGCACGTCATGCATGGGGGACAAGCCCGCCGCCGCCTGCACCCCACATACATGCTCCGAGGAGAAAGGTAATGCATTCATTCATCCAAGTGGACTTCTCTTGTGTCTCAAATCACAGAATCAGAAGACAGAGCTGAAGAGAACAGGAGGGATCATTTGGTTCAAACCCCACTCCCTTTTTTTTTTAACAGAAGAGGAAACTGAGGCCCAAACATTTAAGATATTTTATTTTGTGTAGGGAAAACGTTATTTCTCCCATAATTCTAAAGGATGCCATCAGGGCCCTGTCGGAGCAGTAGGACGGCTCGGTGCACCACACTCAGCAAGGAAACCACGTCCCTCGGCCCTGTTGCCATTGGCCAACATTCCCCCTGTCATTGTTTCCACATCAATTAAGTGGGGATCATTCCACCTGCTCTGTCTACCGTCCTGGGATTGTGAGGCTCAAATGAGATAAGGAACAAATGAGAAAACATCTGCAATATATAGGAGAGATTACTAAAATCTTTGGTATATGAAAATTCTTAAAATAGAAAAATATTAATATCTCAAGAGAAAAAGGACAAAGGTTATGAAGACTGTTTATAGAAGAACTACAAATGACCAGCAGCATATAAGATATATTTTCTTCATAACAGAAGAAAAGCAAATTAAAACATCAGTAAGTTATATTTTTCACCTATAAAACTGGCAAAACTTAGAGCAATGCTACCCAGAGTTGGCAAAGATGTGGGGAACTAACCCTACCCGGGGGCGGGGGGGGGGGAGATTCTAAATAGACACGACCCTTCTGGACATTGATAAGGTTATATGAACCAAAAGCACTAATTCAGTAATCCTGCCCCTAAAATTTATCCTGAGGAAATAATTAGATAAATGTTCAAGATATAAGGATGTTGCCATTGTGGTTCTTTTAAATAGGATTCATTGAATTAATGATGATGGTCTCTCTGCATAATGGAATTGTGTGTGTCGTTGAAAATGATGATGTTCCTGACACAGAAAGATGCCACAACCCATCACGGGAAAACAATGTTGATGCCAAATGCATTTTCACAGAATATGGTTTTATCTTTACAGTCAGCATGTGTTGCTATAATAAAAAAATATGTAGCCGGCTGGAGGGGCTCAGCTGGTTAAGCGTCATCCTGTGCACCGAAAGGTTGCTGGCTGCATTCCAGATCAGGGCACATGCCCGGGTTTTGGGTTCAACCTCCGCTCGGGCACGTGTGGGAGGCAAATGATCACCTATCAGTGTTTCTCTCTCAGGATGATGTTTCCCTCTCTCCCTCCTTCCTCTCTCCCTCCTCTCTCTGAGCATGTCCTTGGGTGAGGATTGAAAATAAGAAAATAGAAAATATGTAAATGTCTCCCCTTTTTATTTTGAAAAGACAAATATGACTAGGCATATAAAATATTTGAAAGTAATATATAATACTAGTGGTTGTTAGCTCTGAGTGAGGAGGTTATGATTTACCTTCATTATATTGTCCTATAAAACTTTATATGAATATTAATTTTATAATCAGAAAAAAGTCTTGGGAGAGGAAACATTTTCTCACGAAGTCTGGATGCTAAGTCACTGCCCACCCCGTCACCCTGTGTCACCGCAGGACTCATGGATGATTTTTTATTCAATGTGTTGATACTCAAGCACAGTCATTCTTTCAGATGCTCAAATTGACTCACACTCATAGGTCCCATTCAAATGAACATTACAGGGTTTTCTTACCTTGTTTATTTTTGCCTTTTTTTAAACCTTAGAGTGAAAATATTTGTTTCTCCTAAGATAGATATATTTATTTAGCTATTTGCATTATCAAAAATGTAAATTATAGACTGACAAACCTCAGAGGAGGGGGGTGGGAGGGAGGGATGAGATAAACCAAAGAACTTATATGCATGTATGTGTAACCAATGGACACAGACAACAATGCTTGGGGGGGAGAGAGGGGGGATAGGGAGGAGGGTGTCTGCGAGGAAAAAGGAGAAACATCTGTAACAAAAATTAATTAATAAAAATAAATAAATAAATAATTTAGTATTATAACTGACAATAAAGCTACTGAGAGGAGTTCCCAGTTTCTTTGCAGTTCCTTACGCTTTTAACACATCCCCTAAGAATGTACAGAGCACTTTCCCCAATTGACAGGAATTAAGTCTTTTTTAAGTGTGGTGATGTTATTAATTGGATGTACTTTAGGTTTATTTGTTCAGTTTGCATTCAATTTTAGGAATTGCTTTTTTCCCTCTTTTTTATTTAAATTTATTTTTTAACGTATAAATCGTTTACATGGATCAAAAGTCAAAACCCTGTAAGAAGGCAGCGAGTTCTCATTCACCCTCCATAGGTAACCATTTTTATTAGCTTCTGGTGAATCCTTATGTTTCTTTTTGCAAAAATGAGCAAATATGTATGGATGTTTTTCTGTCTCCTTTCGCACACAAAAGGTCGAATTCTACATACACTGTTCTGAACCTGTTTTCTCACTTGCAGAATATCCTGGGAATTATTCCGTCTCAGTTCATAAAGATCTTCCTATTTTTTTAGATTGCTGCACAGCCATAGTTCGCAGGTCCCACCACGTGGCTATAGCATCATTTATGCAGCAAGCTTCCTGTCAGTACACACCTGGCTCCTTGCACTCTGTCACTGTTAGAAATGGTGCCACGAGAACCCGGTGCTTACAGTGTCCAGGACTCGTGGACAGGGATCTTAGGGGAAGATTACTGGAAGAGGTTTTGCTGGGTCAAAGGGAAGTTGCCTATTTACTTTTGTTGATTTTTTTCTAAACTCCCCTCCATAACAGACAGTTGCACAAGTTTTCACCCGACAGAAAAGTATGAGAGTGTGAAGTTCATCACGGCCCGCCAACAGAACATATTACTCAGTGTTTGGATTACTTTCCATTCAAAACGGTGAGAGGGTGTGGTTTAACAAGCATCTCTCTTAAAATAATGAGCGTTTTTGTATGTTTAAATGCCACCTGTCTACCTTCATCTGTAAGCTGCCTGCTTTGTTTGCTATCTGTTTCCGTCTCAGGTTTCTATGTTTCTCAGCTTTTGAGATTTACCTACAAGGAGATTATCCCTTTGTGATGTAAACTGAAAATGTTTTTCTCCCGATTTGTCATTCATTTATACTCTGCTAACTTTTGTTGCCATAAAGGTTTTTTTAATTGTTCTGATGTTGACTTCGTCTATTTTTTTATTCGACTGTCCTGCATTTTGAGTCGCAGAAGGCCCTTCCCCCTTCCCAGGCGGTAAAGGAATTCACCCGTGTTTTCTCTGCATTTCCTTACATTTGGATCTGGTATTTGTTACTTAATCTGGTGTGTGGTATGAGCTATGAATCCAAATTTATCTTCTTCCAAATGGCTGTCCAGTTGTCCCTCCACCACTTACTAAAGAGTCTGTCTTTGCTCCAGTGACTGGCGATGCCACCTTCATCACACATCAAATTCCGTGTGTCTTTGGGCCGTTTTCTGGACCTTCAGTCGTGTTTTTTCGGTCAGTCTGTCTCTTCAGGGACCAGCACCACGATCTTCACTATTCACTTGGAGAGGAGGCTTTAATGTCTGTGGACGGTTCTGCCTGTGGCTTTGCTTTTTCCGGGGCTTTCTTTACTGTTCACGTATGAAATGTCGAATGAACTGTCTAGCTCTAAAAAAATGGCTGGTATTTTTACAGAGATTGCAATACATTTGTATATTAATTTGGGTATAACTGGCATCTTTATAATGTTGAATCACTCTGTCCAATAGCAAGGAAATCTGCTTCTGTGTTTTCCAGTATCACTTTCATGTTTTAGTACATGACTTGTTGAGTTCATTGTGCAGTATTTTATTTTATTTATCGCTGTGGAGTCTTTTCTTCCAATGCCATCATATCTTCCAATTGGTTATGCAAAGTTTTTTTGTTTTTTTTTTAACATCTCCTCAAGTGATTTTAAGGTATAGCCAAATTGAAAACAACTTTAAATAAAAATGTAGTGTTATTCTTTGATATACAGGCTATGGCTCAAATCTTAAGCAACCCCTTCCCCCCCCAAGTCGGCCACCTTTCTTCGGGATGCTCTGTGATCACAGGGCTATCTATCCGCTCTCCATCTCATCCCCTTGGCAACCTCCTGGTGATCCTTGACCCTTACCTCCCACACCCATGTGCAGCCAGTGGGCTAGTCTACCTGTTTCTTTCTCTGTGGCATTGTCCAGACTCGTGCATCCCGTTTCATTCCTAACCCCGGACAAGGTCCTGGGCCATGTCCTCTCTGCACCACGTCCTTTCCCTTGGCATGCCGGGCTTCTGACCTGTTCAAAGCATCCTTGCCGCTTCCCTCCTTGCTCCGCTCCCAGCCCCCAGGGCCCTTCAGTCTCTACCCCACTGCGGGCGGCGACGGCCGCGCGGGGGCTGGGGCCCCACTCGGTGCGGGATCCAGCTTCGTGTCGCCAGCCCAGGGCCGCTCCAGCCCTGCTCTCTCTCATCTTCGGTCGTCGCCTTAGGCTTTCCCGCGCGTGGATTCATCTCCTCACGGCCACCTTTTGGCACTGGCTCTCCCTTCCACCTCCGGACTGAGAGGGGACGTGTTCGCGAAGTTTGCTCCGATTAACCCACGGACACCAGGCTCCCCGCGTTCTCCGCCCACCCACTCCCACGCTGTCACTGAGCCAGTTCGCAGCGCGGCTTTGACACCAAATCCAACTGCATCGTGATCCCGGGGGTCGTTTGCGGGGCTTTGCACTTGTCTGTACATTGAGATTTTTCGTAATAGAAAGTGGGGGGAGAGGGTGTTTGTTGAATTGAATCGAGGAGCGTTGTGGTCTCTCTGCTTCAAATTCCGCCCTGGCTCTGAGCACGGGCCACGGCCTTGGCCCCGAAGAACCGAGCTCCTCATTCCCGGGGACACCCAGTCCGCTCACGGGGGACACGGGCCCCTGACCCAGGAGGCATCTGCTCCCGGGGAAGCTGACTTCACGCTCCGCGGACAGCGGGCCGAGCGCGCGGTCGTGGCCCGAGGCCTGTGTCCACACGGCGGCGTCACGCGGGCGGCCGAGGCCAGCTCGGGAGGAAGAGCCGGGCTTGGGGAAGGGGGCGCAGCGGCCCCCCTATATTGCTTCCTGAGCCAGAGAGCCTTGCGGGGACACAATACGCGTTCTTTCCAGCTCGTCCAAAAATAAATGCAGCTCTCTGCCCTGGCTGCGGGGCTCGTCCTGGTCCCCAAAAGCCGGCTAATAATACATTGGTCAGTCATCTGGGATCTTTTTTTTTTTAAAAAATAAAAATTTTATATATGCCCCTTCCCCTCCTCATGTCAATAAAACAAATATTCAATTCAATATAATCTACTCAGGGTCACCGAAAAGGCCAGTTGTATTGTGCCGTAACACACAGAACCTTCCGACAGAAAGTCTGAACACCTGCCAGGTGACACACAGCAACAGGCAGAGTGCGTCTGATAGTCTCACACCCCAGCGAAGGCACACACCGGTCGTGAGGCTGTGCCCCACCGCACACACGAGACGCAGAGGCTGGAGAGGTCCGCACCGTGGCCGTCACACAGCTCACACCCAGGCCTGTCTGACCCCAAGGTCCAGCTCCTGCCGCCACCAGCCGCCCCTACTTTTTGATTCCTGATAACGTTTTTAAACTGTTTTCTACGTGGTGATTGTTGCAGTCACTTCTGTCTTCGGGGTTTTCTTTCTGGGCGCCCTTCCAGCCTTCCGTTCTCTCATATGTTCAGCGAATGAGCTCTGCATCTCCCAGCTGAACCCTCTGTGATCCTACGACGAAGCTGGGTGGCGAGGAGCAGGGTGGGTAGCTCCGGAGAAGCTGGGGTGGAAGGCCGGCAGCTTTTCACAGCTTGCGTTGGGCTCTTCCACACGGAGCAGAGCATCCTGTGTGGACTATGTCCCCTCGGTTTCCTGGGGGTGGGGCTGGATGTGGTTACACAGAGAGGTGGGTGAACTGGTGACTAAAAGGCGAAATCCAAACTGACCCATGTTTCATCTCCCAGAGTCCCTCTGACACCTCTGCTGGGGTTTAAGGCACTGCAGGCACCATCCCCCACCCGCCGTCTGCCCTGTAGCTGGCACTGCCTGAGATGTAGCCGAGGCCCTATGCGCTGTCCCTTGGCTCCACGGGGCTTGTTAACACCTGCTCCCACAGGTGACATTTACCTGTCCTGACCAGGCCGCCCAAGGAGATGGCCGGACTATGGCACAAAGGCTTGGACAGCAGCCCCATAGAAGGCTGGGGGCAGACAAGTGGGTTGGCAGCCTTTCCCGACCTGTCCCCTGGTGGCCACGCACCTGGCCTGGCCTCCTAGAACACCTAATAGTGTTGCTTTGAACTGAAGTTGCCTAAATCTTAAAAACAATTGATTCGCCCTGGCCGGTTTGGCTCAGCGGTTAGAGCGTTGGCCCACGGACCAGAGAGTCCCAGGTTCGGTTCCCGCTAAGGGCACGTGCCTCGGTTGCAGTTTGTCCCCAGCCCTGGTTAGGGTCATGTGGGTGGCAACCACTCGATGTGTCTCTCTCACATCAATGTTTCTCTCTCTCTCTTCCTCCCTCTCTCCCTCCCGCTCTATCTGAAGATAAATGCAAAAATGTCCTCAGGTTAGGATAAAAAAAACAAAAAAAAACAATTGACTCATCATTTATAAACTATTAAGTGTAAAGGCTACATCGTCTGTTTCTTTAGTATCTTCTTAAAGTGCTCGGTATAGGGGCAGCATACAGTAGGTGTTTAATTAATGTCCCTTCATCATGGGGGCGCCCACCTCTTTGAGGAGCCTCCATGCCTGGGCTTCGTATGGGTGGAAGGAGGCAGTCTTTATTCTGGCATGGGAACTGTTGACACACAGTTCTCTTTAGAATTAACAACCATAACTCGTCCACTGGCCCACTCCCAAAGTTCTGATGTTGGGGGAGCGGGAAGAAACAAGGGAAAAGTAGGATGGGAACGGGCCAAAGTTTCAACTGTACCCTCACTCTTTGAGGCTTTATTTTTCCAGTCCTGATTTAGACACAACCACACTTGTTAGACACCCCCCTCCCTTTCTCTGCACTGTCCCCCACCCCCACCCAGGCGAGCAGCTGGTCTTTCCTAATCGGTAATGCATCTTAATAGCAGGCCTGAAGCAGCTGTTGCCGTGACGACTGGCTGGTGGAATGGCTCCCTATCATTCATTCATGCACTTCTTGGTCCTACTGGTGCTTGAGAAAGGATTACGTGAATAATGCTACTAATGGAATAGACAGGCACACAGTAGAAGGAGAGGAAGAGGAGGGTGGAGGGAGGAGGGAGGAGTGAAGAAGAAGAATTATTATTGTTGCTGTTGCTCCTGGTGTGAGTCTCATAATCACAGCCCTGCCACAACCCTGTGCTGTGACAACGGTCTCACTCAGAGTTCCAGGAGGAGTTGAACTCTCAGTTCCATTCACTTCCCTGCAGGATGAGGTTTCTAAGGCAGTCTCTATGGGCTCTGTCCCCAGGGGCTGTCCCTGCTCGGGGGGCAGGCAGGGCCTCCGCAGCCAGGCTGGTCCATCACATCCAGGGAGGAAGTGCCAGTCCGAGTTCAGAACAAGGCATCTCAAACTCCTAACTTTCTATAGTTGGAAAAATGGTTATGATGCTGCTCATTTCTATATATACCTTTCCCCTGGCAACAACGACCAAAAAAAACGTGAGGAAGGAGCAGCTTCGCAGCCTGTGGTGCGGTCACTCTCTTTCCAAATATAGAAAAGGAATGAGCCCCGGGGGTTAGCGGGGCCTATAAAAGCCCCGGCCAGCGGCAGCCCCTTGTAGCTGCTCTCGTGGGTGGCGGTAAGTCACAGTCCCTCCTGCACAGTCCTTTGCCTCGGTGTGGCCGATCTCCCTGTGCCAGGGCCCTGCCTGGCTTTGCTGAGAAACAGTCAGACGTGCAGCTAGATCTCCCCAGGCCCAGATGCCTCCCGCCCTTTGCTCCAACACCCCACCGAAGCAGGGATCCTTCAGGCCCTCTTCCCCTCCCACTCCGTCATGTGCAGGGTCCCAGGACTCTCCAAGGACCTTGGCCTGTCCGCCATGATCACATCCTCCCTTGTGGGACCCAGTGCCTTCCTGGGCCCTCACCTTCCCCACCTGGGCTGCATGCCTGTCACAGTTTCCTTCCTCTGAAGGCCAACCACCCTGCCCGGGTGTCAATTAGCCAGGCTTAGAGATTTCTCCCTGACCCGGGCCTAGAACCACGAGCTTTTTAAACAGCGACCCTGTTTTTATTGCCCAATTCTACTGGGAGGCATGGCGGACTGGAGAACGTTCCCTAGTGGGCCGACAGGAGCCAGGTGTGAGGGCAGTTGGGGGCTTTCACACTTACTGGCTTACCTGCAGGTCATGTCCCATCTGCCCCCCCCCAGCTTATCTCTGGGGTAAGGCTCTTCCAAAGTTATTAGTCCTTTATCCTTATTTAGCTAACTTATCAAGAGCTGATTCGAAGTTGGACCAGACGCTGCCAGGTCCCCCGAGCTTTCCCTCTGCGTTGTCGCTGCAGGTCTGATTTCCACGGCTGCTGCGGCCTCTGCTGTCCTGTGGGTGTGACTCAGGTGAGAATTCTGTCCACGTCCCTCGGCTGGTGGGGACCCCAGGTGATGGAGACCCGAGGTCCTTCACCAATCCGAGCCTCAGAGACTGGGGAGGTGGGGTTGCACGTGTTGTATTGGTTTTCCCAGCACTTAGGTCTGGTGGGTGGAGCGCCTGGGACCCAGGTCGGCCTTGCTCCTGGGGCGCCAGAGCAGATGCGGGGCAGGCCTGGGGCCGGCGCAGGAGGCAACGGGCTCACCTGGGGGTCCCTTCCAGCTGACACCATGAGTAGCGACACTGAAATGGAAGTGTTCGGCATAGCTGCTCCTTTCCTCCGGAAGTCGGAAAAGGAGAGGATTGAGGCTCAGAACCAGCCCTTCGATGCCAAAACCTACTGCTTTGTGGTCGACTCCAAGGAGGAGTACGCCAAGGGGAAAATTAAGAGCACCCAGGAGGGGAAGGTCACGGTGGAAACGGAAGACAACCGGGTAAGCCTCGTCCTTCCCGAAGGCCCCTGGCTCTCTGTCTGCCCCTCACGGTGGCCTAGGCCATGCGCCCCATAGGCCACTTCCCCACGATGCCTCTCACAGCGTCACTGCTCAGCTTCCACGGAGAAAGCAGAGCAAATACTGGCCCCAAGTTGCAGGGTGGGAGAAGAGCCCGACGGTGGCCGAGCAAAGGGTTCGGGTGCTTTGTCACCGTCCACGTGGATCTAAGTCAGAGGTGACCCGCTCTGCGCACCCCAAGAGTGTGGAGTTGGGAGTCCAATAGTAGGAGGACCTCGTTTAGAGTACTCTCCTTGGGTGGCTGAGGTTTCCCCTAATTCTCCCAGCAACAGCTGTCTGAGGAGGCGGGGAGAGTGCGTCAGGGGCCCTAGCTGACCACAAGCTCGGTGTGAAGCAGCAGCCACCCCAGACCACGAGGCTGGGAGCAGTGTTGCTCACAGTGGCCTAGCCATTGTGGGAGTGTTAGGAGGCTTTCTGGACTTCCCTAATTTGTAGAATCTAGACCAGAAGAACCTGGAATGTTCCAAGAAAAGTTAAAAATAAAGCCAGGAAAAATAAAATCCATAGCATCTGGCTTTCCCAGGTGTCCACGCCCAAGCTGGGCATGAAGCGAAAAGGCATTGGAAATGGCCCCTGCCAAGCACGGCCCTCTGGGGGTGGCTCTCTGTACACGTCAGATGAGGAGCTCAGACTGGGCTGACAGAGTGGGGAAGAAGGAAGCTAGCCATAAAGAAGGACAATCTAAGACAATCTCAACCATTCCGGGAGGGGCTGCAGGGGCGGTTGGAGTGAATCTCTGCTTGAAGGCAGGAAAAGGCAGGTGTCCCACTGCCCCGTCCAGAGATAGGACCAGGGACACAATCCAGGTCCGAAGGAGGCCTCAGGGAGCAGGGGTGAGGAGAGCAGGCGGAGGGAGCCGGCTCAGCCCCGCACCGGAGCAGCCTGGGCCCTGGGACGGCTTCTCTCCAGGGACCACAGACGCACTGACCAGCGCTCGGAATCGCTGCTCTGCCGCATGGTCCCCTTACCTGGCGGCAACACTCTGCCCCGGAGAGGTGGGGGTGGGGGCGGGGTGTCAGGTTCTCTTTCAGAAGCATGGGTGGGAGGGTGGGGGCTGGACAGCTGCCTTCAGAGAGCTCTGAACACTGGTAACTGGGTGCCAGCCTGCTGCTCCAATGCCTGCCCCGTCTGGCCCTGGGTCCCTGCCTCAGCGACGTCCCCGCGCCGTCCTCCGAGTAGATAGGGACACGCCCGCCGCCTGCTCAGCAGAGTTTGGGCCCCACTAGTGTTCTTGAGGTGTCCCTCTGGCTCCTGTCCTGCACCATCCCTGCACCCACCCACCGAGGTCCCCTGCCTCGTGTCTGTCATCCTCCCCTCCCCTCAGGCCCACTGCGGAGACCCCACGAAGCCCCGCATGGCAGAAACAAGTCCCATCGGTCAGCATCTCGCCAGCTGCCCACGCTGCCCAGCGGCCGGTTCTCTCGCGCCCGCTCCTGACCTCGGCTCACGAGCCTCTCCCCGGGTGACAGGTGTCTGCACCTCTTCCCTTTCAGACCCTGGTGGTCAAAGCAGAGGACGTGTATGCGATGAACCCGCCCAAGTTCGACCGCATCGAGGACATGGCCATGCTGACGCACCTGCACGAGCCGGCCGTGCTGTACAACCTCAAGGAGCGCTACACCTCCTGGATGATCTACGTGCGCGGGGGGCGCGGGGGGCGCGGGGGGCGCGGGGGGCGCGGGGGGCGCGGGGGGCGCGGGGGGCGCGGGGGGCGCGGCGGGCAAGACGAGTGTTGCAGCTGTTGAACAAAAGAAGGGAAATGGGATGAAGCAGAAAGGGGGAAGAGAAAGTCAGAGGATGAGAAAGGCGGAGAGGAAGGGGGTGGGAGAAGGCCGCTGGAACAGGAGGGCGGGGAGCAGAGAGGAGCGTGGGTCTCAGCACTGTCACTCACAGCTGGGAGGGGTCCCGCGCCGCCTCCCCTGGATCCGCACGTGCCTCGCCTATAAATAGAAATTATATCTTCCCTCCTTTACTAGTTTACTGTAAAAAAAAAAAAAGTGGGAAAACAATCACGGCTAAAGGTTTCATATGTGCATACGTGTATCTTACCCTCCCACAGACCTACTCGGGCCTCTTCTGCGTCACCGTGAACCCCTACAAGTGGCTGCCGGTGTACAACCCCGAGGTGGTGGATGGCTACCGAGGCAAGAAGCGCCAGGAGGCCCCGCCCCACATCTTCTCCATCTCTGACAACGCCTATCAGTTCATGCTGACTGGTAGGTTCCGAGGGGAAGCCCGGCGTGGGAGCCAGAGCTGGGCCGGGCTGGGAGAAGGCCCCTGGTCCTGGGCCTGCCCTGTCCCGCCTGTGACCTCCATACCAAGGAGAGGAGGGTAAAGATGCTTAAAGAGGCAGAAAGAGGCCAGATCTCTGACCCCCTGCAAGCCCTGGTGAGGAGTTTGCATTTAATGCAAGTATTGGCTAAACCCGTGAAACTAAGATTTCTATGGGCCAAGAACAGTACTGACAATTTTATATGGTTCAACCTAATACAGTCAGAAGCCGCTGAGTGGTGATGAGCCACTGGCCGGTTTGAAGCAGGGGCTTAGCCTCTCTGCATCTCATGCTCGAGCTCCCACCAGGACTGAATGCACTGGGAGAGGGAAGAGGAATTGTGCATTGGACTGTGACTCCTTGAGAAATGGGGTAAAAGTGCGAAACTCTTTTTATATTGGCATCAACTCTGTTTTATTTTTGCCTTTGGCAGATCGTGAAAACCAGTCCATTCTGATCACGTAAGTTTCCGAGGCATGGAGCAGTTCCGTAGCTGCGGCTCCTCGTCCCCAGGGCAGACGGCAAAGGCACCACCTGCTCTACTCTGTCCACTAGAAAGTATTCAGGACGAAGTCTAGAGTGGAAAGATAGATTTGGGGGTGGGCGAGAAGACGTGTGGAAAGCCCCAGAAAACGGGAATTACCCGTCTGCGGGTCAGCTCCGCTGTGGAGTCTTCCCTTGGGCCTCTGCCTCTGTGGTCTCTGTCATTTGCTTGGCAGATATGTGTCTGATCTGTGTCTCAGGCCTCTGTGTGACATCTTAGAGAGACTATGGACACAAACGGACTTGGTTTCTTTTTCGCTCTCTCTTTTGATCACTCCCAACAGCGGAGAATCCGGGGCAGGGAAGACTGTGAACACCAAGAGGGTCATCCAGTACTTTGCAACAATTGCAGCCACTGGGGATCTCGCCAAGAAGAAGGACTCCAAAGTGAAGGTGGGGAGGGGAGGCAGGCTGGCGTGTTTCCACTTCTATCCTTTGTCTTAACTTCCGGGTGAGGGAGCAAAGGGGGGCCGCACCCCCTTCTTCAAGGGAAGGACAGTGGGCTAGGATTGAACATCTGGAAGGACAGCCAGTTATCCTCGGCGACCCAGTGCGTGGCTGATCACGCAGGACCAGATCCTGTCATTGTTTTGGAAAATGAGGCTCTAAGAAAGGTCAGCCTGGGAGCACCGCAGAGAGCTCCATCTTTTAGGGCAGAATCGTGTGCCCGACTTGAGACAGCTACAGCACATAGTCCCTTTCTAAATGCAAATGTCACCACAGTTTGAAGTGAAGCAGACACCCTAACTGAATGGAGAATCAAGGAGCTGAAAAGTATGAAAGGCACTGTAAGTCGAGGCACTCAGCTGTAGCTAATGTAACAAAACGGCAAAGGTGTGTTTGAGTGAGACCCGCTGTTGATTTGGTTCGTCCTCAGACTGGGAAGTCGGGGAGGGGGACACCTGTCCGTAGACTGCCAGCAGCGAGGCCGGCAGGGAGGGCGGAGCCCGGAAGCACTGTTTGCTGTCATTCTGTGGCTTTTCCTCCCTGTTTCGTGCATCAGGGGACTCTGGAAGACCAGATCATCAGCGCCAACCCGTTGCTGGAGGCTTTCGGGAACGCCAAGACCGTGAGGAACGACAACTCCTCTCGCTTTGTGAGTCTGAGCTCAGTTACGCTGGGGTGTTCCCTGTGGCCTACGAGACAAGCAGGTCCCTGTCCTCACAGAGGTTACAGTCCAGAGGGACAGACAGTGAATTGAAACAGATCACCAAGACACTTTTGGGTAATGATACATTCGTACAGAGTTCAGTAAACAGGGACTATGCTCGAGTGACTGGGGGCAGGGTCTCCTTTAGACAGTGTGGGCACAGAAGGCCTCTGGTGGGGGCTGTGAACCCCAAGATCTGCAGGATGAGGAGGGACAAAGGGCAAAGCAAGTGCAGTCTCTGAAACGGAGGAGGGTCTGGTCTTGTCCAGGAACCTAAAGAGGTGTGAGTGGCCGCAGCGCGGTGGGCAAGGGAGCCAATGAGGCGAGGGGAGAGGCGGAGAGACCCCTCACACAGGTACCTGTAGACCATGAGAAGGGGTTTGGGTTTCACTCAGGAAGCTACTGAAGGATTCCACAGGCAGGGAAGTGACGTGGTTTGATTTGCACCTAGAAAAATTCAGTCTCTCACCTTGTCGACTGCATGGGGTGGGTGGTTTGGAGGCAATGTGGAACAAAGGGGTGGGACAGGAAGGCACATCAAACTGGAAAGAGAAAGTGGGGAGAAGAGGAAGATATACTTAATTTCAAACTATAGGGAAATAAAGCTCCTATTCACCTGACCCAGGAGCCGGGTAGGAACACTGGGAGCCACGGTAAACACTGGTCTCCGTCTGCCCACAGGGCAAGTTCATCCGAATCCATTTCGGCACCACTGGGAAGCTGGCGTCTGCAGATATCGAAACCTGTGAGTGCATGAGCAGGATGGGTGATGTCTCGGGGTGGCGGGGAGCAATCTGGAGAACAGTCCTGTGTTTGTGCTCATAGATCTGCTGGAAAAATCGAGAGTGACTTTCCAGCTGAAGGCTGAGAGAAGCTACCACATCTTCTACCAGATTCTTTCGAACAAGAAGCCTGAGCTCATAGGTGAGCAAGTCCCCAGTGGGGTTGGTCTTTCAGGCATTTCGGCTCTGACATCACTGGTCCAAGTAGAGCTGCACCTACACATAGGGGACTCGACAGGCAACAAAGTCTGTTTTCAAATTTCGATGTAGCTATATTGACAGTGAAAAAAACAAAACAAAACAACAACAAAAAAGGAATCCAATGGGCAGCAACAAGATTAAACCGTGACTGAATTCAGCGCTGGTTTATAAAAAACCTTCTGAACGACTACATTTCATTGTCCTTTAGCGCCCCCTTGTGTTCTGATACAGAAACCAACCTTCCACCCGCTGAGTGCTGTGCCCTTTGGCTGTGTTTGCTCAGCCTTCCGGTCCCAAGCCTGGAAACAGGCTGCAGGTTTTCAACCTCTGCTTCCCTCAGCGTGGGCTCCTACCTGACCCACACTCCGCCAGTTTCCCTTTTAACTTTTCTGAACCCACTTCAATAAGCACCATTTGCTTGCAAAGCCAGAGAATTTAAATACTGCGTTCTCTCTGGGGTTTTAATCTGCATGCATGGACTGGCTGCATTGTCTTTCCTGGACACTCATATTCAGTCGCAGCCTGCGTGTCATGAGGCCGTTTAAAGAGAATTCTAACTCTAAATTCAATGTGGGCTCCCGCAGTAAGAGTTTCAAAACATCCATCCGCTAGGTGGATGTATTCTTCGCATCGATGTGACCTCCTCTAACTATTCATCTTCTCAGAGCTGCTGCTTATTACAACCAACCCTTACGACTACCCCTTCATCAGCCAGGGTGAAATCCTGGTGGCCAGCATTGACGATGCTGAGGAGCTGCTGGCCACGGATGTGAGTGCAACAGGGAGGGGGCGGGTGCTCGTCCTGGTCCCTGGGATCCACGATCCACATGCCGGTCTTTCCATGCCAGAGCGCCATCGACATCCTGGGCTTCAGTCCGGAGGAGAAGTCTGGACTCTACAAGCTCACGGGCGCCGTGATGCACTACGGGAACATGAAGTTCAAGCAGAAGCAGCGGGAGGAGCAGGCGGAGCCCGACGGCACCGAAGGTACAGACCACCGCGACAGGCGTGAGCGAGGTCGGCTGGGTGTTCCACGGAGGCGTTAACCTCTCCAGGGCTCTGATGCCTATGGGCACTGTTACCACCGTGCTCGCTGAATCGCTAGACTGGCTGCAATGAGAAGGGATCAGGGCTTTCTGGAACGCCATCCTGCCTTTTCATAAAAGCTGCCCTACCCTCTCAGCTTCCATCAGCCACGTGTAAGCAGTTTAGCGATAGGAAAAGTGAAACACATTGAGCCAAATGTAGCCATGCTTTGCAACACTGGGCTGACTTTCCAAGTGGTTCTTCTACTCTGCCAAGCATCAGAGTTTCCCTTTGTAATTGTCCTTCTTTCCTTGCCAGTGGCTGACAAGACAGCCTATCTGATGGGCCTGAACTCTTCGGACCTCCTGAAAGCTCTGTGCTTCCCCAGGGTGAAGGTTGGGAATGAGTACGTTACCAAGGGTCAGACTGTGGATCAGGTAGGCGACCGCTTCCCGGCGGGGAAGGGACACAGGCGCTCAGTGGCCGGCGCCTTCAGACCCGTCGCTGGTCCTTCCCGCAGGTTCACCATGCCGTGAGTGCCCTCTCCAAATCAGTTTATGAGAAGTTGTTCTTGTGGATGGTCACTCGCATCAACCAGCAACTGGACACGAAGCTGCCAAGACAACACTTCATTGGCGTTTTGGACATTGCGGGCTTTGAGATCTTCGAGGTTTGTGTTGCGTGCATTCGTGCTTTTATGTGGCTTTGCGCGAAGGAATTGGTTTTCGTGGTTCTGCAGGGAAGAGGTCGTGACGTCACATCGTGTAGGAAAACTAGATGGAGGGTGGATCAGGTAGGCGAGAATGTGCGGAGGGTTTGTATTACTTTAAGAGAGGGGGATACTTGTGTCAAGGACACCTTTAAAGGGTACAGTCCAATGAATAAAAAAAATCTCAAGTGCAATTACTGACTTAGGGAGAGCCAAGTGTATAGAGAATTTAGTAAACCAATCATGCAGTATTTTACATAAATATCCTACTGGTTCTGGGTTGGAAGCATAGAGCCATTCATCAAAGTGTATATCTGGTGTCTACCAGGGAGGGCATGCAGGTGAGTAGAAGGTGAGCTTGTTGTCTGTAGAGGAAGATGAGGAGTACATAAGGTACACTGAAGAGTAACCACAGAATAAGGCAGCCTGTGGTCAGTGCCCAGGAGAGGCCAGACCGTGGGAACTCAGCGGAGGAGGAACGCCTTCTGGCTGGCGGTGCAGAGAAGACTCCAAGGTGGAGACGTGCTCTGAGCCAGGCCCTGAGGAGTGTGACCGTATCTGAAAGCACACATGAGCTGGCTAGAGCCTGAGCTACGAGGAGGGAAGTTGATGGGTCTTTGATTTTGAGAGAAGTCTAACTTTTCACATGAACATTGAATTTCGGTGTTAGTATAACAGCCTGGAGCAGCTGTGCATCAACTTCACCAACGAGAAACTGCAACAGTTTTTCAACCACCACATGTTCGTGCTGGAGCAGGAGGAGTACAAGAAGGAAGGCATCGAGTGGACGTTCATTGACTTCGGGATGGACCTGGCTGCCTGCATTGAGCTCATCGAGAAGGTACCCTGTTCTGGCCACTCAGTGCCCTCTCCTCGTGTACTCTGCTGTTCGCCACAGCAGCTCTTGTTGACCCCGTGTGCACTTTGCCTTACTCCAGCCCATGGGCATCTTCTCCATCCTGGAAGAGGAGTGCATGTTCCCCAAGGCCACAGACACCTCCTTCAAGAACAAGCTGTATGACCAGCACCTGGGCAAGTCTGCCAACTTCCAGAAGCCCAAGGTTGTGAAAGGCAGGGCGGAGGCCCACTTCTCGCTGGTGCACTACGCGGGCACCGTGGACTACAGTGTCTCAGGCTGGTTGGAGAAGAACAAGGACCCCCTGAATGAGACGGTGGTCGGGCTGTACCAGAAGTCCTCCAACAGGCTCCTGGCACACCTCTATGCCACTTTTGCCACCACGGATGGTAACCGACTCCCCAGAGTGCCCCGTAGTCATGCCTTCTCCTTCCAGCTCAGTCCGCAGGACCGACCAACCCCTGCCAACCTGCTAACAGGCATGCGCCAATGTTATGTCTTCCAGTTGACAGCGGAAAGAAGAAAGTAGCCAAGAAGAAGGGTTCTTCCTTTCAAACGGTCTCTGCCCTCTTCAGGGTAAGAGAAATGCAATCTTTTTCTTCTTGCTTGTAGCTGGTTTAAGCCGTCGCAACGTGAGCAACGTAGAGATTCTAAACCTGTTTACTCAAGGGTAGTAACGTGGTCTTACTCTGGTTACTGTCACTCGGCGAAGGGCTGGTCTGGCGAGGTTCCAGTGAGGTCTGACAAAGCAGGACCGGGGTTCATGCGTTTGGTCCTGCAGCCAGCTGGGCTGGTGGCCCGGGAGTGAGCCTCGGCACCGACCTCCTGACTCCCCGAAGGACACAGGCAGCAGCACCCCCTGTCCAGCCGGCTGCACGCACCTCTTGAGTTGATTCAGAGGACATTGTCTCCTTCGGCAGTCTCTGGCTCACGGTGAAACAAAAGACTGTTAGAGAAGTTGGGGTTTCTTTCTTTTTTTAAAAAATAATTTTTCTTTATTGATTTTAGAGAGAGAGGAAGTGAGAGGGAGAGAGAGGGAGAAACATCGATGAGAGAGAGCATTGATTGGCTGCCTCCTGCATGCCCCCCACTGGGGATCGGGCCCACAACCTGGGCATGTGCCCTGACCAGGAATCGAACTGGCGACCTCTTGGTGCGTGGGTCCACGCTCAACCACTGAGCCACACCAGCCGGGCTAAGTGAAGGTTTCTTTTTGCCCACTCCTCTAGCTATAGGACTATTAAAAGAAAGAGTTAAATAATCCCATCACTCTTTAGAATTCATGATAAGTTTAAAACGCATACCTTACTTTTTATCACAATATATCTCTGCGTTTGCAAACGCCTACAGGAGGCTATTGAGTTTAACCTTCTTCTTTCAGGAAAACCTGAACAAGCTCATGTCCAACCTGAGAACGACTCACCCCCACTTTGTGCGCTGCATAATTCCCAACGAAACCAAAACGCCAGGTGAGACGCCGCTCGCTGTCGGGTGGGGGCGGGTTTCCCGGAGCCCTGTGTGGAGCTCGTGCCCCTGCTTCTGTTCGCAGGGGCCATGGAGCACAGCCTCGTGCTGCACCAGCTGCGCTGCAACGGCGTCCTGGAGGGGATCCGCATTTGCAGGAAGGGCTTCCCCAACCGCATTCTCTACGGTGACTTCAAACAGAGGTGTGTGCTCTGCCATTCTTGGTGAGAGGTGCAGGTACTGGAATTGGAGGGAGAAATGCTGATTTCAACAGAAGTACCATTTCAACAGAACAGGTGTGGACTGCCACATAAAGTGAAGAACCTGCCCCTTGGCCACAGTATGCATACGTCTGTCTTGCATATGGGCAAGTTTCTTTCCCTCTCCAGACCTGGGCTATCTGCCTACAGGAAGAGAGGCTGGACGGATGGGCTCCAGGCTCTATGATTTTGCTAATGGTCTGATTGTTTCCATGTCGCCAACGGCAGGTACCGAGTGCTGAATGCCAGTGCCATCCCCGAGGGACAGTTCATCGACAGCAAGAAAGCTTGTGAGAAGCTGTTGGCGTCCATCGATATTGACCACACTCAGTACAAATTTGGACACACCAAGGTGATGCGTCAATTCTGACCGCCGCTGGCCTTTCGTCCCCTTTCAGACTCCTCCAGAACACGGACCCATGTCGTCCCTCTCCCCGCTCAGGTGTTCTTCAAAGCTGGCTTGCTGGGGACCCTGGAGGAAATGCGCGACGACCGTCTGGCCAGACTGATCACTCGGACGCAAGCTGTGTGCAGAGGGTTTCTCATGCGCGTGGAATTCCAGAAGATGGTGCAGAGAAGGTGGAGCGGGGTCTCCGTGCGAACAGGAGCTCTTTGAGGAAGCGGAGGGGTGTCTCTGAGAAAGAACCGATATTCCGTTCGCAGGGAGTCCATCTTCTGCATCCAGTACAACGTCCGCGCCTTCATGAACGTCAAGCACTGGCCCTGGATGAAGCTCTTCTTCAAGATCAAGCCGCTGCTGAGGAGCGCGGAGACCGAGAAGGAGATGGCCACCATGAAGGAGGAGTTCCAGAAGACCAAGGAGGAGCTCGCCAAGTCGGAGGCAAAGCGGAAGGAGCTGGAGGAGAAGTTGGTCACTCTCGTGCAAGAGAAGAATGACCTGCAGCTCCAAGTTCAAGCTGTATGTGTTTAGAAACCTCCCTGTTTTCACTCTCCTTCCAGATTTGATTACTTAAGAAAACGAGAATTTTGGGGGCGGGTGTTTGATTTTTAGTTCCGATGCTTCTTACAGAACTTCATATGTAGCAAAATGCGGGAATGTCGCACACCTTGTCTCATCACAGGAAACCATGATTCTTTTTTTTTAAAGGAAAGTGAAAACTTGTTGGATGCAGAGGAAAGGTGTGACCAGCTGATCAAAGCCAAATTCCAGCTGGAGGCCAAAATCAAGGAGGTGACTGAGAGAGCTGAGGATGAGGAAGAGCTCAACGCTGAGCTGACGGCCAAGAAGAGGAAACTGGAGGATGAATGTTCAGAGCTCAAGAAAGACATTGATGACCTTGAGCTGACACTGGCCAAGGTTGAAAAGGAAAAGCATGCCACAGAGAACAAGGTACTCTCTTTGTGGGTCTCTCCAGTTTGATATGGTCGTTGCGAACCAAACCGTGTTTCTTACAATTGCTTGTGGCTCCTTCTTAGGTTAAAAACCTCACTGAGGAACTCGCCGGGTTGGACGAGACGATTGCAAAGTTAACCAGGGAGAAGAAGGCCCTCCAAGAGGCCCACCAGCAGACCCTGGATGATCTCCAGGCTGAAGAGGACAAAGTCAATTCCTTGAGTAAAATCAAGAGCAAACTGGAACAGCAAGTTGATGACGTGAGTAAAACTGCTAATGGGCAGCCCTAGAACTGCAGGGTGGGAAGAGCCCGCAAGAATCCTCTGGGGCAAAGCGTTTGTTCTCAAAAGGAAACGATGCCTTCTGCAGCTGGAAAGCTCCCTGGAACAGGAAAAGAAGCTCCGTGTAGACCTGGAGAGGAACAAAAGGAAGCTGGAGGGAGACTTGAAGCTTGCCCACGAGTCCGTATCAGACCTGGAGCACGATAAGCAGCAGCTGGACGAGAGGCTCAAGAAGTATGCTCTCAGACCGCCGACCTCAGTGCTGCACGTTGCTGTGTATTGTGTCTTCACACACTCTGCCTTCCCCTTCACAGGAAGGATTTTGAATACAGTCAACTGCAGAGCAAAGTGGAAGATGAGCAGACTCTGGGCCTCCAGTTCCAGAAGAAAATCAAAGAGCTGCAGGTAGGAGGTGTTTGGGATTTCCCTTTCCCACGGGGGTCACCCGCAGGGGGCTGGGTGCTCCGTGCTCTAAGCCGTTCTGGGCGAGCGCGCCGCACCAGGGTCGGCCTGCCTCGGTGGTTTCCTTTCTGCTAGACTGACAGAGCAGTGTGAACAAGTTTCCCATCTAATCTTAAATAAAATACATCATTGAAGTACTTTGAGTCGACATTGCGTTGCATTGACAGCAGCCTGGGTGGGTCACTGCAGGGTAGTGACTATGCTGGTGCAGGAAAAAGTCATATAGGAGAAAACAAGCAATATTCGTGTTTCTCCGGGAGCAGTTCCAGAACTGGTTTGTTTAATGGGAGTGGAAACTGGCCCGTTCTTGCCATTCAGAGCGAGTCACTCTGGGGCTGCTGGGCTCCGCAGGCTAGAATCGAGGAGCTGGAAGAGGAGATCGAGGCCGAGAGGGCCACTCGGGCCAAGGCAGAGAAACAGCGCAGCGACTACGCCCGGGAGCTGGAGGAGCTGAGCGAGCGGCTGGAGGAGGCGGGGGGCGTCACCTCCACCCAGATCGAGCTGAACAAGAAGCGGGAGGCTGAGTTCCTGAAGCTGCGCAGGGACCTGGAGGAGGCCACCCTGCAGCACGAAGCCACGGTGGCCGCTCTGAGGAAGAAGCACGGGGACAGTGTGGCCGAGCTCGTGGAGCAGATGGACAACCTGCAGAGG
This sequence comes from Tadarida brasiliensis, assembly GCA_030848825.1. Lineage (NCBI taxonomy): Eukaryota > Metazoa > Chordata > Mammalia > Chiroptera > Molossidae > Tadarida > Tadarida brasiliensis. The sequence continues at coordinate 17,006,243 of CM061273.1, forward strand.
GTCAAGCAGAAGCTGGAGAAGGAGAAGAGCGAGTTCAAGCTGGAGATCGACGACCTCTCCAGCAACGTGGAGAGTGTGTCGAAATCCAAGGTGCTCAGGCGGAAGGGGGCCAGTGCTTTGGATTAGAGGGACCTCCTGGGTCCTTCAGAGCTCAGTGCTGACCTAACGTTCTCCTCGTTCCCCATCCTTTAGGCAAACCTGGAAAAAATATGCCGAACTCTGGAGGACCAGCTGAGTGAGGCCAGGGGCAAGAACGAGGAGGTTCAGAGGGGCATGAGCGAGCTGGCGACGCAGAAGTCTCGGCTTCAGACGGAGGCCGGTGAGCGCCGGGAGGCGGGGAGGGACAGCGCCTCACCAGCCCTTACGGGGCCACGGGGCAAAACTGAGGGGCAGAATGTGTTTGGGGGAGAATTTCTACAAAAGCACCTTTTCGGGAGAGAAACAATGGGAATAACCCAGAAAAGGAGACGTTTAAAATAACCTGAGGGAGGAGGACACTGAGTGTGAGTTCAGTGAAAGCGGGAGAGCGAGGGGTAGACCAGGCGGAGAAGGCGCTCAGACCGCCACGTGGTTCAGACCCTTTCAAACCCACGGAACCCTGCATGGCGAGGCTGGAAGGCAGCGCGAGGGCTGGAAACCGAGCCCGGGCCTGTCTTCTTCTCGCTGCCCGTGTTTTCACACTATCTGCAGCCAAGACGATAAACAAAGGAACACGGCCAATTTGTGCAGGCTCTTGGTGCGCAATAAAAATTTGGGGGGACATTAGTTGGGGCTTTCACCTGGAAAATGTGTCTTCACCCAGCACTGGTCCCGCGGCCCAGCATCACAGGGGGACCAGCAGCCACCCGGACAGTGCAGACCGGACGCTCAGCTGCCATTTCAACATAATCTTGGGGTTATAGGGTCCTAACACCTCTCACCCCGTCCTTTTTTCTCTCACCTCCACATACGCATATAAACCTGGACTTAGCATATTCACCCAAGAGTCTACCTTCAAATTGTTAGAGATACCGAGTGCTTGGGAAAGCACTATTTCCCTTAATGACAAATGGGCAAACAGCTGGAAACACCAGCCACTGGAAGATCTGCTGGGAGTTGGTAGGTGTTCCAGGTCATGTTGAAATTTGCAGATGTCCTCACGGGTTTTATTGACAAAAGTCACTCCACTCTGAAGTCATTCACAGCAATACTTTCCTCCTCCCGGCCTCGTCCGTCCACCCCTAAGAAAGGACCACATCTGATCATTGGCCCTCTCCCCGGATCTCCTCACAGTGCCCCGCACACGGTCAGAGCTTGGTAACAGAACGAATGAACAGAGAATTAATGAACCTTTCTTTCTGGACACAGGCGAGCTGAGTCGGCAGCTGGAGGAAAAGGAAAGCATAGTGTCCCAACTGTCTCGGAGCAAGCAAGCCGTCACCCAGCAAACGGAGGAGCTCAGGAGGCAGCTGGAGGAGGAGAACAAGGTGCGCATCTCAGCCAGCGCTCCTTTGATCTCATCTGCAAGTTCCTCCGGCAACGCTGTTCCGTAGTGACGAGGGAGGAGCAGACTTGGGTGTATTGCGAACATGGCATTCAAATACGAATCCCCCGGGGGCGCTTCTCTTTCTTGACTTTTTCAGGCCAAGAACGCCCTGGCCCACGCCCTGCAGTCCTCCCGCCATGACTGTGACCTGCTGCGGGAACAGTATGAGGAGGAGCAGGAAGCCAAGGCCGAGCTGCAGAGGGCGCTGTCCAAGGCCAACAGCGAGGTCGCCCAGTGGAGGACCAAGTACGAGACGGACGCCATCCAGCGCACAGAGGAGCTGGAGGAGGCCAAGTGCGCATCTCTCTTTACCTTCGGGGGAACCCTCGAGGGCACTGACTTTGGGACCACTAGGGACCAAGCTTGTTTCCTGCCGAGAGGCTTCCCCACCCCCTGCCTCAGTGCAGGAGGGGCCACTGGAGGGCTCCGGCCTGGGCACATGTCCTGAAGACAAACCACTTGGATCTTGGTTGGAGGCCAGGCAGGCTGGTGGTCACTGATTTTTAGCAGCCGGGAAATTTCTAGGCTTGTGATTCCAACATGATGAATAGTGGTGTTCAAGAGGATTGAAATTTAAGTAGCATCTGCTTCTCTTTCACATCCTTCAAGGAAAAAACTTGCTCAGCGCCTGCAAGATTCCGAGGAACAGGTTGAGGCCGTGAATGCGAAGTGCGCGTCCCTGGAGAAGACGAAGCAGAGGCTGCAGGGAGAGGTGGAGGACCTGATGGTGGACGTGGAGAGAGCCAACTCCATGGCCGCGGCTCTGGACAAGAAGCAGAGGAACTTTGACAAGGTGTGGGGTCAGCTCCGTGCTGGCTGAACGCGTGGTGCGAGGGATACCTTGTGGTCACGGACAGAGGGGACTGGGTCCCAGCCTGCCTGCCCTGCCCCTGCCCTGCCCCCGCCCTGCCCCTGCCTGCCCTGCCCTGCCCCTGCCCTGCCCTGCCCTGCCCCTGCCCCTGCCCTGCCCTGCCCTGCCCCTGCCCTGCCCCTGCCCCTGCCCTGCCCCTGCCCCTGCCCTGCCCCCGCCCTGCCCCTGCCCTGCCCTGCCCTGCCCCTGCCCTGCCCTGCCCTGCCCTGCCCCTGCCCTGCCCTGCCCCTGCCCTGCCCCTGCCCCTGCCCTGCCCCCGCCCTGCCCTGCCCCCACCCTGCCCCTGCCTGTCCTGCCCTGTCCCTGCCCCTGCCTGCCCTGCCCCTGCCCTTGCCCTGCCCCTGCCTTGCCCCTGCCCTGCCCTGCCCTGCCCCTGCCCCGCCCCTGCCCTGCCCCCACCCCTGCCCCACACTGGCAGTGTGAGCTCGGGCAAGTCCCTGAACTTCACTGAGCTGTGGTTTCCTCATCTATACAATGAAATAGGAATGGGGTGGGGATGGAAGTTCTGTCAAACTTAATCAGTGGAGATACATTCATTTCTACAATGTTATTCAGCCCCAGACATGTTTCTTCCCCCCCACTGCTGGTCTGCCTGGGCGGCGGATACGCAGAAATATAAGTTGGGTCCCACTAAGAGGGTTTCTGAAGATCCCCTTTTGGTATGGTAGATGGGCTGACTTGAACCAGAGTTTTAATGAAATATTTAAAAATGCAGGGCCGTTTTCATATTAGGAAAAGGGCAATTATGCCCAGCTAGTTCCTTCTCAAAGGAGCCATTTGCTTCTTGGAGACAGTTGTTACTGATCAATACTGGATCCTGAGTAAATTGACAGAACAAACTCTGGGTCAGCCCACTCATCGAGAACAAGGAGCTACGCAGGAGACACACCCAGCGCAGCCCCAAACTCGGAGCATTGCCCCAGTGGCTATAGTTAGTTAGACGCCTGGGGAGAAGAGCTAGCAAGCAGAGACACCTTCTACCAATGTGCTCCAGGTACTAGCCGAGTGGAAAACCAAGTGTGAGGAGAGCCAGGCGGAGCTGGAGGCATCTCTGAAGGAGTCCCGCTCCCTGAGCACCGAGCTCTTCAAGCTGAGGAACGCCTACGAAGAAGCCCTGGACCAGCTGGAAACTGCCAAGCGAGAAAACAAGAACTTGGAGCGTAAGCATTTCACGTGGCCTGACGCCCTCACACAGCCGCCAGCGTGGGGGAGAGGGTGCGACTCGGGCTCACCCACACCCGCAGCTGTCGGTGCCGCAGGGTGTCCCCCTCTGAGGGGCTGTTCTGGAGTCTCTCCCTATGCAGTATCTTATCTCCAGGAAACAGCACCCGTAGAATGGCGATAGCCTAGTTAGAAAGGATTTCGTGGATACCGCCGCCTGCAAACCTGTGCGAGGCGGTCACATGCAATCCTAACGGACTTCTTTGCAGAGGAGATAGCAGACCTCACGGAACAAATTGCTGAAAACGGCAAAGCCATCCACGAACTGGAGAAATCAAGAAAGCAGATCGAGCTGGAAAAGGCTGATACCCAGCTGGCTCTGGAGGAAGCAGAGGTGAGCAGACCCGGGAGGGAGCGCAGGCGCCCGCGGGCGGTGGGGGGGGTGCCTGGCAGGCCAGCCGGCCCCACTGACTTCGTTTTCCCTCTGTAAAACCCATAGTCCTAAAGCCTGCTTCTTCCCTATCAAATCGCATCGCTGTGAGGTCGAATGAGATACTTCTGTGAATGGTCTTAAATTTATTGGGGGAAAAAAATTATACTAAAATTGGTCTAAAAATGAGATTTTACCAAATCTTAAATGAGTTTAAAATATCCACAAGGTGGCTCACACTCCTGAGAAATATGATGATTTAATGTTATTTTTTGATAGTATAACCTAAACAAATAGCAAGAAAACAGTACATTTCTGCACTGGAGATAAATAGGGCTTTGGAATTGCAGTTAGAGTTATGAATATTCCACGGAAGCGTTAGTACCCTGAAGGGCAGCAGCAGGCTCCGGACCATCACCGGTGCTATTTCTGCTCTTTGAAGGCTGCCCTCGAGCACGAAGAGGCCAAGATCCTCCGAATCCAGCTGGAACTGACACAGGTGAAATCAGAAATCGACAGAAAGCTCGCCGAGAAAGACGAGGAGATCGAGCAGCTGAAGCGGAACTCCCAGAGGACGGTGGAGGTGATGCAGAGCGCCCTGGACGCCGAAGTGAGGAGCAGGAATGAGGCCATCAGGATCAAGAAGAAGATGGAGGGGGACCTGAATGAAATTGAGATCCAGCTGAGCCACGCCAACCGCCAGGCTGCGGAGACCCTCAAACACCTCCGGAGTGTCCAGGGGCAGCTGAAGGTTTGACAGAGCCCCCCAGGGGAAACCTCGCCTGCCTCGGCCGAACATGCGAAGATGTCAGCTGGGCGTAAGGTACTCATGCTGGACTTCAACCAGACTCTGCCTTTTCTCTCTGGCTAGGACACCCAGCTACACCTGGACGACGCTCTGCGGGGCCAGGAGGACCTGAAGGAGCAGCTGGCGATCGTGGAGCGCAGAGCCAACCTGCTGCAGGCCGAGGTGGAGGAGCTGCGGGCATCTCTGGAGCAGACGGAGAGGGCCCGGAAGCTGGCTGAACAAGAGCTGCTGGACGCCAGCGAGAGGGCGCAGCTGCTGCACACCCAGGTGAGGGGCGGGGCGGCGCGGGGAGGGGGCAGCCTCGGGCTGCCTGGGTAACCCCTGCTCCTCCCCCCAGAGCACCAGCCTCATCCACACCAAGAAGAAGCTGGAGGCGGACCTCATGCAGCTCCAGAGCGAGGTTGAAGACGCCAGCCGGGACGCCAGGAATGCTGAAGAGAAAGCAAAGAAGGCCATCACAGATGTAAGGCTCTCCCCCTGCTCCGGTGTGGCTGCCCAGACTGTCCCACGAAAGCCCCCTGCCCTCTCCCAGCCCCGAGACAGTTCCCATGAGACAGGCGGGCCTCCCCCAGGGCACGCATGGTGTGCATTCTGCTCTGAAACCACTGCCCACCTCCCTCGAACTCAGCTGTGTCCTCCTGCACATTTAAACGGTGGATACGGGAAACAAGGGAGCAGAGGAAACAAAGACTGGAAAAGATTACATTCTGTCTCTTATGCCCATGGGGAGCTATGCTCTTCTTTCCTTCAACATGTGACTCATTCCAGATATAAAAATGAGACCATCAGATGTCAATATCCCACCAAATGTCACCTCACATGACGCTGGCTTGGCTCCCAGCATCACCTAACCTTTCTGGGTCTCAGATGCCTTCTCCCCGCGGCCACAGCTCCCGCAGCGCCATCTGCTGCCTGATGGAGAACATTACCTTGCACCTCTCTGGCTCTCCAGCTGGTTCACTGCACACCCCGATTCCCCAGACTGAGGCCTTCCCTAACTCTCTGTCTCCAACCCTGGGATGCTAGGTATCAAATCAACCTTCTTTAAGCCTCAGGTTCCTTTGAAAAAAAATATATTGGTGATCATGGTGTTAACGAAAGAAAGAATTTCTTTGGGCGGGGAAGTTCCAAGGAGGCCAGTTTAAGAAAAGGAAGAAACCATTTCCTATCCGGTCCTTCAAAGTTAATTCCTTAGGTTCTTTTAAATGCCTGGTGTAGCCATTTCGGTCCCTGTGGAAGAGCTGGCTCAATCATCTCGCCTGCTGTCCTCCTCCCTACTTTGGCTGGTCCCCTGGCGGCCTAGGCTTCGGCAGCTCCGTGGCACCTGCTCCCTGTCTGCGTCTTAGTGGGTGCGATTTGCTTTCCAGGCGGCCATGATGGCCGAGGAGCTGAAGAAGGAGCAGGACACCAGCGCCCACCTGGAGCGGATGAAGAAGAACCTGGAGCAGACGGTGAAGGACCTGCAGCACCGTCTGGATGAGGCCGAGCAGCTGGCCCTGAAGGGCGGGAAGAAGCAGATCCAGAAACTGGAGACGCGGGTGCTTGCAGGAGGAAACCCAGCATGAACAGAGCTTCCCAGCTTCCCCCTTTGGTCCTACAGCCCCAGACTAATCTCCCAACCGTGTCCCCCAGATCCGAGAGCTGGAGTTTGAGCTCGAAGGGGAGCAGAAGAAGAACACCGAGTCGGTCAAGGGCCTGCGGAAATACGAGCGGCGGGTCAAGGAGTTAACTTACCAGGTGGGTGGAGAGAAAACCAGGGACGCGTTTTCTCTGTAAGGTGCAAACACCCCCTCTCTCTCTTCGGAATTCAGGAAGACACACTTCAGCCCCAGAACACTGGCCAGACCTCATGCCACTCTGCATTCCCATGTTCTCACTTTCAGAGTGAAGAGGACAGGAAGAATGTGCTGCGATTACAGGATCTGGTGGATAAACTCCAAGTGAAAGTCAAGTCCTACAAGAGGCAGGCGGAGGAGGCTGTAAGTCAGACGCGTCGGTGATTCGCGTCGGCAGCCCGGTCTGTTCCTCACAGTGGGCTCTCAGAGAGGTGCGCGCTGATCTTACCGGCCGGGGCTCTTTGGTTTCAGGATGAACAAGCCAACGCGCATCTCACCAAATTCCGAAAAGCTCAGCATGAGCTCGAGGAGGCCGAAGAACGTGCTGATATTGCGGAATCTCAAGTCAATAAGCTTCGTGCTAAGACCCGCGACTTCACCTCCAGCCGGGTAGGTGGTCCCTGCAGGAACTAGATGGAGAGCAGCAGATGCGTGCTGGATTTGCAGGCCCTGGACGGCCTGGGAAGGACCCGCTGGGAGGTAGACAGTTTTGAACTGGAGGGAACCTTAGAGAACCCTCAGCTTCAGAGCTGGTTGATCCTGGGCTCAGAAAGGGAAGGGGTTTGCCTAAGCTCACTTGGCTGAGAACAGCCCCGCTGGAGCCCAGGTCTGTGAGCCCCATAAAAGACTTAAACACCATTCTGAAAAGGAATGAACGGTTCCCACTGAGATCTTTCAAGCACCCTCTGCTGGCACTGTCTTCAATCACTTTCCACGTAGATACCTGTAGGTAGGAAGCCCCAGTGCACCGGCTAGGGCTATGGGGTGTGTCCCTCCATGTACGCAATTGTGTGTTCTCCTGTGGTCCTCAAAATATCCCACGTCCTACTGAAATACACACGCAAGCACTCCCTGCTGCTTCCAGCAGAGGGCGCAGGAGGAAATGCATCCCTGCCACAGGGCGTAACTAAAACGCCACTGTCTTTGCAGATGGGGGTCCATGAGAGTGAAGAGTGAGCGATCTCTTCTGGAACAGGACAGAAAATATGCAAAATGTATCTTTTCTGGCACCTGACCATTTTACTTAATTTCCATATGACTGCTTCTCACATGCAATAAACGTTGCTTTGTTTCCAGTTTGGGGCTGTTTCATTATTTCCTGTGGGGAAGAGGTTCATTGCTTGATGATTTTAATGCCTGATATCGAAATCTCAGTAAGCAGATGGCTTGATCAATTCAACTGGTGTGTGTATGTGGAGACAGGGAGAGATTGTTCCTGCTTTAAATTTGAGATTAGATCAGAAAGAAAAATACTCCTAGGTTAACCACTGCTTTGGCAGTGGGAGCAGAGGAGGAGGAGTTTGTCAAGAGTCACCTGTCCATGTGGCATGAGGGAGACCAAGTTGAATAGGGTTATAGCAAGAGATAACCACCACCCCCCAATTCTATCAGGGAACCCTTAGAATGCCTGTTGGGCAGACTTCACGCAAGCACTGTGCTAACTCTTAGAAGTGCACACACGAAGGATATACATGAATAATCTGCCACTGAGCCCTTGGCTCCGTCTACACTATTTCAAAGCCGCACCGCAGAAAGTCTTATCGCTTACCCAGGGTAAACCCATCTTTTCCTTAAAAGACAAAATATATGGCAGGAAGTCAGAATAACTCTCTGGTCGACCTGCTACTTGAAACAGCATCTTCTAACCTTGAATCCATTGTTTGTCCTCGTAATTAAACTTACCGGAAATAGCTGTGAAGTTCCCTTCTTCACCTGATTCTAGAAGATCAGGAGATGACCAGTTTGACGCCGTGGGAATGACAGACCCGGGGGGTTCTCTTCGGCACCAGCACCGAGCTCAGCATCTGCTGGATAGAAAGGAAGGCACCAATGACGCCAGACCTGGCCCGTCAGTGCTTTCAGACCATTCTGTCGCAAAGACCACTTCTTCTGACGTGCCTTCAGTACTCCACGGCCACGCTGTGACTAAGACGTGGCGTGTCCGCCTGGGGCGGCCACCCCGAGGGGGAGTCATGGCAGCACGAACGAGTCTGACCCGGGCCCGAGGCGGGGCCATGGGCTGAGTCCTCCAGAGCCTCTCCGAGCTCCCTGGGCCTGCCTTCCGTGGGGAGTGCGTGATGGAGAAAGCAGATGGAGTTTCTTGTTAGAGAGGTATTCCAGTTGGGGTACAGAAGGAAAGAAAGAACTAGAACATCACCATTTTTATGTGAATCGTGAATCCCAAAGGAATTATTACTACTAGTATCACAAAAAATATAGACAAGCAGACGTCATATGCCTCGTGATAAGGGTGCACACCACACGGCCTGGGGAGAACTCTTGCCCAGCACTCTAACTTAGGTCTGATCAAGCCTCCAGAGGTGACCACCAGCTTGTGGGAAATGCAGGGAATCCAAGGTACAGCCAACACACTCCAGGATGCGGGGAACGCGACTGAACACCCATCTAGTTTTTTCAATAAATAAATTGCAAGGAAAAGATATAAATGAAATAGGAGGAACTATAGATTATAGATTTAATGGACCTATCCATCAATTGCAGGGCATGGACACACACACACACACACACACACACACTTGTACCCCAACTGGTGAAATTTGAAAACTGACTATTTCGTGATAATATGAGATTATCATTCATTTTCAAGATATAATGTGATGCTGTGATTATGTTTTCTAAAACAGTCATTACCTTTTAAAAATACATACTGAAATACAGGTAAGAAAGGAAGTGAGAAAGAGGAAGAAAGGAGGAAGGAAGGGCGGGCCATCTTTGCGTGACCTCGTGTTACAGAATTCCAGACCCCTGGCGCGTGTTACCCAAGACTGGGCCGCGAACTTGAAACCTCCCAGGCCGTGTGACGTGTGTCCACTTGCCGGCAAAGCATGATTTTACACGAAGGAGCAGGTGAGGAGTTGGGGCCTGGAAGCCACCCATGACCATCTCTCTTAGGCTCTGACTTTGTGAAGGACGTAAATAGAAAGGTTCATTTTCTAAGAGTCAGTATTTTGCCCAACTGTGCCACGTTCATTTACTCCGTAAGCAAAGGACGGGTGGCTGTAGAAAATACCAGCCCTGTTACTGCAGAGAGGAAACGAAAGCATGACTCTCATTCCAAGTAAAGACCTGCTGAGCCACCCGGCCGGCAGCAGAGAGGAGGTGAGCTCAGCCACTATTCACTGACCTCTTCACGGGCTCTCGGCACGCGCCACCTCGCGTTGCTGGTGAACAACTCAGCGATGGCCAGGTGACCAGATGGGTCTATCACCGCTGCTTGACAGCTCAAGGAGAGACCAGAGCATAACTTGCTCAAGGTCAAAATGGCAGAACTGGGGCTCTCTAGATCCCTCAGCTCCTCTACTCCTGAGCAGGTGGAGAAACAGACACGAAGAACAGCTTGAGGGGCGCAGCATGCGGCGAAGGTGTGTCCCCGCTGGGCTGGGCTGAGGAAGCACAGAGCACACGCCCTTTTCCTTCTGACTGCTGACTATCCTTGCTAACATCTCCCGGGCATTCCACTAAACCTTTCTCTTGCCCGCCAGGTTGGCCCACCCTATCTTCAGAGAGTGTCCCCCAGGGGGGGCCATTTGATCACGCCACAGGAACCTGGGTGATCTTTAGCTCCTCTGTGATACCTACCGCTTCTGGTGCACACGAGCCCCATACTGGGATGGCCAGAAAGGGTGATCAGTTCCCTCTCTTCCAGCCTTTTTGAGGGGACCCTCACTATCTCCAAGTAAAGGGCCATCCTAAATTACCTTTTCTTTTTCTGAATAGACTTTTCTCCTTTATTATTATTTTTATTTTTCCTACTGTAATTCTTATACTATCCAGAAATCTCCAACTTCCTGAATTCCGTACTGTGCCCCAAATCTCTTAGCAGCAGATTTATATATATATATAAAGTAAGTTTTTAATTACACTTGCAATACATGCTCAAGCGCAGAATTAACCAAACACCTGTCAACTATAAAAGGATGGCCAGCTCGGGTGGTGAGCTCTCTCTTTATTTGGAACAGATGAGATCCTGATTGACGATTGGCAGGTGGTCCCCTCTTAAGGCCACGTGAGGGACACAGCTTCTACCAAGAGCGACATGCCCTTATGAGGGGCGCGCCTGCAGCTCTCAGGCCGCCACAGCTGGTGAGGGCAGTCTTGCCTTTCTCCGCGCCCGGATCATGGAGACAGCTGAGGGCTTTAACAAAGCCAAGTGCCTGGGAATGTGGGTGAGGAAGCCGCACAGAACACGGAGGTCTATTTCCACCCCTGCCAATAATCCCACTGCTAAAAACAGCCGAGGCCGAGAGGTTCTGAGGCTGCTTGCTGGAGCCGAGCGCGATCCGGTTACCCCGCGCGGAGCCCAGACATTCCGAAGGCGCTCCAGGGCCCAGGACGGCACTGGCTATTTTTAGCGAAGATGTCCAGTCCTTCCGTGGCAGTGAGCCCCAGTGCCTGGGCATTGGTGGGTGGGCCTTCCCCACATTCTCCCAAATGAGATGCGTCCCTCCATCAGGAGCCTTGAGGAGATTCGGGGGAGCAGGTAATAGGCACCGTAGGCCACCTTTGTCAATAACCCTGACACCAGCTTGCTGAGAGAAGGGGCAGCCTAGATAAAGAAAATGGACTCTGGTCACCAGCACAGGGTAACCCAGGGGCCCAGGAGCACAAAGATAAATGAGACAGAACCGTGAAGCTCAAAGACAGTAAAGGAAATATAAGTGCTCAAATAATGATGATGAAAAGCGAAACGCATCACAGAGTCCATGGGAAACTGAGCCAGGGGGCGGGAGACCGGCCTCTACAGTCGGAGACCAAAGGAAAGTCAGCGCCCTTAGCACTGAGCACAGCGTCTGCGCCCAGCAGGGAGCAGTGGGAGCCCGCTCAGTGGGAGCCTTGGACTGAATTCCTCGCAGAAAACGTCAAGTGGTGGGGAATCTGGGTGCCCGCGAGGAAAACGCGTTCCTTCTGTCCCGACCGTCTGCCCTGCAGATCAGCAGGAGCGAGACGGTGATAACCCAGAGGTGGTTCTTCACAGATCTGTGAGCAATCCTAACCAGGGACTCGATCCTCTTGGCTTTCTGAGACCACGGGTGTGGGCACAGCTGTTTGCAATTCACGCTGGCTGGTGAGCCCGAAGAGAGCACCAGGTATCAGACAGGAGGCCCTTGGGGGCCAGGCACTGCCCTGTGGAGACAGGAGCCTGTCAGCCTCTGCCCCCAGCACCAAAGCCCCCGCCTCCCCCAGGCATGGCTGCCAGAGTTCCAGGCCTGGTCTCTTTACCAATTTCCTCACTCGTGTATCATCCACCGACTGCCTACTGCGTGCCCAGGAATGGAGAGTGGGTGAAGCAGACGTCCCCAAGAAAGCTAGACCAGGAAAAGGGAGATAGACCACCTGTCTCGGGCCCCAAGGCTCAGAGTGGGGAGGGCAGGCGGTTGGGTGGAGGGACAGACATTTCCAAATAAGGCTCACCCTCAGTCCCGAGGAGAGTCACATCAAAGCAGCTGCTCCTGTTTGGGGCCTGGGGTCTCTGTCCTGTGGGCAACAGGTGTGGAGACCTGAAGAACAAGGCATAATGTGTGGGTGCTTATTATGCGGGCATCCTGGCATCAAAAGCCAGCCTTTGAAATAATGGTTCTCAGCCAGAAACATAAGGTTTCCTCCTTCTTTGTTTCCATGGTGGCATCTGACCTGACTCATCTCCACCTCAGGCTGCTGCGTTGGGACATGAGCCCCTCTCTGGGGTGCAGAAGGCCAGGTGCATTCCTACTCACAATTCACATTGCGCTCCGTGGGAAGCCCACAGAGCAGAGCTAAGGCAGGGAGGCAGAGAGAAGCTGCCCCTTTCTCAGCCCCCCAAGGCTTGGCATCATGCCCAACTGCCGGGGAAGGAATGACGACAGCAGCGGTTAGACCTCCCTGGGCACTGCCAGCCACTCCTTAGGCCCCTCTGGCATTCAGTACCGCCATCCTCCCACCGCCATCCTCCCACCGCCATCATCCCACCGCCATCATCTAAACTGCCATTATCCCACCGCCATCCTCCCACCGCCATCCTCCCACCGCCATCCTCCCACCGCCATCCTCCCACCGCCATCATCCCACCGCCATCCCAGAGGCAGCAAAGGCTGCTGCCTGCACACGTGATGGGCCCGGTGGGGAAGCAAATAAAAAGGACATGAGTTTTCACCTTCTCAAGTGACAAGCTTTCAGTCCCACAGCAAATCCAGACCACGACAGGCTCGTACATGAGGTACAATCAGTGACGGATCAGTACACACCGATTAGCTTTGACGTGGCCACACTTCATCCCCCATGGCCAAGGGCAGCAGCCCCAGGGGGCTTGTTCTCACCCTTTGAGAGGTTCCCTGGGACAAGGCTGAATAAGAGCCATTCCTTTGGGAAGACCAGCTCTTCAGCTGTGACCATCAGAGGGAGCCTTAAAGGAGTGTCTCCAACCACCTGTTTCTCCCCCCTTCTTCTGTGCCCCCTAGGGAGGAGTCAGAGGGCAATACTAGCGAGGCTTCCCCAATGAGGGACCCCCAAACGTCCGGACTTTGATCCCAGGGACAATTTCTGTTGCCCGTGGCTGGCTCTGACATGTAGGTCATGCTCCTTGGACCCGGGTTCCCACCCATCCCTCTTCCTTGAAATTCTGTCTTGCCTTGTAATCCTGAGCAATCTATTGCTTTTGTTTTATTTTCTGGAGTATGGGGTTGAAGATGCATGCGGGCCTGTGTACTTGTGGCCCGAGCCATCTCTGTGAGGACAGATTTATGGCGGTTCCGTGTTTTAAATCATCCTGAGCTCCTGAGACGAAGACATGGTGTGAATGTGAATCATTTCTCTAACACAGGCCCCCTTCCTACCTTCACGGTTTCACAGAAACCCCGTTTCGGATTTTCAGGCTGGTGATATGAAGGTGTGGCGCTCCACCTGGTCCACGAGCCCCGTGGCCAGAAGAACACGCAGGGTCAAGGCACCAAGGTCACCGCCGCATCCATTCAAATGAGTCGATAAGGCTTCGTCCTCCTTGGTTCTCCTGTCTGAAACACCACCGCGGTCTGTGCTGCTCTGCCCAGACCCCGTCAACACCCCCTCGCCTCTCAGTTGAGCACACACCCCTTGGACTGACACCCCACAAACGTGGCTGTCCTCTGCTCCCCCCCGGCCCCCTCCCACCGGGACCACCTCCACGTGTTGAAATCCTCGCACCCCTCGCACTCTCCGGCTCCGCCCATCTGCCTGAGCAGACTCTGCGTGCCAGCAGGACCCCAGCGGACAGCAGGCACACTAGGGGTTGGGAAGTGAGGCTCTAGACCGGGCTTCTGACTTTTTAATATGCCCCGGAATCCTCTGATTCTCAGGTTTGGGGTAAAACCCAAGGCTACATTTCTAACAAGCTCCCAGGGGTTGCCGCTGCTGCTGGTCGGGGGACCCCACTTTGAGAACGACTGCCTTGGATAACTTCTCAGAATCTTTCTCGTTCAAAGAGCCTTTTGTGTGTTTATTTTTGCATTCTTTTAATTCTCTGAGTGAAACCTCTGATTTTTTTTTTCTTGTTAATCTACTTGGGCACTCACAAACTCCTATTCACCCACCTTGAGGGTCTAAGATTCTATGAGTTAGTTATCAGTATATTATTTAAGTGCTTAGTTGTTTGACACAGACTAAAAGTTTCAAGAACAAGCCACATCCCTGAGGCTGATGCAGCTACCCCCCCCCACAGACTGCCATCACACACACCATCACACACACCATCACACACACCATCACACACACCATCACACACCACCATCACACACACCATCACACACCACCATCACACACCATCACACACACCATCACACACCATCACACACCATCACACACACCATCACACACCATCACACACCATCACACACCATCACACACACCATCACACACCACCATCACACACACCATCACACACCACCATCACACACCATCACACACACCATCACACCCCATCACACACACCATCACACACACCATCACACACACCATCACACACCACCATCACACACACCATCACACACCACCATCACACACCATCACACACACCATCACACACACCATCACACACCATCACACACCATCACACACACCATCACACACCATCACACACCATCACACACACCATCACACACACCATCACACACCATCACACACCATCACACACCATCACACACACCATCACACACACCATCACACACCACCATCACACACCATCACACACACCATCACACACACCATCACACACCATCACACACCATCACACACACCATCACACACCATCACACACCATCACACACACCATCACACACCACCATCACACACACCATCACACACCACCATCACACACCATCACACACCATCACACACCATCACACACCATCACACACCACCATCACACACCATCACACACCACCATCACACACCATCACACACCATCACACACCATGGGGAACACCT
The DNA here is from genome assembly GCA_030848825.1 of Tadarida brasiliensis. Lineage (NCBI taxonomy): Eukaryota > Metazoa > Chordata > Mammalia > Chiroptera > Molossidae > Tadarida > Tadarida brasiliensis. The sequence continues at coordinate 17,021,327 of CM061273.1, forward strand.
TGGTGGGAGGCACTGCTCCCCTGGGCAGACGCTGGGCATCTTCCTCCATCTTAGTTCTGCCTGGCATCACCTTTCACTCCTTGGCACTTGGAGTCTCCCACTGGGGGGCACCACTGCTCTGCCAGGGGCCACTGTCCTCAGAAAGGAACTAAAGTAATAAAGTTCTCTGGGGGCCAAGGCGGCTCTGGAGAGCGGGGGGAGAAAAGTGGGAGAAGCTTTTCCTCAGCCTCTGCCTGCTCTTCGGCAGAGAAGTCCAGACAGTGCCATGCCATGTTAGAGCCGAAGCAAAAGGGAAACCCACTAACACCATCCCATCTTCTTTAAAATGCTCACATTTTGTTCACCAATAATTTCTATTAAAAAATACTGCATTGAAATATTAATATTATTAATTACCAAGTTTTTTGTCCCCTTACCTTCTGCGCTCACTTGCTCACCCCCGTCCCTGACTGGGCCGAGCATCATGGACTGTGCCCCAGGGTCTTGAACTGTAATGGCAGCAGCTGTTCCTGCCATGAGGGGTGGCTCCTGTCAGGGAGGTCCTGATGCTGGGCTGGGCAGTCTGAGAGATGCTGGGGGTGGAGGCTGTGGGCCGGTCAGTCCACGGTCCCTGGCAGGAGCCATTTCCTCTCAGGATGAGTTCTGCCTCGGGAGGCCCCTCAACCTCCCTGTGAGCCCACTTGGGCCAGCCCACGTCCCCAGGTTTCCAAAGACTCCCGAATCCCAGAGCCGCCACTGCCTGGCCACAGCCAAAGCCCCTGCTGTTGGAGGAGTAGGGTCTCCTGGACACTGCCTTCTAGAGTATTCCCTGTCCTCTGCATGGCTTGACTGAATTCATTTCCCGAGGGAACAGAATGCCTGTCACCCCCTCAGTGCACTGCTTGGGCTGCTGTTTCTTCTTTCCCTCCTGCCTGAGAGGAACCATTTAATGTGCTTTCCTTTATGAAGAGTTAGTATTCTCTACAGCTTCTGGTGACATCTCTGATGCTCCTCGTTTCTTTCCCTTGGGCACCTGCTCCCCCTACAGAGTACAGTGAAAGGAAAGACAGCAAAATAAGCTGCCCATTGAACCAGCAGAAACGGCAGGGTCAGAGCTCTCAGTCATTCCCTTTGGAACCACCAGGGAGCTCTCAGACAACCCCAAGGCCCAGGCCTCGCCCAAGACCAATTAAATCAGAATCTCTGGTGATGCAGCCTTCCCTCCTCCCCCTTCTACCTGCCAGGAATCAGTAGTTTGTAAACCCCTCAGGCGAAAAGATGTCCAGCCAAGAATGGGAACCCAGGCACCAAACAGGCTTGGGCTACCTACCGGGCAAGGCTGCCACATGCCACCTACAGGCTAGAGCCGGTACTGCAGCCTACTGGCAGGATCACAGGGACACAGGAGACTTTAAGTGCTCAGACCTATCTTCTACCCACAAATGATCCTCCTGTATAAACTTCCCGGTGACCTTCAGTCTAAGCCAGTGCTTCTCAACCGTCCTAATGCCGCGACCCTTTAATACAGTTCCTCATGTTGTGGTGACCCCCAACCATAAAATTATTTTCGTTGCTACTTCATAATTGTAATTTTGCTACTGTTATGTCTTAAGTGACCCCTGTGAAAGGGTCGTTCGACCCCCAAAGGGGTCGCGACCCACAGGCTGAGAACCGCTGTAAGCTCTTCCAAAGATGCCCCAGCTCCACAGGCCACCACTGTCACTGGTGGGACAGCCCCTGCTGGCTGGCTGGCCGAAAGCTTTGACGTGCCCCTGAAATCTGCCTTGAGAACTCTGCTCCCTCGGCCCTGGGGCTGCACACTGGAGCCACACGCGGAGCAAACCTCCCTCTTGGCCTTTCAGGGGTCATAAAACAGCTACCATGGGTCTGTGAATCCTTGCTTCTCCAGGTGACAGCGCCCAGGTCCTGTTCCCCGCCCCAGGCTCCTGGTTGCCCTCTTTGGACATGCTCAATGGGCAATAGCCCTTCATCACGTGAGACACTCAGAATTTAGTCTAAATTTGAAAATATAGAGAGAAGTCATCAATAGTCACTATTAAAATATATTTGTAAACTATAAAATAGGAGTGTCCCTGCCCCCTTCATTCCCTCTCCTTCCCACTTCTGGGGTGGGGTGGGGTGCAGAGTACACCATTGTGAACAGGTTAGTGGCGCCCATAACAATGCCACATTCTTGCAGCAACAGTGAGACTTCCTCTCTGAGCCTCTGCTTCTTCCTCTGTAACATGCCAATAATCATAGCACCTTTCCTAAAGATTAACAGTATGACACAAATAAAGGGCCAATCACAATGCCTGCCACAGTTTGTGTTTGCTAAGTGGTAGTTCTTAAATGCTAACTGAATTGTCTCAGGCCATTGATGGAACCAGGCAGAAGGATAAAGTACATTACTTTCCCTGATTGTTACACTCACATCACAGCAGTACTGGCCATGTAGGTTAGTAAAAAAGCCCAAACGCTGAGGGCATCTGCAAAGTTGTACATTCAGGAGGCTCTGGAAGGAATCCTCTTAAGCCAATTGCATTTGGTGGAGCTTACCACCAGAGGGCAGTGTGGGGTCACTTATGGAGGGATTGTCTTCTGGTCAGTCAAATGCAAGCCCACCAAGCAGGGCTGCTGGGAGGCTGCCTCCACTCTGGTCCCCTGGTATTGAGCCTGGGGTACCTTGTCTGCTAGTCTACCAGGTCTGAGCTCAGCAGAGTCCCCTGGTCTCAGGTCAGCTTCTCCGGTGCCAGTCTGCAATTTAGGGCCACCTCAATGTCTTCGAGCTGGGAGGCTGTTCTCATTTCCCACCACAGGACTTGCTTCGTGGGCGTCTCTCCACTCGCTCACCTGCACCCGGCCCCCGGGGCAGATCAATCCTAGATTACAGCATCTCCACCCAGCCGAGTCTGAGCATCTTTCTCAGCATCTCATGCCAGACAGTCGTTACCAACTGCTCAGACTTGACACCAGAGACTCGGGGCCACTGGGCAGACGTTTGCTGAGTGTCTGCTATGTGCTGGGCACTTCCACAGGCCCTCCCGTCCCTGTCCAAGTCAGGCCAGTGAAGGGCTGGTTTCCTCGGGTCTCCAGATTCACACGGCAGAGCTGCCCTCGGCAAGGGTGCCCCGAACGGCTGGGCGTCTCCCGATATGAGTGCGAGAGGAGAAGCCCTGAAATCTTACGTTCCCATGACATGCTCCAGTCAGACCCTGCCGTGCTCTTGTAGCCAGACTCAGAATGGCGACAACTCCCTCCCTGCCCGACTGGCTAACCTCAGACAACCCCGCTGAGAGTCTGAGCCAGGCCTGAGACCGGGCCCCAAGTAAGACTCTCTCCCCTTCACCCGGCTCCTACCAAAAGGTAAAGACAATACTTACAGAGACTCTGCTTTCCAGGACAATTCAGATGTCGAACGTCCTCTCTCCTTGCCAAACATACAGATGCTCGTGGACTTGGCAGACACATGCCCTGTTGATTTAAAGGCTGCCCTGTCCCACCTGCCTGAACGTTTGCATTCAAGAATATATATATATATATATATATACTGTATATATATTTGTTAATCCTCACCCGAGGATATTTTTCCATTGATTTTTTTTTAGCTACAGTGGAAGGGAGGGAGGGAGAGAGCAAGAGAGAAAGAGAGGGGGGGGGAGAGAGAGAGAGAGAGGGAGAGAGAGAGAAACATCGATGTGAGAGAGAGACATCGACTGGTTTTCTCCCACACAACCCTGACTGGGGCCGGGATTGAACTTGCAACCCAGGTATGTGCCCTTGGCCGGGAATCGAACCTACAACCCTTCGGTCTGTGGGCCAACACTCTAACTGCTGAGCCACACTGGCCAAGGCACATTCGAGACTATTTTGATTATACATCCACTTCAAGGGAAATAAGGGGGAAAATTTTTTTTAATGATTTTTTTGCAATGCAAGTTTAGAGGAGGGAAGTCAATACAGTCCTCGACATGAGAGCTACAGACTACTTTAAGACAGGGGAGAGAAAGGATACAAGGGATCGAGGGGTTTTTCGCAGCACTTCAGCCAGGGAGCTCCTGAAATGCCTGTGGGGGGTCTACCTCTCAGATGGAGTTCAGCTGAGGGAGTCATGGGAGATGCTCAAGGTAGCAGCGGAAGAGAGGGGGATTTCAGTCCGTTCATCACTCCAGGAGAAGGAGAGAACACACCAGAGGCTCAGAGTTGGGTTCCATCATGAGCCTGGGTCAAGAGAAGACATGAGACGTCGGGCCTGACTGAGAGGATGCGCTAATGCTCCAACTTTGCAACGAGGGGAGGACCAGCAAAGGAACGGCGGATGACAGGGGAGGTAAAGGCTGTAAGGTAAAGACTCAAGAAGCAGCCTCATGGCCTGAGCAGCAAAGCTCTGACAAAGTCACATACTTTTTTTTGTTTGTTTTTTAATATGCTTTTATTGATTTTTTAGAGAGAGAGGAAGGCAGAGAGCTAGAAACATTGATGTGAGAGAGAAACATCGATCGGCTGCCTCCTGCATGCCCCCTCCTGGGGATCGAGTCCGCAACCAGGGCATGTGATCTGACCGGGAATCAAACCAGGACCTCTCAGTCCACGGGATGACGCTCAATCCACTGAGCCACACGGGCCGGGCTAGTCACGTACGTTTTAATGGGCCACAGAAGCTAGAGGCGGACAGCCACCCTGCCTCAGTGTTTCTTGAGGTCATCATGAGCACACTCTCAGTAACAATAAGCCTAAATTATCAAGGTAAAATATTCTTTACGCTGTTTAAGAAGATAGAAACAAAAGATCACATATTATATAATTCCATACATGTGAAATGTCCAGAATAGGCAAATCCATAGAGACAGAAATAGATCAGTGGGAGTGACTGCTTAAGGGGGTGGAGTTTCTTCTGGGGGTGTTGAAATGTTCTAATATTAGATTGTGGTAATATTTGCACATCTCTGTGAATATATCAAATACCACTGAACTTTTAATAGGCGAATGTTATGATACGTGAAACATATCTTGACAAAGCTATAAAAAAAAAAAAAAAAAAGAGAAGATAGGAAGGTATGTAATACAACTTATAGTCTATTAGGAATGATTTCCAGACTTCAATAATTTAAAGGGATTAGATTCATTTACCTGGACAATTCACAGTGTGAAACATTTCATTCTCAGGTAATGCTAGAAAAATGAAGTGTTTATAAATAACCAACAGAATTGAATTCAGTAAAGAGATTAGAGAATGTACAAAATATAACCTCAATTCATGAGAATTATAGACTCTCAGAGAAGGGACTCAGAACACTACATGACCATTCGGACATAATCTCTTTTATTTATTTTCTTTATTGATTTTAGAGAGAGAAGAAGGGAGAGGAGAGAGAAATAGAAATATCAATGAGAGAGAACATCGACTGGCCACCTCCTGCATGCCCCCCACTGGGGATCAGGCCCACAACCTGGGCATGTGCCCTGAGCAGGAATCGAACCGGCGACCTCTTGGTGCATGGGTCGATGCTCAACCACTGAGCCACACTGGCGAGGCGGGACATAATCTCTTATTTAATGGATGAAGAAGCCATCTAAAATAGCACAAAAGGTCTTAAAATAAAAACTAATGTCTCCTTCTACCCCAGTTCATCAGTCCCTTCCCTGAAGTAACCACTGCTTCCAGTTCCGTGTGTACCCTTCCATGGATGTTCTATTCACGTGCAAGTACCTACACACACACGCACACTCACTTGCCCTGGGTTCAATCAGACCAGCAATCTCCAAACGGCGTGCCGTGGCACACGGTGTCCCGCAAGCACACCCGACTATTTAATCAGAGGCACTGGCCTCTTTTCCATTTTGTCAAATAAAAAGTGACAACAGCCAACACAACAATAGCTGTCAAAATTATGCCTTTTTTTGGTGAGATTGGCAAAAACAATATAACATTTTTTGGTGTGCCACAGAATATTAGTAATTAGTGTGCATGCGCCATGAGGTGAAAGGGTCGGACATCGCTGAACTGGACGGAAAGCGCAGGAGGAAACGCACACGGACCTTCAGGAAGAGCTCCCCTAACACGCGAGCGCGGCCTCGGGGTCACGCTCAGGCTCCCCTGGGGGAGCACTCCTCTCATGTAAGCACACGCCCTGAAACACGGGGCAGCGTGGTGCAGCCCGCAGACCCTGCCCTGAGCCAGGAACTGCCAACCGACTGGCACGCGAGTGACTCTCAGCGACGCTCACAGTCGCCGATCAGCGGCACACAGAGATTTGGACACGCCCCATAGCTCAGTGTGGGCCTGCAGAGCAGAGTCCATACTTTTCGGTAACACAGATCCATCCCGGTCCTCTGATCTTGGGTTTGTGTGAAGCTCACAAGTCACGCCATTGGGGTGGGGGATAGAGGTGGCCCGGGGAGGACTGTGGCTGATACCTTTGCATGAGAAAAACGAGTGCTGGCCTCTGCACAGGGAAGGTAGCTAACTGTGCGTTGAGGCCAAGTGGTGATGGTGTTATCAGGAAAACCTCGGGCAACGTGTTTACTGAGTGCATTTGCAGGGACAAGGCCATGTAATCACAAGGGTCAGCATGAACATTGGCTTCTAATCACCTATAACATGAAATACTGGCCGAGCAGGTAATATGCAGCTTAGCACAGTAACAAGGCTACATTACCTTGAAAGGGGATAGCAAAATACGAGGAATACAGTCCGGTTGCAAAGTCCCCTGGAAGATTCTTTACCCTCCAAAATACTTTTAGTCGTGGTAACTGTAGACACAAAGCACTACAACCCCCAGAAAAGAGGGCTCCCAAAACGCAGGGTCAGCAGGTGCATCTCTGTTAAGTCAAGCCTGCAAGGACAGCTCTGCAGAAGTAACCCATCTTGCACAGTGATCTGAAGTGACCTCACTGAGGAGGTTAAGGTGCCTGTCCCACGCACGTCATTAGCAAGCAGCCTAACGCAATGCGGAACAATCCGACACTCAGGGAACGGTGTGTTGTGGTACCGAGTGGAAGCAGCAAGGTGGTGGTCGGCACCAACATTTGCAAAGGAAAGTCGGAGAGGGAAAAGCTCTGGTGTGTCAGCGGGAGGTCCAGCAGGCACTCTGCTGCTGGATGATTGATCCTGGCCCTTGACGTAAAAATGGACTCAAAGGACTGGACGCCTGGCCATCAGATCAGCATGCTCGGGAGAAACAGCGCATCGGAACATTGAGCTGTTGTTCTGTGCTCACCAAGAAGAAGCTGCATGGGGCACAGACGGGGTCCACTTCTTGCATCCAGAACAGCTCCTTTTAGAGACAAATAAACTGACACCCAGGTACAAAAATATATCAGTCTTTTGTGAGTTTGGTTACTAACTTCTGACCACGATTCATCCTGGATAAAACACGCTGCTGAACTTCAGTGTATCATTCGTCAGTCAACACTTCCTCAGCACCGACCCTACACCACACACTGTGTAGGAACTGGTAAACCCCAGAAGAGGACAATGAGCCTCCCCCACCATCACTCAGTCAGTACTTATTTTGCATTTATATTCTATCCGTGGGATTAGAAAGCCAACTCATCTTAGATGCGGGAGAAACCCCAGACGACATCATACCCGGCAGTTTTCGGTCTTGCTCGCACACGACTGCGTGGAGCAGCTTTGAGACAGTCCTGACGCCTGGCCAGGCCCCAAGGAGGTCACTGAATTCGTCCCGAGAGGATGCCAGGCCTCAGTATCACTGTTGTAGTCCAACCCCTGTATTTTCCAGGAGGGTAAACAGACTGAAGGAACTGAAGGGGCGTGCCCAAAGCCACACTCACTTTCAGTGCAACGCCTAAGCCAGACTGCTTTGGCTCAGGCAGTGTCTCCTAAATCTAGTCATCTGCATTGAGCTTCCTGATATTTGCCATGGACACGCACTTTTACGTACTTAACATTTTTTCTTGAAAATTAATGATTTTTTTTTTTTAACTTAAATGCTACTTTAGCCTGTCCTCAGCAATGCGCTTTGTGAAATAGGCGACAGATTCAGCAGCGGGCCCCTTCGTTCATGCTGCAGTGCACTCGGGACACGCAGGGCTGAAGCACTCGGGACACGCAGGGCTGAAGCACTCGGGACACGCAGGGCTGAAGCACCGCGCACGCGAGCCTGGGGAAGGAGGCCGGGCCAGCCCTCCGCAGCAGCTGCTCACGTGTGGGCCGAGGACACCCGGGCGGCCGCAGCACCAGCAGCGCCCTCCTCTCGGAGTCCGCCGGTCCTCCGCGGCGCTCAGCTTGGGAGAGCTGACTTCTGAGAGGGTTGGTGTGAAGCAGGAGGGGCCATGGTGGGAGAATTCATTTCCTCTCTCGTGGAAAGGCCTCGTGTCACTGTGCCACCAGCTGATTACAACGGAGCTGCTGTGGCCCCCAGGAGCCTGCTGTGCGCATGCGTGGAGCTTGGCCAGGAGCGGGGAAGACGGCCACTGCAGGGGCCCAGCGAGTCACCGACGGGACCCCCTTCAGCCTGGGTCCGCAGAGATGCAGGATTTTTCATCTGTCATTCTGCTTGCCCAGACGTCGTTCCCTCTTGAATAGCTCGTTGACCTCGATCTCTTGTTGAACGTGTTCTCAGCTCATAGGCAATGTTCTGAGAGAAAGAGGGGAAATGACACCTCCCCGTCTCATCGTCAGCCCCACGTCAGGAGGAGTTCTACCCTGAGTTCCGACTGACAAGTTCTTCTTCATCAGGGCTCGGATTGAGAGGTGTCCCAGTTTTCAAATTTGGGAGAAAGGTGGTGAAACAAAGTGAAGAATTTATTCTCAGATGAAACAAAGTGACCTGAGTCCTAATTCAAAACAACCATCCTGAAGAAAACCGAAGACTCTGTACGTCTCTCTTTCTCTCTCACTCTGAAATGTACAAAGGTGTTTCTGTGCTCCAGCATCCCACCGCTGGGACAGTCCCGGCCGGGCTCTGGATCAAGAGCACCAGAGGACAGGCAAGGATGCTCAAGGCAGCGTTTTCAATAATAGGGGAAATTGGAAGTGTCTTGAATGTCCAAGAAGAGAATGAACAAATAAGTTGCAGCCGAGTGATGCAATGGAATGATATACAGCCATTAAAACGAATGAACCAGAGCCATGTGTATCAACTTGGATAAATCTCAGAAAAAGTATTGAGAAAAAACAGCAAAAAGTAATCATATACACAGTGCCATACTATTTTGGTATAGATTTAAAATATAAAATAATAATGCATATTGTTTAAGGATAGCCACATAAAATAAAAGTATATAACACTGAACAGAAAGATAGTATTTTATTATTTGTTGCAATTATTATTAAGGGTCTGTGAAGCAAATATGGAAAAATGACATCTGTTCAATCTAGACAGCGGGTCATGAACATTTTAAAAATTGTTTTCCAGACCTTTCTGTCGGCTTGAAACTTCATAGTTGAATAAAAGTTATTAAAGCCCCTGAAGCTCTGAATTAAATGCACATGCATGGATCACGTGTTGTAAATACTTGCTTATAACAAAGGCCTGGCTCCAGTGAAGATGGCGGTGAAGGTAAACGCGATATTCACATCCTCCCACAACCACATCAAAACCACAACTAAACTACAGAACAAACATCGTTCAGAAACGCCTGCAATCTAGCTGCACAGAAGCCCTACAACTAAGGATATAAAGAAGACACACTGAGACTGGTAGGAGGGACTGAGATGCAGAAAGGACTGGTCCCACACCCATGTGTGTTGGATAAAAACCAGAATGGGTATATTGGCTGCAGAGGTCCCCCCTCAGGAGTGAGGGGTGCCAGCTCCACACCACGCCCCCCAGCCCAGGGTTCCAGTGCCGGGAAGAGAAGTCCCCATAACCTCTGGCTGTAAAAACCAGTGGGGATTGTGGCTGAGTGAGAGGAAGGGCTCCTGGAGTCCCACGTGTTCCTGCGCTGGGGCAGCAGCTCAAAGGCACCAGGGACATATGGGGAGGGACTGAATTGTCTGGCATTAGGGCAAGAGCTAGGGGATTAGCTTTCACCCAGACATTAGCGCTGGCAGAGGCCATTGTTCCTTTTCTGAGCCCTCCTCTTACAAGCCTGCAGGCAGGCACAATATCCGAGTCTCCATCAGCCTGGTGATTCCCTGAGACTCTGTCCCACCCAACGTGTGGGCCCACCTAAGCTGTTTCCAGTGGCTTTTCCATATGAATGGCCTGTCTTGGCTTATGCTTCAGACTTTCCTAAAGTCTCTTAAACAAGCAACATCTGGCCTCCGTGTGCCCTGTACCTCTCACTAAGTGGCCCCAGGCCCGGCACTATCAGCAGCCAGGCTTGGTTCACAGCTTAGCCTCCCCTGGGCATCTCCAAGCCCAGCATGAGTATCAGTCATCTGCAGAACACTTTGTAGCTCATGCCAGGCAGAACACAGGTGGTAACTGGTCTTGGCCTGCACCTCTTGGGAAGCCCCAGAGCCAGTTCACTCAGTAGACAGTTTCAGACCACATCAAAGCACCACCCAACCACCTCCACAAACAACACACTCAAGGAGCAGACTCAGTGGGTACCATGACCCCACTGAAGTGAGTCTTGCTCAATGGAGTGGGCCCCTGCATGGTTAATCCTTCATGGTGGTTGCAGCCAGTCTTCCCAGCCAAACAGCCTGGGGGTAAATTCCTTCCACAGATGTGCCAACAGTAATCAATGCTCAACTACAACAGGAAGGTGTACAAAGCCCATACAGTGGGGAGTGCAGCTGGAGTACCCAGCTTGGGTGAATGGGGAGGTTGTGCCAATGGACCCTACAGAACACTTACTGTATTAGGCTACTCTACCAAGTCCAGGAGACACAGCAGCTCTACCTAACACATAGAAACAAACACAGGGAGACACCCAAATGAGGAGACAAAGAAACATGTCCCAAATGAAAGAAGAGAACAAAACTCCAGAAAAAGAACTAAACAAAATAGAGATAAGCAATCTCCTACATACAGAGTTCAAAACACTGGTTATAAGGATGCTCAATTAACTTCGGGGAAGAGTAGATGAATTTAGAGAGAATTTTAACAGCATAAAAAAAGACATAGAAACCATAGAAAGAAATCAGTCAAAAATGAAGGATACACTAACTGAAATGACGATAATTTACAGGGAATCAACAGTAGAGGAGATAAAGCTGAGAATCAAAACAGCGATTTTGAATATAAGAAAGCAAAAATACCCAATCAGAACAGCAAAAAGAAATGAGTCCAAAAATGAGAATAGTGTAAGGAGCCTCTGGGACAACTTCAAGCATGCCAACATTCGCATCACGGGAGGTGCCAGAAGGAAAAGAGAGAGAGCAAGGAGTTGAAAACCTATGTGAAAAAATAATGACGGGAAACTTCCCTAACCTGGTGAAGGAAATACACATAGAAGTCTAGGAAGTACAGAGAGTTCCAAACAAGATTAATTCAAAGAGGCCCACAAAAAGACACATCATAATTAAAATGCCAAAGGTTAAAGACAAAGAGAGAATCTTAAAAGCAGCAAGAGAAAAGCATTTAGTTACCTACAAGGGAGCTCCCATAAGACTGTCAGCTGATTTCTCAACAGAAACTTTGCAGGCCAGAAGGGATTGGCATGAAATATTCCAAGTGATGAAAAGCAAGGACCAAGATTACTCCACCCAGCAAAGCTATCATTTAGAATAGGACAGATAAAGATCATCCCAGACAAGAAAAAAACTAAAGGAATTTATTACCACCGAACCAGTATTACATGAAATGTTAAAGGGTCTCAAAGGAAGAGAAGGAGGAGGAGGAGGAGGAGGAGGAGGAGGAGGAGGAGGAGGAGGAGGAGGGAGAAAAGATAAAAATATGAATAATAAAATGGCAATAAATACATATCAACAATTGAATCTAAAAAAACAAAATAAACAAACATGTAAAACAGAAACAGACTCATAGATAAAGAGAATATTTTGATGGCTGCCAGATGAGAAGGGAGTGGGGTAGGGGGGAAGGGTGAAGTGGTGAAGGGATTAAGAAGTACAAATTGGTAATTACAGAGTAGTCACAGGAATCTAGGGTACAACACAGGGAATATAGTCAATAATGTTGTGATAACTATGTATGGTGTTGGGTGGGTACTGGATTTATTGGGATGATCACCTGGTAGATTGTATAATGTCTCATCACTGGGTTCTACACCTGAAGGTAATATAATATTGTATGTCAGCTGTAATTGAAAAATAAAAAATTATATATATAAATATATATATATATATATATATATAAAGGCCTGTATGGGCCATACTGAGGGACAAATTCAAAACTCAACTTTTGACAGGTGACTGACACATGTAAAATTGTCAGAAAAGCTTTGCTACAAAGTTAAGAAAACAACATTCAATTAAATTTTTATACAATTTAAGTAATAGTGAATTAAAAGTGTTTCACTTAATAAAACAGCTTTGCTTTTTAAAAACACATGGCAAAATTTTTTTTCTTACTTTCTTTTTTCTTGAATTTACTTTTATAATGGCAACAGTAATATATACTCATTTTAACAAGCCAAGCAACATAGAGACAGTAAAAATATTTAATAAACTCCCTCTCTTGTTCCAATGACACCTTCATCCCACAAATTAACCAAGATTAACAATCTGATAGGTATCGTTTCACCCCTTTCCCTTTAAATGTTTAAAAAATTGTTTTGTGAACTTTTTCAAACCTCTTCAAGTTTTGTAATGGAAAGTAACTTATTTTTATTATTGCCAATGCAATCCATATTCATTCTAGAAAAATACAGAAGATGCCAGTGAGCAAAAGCAAGGTGAAATAAAAACATTTAAATGGTTGTGCATTCTCCTTCACTGTTTGAAAACCCTTCATATATATATTTAATCCTGAATCGAAGGTTTGGGACAAACACCACTTGCCATTTAGAGGTGGCTAGCTCCCTTTACAACATAGCTGTTTGCTGTGAGAGGACAACTTCGTGGTCCTGGGGGGTCAGCCAGTATGATTTCCACGTCAGGCAGCGTGTAGTTCGGGTTGGTAAATCACCAAACATACCCTGAGGTCCAAGGAGGGATGCCACCCTTGTCCTCCACAGTGTAGCAGGAAGTATGGTCAGGGACAGGATGCTCCCGCCCCACTCCGCCAGGCTGCTTGACAGCTGTGGCCCTTGCATCCTGCTTCACTCCTTCCTCACTCCCCCACCCTCTTGTCACTGTCCTTTCTCCCCTGTCCTTCTCTCCACTACCTCCCTTGCCCCACTCCTTTCCTTTCTCCAACTGGCAGAGTGTCCATGTCACTCACCTCTTGAGTAACTGGAGCACTTCAGCTGTTTGCATCTCTGTTTGGAAGGACATCTCAGTGTTTTCTGGGGCTCCTGGGACAGCCAACTTCCCACAAGCCTTCATCTGTCAAAGCAGGAGGCTGACTTAGATTCACTTACAAGAATTTTGTAAGAGCAATTAAAATCTTATCTTAGATTCTTTAAAAAAAAAATCTCTTTAGAATTTCCCAGGCCCTTTCTGAGGCTTATGTCTTAAAATAAAACTTCCACCTATCATAGTTTGGGGACCCCATTGTGTAGCCCCGGAGGATATGTGGGGAAAAAGCTGCAGGGAAAAGATTCAAAGTCAGCGTTATCTCTCCAGGAAGAAGAGGCCAAGAGACAGATGTAAGATGGTAGAAGCAGATTTAGGAAACAGGAGAAGAGTATGGACATTTTAGGCAATAATTATCACTAACCCCTACCTGTGAGGAGCTTCAGAAATTGGGGGTGGTACTTACCTAGGTGAGCCAATGGTCCTTTCTCTTCTTTCTTTCCTCCTTCTTGTCTTTCTTTCTTCCTTCATGTCTTTTTCTTTCTTTCCCTCTTTCTTTCTCTCCTTCCTTCCTTCCTTCCTTCCTTCCTTCCTTCCTTCCTTCCTTCCTTCCTTCCTTCCTTCCTTCCTTCCTTCCTTTTCTCCTTCTTCTTCTTCTTCTTCTTCTTCTTCTTCTTCTTCTTCTTCTTCTTCTTCTTCTTCTTCTTCTTCTTCTTCTTCTTCTTCTCCTTCTCCTTCTCCTTCTCCTTCTCCTCCTTCTCCTTCTTCTTCTTCTCCTCCTTCTCTCTCTCTCTCCCTCTCTCTCTCTCTCTAGATAGTTCTAGTCAATCTTAATTCTCTTTTCCAAAACAGATTATTTGGAAATAGGTTAGCATCATCAGCCTTGTCCCAGGTTATTTGGATTGGTTTTCCCAGGACAGTTGCCGGTATAGACCATCAACAGCTCCCACCGAAGGTACATCACCAGGAGTGAACCCTCATATAAACAATGGACTTTGGGTGATGATGATATGTCAGTATAGGTTCATTGACTGTAACAAATGTACCACTTTGGTGGGAATGTTGATAGAGGGGAGGCTGTGTTTTTATGTGGGGGGTGGTATGTATATGAGAATTCTCTATACTTTCTGCTCAATTTTGCTGTGAACTTAAAACTCCTCTAAATAAAGTCTATTAAAAATTTTAAAGGTAGCAATACTGCCAGGAGGTGGAAACACACCCTGTACCCACCTGTACAACTTAGCTATTAAACACACAAAGACAAAAGGGGAAATAAACAAGGACTTTAAAGACAGTCCCCAAGGTCTAATATCAGCAGGCACCAAGTAATCATGTGGGGACAAGGAGCCTTGGACTGGGGACACATTCCCTTGCCTGGTGCCAGGAACCTTTGGCATTATCATTTTACGCAGGGAGATGCAAGAATGTCTTCATAATCCAAGGCTTGGGCTCCCCCTCCTTAATCCCCGCGGGGAAAGAAATCTGAGGACAGAATGAGTCTGCTGGGCATGTCCTCCTGACATTACAAATCTGGCTGAGAGATGGGGTCAGAGCTGTAAATCCCATCAAGGCTGTTCTCAGCAACCAAATGATGGGGTCATCTGACCTCAGTTGACCTGCCTGACCTTGGGCTGCTTCACTAACCCTGACAAAGGAAACATTATTATCAGTCATATTATTCTTCAGTTGTTCATAAGATACTATTACTGATCGTGTGTTATTGTGAACTCAACATTTGTTGAGTACTTACTGTGTGTCAGTCAACATTTGTTGAATGTGTAATATACATTCTCTTATTCCTATGTTCTTGGTTAAGAAGGTGCCACTCTTACCTCTATTTTACAGATTATGAAACTGAGGTTTAGGAAGAGTTAATTTTCTAAAACCATAATTATAGTAGATTTTGGAGCCAAGAACAAAACTCAGGTTTGTGACACACCAGAGCCCACACTCTGACCACCTCAACCCTGATCTCCGGGTCTTGGTAATACAACAGGTGGAAGAGCAGGGCAGCCCCGTGGGTTTTGCCAGTGGCTGCATCCGTTTCCTAGTGCCCAGAACTGAGCCCACTGAAGTCCCTTGGTCATTACCTCTGCACAGCTCCGCAGACTATTCTGGGCTCATGCCCCTGCCACGCCCCACACAATAGCCACCCTGGGCAATGCATTTCTCCAGACTTCTCAAGCTTTCCTCTGTCTCCATGTGACAATGTTGCTCTATGGTTCCACATGCTGGGAATGTACTTTGTTGTCTGGAAACGTCTCCTTTCAAGAATAAATTCCAATGTTGTCCCCTCACCAGAGAAACCTTTCCTAGTCTTGCAAGAATTACTTTTCCTCCCTCCACTGTGTTCTCACCACCTAGCCACTAGCATGTCGCTCTTTACCATTTGTGTTCATGCCTGTCCTTCCCACTAGACTCTGGGAGGCAGCCGGTATTCACCTCCTGCCTTACCTTACTCACCTCTACCTCTACAGTAAGTACTAGAACTACTGTACCGAATGCATACCGAGGCTCAAAATGTCTATTGTAGGAGTGAATGCACAAAGTGGGTTTAATTGGAAAGTATAACTGGACTGCAGAGACTGTTGTTTCGCATTTGCATTCGTGGACCCTGAGGCTCACAGTTATTGACTCAGAGTCATACTACCCAAATAACAAAAGAATTAAAGGCAGAAGCTAAATTAGAACCTGTGCTAGTCCACTGAGCAAACCCTCGGTCTTAGCGTGTATCCTCCTACTTGTGAATTTTGTTCTCATGAAAAGTAGTTCAGATGGAAAAAAATGTTCTGAGAAGTGGATTTATTTGATGACATAAGGTCTAATGGGAAGATTGTTTTATTCAGAAGGCTGACTTCTAAGAGTCAAACGTTCCTTCCTGGGACCTCTCGAGAAAGAGGGGAAATTGCTTCTTTGGGAAATCAGTAGAAACCAACTAGAAATAAGTTTTATTGTAAAGGTATGTAGTTATTCATGATGTGCCCTTGTGCTGTTAAGCAGGCCTTTCCACTTTCTTTCACACTGGGTTCTACATCGATTAGGGAGACTACCGAGTGTGCTCACACCAGGGCAGCACCGGTGGCCTGGCCTGGAAGCCAGCTGGACTATGGGGCCTGGGAGGGTGAGGCCCTCTGATGCGAGAGGCTAGACAGTTTTGGACTGGGCAGCAGGGAGTCCTTAGGGAATTCAGTTGCCAAACTGGCCTCCAATTCAAATGACAAAGGGGTGTGTCAAACAATGAGGTCCAGCGTTAATATGTGTCTGTGTCTAAGCTCATACTGTAGCCCAGACATTGTCCTCCCAGAGAGTGACTGTGAAGTGATAAAAGGGGCTAAGCCAGGAGGTCTGGAGCCGGCCGTTTCATTCTCTGTCCCTCCTTCCCACCCTCACCAGCTCTCTAGTATTACTATACACACAGTATTAAACACCGGCCACCATACTAGGGCACTGTTGACTTGCTGTTTCAAGTTGAGTGGTGAAAACAAGTAGGTTGTGTGCTGAGAAATACTCAGCCCAGGTTGCCTGCTGCTGTGAGTTTAGCTTGGCTCCTGGGTCCCACGGCAGGCCGTCAGCGTATGGATGGTCTCGGGCACCCAGCTCAGGCCTGCACTGCCATCAGCAGTGCGAGTGGCTGCAGATCGGTTTGGAAACAGGCTGGGAAGTCTTTCTAGGAAATGTCACTCCTAAAGCACCCAGGTTTTATTGCTCAGAGAAATGGGACCCTCTGGTGGGTGAACTATTAGGTGTTGTTTCACTGGGGAAAGAGCATCAGAGCGCCTCATCCATTTCCCTGTTGGACGAGTGGCCATTCTCTCTATTTCATAATCCCGGCGGGTAACACTGGAAAGAAGCGGAACACTTTCATAATACATTTCAAAAGTGTTTAGAGTAAGAACACTTATGATCTTGCTCCCCAACATATGTCATCAGTTTGGCTCAAATAGACTAAACTCTTATTTAAAAAATTTTTAAAAAATGGTTAGAATAGTTGATGTCTCACAGAGTCCCACTGAAAGCTGAAGAAGGCCTATGGTTTCAACTGTGGTTGTTTGAGATGAAGGCTTAATGAAGGTTCGTTATTTTAACAAAGCTTTTGAGTATATTCTGTATTCTATACTGATCTTACCACATTATTGCTTCTATGAATGGACAGTCTCCTTGATACACTAAAAACATCGCTCCGCTGAGGATTACTTTGAGTGGTTGTAGTACAACCGTGTCCATGAGAGAATGCAAGAGAAGGGCCAGGCGGGGGCTCTGGATTATGACTACAACAATAAACTCAGCAGCAGGGAAGGTAGAACAATGTCCTGCTAACTCCATGGAATGCTTTATCCACATTCCAAACGCTTGAAAGAGGTGCCAGTTTGCAGTCCTACAGTAGTGAGGGCAGGGACTGCTCAGACTGCATTCCCACTGCTGCTTGGATAAAATGTAATATACGGTGACTCTGGCTTCCCCCGTGCCGAGCCACACAGTAGGAATTGCCTGAATTCATTGAATAGCTTCCAGAAGTTCCACACATTTCGTATATGAGATCTTACCCATGTGTATAATGTTCCTCCAAAAAGGAAGAGAGTGCCCTGTTCGTGCTTCACTGCATGAAGGGTGGCAGAGACAGAGTGCTGGCTCAGCCAGGCTAGCATTTAGGAGATGAAGGAGTTCTTCTGTCCATTCTGGCTCTGCTGCAGAATTGCTCCCAGACCAGAGGTAAGTCATTCAGTTACTCAGTGAGCATCCATCCATTCATTCACCAATTTGGGTGTCTATTATGTGCCAATCAATGTACTCGTCATGGAAAGCAAGGTAGGCTTGAAGTCCACCCTCACGGGGATGACAGTCTACCCGCCTTATTGTATGCTAGATGCTGTAGGGTAAATATAAACACCTTAGAGGAAAACTAGGATAACCCACATGCCCAGCTCCTTCCTGCCTCAGGGCCTTTGCCTTTGCTGTTCCTTCTGCCTAATGTTCTTCTATTTTTGCTGGAATAGTACCTTCTATTATAGGTTGCAATTCACATGCTTTCTCCTCACAGAAACCTTCCCTGAGTATCTCATTTGTGTTACCCCTCTCTCCTCCCCCATCAGCCGATCACGTCACCTTGCCTCAGTTTCTTCACTCTTTGAATGTATTGCATGTATCTGTTACTTGTTCGTTCTGTTTCACACCCTTAAATATGAGCCCCATGGAAACAGTCTTGTTTGTATCTCTAGAACCTAAAGAGCACCTGGCACATAGTAAGTGCTCAACACACATTAGCTGAGGGCAGGTACAACACAACATCCCACGGAGAAGTACCTTACGGGTAGAAGAGAGAAAGTTTCATAAACGCTCTAAGGAGAATGGGCATGATCAGCAAGTGCTACCTCGAACATCGAGCCTGGGATCTGGAGCATAATGAACAAAGAAAGGATAATGTGTCCGGGTCATATGAGGGTGAGTCAAAGAGCATGAGCAGAAGACTCAGAGCAGGAAGGGGCTTTCAGAGTGGCTGGACCCAAGAGTTCATGGAAGCCAGCAGTCAGTCTAAAAAGACAGGTTGGACTAGCCCATGGAGAGGCTGCAAGTCCAGCTGCAGGAAATATCTTTCAAGAGGAGAAAGAACTCAAGAACATTCAGTTGCATCCCCACTGAACAAAGCCCACAGTTGTTTGCTGTTGTTATTCCTATAAGGAATAACAATCCACATTTCTTAGAAACTGCCCTACAGTATTCCGACTGCTCGCTTCCTACTTACAATGTGACTAAATCAATAGGAAGCTAGAGAAAGGATGGATAAATCCATTCATAGCCAACTGCTCCAGGCAGGGGTGAGTGTGAGGAGCAGGGCAGTGGGGCAGGCACAGGGGGAGGGCCGAAAGTGCTTCCCTGGGGAGCCCCTGAAGCAGCGTTCGTGGGGAAGGTCTGTACAGCACATACATGTAAGGTCAGACTCAATATATGAGGACCGTCCATGTATTGGCGGCTCAGGGACTCGAGAAGAAGTAGATTACCACGGCCCTTCACGTTGATGAGGACTGCCTGACATTTAAGACAGTTTAGAGTAAACTAAAAAAGGACAAATGAAAACCTTCATTCTGTAACCACTTTGGAATAGCAGAAGAAACATTGATTACAAGTTTAGGGGGGAAAAGATACCAGTTTCTTCTTTTAAAATATTACAGAAAAAAAAATCTGCCCTTCACAGCCCAGGGGAAACCCTGCAGAGGGCCTGTGCGCGTGAGGGCATGACACTGCAGAACCTGAACCAGGGCTCGGTGTCTAAAAGCACAGGAGTGACGTCCGAAGCTTCCTTCACACACATCAGCCTCTGTCTGCAGCTCAGCAACCACATGCTGCATTCACTCACTCCTCAAGGATCATCGCTCCTTTCAAGTATTAGGATGTCAGCGAAAATCTACCTTCTGGGGAAATTTAATCTGCCGGAGAAGAGCTGCTGACGCTCATAAAAATAGCTTTCAGACATTATGACTCCTCAGGGACACATCCAACCAAGGGGTCATGGAGCCCAGGGTGGAAAAGCAAAGCTACTTAGGATCCTCCCAAACCAGGCCGGCCAGAAGCCCCAAGGGGTCTATGGGAGGGCTCAGGGTATCTAGAAACTCCCGGAAATTGAACAACCATTTTCCGTGCCTTTGTGCAATTATTATTATTATTATTATTTTTTTTGGCAGGGGGGACTTTCATCAGATTCTCAGGGGTCATGACCAAAACAATGATTAAGAACCATCAAATTAGTATATTATTTCCATACATATGTTCCTTTTTCACTCCCCAAAATTGTTTTTCATTGTTCAAGAAGTACATACATATTATAAGAAAATTTAAAATTATAGATAGGTCTGAAGTCTCTTTCACCCTTCCATTCCATATCTGGTCCCCTTAAGTTTGCCCCTGACGGAGGTAACGATGGTTCTCATTTTCTGTGCATCTTCATAATTATGCACTCATGGAGGAAATGTAGAGCATTGGGGGGGGGGGTTTCTTAATGTAAGGTGGTACCACATATATATTTCTGCGACGCCTTTGCATCCTGGTATCTCGGGGAGACGCCACATGCGGACAGCCCCTGCCTCCTTTCACCTGCTGCGCGGTGCTCGGTCAGGCTGTGCTCAGTGCCCTTAGCGGTCCTCCCCTGATGAACGCGGAGGTTGTCTTCATTTCCCCGTTACCAAAAACAGCACCACAAGTGCCTTTGCACGTCTGTTTATGCACTGTTATGAGTTATTTCTATAGGAGAGAGGCCGAGAGCAGGAGTTTCTTGGTCATGAGATATGCATATTTTACATTTTAAGTTCAACTTCCAAGTTTCCCTCTAAAGATGTATTGGTTTACCTTTCCACTCGTCCTACATGTGAGTCTCTGTTTCCTGTCTCCTACTGTCACAGCAGATATTATCAAACTTCTCGATGTTTATCAATCTGAAAGATAGAAAAGTATGCGTCCTTGTTATTTATTTTTTTAATCCTTACCCGAGGATATTTTTACATTTATCTTCAGACAGAGTGGGAGGGGGAGAGAGAGAGAGAGAAACATCGATGTGAGAGAGACACATTGACTGGTTGCCACCTGCACAACCCCAACCGGGGCCAGGGACAAACCACAACCGAGGTACATGCTCTTGGCTGGAATCGAACCCGGGACTCTTTGGTCCGCAGGCCAATACTCTAACCACTTAGCCAAACCGGCCAGGACACGTCCTTGTTATTTTCATTTGTAGTTCCCTAATTGTGAGATTGGACATATTTCATTTGCTTATTGACTATTTGTATTTCCTTTTCAGTGACTTGCTTGTTTGAAGAATAATGGTTCTCCCACCTCACCACACATCAGAATCACCTACAGGGTTTAAAACACGATTGCTGGGCCCCACCCCGGTTCTGATTCAGTGGGTGAATGCGACTGCGCATTTCTAACATGGGCCCAGGTGCTGCTGCTGCTGCTCGGGGGCCACGGAACTAGAGGGACCGGCTGGTCCTTGTACCTCTCCATTGCTGTTTCAGGCGCCATCAACCGTGGAGGTACATTAGAACCACCCGGAGGGCTGGTATCTGCGTTCTACCCAGACCAGCTGGGTCGGAATGCCCTCCCCATCTGTGGTTTTTAAAGATCCCCAGGTGAGTCTGATGTTCAGCCGGACTGGGAACCATTGCCGCGGATACTCAGGCTCTGAAGGAGGCCAGGCCCTTCGCTCTGCTGTGTCCTAGTTGGAGAAGCTTTGCCTGAGGCCATCTCAGACTGCTGTCGCCCTGTGGTTTGCCCCAAGGCACAATGCTGTGAATTTACAGCAAAAAGAATACTTTCACTTACGTTTGCTCAAGGGCTTGCTGTCCCATCTGTTTGAGGGCAGCCCCACGCGGTGGGCACTCAGACCTGCGTTCTTATCCCACTTCTGGAGCTGACCAGCTCCCGGATGCTTAGGTTAATAACCACACACGTTTGTTCTACAAAACGGGCCTCACTACAGCTTACGGACAGGCTTACGTAATAGAACGCGTCGTGTTAGGTGCCACGGCTGTGCCCAGCGCAGCAGGGACGCACCACGGCTGCCCTCAGGTCCCTTCCCGGCCTGTGGCTGGCTTGTTCGGGATAAAAGTCTTGTTCCCAGATGCCCTCCTCACAGACGAAACGATCTACCTTCACGCATGGCGCAGGGCAGTCCAGGCTCCAGGCCCCGGAACACCCTCCTCGTGCTACTCCCAACGTCATCACCCAGGTTGCTTCAGGTTTACATAATGGAGTAGGAATCTTAGAAATAAAGACTTTGATCAAAACTATACATGGGCCTGGCTGGTGTGGCTCAGTGGTTGAGTGTTGACCCACGCACCAGGAAGTCACCGGTTCGATTCCCGGTCAGGGCACGTGCCAGCTGTGGGCCCGATCCCCAGTGGGGGGTGTGCAGGAGGCGGCCAATCGATGTCCTATCTCATCAATGCTTCTATCTCTCTCTCCCTCTCCCTTCCTCTCTCTCTAAAAATCAATAAAGAAAAAAAAATTTTTTTTAAATTATATACTTGGTACTGAATGACCAAGGACAATCAATCAATACTATTAAGTGTTAAATGCACAGCACTGAAGGAGTTCAAAGATAAGACCCCCCCAGTGCCATCCTCAAGAACTGGGGAGACTTGAAACTTAAAAACAACCAAAAAGCCCTGGCCAGTCTGGCTCAGCGGTTAGAGCGTCGGCCTGCAGACCAAAGAGTCCCGGGTTCGATTCCGGTCAAGGGTAAGCATCTCGGTTGAGGTTCAGTCCCAGGTCCTGGTCGGGGTCCTGCGGGAAGCAGCCAGTCGATGTGTCGCTCTCACATGGGTGTTTCTCTCTCTCTCTGTCCCTCCCACTCTATCTGAGGATAAATGGAAAAGTGTCCTTGGGTGAGGATTTAAACAAAAAAGATAAGAGAACCAACAAAATCAGGTGGGAAGCAATCGGTGACAGTGAGCTCCCAGGAGTTTCAAAGAGGGAAAGAGGAAGATCTCTTTGAGGGGGTGGTCAGGACTTTGAAGGAAAAGCAGTGTTGCTAGGTAGAGGGAGAGAGGTGTTTCTGATGAGAAGTGGGTGTTTCTGATGAGCGATGACAAAGTCACCGCCGCAGTTTGTAGGGGCGATGGGGAGACCTCACGGACAAGCTGGGCGGCGGGCAGAGCAGGGATTAGCTCGTGCAGAGCCCCAGAGACCGGGTAGGGAGCTGGGTGTCATTTAGATTTTTATTATTCTTTCTATTTTTATTTTTTTTTCAGACAAAGCAAAATCATTCTTTATTATAGGTACACACATGGCCTGCTTCCCCACCAGAAATTTCAAAGCAGCTCTCCAGGTGCGTCAGCAGAAGAATGAGAAGTGAAATTGAATTATACCCGGGGAGTTGAGCTTCGGGGCTTGAGTTGCGTTTCAGGATTGGTTTCTAAAAAGCCTTCTGCTTCCCAAGCTGCGGTACTTTGGTCTTCCCCTTGGTCACACGCGCGTGATGGCCCCCAGTGAGGAAACCTGGCTTCTGATAAGGAAGAAGCCTGAGTTGCTTTCATAGGTAGTATACAGGAGCCGGGAAGCAGGAGTGGAGAGTGTCCCCGTGGACCTGGACGGGCCCTGCTGGGCAGCTCAGTTGGGCAGTGTCGCTCTGGTACACCAGAGTTGCAGGCTCAGCCCTCAGTCCGCTGGAGAAGCTGTGAGCCCCCGCCGGCCCGCCGCTGGTTCGGGCAGCGCTCGTCTCTGCCCGGGAAGGAGACCTCATTTAGATTTTTAGTAGGGGTTGCTTTGTTTCCCTGAAATTGAAGAGAAATATGATTAAACTGTGTTGTTCTTTTTCATTTTATTACTCGCTTTTTAAAATTTTTTAAATTTTTGATGGGTATAATTGTATGGCCCAAAACATTAGAGTAAAAAAGTCTCCTCCCACTCTGTCCCTCGCTGCTGAGTTTGGCTCTCTGGAGCAGTCGGTGTCCCCAGTGCTTTGTGTACCTTTCAGGGGAACTGTGAGCACTAAGTTCTGCACACTGAATGAGGGTCCTAGGGCGAAGCCAGGGCTCGGTTCCTGCGAGCCTCTGCCACAACATTTCCCTCTCTCTCTTTTTTCTTTATTGATTTTAGAGAGAGAGGAAGGGAGAGGGAGAGATAGAAACACCAATGAGAGAGAACATTGATTGATCGCCTCCCGCATGCCCCCCACTGGGGATCAGGCCCACAACCTGGGCATGTGCCCTGACCGGAAGTCAAACCGGCGACCTCTTGGTGCATGGGTTGACCCTCAACCACTGAGCCACACCGGCTGGGTGGCCACAACATTTTTATCAGCTGATCAGTACATAACCTGGCTTTATGTGTGCTTCTGTTTAGAGACACCATATTTAATACACACTGTTGATTTGTGGACATGGCACTCACAGACCACGGCACTGTAACTAGTGCCTGAGCGAAGCTCATCTAACCCGTTTTCTCCAGAAGCACATCACAGCCTACCTGCCCTTTGGAACACTAAACAGCGAGTTACCGTTCCCCTCGGGGACCATTTGAAACAGTGAATCACAAACAAAAAGCACACATATAAAAGCGGCACCCAAGGGACCAGGAAAAGACGCGAGCTGAAATAAGCAGGCAGGTGTCGCCTTGCTCCCCCCCAGCCGGGAGACACATTTTTCACCGCCCTGAGCATGTCCAAGAACGACCACAAAGGTTCACGGTACTGATTTGGGGATTACAAATACACTTTAGCAACTAGGCAAATTAGCAAATATGGACTCATTGAGTAATGAAAATCGACTCTACACATCAGCTATTAGAGAGACATAATTTTACTCTATTTTCAAGCAAATGATGGAAGCCATGGTTAAGAAAGATGGATGACCAGAGTGGTGAGGGTGAAGAAATGCAGTTAGGAGCCATCCCCATTCTCCAGGCAGACAGTGACATCGTGTTCCCAGCTGGGTCACCAGGAGACCGGGCAGTGGTGCTCATGGTGTCTCCTTCCACACCAAGCAGCCCAGGACACAGGGGGAGCGGGAGGTCAAAGGGAGAGCAGTCTGGCAAATTAAAACCAAGCTAGGTCTTGGGCAGGTGGCAGGCAAGGAGCAGAAGCAGCGGGTGGGAAAACGAACAGGGCAGGGCACAGCTCTGAACTTGGGAGAACTGCAAGGGCCTGTGGTGGAGCCAAGGGACGAGAGGGATGACCTTCGTGATCCAACTAATGTCTATGAAGAAAACTTGAAGGTTAGCCATTATCTCTCAGGCAGAAAACACTCAAACCCCGGGCTGGTGAGAAGACGACAGAACAGAAGAAACGGTCTCCGCGCCAGTGCTTCAGTGGATTCCGGGGCCACGGCAGCCCTGTGTAAAGAAGGGCAAAGTTCCCAGAGGGCATTTTAGGGGCTACTGCTGTTATCAGTCATCCCTACAGCTACGTGGAAGGCAGGGTACTTGGATCGGAAGTAGATATTTGGATTGGAAGGAAGATTTTAGCATAATGATTGAATTCGATTCCAATCCAACACTGTCCTCTTCCTGCAGCGCCCCCGACAGGAGGGCCTTGTCGAGCACAGCGAGGAAGAAGGAGGAGCTTTCTGCCTCTGCCTCCCTGCTACAGACTGGCCTGGCTCATGACTGTGTCTCCCGGGATCTCCCCATTCCAAAGGCAGTAGAAGCTCCCATAGATCTGTAAGAGTACAAAGTTATACAAACCATGACTCCATGTCAATGGTAGAAGAGAACATCCATGAATGCTGATGTCAGACACCAAGCCGAATAGCTGAATGACTTCTTCCTCAATATTCAGCTTCCTAGCTATTTCCAGCTATGATCTCAGCAGAACTGCTAAGGAACAGATACTACATTTTTGGTGATTATCTACCTTGGCAGAACGCAGTGGTCCCCGACTGGGGGCAATTTTGCCACCCAGGAGACATTTGGCAGCATCCGGGACCTTTTTGGCGGTCACACCTCAGGGAGGGGAGGTGCCACTGGTGTCTCGTGGGGAAAGGCCAGGGATGCTGCTGGACGCCCCGCAATGCACAGGTGTCCCCCAGCAACAATGAATCATGTTGTCAGAGCAGAGGCTGAGAAACCCCGGAATAGGGAGATCAACGTTTTTTGTTTATGCTGCTGAAAACATCCTGTTCAAAATGTATTTAAAATATATTGAAATGTGTTTTGATTATTATTTCAAGTCAATCTGCTGACAGGCCGTTATCCATCAAACTCACGATTTACAGCTCAGGTTCTGACACACGACTGGCAATCAAAAATGCAGACATGGGAATTCGTTTTAGAGATTCATATTTTCTGTTACCCTGTATAGCATTTCATTTTTAAGACCTGCACTGCTGACTCAATACATTCACCTGTTTTATCACTGTGTCCTCAAAATTGTCATTTAACAATGAATGACACTGAATGAATTTGACGCGAGCTCATTGGATGTGGTCGGCAGTCTCACAGGCTGCTGATCTCCCAGCCTCAGCCTGCAGAGGTGGGGGTATGACTAACTTCTACTCTTAGGAATTTATTTCGGGACAGCTTCAGGAAGCTAAATAGGAGGGTGATAAAGATACAGAGACTGATTACTCTTTTAAAGGATACATTAATTGTGTGTATGTAAGAAACAGTATGTTAGGAGGTAAAACCATTTGAAAAAACTCTGTTTCTACTTCCCTATGAGATGCTGTAATTTGGAAAATGATTTTCTGTGCCCTAAATGTGAGTTGGGTGAACATCTAACCATGCATCCTGGACATAAGACTAGGAAGCATGTTTACTGTGTGTGTGAATCACCTGGGAATCTTGTTAAATGTGGATTCTGATTCAGCATCTTGACGCAGAGCCAACGATTATGAATTTCTTACCAGCTCCCAGGTGATACTGATGTTTCTGGCCCATGGACCACCTCTGAGCAGCACTAGGATACAGAGGATTCTAAGTAGCACTTTGTTAGACTTTGTCTCTATTTAAAAGCCATGGAGTCCTAATATCTGGTATTTAGAAATGACTTCTACTCCATTATGCAGTGAGTCAGAAATCTTTGGGCCTTTGCCCTTTTGGGGTCTAGAGAAATGTCAGTTGAAAAGGAATAGAGAGTGGGCGCCGGTAACAATATACATTTTGACTTGAAGGATGGTCGTTATTCAAAATCAATGTCAAACATTTGCTTTTTTTTTTTAAATTTTTTTTCTTTATTGATTTTTAGAGAGAGAGGAAGTGAGAGGGAGAGAGAGATAGAAACATCGATGAGAGAGAACATTGATCGGCCGCCTCCTGCTTGCCCCCAACTGGGGATCGGGCCCACAACCTGGGCATGTGTCCTGACCAGGATTTGATCCAGTGACCTCCTGGTGCATGGGTCGATGCTCAACCACTGAGCCACACCGACTGGACTCAAACATTTGCTTTCTAAGATATAACAGCATTTTATAGCTGAACATTGAAAAGCCCAATGAATCAAGAATCAGTAGGACCAGATACCAGTCCTGCCACTGGGTCTCCGTGGAGAGTCAGGAAGCCTTTGTAGGCCCCAGATGAACTGTGCTAGGTCCCTACACATTCCGCAAGTCCATGCCTCTAAGACAAGGAAAATTTTATTATTATTTTTATTATTTAAAACATACAAATATCTTGTATATGCTCTTTTGTATGATATATTTTATAACACTAACAATTATTTAAAAGTCAAACAGTGTCATTGACAGGAAGTTATAGATTGATGTTCTGTTTTTAGGTTAATATCTTATTTAATCTGTAAATAGAAAAGAACTAAAAGCTGCAATTTCCTCTAGAACAAGGATGTTGGTATTTGCCAAAGGTACCTCATGGCAGGTATGTGTAATGGGTCTTTTAAATATCTCATGAATATGTATGTTAACAGCAAGACAATTTAGCAAATCATGTGCTGATACATGTAGAATATAAATCATAATCTGGTAGAGATTTGGGATGAAAGTTTTCATAGCAGAACTCTAAGGAATTTTATAGCCTTTGGTAGCTAGGGATTACATAGATCAATCTGACACAGAGAATTTTTTAAAACTTTTTTTATAATATGGTATCTGTTGATATCCTGGGAATAGGCAATAGATGTCTCAAGTACACATTGAAAGCATAAACTTTGTAGGTTAATAACCTGTATAAAAATATATAGTCATTATTGCACAAGACATTCCAAATTACATTTTTCCATCACCATAAAAATCACTAATTATAACAAATAGGAGAGATATTAGAGAAGAAAGGGACGGTGAACTTGCCAAAGTAACCTATACTTCCTGGTTCAGAAAAGTCCCCAGGTGGGTCTGGTGGCCCTATGTCTCACCTCTCCAGCACCCAGCATTCAGCAAACACAATTCAGCAAATGTTAAGAACTGCACCTCTCTCTCCTCAAACACAACAGGAGCCTGTTATTAGAGGGAACGCTGGTGTTGGTGTGATGTAACACTCAGGAGACCAGAGGGAAGGGAAGGGGAACACTAGCAGAGGTGAGCTCAGAAAGGTGGCAGAACTCAGTCCCTTTCACTCGGAACCCAGAACAGGCCATGGCATTTCCACTGGTGAATTCATTTGAGGCTTCTTTACACGTACTGTTTGGCTTAGGGGATGGCTAGGAAAGGACCACGTTTGTTTGTCATTATAGCAATCATACTCGAGGTACTAACACTCAAATTGATATTATTGAAAACTACCCCATCTGAACCGTATGCTGACCGACTTAGTACAGCTGCCATAGTTAAGACTAAGGGTGGGGCAGGGTACAAGAACTGGGTAAATGTTGATAACATGGCAATTTTAAAAGTTAACTAGAAACCAGAAGAATAGTAAACCATTTCTTCCCCATCATCGTTAGATTAAAAACACACATCTCTTTTTGAGTTTCATGTCAGAAAGGAATTGATTTACCCAATTGATTTGAAAACATATGTCCACACGAAAACCTACACATGAATGTTTATACAAACTATGTGAAATCACCAAAAACTGGAAGCAGCCAAGATGTCCTTCATAAATGAATGGTGCACCCATATGATCGAATATTATTAAACAATAAAAATAAATGCACCATCAAGCCACAAAAGACAGGGAAGAACCAGTCTTAAAAGGCTATATACCATATAATTTCAATTATATGACATTCCATAAAAGGCAAAATGGTAAAGATAATAAAAAGATCAGTGATTGCCAGGGCCCCAAGGAGAAGAGGCAGCATGAACAGGTGAAGCACAGGGGATTTTTAGGTCAGTAAAATTATTCTGTATGATAGTCTAACGGTAGATACATGATATTATGCATTTGTCAAAACCCATAGAACTTGTAGCACAATGAGTGAACCTTAACTTATGCAAGTTTTAAAAGCTATTTGTAAGGTCAAGGGATCCCAGTAAGAAATGCAGAGAAAATAACTATATTACAAATCTATGACATAATCTTACCAAAGGGAGATGGGGAGAAGTAGGTGGTGACCTAAGGGACTTTGGAATAAACAGAGTCTGTAACACTAAAGGCAGAGGGACTGCACATTAGCATTGTCCTCCAGGTGATAAAGTTGCTTCCCTGGGGGTACAGGGTAATGATTCTCATGCTGCTTTACATGGACACTGAATTTGAACAATGAAGTGAGTGACCAAAGTTGGGACCCAGGCCTGTCACACTTGGAGTGGGCGTTTTTAGACAAGCAAGGAAAGGAACCAGAAGGATCCACGTGGTAATACACTGCATCAGGGCTGACTTCTGTTTAGCTTAACACACAGATGGTTATACAGAGATATGTGTATATACCCAGATATTGATTTTTAATACTATTTCTCCAAACCAGGGTTCCTTGGAGAAATGGCTGAGTAAAGAATTAGGGAGTGAAATATAGAAGATGAGCCTGGAGCATCTTATGGTGGTAGAAAATAAAAAAATGTTAATACAAAACAAACAACCTCTGACACACACACACACACACACACACACACACACACACACACACTCTAATGATGGTATGTCACAGATACATAGGAGACAACTAAAAGAGCTCTCAATGGCCAGAGCTGAACAGTTTGAACCACAAAATAAATAAAGTAGTATTAGATTATAACCCAAAGTATAGAATAAATACCCATACTTGTATAAATACATGGTTGATTAATAAATGGGGGAGAAGAGACAAATTTCCCATGCAGAAGAATTCCAAGTAATTTCCGTAGATACTCTGCCCTCTAGGAGGGGTGCGTAACTCTCCACTCATGAGTGTACGCTGCCCACAGTATCTTCCTTCAAAGAATACAGGATGGAGAGGGGTAAAAAGAGTAACTTGAGAGTGCAGGATCTGACAAATACCACCTCGGACAGGTGAACAAGGTCACCATTAATAGGAAATGACATTTTACCTTTGTGATGGTAATCTCCCACACCAATAAGCCCAGTCTAAGCATAAGGAAAATATTAGACTATAGAGGGGCTGCCTAGAAAATACCCGAGCAGCACCCCTCAAAACTGTCAAGGTCATCAAAAGCAAGGGCACTCTGACAAACTGTGAGAGGAGCTGAGAGGGGAGACATGACAATTCAATGTAATGTGGGATCCTGGATGGGATCCTGGAACAGAAAATGAGTATTAGGTAAAAACGATAAACTCTGTTGTAAAAAGAAAGAACACTTAACCCTTTGCGACAGCATGGATGGACCTGGAGAACATTGCGCTAAGTGAAATAAGCCAGTCAGAGAAAGACAAATACCATATGATTTCACTCATGTGGAATTCAACGAACAAACTGAACTGCCAAGCAAAATAGAGGCAGACTCACAGATAGAGAGCAGGCAGACAGCTCTGGGTTGTGGGGTGGACTGAGCAAAAAAGAAAAAAACAAGAGAGAGAACTCATGGACAACAGTGTGGTGACTGCAAGGGTGGAGGAGGATGGGGGGAGGTGGAACAGGACACGGAGAGGAGAAAGGGTGATGGGAAAAAAGGTGCTATAGAGATGGAAGCAAGATCTAGCTAAGGGTACATAAAGTGGCTAATCTCGTTCGATCCCGACCCCCCAAATAAGAGGTGCACCAGCACCATGTTCCTGCAGGCCCTATAGCTGTCAATCAGAAGCTATACTCTTCTAAGTTTCTAAATTGGACTGTCTGAGAGTCATATGAATTTCAGTGGCTATAACAGGCTGCCAGATTTTGAGTTAACCACTGCAACAAGGGTGCTGAGGGAGTGCACTTGTAAATCCAGCACCCAGCATCTCAGCAAGTTTTATGGCGATGTCAAGTTTCGTATTTTCAGCACCTCTTTTGAAACAAATCCTTCATGCGAGGGAAACAAGTGGCAGTTTTATGTTCTGTAATGTGTATCTTTAACCAACAGGTGTGGTTATATTTATTAGGCTTTATGATTTCTTCTCCAGAGGACTTGGGAGTGTGAGGCTATTTCAAATTCCTTTAAGAGTATATAACCAGGTATTTTATTGAAATAAAGAGAGTGGGAAATAAAAATAAACATGAAGCAAATAAATAAAATAGCAAAGGGGAATGGAATCATGCTTTTTAATCTACCAAAAAACAGGTAACGATTAGATTAATGTTAGGGTTTCTAAGTCTCTTCCATTATTAATTCTGGAAAAAACCCACTTTTTAAAAATTACTCTCTTTTCACTAAGAATATATCTTCAAACTCCTTGATATGAAAAAGTAAAACTCCATCACGCTCATTACAAACGTATTTTCTTTTGAAATATTCTGTCTCATTTAAGGAGTGAACTTTGCTGAGCTATGGGATCTGTGTTAAAACTAACAAGGAATCAAGTCAAATGCTTTCAAATGGAACAGCTGGCAATTTCTTTCCTATTCAGTTTTCGAGCTCGGTGCAAGCTGCCTGCAGCCCTGGGCACCGTTCATGGAGTGCTCTGAACAGGAGTCGTGTTCACAGCTCTTCAGGGCTTCTTCTCTTGCCTCTACCTCTGCAACCCCAGGGGATGTCATCCAGATTTGGGACTAAACCTTATCACTACTAAACAAAACCATCTACCTTTCTAGGGCAGGGTGGTATAAAATATTTATATCTCCTGCAATTGCAGCTGGAAGAGACCAAGGATCCAATTATGAGGTGCCTTGGGAAATACGGAGCGCTCTTCAAGCCTTTTTAATAGACATGTTTTGGCTCGTTTAAAAAACTCATTCATCATCCCTTTATTAATTTAAAAAATTTATTGCCACCTATTATGTTCCAGGTAGTGTTTTAAGTGCTGGAAGAAAAAAAGACAAAAGTGTATGCCCTCATGGAGGTAAGAACACCTACAGACAGATACTCATAGATTCATCTCATACTTTTTATAGTGATGGGTAATTCAATGAATGGGTATTCATGATGTATTCATTAATTCTCCCACTGATGGATCGACAGATTTCCCCCCACTTTTCTTTTCTCTTACAAACATTGCTACCGTGGACCTTGTGTGTACATATTGGTGCATTCATACAACTAAGTGTACGAGTTAAATATCTAGAAGTGGAACTGCTTGGCCGAAGAAATGTGTGCACTTTTAGTGTTGGCAGACCCTCCCAAACTGCCGTCTTAGAGATTTGCCTCAGATTATGCTACACCGAGATGGGCTGGGAATCCCTTGCCACAGGCATATTTGAAAGGCAGGCAGATGGGCCACAGAGGGCTGGAGTGTGCAAGGCCAGAGAGATCATCTAATCCACCTCTTGGGCAAACGGAACTCCTATTTCTGGGGGAGCAGCCACCCTGTTCACTTCAAGGTCGCTATGTGACAAATGTGTTCCCAGCTCAAATTTACAAGTTCCAGATTAAGGTGGTTTGTCTTTCAACACAAATCATCTTTCACCAAGCTGATCCTGAGACTCCAGGGCAGCGATCTACCTAGCACCTCTGAGCCCAGGGCACTGCAAAGCCCCCGAAGAAAGAGGGACATTTCCCTTCGTTATCAGCAAATACATTTCATTTCCGAAACTGGGGTGTTTCTCCTTCATGTGAATGGACTTCATTCTTTTGGAAAGATAAGAGTGGGAACATTTCAGCTGGGATATTTTAAGTCTAGGACCCTTGTATTTTGATGAATTGATGAATAAAGAAGAAATCTCTGCACAAAACATGTTATTCTATTAAGATGGTTGTCTAATATAATCATCACTAGTTGTTAGCAAAATGTATAATACCAATATTCTTATAGACTACTTTTGGAACACTTGACAAATAAAAATATTCTTTCAAGCTGATCAAAAAAAAGAAAGGCTTACTTTGCTTTGGAGCAGGACCATGCTTTCAGCTCTCTGACTTAGGTTTAAGTGGTTGAAATAGAGTCCCTTGGTTTTTCTTAGTCAGTGTTTATTCACAAGCTAGGAAATCAAGCTCTCGCCTTTCCCAAGACTCAGTACACTGGCAGATGCTCTGTATCCAGCTACTTTTCTAGACGGGTAGCTTTCCAGGGGGCTATTTCAGGGCCACGATTCTACAGGCGTGGAATGCTGGTGGGCTCTGCAGCCTTCCTGTTACCCTGCCACGCCTGACCTCTGCTCCCCTCCCTCTCACACCACAGCATCATGAGGGGCTCTTCTGTCGCATTCCAGGGACCACCTCTTGTCTTATCTCTTCCTGTCTGCCTCCTCCCCTTCCCCCTTGCACTCCCCAAGCCTTGCTCTCTCTCCACTAGTATCCTCAGTCCTAAAATCCACTCTGGTCCTCTCTTCCCACTGGCCTCCTCCCTCGAACTTTTCCAGTCTGCTGCCTTAACTCCTCCCTCTGTATTTCTTCTTGGTCTCCGATGACCAGTCACCCTCACACTTTTCCATGAACAGACACATTTGAAACTTTCTTGATCTCTGCAGGTCAGTGACCTGGGATTCTGAAACCTTCTGGTTCTGTCTCGCAGACGGTAGTCCAACCCCACAGGGCCTGGGCACAGCTCCCCTGAAATGCTGCCTTTCCAACCTGCCTTCCCATTCGGACAGACTGGCAGGGTGTCCAGGACCACTCGTCACATTGCAATGACCTGGAATGGAAAGGTAAATGAAGGCAAAAAGTAATAACCCTGAAGTGCTGGGTTTAAAACACCCTGGGAAAGAAAAAGAGAAAAGTAGATTTAAACCATCTTTGACTTTACAAATCATTTTCTGAGTCAAAGAGCAAAATCTTCCCCAAACTCAAGTTCCTTTCTTATGAAAAGTTCAAAATACTAGAATGTCACAAGTACGGGCATAGGTATTTCTGGAGAAGTAGAACTTGTATCCATGGTGACCACAGTGCAATGAGATAGCTACTTAAGTAACTTAAGTAAACATATCGCATATTCACAAATGGTGTAGCTGGAAAAGAGAATGGAGTTTCCTTAAAATTGTAAAACTAGACCGAGCGTGTGATCCAGCAGTCCCACTTCTGGGTATCAACCCAAAAGAATAGAAATCTGGATCTGGAAGAGGTGTCTGCACTCCACGCTCACTGCAGCAGTATTCGCCACTGTCAAGATGTGGAAACCACGTCAATGTCCACTGACGAGTGAGTGCATAGAGAAAATGTGGTATGCAGACAATGGGATACCATTCAGCCTTGGAAAAGAAGGAAATCCTGGCACATGCCACAGCATGGATGAGCCTTGAAGACATCCTGCTAAGTGAAGCCAGCCACACACAAGAGGACCAGGACTGCCTGACTCCACTATGTGACGAACGTCGAGCTCGAGAAGCAGAGAGCAGAACGGTGGTTGCCAGGGGCCGCGGGGAGGGAATGGCGAGTTGTCATTTCACAAGTATAGAGTTTCAGTCTGGGAAGAGGGATGAGTTCGGAGATCTGCTGTACAACACCGTGCCTTTAGGTAACCGTAGTGTGTTACACATTTACAACTGGGTTAGGAGGGAAGAGCTCACGTTAAATGTTCTTACAACAAGTTTTTAAAAAGTTAACATTCACCAGCCTTCTTTGGCCCCTGTGGATATTCAGTCAACCGAAGGTCAATGCTTGTTATTTTCCTGATAAATGGTGTGTGGGAGGATGAGGATGTGCACTTGTGAATAAAGGTACACATATGAACACACGGCCCGACCCCAGGAGGGACCAGGAGAGCCCCGAGTCCCTGGGAGCTCTGAGCCGACAGCAGCCACTCCCCCAGGCCTCAGTCACAGCAGAGGCCAGCGGGGTAAGGGAGCCAGGGGCACTGGAGGAGTGTCTGTCCCCTCCACTTCAGCTTGGCCATCTGGTCCCCTGGTTTGATAAACAGCTTCAGCAGAACCAACCGTGACTTTTCAGATTCCTATGTTTTCCCTTCCAATCCTGCTTTCCCATTCCAATCCTCACTGCTTCTTCTACCTTACCCCAGAAAAAAATAACTATAAAACTGCAGCTGTCCACTGATGTTTTAAAACACAGGTACCACGCCCATACTCACCCGCCTCGCCTTCCATCTACATAAGCATACTGTACTCATTAGATTGAATAAAGGTGACAGATACACAGCAGATCTGCAGATGTACAGATGAAAAAACTGAACATAAAACCAGATACTATTGACTAGATACTATTGACATTATTATCAGTACAAAATGAAGTAAAAAGAACACTAGTCTTTTTCGCCAATAATCATCACCTTTATAAAGTATAACACCATAGAAAGCTATTAACAGAGTCAGATTATTCACAGAGCATTTATACAAAGTAGTCTCCTGAATCTCATTACTAAGGTACAGTTCCACTTTTTTTTTCTTTATTGATTTTAGAGAAAGAAGAAGGGAGAGGGGGGGGGAGAGAGAAAGAGAGAGAGAGAGAGAGAGAATCAATGAGAGAGTACATTGATTGGCCGTCTCCTGCATGACCCCCTCTGGGGATTTGGCCCACAACTTGGGCATGTGCCCTGACCAGGAATCGAACCAGCGACCTCCTGGTGCACGGGTTGATGCTCAACCACTGAGCCACACCGGCCGGACCAGTGCCATGTTTTTTGCTATCTAATATCGTGCTTTTTGCTCATCCACTGATGCTTAATAAAGACCCACATCCTCTACTCACCAATATACCACTTCATTTGACAGATTCTGCTGAGGCACCAGAAAAGGAAAATCATGGTTATGAGCAATTCAGATTTTTGCCTAAAGATGTGGTTCTTAGGAACATGCGTTTGAAATCTGTTTTTCAGCAGTGAAATACCCACACAACCAAATTAACAGCGTCCTCTAAAACTGCATCCTATTACTTCAAAGGCAGACTGCGTTTGGGTGGGGTAGCCTCAGGCCTAACCTGAATTAAGTTTAAACGTTATCAGGTTTACATGTAGAAGAGGGCTGTGCTGGGTGCTGGTGATGTGGTAATGTTCTGTCTTTGACCTGGGCGCTGACCACCTGGTATGTTCAGTTTGTAAAAATGTATCAAGCTGTAATCTTTCTTAAAAAACATGTTTTGTTGATTTTTAAAGAGAGAGGAAGGGAGAGGGCAAGAGAGATAGAAACATCAATGAGAGAGAAACATTGATTGGCTGAATCCTGCCGGCTCCCTACTGGGGATCGAGCCCACAACATGGGCTCATGACCTGGAATCGAACCGATGACCTCTTGGTGCATGGGACGATGCTCAATCCACTGAGCCACACCAGCCGGGCTCAAGTTGTAATCTTATGACATGTTTACTTTTTTGTATTTTTGTATCTTTTTTTTTTTTTTTATTGTTGACAGTATTACAGATGACCCCTCCACCCAAACCCCACCCACCCCACCACATTGTTGTCTGTGTCCGTGGGGTATGCATGTATGTTCTTTGGCTAATCTCTTCATACTTGTTTTTGGTATTTATATTATACTTTAATAAATAGTTTTTAGAAAGAAACATGCTGTCTCCATATAAACATGTTTAGGACACCAAAACATCTCCACAGATATGATTTACCAATAGTCCATCTGTTTAAATTACTGTAATGGTTGCTGCTTGAAACCAAGAAAGGGTAAAATTCAGGGACTCGATCTTATGCCCTGGAGGTGCATTTTGATTTGTGGGAGCACATCTGAGCACAGTCAACAACGATGTTCTTCTTTATTTCTCAGCTTTACTGAGATACAATTGGCATATAATACTGTGTAAGTTTAAGGTGTACAACGTGTTGATTGGACACATTTATATATTGCAAAATTACTACCACCCAGCATTACCTAACACCTCCATCATGTCACATACTTATCATTTCTTTTTTTTTTTTTGGTGAGAACATGTGAGATCTACTTTCTTAGCAACTTCCAAGTATATAATACAGTATTATTAACTATAATCACCATGCTGTACATTACATTCCCAGCATTTATTCATCTTATAAATGGAAATATGTACCCTTTAAAAAATATCCTTTTAATAATGACTCACTAGATGGCTGTGCTCTCAGGTAGAGTGGGGGCAGGGCTGTGGCTAGACCTTGCAGAAAACTGCTCTGTGGCCACAGCGATCTCCAAGAGACTCCACTCAGCAGTAAGCAGCTGTGCCTGTCCATCGCTCAGGCAGTTCAAGTTCAGGGATATCAGAGCCAGCTGCTTCAGCTTGTTTACTAAACCACACGCCCATTGTCTCTCTGTCTAAGCCCTTCTCTTCCCTTCCTCCCCAGGAAGCCTCCACTGGACCTCTACACCCCGTTTCACCACTGGTCTCCCTCTTTTGCCTTCACATAAGCACATATGCATCCCCTAAAGGAGAGGGGGGAGCTTATCTTGACTCTACTGAACTTTGTTGTTGTTTTATTAAAGCATTGTTGGCACACAGTAGTGTATTAGTGTCAGGTGTACAGCACAGTGACTCGACATGTATAGCCTTCGTGATGTGACCACCACACTGAGTCTCGTAACCATCTGTCACGGAGCAAAGTTACCACAATACTATTGACTATATTCCCCTTCGCCTTTTCCTCCCACACCCCAAATCCCTACCCTCTGGCAACGATCAGTTGGTTCTGTTTCAGTGAATCTGTTTGTACTTGTTTTGTTTGTTCATTTGTTTTGATTTTTAAAAATTCCTCATATAAGTGAAATCACTTCACTTAAGTCAGAGAGAGGAAGACAGATACTGCATGATTTCCCTTACACTGACCTCTAAGAGGTTTCTCCCCTTGTACTTGCTGACTCCTGGCCTCTACATCAGCTGGTCCCTTCCGCCCCTCCCCGGTATCTCTGATTTCTGGGTGGGTATTGAGATGGTTCCAGGGAAGGTGATTCTCCTCCTGCTACCTCAGAGATGAATGGGGTACGTGGCCTAAGCCCTGGATTCAATTGTTTAATTTTGTTGTTGTTCATATACTCCTAAAAAAATTTTGAAAAACTATGTGTCCCCTTGCATATTTTTACGCTAACATCCAAAATCTTTCATTATCAGTTTTAGATGGTTGCAAAAGAAGTAATTTTGTGTATGTAACTTTTGACATTTTGAAGTAAAACTGTTAATTCATGCTTTTACATGTATACAACAGACTCTAAATACCATGGTGATTGGTTCCCAACATCTAAAAATACATGAACGAGGCCCGGCCGGTGTGGCTCAGTGGCTGAGCATCGACCCATGCACCAAGAGGTCACCAGTTCGATTCCCGGTCAGGGCACATGCCCAGGTTGTGGGGCCCGATCCCCCGTGGGGGGCATGCAGGAAGAGGCCATCATTAATGTTTCTAGCTCTCTCTCCCTCTCCCTTCTTCTCTCTCTCAAATCAATAAAGAAAAAAAAAATTAAATAAATGAATAAAAATACAAGAATGAGGCTTCCAGTCAAGATGGCAGCATAGGTAAACATGGTACTTGCATCTCCCACAACCACATAACAAACACAACTAAACTACAGAACTATCATTCGGAACCACCTGAAATCTAGCTGAATGGGAGTTCTACAACTAAGAATATAAAAAAGCCACCTTGAGACTGGTAAGAGGGGCTGAGACCCTAAATGGGTAAGTCCTACACCCATGTGTGTTGGATAAAAATTGGGAAGGATATCTCAGCTGCGAAGGTCCTCTCTGAGGAGTGAGGGGTCCCAGTCCCACATCAGGACCCCCAGCCCAGGGTTCCAGTGCCAGGAAGAGAAGTCGCCATAATGTCTGTCTGTAAAAACCAGTGGGGAGCCCTGGCCAGTGTGGCTCAGTTGTCATCCTGTGCAGCAGAAGGTTGTCAGTTTGATTCCTGATCAAGGGCACATGCTTGGGCTGTGGGCTCAATCCCTGGTAGGGGGTGTGTAGGAGGCAGCTGATCGATGTTGTGCTCTCACATTGATGTTTCTCTCTCTCTCCCCCTCTCCCTTCCTCTCTCTCTAAAAATCAATAAAGTATTCTTAAAAAAAGAAATCAGTGGGGATTAAGGCTGAGGGAAACAGTGGTCTTCTGGAGTCCCAGGCAGTCCTCTTAAAAAGCCCATACACGGACTTACTCAAACTCACTCTCTCTGAGCTGCAGTGCTGGGGTTGCAGCTCAAAGGGCACCAGGGACATAAGGAGAGGAACTAAAGTGTCTGACATCAGGGCAAGAGCTGGAGGGGCAGCTTTCTCCCAGACAGAAGTGCTGACAGAGGCCATTGTTTCTTTTCTGAGCCCTTCCCCTACACAACTGTCAGGCGGGTGCCATATCTGAGACTCCATCAACCTGGCTATCACTGTTTGCCCTACCCTGGTATTCCCTGAGACTCTGACTCACCCAATTTGTGGGCCCACCCAAGCTGTTTCTAGTGGCTTTTCCATATGAATTGCTTGTCTTGGCTCATGCTTCAGACTTTCCTAAAATCTCTCAAACAAGCATCATCTGGGCTCAGCATGCCTTGTATCCCTTGCTAAGTGGCCCAAAGGCCTAGCACTAGTAGCTTCCAGCGTTGGTTCACAAGTTGGCTTCTCCTGGGCACCTCCAAACCCAGCACAAGCAGCAACCATCTGCAGATCACTTTGTAGCTCATGCCGGATAGAACACAGGTGGTGCTGACTTTGGCTTGCAACCCCTGGGATGTGCCAGAGCCAGTGCACCCAGTGGACAGTTTCAGACTATGTCAAAACATCACTCAAACACCTCCACAAGTGACGCATTTAAGGGGCAGACAAGAGCCCCACTGAAGTAAGTTCTGCTCTGTGGGGTAGGCCCCTGCACAGCTGATCCTCCTTGGTGGTCGCAGCCAGTACTTGCAGTGAATCAGCCTGGAGGTAAATCCCTCCCACTGATGTGCCAACAGCAATGAAGGCTCAACTACAACAGGAGGGTGTACACAGCCCACATGGTGGGGGAGGTTGGGGTGCACCTGGACTACCCAGTTCAGGTGAATGGGGAAGCAGTGCCACTGGAATCTACAGGACACCTACTACATTAGGCCACTCTACCAAGCCCAGGAGACATAGAAGCTCTACCTAGTACATAGAAACAAACACAGGGAGGTTGACGAAATGAGGAAACAAAGAAACATGTCCCAAATGAAATAAAAGAACAAAACACCAGAAAAAGAACTAAACAAAATAGAGACAAGCATTCTACTAGATGCAAAGTTCAAAACACTGGTTATGAGGATGTTCAATTAACTTAGGGGAAGAGTAGATGGACTTATAGAAAACTTCAACAACATGAAAAAAAAGGCATGGAAACCATAAAAAAGAACCAGTCAGAAATGAAGAATACGTTAACTAAAATGAAAAATTTACAGAGAATCTACAGTAGAGTAGATAAAGTTGAGAATCAAAACAGCAATTTGGAATACAAGAAATCAAAACACACCCAATCAGAACAGCAAAAAGAAAAAAGAATTTAAAAAAATGAGGATAGTGTCAGGAGCCTCTGGGACAACTTCAAGCATACCTACATTTGCATCATGGGGGTGCCAGAAGGAGAAGAGAGAGAACAATGAAAACCTATGTGAAAATATAATGACAGAAAACTT
The DNA here is from genome assembly GCA_030848825.1 of Tadarida brasiliensis. Taxonomy (NCBI): domain Eukaryota; kingdom Metazoa; phylum Chordata; class Mammalia; order Chiroptera; family Molossidae; genus Tadarida; species Tadarida brasiliensis. The sequence goes on from CM061273.1 coordinate 17,061,903, forward strand.
CCCTAACTGGTTGAAGGAAATACACATAGAAGTCCAGGGAGCACAGAGTCTCAAATGATATAAACACAAAGAGGTCCACACCAAGACACATCATAATTAAAATGCAAAAGGTTAAAGACAAAGAGAGAATCTTAAAAGCAGCAAGAGAAAAGCAGTTAGTTACCTACAAGGGAGCTCCCATAAGATTGGCAGCTGATTTCTCAACAGAAATTTTGCAGGCCAGAAGGGATTGGCATGAAATACTCAAAGTGATGGAAAGCAAAGACCTACAACCAACATTACTCTACCCAACAAAGATATCATTTAGAATAGAAGAACAGATAAAGAGCTTCCCAGACAAGAAAAAGCTAAAGGAGTTGATCACCATCAAACCAGAATTACATGAAATGTTAAAGGGTCTTCTGAAGAAGGAGGAGGAGGAGGGGTAGGAGGGGGGGAGGGGGAGAAGGAGAAGGAGAAAAAAAGAAAGATAAAAATATGAACAATAAAAAGGCAATAAATACATATCTATCAACAATTGAATCTAAAAACAAAATAACAAACAGAACAGAAACAGACTCATAGATAAAGAGAACACTTTGATGCTGCTAGATGGGAGGGGTGTTGGGGGTGGGTGGGTAAAAAAGGTGAGGGAATTAAGAAGTACAACTTGGTAGTTACAGTGTAGTCATGGGGATATAAAGTACAGCATAGCGAATATGGTCTACAATTTTCTAACAACTATGTATGGTGTCAGATGGATATGAGATTTGTCAGGATGATCACTTCATAGATTATATAGTGGGTTCTACACCTGAAGCTAATATGATATTGTCAACCATAATTGAAGGCCCTAGTTGGGTGGCTCAGTTGGTTGGAACGTCATCCCAGATATCAAAAAGTTGCAGGTTCAATTCCTGGTCAGGGTACATACCTAGGTTGTGGGTTTGATCCCTGGTTGGGGCAGGTGCGTATGAGAGGCAACCGATTGATGTTTTTCTCTCACACTGATGTTTCTCTCTCTCTCTCTCTCAAACCAATAAACATATCCTGAGGTGAGGATAAAAAAAAAGAAAGAAAAATAAAAAATGATTTAAAATAAAAAATAAAAATAAAAATACACGAATGAGCTCATCTATAACAGGCCAAGTGTTCCATTGTTTTATTATTTCTTAAAAATTGCATTTTTATTTGATTTCCCCTCCAGAATTTGAACATAATGTAATGTTCTTTTTGTCTTTATTAAGCAAGCTATTATTCCTCCATGCAATAAAATATGTCCATTACTTGAGATTAATTTCTTATTTCTTGTGACCATAAGATTCTAAAATGTTAACTTTTTCTGAATTGAGTTATTATAATTATTGCAAGTAAAATTTAATTTAAAAATCATAATATATGATGGATTTTGATAAATAGTGACCAAATGTAAACAATACAATTATACTGGAAAGATTTTTTTTTTTTTTAAGGAGATGGATGGGGCTGCTTTTACATTTTAATTAGTTCATAAACCCATGGATAAATACTGCTAATTTTGACAAATAGTTTCCAGAACTAATTTTATCATTATTTTCTCCTTTTATAGATGTAAGTGCTGAGACTCAATTCACAGAAGAATAAGGGAATTTTATCATAGAAATTAACATTTAATTATTATGTACAAAAGTTATATGCCTAAAGTTACACAGTATTCTATAAAAACTGTTTAACGATCAGTTCATAAGTCAGTTTGGTGTTTTGTTTTTTTAAATTCATTAGAAACAAAGATTTGGAAATTACATGTCTTGCTAATGGACTCGTCTCCCAGTTAGAGTCATTCACTCTCTCAATTTGGGGGAATTATATAAAAAAGGCATAGCAAATGCCTATTAATTATACTTGTTAGTCTTTCACTAAGAGACACTGTATTTAATTTGCTATATCCAGAAAGGGTGTGGAAAATAGAAATATTGCTAACTCCAACATACCATTACCAATATATTTTAAAAATGAAATGTTTTTCTCATACTTCAAATCTATTTCATAGGAACCTTAGAATAGCAGATTTCACTCACTGAGTTTATAAAAAATGTCATACAGTCGTGTTGGCAAATCCAGACCTCACTGGCAAACTGCAGACAAATAGACTTACTTTCTGTCAGAAAAGCCTCTTTTCCTGTCTCAGTGCAAACACAGGTGCTACTCATGTAACACAATCATGTCACCTCTGAATTCTAGACTGACAGAGGCAGCAAGAGGAAATCAGTCACTGCTATTTTCAGTGTTTCTCGTGCACTCCCCTTTGCTTTGTTCTCATGAAATTCTCCCTCCGAAATAGTGTTTTCTTTAAGCACAGTGTGGAGCAAGAAGATGTGAGGGCTGTGAGTGGAAATTGTCCCACCACTCCACTCTACCTGACATGTGAGTTCAGAGCACACCAAGGTGGTCTCATACTTGCTCTCTACGTCAGGCTTCACTCTTAGACATATGTGTGAGTCCGGAAAAGTAATAAAGCCTTGATTAAAGGAGCTTGTTCCACAGTAATATTTCAGAAGTGTCCTTTCTGAGTGTGCCCCGAGGTTTTATGCCCCAGGTCATTGCAGTGCAGTAGCAGGTGACGGGTGACACATGCCTCCTTTTCTGGTAGAGCGGGAGAAGGACGATTGTGAAATGGGGGATGACAAGAACTGGCCCAATGCCTCACCTGCAGACAGGTTCTCAAGTTTTTTCAATTTAGTCAAGAGTAAGTGAATATATGGAAATAGATTGCCTTAGACCTACCCAAGCTTGTGTACCCTTTGGACAGCTTCCCTTACCCTCAAGAATATGCAAAGCTAGTGAGAAGACTACTAACCTAGGCTAAGCAAACCACTGCATTCCCATCCCCTGGCCACAGAGGTGCACATGTGACGAGCTTGTCCAAGAGAGAAATGGCTTCTCTGAGCTCTGGACTTGCAAAGGGAAGTATGCAGATCAATGAGCTGCTGGCAGCCGGCTGAGAATCACGAGGAGATCCAGCCTTCGAGCAAACAACTCACAGGGGAAAGCAGAGAGACAAAGAGAAGCTGAGTCCTTGATGTAAACACTGCTGAGCTTCTGGATCAAGCCTTGCCTTATACTAGTCCTTTGTGGCTTTTCCAAATACATTAGCGGACACATTTATTGCTTCAGCGTCTTTGAGTAGGAATTTCTGTTATTTTAAACAAAAACATACTGATACACTTCAAGACATTTTAACACAAATAGTCAATACCCACTAGCTATTCCCTTGTCACTTCCTCCCTGCAATCAGCTTCAGCTGAGGGTGCAGGCATGGGCCAGTTGCCCCAAAGCATGTTCACAGTCCTTTTTACAATGGCATGTGTTCCACTTTGTTATGTATTGTCTAGACCCGCCATCCCGTATCTGAAATTCTGAATCCAAAAAGGTTCGAAAAGACAGAAACTATTTTATAGATGAATAGATAAATAGATAGATTTGCATTTTGGCAAAACAAAACACTCATCTTAAACGGATGCAAATATTTGTGTGGAGAGATTATCATCGAGGTGTTCGATTCTGAGGTGCTGTGACCCTGCTGGGGATGTTAGGTACTACAGGTCCACAACTCCAAGTCCGAAACCTTTGGGGCCAGGTGTGTTTGGAACACAGTGTTTTTATGATTTTAGGAAAGTTTACAGTGGACATAACATATATAAACCCTGCTGGGAGTATTATGTAACACTCAGTAATTCATTAGGGATGCCAGGAGAAACCACCTCCAAAGCCAGAAGGACACTCAGTATAACAGTGAGGACCCATTGATTTCAGTACAGGGACAGATATTTTGGTGGTCAAGGAAAATTCCTTCATTAGTATGATAGTAATCTATACTGTCCCTGAAAGAGAAATTAATGTCTATATGATACTGTAATAGTGAATGTATGACATGTATATATTATACATTTGTTGAAACCGATAGAACCATACAACACAAAAAATGAGCCCTAATGTAAACTACGGACTTCAATTAGTGTGTGTGTGTGTGTGTGTGTGTGTGTGTGTGTGTGTTCATAAATTCTAACCAGTGTGCCACACTAATGTAAATAGGGGTGGGGGAGGAGAGGTCCTGAGGGGACTCCAAACTTTCTGTTCAATTTTTCTGTAAGGGTAAAACTGCTCTAAAATGAAAGTCTATTCTTTGTATTGAAAAAGAATCACTGTACATTTTTTAGAGATATGCCTACTTTTAAAAAAATATGCTTTTATTGATTTTTTTTTTAGAGAGAGAGACAGAAACATCGATGTGAGAGAGAAACATCGATCAGCTGCCTCCTGCACGCCCCCTACTGGGGATCGAGCCTGCAACCTTGGCATGTGCCCTGACCAGGAATCGAACTGGGACCTGTCAGTCCATGGGATGATGCTCTGTCCACTGAGCCACACCGGCCAGGCAAGATATGCCTACTTTTAATAAATCATTCAGTAAATAAACTGGTAGGCCCACAATGAAAGGGACATTTGGTTGAGATTGGGAGGTGGAGATGTGTGTCCACCTTTGTCCATAGAGCTGAACCCTCCCCCGCTCCCAAAGCCTGAGCATTGATGAACATCTCTTCCTATTTGCCTGGAGCTCTGGGTGTTATCCAAGCTCACAGAACTCACTTTGGGACAGTGTATGGGGAACAGACAAAGATATATGGAGTGGGGGCTCTTCCTGTGGGACATGGTCAAGTTTCCATGGAAACAGAGTAGAAGCTTTGCATAGAGAAAGCGGAAGGTGAAGGAGCATAGGAAGAAAAGGCCCAAGAACCAGGGCAGGAAAGCTGCCTTAGGGAGTGGGGAGAGGTGGAAGGCCTCCTTGGGGAGGTCTGCAGCTCAGGCGCTCCTACAGCCTTGCACATGCGTGCGGCTTAGGCTCTGAAGCCACGCTCCCTGGGGATACATTTTAACTGTACCACTCAGAGGAACTGACTTTGGGGAAGTTGCTAAATCTCTCTGGGTCTTGGTTTCCTCTTTTGTAAAATTAAGGTCACCTATCCCTTTGAATAGGTTTAATGTTTTATAAAGATTAAACAAAATGATGCACGTAGAGCTCTCGGTGGTGGTGAAAATAGAGTAAGCGCTCAAAGAAGATTATAGCTCTTATTAGCTTTTTACCACCTCACACGATCCTTCTCTTTTCTCACTCTTCAATAAAGAAATGTTACTGATCATAGTCAGTGTGTGGGCTTTGAGATTAGAGGAGCAGGATGGCAAAGGGTTGAGTGGAGGAGGAGCTGTTTCCGCCCCATCTACTCCAAAGAGAAGGGTTGTTGGCCTTTTAAGGGGTTTATAGCGCCAAGTTCCAGGTGGGGATGACAACCTGTGGCTAAGCTGGCAGAAGGACTCACGATGCTATAGGAACATTCTGGAGAAGACATTAAAATATTGCAAAGAGAGGCAATGAAATAAATCCTGTAGTTTGGAGAATGCTGTTTTCCTTAAAGGATAGGGAGAGGACCCAGGGAACCCTGGATGTAGTAGCATAAGGAAGCATTTCAAAGCATGCTTGTCAACTGAAACAGATTGCACTGAGCAACAGGTTGGACCAGGTCACCTCAAAGACACCATCTAGCCTGTGCAGAATTCCTCTTTGTGAGCTCTTCACTCTTTTCGAACTGTCTCAGGTTCGTCTCATCTCAGTCCTTCCACTCAGTCAGAAATGTCACTGGCCTCTAACCCCAACTTCTGCTCTTCGTCCCAGGCTGCACCCTACTTTCAGATTTGCTTCTCCAACATGTCTTCCTTTCCTGCCTGATTCCTTCAAGACCTTCAGTGGCTTCTATTATTCACTGAGCCAAGGTCATGAGCTCCCATGAGCACCTTGTAATGAATTCAACAGGTTCCCCTTTGCCCACGGAGTTTTAGCTCACTCTTTCTCCACAAGGGCCCTCTATTAAAAGAAAACAACTCAGTGAATATTTGTAAGAGGGGCCCAGACCCCTGTTCCTTCTGTATTCTCTCCACTATTTACCCTTGACTGATTTGAAATGTGTACTTCCCTGACCTTGGCCCCTCTCAGTTGTTCAACCCTTTTTAAACCTTCTTTGGTTCTAATCTAACATTTCGCCCATGGTCATTGTACTTACATAGTTAGAGCTGTCTGAGCTTTTAAACATTATTTTCCAAAGGGGAATCCTTGATGAATTACACTCCCTTTAAATATCTGGTCCTTACAGGAAGCTCTGAATTTGGGTTCCACACATTTATGAGTCTGTATTATCAGATTAATCAGCAGAAAGAATCAATTGTCTCACTGTTTTCAATAGAAGATAAGGGAGAGAAGGGATCATTTTCTTGACATATAAAAGGACCATTCAGTCACAACAATTTAACCAAAGGAAAGAATTAACTTGGATTTGAAATGTGTCATTTTCTGTCATTCCTGGAACACTGACAAGGGGCTACTTCTCTGAGATCAAAACTCAGACTGTCATTTTTGTTGATGTTGGTCTATTTTATTTTCCATCTTTGCCACCTACATTTTATGTTTGTTTTTGTGAAAGCACATGTCCATAGACTAACATGAAGCTTCAGACTCTCACACGGTCTCCAAACATAAACCTGGGAATTGGAAGGGCGAGTCAGTGCCTCCCTGGCTCTTGGTTTTATTTGTTTTGATTGCCAAACATAGGTCAGAGGAAAATGACTGTGAAATTTCCTTTCAAGGTCAACCCATTTCTGCCCTGGCTGGTGTGGCTCAGTTGGTTGGAGCGTCGTACCATATACCAAAAGTTGTGGTTAGGGTCCTGCTCTGGGCACGTACGGGAGGCAACCAACTGATGTTCTCTCTCATGTCCATGTTTTTTGTTTTGTTTTCTCTCTCTCTGTCTCTCCTTTCCCCTCTCTCTAAAGAATCAATAAGCATGTCCTTGGGTGAGGATTAAAGCAAAACAAAACAGGTCAACCCATTTTTTAAGTGATCGCTGCAGAAGAAGACAAAGAAGACATAGGGATTATTCAAATCCAGTAATTCCCAGTAGAAAAGAACTTTTCCATTAAATGGCCCGGTCCTTCAGCAAATATCACACAGGCTTTTCCAAGCGAGTAACCCAGTTTCCCGAGAATTCTTACAATATTGAAGGAAGAGTTGCCAGTGGTATGAACTCATGTAATCAGACGTAAGAGAGCATCTTCTGAGAGTTACCAGCTACGCGCACATATGGCTGAGGTGCACAGGTGAGAATATGACCAAGTGGCACAAAACTGCTGTAAACAGTAATTTTGACAAATAGGAAAGCTTCTGAAACTCAGTCCCCTTCCCCTGGCTAAGGTCCAAATTTTGTTCCTATCATACAGTATATTATTTCACAAAATAATAATGTGGAGAATTGTTATAAAGACTTGAGTGACCTCTCATGCTGCTCTCATCGGGGTACTGCTCCGACCACCTCTGAGCCAGCGCCGGCCTGGAACTGAGTCAGACGTTGTGGGACTTTGTTTGGTGAGACGGGAGAAGTAGCTGCTGGGCTTTCCAACTATGGATCGAGGTAGCAAAGGTGAATCAAGAAATGAAGAACATCAAACTTTAAAATTCTGTAACTAAGAACCAGAGGAATGGTGATAATTGCTGTTAGTAATTGTCAGTTAACACAAAAATGAAAACCCTGAAAGGAAAGATGAAGATGAGGATCAGCTTTAACGGAGGTGGGTGTTCTGGCGAAGCCTGCACCTCATGGAGAATGTGGGCAGGAGGAGCTTAGTGGACACAGTGTTCTGCTCGCCCAGAATCTGTTTGGGCAGCTGCCCTCCCCCATTCCTGCAGAAGAAGACTCATGACTCATGACTCAGTGGCTAACTCAACTCCCCAGATTCAGGAATGCACCACCTCCTTGGTCACAAATGACTGGGGTAGGGATAGAATTGCCAACTTCAGCAAATAAAAATATGGAATGCTCACTTAAATTTGAATTTCAGATAAATAAAAGATTGTTTGGTATAAGCATGTCACAAATATTGCATGGGGCATAATTATACTTAAAAATTATTATTTGTTTACCTGAAATGAAGATTTGTGTGGGAGTCCTATATTTTATCTGGCAACCCTACTTAAGAATGAAACGTGACATGAGCCAGACCAATCAGAATTGGAACTGGACTCCTGGCAAAGGTTTTCTTTCTCCTCTGAGCTCTCTAACCATAAGGACAGTGAAAACTTAGAGCTGCCACTGGCTACCTTTCTCCCCGTGGAGGAGGACACTGCCTAGGTGTGAAGACACCCCAGAGCAAAACACAGCCGTGACATGGAGAAAGGAGGTATTTCTGGAGACATCATTTGAATTCCAATCTTGAGCCTGGTCAGAAGCCAGTTTCACTCCCTAAGACTCTCATTACTACAAACCAATACATGTTTTGTTTGTTTGCATTCATTTGATTTGCATTTCCATCACTGGAGATCTAAGAAATCATCCATGTTGACGGGACCTGCCCGGTATGGCAGGTGCTTAAACCGAGGTATAACTTGAGAGTCTAGATAGGGGACTAGTCACGTTTAGGGATGTTTATAGTTGGTCCTGTTATAGCAGGAAAAAAAAGTGTTTTAGGCAGGCTCTGCTTAAATTTCACTGTCCTTTGATCCCTGAGCACCTACTTCTCCTGGCTGACTCGACAGCCCTCTCTGTCTGGCCCTCCAGCTTGTGGAGACCTGCTGCTCCCCCTCCCCCTGGTCTGAGCTGCTCTTCCACCTCCACCTTCCGCCTCAGTGCCCTCTGCAGACCACTGTCCTTTCAATCTGCTTCCGAAGCCTCTTCCTATGTTTTCCCTGGATCATTGCGGTTTTTACAAATCCACCATTGCCAATAGTATGATTCTGTGAATGCTAGGCCTAATTCAGTGACAGAACAAGATCCAAGAGGTCCAAGCACTGAAAACACTATATAGATTTTTATATATATAGTGTATATAGATATGGGGAAATAGAGGCCACCCAAGACGTGTGTTCCGTTTAAGCGGAAGGGCCCACACAGACCTTTTTGAATCCTGGCTTCACCCTTACAAGTTGGGCAGCATCAAGCAAGTTGTTGAAATTTTCTGGGCTCCAGGATCATAGGGCAGAAGTGAAGACAATAATTCTCTCCCTGCATGGTGAGGGTTGGGGGGAATTGGACATGAAGAGCCTAGTATCTGGCCATTCAGTCCTTCAGTAAATGTTAGTTTGACTTCATTTTCACAATTTGCATCAGCTCTAATGGTTTTCCTTCATATAAGTGATTGTTCCTTGCAGAATGCATATCTGAAAAATAACCAAATACCCAAAAAATGAGAAAAAGATAAATAACTCAATTTTTAAAAATAGACAAAAGATTTGAATGAGAACCTCCCAAGAGACTATACCCAGGAAATATACGCAACATGAGTAGTCATCAGGGGAATTCAAGCTAAAACCACAGGGAGGTACCTCTCGACACCTACCAAAACAAAAATTCAAAGACTAACAATTTCTAGTGTTGGTGAGGATGTGGATAAATTGGAGCTCTCATATCTTGTAGGCAGGAGTATAAATGGCAAAACCACTTTGAAAAGCTGTTTGGCAATCTATTATAAAGTTAAAAATACACTGCCCTACAGCCTAGTAATTCCACTCTAGATAGGTATCCAAAAGAAATGAAAATACAAGTCCATAGAAAGGCTTTTACACATATGCTCACGAAAGCTTAATCTACAATAGTAAAATACAAGAAAGAACCCAAATGGCCATCAACAGGAGAATGGATCAACTGTGATATTTTCACCCACGTAGGTCAGATCTCAAATCCAGTGTGCTGATTTCAGAAACGAGACACAGGAGACTGCAAACTGAAGGATCTGTTTACATAAAGTTCCAGAACAAACAAAACTAATTTGTGATGAAAAAAAAAAAAATCAGAAAGTGGCCACATTTGAAGGTCATAAGGGAACTTTCTGAGATGGTGAAAATGTTTTATTTCTTAGATTAGATTCATTGAAAATTAGTAGCTTCTTTCTAAATTTTTTTTTTTTTTTTGCAAAATTCTTGCTAAAGTCATCAAAATAAAACTTTTCTCACAGAGCCCCTGTTTTGGTAGTGCTGTAAATACATATGTAACCTATTCAACAATCTAGGAATGCTCCCAATTTATGTCCTATGAACTGCCATTCTTTAACAACTACGTCTTTCAGTAGTTTGAAGACATGTTAAAATGCCACCTGGCTCCAGCCCCCTATGGCTCCAGCCCCCTGTGGCTCCAGCCCCCTGTGGCTCCAGCCCCCTATGCCTCCAGCGCCCTGTGGCTCCAGAGCCCTGTGGCTCCAGCGCCCTGTGGCTCCAGCCCCCTGTGGCTCCAGCGCTCTGTGGCTCCAGCCCCCTATGGCTCCAGCGCCCTGTGGCTCCAGCCCCCTGTGGCTCCAGCCCCATGTGGCTCCAGCGCCCTGTGGCTCCAGCATCCACAGCTGGGGCATCAGCCTCCACTGGGGCTCAGCCCTGTCCCAGCCTGAAGGCCTCATCAAGCCAACAGCAGGGGAAGCATTAGCACTGCCTCGGCTCAGCTGCTCGGCTATTGTTGCTGCTAATTCCACTCTGTCCAGTCCTAATGACTAGTGTCACAGAATGGAGAGAGGTGACAAGAGAAATCTTTTTCCTCCCAAAATTATTGTGAAAATATTATGTGTTGGCTTACTTAGTATCTATCCCAACCTCATTATTTCACATCATCCTCTATTGTAGAGAGGTTGAAAAGCCAAATGCTAGCGTTTCCAACTTCCCTTGCTACTTGTGGTAGCCACGGGGCAGAGTTCTGGCATGTGAATGAGGGGAAAAGGGGTCTGGGAAAGTCTCTGATTTCTTGCTACTTTGCCTGCCCATGTCCTGCCTTGAACTTAGATGCGACAGCCGAAGACAGAGATGTTCTCTCGTAGCCATTAAACAGCAAGGATAGAGAACCACACACCAAGGAGGGCAGAGCAGGAAAATCGAGACAGCTCCAAAATCATAGTTAATTTTTTTTACGACTGTTAATGATATTGTGACTATTTTTCTAGGGGTTCTTATCTTTTGTGATCCATACTGAAATATTTGTAGATTAAATGTGATGTCTATAACTTGCTTCAAAATCTCCCAGTGGGGCCTGCTGGGAAAGTGAGTGACAAAAACCACACTGAGGAAAATTCTACAAAAATATATGACCAGTGAGTATTCTTCAAAAAGTGCCAAGGTCACGAAAGGCACGAGAAAGTGAAGACGGAAACTGCCACAGTCACGAGGAGCCTCAGGAGACCCGAAGACTGAACGCAGTGCTGTGCCCGGATTCGATTCTGGAACAGAACAAACCCTGAGAAAACTGAACGAGTTCCAATAAAGACTGTGGTTTAGTTAATAGTAATGTACCAATATTAATTTCTTGCTTTGACAAATGTACTTTAATCTGTAAGATGTGAACGTATGAGAAACTGGGTAAAGGGTATGTGAGAACTCTGTATTTTCTTTGCAATTGTCCTGTGAATCTAAAATTACTCCAAAATAAAAAGGTTATTTTGAAAAAAGTCTAGAAGAAAAGAGTTTGAATTCCCAATTATTGAACCACTGCACCAACATCAGCAATGACTTATCTCCATCTTTCTTGTTATGTAAGAAAAATAAAACACTTAAAATTTTTTTTCAATATTTTTATTGATTTTTAGAGAGAGGAAAGGAGAGGGGGAGAGAGAGGGAGAGAAACATTGATGTGAGAAAGAAGCATTGATCAGCAGCCCCCTGCACGCCCCCTGCCAGGTATCCAGCCTGCAACCCAGGCCTGTGCCCTGACTGCGAATCGAACTGGCAACCTTTCTGTGCACGAAACGACACCCAACCCACTGAGCCACACCCCCCAGGGCTAAAACACATTTTTGTTGTTGTTAATCCTCACCGGAGGATATTTTCCCATTGATTTTTAGATAGAGTGGAAGGGAGAGAGGGAGGGAGAGAGAGAGAAAGAAACATTAACATGAGAGAAACACAGCAATTGATTGTTTCCCACACAACCCTGACTGGGGGATGGAACCTACAACCCAGGTACGTGCCCTTGACCAAGAATTGAACCTGCGACCCTTTGGTTCTCGGGCCGATGCTCTAACCACTGAGTCAAACTGGCCAGGGCTAAAATAAAAAGTGAATGGCACTTAACTAGTCTGTTAGTTGAGCTGAATAAATATAAACTAAAATACCTGTATTGTTTGTCTGCTGCAATTAGTTCTCACAGCTGAGAACTTGCAGCATCTGGGCCAGCACCTTGCCCTCAGCGCTGAAGCAAACAGTTAGCAGGACCCGTTAGTAAGCAGTTGTGACACAAGATCACGGAAAACAACAGCTTTCTTTTCAGCTACAGTCCTCAGCTATCATGAATTAGTAAGTGTAATGAAAAATCTTATTCCAGTAGCAACGAAAACTATAAAATATCTAGGAATAAACGACTAAAAGTACGAGATGTGTATGAATAAAACCATAAAGCTTTATAGGACACGAAAAAAGACTTGAATAAATGAAAAAATAAACATGATCGTGTCCCTGGGTGCAAAGATGCTACATTGTAAAGATGTCGTTTCTTCCTAAATTAATCTATAAACTAAATATATGGCCAATGAAGGTTCCAATGTGACACCTAAATCTCATATACTATAAAAATGAACCGAAAGTGGATTATATAACTGAACGTAAAACATAGGACTGGAACACATTTACAGGATAATGGAAGAGAACATCTCTGCAATTAAAGAGTTCTTGGACGTGACATCAAAAACACAACCCAGCAAAGGAGAAAGAGATAAACGGGACTATATCAAAATGTAAAGCTTCTGCACTGTGAAGAGAATGAAAAGATAAACTACTACAGTCTGAGAAAAATGTTTGCAAATCACATATCCCACCAACAGGACCAGCTACATAATTTTGGGGGCCCAGCTCATTAGAAAGCATGGGACCCCTTACCGAAAACGTAGTAAGAATGTCAAGACGGTGACAGCGGAGCAGGACATGGAGCAGCGGCCTCTGAGCCGGGGCCTGCGTGACTGCCAGGTCACACTCTCATGAAGCTGCCCTACCAACAAGGAGTTTGTATCCGGAATACATAAAGAACTCTCAAAACTCAATAGCAAGGAAATAAATAACCCATTTTAAAAACGGGCAAACGATGTATAACAGACGCTTCACCACAGAGGACAGAAGGATGGCAAATTAGCGCCAGGAGACAGTCGGCATCACTAACCACGAGGGAGACACAAACCAACCACGAGGAGGCACCTCCACACTGATCAGAACGACTGACACACCTGCCGTTGCAGAGGAGGGGGACTGGGCGCCTCACCCATGCTGGTGGGCATGCAAACTGGCACAGCCGCTCTGGAAAACAGCTTGGTAGTTCTTTACAAAGTTAAACACACACTCACCGTACAACCCAGTGATCCCACCTCCCGGTATTTACCTAAGAAAAAGAAAAACTGTGTTCCCACAAAAACCTGTACATGGGTGTTTAAGATAGCTCTATTTACAGTGGCCCCCAAACTGCAAACAACCTAAAGGTCCTTACAGGGGAGAATAAATAAGCTGTAGTACATCCATACATGGAATACCACCTCCCAGTGAAAAGGAAGAAGCTCAAGAACCCGGGTGACCCCCGAATGCAGTACGCTGAGTGAGAACAGTCTCAGAAGGCTGCAGACCATGTGATTCCATTTACATAACATTCTCGAAAACACAAAACCAGTGACAGAGAATAGACAGCGGCTGCCAGAGCTGGAGGAGGGTGTGACCACAAAGAGGGTGCACAAGGGAGTTTCGGGGATGACACTGCTCTGTGTCCTGATTGTGACGGTGCGTAGACAAATCTCTACTTGCGTCAAAACACACAGAACTGCACACATGTTCCCCCAAAAGTCAGTTTTACTACATGTTTACTTTAAAGTTTGTAATGTTAATTTTTATTGATTTTTTTAAGAGATAGGAAGAGGGGAGAGAGAGAGAGAGAGAGAGAGAGAGAGAGAGAGAGAGAGAGAGAGAGAGAGAGAGATGTGGGAGAGGAACATTGAACAGTTGCCTCCCATACGTGTCCCAACCAGGATCAAACCAGAAACCTAGGTATGTGCCCTGACCAGGAATCGAACCCACAAACTTGTGGTGTATGGGGCCATGCTCCAACCAACTGAGGCATCTGGCCAGGGCTCCAGTGTAATTTTAAAATGGAACTTGACAAACTAATACCAAAGCTCAGCCAGAAGACAATATAAACAAGGATAATAGAAACATTTTGAAAAAGAACAGTGTTTGAAGACCTGCCCTACAAGACCTGAAAACATTCTATGAGATTACAATGACTGATGAAAAGTATGGTTGGTACAGACAGACAGATCTTCAGAAAGACAAATAAATTAATGGAAGAATTAGAAACAAGTATACATGCAAATTTAGCTTATGATAAATTTAACATCTTAGACCAACAGAAACAAGATGGATTATTCAACAAATGGCTGGGAACCAATGAAATGTCTTTTTTAAAGAGAATAGTTACATCACATTATGTATTCAAATAAATTTTAGCTACATGAGAGAACTAATTGTATCAAACAAGATTATAAAAGTATTCTTGAGAAATGTGTGTGTGTGTGTGTGTGTGTGTGTACAAGAATGTTTTCTGGAGCACTGTAATCACAGGGGCAGAGAGAGAACATAGAGAAAGAAAATGTCCACCAGGAGTTAAATAATATATATTTACATGATGGAATAGGTATGTTAATATATGTTGTAACATAAAGACAAACAATGTAGAGCAAAGTGTACGGAATGGTTTCTTACATGAAAGCTGCACACCGACGGGCCTGGAGGGCTGTGCTCCAGGGGGACTCAGGGGGCGAGGGGAAGGAGAATGCTCACGTTGTACTTTCTATATTTACTTTTAAAAACTTTATCGCCTACATAGCCATGTATTATTTATTGTTAAAAATTAATTCTGCCACCGTGTAATCAACAGGAGGACTGAAGACAGGGCCATGGGAGTCTGGAGGACAGCTCCTCCGGCCAGCGAGGGCTGTCACAAGAGAAGGACATGTGTGCTAGGTGCTGCCAGATCCCTCTGGCCAGCAGGACTCTTCGTTCGGGCCAGACCTGTCCCCAGTTTTCCAGGAAGAAGTAGTTGTGGAGCAATAAGAAGACTCTTCTGGCCAAGATCCTGGGTTAGTAAGAGTTTACTGATTTGCATTTTCCAATACTTTTCACAAGAAAAATAAAAGCAAAAAAAGAAAGAAAGAAATCCAAGGCAGTGTTAAAATGAAAAGAATATTTTGTGCTTTTTAATGTGATGGCCGGTCATATTCATTGTTACTGAAATTTAGAAAGTGAACTGCTAAATTTAGAAAGTGAATAGCTAAATTTAGGAAGTGAATAGCTAACAGACCCACTGGTACGCATTTCCTGTGGGATTTATAAAAGCAGTCCATCAAAGAGCATCAGCAGTAATCGCTTACACACACATATACACTCACGTACGTATAGCATTACATGTAGTGTTTTGCCATTTCAAAACCCTGTGTGCACAGCTTTGCATCTGATCCTCAGGTCAGGACAGGAGTTATTATCCTGACTTTGCAAACAGGAAACTAGCAGCTTGGAGAGCTGCACATCTGACTTCTCCACCAGGTCTCAGGCATAGCTGAGGCACCTGCACCCCGGAGGCACACCTCAAACACTCCACGAGGGAACTGCGCAGCTTCTCTAGAAAAACACGTAGAAAGGTCCATTCCCATCTCAGAGATGGAAAGAAGCGGTTTGAAAACCACGGCTCTAAAAAAATGCTTATTTAGAGAAACCACTTGTAGACACAGGCAGTAGTATGGTGATTACCAAAGGGAAAGAGGGGTGGGGAGGTAGAAGAAAGTAAAGGGGGGATAAATGGTGAGCGAAGGAGACTTGACTTTGGGTGGGCAACACAGTACAATATACAGATGATGTACTATAGAAATGTATACCTGAAACCTATATAATTTTATTAACCATTGTTACCACAATAAATTCAATAAAAATTTAAAAAATACTTACTTAAATACTTTTATATAGACATAACACATCTATTTACATACACACTTTTGTTAGAATTATTGATGCCTCAATAATAAGTACAGAAACCAAAATTACTTCAGTGGGATAAACAATGATATTCTTAAGGTGAATCAAGTCCTGCCTTGTGTTTTAAAGCTACTCGGAGTCACATAATTTCCTTGCAAAACACACTGAAGCGGGAGGGGATTTTCTCACTGTGCTCCTCATCTCTAAGTCCTTTAATACTGCTTGAATACATTGCAGCTAAATTTGGACGTCGTGGTGAGGTAATTATCATAAGATTGTTGAGTAAAATTATCCTCTTATGACATAACTTACCACTTTAAAGGAGCTAACACAGCTTTCTACAAACCACAAAAACAAAAACACTTAATGTAACATCGTTTTTATAAAACATTTGTAGCTTTATTGTTGTAAGTCAACAGTCCTTGGAACTCATAAAACCCATTTTTAATATTATAGGAAACTCTTTGTTCGTCTTAACAAAGAGGCTTAGAGAGGCAGTCACACAGGCCCCTGCCACACGGAATGGTGAGGCGTAATGCTGATTTACCTTAAATCTTAAATGAGCATATATGTGCTCATCTTTTTCTTCCGACAGGTGTGAGGGCCGAGTGCCCACCTTCTCCCAGAAGCTTGGTCAACAGCCTCTTCAAGGTTTCCTTTAGAACTGCCACCTGGGGCCGCAGTTTGCTCCTTCAGTTACCATTTTTCACTAGGGACAAGGCGTGAAATGTTCTGTTATTTTAAAAACAAAAGTTTTGTTGAAGAAGACAAGGCTTAGAACGTTCTGTTTCCGTAACAGCTCACAGTATACACTGTGCTGAGAGCCTTATCTGCATTATGTCCTTTAGTCCTCACGATATTACAAGGAAGAAAGCAACAGAAGCTGTCACTTATATGTGGGATCCAAAGAACAAAATAAATGAACAAACAAAACAGAAACAGACTCATAGATACAGAGAACAGACTGATGGTTGAAGAGGGGAGGGGACTTGGGGGCCTGGGTGAAGAAGATGAAGGGATTGAGGAGTACAGATTGGTTGTTACAGAATAGTCATGGGGATGTAAAGTACAGCATGGGGAATGTAGTCAATAATATTGTAATAACTATGTATGGTGTCAGGTGGAAATATTGGGGGAAATACTTTATGAAGCATATGATTATCTAACCACTATACTGTACCTGAAATAAAGAGAGAATAATATTGAATGTAAACTGTAATAGGAAACTAGAAGTTAAATAAATAAAATAAATGCTCTTATTTGAAATGGAGAGAGAGAGAGAGAGAGAGAGAGAGAGAGAGAGAGAGAGAGAGAGAGAAAGTTAAGCACAGTGGTCAAAGGCCACACAGCAGCAAACTTAAAAATGCAGACTTGAACCTTATGAGTCCAGAGCACGATCCTTCATCTGAGAACATGAAAATAAAGACCTATGTGAAGTATCTAGCATTTGAAAAGTGGTAACTCACAGGTTTAACTTTATATTTTCTTCCTCAGCATTTTTCAAGAAGTATTTATTGTATCCACCAGGCTCCGGGGAATACCCTAACTGCTGATATGGTGGTGAATGAGATTCTTGGAGCTTACGTTCTACCGATGAGAAAAGACAATAAACTCACAAGTAACTAGGCAGATACAAGTTATGTTTGCACTATACTGTGGTCTATTAAGTGTGCAATAATAGCATTATGTCTCACAGTGTACATGCCTTAATTAAAAATAATTTCTTGCTAACCATCATCTGAGCCTGTTGGAAAATGGCTCCCACAGACTAGCTCCACGAAGGGTTGCCACAGTCCTTCAACTGGTAAAAGACAGTACCCACGAAGCACAATGAAGTGGAGCGCAGTAAACCAGGTACGTTGTTTTCACCTTCCTGCTCCACCTCTCCTGGGTTGTGAGCTCTTGGAGAGTAGGAACACTGTTCAGTATTCCCTGACTAGTCCTAAACGACTATTTGCACATACTAGGATCACTGGATCAGTAACACACGATTTAAAGAGAAAAGTAGGCTCTCTTGATAACCTTTTATTTTAATGTAGATCACGCCTTCCTGGAAATTATAGTCCTTTGTAGCTTTAGTTTATTCTACCTACATTTGAAGGTGAAATGCAGAAGGATTTTCCTTCTTCATTCTATAGAGTGCGAGAGCTCACATCTTATTGTAGTCAGGAAGATCAGAAAACCCCGGAGAGCTCAAGTTCCCCTGATTTAAAAAAAAAAATGCAAAATTTAATTTTACTTGGTGAAGATTTTTAGGTTTTAAAATCTGATCTTTTGGCTTGTTTTTAAAAATTATCCCACAGCTGAGCCCAGTGTATCATTTCTTAAATAACGGATGCCCTACAATAAGTGGCACCTTCCAAGAGAATATCCGTCTTCCAAAGGGCGTGGTGCACCTAATTTCTGTAAAAGTCACCAGATGCTGAGACAGATAGTTGCTCATTACTGAAGAAGTGGGCCTCAAATGTCTCCCTTCTTTCCTTTATTTGTCAAATACTTTTGAGTCCCCACCTCCTATCAGGCACTGAGACAGACATTGGAGATACAGTGGTGAGCAAAACTGGGCTGTATCCTTGACCTCACGGAGTTTACTGAATACTGGTACATTTCCACACAGTTTTCTGAATTCCACCCGTACCTTCTGAACCAGAACCCCTAGGGCAGTGATTGTCATATCAGAACCATGGCTTGCTGTCCCCTCCACCCCCAGTTTCGGATTCAGCAGGTTTGGAGTAGGGTCAACAATTTGCATGTGCTGCAGGTTCCCAGATGCTGCTGGTCCGGGGACCACATTTTGACAACCACTGACATAGGACATAGAACCCAAGCCTCTGCTGGTCATTCTGATACCTGTCCGGGGTCAAGAGTCACTGGAGTACAATCTGACCATCACTGTGTTGGTTGTGTTGATCAGAGAATTTCAAAATAAGCACAAGTCCAGCCTCTGCATCCAAGAAACCCACTCTGAGGTAGGGGAGGTAAAATACAAAGTCGAGATTTTATGAACAATTGAAATGCTTTGCTGGGTGTTTTTGCTATGTGGACACAAAGGCTCCAGAAACGTGGGATCTCACTGGAGGCTGGAATAGGTGAAGAAATCTGCTGGGTCCTGAAAAATGAAGTGTTTAGATAGGTCGTAGGAAACTGGGAAATTATTCAGGGAAAATTAACCTGAAGTCCATTTGCTCCTACAGATAAACCCCAGTACTGTAGTAGGAACTATGACTTTTTCACCAAAGAAAATTAAGGTATTTTCATATCATATCTCACTATTTATAGATATTTTAAAATATTATTTACTGGCCTCACCACTGAAAGTATAACAGTTACAGATCTGCCTCTGGGTCTTATGGGAAATGCAAATGTATTTGCTTATTTTATTAAGACAACTTTTAAAATATTTCAATAACTGTATTTCAGTTTCTTTTGAAATCTTACATGTTTCATTGTGTGACATTAAAAACATTAGTCTGAGAAGGGGTCTACGGCACAAAAACTAGAAAGGCACAGTGGTCGTGAAGTGGATTATGTGCAGAAAACAGTACACAGTAAATAGGGCTGGGTATAAAAGTAAATTAAGTTTGGAATGATTGGGTGGGGCCTTAAAAACCAAGAAGAGAATCCATAAATTTTGGTGGATTGGTTATCATCTAAGAAATGTAATTGTTTTGACGAAACACCTATATCAGGGCTTCGCTTTAGTATGAATAAAAACCATGTGGTGAGCTTATGAAAACACAGATTCCTGGGCCCCACATGCAGAGATTCCAGTTCAGGAAATGTCAGGTGGCCCTCAAATCTGCATTTTAATAGCTCCAGGGTGATGCCAACACAGCCTGTCCACACAGACTTCACTTTGATTACCATGTATTTAATGAAGCACACAGAAAAACATAGTTCAGAGATAGAGCTACACATTGTGTTAACGCTTTCCTGCATGTGTTATTATGGTGCAAGTACAAAATGAGAAAGAAAACAAGTCCCATGACTAAGTATGTGAAAAACTTAGAATAATAAAGTCAGACATGTTAAGACCCTACATCGTCGAAGTGCACAGTCATTCTTCAGGAGGACATAGCATGCTGTGTGTCCTGAGCTTACAGGACCAAAAATCCTCTGTCATCAGCTGTGCTAAACTGACGTTCCAAAGGACACATTTTGAGCAAAACTGGTCTAGGGTACCTTTGAAAGAACTCCCCCAGGAAGCAAATACCAGAGTCTTCTGTTTATAAGCCTTTGCTGACAGGTCCTGAGTAGCTCAAACAACATCACAAGATTCGACTGCAGACAATTTCTAGAAGTTCAATTTCTTTATTTCACCTAAATTGCTGATTTTCCTGAATGTCAGCTTAGAATTATTTTTCCTAGTAAGACCTTAGGGGAGAGGACTGATCTCAATACTCAGCTACCCTATGATGAGTCTAAAGCACCCAAGAAAAATGGGTGGCTGTCTCATTCCTGCCTTTCTCCTAACTGCACAGGGCACTTTTTCCCTAGCACATATATGTGCTAGGCACATGGAAACACCCACTACAGGTATGTACACACACAGGCATCTAATCTTCAATCCACCATTTCTTCTCATAAGTTTTACTTTGAGGGCTGTTCAAGATTGGCCAGCTAACATTTTCCCATGAGGATAGGACATATCATGGGGATTTCAATGGTGATTTTTGTTTTTATTGCTCAAAGGGAAAAGGATACAGGCTTGAGCCTCTCACAGGGCAATCAAAACAGAGCATATGCCTGTGTTCACTGACAGTTTATAAAAGGGACAAAGAATGAGAAATCCACTGAAACTGCTGTCAAGCTTTTCGGATAGATGAGCAGAACAACTGGGTCTCCATAACCTTTGGCTGCATTCTTTTTGAGGTATGCTTCTTGAGTCGTGCCAAGTCCCAGCTTCTGCAGAGGACTAGGACTTTGGATGACATTGCCATCCTTTCCTTCAAATAAAAAAAACTCTTCTTCCTCGTATTCTAAAAATACTCTCCAGCCTTGGAGGGCAGCCTTGTTTTCATCAGCGCCTGTTCGCTGGACCATTTGTTTGAGGAAGCTGATCCACATTTGGGTCTCCTTGAAATGTCCAGCTCTCAGAAATAGCAAAAATATTTCCTTTTCTCAACCATGAGAATCCCATTCCCACCTCCAATTCACACTCCTCTTTTCCTTTCCTTTTTTTTTTTTTTTTTGTGGAGGTGGTGGGGCTGGGGATGGGAGATAATCTTGGCAGGATAGAATAAAATTTTTGATTGAATTTTTATTCTTGCAGCTAGGATAAAGAAAACAGAATTGTGTTAAATGAATATTTCTGTTCCTAAAAATTGACTTTACAAATCTCATCACAGTCAAGTAAAATAAAATTTTCTCAGACAAACATTGGGTAGATTTTATTTTAAACCACATGTGAGATTATTTTAATGTTCAGTTTAAACAGTGTAACATTCTAAATTCATGGCAGTGTTGTTTTGGTTAAGAGTCCCATATTTAAAGAACTAAATATTCATTTTATTCAAGGCAAACTTTTGTGTCTAGCATTCAAAGCCCTTTGCTGTCACATGCTGTGAGTGGGCTTGAGAGGACAGCGTAGGAGCTGGGTGGAAGTCACAGCTATTTCCACCTTCAGAGAAGCATCAATGGGAGGAAGGATCATGGTCAAGAAAGAGGGTGAGGGTTAGGTTACCGACCTTATGATCAAATGTAGTCAAGGGAGGGAGAAGTCGATGGTAGAAGAAGAGTCCAACAGTAGAGAGTATGGTGTGTGGATGTGGGAGATGAAAAACTGGAGTGAAGAACTGAATGAAAAACAAGGAATCTGGAAGGTCAATGGTCTGGGACAAAGGCAAAAACCTCCTAAAGGAGGTGCTCCAGTCAGCCTCATTTGCAGTTTAGGGACAGGACATTTCGTTCCTAATGAATTAGTTACAGAAAAAGCTTCTGACATATCTGGTCCCAATCTGTCTTCCTAGACTTCTCCCTTACACGTTAGACTCCAATCAGACAAGACAGCTCCCTCTTCCTCAAACAGACTTCAAACGTTTTCTCTTCCCACTTCTGTCCTTTCTGTTTCCATTCTTGTACCCAGAACTTCTTTCTTTCTGGATCTCCACCTTTCAAATCCTACCCATTTCTTCATGGACCATCATCAGATGTCATTTCTAGGAAACCTTCTCTGATCCCTCAACCATATGCCATCTCTTCATTAAAGAAATGTGTGTGTGATGTTATAGGCAGTGTGCTAACTTTGAGGCAATTGAGAGAACGAGGTAGCAAAATATCAAGAGGGAGGAGCTATTTTATTCCATCTCCTCTGGGGCTCTACCCTTAAAATGTTCTGCAATAACCTTTGGTTTATTTATATTGGTATATTATCTTACCTTCCCCACAATAGTAAGGGATGTATGGTTAAGGCTAGCAGTTTACTAACTTATGTCCTAATAGCCAACCTAAATGAGTTAGAGCAATTGTAGAATGAACACAGAGTTACATGTATCAGTCATTAAAGCAATGAGAGTGAAGAAGGAAATCCTCATTTGTGTTCCACTCTGATTCAGCAAGTCATTTCACACCCCTCTGAGTCATACGAAATGAGGAGAGTTTACCTGCCCATAGTTTTGGGGGGCGGGAATAAAAGGTGAGATAATACCCATATGCTATTTACAGTCTATAAAATGCTATGTAAATAGTGGAATTATAAAAATAATGTTCACTTATTCTTTAGTCATTCAATTATTATATATTGATGCCTATTATTTAACAGGCAGATTTAATAGGCAGGATGATAACAAACACCACATACAGCAGATCCTTGAATATCATCATTTCGTTCAACGCTGTTTTGTTATAACATTGATAGGATGCAGTAGGAACTTAATTCTTACTTATGTCAATTAGCCTGTGGTAAATGTGGTTTTGTTATACCTTGCTTCGCTTAATGTCACAGAACCTGTCGACGACATTAAGTGAGGACTTATGTGCATACTGATTATACGTAATTGATACAAGCTGGTACTGAATGTTGAGATGTGCAGAAGTAAATGCATTCTTCTCTACAACCACCATGAAGAAATCATGTCTCTTGACTTTCATTCTTTTATTGTTCTTTTCCCAAATTTCTAGGATATCTATAGACCTGTATTATGTTCATAGTTAGGGAAACAAACATTGGTTTAGTGTTATGGTAGTTTTGCTTCTCCCAAATGTCTCCATGAAAGGTCACCAAACTCCCTTACCTATGTACAGACGATGTGCTTTGTGCTGGCAGAACTGCTGGGTTAGGCACCAAGTCTGGTCCATCTTCCTATCTCCCAGGTGCTTAATAGGATGCTTTACATGCAATAAGCCTTTAGGTTCTTGTATTTTGGTATGGCACAGTTCCAGCAGCTTCCTGAACAATTCTGTCCATGAGTGCTCACAGAGGCAGGCTTGCCCCCTCCCACACCTATTTCAAATTATGCCTAAATAATGGATTGTTTGAAAGCTCAATCTGCAACTACTCAAAAAAGAGCCATGTAATATATGGCCAGACCAAGTTTTAAATGGCTTTCAAAAAGTCCTCATCATCTTTCTCAATGACTTTAAATTATGAGCACTGCCACAGGCCTCTTGCTCTTTTTTCTTTGTAAAGCAAAAGCTCAGGAAATTCTATGACTGGGCATTTAGAAGCGTAGATTTCTACTGATGGGACTTCATAGGTGTGGGCTGCTGGTGCGAAAGTACCACGCTTGGACCAGAAAATCAACACGCTCCTAGAAAACAACATCAGCAGCCACAGTTTTCCACATGCAGGTTGATGAGCAGAGAGAGAAGTGGCCACTAGAAACTCCTCTGGGGTTTAACCTCTCCACCTTTTAATTCTGTGGTTGCACCTCTTTCAAGTCCATCTGTTCTTTCCTTTCATTTTTAGAGGAATCCTTATTGGACAAATCATCACTTTTTATTTTTAAAAGCAGTACTACATGCACCAGGAACAAAATTCAAAAGGTACAAAAGAGTACAGTGGGAAATGTCAATCTCCCTTCAATCCCGTTACCAAACGTTCACTTCCCCTCTCTGGAGATCACCAGGTAAGCAGTTTCTTGAGCGCCCTTTCTTTTTCATTTCCACCACCAACTCCCTAGACCCGGTTCCCATTTCTTCATGCCTACCTTAATATAACAGCTAACACCAGTTTTTCTCTTTCCAAGCCAAACTACCCTTCCTCTATCAGGTAGAAAAACTGCAAAAAATGCCTAGGTAAGACCGGATCTGGAGTTTGATAAACATAAGACATGTACATGATACAGGAGTGAGGAGGGTGTTCCATGGTGGCAGTGGGGAGCCTACCTAAGATCCTGGCATATAGTAATTCTCTGAAATGTTTACAGGGTGATTGAATGATCAATGAAACAAGCATGCAATGTTATATAAATCAGGAAGGAAACTACTTCACTGCAACAGAGAGTTCAGAATAAGAACTAGCAAAGGATGGGGGTCAGTAATCATAGTTGTTAATATCTATTGGATTAGTAATGGGTGTTCTCAGCTTCTAAGCATTCTATTATTTAGTCCTGAAAAACCTTTATGAGGTATCACTTCATTATCCATTTTATAGAACAAGAAACAGAGTCTTGGGAAGGTTTGAGTAAATGTCTAAGGACACTCAGCTGATGTGTAGTCAAATGTCAAATCCAGGATCCAATTTCAGTTGTCAGGGACAAGAATGATTAGGATAAAGAAACTTGCAGCATCTGGAATTTGCAAACTAGGATTTGGGGGACACTTCCTATATGTTCAAATCATTCTAGGTATTGATGAGGATCTAATATGTGCATAAAATATGGCTGCTTTCCTGAAAAGAACTTGTACACTGTATATTCTTAAACCTGATATGACATTGTCTTGAAGGTGACCTGAGCTACTTCATTAGTGCTCTCATGGTTTTCCAGTTAGATTATAACCTCCCGAAGACAGAGTCAGGGGCTACTATTCCCTTTGAACCTCCTGCACAGACCAGTACTTATTCTTGAATTTCTTCTATTCCTGCATTGTCACTAAACCTAAATGTGGTGGCTATCCCAAGGGGTAAGCAATGGAAAGTAGAAAGCCCCTGACTCATTAGAGCAGTGGTCAAAATATTGGTGCAGTCAAGAAAAATGCCTATAGTGAGTGTAAATCTTCGCCTTGTTTGCAGAGTAGAGAAGCAAATTATCTTGAACATCTACGTAACACAAGCACATTCTCCAGTAACATTTACCAATCACAAGTCATGAGCCAAGTGGCATAGGGAATAATCAAGGTGTAGTTCTCAGCCCCTGGGAATACGGTTCTGTATTTTCTTTACACTAAAAAATAATATATTCGCTTCTGCCTTGGTATCCACTGAAGGAATTTAAAAACTGAGAAAGAAGAATAGATAACTATGACATGATTTAAAAGTGAAGGACATTTTATAAAGAATATTACAATACATATTTTTTTAAGTATAAAGAAAGTGCCGATGGGCAGCAGGAATTGGCACAGATAACACAGGAAAATAGAGCCACAGCTGACCTTAGAGCAGAGTGGCCCAGCCAGTGGGTCTTGGCATCAAAGGAGTCACAGATGTGCCATGAAATGTTCACCCCTTCCATCTTGGGGTGGTTGGATGGGCAGGGGATGCCAGAGCCTTTGCAGATGGTCTTCAGCTGTGAGAAGCCTAACCAGAGGTTCCTCAGAGGATGGTCTGGGCTGAGTTCGAGTTTGACAGTGCACCCTACAATCCCTAAAGGAGACAAGCAAAAACTGTGGCATTGACCATGTGTGAGTGGAACCAAGGAGAGCGTTTCCTTCAGCAGCCAGCTGAGAGTATGACGCTGCCAGCTGTAGGCAAGAGACCCCTGGGGCTGCTGGGAGGATCGGTATTTCAGGATGCCTGAAACAGGGCATGCTTCCAGGGCGCCAGCAGCCAACGTGAGGAGCTGGAGGGCCAAGTAGTTTGTCCTGGTGGAGACAGCTCAGAGTGGGAGCTTCAAATCTTGGACTTTGAATGCATCAGGCACTTCTGTGTAACTGTGGCTGGTGAACCCTTTTAGTGGTGACCAACCCCACAGTGGGCTGACTCTAACACATGGACTTTTTGAAGATTAGAGCTTCACCATCTTTTGAAATAGTTGATATGAAAAATGTATTCTCATTATCCTAGAAATTTTGACATTATATTTGTCAAAGAAGAAAAATGGGGGAGGGAAGAGATAAACCACAGAACTTATATGCATGTACGCATAACTGATGGACATGGACAACAAAGCTGGGGACGGGGTGGGGGGGATGGGGAGGAGGGTGTCAATGGGAAAAAAAGGAGAAACATCTGTAACAAAAATAAATTAATAAAAAAATATATTTTTAAAAAGTAAAATGAAGGGCTGGTAACTTTTTAAAATATAATTCCAACAGCTGTAAAACACTTGGTTTTATATTTTTACTGCCTTCTTGTGCAAAGTTTCCCCACAATGGTAATTGCCAAGAATGCAAATACTGTGTGTGGTCATTTTTAAAAATTTTATCAGAAAATGTGTGTCATTATTTCAAATATAAAACCAGGTATAAGTGAGTTTGTTCTTTCAATCTAGCTGAAATTTCTCCTTGAAAGTTTAAAAATGATGTTATTTGGAAGTTTTAGACACATTCAGTAGTTAATAGTTTTTCCTTAATGCTGACTATATTTGTTATATTTATGTCACATAAAGAGAAGTTCTCACCAAGCCCTCTATAGATAATCACTTCCACATTACTCTAGCATACTATGCTAATGTATCACTTTTTTCTAGGTGGGCTGGCATGAAAAGTATTGGGAAGTACTCCCTAAACACACCTTTTACTACTAGAAATTATTTAGCCTTTCTTATTGCAGGCAAGTCAAACAAATGGGTGGACAGGAAACCACTATGTAGAGAACCAGCTGGGCAAAAGCAAAAGAGTGAGAAAGTCAGCATATTCCCCGAACCACAACAATATTGTAACAAAGAGAGGACTTTTTTTCTCTTTCCACTGTTGAAGGTGAGTAACTTAGTTTTGCAGGGCTGGAGAGGAGAAATCAACAGGTAAAAATGAACCCTCACAAAATTAAAATAAATATTTGTATTTTATTTCTATCATTTAATATGTTAAATATGAAGACTGATGCAGAGCCAGCCCGAATGGCATGCCCGGCAGGGCCGGAAAGAATGTATGAGAGAAGCCAGGTAATCTGGCTGCCCAGTCACTGTCTGTGTCCACCAGCCTGAGCCTTCCATTCAAATCATCTTCTCAAATTATCCATAGGAGATTTATTCACATACCCAATAAGAAAAATATTTCTAATTATATCCAACCACTCTCAATATGAATGAGAATTATGCAGGGATGCAAGATTGCCAAGACGTTTTTGCCAAACGATTTCTTTTGACTTAAGGAGAGGCAGGCGCATTGTTCTCATAGCTCTGCATATAAAAGAGTTCTTGGAAGGAGGCTGACTCTGCCTGCTTTAAAAAGCTCCAAGGTAAGTGGGACCAGGACAAGGCTTTCGAGAGGGACACTGGCCACAGTGCCCGTGTCGCTGCAGCTGCCAGTTCTGGTACTGCCCCTTCTGCACGCTTCCCAGCCATGACTTTTGTTGCCTTCGGTGTCCAATAGCAGATAATGCCACCAATGGAACTTTGTTTGGTTTTGGTTAACTAACCAAGTGCTTTCCCCTTTTCTTTTACAGAACTGTCTCACTTCCAGGCTACATCTTCTCACTGGCTAAGGTAAGATTTAGACTAATCAGTCCCTGGAGGAGAAAGGGAGAGGCCCAGGGATGCGTTTGTGTCACTTAGCAACCTTTGAAAAGTGCTTGTCTCAGTAAATACCTTAACAGCTCTCCTTCAGGAGAAGTGCTGGAGAGGGAGAGGAAGGGCTTGCCTTTGAGAACATTGCACACATCTGTACTGAGGACTTAAACATCGGTGGGGCGACATTTTAGCAGGAGGATAGTTGCTATTAGAATATTATTTCATTTCTGTTTGGGAAAAAAAATCTGCATTAAGATTCCCTTGCTAAAAATCTCAAATTTGACAAATATGTATCCTGCTATTAGAATTCATGTAATAAACATTATATTTAATAAATAAGAAAGTACCTAAGAAAATGCTTCCTTTATACTTCTTTAAAATCTTTTTAAAACGTTACTTTAACCCAGTGATTTTCAACCTGTGTGCCGCAGGAATTTTTAAAACATGCAATACCTGACTATTTAGTCAGAAGCACGGATCTCTTTTCCCTTAGATTGTCAAATAAAAAAAAATGACAACAGCCAACACGATAATAGCTGTCTGGTGTGAATAGATTAAAATTATACCTATTTTTTTTGGTCAGATAAGCAAAACATATATTTTTTGGTGTGCCACAGAATTCTAATAATTAGCGTATGTGCCATGAGATGAAAAAGGCTGGGAATTGCTGCCTTCCCCAGTACTGAGAGTTGTATGAAACAAAATCACTGAAATTTTGTTGCATACACAGTTAAGGCACCACCCTGCCCTGCTGCTGCGGACTGCCTTTCTAAAGGGAGAGGCTGGTGGAGGGCTGATTCAAATGAGTTTCACATAATTTAATCATGTAGTGACCCAGGAGCATCCTTTGCCAAGTCTTCTATTCTACTGATACCACTGGCAATGCGCAGATAACGCAGAACGGAGCAGCCCGAGCCTGCATTCTTCAGGAGGAAATTTGGGAAAGAATGAGGATAACGTTTGCTGTGACTTTTATCCTCAATTAGTTTACCTGGGTTAAATAATTAAATGGATATTATATGCACAGAATTATGTTAGAGAAATTCTACTAAGCACCCAATTTAAAAAATGGTAAAAAAAAAAAAAAAGATTACAATCCCCCCAAATCTACTAAAGGTGAGCCGTTCTGGGTGAACATCTAAAGGAGGAAATCAAGTTCTCTTACATCACCTGGCAAAAAATGGAAAATTGTTACATTATGATAAGTGACATATTATATCTAAGTGGTAGCCTGAACAATTTCAAATTGCCTTCTCAGTCATCATTTTAACTTTTTAAAAAGCGTCTTCACTCTGTCTCATGGGCTGTGAATTAAGAAAGGCAGACATTGGGATCCCTATTCTAAAGATGGAGACACTGAGGCTCCAAAGGGTCATGTGCCTTTCCGAAGGTCACAGGCTCCTCAGCAGCCTGCTGAGACTACAAACCCAACTCCCTGATTAGAATGTCAGTGTCGAAGAATGAAAGAAGATAATGGATGTAAAGCCCCAAGTCCAGTGTTGGGTTCACAGGGACGCCCAAAGCATTTGAGTCCTTGTGATTATGTTTGTTTCAAAAACTATAGCACAATGCGTATGGATGTGCTTGGGGGAAGTTCTAACGGGCCCTTGAAATAGCATCAATATAGAGATTTATAGATATACATGGCAGTCCAGAATCTCTAGTGTGAAATGTGTCATCTTCTCCTTTAGGACCTAGAGTTCAGCAGCCATGAGTTCCTCAGACCAGGAAATGGCTGTTTTTGGGGAGGCTGCTCCTTACCTCCGAAAGTCTGAAAAGGAGCGAATTGAGGCCCAGAATAGGCCTTTTGATGCCAAGACGTCCGTCTTTGTGGTGGAGCCCAAGGAGTCCTTTGTCAAAGGGACTATCCAGAGCAGAGAAGCAGGGAAAGTCACTGTGAAGACGGAAGCGGGAGCGGTGAGTAAAGTCCTAGGGGCTGACATCTCATTGATTTTCTTGTTTGGTCACTCCGCTGACATAACAGTTATCTTTTCTGGTTACCAGACTCTGACGGTGAAAGATGACCAGATCTTCCCCATGAACCCTCCCAAATATGACAAGATCGAGGACATGGCCATGATGACCCACCTGCACGAGCCCGCCGTGCTGTACAACCTCAAAGAGCGTTACGCAGCCTGGATGATCTACGTGAGTGCCCCCTCCCCAAGTGGTCATCACCTGGACCCCGCCAGCCCACTGCTACCACTGCAGCATAAATGGATCACAGATGGTGACACATTTTGCTTTCACCAGTAGTGTGACTAGTTAAAAGGTTCACTATTGCTGTTGGAAGGCACGACCCAACAGCAGGCACTCCATCCTGTCTTCCCATTCAAAGCTGAGCCAGGCCACTGTCCACGTACTGAGTTTGCACAGATCCCTTGAACAGCGACTGCTCACATCTCAACCACATGCCTTCATTTCAACCCACCCCCTTATTCCAGCAGCAGAATCCCCCAGAGAGAAAAGATAAACCTATGTTGCAGCACTTAAACATAACATTTTTAAAGACCAAATTCCACTCTTCCTAAATAACAGCAATTGTATCTATCATTCTTGTGCCTTCTCTGTGGAATGCCTTGATGAAACCTTTCCGACTTCCCCAGGCACAGTGGCATTTCTGTCCTGTTGCTTCTGTCCCTGCAGTAGCACTGACCATGTATTTTGACCATCATTCATTTATATGTCTGTCTCCTACATAGACTGTGAGTTCCTCAGGGAGCATCATCTCATTTATGTTCCATTCCTAGAGCCTCGCAGAGGCCTGGCACATAATATACACTCAGTACATATTTCCTAATTGAAGTTTTTCTGTCACGTTGGTATTTGGTATAGTTGAGCCAGCGCCGATGCTCAGCTGGACAACACCTATGCACACCTGGTGCTCAGAGCCAGCGTCCGTTCTGACTGGTTGGTGCCTGTCCTAGGTCAGGTGGCAAAGATTTGAAAATCATCCTATTGTAATCATAATGTATTTACATCATTTTGTGGTCTGTTTCTTTATAATGTAATAGTGTTTTGCAAATTATTTACCTTTTTAAATGCCTGCGTTGTATTGTCTTAAGAAGATTTACCATACTTCACCTAACCAACCATTCCTGTATCGTTGGGTGCTCAGGTTGTGTCCGGATTTATGCTTTTATGAATTTGAACTATCTTAGTATTATAAAAGAAATATATGCTTATTTCCTAAAATACAGTAAAAATATCTCCTATTACACATAAAAAATGTTTTTGGCATTTCTGCTATATGACTTTTATTTATTTATTATTTTCCTTTATTGATTATAGAGAGAGAGGAAGGGAGAGGGAGAGAGAGATAGAAACAGCGATGAGAGAGAACATCAATTGGCCACCTCCTGCATTCCCCCCACTGGGGATCAGGCCCACAACCTGGGCATGTGTCCTGACTGGAAATTGGACCAGCAACCTCTTGGTGCATGGGTCGATGCTCAACCACTGAGCCATACTGGCTGGACTGTTTCTGCTATATGAAAATCACTGACAAATTCTAACAGGAATACATTTAAATTGTGGTCCCTTCTCTCAAAAATTTTGCTATCCTATTGTTGAGCCTTCTAACTTGTTTTCATGCTGAAGCCTTGGAGAAGAAAGCCATCAGCATTTTACTTACTTAAGTGATCCTTTTAGTTAAAATTCATTTAATACGTGCATTGTACAAATAACGGAAAAGGCCTTTGAGTGGTTATTCTTTCTTATTCTCTTGCACAGACCTACTCGGGCCTCTTCTGTGTCACTGTCAACCCCTACAAGTGGCTGCCGGTGTACAACCCCGAGGTGGTGAACGCCTACCGAGGCAAAAAGCGTCAGGAGGCCCCGCCCCACATCTTCTCCATCTCTGACAACGCCTATCAGTTCATGCTGACTGGTGAGCAGAATACTTTATATGTACATCTTTTTATGGCAGAACCATAGGAGAAAGAGTCTAACCATCTCAACACACTCCTTGAGATGGTCCCCTTCAGTCTGGGCTGATGTGTTTGTGAGGGAGGTGGTCCAGGAAGGAGAGTGTAAAAGATGACTTGCAATCCCTACTATTACATAATTGCTAATGATCTCTTATACTTCTGAAGATCAACAGAGGTTAGCCATACTTAATTTACTTTTGAATAACTCGGAAACTAAATGAGCTTGAGCAAAAATATGAACATATATCTACATATATGTATACCACACACACTCATACACACACAATCACACATACAAACACTGTTCCTATTACCAAGAGCCAAAAAACAGAAGAGTAAAATTTGCCTCTGTGTTCTCATCCTCATAACCAAAATTATGACTAATCAATAGTCTCTTTACATTAAGGATGACATAAATGCTACTGCCCTTTTCCCAGAACCAAGCTGAACACACTCCAGATTTTAAGACGTTTCAGGTATAGAAACAGTTATAGCATGAATCTTCTTCCTAGAACACTGTCTCAGCTAGACCAGCCTAAGGTACTATGCATCTTGGAGAAAGGGCTTAGGGAAGTCCTCTTCAGGTAGAGTAAAACATCAAAACCAACTTTTACCTGTCCCTAAAAAAGTGTCTAAAGCCATGATTACTTCCAATGTTACCACCTTTACTATATTTACTCCTTTTCACATGCTAAAATGATCTCCAATGCCAATTTCCCTTTACTTCTGTACCTACAATAAATATGTCACTAACTTGTCATCTACATCCAACTGAAGACCCAAGCCCACTTTTCATATTTACTTAAATGTAGAGTAGTTTAAAAGGTCTGGTGCTTCCCTGCAGTGTTCTGTTTAAATGGTCGCATGTATGCCAAGTTGGGTGGGGGGTGAGGGAAGCTGTAGGGAGCAGGAGAGAAGAGACTGAGAAAGGTAATAGCTGTAGAGGCCATCAATCCCTAGGAATGGCTAAAAAATAATACAAAGTTCCATTTTACTTTACTTACCAGTTATAATAAAATAATATTAAATATCTATAATTTCTCTTTTGTAGACAGAGAGAATCAGTCCATCCTGATCACGTAAGTAGATGTCATGCTTTCTTTTCATGGCTGGGATAGCTGCCAGCTTTGGGACCTCTTTTGACTTAGTTTCTATTTGACAGCGGAGAATCTGGTGCAGGGAAGACTGTGAACACCAAGCGTGTCATCCAGTACTTTGCAACAATTGCAGTTACTGGAGAGAAGAAGAAAGAGGAGCCTACTTCTGGCAAAATGCAGGTGAGTCTGATAGCCAGAGTCAGAATCAAGATAGTCAGGGCTTGCAGGAAGTCTGGAGCCTCAGGTGTGAGCACTTCTCTTGTCTTTGCAGGGGACTCTGGAAGATCAAATCATCAGTGCCAACCCCCTACTGGAGGCCTTTGGCAATGCCAAGACCGTGAGGAATGACAACTCTTCTCGCTTTGTAAGTCTCTTGGTCACAGATGAGTTTTCTCAGCCTTTAAATGCCAGAGAAAGCATGTCTGAATTATTATTTTAATCTCGTCCTTCTTGTGTGCTTCAAGCTTTGTACATAACATCATCTTTTTTACTTGCAAGGGTAAATTCATCAGGATCCACTTTAGTACTACGGGGAAACTGGCTTCTGCTGATATTGAAACATGTGAGTAACAGGACCCCCTAAATAGAATCCAAGAATGACAAATGCTGGTCTGGAGGAACATCTTGCAGCTTCTGCTGAGCTTGGAGCCTGTGAAACACCAGTTAGCTGCCAAACGTGCCCATGGTTAATGCCAATCTTACCCAGAGTCCACAGTGTGCTTTGTCCACATCGTCATGAGCTAATGATTCTGTAGGAACTGCCAGGAGCTGTTGGGCTTAGCTGAATTATTCCAGCCTCAAAATTAATTTCAAAATTTTCTAAAAAAACCCCCAAAAAACCAACACTAGGGATAAATGAGTTGCCTATGGGTTGAGTATGTGCGATTACTTCCTAGTCTGAGCCTTGATAAATTTCACTTTTAGGATTCCCTCTATGATAAAGTGAGAAGAAAC
Organism: Tadarida brasiliensis; assembly: GCA_030848825.1. Taxonomy (NCBI): domain Eukaryota; kingdom Metazoa; phylum Chordata; class Mammalia; order Chiroptera; family Molossidae; genus Tadarida; species Tadarida brasiliensis. The sequence goes on from CM061273.1 coordinate 17,095,678, forward strand.
CCTGGGGAGGAGGGGTTATCAAGAGTCAATTATATTTCATATATCAAGACTCTTCTGTAATAGAAATGAATATGCCTTGGGCCAACATGCTTTAGTTTCTTTCTAGAGATGGTAAGAGCAACTGCCACTGAAAAGTTGTAGTATGTGGTACCTCATGGAAACTTTCAGCTGAAATCTCAAAGGGCCAATAAAATTTAGCTCATGACCCTAAGTACCAAAATCACCCCAGGAGCTTTATAATTTCCCCTCTAATCTGATGTCTACTTTCCATTGCAGATCTTCTGGAGAAGTCTAGAGTTACTTTCCAGCTAAAGGCAGAAAGAAGTTACCATATTTTTTATCAGATCATGTCTAACAAGAAGCCAGATCTAATTGGTAAGAAAGAATGTAAATTTATAAGCTAGAGGTTAATTATTTTATTAACATCTTCGAATGGAAAATGTATCCCCTGAATTCTATGTACCCAGAAATGCTCCTGATCACCACCAACCCATATGACTACGCCTTTGTCAGTCAAGGGGAGATCACAGTCCCCAGCATCGATGACCAAGAAGAGTTGATGGCCACAGATGTAAGTTACACATGCAGTTTTTTGTTTTTGTTTTGTTTCTTAATACATTATGCCTGGGAATAGCAGTGGCAACCTCTGTAGGTGTGTGGTTAAGGCTATAGTATAAATTCTCCTAAATAAATTAGTGTCTTCTGCCCTAACTTTTGTCCTCTCATTTCTCCTGGCAGAGTGCCATTGACATCTTGGGCTTCACTTCTGATGAAAGAGTGTCCATCTATAAGCTCACAGGGGCAGTAATGCATTATGGGAACTTGAAATTCAAGCAAAAGCAGCGTGAGGAGCAAGCTGAGCCAGACGGCACTGAAGGTAACAAATGAAGCTCCATCTGGGTTTAATAAGATAATGTAGGCAAAAACCCCATTCCAAACTCATGTCTCCTTTACAACTGAGCTTCAGATGGACATACAGAAATTTACCCCACACAGACTTTCTATAGTAATCCACTAATTGCTCTATGGATTGTGGGGTGCACAGTAGGTCATGTTGGGTACCTGATTGTGTCTCTACAGTTGCTGACAAGGCAGCCTATCTCCAGGGTCTGAATTCTGCTGACCTGCTCAAAGCCCTCTGCTACCCCAGGGTCAAGGTCGGCAATGAGTACGTCACCAAAGGCCAGACTGTGGAGCAGGTAGGTGCATAATTCACATTCACTGCCAGGCATGCAAGAATTTTACAGTCCTCTAATAACCTCAATAAATATGTCTTTGTCTTTCAAGGTGACCAATGCAGTGGGTGCTCTGGCCAAAGCCGTCTATGAGAAGATGTTCCTGTGGATGGTCACCCGAATCAACCAACAGCTGGACACCAAGCAGCCCAGGCAGTACTTCATTGGTGTCTTGGACATCGCTGGCTTTGAGATCTTTGATGTGAGTTGGGAGCTGGTTGGTTATGGGATTTTGTCTTAAAGCAATGGAAATATCGTTAGGAAAAAAATCTGTGAATATTATGACCTTTTCTTAATATTGCCAAAAAATTATGTTAAAACTTAAAACAGTGTGATTGGCAGCCTCTCATCATTTTTGTAGTGACAATTTTACTTCTCTGAGAAATAATGCACTTGATGAGCACTCTTTAACTTGTTACATTGCCCAAAGGGAGTTAGAAATCAGCTTGGTGTAGCGGCAGGGACTCTAAAAATCCCACAATGCAAAATGAACTTAACATAAAAATATCAGAGTAAACCTGTGCAACATATAATATGCTCTGAATATATGGTGGACAAATGATTCAGAAATACTTAGACAGATCATAAGATCTGAGAAAAGGCTAGTACTTTAGAGTCAGCATTAATAAAGTCAATGCAATCAACTCTTAATTCTCATTAATGTAGTATCATGGGATAAAAATTAACATTTGAATATGAAATACAACTTTCCTGTTTATAGTTTTTAAGAAGTTCATCTTTTCCTTTCAAATTCTAAAAGTAAAACTTGGGCATTGCAGAAAATAAGGAAAATGATTCCACATTAATTCCACTATTTATATCTAACTAATGTTAACATTTTGGCATTAAAAAAAAATACAAGTGCATGTTAACATACTGTATTCCGTATCTTGATTTTTCTTTCATTTCAAATTAAAACATAACATGGGTGGCAATCACTGCTCACTTGTAGTGGTGACCATGACGACTTCCATACTACAGAGACTCCTCCCTACCAGCTTCCAATGGATCACAGATTAGCTTTTAAATTAGTCAACAGAAAATGCAAAGTTAATGGGAATAAACATGAAGTGATTAAGTAGGAACTCAGAAAAATACCTGAGTAAACTTAAGCAAGTGCAGGGAAAGTATACTAACAGTGATTTAGGACTGTGCATAAATGGCAGCAGAGAAAACATTAGATTTCACAGGCCCCCAATGATTTTGATATCTAAAGGCTATTTGACATATATGTTTAAATTAAAAAGTCCTATATATAAGAATGCTCAATTTTCTAAAGAGAAAAAGTCAACACATGTATTTATTTAGTTCAACAGCCTGGAGCAGCTGTGCATCAACTTCACCAACGAGAAACTGCAACAGTTTTTCAACCACCACATGTTCGTGCTGGAGCAGGAGGAGTACAAGAAGGAAGGCATCGAGTGGGAGTTCATTGACTTCGGGATGGACCTGGCTGCCTGCATTGAGCTCATCGAGAAGGTCTGTCTTACATTTCAGAAGCCATGTTTTATGGCAACTAAATTATTCACTACATCTTATTTTAATTCTATGCACAGAGAAAAATGTTTAAATAGAATTGTAACTTGGTGTGTTATCTGCTTCTAGCCTATGGGCATCTTCTCCATCCTGGAAGAGGAGTGCATGTTCCCCAAGGCCACAGACACCTCCTTCAAGAACAAGCTGTATGAACAGCATCTGGGCAAGTCTGCCAACTTCCAGAAGCCCAAGGTTGTCAAAGGCAAGGTTGAGGCCCACTTCTCGCTGGTGCACTACGCGGGCACCGTGGACTACAACATTACCGGCTGGCTTGACAAGAACAAGGACCCCCTGAACGAGACCGTGGTCGGGCTGTACCAGAAGTCCTCACTGAAAACTTTAGCTTTCCTCTTCTCTGGGGCTCAAACTGCTGAAGCAGGTAATGCTAAAAAAATCTAACACTTTCTCTGGGTAATACAAAATGTGGTGCTAGATTGAGACTGGTGATCTCCTAGCCCTGGCAGAAGGATTGCCACGCTAAACCCATTGTGTCTCCAGGTTGTGAGTAAGTAGGCCGCATGTAATTATACATCTGTGGCTCCCTCTGGCATTGGCAGAGGCCTACTGCAAAGGGCCGGAGAGGGACCGTCATGATCTCAGTCTAAGAGAAGCCTCGGCTTCCATGATTTTCTCCTGCTTCTCCCTCCACAGCTGCTGGATATTGAGTATCTGAGGATCTTTACGGCAATATAATGACAAAATTCTGCCTCTCAATTCTAGCTTCTATTGATGACTTTTGAAATTACAGTGTCCCCCAAGGTCCTAATATCGAGGAGGCCATCTCTATACAGCGAGATGAATGCCCTTCGCTTCATTTCCTAGTGGAGAAACAAACCACAGAAAAGCAGATGCAAGCTTAGTTGGCACATGAGATTCCTTCAGAACCAAGCAGAGAAGCCAGTGGTGTCAAAAATGTTCACTTCAAGACAGAAATCAGCAAATAGGCAAGAAATAGCCCTGTTGGCTAAAAACTGCATTTGAATGACATCTTTCTTATTTTTTCTCCAGAGGCAAGCGGTGGTGGTAAGAAAGGTGGTAAGAAGAAGGGCTCTTCTTTCCAGACAGTGTCCGCCCTTTTCAGAGTAAGGAAGCAATTGTTCTTGACACTCCCCGGTTACTTTGGGAATTTGTTTTTAAAATCATAGGGTCTTCTTTTCACAAGTCACTTAGAAGAGGGCTGACATTAACTAGTGACATCTGTTCATCTAGCTTTGGAGAGAAGAACTTCAAATACTCAGAAATTTTTAGCTCATCTTTCGTGTTAAACTAAACAATAAATAAAATTTTGTAGAAAATTTTATAATACTTAATACTCTGCCATTCATAATTTAGTTGAGTCATAAAAATAAGCAACGACATGTACTCAGAGAGACAAAAAGTAAAACTAATGAAAATCTAACAACCTAATACGGTATCCTTGTTCTTAATCCAGTGAATTCTCCATTATATCTGGTAGAATCGTTTCCTTTATAGACAATATTTACGCCCTAAACGTTGATATTGTTGAAACGGGGGAACCATCTTTATAGGAAAAAAGTCCAAATGTGGTGCAAGCTTGTATGTTCTTATCTGGAAAACCATGGAGTTTAGGAGAAGAAAGTGTGACCATTTAGCATGGGAAGGCAATGGCCTTATCAATGCATATGGGTGGCCAGGGGGTAGGAAGAAAGGCGGGATTTGCCTGCAATAAAAAGAGCCCTGTATCAGGCTGCTCTGTGTGCGTTACTCCTGACCACGCAAGCATAGAAAGCAGCACTGAGGCAGAAGCTGCATCTCAGGAGAAGCACATCCAGGTGTTACCTTACATGAAAATGCTCCACACTTGTCATCCAACTCGACCATAGACACTGATTTCATAGACATCACCAAAATGCTCATGTCTAAAGTCTGAGATAACAAGATTTTTCCTGATTCTACAGGAGAATTTGAACAAGCTGATGACCAACCTCAGGAGCACCCATCCTCATTTTGTGCGGTGCATCATCCCCAATGAAACAAAAACTCCTGGTAAGAAGTTCAAGAATGAAGGCACAATTCATGATGGCCCTTCCTCCTTTTTAACAAACGCTGCAGTGGCATGAATATGTATTTTTTAGGGGCCATGGAGCATGAACTTGTCCTGCACCAGCTGAGGTGTAATGGTGTGCTGGAAGGCATCAGGATCTGCAGAAAGGGATTCCCAAGCAGAATCCTTTATGCAGACTTCAAACAGAGGTCAGACTATCCTAATTATGATATATCTTAAAGCTTAGTATAAATATATTTAGTGCAAGCAAAACAATTTAATGAAAATATGCCTCTATTTGTTATTTTAATTTTCCACAAAAAGTATAAGCCTCAAAACACCTTTAAAATATAGACCACATATTAAGTACTCTGCAGACTTTTCATTGAATTTACCAAGCTTCTGGGTTAGCTCATTCATGTATACATTAACTTTGATAATTATGAATACTTCCATTTTTGAGTGCTTAATGTATTTGGATTAGCTCATTTAATCCTTAAAAAAACTCAGTGGAAGCAAGTACTACCAATACCCCATTTCATAGATGAATAAACTGAAGCTAAAAGAAATTAAGTTACTTACCCAAAGTCACATCACTGTTAAGTGGCTAAATTAGAAACTTGCCCACACATGTATCAATAAGTCATTCTCTGGCACTTCTTCTGTATCTTTGTCTTTTTCTCTCACACACTAGATTCCCAGTATTTCACAGAACCATGTCATAATAACAGCTCCTCAGCTCCTTTTCCTCCCCGCCTCCTAGATAAGTCCATCTTGAGAATCAAATAAGAGGCAAAGTAGAAGGGGCTGGGTAACAGCTATAGGGAGTTGGTCTCTCCTAAGTCTGGGTCTGGAGGAATTGACAGAGAACTCCAGTGTCTAAGACCTAAAGCATGCCTACATTTGATTTCAGGTAATTAGAATAGTTCCTCATACCTAAAGAGTACTTTCTATCAGATTCCTCATTAAAATGTGCTTTCTTGGACTCAGGGACTTAAAAAGCAAATGCATCTAGCAAGGATAACGTGCTATATTTTCTTGGTCATCTATACCTTAATGTGAACAAGATTATAGAATCCTTTCTTTGAGAACAAGGTACGATGAGGCAGAAAGTTACAACAATGCAGGAAGGTAAAATGGAATAAAAATAGTCAATGCTAGATTGACTATCCATATATACAATGTCCTTCCTATGAAAAAAATATAATAATAATTTTTTTTAAACTCTGATTTTTTAATGGATCATTTAATGCTTAGCTACTATTAGTGTCACCAGTAAACCAAGTTTTAAAAAACTGTATGTACTTTAACAGATACAAGGTATTAAATGCAAGTGCTATCCCTGAAGGACAATTCATTGATAGCAAGAAGGCTTCTGAGAAGCTCCTTGCATCCATTGAGATTGACCACACCCAGTACAGATTTGGTCACACCAAGGTAATAGTCTCTAAAGTCTACCTGATGCTATTCCTGTCCCTTTGAAGTTGATGTAAAGTTTCTGATCTACAACTCTGTCCATGCACAGGTCTTTTTCAAAGCTGGTCTTCTGGGGCTCCTAGAGGAGATGCGAGATGACAAGTTGGCCCAGTTGATTACCCGAACCCAGGCCAGGTGCAGAGGGTTCTTGGCAAGAGTGGAGTACCAGAGGATGGTGGAGAGAAGGTACATAAGCATATTGCTTATTCACGTCTTCCTTCTTCAGAAACACATTTGAGGTGGCTTACAGTTGAGACTCAGATATGATAAGGCTACCAAAGTCATAAGGAATGAATGAGCCCTGCACTGAAGTGAAGAGAGTCATGTACCAGAAAACTAAGGTAGAGATCATCACCATGGAATCCACTCTGAGTGTCTGAGTGAAAAACAAAACAAAATAGAAAGAGAGAAGCAAAGAGTGTGTATAATTCTTATCTAACAAGAGAAAATATACCAGTGATTAAACAGATACAAAGGTTTGCCCTAGCACTTGGTTCCAATATGAATTTACTGGGTGAATCATTAAATAAGATACATTGAGCTGCACAGCAGTCAGTATTTTCACCTGTGGTTTTATACAAGAAGACACAGAAAGTACTTCTTCCATCTGATCATTTCTATTATCAAATTATCATGATTTAAAGTATTAAGGGCATTTATCAGTGAAAATTTTCTTTCAGTAAGATAATACAATGTCACCAAGGTACATAGCTTTCTAGTGATCTAATATGATGCAGGGATAGAGTTCCAACACTAAATAAAGAGTCATGTGTCTCAAACTGCAGGATGCTTATGAATGGGACCCATGGTGAGAAACGCATTTTCTATCTGTCATCTGTACATCCATACATACATGTATGGATGTGTAAACTAATTTTATTTCTATCACCTGTAGTTATGCTAATATTTTCTACTGTATTCTATTTAATTTAAAATAGTAAATGTGGTCATGACCCACTAGATATATATTTGGGCAGTTAATTGCCTAAAAATGAGAGTAATTAATTTTTTTCTTTATTGATTTTAGAGAGAGAGGAAAGGAGAGAGAGAGAGAGAAACATCGATTGGCTGCCTCCTGCATGCCCCCCCCCCCCCCCAGCAGGGATTTGGCCCACAACCTGGGCATGTGCCCTGACCAGGAATCGAAGAGTGACCTCATGGTGCATGGGTCAATGCTCAACCACTGAGCCACACTGGCCGGGCATAGGGGTAATTAATTTTAAAAAATAACTTAGATTAAAACCAATGTGATGATATTGTAGAGTAGAATGCAAAATTCACACAATATTAAAATATAAAACCAGAGATTTTCAAGGAAATTCTAAGTTTTTAATGAGTCCCTCTATCCCATGTCTCACATCCCTCCGGGGTTAGTTTCCCTTCACTGCTCTCAGTGGTGTTCTCATAGAAAACTCTGAGAAGCATTGATGCAGAGCTGTACTCCTCAAAGGGTGGTCCTTGGACAAGCTTCTCTTGCAAACTCGATAAAAATGCAAATTTTTAGGCTTCACTTTAGATCTTCTGAGCCTGAATCTCTGGGGATAGGGCCCAGGAACCGATATTTTAACAAGCCCTTCAGATCATTCTTATGTACAGCAAAGTTTGAGAAGCACTGAATTAGAGAAATGAATGATTAGCGGGTCCTTGACCATCACCATAAAATCAATTTCTTTCATCTGTGCTTTTGCAAGTAGTTGAGAAACAGTGGGGGCAGCACCTCCAACTCTCACTGCCTAGACTCCGTCTCATTTCAGTATCCACACAATATCTAATTTGCATCAATCTACACTGATATTTCTGTGACCTTTCAGGGAAGCCCTCTTCTGCATCCAGTACAACGTCCGCGCCTTCATGAACGTCAAGCACTGGCCCTGGATGAAGCTCTTCTTCAAGATCAAGCCGCTGCTGAAGAGCGCGGAGACCGAGAAGGAGATGGCCACCATGAAGGAAGAGTTTGAGAAGACCAAAGAGGAACTTGCCAAGTCGGAGGCAAAGCGGAAGGAACTGGAAGAAAAGATGGTGTCACTCTTGCAAGAGAAAAACGACTTGCAGCTCCAAGTTCAGTCTGTAAGTGGTGGTATTACCCTGGGTACTGCTCATCAGGATGCAAGTGCTAGAACTCTGGTCACTAGTGACATTCAGCTGTGTAGTCAGTGTGGGAGACACACTGTAGGGAGAAAGGGAAAGCATTCTGATTGTACTAATAAAGTCCAAATATTCCTCTATCGCCCAATAAACACCCCAAGCCAGCACCAGGGCAATGCGGTAGAACTGAGGTAGAATGTTGTCATCCATTTCACACATGTTCATCAAACTACATGATTTATGACTTATTTTCCTTTTAAGACAATTCTTAAAAGTGATTTTAATATGAAACGATCCCAAACAGAACATTAAGGGGAAGGTAGCATGGAGAAAGTGATTTTTTTTTTCTCGGAAACTTCCTTTAACTTCTAGATGTCCATGGATCTTAACTCACAATATGTCCAGCTGACAAATGGCAGTATTCTGCATCAAATTTTATTGAATTATTGTTTGTTATTGATCTCCAAAACTCAGACTTGCTCTTTCCAGTGCATCTCCACAGCCGGTGCCCATCGTGTCACACCCCGGTTTCTGCAGCAGCACTACCTGCCCCCCAGCGTGCTCTTCCTCCATCCAGCCTGTCCACTGCTCACTCCTGAACCCATCCTTTTAGAACTGCTTCTATCAATTCCAATGTGTACTTTTTAAGACTGCCTTTCATTTGGCTTGAATTGAATTGGTCTGGCATAATTTACTCATCACAAAATCATATATTTTTCCTGTTAAGATCATTCTCTTCTGTCAAGTTTTGGGGTGTAACAACTCCTTCTTCTAGATTATGGAAGGAAAAAGAGAAATTTTTCTGCCCCTACACTCTTCAAATCTATTCTGATTTTTTTCTGTTGTTCCTAGAGAATTACTTAAATCTGTCCTACTGCTATGCACATGGCTATATGCTGCACATTTTATTCTTTTATGTATTCAAAGGCTGGTATGGAGGCTCATTGATAAATGCATATATCAATTTCTCTCTCATTTACTGTATACCCCCCAACCTTCCTTATTAGAAACACAGCAGGTTGCCAGGAATTTCTTCATTACTTTATGCCCCAACTTGAATTTAGAGCATGATCGGGATAATCCTACAGTATCTCAAAGAGAAATAGTTTGGTAGCAGCTGCATCCTGAATTTCTCCTGCTGGAATGTCTTCTCTCTTCCTGCTCCTTCCCCCAATGAATTTGATTTCTAAAAACCAAATCCTACTCATCTGTCAAGACCCAACTCAAATGCCATTTCATTTACAAAACCATCTCTGATACAATTTCTCTGAACTCTCATGTCATTAATTGCTTTCTGAATTAATGGTAGCTTTGGGGGGATAGGCTTTCTAATCTATTATTGAATACAGTTGGCCCTTCATATTCATGGGTTCCTCATCTACAAATTAACCAACTGTAAATTGAAAATATTAGAAAAAAATGTTATGTTATTGCTGATATATAGTGTATAGCTAGGCCTACGATGGTTGTGTCTGTACTGAACATGCACAGACTTTTTGTCATTATTGCCTAAATAATATAGTATAACAACTATTTATATAGCATTTACATTGTATTAGGCACTATGAGTAATCTAGAGATGACTATGAGAGGATGTTCGTAGGTTATATGCAAATACTATGCCATTTTATATAAGGGGCTTGAGCATCCATGGATTTTGGTACCTGTGAGGGGGTCCTGGAACCAACCCCCAGGGATACCAAGGGACAAGTGTATATATTTCTAAAGGTACAAGACAATATCTGATACATTTTGTTTTTTTCTACAATGTGGAGTATCCTGAATTGCACACAGCAGATGGGTTCATAAAAGTTTAAATTCAAAGAACATACAGCAGCAGTTTACACTGTTATCATTGGAAATATTTCATTCTTTCTTCCTAATTTTGATTTTGTTTCCAAATCAAGGAAGCTGAAAGCTTGGCTGATGCAGAGGAAAGATGTGACCAGCTGATCAAAACCAAAATCCAGCTGGAGGCCAAAATCAAGGAGGTGACTGAGAGAGCTGAGGATGAGGAAGAGCTCAACGCTGAGCTGACGGCCAAGAAGAGGAAACTGGAGGATGAATGTTCAGAGCTCAAGAAAGACATTGATGACCTTGAGCTGACACTGGCCAAGGTTGAAAAGGAAAAGCATGCCACAGAGAACAAGGTATAAAATATATACAAGGAAAGTTTATGTTTTTATAATTATTATTATTATGAAATACAAGCATAAAACTGAATTCACCAAAATATAGCATGTAATGCAAAGTATGTTTACTTCCTAAGGTGAAAAACCTCACAGAAGAGATGGCAGCTCTGGACGAAACCATTGCAAAGTTGACCAAGGAGAAGAAGGCCCTCCAAGAGGCCCACCAGCAGACCCTGGATGACCTGCAGGCAGAAGAGGACAAAGTCAACACCCTGACCAAAGCTAAAATCAAGCTTGAGCAGCAAGTGGATGATGTAAGTCTAGGATTATCAAGAAAGAAAAAAAATTTTTTTTTAAAAAAGGCCAAGCAAACCTTTGACTCAACATTATTTATGTTTAGCTTGAAGGGTCCTTAGAACAAGAAAAGAAACTTCGCATGGACCTAGAAAGGGCTAAGAGAAAGCTTGAAGGTGACCTCAAGTTGGCCCAAGAGTCCATAATGGACATTGAAAATGAAAAACAACAACTTGATGAAAAGCTCAAAAAGTAAGTAAAAAAGAATTACTTATGAACTTGCTTCCAGTGGTGAATATGGACTCAATTGTTATCTTTTGTTACTTTTCTGACAGGAAAGAGTTTGAAATGAGCAATCTGCAAAGCAAGATTGAGGACGAACAGGCCCTTGGGATGCAGCTGCAGAAGAAGATCAAGGAGCTTCAGGTAAGTTATGGTCTCCATCCGTGGAATTCAACATGACAAAATTACTAACACCAGCTAAGTTTGTGTTTTGCATCACCCCCAGGCCCGCATTGAGGAGCTGGAGGAGGAAATCGAGGCAGAGCGGGCCTCTCGGGCCAAAGCAGAGAAGCAGCGCTCTGACCTCTCCCGGGAACTGGAGGAGATCAGCGAGCGGCTGGAAGAAGCTGGTGGGGCAACTTCCGCCCAGATTGAGATGAACAAGAAGAGGGAGGCTGAGTTCCAGAAAATGCGCAGGGACCTGGAGGAGGCCACCCTGCAGCATGAAGCCACGGCGGCCGCTCTGAGGAAGAAGCACGCGGACAGTGTGGCTGAACTTGGGGAGCAGATAGACAACCTGCAGAGGGTCAAGCAGAAGCTGGAGAAGGAGAAGAGTGAGATGAAGATGGAGATCGATGACCTCGCTAGTAATGTAGAAACGATCTCTAAAGCCAAGGTACTACAGAGTCTGGGAAAGTGTTTATCAATAATAATCCTTTCTGTACACATCACAGCTTGCATGGGCCACTTTCCACACATTATGCAGTAACCTAGGAGTTTAGTAAGAAAAACATTAGTATTTGTATTATTTCTAGTGAGCATGTGAAGAAACAGAAATCTAAGAAGTTAAGCACATTGGCCCCATCACACCATTAATAAATAAAAGCACCGACTTTGAACATAGGCCGTGTTCTCTAGGTCTCCATTTGAAGAACACAGGTCTCCAGTAGTCTCAATTATCCAATAAGCAAAGTGTCACTCTACATAAAGACAGTGAAATATTTATGAACATGCTTTTAGAAAATATACCCTAAAATTCTTACAAAATCTTAAATATAGACCATAATCATCAAATTTTTTTATAATGTTGAACAGAACTTCATGATTAGCTTTTTAAAAACCCCAGTGTATTTTTCAACTTAGGACAGCAATCATAAAATATAAAGGAAAATTCTGTCTATATCATACTACATATAAGAGAATTTGATTTATTTCATATGTCAAAATAATTATTTCTCTGTTTTAAAAGAAAGTGTAGCTAGAGCAAAATTATGTTCAAATATCTTCCTTCACTCCTTTTGCTTTTTCTCATGCAGGGAAACCTGGAGAAAATGTGCCGCACTCTGGAGGACCAAGTCAGTGAACTGAAATCGAAGGAAGAAGAGCATCAGCGGCTGATCAATGACCTGACCACCCAGAGGGGCCGCTTGCAAACCGAATCTGGTAACTCCCTCTTCTGTGCTGCCTAAGAGTGGAGGTGATGTGGTTAAAAACAACTGGTTAGGTGATGTGAATGCCTAATAAAAGTGACTGGGAACATGGGTGATTCACTGAACAGCTCATACTCTCAACCTACTTGCAAGGTCACTTGGGGACAAAGTTGGAGATAAAGGCTTCAGTAGGACTGCAACAAGCTCTGCTCCAGAAAGGCCTTGAGTATTTGACCACACTGAGAGAATTCTTGGGATTAGCAATCACTCCAACATGGTTCCAGGGCTCCTGTTTTATTTATTTATTTTTCTTTATTGATTTTAGAGAGAGAGGAATGGAGAGGGAGAGAGAGATAGAACCATCAATGAGAGAGAACATTGATTGGCCGCCTCCTGCATGCCTCCCACTAGGGATTGGGCCCACAACCTGGGCATGTGCCCTGACCTGGAATCGAACCAGTGACCTCTTGGTGCATGGGTGGATGCTCAACCACGGAGCCACACTGCCTGGGCCCAGGGCTCCTGTTTTAGACCAAGCGTCTTTTTAATCTATATCAGAGTGAACCAAATTTCTGAGTAGGGCAATGGATAACCCAGCCCCTAACAACTCATAAAATGGAACTACAGTCGTCCCTCGTTTCTCTTGGTTAATCCGTTCCAGACTCTAGCGGTTGCACCTGGCGTTGAAGGATTCCTGGGGTGCTCGAATACATAGGCCTACAGTCCATACGTACAGTAATTTTAATTTTAATTGTAATACAGGGGTGTATAATTGACTCAGACAACCGAGCGTGCGCTGTATCATTTTCATTGTCTTGATCAACTTTTTAATGAATATATTTGAAAAAACCACGATAGAGTGAAGCCGCGAAAGTCGAAGCACGAAGTGGTGAGGGACGACTGTATGTAGAATTAGGCATTTTAGCTTCTTTCTCTGAAAAGTATCACCAGGTTTTCACAATATCATATAACCCTGAAATAATAAATTACGGAGAAAATAAAAAAAAATTAATCTCTATTTATTCATTTAGATGAACATTTAAGTTTCAATATAAAAATCAGAAAATTAACCTTAAGCATGAAGATGTCAATAAATAATTCAATCATCTGAGCACTCGGGAGGGAGTTAAAAGTTGAAATTTATTTCTAATATAGGCTTGTAAAATTTTTTCTTCACTTTAAAAAAATGGTGCTATTTCTTTTGCCTATCAGGTGAATTTTCACGTCAGCTAGATGAAAAAGAAGCCATGGTGTCTCAGTTATCAAGAGGCAAACAAGCATTTACTCAACAAATTGAGGAATTAAAGAGGCAACTTGAAGAGGAGATGAAGGTAACTATTATTATAAGACTCATTTTTTCCCCATGATCTGATCCTAATTGGAATCCATTACATCAACTTTTTAAAGATTTTGAAACTTAATAATTAAACATTGAAATATCCAGTAAGATGAAGACATAACTATTTCCACAGGCCAAGAACGCCCTGGCCCACGCCCTGCAGTCAGCCCGCCACGACTGTGACCTGCTGCGGGAACAGTATGAGGAGGAGCAAGAATCCAAGGCCGAGATGCAGAGGGCGCTGTCCAAGGCCAACAGTGAGGTTGCCCAGTGGAGGACCAAATATGAGACAGATGCCATCCAGCGGACAGAGGAGCTGGAGGAGGCCAAGTATGTGCATAGATATGAGAGAATGTGCAGAAAACTTTGCATATTGAATCAGAAAGATACAACCTTTGAAGATTCCATGAATTAACCCACAAATGTTCACTAATTAGTTCCCATTTGCCAGGCACTACCTCTGAGAAGACATGAATAAAGCAAACATGATCTCTGCCCTCTTTGCCTAAAGTCTAGTTACGGAAATAAAGAACAACGCATAATCATACAGATAATTAGACCTACTACTGTTGGTCAAGCTCACCAGCTCATTGCTGCTTCAGGGTTCTGCACTTGCTGGTCCCTCTCTCTGGAACACTCTACCCCAGACCTCCCTCCAGCTCAGGCCCTGACTTCTTTTTGATTTTGACTCAAAGGTTACCTCCTCAGAGAGCCCTTCCCTGACTATCTAGAATAGTTGCTCACCCTTACTCTATTATTTTTCTTCACTGCACTTATATCAGCAATATGTTGTTATACGTTTTCTCACTTGCTGATTGTTTACCTCTCTCATTTGTTTGGAAGCTTCATAAGGGAAGGGCGTTTTCTGTCCTGTTCACTGCTGTGCAACCACTGTCTGGTTCATAAAGGAAGTTCATCAATATTTGTCAAATGAATGAATGGATATTTTTAATACAAAGTTCCCAATACTTTTCATTGTAGTAATAGTTCGTAACTCTTGTTTTGGTTCACTTCTCTCTACAAATATGTATAATCTTCAAGGAAGAAGCTGGCCCAGCGTCTGCAGGACGCTGAGGAACATGTAGAAGCCGTGAACGCCAAGTGTGCCTCCCTTGAGAAGACCAAGCAGCGGCTCCAGAATGAAGTGGAGGACCTCATGCTTGATGTGGAGAGATCTAACGCGGCCTGCGCAGCCCTGGACAAAAAGCAGAGGAACTTTGACAAGGTAATTTCTGCTATAGCCTCTGCTTTCCACTCTTTCCCTCCATCCTTGACAGTGGGTAACCACGCTCTGTTTTTCAGATCCTGGCAGAATGGAAACAGAAGTATGAGGAAACCCATGCTGAGCTTGAGGCCTCCCAGAAGGAGGCCCGCTCTCTTGGAACTGAGCTGTTCAAAATGAAGAATGCCTATGAGGAATCCTTGGATCAGCTGGAAACTTTGAAACGGGAGAACAAAAACTTGCAGCGTGAGTCCCTTTCAGTTTCAATAGTATTTATAGGAGCCTTTCTCTTATGTCCTCTGTCTGACCAAATCTCTACCTGTCTTTTACCCAACAACAGAGGAGATTTCTGACCTCACGGAGCAGATTGCAGAAGGAGGGAAACGTATCCATGAACTGGAGAAAATAAAGAAACAAGTGGAACAAGAAAAGAGTGAACTGCAGGCTGCTTTGGAGGAGGCAGAGGTACAGGTCAAATTGTGCATTATAAACAAATTCAGACAAAAAATTAGGCCCATCCACACAGGTTGGCTAAAAAGATAAAAAGCACAAAATTTGTGAAAGAAAAGGTGTGCAGAAAAACTTCCAAATGCTTCCATTTCTTGCTAATGTCACCCTTGCTGTCATTAAGGCATCTCTTGAACACGAAGAGGGAAAGATCCTGCGCATCCAGCTGGAGTTGAACCAAGTCAAGTCTGAAATTGACAGGAAAATTGCTGAAAAGGATGAGGAAATTGACCAGCTGAAGAGAAACCACATTAGAGTGGTGGAGTCCATGCAGAGCATGCTGGATGCTGAGATCAGGAGCAGGAATGATGCCATCAGGATCAAGAAGAAGATGGAGGGAGACCTTAACGAAATGGAAATCCAGCTGAACCATGCCAACCGCATGGCTGCTGAGGCCCTGAAGAACTACAGGAACACCCAAGGCATCCTCAAGGTAAATGGGTTCAAGAGATGGTCCAGGGCAGTCGGAGTCGCTGAAGCTCTGAGAACAAGATGTTGCAATGATCATTCGTTCCACAGGATACCCAGCTACACCTGGATGACGCTCTCAGGGGCCAGGAGGACCTGAAAGAGCAGCTGGCCATGGTTGAGCGCAGAGCCAACCTGCTGCAGGCCGAGATTGAGGAGCTGAGGGCCACTCTGGAGCAGACGGAGAGGAGCAGGAAAATCGCAGAACAGGAGCTGCTGGATGCCAGTGAACGCGTCCAGCTCCTGCACACCCAGGTGAGATTCAGCAGAAAGAACTCGCCTTTAATAAATGCTTATATGTTCCAGAAAATATAAGCTTATTTATATTTGACAGCCAGGTTTTATACTTCTTTTTTTTTAACTATATTTTTTACTATATTATTGAGAAATCTTTTGTTCTTTTATTTTGCATAAGTTATTGATTTACTTCTTATAATATTCTAAGGCTACTCATGTTATTTTGTGTTAACATTTTTATTGATTCTAGTTATCAATATGGACAGTTTTATTGTGAAGAAGTGTAATGTTTATGCCTGTGGTCTCAGTGGTAAATAGAAGTTACAAAATTATAGAGATATTTGGCCTAATTATGAACTATGTTCTTGAAGATGCTGAATATTCTGTAACATTTCTATTTTACATTATTGTACTACATAACAAAATAATATTGAAGGTCATTTGACTTGTACATTTTTATCTGAAATTAAAAAAAAATTATCTACCAGTAAGTTCTCAGGTAACATGATAAAAAAATTATAACTTATTTTTAAACAGAACACCAGCCTGATCAACACCAAGAAGAAGCTGGAGACAGACATTACCCAAATACAAGCAGAGATGGAGGACATTGTTCAGGAAGCCCGCAACGCAGAAGACAAAGCCAAGAAGGCCATCACTGATGTGAGCAGAGGGCAATGCAGTGGTGGTCAAACTTGAATCTCGATATGCTATCTCAGCTCCCTCAACGAATTATGTTTTTTTGCTAACTAGGCAGCCATGATGGCCGAGGAGCTGAAGAAGGAGCAGGACACCAGCGCCCACCTGGAGCGGATGAAGAAGAACCTGGAGCAGACGGTGAAGGACCTGCAGCACCGTCTGGATGAGGCTGAGCAGCTGGCCCTGAAGGGCGGGAAGAAGCAGATCCAGAAACTGGAGGCCAGAGTGGGTATCTCAATAGCTATTTCCATTTTCTCCCAATACCTCAATGGATCAAAGTTCTTAAGAGCCTATTTATACGCAGGTGCGTGAGCTGGAAGGAGAAGTTGAGAGTGAGCAAAAGCGCAATGTAGAAGCTGTCAAAGGTCTGCGCAAACATGAGAGGAGAGTGAAGGAACTCACTTATCAGGTACAGCAATGATTTTTATCAGCTAAGTTCTCCTCCATATATATGTGAAACATTCATATGCAATGATACAATGGTCAAGTACTTTAGAAGTAAAGCTCTATGCTTTTTATAATCTTTCAGACGGAAGAAGATCGGAAAAATATTCTCAGGCTTCAGGATTTGGTAGATAAACTTCAGGCAAAGGTGAAATCTTACAAGAGACAAGCTGAGGAGGCTGTAAGTATCCTTAAGATGGAAGGGAAGAGACAAGTCCCCTGTTAAGGGAAGCTAATAAATAATTAGATTTACTGCTCCTTGTAGTAAATGAGCTATTTGCTTTATAGAGATTATGCACTTCTTAAAAGCTTTTGTGACCTTTTATACTTATTGTTTATTATTTGTCACATTAATAGCTCGATTTTAAAAGTAAATTTTCAATCCACAAAGAAACCTCAAAAAATTTCAAAACAGAAATAGTATATGCCACATTTTCTAGATACAGTGTGGTTAAATTGTAAAGTGATGAGAAATATAAACAAAACTTTCCAAATTTAAACATTAGGAAGCTAACTTTCCTAAATATTTTTTGGGTTAAACTGGAAATAAAAAAAGTAATTACTGAATAATTATCAATTATATAATCAAAGTTCAAATAAATAAAATTTCAAGGAAGACATGATTTTTACAAACTTATAGAATATAGTCAAAGCTGTCCTTGGAAGACAATTCATTGTTTCATAAGCTTTTGTTATGAATAAAAACAAATGAATAAAAATAAAAATAAATTAATAAACTGACATTCCAATAAATAATTTATAAATAATAATAATGAAAGTAAAAGTACTGATAAATATAGAAATGGATTAATTAGAGTGTACTATATTCTAATTTGCTAATTTCAGTAATATCTGATAGTTTCTAGGGAGTTAATAAAATTATAGTAATAAAATAAATACACTTATCTAGCTTAATTGAGAAAAATGAAAGACAATACAAACTCTCAACATTAGAAATGAGAAAGTAGACAAGCCATACAATAAGTTTACATTTTTAAAATGTAAAATATAAACCTGTCAACAAAGTTGAAATCTAGAAATAAAGGTATTTTTTATAGGAGAACATACATTAGTAAGTTGGCTGAATAAGTTATCTCAGAATTAATTCTGTAAATGAACTCAGCTCCATATAGGTCTTTCAGAACTTCAAGTAACAGATAATCCCCAAGCTATGTAAGCCATTGCAGAGCATGGGAAAAGATGAGAAGATTTCCAAATTATTTTAAGAAGCTCACATAACCCTCATACCAAAACCTGTCCAAGAGACAAAAGGGTAAAAAAATTAAAGGCAGTTTTACTGATGAGTGTAATTATAGTAAAAATAAATTACTAAGCTGCCGAACCCCTTACTTTATTCTGGGATTGTCCATCAGTGACTAAATAGGTTCAATTCCTACAATGGAAGGACTACTTAATGTTAGAGAATCTGTCAATAGGATCATTACATCCAAAAAAGGAGGGAAAAAAGTGATTGTATTAAAATGTGACAAAATGATATATTATGAAATTCAACATTTTTTTAAGTTAAAGAAACTATTGATAAATTCATCCTTGCCCTGGCCTGGGTGGCTCAGTTGGTTGAGCATCTTCCCATACACCAAAAGGTTGCTGGTTCGATTCCTTGTCAGAGCACATGCCTGGGTTGCAAGCTCGATCCCTGGTAGGGGGCGTGCAGGAGGCAGCTGACTGATGTTCACTCTCACATCAATGTTTCTCTCTCTCTCTCCCTCTTCTTTCCTCTCTCTCTAAAAAAATCCATTAAAAAATCTTTTTAAAAAAGAAAGATATTCATTCTTAATATGATAAAGAATATCAAACTTGAGCTGTCATCTTATAGCAAACATTAACAAGCATGATTTTAATATCCTTGCCTCCTTCTCTGCTCTTATACTTTTTCTTGCTCTACTTGTGGTATGAATCTTTTAATATGTTTTGGTTGCAAAATTACAGATGTGATTATTTATGAGACACCAAGCCCCAAATAAATCATAAAGTTAATTTCAATGATAAGCAGAATCCAGGAGAAGTAAGACGATCATGTTTCCTGTTGAGTATTTTAACTCCTCTGTAGATGCCAAGTCTGTTCTCCCCTTAGGCCTGTAGAGTCTAGAAAGATGCATAGTATGGGTTCCTTACAATTCCATTTTTATTCTCAGGAGGAACAATCCAACACAAATCTGTCTAAATTCCGCAAGCTCCAGCATGAGCTGGAGGAGGCCGAGGAACGGGCTGACATCGCAGAGTCCCAGGTTAACAAGCTGCGGGTGAAGAGCCGGGAGGTTCACACAAAGATCATAAATGAAGAGTGACCGTGCCCCGATGCTATGGAATGACTAAAGAGAGGCACAAAATGTGAAGTCTTTGTCATTTCTATCTGTAATTACTGTCTATTCCACCCTATTGCAAAGGAAATAAAAGCATAGGGTACTTTACAATATCCTTAGACTGGTCTGTTCTCTCTCTCCTAAATCGATGTCAAAGCTTGAATAATCACAAGGCTATCAAACAGTCACATTCAACATAGCACTAAGAAGTAGTTATATATTCACTTTTATTTTAGGTCTATAGTAATACTTTAAGACTATAAAGTTGTCACTTATTAGGGAAGGCAGTTCTGATGAACAGAAATCTGGAAGTCATTTGTATTTCTTTCTAACCTTTCCCTAATACCAGGGTATAGTAGGATCTTAGAAAGCTCCTGCTTCCCCTAATATGAACCTAATTTTCCAGGTCTATGTAAAGGATGGCACTAGCTATATGATCACATAGGGGATTCAGACTAAAATATCATTCATTAACTCTCCTTGCTAAATAACTTATCAAGAATACAAGTCCAAAGTATTATTATTAGCACATGAAGGCTTTCATCATTAATACCAATATACTATATATTCACAGTATGTGCATTAGGTAATGGGTATGACATGAAAGAGTGAGATGTGACCTCCCTATGAAAGTTACAGGGTGGTTATAAAGTTTGGATACAAAAAGAGTATTATTCATATATTATAATACAGTATCATGAAGCTGTTTATTACTAGCTAGCCTATGTCCCCAGATTTTGTGGCCTCCTATATAATCAATAAATTATGAATCTCAAAAGATGATTTAAATATATATTCAACACACATAATGATGAGTATGAGTTTGGTGCAAAAACCAGACATGGTAGCACTCTTAATTATTCAGTGTTTTCCTAGAGGATTGATTTTTAAACTAGATTCAGTTAAGATCCAGAGTCAAAAATATAACCTCCCTGGACAGCACACAGGAAAGGCTAAAGGGTAACTTTGCATTTGAGTAGAAAGTAAGGGCACAATGGGGTACATGGCACTGTGAGACCACACTCAGTGGGATGTGCAGGAGCCGCTGAGCAGTAACGCTGCCTGAGGACGGGTGTGGAACTGCCCTTCTCGCTGCGCTGGCCCCTCTTTCACTTTGTTCCCATATCACCTGTAAATGCTTATGTGCCTCATAACTTGGCAATAATGACCAAAAATGATGTCTTACTTTCTATTTTTGAAAAATCTATCCAGAGCAGGTCAAAAAGTTCTTAAAATTCCCACCAAATCCTATTGAAAGCATTATTAAAATGTTTTCTCTTCCTGAGAATCATTGCCCACGTTTTCCAGATGCCTGATAAAGAAAACGGATGTGTAATAAAATAAAATGATGTACCTGTGATAACAGAGCGCGTTAAGAGTTGGTTAGGGAAGCCCCTCTCAGAAGAATGTCTCCTCTAAGACCCTTTCTGATGGCTTTAATGTACTCCAGGTAGAGGAGTGTTACCAGCAAGCACACTGGATTGCAGGCAGGTGACCAGGATCTAGATTACTGTGGGATTTGTGAAGACTCTCTTCTATTCTTTGGATTTCAGTTGCATTCTTAGTAAGATGAGGGATACGGATTAGATGGTCTCTTACAGTAATACTATCATGTGACCATTACAGCCAGTATCTCCAGACATCTGCTTTCATAAAGCAACCTATTTCCATTAAATCGATTGAAATATAAGCACAATAATACGGGACTGATTGCAAAACAGGGTATGTTACGCAAACTTGGTGTCAGTTCCAGACAGTGCTAGCATAGAGAAACACAAGGCCACAGAGACAACACAAATATTTTTTAAATTAAAAATTAGAAGAGAAAACAATGTTCTGATATTGTTTGTAAGCAAAATGTGAAATATATACCATGGGTAGCTGATGGAAGAGAAGTCACAGTTGCTGTATTTTTAGACAGAGAAAAGCCCTGTTTTCTAATATTTTCTTATGTTGAGTTTCATAGAGGAAACAGGATTTCACAAGCAACTTGCATTAAAAACAAAAACAAACAAAAAACAAGAGAAGCAGGACATCTCAGCTCGGAGAAGCAATCCAGTTTTAGAGCAAGTCTGAACTGGGAGTGGTCTGATGTGACAATGAATCCGAGGCGATTGACCCGGGAAAACAAAAGAAGCTATTTTGGGGCTGCTCTTCCTGAAGTAAGTTTTAAAATTAAATTTCCAAGCATTCTTGAAAAAGCACAATAAATTGCAAAACAACAACAACAAAAAGGATGCATTCTTGGGAGGAACTAACAATCTTTTCACAGTTCTCTGGTCAAAAGCAAACACGTCCTTCCCTAGAATAATATCTGCAGTTGTGCAGGCAGTTCACAAGGCTTCCCACAGTCGACTCAGTGAAACGGAAGAGCAGCAAAAAAGTCCAGGGGATCCAGGACTGAGCTGCTTTTGAAACAACACCTTACATTATTCCAAAGGCAGATCACTTTCAGATTGCCAACAACTCAAATTATTTATAGGAGATTGATTCATATACTTAACCCAATGTGAGAGGAAATATTTCTAATTATATCCAAACATCTTTAATATGAAGGGAATTACGCTTGGAGACCTTCATTGCCAAAAATATGTTTTGCCAAATATGTTTTAAGAAAGAGGAGGAGGCTGCGTGTTTTCCACATTTGATCCTATAAAAGTACCCTTGGAATGAGAATGGCTTGTCTTTCCTCATAAAGCTTCAAGGTAAGTGTGTGTGAGGACAGGCTCTGTGTGAAAGATGGTAAGGGATGTCTGGCTGCCCTCACGCATGACACACATCCTGGCTCCCACTGCCCCTGGCAGCCCTTCCAGTGAGGCACCAACTTGCTCCGGAGCAATTTTAATTAGATGTTTTAGTGTTCCCAGTCATTTCCTGGTTCCCAGTTAAGAACTATGCATGCTATACTGGGAATTGTTAGAATTTAATTCAGAAGAAATGTGTTCTTTTTCTTGCAGTTCTGACCCACCTCAAGGTTGCAGCTCAAAGGTAAGATAATGACTTTTTTCCCATCCCTCCAAGGGTGCAAGGAATCTTCCGCAGTGGTTTAAAGAGTGCTTGGGTTATAACATAAAAACATTTCGATTTCATGGCTGATCATGCTTCCCTTGAAAAATTCTGAGAGGGACGTGAGAAACTGGCTTCTTATGCTTCTATGTCTTCTGTCCCATATGAAAATGCTTTCTGAGTCTTCTGGATAATTTTTTCTATTCCCAACATTGCAGTCTGTCTTCTAAATAACTGAATTATAACATGCAATACAACATTTCAGTGTTATTAATTTATAGAGAAAATATAAATTTCCTATCCTACCACTTTTACTCAGCACTATATAATATAAAACACCTAGAGCTGTTGTCTGAATGGATTGAATCCTTGCCTTGGAAAGTGGCTTGAATCTGCATGTTGTTTCATAATCTGTAAAATGGAAATTTGTAAAAGTATGATATGGAAATGGATGCACATTTTCAGCAGGACAAAGCCTTCTAACTGTGTCACTCTTATCACTGCAGTTTGAATGGAAACATGTGGAAAAGTTTGCCCAAAGTTTTCCTGGAAAAGATATGTTTATTATTATAAAATAGATATCTTACTGTTAGGATTAATGAATGTTAAAGTGGTAAAAGACAAATTTTGAAAAGAAAAATTTTATATTAGTAATAAAGAAAATATAGGTAATAACATTTTATATTAAGTCTTTGAGAAATACTAAAGACAGGTGAAAAAGCTGAGTCTGTCAAAATTATGGTACAGGAACAGGAGAATTTGATGAATAATAGAATATACATTTATTTTAACAAAATGATGCAAAAACAGAGCCCTCACATTCTTGCTTTCCTTTATTAGGAGGTCTTTGAAAACCCAAATCTAGAATGAAAAGATTTTCACCACATACAAAATAGTTCCCAGCATTTTAGCAACATATTTCTATAGCTCTTTTTATTCACAAAGCCAGCTTTGAGCTATCCGCTGTATCCAACGTGTACTGTAGAGGTGTGACGGATGCTAGTGAGGGGAAAGTGCTCCCTGCCTGCAAGGTACTTATAATCCAACTGGAAGATAAGAACAGTAAGCGAAAGAGATGGAGAACGCCCTGCCGTCATCTTAGCTTGGTATTCTGTATAAGCCAATAATAGGCAGCTTATAAAAATTAATATACCTAACAAATAAAACTCAGAAAGCAACTACAATATCATACATAGAGTAGGTGAGCCAGATTACAATAGTCTCTTTCCAAATGCATGATGAAGTGTCTGTCAGCACTGGCACAGAACACGGACACTGACATTTCACCCCTAGCCAAGCCAGGGAGCTGGGCATATTCAACACAACGCTAAGCACTCAACTGGTCAGTGAATAAAGAATGTTTTCTTTTTCTTTTCTTCCGATTACAGTTTACATTCAATATTATTCTGTATTAGTTTCAGATGTACAGCAAAGTGGTTAGAAAAGCATGTGATGCTTTATTTTTTTAGTGTGAATCTAATGGTCCAGTTTCTGAATTTCTATACCATCTTTTTTTCTTCTGCCAGGGAGACTCTTCGACTGGCTGTCATCAATAACCCGCAACCATGAGTTCCGACTCGGAGATGGCTATTTTTGGGGCGGCTGCTCCTTTCCTCCGAAAGTCTGAAAAGGAGCGAATCGAGGCCCAGAACAAGCCCTTTGATGCCAAGTCATCAGTGTTTGTGGTGGACCCTAAGGAGTCCTTTGTGAAAGCAACAGTGCAGAGCAGGGAAGGGGGGAAGGTGACAGCCAAGACTGAAGGAGGAGCTGTGAGTAAAACATCTGGAGATGGTTAGACTGGGACTCATTTTGGCTTAGGTGAGCTGACATTAATTTTTTGATCTGGCCTCTTATTTCAGACTGTAACAGTGAAAGATGATCAAGTCTACCCCATGAACCCTCCCAAATATGACAAGATCGAGGACATGGCCATGATGACCCACCTGCACGAGCCCGCCGTGCTGTACAACCTCAAAGAGCGTTATGCAGCCTGGATGATCTACGTGAGTTTTGCTCATACAAGTAGCTAATACTTTAAAAAATTAGTAATTCAGGTCCTCATAAAATAATTATATATATATATATATATATATATATATATATATATATATATATATTTTTTTTTTTTTTTTTCTTTTTGGTGCAGACCTACTCAGGCCTGTTCTGTGTCACCGTCAACCCCTACAAGTGGCTGCCGGTGTACAATGCAGAGGTGGTGTCTGCCTACCGAGGCAAAAAGCGCCAGGAGGCCCCGCCCCACATCTTCTCCATCTCTGACAACGCCTATCAGTTCATGCTGACTGGTGAGTGGCTCATCTGGTTTTCATATGAATTATTTTACCACCTATAATCACAAGATGTTAAAACTAAAAAGACCTTTAGAAATCATCCAATCCAACCCGCCAGTTGTACAGAAGACATGACTGAAACACAGCGAGGCACATACTGCTAAGGGGGGCCCTAAAACGTAGTTCTATTGATTCCTCCTCCAGGGTTTACTGGGGCATGCAACTGCTCCATCCTTATTAAGTCTGTTTAGTCCCCTGCTTGGAAAGAAATGATTTATTTTATATATTTAAGTAACAAGAGTAAGAATAAGTAATAACTGAGTCATATCGTCTGAATAGAAATAAAAAATGTGTTTAATCATTTTAGTGCCTACATTTCATGTTGATTATGAATTAGACATTTTTAGAAGTACTTTTATCTCTTTTAAGTCATCAGAGCTCATTTCAAATATGATATCCTCTCTTTGAATGAAGGGTGTTTAAGGGCTATAGGCAGAGAAACAGAAATTGTTATTTTTCCCCCTTTAAAATGATTTTATTATGATTGAAGCACCTTTTTTCACCTGCTCTATCTTTGACCCAATGTCATACTTTTGGGAAGACTAAGAAGAGTTAGGGTCTGTGGCCATGAGACAGAGGTGTGTGTGTGGGTGTGTGGCCAGTTGACCTGTTTAGAAAGTAAATCTCAACCTTGGCTTGATTAATACTATTTTAACCTATTACACTACAGTCCAAATCCTTATGGTGCATTTTTCAGTTACATGCATTATCAGCACTCAGCATGACTCTGAAATCTACACAGGACAAGTAGGGAATACATCTGCCTTTGGAAAGTATTGCTCTTTATTGTAAATCAGAAGAACACACTTCCTGTGGGAGGCTTAAGGAATTTAAGATATAACAACATTTTATTTTTCCCCCAATTTAAGAAGCTTAAGAATAATACCATATATAACTTTACAATAATATATGGGAAGACTCCATTGGATCTGACACTTATACTCAATGCCCTAAGTGTTTCCCTACACAAAGTTTTGTTTGTGTAACTTGTATAAATGCTGATTGTTCACTGTTTTTCTTTCAGATAGGGAGAATCAGTCTATCTTGATCACGTATGTATTACTATTCTGAGTCTTATTAGTATTTTATTTCACCGGGAAAGTAAAAATCAAAAGAAGAAATTAGTTAATGACCACATACTAAAGCATTGGCATAATCAGCCTAAAACTAGATATTGTTTTCACTCTATTGTAGGGTTTTAGATTGCATCAGAATGTAAAATAGCAATGCTGAAAATTACATCATTTGCTAGTCGAGTCTTGAAAGTTCCACAGAATTTAACTGGGAGAAGGAGATATAAAACCCCTTCTCAGGACATGGCCCAAACCCAGTACAGTGCAGAATGCAATGTACAATTTTCTGAAGGTTAAGCAGTTTGGGAATGTTACTTGTGGTTAATTTTTAAGTCTTACTTGAGGAATGTCTATTCTTTCAAAGACCTAACTTGAGACATGTCTCTGGTCTAAGGAAACTGAAGAACACTTGCATTGTTTCATAGTTTTTTTTTTTTTTTACCAATTATTTAATTTCCTACCTAGTTGTTGAGCAGCTGCCTTTTGGACTAATCAAGCCCAGGCATCAGCACCTTTAGAAGAGAGCCTGGCATATTTTAAGCACTGAAGAAGTATGTGTTATGTGAATAATGAATGACTGCATTACTCTACATCCTGTCAGTGATAAGCAACAGAAGTAATTAATATGAGTTATATGTAGGCTGAAGAAAAAGATCTAGGAGACTCTGATAAAGACATAAAATAGATGCACAAGTAGTAGTACGTGCTGGTGGTGGAAGTGTTTCATGCGTCACATGGCTTAATTTCTCACATATGTTTGGTCACTGTTTGACAGCGGAGAATCTGGTGCAGGGAAGACTGTGAACACCAAGCGTGTCATCCAGTACTTTGCAACAATTGCAGTTACTGGAGAGAAGAAGAAGGAGGAAGAAACTTCTGGGAAAATGAAGGTGAGCCTGATAGCCAGAGTCAGAATCAAGATTGTCAGGGCTCTCAGGAAGTCTAGAGCCTCAGGTGTGAGCACTGCTCTTGTCTTTGCAGGGGACTCTGGAAGATCAAATCATCAGTGCCAACCCCCTACTGGAGGCCTTTGGCAATGCCAAGACCGTGAGGAATGACAACTCTTCTCGCTTTGTAAGTCTCTTGGTCACAGTGGGTTTTGTCAGCCTATAAATGCCAGAGAAAGCGTGTCTGAATTATTCTTTCAATCTCGTCCTTCTTGTGTGCTTCAAGCTTTGTACATAACATCATCTTTTTTACTTGCAAGGGTAAATTCATCAGGATCCACTTTGGTACTACGGGGAAACTGGCTTCTGCTGATATTGAAACATGTGAGTAACAGGACCCCCTAAATAGAATCCAAGAATGACAAATGCTGGTCTGGAGGAACATCTTGCAGCTTCTGCTGAGCTTGGAGCCTGTGAAACACCAGTTAGCTGCCAAATGTGCCCATGGTTAATGCCAATCTTACCCAGAGTCCACAGTGTGCTTTATCCACATCAGTCATGGATATCCATGTAAGCTCCTGTAGGAACTGCCAGGAGCTAGCTGTTGGGCTTGTCTGAATTATTCCAGCCTCAAAATTAATTTCAAAATTTTCTTAAAAAATACCAAAAAACTAATACTAGGGATAAATGAGTTGCCTATGGGTTGAGTATGTGCGATTACTTCCTAGTCTGAGCCTTGATAAATTTCACTTTTTAGGATTCCCTCTATGATAAAGTGAGAAGAAACCCTGGGGAGGAGGGGTTATTAAGAATCAATTATATTTCATATATAAGGACCTTCTGTATGAGAAATGAATATGCCTTGGGCCAGCATGCTTTAGTTTCTTTCTAGAGATGGTAAGAGCAACTGCCACTGAAAAGTTGTAATATGTGGTACCTCATGGAAACTTTCAGCTGAAATCTCAGAGGGCCAATAAAATTTAGCTCATGACCCTAAGTACCAAAATCACTCCAGGAACTCTATAACCCCCTCCAATCCACTGTCTACTTTCCATTGC
Source organism: Tadarida brasiliensis (assembly GCA_030848825.1). NCBI lineage: Eukaryota > Metazoa > Chordata > Mammalia > Chiroptera > Molossidae > Tadarida > Tadarida brasiliensis. The sequence goes on from CM061273.1 coordinate 17,123,705, forward strand.
AGATCTTCTGGAGAAGTCTAGAGTTACTTTCCAGCTAAAGGCAGAAAGAAGTTACCATATTTTTTATCAGATCATGTCTAACAAGAAGCCAGATCTAATTGGTAAGAAAGAACGTAAATTTATAAGCTAGAGGTTAATTATTTTTATTAACATCTTCGAATGGAAAATGTATCCCCTGAATTCTATGTACCCAGAAATGCTCCTGATCACCACCAACCCATATGACTACGCCTTTGTCAGTCAAGGGGAGATCACAGTGCCTAGTATCGATGACCAAGAAGAGTTGATGGCCACAGATGTAAGTTACACATGCAGTTGTTGTTGTTTTTTTTAATACATTATGCCTGGGAATAACAGTGGCAACCTCTGTAGGTGTGTGTGGCTAAGGCTATAGCATAAATTCTCCTAAATAAATTAGTGTCTTTTGCCCTAACTTTTGTCCTCTCATTTCTCCTGGCAGAGTGCCATTGACATCCTGGGCTTCACTGCTGATGAAAGAGTGTCCATCTATAAGCTCACAGGGGCAGTAATGCATTATGGGAACATGAAATTCAAGCAAAAGCAGCGTGAGGAGCAAGCTGAGCCAGACGGCACTGAAGGTACCAAATGAAGCTCCATCTGGGTTTAATAAGAGAATGTAGGCAAAAACCCCATTCCAAACTCATGTCTCCTTTACAACTGAGCTTCGGATGGACATACAGAAATTTACCCCACACAGACTTTCTATGGTGATCCACTAATTACTCTGTGAATTGTGGCAGCACAGTGGGTCACGTTGGGTACCTGAATGTGTCTCTACAGTTGCTGACAAGGCAGCCTATCTCCAGGGTCTGAATTCTGCTGACCTGCTCAAAGCCCTCTGCTACCCCAGGGTCAAGGTCGGCAATGAGTACGTCACCAAAGGCCAGACTGTACAACAGGTAAGTGCACAACTCCAATGAATGACACACATCCTAAGCCTTCACAACATATCTTTAACAACACCAACAGTTATTGCTATATCCATGAAGGTGATCAACTCCGTGGGTGCTCTGGCAAAAGCCATGTATGAGAAGATGTTCCTGTGGATGGTCACCCGCATCAACCAGCAGCTGGACACCAAGCAGCCCAGGCAGCACTTCATTGGGGTCTTGGACATCGCTGGCTTTGAGATCTTTGATGTGAGTCAACATAAACTCTGTTGCAGGGAAGTTTACAAATCATGCTTCTGTCATCAATATTGGTAAAGGTCTATAAAAAATAGCTGTACTCAAACTAAATAGACATGCAAAATAAGACCAAAAGTCCATAAATGGGCATGAACTTGGAATGAGACAGATCTGGACTCAGATTCCACCTCTGTCAATGCCTACCTATGTAAATTTGGATAATGGAATGGTATCTGATCAATCACAGGGCAAATTCAACTAAAATCTGTAGGTAAATCACCTAGCACTCTAAATAACACACTTCTGAGATCATCCTGCCAGTTACAAGATTGCTGTATTTAAGTCCCTAAACACAAACCCCAAGCATATAGTACTCAGTAAATGATAAAGAGGGTGATGAGAGTGACAAAGATGACAGTGGGGAAGACAATGACAAATTTAAAGAAAGATTTCAAGGCTCCTATCTGCCCTGAAATATCCACGTGTAAAGGATGAATATGGCATTGTAAAGAAACTCAAATTCATCCGCCTAAGAAAGAATACTCCCATATAGCTTAGGAATCGAGGGGACCAAAGTCCTCTACCTGACAGCAGTGTCTCAGGTGTGTCTGATCCACAAGTTGCATTCCTACACCTTTTCCTATGAGTTGACTAATAGACACTGGAGGAATCTTTCTGAGTGTTAAGGACAAGAGCACATCCAGAAATCCACAAGCCCACATGGGAAGAAAGGAATAATCTGACACCAAGCAGGAACAAGAGCAATTCACACTTTTTCAAATAAGAAAACTAACAACAGTGCATACTTGCAATGTCTTTGAGTTTTAATAGAAGGTTTATTAAGACAAAATTCACATACCATTAAATTTATCTATTTAACTCAATGGTTTTTAGTGTATTTACAGATATGGGCAGTCATCACAACATCAATTTTAGAACATTTCATCACCCCAACAAGAAACCCAACCCCATTAAGTCATTCCTCACTTTCTTCTCCCCCAGCCCTTGATAACCACTAATCTTCTTTCTTTCTCTGTGGATTTGCCTATTCTGGACATTTCATAGAAATGGAACCTTACAATATGTGGTCCTTTAGAACTGGCTTCTTTCACTTAGCATAATGTTTGCAAGGTTCATTTGTGTGGTAGAACCTCTTCAACTTCTGTGTATGGTGACACTGTTCTAAGACAAGAGCATTCACAATTGTCTTTAGATCTAGGTGTCCTGAAGAGTAAAGCAGAGCAGATCTCCTCAAGTTCTAATACTGGATGTAAACACTGACTCTGTTGTCAAAGCAGTGGAGCCCCTGCCATGGCCCTAACTAGCAGATCTCGCTCAGGTTACATAGCCCCTCGAACAGTGTTTCCTTGCCTATGAAATGGGCAAATAGTACTACCTTAAATGGAACTGCCATTTGACCGAGTGATCCCACTTCTAGGAATTTATCCTAAGAAGCCTGAAACACCCATCAGAAAGAATATATACACCCCTATGTTTATAGCAGCACTATTTACAGTAGCTAATACCTGGAAACAGCTCAAGTGCTCATCAGTAAATGAGTGGATAAAATAAGCTGTGGTACATTTCTATAATGGAATACTATGCGGCTGTAAAAATTAAGGAACTCTTACCCTTTGAGACAGCATGGAGGGACCTGGAGAGTATTATGCTAAGCAAAATAAGCCAGTCAGAGAAAGACAAGTATCACATGATCTCACTTATATGTGGAATCTAATGAACAAAACAAACTAATGAACACAATAGATCCACAGACATGGAAGCATGGAACAGACTGAAGAATCTCAGAGGGAAGGGGTGGGTGGGAAGAGATTAACCGAAGAACTTATATGCATATATTCATAACTCATGGACACAGACAATAGTGCAGTGAAGGCCGGGGGTGGGGGTGGGAGCAGGGAGAAGGGGATCAATGGGGAAATAAGGGGGGACATCTGTAATACTTTCAACAATAAAGATATATTTTTTTAAAAAAAGGCGGCTGTGAGGATTAAATGCAATAATTTATATAAGCACTTAGCACAGTCTAACATACATTAAAAAATGTTCAGCCCTGGTCGGTTTTGCTCAGCGGTTAGAGCGTCGGCCTATGGACCAAAGAGTCCTGGGTTCGGTTCCCGCTAAGGGCACGTGCCTCGGTTGCAGTTTGTCCCCGGCCCTGGTTGGGGTCGTGTGGGTGGCGGCCACTTGATGTGTCTCTCTCACATCGATGTTTCTCTCTCTCTTCCTCCCTCTCTCCCTCCCGCTCTATCTGAGGATAAATGCAAGAATGTCCTCAGGTGAAGATAAAAAAAAAAAAAATGTTCAACAAATGTTAGCTGTTGAATTTTTATTCCTATTATTAATAACAACATATAGACCACAATGACTCATATGTATCAACCTTAGCTAGTTATACCACATAATCATTAAGAGGTAAATTACTAAGAAACTTCTAACTAATAAAAATAGATATTGTGAAAAACAAGTAATTGTTTTATTGCATAAGGAAGCATCATTCAGACCGTGTTTACTCCTGTTCAGGAGATACTTCCAACAAGAGTGGTGACACTTCCTAGCCCACATCAGCAAAAAAGACAGGAGGGAGAGGGGCTTGCTACAGACAGGACAAAGCCATACCATCCTAAAAGGGTAGTTGGGCTAGCCAATCAAGAAAAGCCCCTATTAAATAGAATTTTTTTATTATAGATTTAATGTTAATTTGTACTTTCTACTTATTTAGTATAACAGCCTGGAGCAGCTGTGCATCAACTTCACCAACGAGAAACTGCAACAGTTTTTCAACCACCACATGTTCGTGCTGGAGCAGGAGGAGTACAAGAAGGAAGGCATCGAGTGGGAGTTCATTGACTTCGGGATGGACCTGGCTGCCTGCATTGAGCTCATCGAGAAGGTAAAGACAGAAATGCTACTCCCCAGGGACAGCTCCTCTTTAGTTGGGGCTATCACCTCTTTGCTCTAACTCTTTCCTGCTCATATGTCACTGCCCCTAACCCCACTCCCCAAGGCTGTGAGCGCTCACATAGTTGGATCCCCTTGTGCATAAAGGCTAAGTGTTTGGAAAACACCCAGCATCTGTTCCGACACCCAGAGAAGTGCACAGGGGGTTAAGGTCCCAGGGCTCAGTTATCCTCAAGAATGTAATGGGAACCCAACAGGCACTGTGACATTTCATACCATTCTGGCTGCCCAAAGACCCATGGAGCAGTGGGGTTCCTGGAATGTCACTGTGTAAACAGCTGATAACATTAACTTTAAGAAAGGAATTCCCATGATGTTTTGAGCACTGGTTGTTGGAAGGAGGTGGCTACTGAGAAATCCAGATATGATTGTTTAAAATATTACTCATATTACTTTATGTCTATGTGCTTAACTACATTTTTGTAAACCTATTGCTAAAAGTGAGCTACATTTATATACACATAATTTCATTCCATGTGCTTTTGTTCAACAAATATTGAGCACATAGCAGATGTCTAGCGCTGTTCTGTCGTTGCACCACACAGACAAAGAGCCTTACTCTCACAGCTCTTATAGTCCAGTGTTCCCAGTCACAGAGCGACAGCACCAAAGAAGTTGGCTTTGGCTCCTGGGGCCAATGGAGTCATTGGGATATACTAGTATTAAATACTGAGGCATAGCCTATTCTGCTCCTTCTAGCCTATGGGCATCTTCTCCATCCTGGAAGAGGAGTGCATGTTCCCCAAGGCCACAGACACCTCCTTCAAGAACAAGCTGTATGAACAGCATCTTGGAAAGTCCAACAACTTCCAGAAGCCCAAGGTTGTCAAAGGCAAGGTCGAGGCCCACTTCTCGCTGGTGCACTACGCGGGCACCGTGGACTACAACATTGCTGGCTGGCTTGACAAAAACAAGGACCCCCTGAACGAGACCGTGCTTGGGCTGTACCAGAAGTCCTCACTGAAAACTCTAGCTTACCTCTTCTCAGGGGCAGCAGCAGCTGCGGAAGCAGGTACTTTTCAATAGAATTGATCTCTTACTGAATTATAAAACATAAACTGAGAAAGCTTGTACTATGATTACTTGTGCTTTCTCTGTTCCCTTTAGAGGCTAGTGGTGGTGCAAAGAAAGGTGCCAAGAAGAAGGGTTCTTCCTTCCAGACCGTGTCTGCTCTCTTCAGGGTAAACACTTCATTTTCTCTAATTAGATTCAGGAAATTAAATTTTACATTATTGTGTGGGGAAGGGGAAGTAATGCTGCAAGGATTCTAGAACTGGATGTGACTCGAGGAGATAGGTCAGCAGCTAGTGGTAGAGCTGAGTCTCAGTGAGATTTCCAGTCATTTGGAAGAGATGCTCAGTATGATATAGGAGACACAGGACTCAGGGGGAATAAGAGTGAATTGCAGAAACCAGTATAAGATGGTAAGATTCCATTTGGGGCCAGAAAAGGAGGTCATTTGACACTCAGAAGTTTCTATTGGGATAGGATTAAGCAAAACATGAGATTTGCTTGAGCCTTTGGGAGCCTCCAAATGAAATAGGTGCTCATGTGTATACGGCATAGAACTGAAATGAGTAGATTTTAAAAGCTGAGGCTAGAATAGTGGTAGGGATTGGAAGCTGAGCTAAAAAAGTAACAACCAGATATGATAAAAAATAGTCCTTTAAAGAAAATTTACTTTTCTCTTGACAATCCAATCTGTAAAAATTGAAGCTCTAGTTATTCTGAAAAACCAGGATTTCCTTGGAAAACATCACACTTGGTAAAATGGCTGTCAGTTGTCTGCCAATTCCCAGAATAAGGCATTAAAAGGCCACTTTCTATGGAACCAGAAAGAGGGCACAGCTTTCTAACTATGATAAAGAATAAGCATGTGATAGGAAAGCAGATACAATTGAAAGTCAGGTAAAGAAAGAAATGGAGATTTGGAGAAAGACACTGAATTATTTGTAAAACCAGACCATATATCTAGGCAAAAGAGTGTGGGTGAAGTATTTCTATATGTTTAGAATGTCATATTAAATTTAGAACATATGGTATCACATTCAACAGCAATGAACAACCACTTCAACATCTAGAAGAAAAATAGATATATAATGCACAAAAATAGGAAATAAAAGACCATTTTAGGAATGTGGAAATTCCAGAGCTAACTCTTTGCAAATTCTAATCTAATTGGGTACTGGAAATATTGGGGGGAACACTTTGCAAAGTATATACTTGTCTAACCATTAGGCTGCACACCTAAAACTAATACAAAATAATACTGAATGTAAACTGTAATTGAAAAATAAAATTAAAAAATAAATAAAAACCAAAAAATTAAATGAATGTCATGGATCACAATGATTATGTCTGTATATATGAATGTATAAAAACAGTATACTTTTCAAACCAAATATTCATATGGTTTCACAGGAGAATTTGAATAAGCTGATGACCAACCTAAGGAGCACTCACCCTCACTTTGTACGGTGCATCATCCCCAATGAAACCAAAACTCCCGGTAAGGAAGTTCTGATATCCAGACAAGCTCCAGTGGATTTGTGCTAGAACATGAAATGAGGCCTATGTATCTTTCCTTTTAGGGGCCATGGAGCATGAACTAGTCCTGCACCAGCTGAGGTGTAATGGTGTGCTGGAAGGCATCCGCATCTGTAGGAAGGGATTCCCAAGCAGAATTGTTTATGCAGACTTCAAACAGAGGTCAGACTTTTCACCATGAATTATTTTAAGAGATTCTTTTTATTTACTTTAATTTTTCAATGAAGGAATGGTTATACCTTCTATTAAAATTGAAGAGAAACAAATTTAACTGACTGTGTATTGACATACTAAAAGTTTGACACCCTTTGAATACACAAAGAATAAAGAGGTAGATATAATTTCCTGTTTATGTTTGTTAGACTACCTAACAACTATGTTGTTTCTATGGTAAGGCAGGAAGACTTCTTGTTCATGACAGTGGCTATATCATTTATCTTTTAAATAGATACAAGGTATTAAATGCAAGTGCTATCCCTGAAGGACAATTCATTGATAGCAAGAAGGCTTCTGAGAAGCTCCTTGGGTCCATTGACATTGACCACACCCAATATAAATTTGGTCACACCAAGGTAATAGTCACTAAAGTCTACCTGATGTTATTCCTGTCCCTTTGAAGTTGATGTAAAGTTTCTGATCTACAACTCTGTCCATGCACAGGTCTTTTTCAAAGCTGGTCTTCTGGGGCTCCTAGAGGAGATGCGAGATGAGAAGCTGGCCCAGTTGATTACCCGAACCCAGGCCAGGTGCAGAGGGTTCTTGGCAAGAGTGGAGTACCAGAAGATGGTGGAGAGAAGGTATTAATAGGGATACTTTACTAAACCCCATCAGCCTAGGTCTTTTAATTCTGATTCCTGTTATAACTTGACTTTGAAAATCTCTGTTCCTATGACAGAGAGTCCATCTTCTGCATCCAGTACAATGTCCGTGCTTTCATGAATGTGAAGCACTGGCCCTGGATGAAGCTGTATTTCAAGATCAAGCCCCTCCTCAAGAGTGCAGAGACAGAGAAGGAGATGGCCAACATGAAGGAAGAGTTTGAGAAGGCCAAAGAAAACCTTGCAAAGGCTGAGGCCAAAAGAAAAGAGCTGGAAGAAAAAATGGTTGTTCTGATGCAAGAGAAAAATGACCTACAACTCCAGGTTCAATCTGTGAGTGTCAGAACCCATTTCTTGTAATCTGATGCTAAAATTTTATTTAAGTAGTTGCTAGGGGAAAGTCTAGATTCCACCTTATTAAGGGATTTATTATCAATCTTTCCTAATTCACAACTGCTTAGAATGTTCTATAAAATTTCATATACAATATTACTACAAAAAAACTTGGTAGGATTACTTGCCATCAAGAAGGGAAAAGCTAAAGTGTTTTTCCTTTCCCCCTATGTTTCTCCCAGCAGAATATGGGCAGGAAATAGGGTAATCTTTGCTCCCTAAGATTTTCCCTACTGAAAATGCAAAAAGGAGCAGTGAAAAAAGAACAATATTGACAGTGAAGAGGGAGGAGACTTTGTGATGAAAATGTATCAATTTCAAACCAATATTCTGAATTTTTATATCTATGGTCCCCTGGCGACTTCCCTCTGAACTCTATCTTTAGAAACTCCCTAGTACCTGAAAGAATAGGATCATTCCAAGGATAATGACAATACTTTACATAAATAGTATCAATTTTTATGCAAAGCATGACAAATAGGGTTGATGTTCTTGCTCTGATGTCCCAATAAATATTCAGAGGCTTGGGAAGAAATATGTGATCAAACATCACAGTCTAACCCCTTTTTGTGCTCAAGTGACATGATAATTTCAGTCACTACCACTGAAATAAACAACAGAAACATTAAAGATTATCCTCCAGTTTTCTGCATTCAGAAGGGAATCTACATTGGACCTATATGTTTTGGACATACAAGTAAAAAATTAAAGAAAGATGGATTGTAAATTCTTAGGTTGGCACCGTGACTTTTCTTGTAATTTACATATACCAGGGTCTTCTAAATTGAGGAGAGGTTCCTCATTCTTTCAAAAATCAAGGGCTAATTATAGGAGGTATCTATGCTGTATCCAAGCACACTCCTTTCCTCTGAGTATAGAATGACCTCTTTTCAACATTATTCTATCAACTATCCATTTACTAAATATTTGATGAAGTTCCAAACACAAGGTATATGACCCTAAGCAAGAGACATGTTCCCTACTCTCATAAAGACTATAATCCAACTCCTGTCTCTTCTCATGAGAAACAGTCTTGCTACTTCTCTAAACACCGACATTTAACATGCTCAGTTCCCCTTAGTTCTTCCAGGGGCTCCCTTTAGTTCTCAGCTACGCTGTCACTGTAGGACATATCTTCCCTTTAAGTCACTTTTCTGATACTATCCCTCCCTCCTAGCAACCTGGTAGATGCCCAACAATTGTGTTTGTTTTTCATATGATAAACTTTTCTGAAAATAAATATTAAATAACACCGATTGATCTTAAATTATATACCAACACATTAAATATAGGTTATCATGTAGGGATGGAAAAAGTTTTCCTCAACGCTCTTAGGGTCTGAAAATTAAACTGACAAAGACATTTAACAGGAAAGAAGCATACACATTTTATTCAATGTTTGTATATATATGGGTGCCTTCACAAGACCTGAAGAAGTGATGGAAGCAAGCTTTGATGCTTTTCAGACAAAGAAAGAATAAATGTGTAAAGAATTGACAAGACACAAGGGTTTGCGCTAAGAGTAGTTAATGGTGAAGAAGTAACTAGAAAGATAAGGGTTATTTTAATAAGGTTTGTTGGTGATGAAAATGTCTCCTTTTCTCCTCACATGGATATTTATGACCTATTTCAGGAAAGAAGGGTGAGGGGATGAGGTCAGAGTGACCTTCCTACTTCTACCATTTTCTCAAACCCCTTCAGTTTAAGATTTTCAGTATGCCAAAGTGCCATATTTTGAGGCGGTGTGCCCTGAACCTCATCATTAGAAATTTAATTGTGTCATAATTTCACCAGGAACAAAGACTTAAATTCCTTTATTTTATCTTCAGCATCATAAGTATCCAATAAATATTTCCTAAATGGTGGAAAGCTAATAAAAATTAACCTAAAGCTTTAAAACACAATTTAATTGTTTGGTTTTAAAATATTAATATAATCTGAAAATATCCAGAAACTAAAACATAAAAGTGTCTATTGTTCCTTCTCAGGAAGCAGATAGCTTGGCTGATGCGGAGGAAAGGTGTGACCAGCTGATCAAAGCTAAAATCCAGCTTGAAGCCAAAATCAAGGAGGTGACTGAGAGAGCTGAGGATGAGGAAGAGATCAATGCTGAGCTGACGGCCAAGAAGAGGAAACTGGAGGATGAATGTTCAGAGCTCAAGAAAGACATTGATGACCTTGAGCTGACACTGGCCAAGGTTGAAAAGGAGAAACATGCCACAGAAAATAAGGTGTGAATTACATTCTGCTGTACTAGACACAGCTTCTACCATCCAATAAGCTGCTTTATGGTAGAGACAATCTCTTCCTTGACCTTCCAGGTGAAAAACCTCACAGAAGAGATGGCAGGCCTGGATGAAACCATAGCTAAGCTGACCAAGGAGAAGAAGGCCCTCCAAGAGGCCCACCAGCAGACCCTGGATGACCTGCAGGCAGAAGAGGACAAAGTCAACACCCTGACCAAAGCTAAAATCAAGCTTGAACAACAAGTAGATGATGTAAGCCTAACATTATGTAAAAAAAATTTTTAGTTTGTAACAAAGTAAGCATGAGTTTGCATTCTTACGCTGTAATGAATACTTTCAAGAGCTTCCAATGAATAAATGGTATAGATATTATCCCTGCTACAAGAACTAAGATGGACATATAAGTAAAAGAATAATCAATAAAGAAAGTTAGTTGTAACAGATACATTGGGTAAAAAGAATTAGGCAGAAAGAAAGAAGGAAAAACTGTATAAACAAAAGGGGTCTTCATCTAGGCTTGAAAGAAGAGAGGCTATGGGAAGACAGAGAAGACAGAGGGTTCTCTAAATGGGAAGTGTATAAAGAGCAAAGAAGCAATAATGATCCATAAGGTTTTCTCTCAGGGACAAAGGGGATTCCGAATAAGGAATGTGGAAGACAAATTTGGCTTTGAACATGTTCTGACATCGAATAGAGAACCCACTATAAATGTCTGAGTAAGGGAGGACTAGACAAAGGTCATGGTTTGGAGCCCTGGCCGGTTTGGCTCAGCCGTTAGAGCGTTGGCCCGCGGACCAGAGAGTCCCGGGTTCAGTTCCCGCTAAGGGCACGTACCTCGGTTGTAGTTCGTCCCTGGCCCGGTTGGGGTCGTGCGGGTGGCAGCCAGTCAATGTGTCTCTCTCACGTTGATGTTTCTCTCTCTCTCTCTTCCTCCTCCTCTCCCTCCCACTCTATCTGAAGATAAATGCAAAAAAATGTCCTCGGGTGAGGATAAAAAAAAAGTCATGGTTTGGAAATATTGCTGTGGTGTTCATCCCATATGGTAAAGCATCAATCACAATGAATTCCAGTGGGTAGAGAGAGAAAACAAGAGGTCTCCCTAGTAGTTTACAGTAAAAATATGGTAATATGGTGCAGTTCACCTTGTAAATGATGAATCCTTGGACTAGATAAATAGCAACTAAAGTGCAATAGATGGGACAAATTTGTCTAATTAAAAAAAAAATCAAAATAATTTGCTGATTACATATGAGTTAAATGTTTACAAGTTCAAGCTGGGACAAAAGGTGGTAACATGCCAGGAACTGTATTCATGGATTATGAACTTTTAGCTTGAAGGATCGTTGGAACAAGAAAAGAAAATCCGGATGGATCTAGAAAGAGCAAAGAGGAAACTGGAGGGAGACTTAAAACTGGCCCAAGAATCCATAATGGATGTCGAAAATGACAAACAGCAACTTGATGAAAAGTTTAAAAAGTAAGCTGCAAGGACAAAAGATTCATGGGGGGAAATTACTGTTAATATTCCTATGACTTACATAGAGTGCTCTTCTGACAGGAAAGAGTTTGAAATGAGCAATCTGCAAAGCAAGATTGAGGACGAACAGGCCCTTGGGATGCAGCTGCAGAAGAAGATCAAGGAGCTTCAGGTAAGCCATAGTCTCCATCTGTGCAATTCAACATGACAAAATTACTAACACCAGCTAAGTTTGTGTTTTGCATCACCCCCAGGCCCGCATTGAGGAGCTGGAGGAGGAAATCGAGGCAGAGCGGGCCTCTCGGGCCAAAGCAGAGAAGCAGCGCTCTGACCTCTCCCGGGAACTGGAGGAGATCAGCGAGCGGCTGGAAGAAGCTGGTGGGGCAACTTCCGCCCAGATTGAGATGAACAAGAAGAGGGAGGCTGAGTTCCAGAAAATGCGCAGGGACCTGGAGGAGGCCACCCTGCAGCATGAAGCCACGGCGGCCACCCTGAGGAAGAAGCACGCAGACAGTGTGGCTGAACTTGGGGAGCAGATAGACAACCTGCAGAGGGTCAAGCAGAAGCTGGAGAAGGAGAAGAGTGAGATGAAGATGGAGATCGATGACCTCTCTAGTAACATGGAGAGTGTCTCCAAAGCCAAGGTACAGTCATGGTTTAAGCATAGACCAAGAGAAGTAAGCCAATCAGGGAAAGATAAGTACCATATGATTTCACTCATATGTGGAATCTAGTGAACAAAATGAACAAGCAGAATAGAAATAACATCTTAAAGAGATTTCTGAAAGACAGGTGTGAGTGAGCCTTTCGAGAATCATTAGTAATTGGCAAGAAGAGACTCTGGCAGGACAAGGCAGGAGACTGGTCCGAGGGAGGGGCAAGTCGGGTGTGATGTGGCAAAGTGCTCACTCTTCATGGGAGAAGAGCCATATCCAAAGAATATGTGTAGTGAAACTTAAATTCTTTCAAGGAAAGAATACAATTCAACTACACATTTTGAGATTTTTAAAACACCTCGATTTGGCTTTTTGTTTTTCTTTTAATCACAAATACATAATTTGCTTCTAAAAAATATCTCACGTGCTGAATCAAATATAATTATTCTCATATTACAGATAAGTCAATTGAGTAAAGACAAATTCACAAATAGACTATGTATCTTGTTACTCTTTCCATCACAGTCTAAGGCCTCAGTTATTTTTGTTTGTAAAAACTGTTGATTCTCAAAATAAGTAAGTACTGAAGCTCCTATGGAATACTTAGGATTAATAACAATTTCTATGGTCCAAATACTTGCTTGAGATGTCTTTTACCACTTTCTGAATACAGGGAAACCTGGAAAAGATGTGCCGCACTCTAGAAGATCAACTGAGTGAACTTAAGACGAAGGAGGAAGAGCAGCAGCGGCTGATCAATGACCTGACGGCTCAGAGAGCTCGCCTGCAGACGGAATCAGGTGGGCCACTTACCGGTGTTGACCTTGAATGACAAATTTACCTTGGATGCTCAAATTGTTAAAGAAAGAAAAAAACTCTGCATTGACTTACATGAGATCATATATTATCTTCCTGGGAGGTATTCATTCATGAACACATTATTGACCACTGGCATGAACAGCTTTCTTATTTTTATTTTATTTTTGTTTGCTTTTTTAAATAAAGAGATCCAGGGTTTGTGTTTTTTTAACATTTTAAAGCAGATTTGACACTAATAAAAATATTATTAAATAAAAAGTGTATCCTCACAATATTTATTTTCACTTTTCAAAATGCTTCCACAAGTCTGTATAATGTTATTCCCACTTTAAAGATGACAAATCATGGTAATGATGAAATGACTTGTACAAGAATGCTTACTGCAGTCTTTTTCCTGAAGTCTTTCCAATTGCTGGTAGCTACCACAGTGAAGTAAGGGAATATTCAGGACCACAATCCAGCATTCAAGTGAGGCTGAGTGCATTTTGATTATCCAAACTGGGGAGTCTCTGCATTCATTCCTCCCCCTATCAACTTGTCCACCTTTCTACCACAGTTCTACATCCCCTAGAGAAAGTAACATGATGGAAATTGTTTCATAGGTCATCTGGACTATGAAAGCAATAGGCAGATCAAAGTGTTGGAACTTTACTCTTTCATATTCGTTCAAATATTGTTCTCTCAAGAACAAAGCTCAAAGTGAGGTTTTTATTATTTTTATACAGACGGTAAGTGCGCTTTATGAAAAAGAAAAATTGTATTCTAAAAGAATCTAAATGTTCTTGGTAATTTCTCTTCCTCAATACATGTTTATTGCTAGTAATTTAATGGTATAAAAAATGCAAGTTGTGATTTTTATTTACTATTAGAGATAAGGCTTCCAGGTAACCAGTTCAAAAATGGTGTTGAAAAGTTTTTCTCTGTATTTAATATAATGTAGTTTCTGAATTATGGTGCTTAAAGAATTGGAGATAAACTTAAATGGTATTTTGTTAAGGAACTGATCAGTTATCTCACAAATCAACTCCTTCTGGGAGTGGAAGGATACTTGACCATTTCTTAGTACAAAAATGATTCCACGATTTTCTTTTGAACATCACTTCTACTCAAAGAGGGAATTGCTCAAAGTCTCCTATTGTCTACAGAGTAATTCTCTGTTTCAATCAACTTTCAATGGAAGGTAAACTAGTATAACACTGCTGCCCTAGACACAAGGCACTGGAATGTTTTGTTGGTTTGATTTACATTTCTTTTCACATGTTTCTTCACAATTTCTATGGTGATTAAGATAATCTTAAATACTCCCCAAAACCTTTGTGTTGTTCATAAGCACATAATCTGCCTCAGTGTTTTCCATACTTCTCGTTTTTACATGGATTTCCTTGTCAGGGTTGAAGTGGACGTGGTGGTTTGCTGTAATCCATGCTCTCCATCATGTTTTGGCTCAACTCTGTTTCCCTACTCCAGGGTTTAATTTAGAGCTCTAATTTCCCAAGTAAAGTTGAACTTTCTGGATCTTGGTCTCCACAGGAGAATTTTCACGCCAGCTGGATGAAAAGGACTCCTTAGTTTCTCAGCTCTCAAGGGGCAAACAAGCATTCACACAACAGATTGAGGAACTAAAAAGACAACTTGAAGAGGAGATAAAGGTAAGCCATACTTCTTGTTGTTCTTGTCATTATCCTCGTTTTTTCTTACTTCTACAGATTCCTTCTGGTGGTCTATTGGAACTTAGATATTAAATATCACTTTATATAAAATTAAATCGCCAATCTCTATGTTCTCAGGCCAAGAGTGCTCTGGCTCACGCCCTGCAGTCCTCCCGCCATGACTGTGACCTGCTGCGGGAACAGTACGAGGAGGAGCAGGAAGCCAAGGCTGAACTGCAGAGGGCAATGTCTAAGGCCAACAGTGAGGTTGCCCAGTGGAGGACCAAATACGAGACGGACGCCATCCAGCGCACAGAGGAGCTGGAGGAGGCTAAGTATGTTCTAGACTTAGCTAAAATGAAGTATCTCTGTTAACAGAGGGCATCTGCTACCTCTATCAAATGGGCAAATGTCCACTGCTCCCAAAACAAATAAAAATGAGGAGAAAACATGCATGAACATGAAACTAAGCAAGAAAAACAAATACTCTAGGTTGTCTAAATAAAGAAATTAAGCTAGAGGGAAGAAAGAATAAGGACATAAGGCAAGAAGAAGCTGACTAGTTTTTTAAAGGGGAGCTTTTGGCATCATTCTCTCTATACAGGGTAAATAGAATAAGAATGCATTGTACTCTCTTGTGCCTCTCCTCTCTCTTAGCAACTAACAAAAATATTTGTCCAAGGTGATAGGTACATGAGAGAAAAATAATTGGACTTTAAAGCATAGCTCCTCCTTTTGAGATGTGAAAATATGGCTATATGGAAAAGGGGAAGGATACATATATTGTTAAAGACAATAAAATAAAAAATAGACAAAATTCTGTAAGAAAGAAAATTATTTTATAAAGGATTAAATACACAATGCAATCCAAAGTTCAAGACTGAATTGTAAGGGAGAGAATCTGGGCAAAAAGGGACCTACTCATTCAACAGAAAGTTTAAGGAGAGTTCTATTCATTTAGTCTATGGCCAATGTACATCCATGTCACTGGAATTATAATGCTTTGTGGATACTTTGGAAGAGATTCTGAGTAGAGCCCTCAAAGCAAAATGTATACTGATTTGAAAAAGTCTTTTATTAAAGGATTTATGAAAAAATTAGGAAAATAAGGGATATAATTAGACAAAATCAAGTATATTTTGTTTGAATTCAATTAATACAACATCTGAGTCCTTAATATGAATGACAGCCTGCAAGAATACAAAGATCAGCAAAATACAGACTCTACCTTCTGGAAATCAAAATTTAGTGGAGAAAAGACATAAATAACAGTAATTCAAGGCAGATATTAATATTCTATAAAGGAGGAATAAATCAGCTGCCTTGATTAGTAAAATGTTGGCTTGGGCTGATCATGGATTGCCTTAAAGCTAGACTATGAGGTACAGCACTATTGAAATTTGGGTTGTTTTCAGTATTTGGTTGGTAAGAGACTAGAATGAGTTAATACAGAACTGGGCCTCCAAACCAGGTTTGAAAAGCATGGTACTAAGGGGTCTAACTGTGGAAATCATTCTCTTGTACCCACTTTGAACACCCAGTTCTGCTGATGACCATTCCCTTCTATTGTCCCTATTTCACTTTTCAGGAAGAAGCTGGCCCAGCGTCTGCAGGACGCTGAGGAACATGTAGAAGCTGTGAACGCCAAGTGTGCCTCCCTTGAGAAGACCAAGCAGCGGCTCCAGAATGAAGTGGAGGACCTCATGCTTGATGTGGAGAGATCTAACGCGGCCTGTGCAGCCCTGGACAAAAAGCAGAGGAACTTTGACAAGGTAATTTCTGCAGAAATTTCTGTCCCAGCATCCAACATGATTAAAGATAGCCTGCTACCGCCAGTGTGACTGACTCAAACCATCTGAGAGCTATATTCCATAGCTCCTGCTTCATGGGTAGATGAGTGTGTGTGTGGGGGGGAGGTGGGAGGGAGGTCTTGTGGTTTCTACTGTTCTTATTCATAATAATTTTTCAGTCCCAGATCATCTCAACTCTGAGAGTTGCTAGAATAAATGGTTTCATTACATCAAACTTTCTCCACTAAATTTCTTGACCATTCCTTGCCCCTTAGGTCTTGGCAGAATGGAAACAGAAGTATGAAGAAACTCATGCTGAACTTGAAGCTTCCCAGAAGGAGTCCCGCTCCCTCAGCACAGAGCTGTTCAAGATTAAGAATGCTTATGAAGAATCCTTAGACCAACTTGAAACCTTGAAGCGGGAAAACAAGAATTTGCAACGTGAGTACATTTTACCTTTTCTTTAACAAAAGAGTTAAAAGAATGTTTTCACTTACTTAACAAATTTCTATATTTTTGGTCACCAACAGAGGAGATTTCTGATCTCACTGAGCAGATTGCAGAAGGAGGAAAACGTATCCATGAACTGGAAAAAGTAAAGAAGCAAGTTGAGCAAGAAAAGTCTGAACTTCAAGCTGCTTTAGAGGAGGCAGAGGTAGACATATTATTGTATACTCTAAAACAATTATGAGAGAAATTAGGGTTGATTGCATGCAAGAATTGGTGAATCAAGAGAAAAGAAGAAGAATTTTTATTCTGCATACGAGTATAGGGATGGAGAACCGACCATATATACAGCTAACGTAATTGTATGTCAGGAACTATGCTGGCACTGAGAAAACAGAGATGAAGTTAAGGGTCTTGCCCTCAAGGGCACTACCTAGCAGGGGAGATAGAAGTATATAAAACCAACAATAACACATGGTAGACATTTCTATAACAATAAAATAAAGATGTGTTATGGCAGCACAAAAGTAGGAACTACTTCCTATTTCTAGAATACTACGCACTTCCATTCTCTGCTAATGTCACCCTTGCTGTCATTAAGGCATCTCTTGAACATGAAGAGGGAAAGATCCTGCGCATTCAGCTGGAGTTGAACCAAGTCAAGTCTGAAATTGACAGGAAAATTGCTGAAAAGGATGAGGAAATTGACCAGCTGAAGAGGAACCACATTAGAGTGGTGGAGTCCATGCAGAGCACACTGGATGCTGAGATCAGGAGCAGGAATGATGCCATCAGGATCAAGAAGAAGATGGAGGGAGACCTCAACGAAATGGAAATCCAGCTGAACCATGCCAACCGCATGGCTGCTGAGGCCCTGAGGAACTACAGGAACACCCAAGGCATCCTCAAGGTAAATGGGTTCAAGAGATGGTCCAGGGCAGTCAGAGTGGCTGAAGCTCTGAGAACAAGATGTTGCAATGATCATTCATTCCACAGGATACCCAGATCCACCTGGATGACGCTCTCAGGGGCCAGGAGGACCTGAAGGAGCAGCTGGCCATGGTTGAGCGCAGAGCCAACCTGCTGCAGGCTGAGATTGAGGAGCTGAGGGCCACTCTGGAGCAGACAGAGAGGAGCAGGAAAATCGCAGAACAGGAGCTGCTGGATGCCAGTGAGCGCGTCCAGCTCCTGCACACCCAGGTGAGTAGATAAAATAAGAGGAGAGTGAAAAATACAGAAGAAGGAAAATCAAAATCTTGTTCATATCTTTGTACTATCTGAAAATTTGTTCATAATGTTTCATGGAAGATAAAGTGTAAAACATTTAATAATTTTGGATTAACAATATTTTTGCTCATCTTAACTTTGACATCCAGAGTTGTCTGTCTTTTAAAAATACATTGTCAACTCAGATACTTTATGTAACAAGGAGGGATACTAATTAGTTAATTTAATTCACTAGTTTGTAATTTCATTAGAACAGCGGGCATCCTAATTTTGTTCTCATGTACTTAATGTTTCTAAATGTGGTATTTCAACCAGAACACCAGCCTGATCAACACCAAGAAGAAGCTGGAGACAGATATTTCCCAAATCCAAGGAGAGATGGAAGACATTGTTCAGGAAGCTCGCAATGCAGAAGAGAAGGCCAAGAAGGCCATCACTGATGTGAGGAAGATGAGCATGTGTTTTACTGATACAGGTGTGCTACCTGCCATTACCACGTTTCCTTATTTTCTGGATTTATTGACTAACTAGGCAGCCATGATGGCCGAGGAGCTGAAGAAGGAGCAGGACACCAGCGCCCACCTGGAGCGGATGAAGAAGAACCTGGAGCAGACGGTGAAGGACCTGCAGCACCGTCTGGATGAGGCTGAGCAGCTGGCCCTGAAGGGCGGGAAGAAGCAGATCCAGAAACTGGAGGCCAGGGTGGGTGTTCTGATTAGCATATTTCCCATCTCATTCCAATCCAACACATGATTTTTCAATACCTAGCACTACGAGATGATGTGTGGCATACAGAAATGAATGAGAGATATTCCTTGCTGCTAAGAGCTTATAAGAGGGGAGATTAGTCTAGGGCATAAAAAATTACATATAAAGCAGAGTAAGAGAAGTACTACAGGCCATCTGAAGGGTAGAAATCCATTAACTGAATGCATCGTAATAAATGCCTTTAAAATGCCCATCTTCTTGCAGGTACGTGAACTTGAAGCAGAAGTTGAAAGTGAACAGAAGCGCAATGTTGACACTGTCAAGAGTCTACGCAAACACGAAAGAAGAGTAAAGGAACTCACTTACCAAGTAAGGAACATGGCCTGTCTAGGTTTTCACCCCAGTGTGCAAAGGATTGAAAACCAAATATACAACAAAATATGATGATATTTGTACTTTCAAGAAACTCACTCTTTAAAACATAATTTCAGACTGAGGAAGACCGCAAGAATGTGCTAAGGCTCCAGGACCTGGTGGACAAACTGCAAGCAAAGGTGAAAGCTTACAAGAGACAAGCCGAGGAAGCGGTGAGTTAAGAATCCCTTGGGGTGACTGGGCAGCCTCCAGGTCTCTGATATGTCCAAGCTAATTTGATCAAAGGGATGAAAGAAAAAAGGGTAAAATGAAGAACTATTAAAGGGAAATGGTTCAATGACGGTCTACAGAATGAGAAGAAACCAACTACACGATGAGCCGGGAGAAATGTTATAGGGATGGGGAAGAGCAAATGCAAAGCTTTTGGGTGGGAAAAAGTCTGGTTCAAGAAGCAGAAGAACAAGGAAGATTGCAGTAGAGATGAAGCTGAAGAGCTCGGTAGGAGGAGATCACAGGGTCTTCTAGGTCATGATAGAAGTCTGGCTTTTTTTTTTTTTTTTTTAGTTTTTATTGATTTTTTAGAGAGGAAGTGAAAGAGAGATAGAAACATTGATGTGAGAGAGAAACATCAATCGGCTGCCTCCTGCACTCCCCCTACTGGGGTACTGGGGATCAAGCCCACAAACCGGGCATGTGCCCCGACTGGGAATTGAACTGAGACCTCTCAGTCCATGGGATGATGCTCAGTCCACCGAGCCACACCAGCTGGGCTAGTCTGGCTTTTTTCTAAGTACAATGGGACACTGGAAAGCCACAGAATGGTTTTATGTTGGGTCAGTTATGCCCTGGTTTATATTCTGGCTACTATGTGGAAAATGATTATTGGGTGAAATAGGTAGGTACAACAAAACATTTAGGAGGCTTTCCAGGTGGTCCCATGGTTTAGGTTAGGATAGTAGTGGAGAAGTGGAGATGTTTTGGAGGTAGAAACTACAAGATATGTTAATAGGCTGCACTTGGGAGGTGAGAGAAAGGAAATCAAAGATAATTTGTCAAGTTATGGTTTGAGTAACCAGGTGTACGCATATTACTTACTAAAATGAAAAACTAAAAGAACAGATTGCAGGGCAAGAAGAAAACAGTTCTGTATTGGAAACATTGAAATACCATTACACATACAAATGAAGGTGTTGAGTAAGCAGTTAAATATTAAGTCTAGAGCTCAGAAGGTCTCAGTTATGTTCAAACCATGGATTCTTAGCATTCCACCTTATTTCATTTCCCCAGCCTGTGATTCATTGGAAATAATGATCAAGTAACATCAACTTCTTATGTATAAAAATAGGACTAAACAGACCTACATATCATAAATTAGTTATTCTGTTCATATATAGTTTTTATTTTTCCCCTGACCTCTAAACCTCTGAGATCAGAGAGACAGAGAGACGGAGAGAGAGAGAGCACTGTCTCAGTTAACATTTCTCTAGCTCCTACTTTCTTTATCTGTAAGAGGGAGATCTGAGGTTTCTTTCAAACTCTATTATTTAGTTACTTAAGTTTTATTAATGTTCTAAGTTTGAATGCCATATTTTGAATGGTTCTATATGAGCTTTAAAAAAAAAATGTTTACTAGAGACTAAACCAGAACTGGTCTTCTCAAATTCACTGCTATATATTCAAACATAATCAGAGACCACTCAGACTGTTTTAGGAAATAACCAACCTCTTGTTTAATTTCTAAACTGTCTTAAATGGTAATAATTTATATTCAAGTGGCAATAATTTATAATCAAGACGATTAGTTTGGAATAATATAGATTGCACATCTGCATTTTTTAAAGGTCTGGTTCCATTCTCAGGATTCTGAAAAAAAAGAAAAGAGACTAGAAAGCTGGCATATTAGGAGTAGCTCTAAGATGTTTAGAAGTTCTAAAAGAAAAACTTTTAGAACATCTTGGAGACAAATGTCACCTGTCCCTCCTTGTTGTCCATGAGTTCAAGATGCAAGAGAAGAGTTAATACAAAAAAAAAATTTCATGAGCATTTCTCTAGGTTTTTAAAAAGGTTTACTAGAGTGAATCATTTTTAAGTAAAAAGAAAATTCAAGACCCACTGACTTAAGAAACTAGGAATTCTGAACTCTATTTACTCCTGAACGCATTTCCATTCATCCTCAGGAGGAACAATCCAACGTCAACCTCTCCAAGTTCCGCAAGCTCCAGCACGAGCTGGAGGAGGCTGAGGAACGGGCTGATATCGCAGAGTCCCAGGTCAACAAGCTGCGGGTGAAGAGCCGCGAGGTTCACACAAAAATCATAAGTGAAGAGTAACTCATCCAAATGCTGAAAGGTGACCAAAGAAATGCACAAAATGTGAAAATCTTTGTCACTCTGTTTTGTACTTACAGTTTTTGCAGATAAAAAATTTATTTGCAAAGAGTTTGTGTCTCTTTTTTCCCCCCACTGTGTCAAATTTACCTTTTTATGCATCAAATAAAGAAACAAACATTTTACTTATATCTTATGGAGAAGGATTTAGTCACCAAAAATGAAAGGTGATAGGAGCAGCCAGGTCCACCCTGGTTAGCAAGTGCTCTGAGCCATACATGCCCCTGTGGGGAGCAGAGAAGCCTAGAGGCAGACCTTAGGCATACGGAACATCGAGTATTTGTTAAACCTCACTTGGCAAAACATCAGCTAGTTATCAGAAAAGCAGATTCCTGTTAACATCTTGATCCCAAAGCTGAGTAAAAATATAGTAAAATACCAATTACCAACATAAAATAAAAGAGAAAGTAAAAAATTTAGATTATACACTTAAAAATATTTAAAATACAAACTCTCCCCTATAATGATATGAACTATTACGCTGGGATTAGAATCCCTTGAGGGGAAAATATGTTCTATAGATTTTCTGGTCCTTTTTAAATATGAGATTTTTAGTTTTTTGTCACCTACAGATGTTTGGTTGTTTGTTTTCCCGAGCCTCCTCCCTTGTGATTACATTAGAATGTAAACCAGAGTTAAGAATGAACATACTTTCAGAATTTGTTCTTTTCTTTGGACACTGCTGGATCATTTACAGAGCTTCCTCAGAGTGCTTCTGATAGCAAAAGAAGGCCAAGGAATATTTTTACAAAGTTGGTTTCCTACTCTCATTATTTTATCTTTAGGTTACTACGTTGTGCCTTTCTATAGTGTTTTGACAATTATCATCGTGATTATAATGCATAATCTACATTATATGTATAATTATAAGGTATAATCTGTAGTATTACAACTACAGATTTACATGTGCTGAGGGTAGCACGGGCCTTCTATCTCATTTTTAATTGTTGACAGTATTACGGATGTCCCCCATTCCTCCCCTCTGTCCCCCTTCTGCCCAGCCCCTACTCCCCCCCCCACCACCACCAGGCCTTCACCACGCTATTATCTGTGTCCATGGGCTATGCTTATAAGTATATAAGTTCTTTGGTTTATCTTTTCCTGTTTCCCCTCCTCTCCTCTGAGATATGTCAGTCTATTCCATGCCTCCACGCCTCTGGTTTATCTCATTTTTTTTTTTTTTTTTTTTGGTACGTGCCCCTAGTGGGAACCGAACCCGGGACTCTCTGGTCCGCAGGCCAATGCTCCAACCGCCGAGCCAAACCGGCCAGGGCTATCTCATTTTTTAACAGACAAGGAGCAAGCAAGTATCTTGTCCATTAGGACTACAACAAAGATCTTACAAGAACAGTATAGGACCTATTTAAGAGGAACAATTCAAAATTAAATGTTTTTAATTTTTTATCCAGTAGGTTAAATTCTTCAGCTGCACACTTCTGGAGTTTGGCTCCTGGGGAAGTTTCCCTCTGGGTTGTTATGCACCTTCACTTATTTTGTATTGATCATTGCACTGATTACTCTAACAGTACATCTTGAGCTGACTTTAAAGTAATTTATAAAACAGTTACAGTCCTTAATACATTATCCAATTTTCTGCTAAAAATTACAACCTAATAGTCCAATTCCACATTGCATTTCATTTGGTTATTCACTTAATGAGGAAATGAATAGATAAACAGACAAATGTTAAGTAAAGAGGCAGGAAAAGAAGGTAGAGTCTGATAACAGTAGCCAATCTTAGTTGAATCCACACGTAATACTGACCATCCTGGAAAAACATGAAATTTATTATGTCCCTTGGAACATTCTCCCCACTGCTTGGCTTCAACTGAAATCTGCCCCTCCCTGAAAATAACGCATCCTGGAGCTCTCTTAAGAGGTAACCATTATTCTCTCATGCTCTAAGAACTCCTTAGTCCTGAGCTAGACACAAAAGCACCCCTCACCTTCATTCTCCACCTCTGCTTATACTGTTGCGGGAAGCTCTTCAAGACTTCTTTGAGATCCATGCTATTCGGCTATTCCACATACCTACTGTTACCATTTACTGACTTCATTCATTAAAGATTTTGCCAGTTCTCTCTTCACCCAATTTTTATCACATTTCTTGGAGGTTTCAATGTCCACATGAATCATTCATCCAATATTTTGGTTCCCATCCTCCACTGCCTTCTCTTCCGCTCTGCCTCACTCCAGAAAATGCCCAATCTTCAAAGTCACCAAACCAAGCACCTCCTTCCTGATGTTCTAGCTTACGTGTTGGACTATTCCCAGCATAACAAGCCTTCAACACTACTGACACTGCTTGTATTCTGGCTTTCACCTTTTTTATTTTCATCACCCCTTTTTACCTTTACTTCTCTCCCAGTTAAGCAGAAGTTTATCATCTATTTTTTTGTCTACTCTCTCAACAACACCGTAAAATTCATTGCCATCTCCTATCCCTCTATTATACTTGAGTGTAAAAACACTAAACCTGAATGAATCTGGTAATTTAATACTCCACACTTCAGACAAAATGGTACCACTGTAAATTCCCAGCCACTAACCCCACTGGGCCCTCAGTACTGGAGTTACGTCATCAACTTGCTCAGTCACTCTATTTCTCTCTATTTGAAATCTTCCCCAGTCTCCTCCAATTTCCATTTGACCCTTTGATTCTGGAAAATGATCTCACATCCTGCTTTTTAGAAAAAGGAAATGCCACTGGGTGAAAAAGGCCTTACATTTCTACTGCCAAGCCATCTTCTTCCTTTCACTGTGGAGGTCTCGTCTCCAATTTAGGGCCACCTCCCGTGCCTGGCTCTGAATCTCATCCCCTCCCTCCTTCTTATAGTATTTATAAAGTGGAGCATACTTTTCCTTTCCTTTTATTCCAATCTCTCCCACTCTACTGGATCCTATCTTAAGCTCTTCCTGGATCCTGCTTTGTTCCTCTAGTCATTTTCTCATTTACCTACTTTCCTTCGCAGCAACAATTCTCAAGAGTTGTGGATACACTCTGTCTCCATTTTCTCACCTCCCACATACTCCTCTACTCACTCCAACCTGGATTTTGCTCCCTCCACTCTACCTAAGTGGATTTTCACTATGATCTTGTGACTTTTTCATTGCTAAATCAAATGAACACTTCTCAATCCTTAATTAAATTGACCTTCCAACTGCATATTATACATCTGGTCATTCTCTCTCTCTTTTTTTAATCCTCACCTGAGAATATGTTTTTATTGATTTTAGAGAGACAGGAAGGGAGAGGGAGAGAAAGAAACATTGATGTGGGAGAGAAACATCAATCAGTTGCCTCCCATACATACCCCGACCACCCAGACAGGGGACCAAGACTCACAACCTGGATATGTGCCCTGACTGGGAATCAAACCCACAACCTTTCAGTGTATGGGATGACACTCTAACCAACTGAGCCACCTGGCCAGCGCTGCTCATTCTCTCTTATTAGAAATGTTCTCTTCCCTTGATTTCCAAAACTCTGCCCTGCTCTGGTTTTCTTTGTAGTTCTGGCTATGTAACTTCTCTTTTTCTCTCCTTCATTAGCTCATCTGCCTCTGCCTAACCATCAAATGTTTTTGTGAACTCAATGTCATGTGGCTCAAGTTTCTATCTTAGGCTCCTCTCTTCTCACTTTATATGTTCTCCCTGGGTGATCTCATCCACTCCCTTGGCTTCTTTACCATCTATAACCTATGCATTCCAAATTGATATCCCAACTCTAGTTCTCTCTTCTGAGCTCCAGACTTGATATCTCTACCAACAGCACTTCAAACTCAACACATTCAAATTAAATTCATGATCTCCCCCTCCTCTCCTTAAAACCTGTCTTGCATTCCTATATTGTTCCTCATAGTGGATGAAAACAACTAAATATTTAGGAATCAGCCTTGAAATCCACCCGTCCTCATTCACCCATATCCAATCAATAATCTTTTTTTTTCTTTACAACTCCTAAATATTTTTCAAGACCATCAACTCTCTCTCTCTCTCTCTTTTTCTGCCATAGTCCCCATCCAAACTGTCATCATCTGCTGCCTGGTCTTTCAATATCTAGTCTTCTTCTCTCCCAAGTCTAAACCATTTGGGTAAAATCTGAACTACAGAGAGATCTTTTTAAATACAAAAATCTGATCACATCATGCTCTAGCTTAAAACCATTCCTTTGCTCTTGGCATAAAGACTAAATTATAAAATCCTGAAGATGGCCCTGTCAACCTTGCAAAGCTTCCCCTGGAGATGCTCTCTTCCTCACCTTGATGTTTCAGCTGCACTGACCTCCTTCCAGTTCACATCAGGGACGTAGTACATGATGTTTGTTTCCTCAGGTCCTAGGAATCTTTTCTGACCTCTCACCTCCATACTTTGACTAAGGTCTACTCATCCTCTAAATCTCAGCTTAGATTTCACTTCTTTAAGAAAACCTTCCTGGACCCTCCTGAATAGGTCAGATTTCCCTGTTTATGTCCTCTTCACTTATCACTTACTGAACTGTAAATGTCTTTCTCGCTCATGAAAATGTAAACTACATGAGCACAGATAAGGGGTCCTGTTCATCCTGTATCCTTCGATTTGGCATTGTGCTTGAGTAGAGTACATACTCAATAATTATATTTTGAAAGAATGAATGAATGATGTTTCCATACTTTTGAATTTGCTTCCTGCATGCCCTCCAAATCTTTCCATTTGGCAAATGTTTACCTATTGCTTAAGTCTCAGCTTAAATGTTACTCCCTTTAATAACTTCTTTAGAAGTCAAGGCAGCCCTGGCCAGTTTGGCTCAACAGTTAGAGCATCGGCCCATGGACCAATGAGTCGCGGGTTTGATTCCAGTCAAGGGCACGTACCTCAGTTGCAATTCTTCCCAGGCCCTGGTTGGGGTCGTGTGGGAGGCAGCTACTCCATGTGTCCTTTTCACGTCGATGTTTCTCTCTCTCTCTCTCCCTCTCTCTCCCTCCCACTGTATCTGAACAAAAGTGGAAAAATGTCCTCAAGTGAGGATAAAAAAAAAAATAGAAGTCAAGGCACCCACTCTTACATGTTCTATGAGACCCAGGTAGATTTAAATGTTCCTTTTCACTGTCATATTCTTCTTGCTCCTGTTGCTTCTGACCTTAATGTTCCTCCCCCCTCTTTGTAAGTTCACCCTACCTATCCTTCAAGAGCAGGAGTTTTAAGAAGCTTTTCCTAGTAGGAAGTAGAATCTTTCTAAAGCAATTACCTAATACTTTCTCCTGTTCAATTATCCTCTCCTGTCTTATCTTTTTCACTGGAGTTACTCTAACATGTCTTCTTTCTCACATTCAGTTACTGCATCCTGTTACATCTCCTGCTCAGTTATTTCATCTTGTCATAATCTCCTGTCCAGCTACTGCACCCTTTCTTCTCTCTCCTGCACATTTACTGTATCCTATCATTTCTCTGTTTCATTTATTGCAACCTGTCTTATCCCTCTTCATCGTTTATTGCAACCTGCCTCATTTCTCCAGTTATTCCGTCTTGTTTTGTCTCTCTCATTCATTTTACACCTTCTATGATCTTATCTGCTTACTTACTGTATATTGTCTTAACTCTGAAGTTCAGTTGTTCCTTCCTGTCTAATCTCTCCTGTTCAGTTATTGCATCCTATTCTCTCTTGCTTTCTCTCTCTCGGCCTTCCCCATGTCCTCTCTCATTTATTGCATCCTTTCTTATCTCTCCTTTTCAGTTATTTTGTCCTGTCTTATCTCTCCTGTTCAGTTATTACATCTTGTTCTCTCTCTCGCCCTCCCTCCCTCTCTTTCATTTATTGCATACTTTCTTATCTCTCCTCCCAATTACTGCATCTGTCTTATCTCTTCTGTTCAGTTATTCCATCCTGTCTTATGTCTCCTACTCAGTTAATGTACCCTGCCCTATCTTTTCCTCTTCAGTTATTGCATCTGTCTTATCTCTCCTGTTATTCAAAACAAGTTCAAATTTTAGAGTGATAAATCATACAGTCATCATTGACTTTGTCATTATCAATATCTGTACCTTCACCAAAAAATCCCAATTTCAAGCATCCCATTCAGTCTCTGCAGAAATTATCAAAGCTTCCAAGGAGAAGCAGATAATCAGAATAGGCGATATCTAGTAAAGAAATTGAATCAATAATTAATAAGCTTTCCCAAAAAAGCACCAGGCCCAGATGTTTTTATTAGTGAATTCTACCAAACATTTGAGAGAAATGATACCAATTCACCACAATGTCTTCAAGAAAATAAAAACACAGGGAACATTTTCTAACTCATTCTGTGAGACTAGCATGACCTTAACAAAACCAGATACAGACATTACAAGACAGCAAAACTACAAACCAATATATCTCATAAACATAGATGCAAAAATCCCCCCCCCAAATATTAGAAAATTGAATCCAACAGTATATAAAAAGCATTACACACCACAACCAAGAGGGATTTATTCCATTCGCTCTCTAGCCAATATCCCTCTTCTTCCAGCACATCCACTCCAGAAAGTCCATCCCTGCAATTTTTTGCCATCATCTATAGGATCCTTCTCATCAGCACAAATATACTTTCTCTCTTCCACCTTTTAACAAAGCTTCCCTTGGCCCCACGTCTACCTCCAAAGACCACTTCATTTTTAGCTACCCTTCTCAACAATCCTTTTTTTCCTCTAACCTTTATTATGAGACAGTAATACTTGCCCCTAGCTGTTGAATCACCTCCAGGCTTGGGATTCTCAGAAGCTCCAGATATTGTAGAACAGAGAGTGCTGTGTCCCTCCCGCATTCCAAGTTCCTGACCCACAGAGTTTAAAGCATAATAAAAACGTTGTTGTTTGGGGTAATTTGTTATGCAGCTACGGTAACTGGAGCATGATTCAAACCACCATTATATTCCATCTACATTGTGGCCATAGCCTGCTGCCGCCCCTTGGCCTCCCCTTGCTGCCTATAATCTGCATTCAACACAGGAATCTGAGTGGTTCTTCTAAAACTTCAGTCAGATTGCATTGCTCCACTTCCTAAATTTCTTCCCTAGTTTATTTCAGTGAGATTAAAAGCCAAAGTCCCCCAAGATCCTACATTACCTGACCCTCCCTACCTCATCTCCTGCCACTCTCCCCCTTTCCCATTTTGCTCTCATTTTCCTTGCTACTCCCTCAACAGGTGTACTCGTGCCGCAGGGACTTTGCACTTACTGTTCTCGTTGTCTGAAATACTGTTTCTCTAGATAGCCATACTGCTTGCTTTTTCACTTCCCTCAAACTTCTACCCAAATGTCACCATATTGTAGAAGCCTTTCCTGGATCCTCCACTTTGGTACAGTAATTCCTTCCCCCTTTATTCTGCTTTATTTTTCTTTTTAGCATTTACTACTAAACTGCACACTGACTTGTTTATTTGTTTGTGCATGTCCACCCCCATTCACTGAAATTGTCATGAGGGCATGGGCTGTGTCAATTTTTGTAGTAACACCCTGTGCTAGATCAGTGGCTGACATATAGTGGACATTCAACAAATATGTACTGAATAGGCAAATGAGTGAATGACTGTACCCACATGTTAGAATGAGAACACTAAAGTGTAACAAGCAGTTGACTTAAAAATAAATATACAGCCCGGCTGGTGTGGCTCAGTGGTTGAGCGTGACCCATACACCAAAAGGTTGCTGGTTCGATTCCCGGTCAGGGCACATGCCCAGGTTGTGGGCCAAATCCCCAGTGGGGGGCATCCAGGATGCAACCAATCGATGTTCTCTCTCATCGATGTTTCTATCTCTCTCTCCCTCTCCCTACCTCTCTCTTTAAATCAATAAAGAAAAAAAATTTTAAATAAATATACAATTTCTTTTCAGTAGCGATGACCCATTGGAGTCCCAGAGAAATTTAGAAGACCAACAACAATCTGACTTGCCAAATCTCAAAGGGTTTTATTGAGGTCATACTGTCATGCTGGACATCACAGAAGCTAGGACATAAATCACTGTTCCAACCTAGTTCCCAACTGTATTTTTTTAACATAATTTATATATGAAAAACACAACAATAACAAAAATAAGCTTGTGCATTGACATTTCCTAACCACCATCTATCCTCAGCCCTTTACTACCACTTTGACTCCCGGGTATATTTGGGAGAAGTATCAGCATGCCATTTTTACCTTTACTTCTAATAAAGAAATGTTTGCTTCAGCAGCCCCTGGTGGACACTATTCCAAGCATTTCACATATGTGTGTCTGTGTGTGTATATAAATTAAGTGAGATTATGTATAAATTAGGTATAATTTCCATTTGCGATATAGTAATCTATAATACATATATTACTTATATAAGTATTATATACTACAAATTACTTATATAATCTAATTTAATTCATACAACTCTATAAGGTGAAATGAATGTTAGGTTTTCACCAGATTTAAGTTTTTAAGTGATAAAGATCACAGAAAACTATAATATTTCCAAATTTTAAGGATGATGGAGAAATGCTAGAGAGAAGCTTTTATCCAGACTGCTTAAATATGGTATCCAAAATCACTCTCCTTCCCACACAGACCTACTCATAAAGAACCACACACATACAAGAAGGCTTAGTGTTAATTTCCTGTATTTCCAATTTAGACAGTCATTAGAAAAGCAAGTGTAAGAAAAATGTCTCCTGCCTCATTCAGTGTTGGTTCTCTTCGCCTTTACCTAAGCTCTGCAAAGTTCTCTGAACCACTCCTGGTGGTCCATGCCAGTCTCCACTGCAGTATCACTGTCTTGTTTTAGAGTGTTCAGTCTGAGTGATCAGTCTATCTGCAACTGGTCAAAGGTCTGACTTAGACAGAGTCCCCATTAGCCAGAGCTGTATAACTCAGCCTACGTGTCTTGGTCTCATTCACAGTTTCTTATTTTATCTTTGAGTTCAAAAAGTAGTACATGTATTTGATAACATTTATGTCTATAATTTAGATAGTAAATTGCAAAAGAAGTAAAAATAAATGAGTCATGAAAATCTTAAATGAGAGAAAAATCAGGTTTCTTCTTTCTGGCTTATAGCTTAACATTTTGGGTAAGTCACTAGACTTCTGTGAATCATTTTCATGGAGATTAAGAAAACAAAAACAAAAAACTCAGGCCAACTATTCCACAGTACTGTATCAAAAGAAATAAAAAGTAGAAAAGATTAATCTGTTATGTGTCAAAGAGAAATTCTAAGTTAACAGGATGTATAAAAACTGTGATCACATTAATCAGTAATTTAAGCTAGCAGATGACAGTAGAGAATATCACACTAGATCTTAGGGACACACTGAGAGTAGATTTCCTGTCATATTCAGCAACAGCTGTGTATGTGGCAAAACCACCGAAATCCAATTTACAAGCATCATGCTCACATGTGATGGCCCACTCATCTTCTCAACGCACAAAGAGAGTATTGTGGATAGCCGGTCTTTCCTCCCACCTTAAATAAAATACGTGGTACCCACCTCATCAGAGCTACAGCTAGTCATGAGGATTTGCCCGTGAACTAGGAACATGTGTTTGTGCCTCCTTCCGTTACACAGTGGGGACGTGCGCGGAACGTCACACAGCATTCTGTTGTCCCCTCAGTGAAAACATGTGAGCTGGAGATATCCATGGCAAGTCCTCCAGAAAAGGAACAGTGTTTATATCTATACTGAATCCCTTATGACTCCCCGACTGGTCCATCACCACCCTAATCTAAGAATTTACTTTCTCCTTCATGTTTAGACTTTCGGATTTGAAAAGAATCTATCGCCCGTGTTTCTAAAATCCGGACCTGGGCTAGGAATTGTGTCTTAATATCCATCACTCACTGCTTCCAATCATAGCATCAGATCTAAAATTCATCCCAGCTTCTCAGTGGCTCTA
Organism: Tadarida brasiliensis; assembly: GCA_030848825.1. Taxonomy (NCBI): domain Eukaryota; kingdom Metazoa; phylum Chordata; class Mammalia; order Chiroptera; family Molossidae; genus Tadarida; species Tadarida brasiliensis. The sequence continues at coordinate 17,155,244 of CM061273.1, forward strand.
AGCACTAACGAATCAATTAGTCCTAAACTCCTCACGTCAGGCTCATTCTGCCAGACCAATTTCATACTCAGGACAGTAAGTGGGAACCTGGCTTTGAATTCTGTGATGAATGACGCAAATCAAAGCTGGAGAAACAGCCTTAGAAGCCCTGCATCTCCGTCCCCTATCAAATGCCTATTAAAAAAAACCCTAGATCATCCTCTGTCAAATTATTTATGGGTGACAACAAATATTTCTAATTATATCCATTCACAGCCACAGTCAGTGAATATGGTGCAAAGAGATTGCCAAAAAAAAGATTTTGCCAAGTAGGTTCCCAGCTAGGACAGCTGAGGTGGCTGCTGTGTTTGCAGAATGGCCTCTATAAAAGTAGAACCAAGATGCCTCTGTCCTGTCCCGCCTCAAAATTCCTTAAGGTATGTATATGTGGAAGAGACTTGGCTAGTTTTACATTCCTGGTGATTATTATTCACTCAAGGGAAATGGCTGCTCTTTCCCAAATTTTAAGTTTTCTTTCCAACATTCCTAAAGGTGATGTGCACAATAATTACTAGTATTTTATGATTAAATGGAAAACAAATAAAAGAATCCCCATTCTCTCGTTTGTTTTTTCTTTCAACAGTAGGTCTGCTTTGAGCCTGCCACCTTCTTCATCTGGTAACAAGAGAGGTAAGAGTAATCTATTATTACACTCTAAAGAACAAAGGGATTTCTGTATTGCTATGTCTTAAAGAGCTACCACTTTCTATCTTAGTTTAGTATTGGAAATAGCAAACAAGGAGCAGCTGCTCATTAAAAATGGTTTCTCATAAAATTTTGACTGTTCAGACCATTTAACTACACAAAATTTAATGACTCTTCTCTTTTACATGTTGTTAGAACTTCAGGAAGAATGTAACAATCACATGTAACATTTAACATGAACTACTACTGTAACCTCAACAATAAGGATATCTCAGAGAGATGGGATGCTAATATCAACCAACAATGGGTTGATGTGAAACTCAAAATTTCTAGGTGCCAGTCCAGGCTTTTCACTGACTCTGGTTGCCTGGTCAAGCCAATTGGCATTTATATATCTTGAAATAGGGTGTTGCAGTCGAATTAGCACTAATAAGTCCTAATGTGGACTTATTTTTTGTATTATATTAGGAGAACAGGACTCATGTCCGAGCACCACCACTTAAACCTCTGTGTCACTGAATGACCCTTCACCTTTCTGAGCCTTAGTTTCCTCATCAATAAAATGAGGAGCCTGGGTTCTAGGTGACTTCGAAGTTCCCTCCTGCTCTTGCCATCTATGATCTAAGTCAGTGGTTTCCAATGTCTCCTCCCATAGAACCAAAAACATGTAATGGACCTCCCCTAACTCTGTGTTGGGATCTGTACTTTTTGTATTACGTTAGGAATATACATAATGATGAAAACCTCCTATACATTTAATAATTATTCTAAATGAGTTTATATTTAAAACAGCAGCTATATTCATTTAGAACAGAAAAGATAATGTTTCTGTGGGAATGTTGCTTGTTGAACTTGAGGCAATTATCACCATGCAGGTGAATTCAAGGACTTGTTGCAACAAGCCTGAGGATCCTTGGGGCTTGTGACCCACAAACTGGGCAAACACTGATTTCAGACATGAGATGAGAAGGGTAACATCCTTTTTGGGTTTTGTGGATATACTGTATATAGCAATCTCTCCATGGTAGTTAATTCAGAATTGCCTGGTATAAAAACAAACACAGAAACAAAAAATAGTGTAATAGAATAACATTTCTTCTTTGGAAAAAAAAAACCAAAACAAAAAAACTTAACATTAACTGTTTTAATATCTGTCCCCTGAAAATGTCTAGAGTTCTCTGTATCATCCAGAGACTTTTACAAGTTTGAACTACACTAATTTCAGAGATATAGTATGTAGCAAATTCCGTATCTAACAGTGCAAGTTGAGAGGAAGTTTTGACCAAGACTCCTTCTGGAAAGCTTATAAAAGGTTGACGCTATTGTCATTGTTGACAACCAAGGCAATGCCTTCCACAAACCATCCTCGCCCCTGCTCCACAAAGGTCACCTTCTTTAACTCTGGTCACTCATCCTGTCCTTGCCATCAGGGCAAGAGGACTTATTTTCTCACAATTAATTTGTCAGTGGGGAACATTTAAGTTTATTTTGGCTTGAAACTCTATACTGGCTATCCATTTCAGAAGAGATATTTAGAGGATTGGTATTTTTTTAAATAAGAGGAGAGGAAAAAGAGAGAGAAATTGAGAGAAAGAGACCTAAAACAATACGAATCAGGTAAGAAGGATCTGTATGCTAAAATCAAAGCTAAAAACAAAGTATAGACTAAAAGTATACAATCGCTACATACATTTTATTAAAAATTCAGATGTTTTTCTCCATGAAATTTTTAAAGTTATCTTTTGTTTAGACACTATTTCTGACTTTCACACAATTTAAGAACTAATAAAAGATAATTTTGACTTAGGATAAAATCATTTGTTGGATTTTCAGCTTTTGTTGTACTTACTTTCCTTTTTAATTACCTAATACTTGTCAGTGAACTAGGACTTTGTGTTTATTACGTGTTTTCAACCTGGACTATGTCCTCAAAGAACAGATGTACCTTCCGTATATCCAACTTTAATATCTTTTTACATCCAGTTTATACATCCAACTTTAATAATTTGGGACAGGAAGAATACTTTCTTAAATAATTATGTTTAAATAGGTTCATTTAGATTGCAAAGCCATTGTGGTTAACAGTTATTTTCCATGTCTTTGTATTATTACAATGTCAAAAACTGGGGGCGTGTGGAGAGAGGGAAGAAAAGAAAAGCAAGCAGAAAAAGGATCTGAACACACTTGGGGCATTACAAATGTTGCTGATTGAAACGTCAATTTCCCCACATTTCTTAATTGGTACAAAAGATTAAATGGAGGCTAAAAATGTCACAAAAATTAAGCTACCAATATAAGACTTTCAAATCAATGATCTAATCTTTCAAAACCTTTACACAGTACACAGGAGTGGTCCCTAAAAATGGGTAAGGACACGCGCATGGCAGTGAAGCTTATTAACCAAACGTGAGAGCAACAGAACAATGCCCATCCACACCCTGGGTCATCATGCAACTCTGTTTCTTCCCTCTAGGTACACCTGGTGCTGTGCTGTGTTGCCGTTAATAACCCACAGCCATGAGTTCCGACTCTGAGATGGCAGTTTTTGGGGCGGCTGCTCCTTACCTCCGAAAATCTGAAAAGGAGCGAATTGAAGCCCAGAACAAGCCCTTTGATGCCAAGAATTCTGTCTTTGTGGTGGACCCTAAGGAGTCCTATGTGAAAGCAACAGTGCAGAGCAGGGAAACAGGGAAAGTGACAGTCAAGACTGAAGGTGGAACTGTGAGTTTAAAAAAAAAGGAGGGAGAGGCATAATTGATCCTTTTGTACTACTTAGTTGATACACACTGGCTCTTTCTTTTCTTAACAGACTGTCACAGTTAAGGATGATCAAGTCTTCTCCATGAACCCTCCGAAATATGACAAGATCGAGGACATGGCCATGATGACGCACCTGCACGAGCCCGCCGTGCTGTACAACCTCAAAGAGCGTTATGCAGCCTGGATGATCTACGTGAGCACCCCTTTGACATTGCTTTTCAATACCTCTATGAATTGTGTTAACTAAAACAAATTAAAGACTTCATTTTCAGACTTGGCTACTGCAATATTATCCTAAGATCAATCATTTGGTTAGTGTTGTAAATTCTGATGTATTTGAAAATATATATGTGGGAAGCCATCTACTTAATACTGAATTAGTTAGGAAACGGAAGCATTTGGTGAGGCAGTGGGTGTTAGAGGGAGGCAGCAAAGGGATGAAACCATTAAGCATTATGAGAACTTAAGGCTTAGGTCCCTTAAATGCAGTACTTAGGTCCCTGTCTCTGTATTTCCAAGGCAGATTAATGAGGTGACTACTGATTGAGCTACCTTGTCATTCCCCACAGACCTACTCGGGCCTCTTCTGTGTCACCGTCAACCCCTACAAGTGGCTGCCGGTGTACAACCCCGAGGTGGTGTCTGCCTACCGAGGCAAAAAGCGCCAGGAGGCCCCGCCCCACATCTTCTCCATCTCTGACAACGCCTATCAGTTCATGCTGACTGGTGAGCGAGTCCATAATTACGATTTCTATAGCCACTTATAAAATATGTATGTACTGATAACACAGAAGATATAGGGCCAGTACCTTGAAAATAATATGTTCAGCACAAACATAATAATAGCACTAATACATTTAGGGAAATATATTTAGAATAAAATGTGCCAGTTCCAAAACTATGGAATTTTGCTTAGATTTCTATGCTAAAGTCCAAATTAATTAATGCAAATTCCAGCTCAAAATTAACTAAATTTAGGAATCAACTATGTATTTTAATAATAGCTTATATATATAAATGTAAACTTCTAAATTTCAAACTGTGAAGTTATCACAATTAGTATATTAGACCTTGGATTGGACATTAATATCATGACAGGATTTTAAACTATAAACTAGGTGGTTAATGGGACATGAAACTATTATCCATTCACCTGATATTGATAGTTTATTCACATAGCCATTATGGTGAAATAATATATAACATATTTTGTCACATTAAAGGTAATGGAAGTTTAACACACTGATGAATTAGCACATCTTTTGCTACTTATTTTTAAAAAGTATCTTGTGAAAACAGCAAAGCACCAATTGATATAGTTATTACTTTTGTGTGAGTGGGGGGTTTTAAAAGGCAAGTTTGAGTTTACAAGTACTGTGTTAATGTATGTGCCAAGTTTTTCTTTTCTTTTTTTTTTAAACATCTTATGTTTTGGTTTCTCTTTCACAGATCGTGAGAACCAGTCCATTCTGATTACGTATGCACATTTCATGTCTCTTTTTTTCTGTTGAGTTTTGATCTTTGTAGTAGTTACTACTACAGCCCTAGATTCTGACTTTTTCTTATGTCTGGAATTGACAGCGGAGAATCTGGTGCAGGGAAGACTGTGAACACCAAGCGTGTCATCCAGTACTTTGCAACAATTGCAGTTACTGGAGAGAAGAAAAAAGAGGAACCTGCTTCTGGTGGCAAACTGCAGGTGGGTATGATGTTCATTCGAGGATGGAAGAACTAGAAGACTTTTTATAATGTGACCACAGAACTTCAGAATCATGGCAACCAATTGCGTGCAATGCCAGATTTGAAAAATAACTCTTAGAAGGACTTATGAGAATGAAATATATTGGCAGATTCAATATGCAAAAGCTCTCACAACCATTTAATCAGGAGGAAAAGGTGGGCTTGAAGGATATGGAAATCAAGACCACCTAACTAGAGTATCCCACTCCCCACAATTTGTCCTCCTCACCTACTTTAGAAAACTTGACCCAAAAGTTACATACTGCAAAGGGGGAAAGGAGAATGAGGAAGATCAGTGAGAAGTTATTTTAGCAGACTGTAACTCATCTTTTGTAGGGTTTCTTTATCTATCTTACTCAATTCTCTTAAGGGGACCCTTGAAGATCAAATCATCAGCGCCAACCCCTTACTGGAAGCCTTTGGCAACGCCAAGACCGTGCGGAATGACAACTCCTCTCGTTTTGTAAGTTTCTTGGTCTTCCTTTTCATGTGAGAATTAGCACTGCCTCTTCTATACATGTGAAAGCAGTATCTTTTGCATCTCTTTATCCATAGCTAAAGAACTGGTGTCTGCCTCTTAATATATACAATAAGTTCTCCTTTGCCTCTTTAAGGGTAAATTCATCAGGATCCATTTTGGTGCTACAGGCAAACTGGCTTCTGCAGATATTGAAACATGTAAGTTAGTAAATATTAGTGAGTGAGTACCTTTTTCTTTGGGGTATATATTAAAAATCTTATTTTTATCTATTTTCCACTGTGATCTTTTCTTTTAAATGTGGTTAATCTCACTTTCTAGATCTGCTAGAGAAGTCCCGAGTTACTTTCCAGCTAAAGGCTGAAAGAAGCTATCACATATTTTATCAAATCATGTCCAACAAGAAACCAGAGCTTATTGGTAGGAAATATCTTTGATTTCTACCAAGAAATAATGACAGCCCTTCTAAGAAGTTCCTCTGAAATGTTTTTGATGACCAAAGTAACTCTGTCTATATTTATCTTTTCCATGTGTTCAGAATTGCTTTTGATCACCACCAACCCATATGACTTTGCCTTTGTTAGTCAAGGTGAAATTACAGTGCCTAGCATTGATGATCAGGAAGAGCTGATGGCCACAGACGTAAGTAATAGATACAAAGCAAGAAAAGGCAAATTCATTATCCAGTATACAACACTTTCCTCTATTAGAGTAGACAGCATTAGCAGAGAGAATATAAATAGGTAATACTACCTTTCAGGCTTTCCTATCCATGAATAAAATTACAAGATATTTCAATGCCTCTGCCCAACATGTATTAGAAACTTTAAATATCTGTAATATATGTTAGGTCTGTGTCATTCCTTGGCTAATTGACTCATCATTTTTTTCTTATCAGTCACTTTTGGTCAATTTTTGTACTCCAATAATGATGTTTCTCTTCTATTTTATGCCAGATCCTAGACCCAAGAATCTGAGAAACAGCTACGATATTTTAAAATTTTTGTAATAGAACTGGAAATCCCCACAGTTCCTCTATAATCAGGTGTAAACACAAAATATGTGTTGAATATATCTCTATGGGTTAATAATATAAACCTCACCTCCCTATGCAGTATAAAAAGAAATGGATTGTCCACCTCAATAATATTCTTTTTGGAACTCCATGAAGCCTTTATATTTCTTTTTGGAACTATAGATTTTTCTCTCCCTCCTCTTTTTTTAAGGATTACTCTGGCTTATTTTCCTTATATATATTTTGTGCTTTCTTCTGAATTTCTGAATAATCAATTTTATTTGATTAATTTTAATACCAATGGGAATATCCCAACATTCCCAAGATAGGATTTAAAGTTGCTTGCAAATATACTTTTCTTTCTTTCTTTTCCTTTCTTCCTTCCTTCCTTTCTTCCTTCCTTCCTTCTCTTTCTTTCTTTCTTTCTGTTAATCCTCACCCAAGGATATTTTTTCCATTGATTTTTTTTTTTTTAAGAGAGAGTGGAAGGGAGGAAGCGAGAGAGAGAAAGAGAGAGAGACCTCGATATGAGAGAGACATATCGATTGGTTGCCTCCCACAAGCACTTTGACCAGGGCTGGGAATCAAACCTGCAACCCAGGTACATGCCCTTGACAGAGAATCGAACCCATGACCCTTCAGTGCACTGGCCAACACTCTAATCACTCAGCCACACTGGCCAGGGCTATGCTTTCCTTTTAAAATATTATTTTCAAGGAATATATGAACTATTTGTGTGTCTCTGCCTTATAAATATCAGCTCTTACTCTCTATAACTTTTTATTATATTCATATGCCCAAATGTGACATAGAGCTGAGAAATACCCGCTAGTGTCAGAAGTTAAAAAAATGTAGCAGGCTTACTCCAAGATTCTGTAATAATGTCTAAGTTCTGTAAATAGGTAGAGTCACTAAGCAGGAACTGGAAGGCAATAATTTGGAAAGGGTCTTAGGAGACAAGAGTGGTAAGTAAACATACTCTCCTCTCTGATGCTTGCCCCCATTGTATAAGCCTTTCAAAGCCTAGCACGGGCAACTAAGAAGGTAAACAAAATCTGATAATCAAAAAAGACACAAAAATATTTCAATACAAGGAGAAAATTCTTTCCACACATGTCTGTTCCCTACATGAATAATCGCCATGTAAAGTTCATTGCCAGGTATCTCATGGTCAGCTAAGCTGTGACCTGATATCAGAGAGGCATGTGGAGAAAAATTCGGGCCATTGCTGTTGTCCTCATATCTTCTTCCCAACTGCATCCTTCATGACCATTGGAATGAAAAGGTAGATTTTGATTATGTATTAGCTTAGGACAATGTAGTAGGAGAAGGAGCACACACAGAGATTTGTGAGGCTGGAGAAAAGAGCAAGAAAAGCCATGAGACAGCCCTGGCCAGTTTGGCTCAGCGGATAGAGCGTCAGCCCATGGACTGAAGGGTCTTGGGTTTGATTTCCAGTCAAGGGCAGGCACCTGGGTTGCAGGTTTGATCCCCCACCCTGGTGGGGGTGGTGCAGGAGGCAACCAATCGATGTGTCTCTCACATCAATGCTTCTCTCTCCTCTCTCCCTCTCCTCCTTCCACTCTATTTAAAGAGCAATGGAAAAATATCCTTGGGTGAGGATTAAAGAAGAAAAGAAAAGCCACGAGACCATAAGAAGTATGCACAGCAAGGCCAGGCTAACGTGGAGAAATGGGAAAAGCATTGGCCTTGTTATCCATAGCCATGGCTATGAGTCCTGGCTGAGTGAGTGTGGACAAGACGTAACATCTTTACTATCCACATGACTCAGTCAGAAGACCCATACATACTTCTTGGTGTTGCTATGTAGAACAAAATGGTGATGAATAATGAGTGTCTTTTTAAAATGAAAAAGTGAAAGTCAAATATAAGACAAGATGTGATGAGAAAAAAGTGGGAGGAGTATCCTGAGTCTGCCATGGTGATAACTGTGAGGTGAGTTAAATTCAACTCTTTTCGTAGAGCGCAGTGGACATCCTGGGTTTCAGCGCTGATGAAAAGGTGGCTATTTACAAGCTCACAGGAGCTGTGATGCATTATGGGAACATGAAATTCAAGCAAAAGCAAAGGGAAGAGCAAGCTGAGCCAGATGGCACTGAAGGTACCACTCCCTGTTGATATCTTTCAATTGACAGAACTGACACCACCAGCTCCTCGGAGGCACAGACCATGTTTTTACTTTCTTTGACTTACCTGATGATGGGAAAAAGTATTAAGGGAAAGAAATGATGTACGACCTGGTGTTTTACATGACTGAGCAGATTTGTGGGGATGTCATTTCTGCCCGTTCCATTCTTCATTGACTTATCGCAAGATAGTATTTGCTATTTAATTAAAACATTTTTTATTTCAGTGAATATTTTGTGTGCCCACATGCACCAGAAAAAATAACAGATCTAAATTTTGCTGTCACTACTCCCCTACGTTAGAGTTTCTCACATTATTTTTATCTGTGGCCCACGTTAGCTATGTTTTAAATATCACACAGAGCATCAATTCCCCAAATTCCAAATTATCTCTAAAATAATGACTAAAATTAGCAAGAAAAGTGGCAATAATTTTGAAGCAATATCAGCAAATGAACAGGTTTTGCTACATTTGTACATATTACTCTTCAAGCAAAAATGTTTTCCTGAATCATTGCCTATCACACCATCAACTGTATAAGCCTTGACTGGTTTCACAATCTTCACCTGTTCATGCAGTTGCTGACAAGGCAGCCTATCTCCAGAGTCTGAACTCTGCTGACCTGCTCAAAGCCCTCTGCTACCCCAGGGTCAAGGTCGGCAACGAGTACGTCACCAAAGGCCAGACTGTACAGCAGGTAAACATGACTTAAACCCCCAGATTCATTTGAGCCACCAGAGACTTAAGGGTCCATAGTTGTTTTCAATTAAAAAACTAAATTACCATTGTTCCTGAAGGTATACAATTCAGTGGGTGCTCTGGCCAAATCCATCTACGAGAAGATGTTCCTGTGGATGGTCACCCGAATCAACCAGCAGCTGGACACCAAGCAGCCCAGGCAGTACTTCATTGGGGTCTTGGACATCGCTGGCTTTGAGATCTTTGATGTGAGTAATGAATTTACAGAAAATTAGCAAATACAAATCCCTGGTCCTTTAAAGTATAGAAAATCAACAAACAACAAGTTGGGGAGATTGTGGGGCTGGGTGAAGAAGGTGAAAGGATTAAGAAAAAAATATATATATACACACAGACAACAGCATGGTGATTACCAGAGGGGAAGGGTTGGGACGATAAATGGATAAATGGTGATGAAAGGAGACTTGACTTGGGGTGATGAACACACAATGCAATATACAGATGATATATTATAGAATTTTACACCTGAAACCTATGTAATTTTATTAACCAAAGTCACCCCCAAAAATGCAATTAAAAATAAATAAAATAAAAAAAAACAAGTGTTGGTGAGGATGTGAATGAAAGAAAACTCTTGTGCACTGCTGGTGGGAATGCAGACTGGTATAGCCACTGTGGATAGCTGTGTGGAGTTACCTCAAAAAATTAAAAATGAAACTTCCTTATGACTCAGCAATTCCACCTCGGGGGATATATCCAAAGAAACCCAAAACACTAATTCGAAAAAAATACATGCACTCCTATGTTCACTGCAGCATTATTTGCAATAGCCAATATGTGGAAACAACCCAAGTGCCGATCAGTAGATGAGTGGATTAAAAAACTGTGGTAAGCCAATCAGAGAAAGACAAAATGTCTCATGATCTCACTTATATGTGGAATCTAATGAATAAAATAAACTGATGAATAAAATAGAACCAGAGGCATGGAAACATGGAACATACTGGTGAATCTCAGAGGGTTGGGGGTGTGGGAAGAGATTGACCAAAGAATTTATGTACATGGACTCAGACAATGGAGTGGTGAAGACCTGGAGTGGGGTGGGAACCAGGTAGAGGGGAGCAATGGGAGAAAAAGGAGAGGATATCTGTAAAACTCTCAACACTGAAGACCAAAAAAGCTGTGGTACATTTTTACACAACGGAATACTACTCAGCCATAAAAAAGAAGGACATCTTACAGCATGGATGGACCTGGAAAGTATTATTGAAAGTGAAATGAACCAGTCAGAGAAATTCAAATACCATATGATTTCACTTATATATGGAATCTAAACAAAATAAACTAACAAAATAGAAACAGGCTCCTAGTTACAGAGAACAGACTGACAGCTGTCAGAGGGGAGGGAGGTTGAGCAGTTGAGTGAGAAAGGTGAAGGGATTAAGCAATCCCTCATAGACCCAGACAACACTATGAGGTTAAAAAACCTCATAGACCCAGACAACACTATGGTGATTACCAAAGGGAAAAAGGGTGGGGGGAGGTAGAATAGGGCAAAGGGGGGATAAATGGTGACCAAAGGAGACTTGACTTGGGGTTGTGAACAAACAAAACAATATACAGATGATGTATTATAGAATCTTACACTTCAAACCTATATAATTTTATTAACCAATGTCACTCCAATAAATTCAATAATTTTTTTAAAAAGGGATACATGACATGTTGAGAAGGGGGTGGGTTTTCAGGAGATGAGGCTTAAAAATTATGGGGTGGGTGACTAGATTATGAAATACTTTGTATACTAAAAAATTTTAATTTTATATAATAAAAAAGAAAAAATATGTGCTATGCTACACATTGTTGAGTGAAGTATTCTATAAAAATCAGTCAAGTGAAGTTAATACTGTCATTCAAGTCTACTATATATTGTTCCTGATTTTCTGCCTACTTTTTCTATAAATTATAGAAAGAAGGATATTAAAATAAAATCTTCAACTATCAAAAAAAGGTACAAAATTGAATTTGTGCTAAAGAAAGGTCTTTGAAGAGATATAAAAACTAGTAAATAGGTGTAAATAGAGAGTTTTAGTCTTTCAAGTCTAGAAGTCTTAAAATTGGTCTATGAATGGTTAAAATAGTCAACATCAATCCTGGATCCAAGCAGATGAGTATAAAAACACTTTCTTAAATTAAATGAGGATATTTAAAAGATGCCCTCATTTAACAGCATCTGCCTCGTATGCATGATTTCATGTGGTTATTTGGAAAGCAAAGTACTGAGAAATCAATTCTCCTTTGTTTAGAATTATGTCATATATTAAGAAAACAATATGAACTTTTGTCATTTAATAAACCAAATGCCTTAAATTCAGAAGGAAATATTAGAGGCTGCTCTGTAGATACAAATATTTAAGTTATGAGTAATTTCTTATATTTATTGTTTCCTATAGTATAACAGCCTGGAGCAGCTGTGCATCAACTTCACCAACGAGAAACTGCAACAGTTTTTCAACCACCACATGTTCGTGCTGGAGCAGGAGGAGTACAAGAAGGAAGGCATCGAGTGGGAGTTCATTGACTTCGGGATGGACCTGGCTGCCTGCATTGAGCTCATCGAGAAGGTTTGTATGACCTCTCATGCCTTCCAAACATGAAGAACAAATAGTTCACCTTCCAATGCTTAACCAAAAAACCCAATTTTCAAAGAACAAGCAATAGTATTTTATGGCATACTTGTAACTCTGATCAGTTGTGAGGTATGTCGCAAGTGATCTGTTATTAATGAAAAAAGTGATTTGTAGAAAAATGGTTACAACACACATACATACACAGTCACGTTTATCCCACTTAATCACTTCATTTTCCCCTCACTGTTATTCCTACATGATTTCATGCATATGGGGAAAGAAATGAAATTACAGCTAGTCCTCTGAATATTCTAATTAACTCCAGTGAATTCATGTGGTATATGGTGCATGTATCATCCTTCATGTGTATCAAGGCAGGATATGTTAAGTGTCTTAAAGGTTGGAAAGTTAACTCTACAATTGTTGCAGTCATTAAGACTATGAGGACTATTAAGTTAATGATAACTAATAAATAAACCTTTCTATAGCCTTATCTGGAATATGAGCCCTAAATTCCCCATTATCAAGGGGATAGAGAAATAGTTATATCAGTTCTGAAGATGTTAAAACTCATCAAGCAATCATTAAACACTTTCAAAAGTGTAGTGGGAACTCGTCATGTATCTACTGATAACTATAAGGCATATTATGTGTGAACCCTACCCTAATCAATGGAAAGAGTAAATGCAACTGCCATGTAGGAAAACTTCAAATACTAATGTCAAAATTCATAAAAATATGAGAGATGAGAGCATAAAAGCAGACTAGGTCTGCCCAATTTGAAGAAAAGATATTTTACTTTGGTGATATATCTCTACTATTCATCAAAACTATATAGTTCTCAGGAAAAGCATTTGTTTTCTTTCTGTAGTACTTCTGTGTCTGGAACACTCAAAATAGTTTTGGGGAGACAATTTGTGACTAAAGTAAAATCATCAATGTTGAATTTTATATCAGGCTTTCATATCAAATTTGCCACTGAAAAGAGTCCATTTGCTTACATAGCAGAACCATATTAGCATCACTTAACTTCACAGTGGTGGGGAACATAGCTTAGAGTACAAAGAGTTTTAATGATACTCATGAGATGCACTTTTCTCCCGGGAATGGATCATTTCTAGTCATTATCCATAATTTCTCTTCTCTTCATACTTTTATCATGTCTAAATTCGAAGTGAAGGAAGTTACACTGTCAGTAGGGAAGAAAGTATTTAGATATATACATTTATGGAAGAAAGAATTCAACTTTGAAATGGCAGTTTTAGAATTTAATTTTATACTCTGAACGTAAAGTTTATCAAGTGGCACAGATGGGCTTTTTTATTTTTAATGGAGTCTTTCTAGCAAACATATTTCCCATATGTTCTTGGTACATGATTGTTTCACATTTCAGTAGTAGAGAAGAGGCAATAAAGTAGTATCATGCCTATTTAATTTCTTAGCACCCTAAGACTTCTTTTGGGACATTATATTTTCAGGTTTTCATCAAGTACATAAATTATTGGAGCAAATTTTTTTCCTGAGGGACTCAACATTATTGTACCCTTTTTCTACTCTTAGCCTATGGGCATCTTCTCCATCCTGGAAGAGGAGTGCATGTTCCCCAAGGCCACAGACACTTCCTTCAAGAACAAGCTGTATGAACAGCATCTTGGAAAGTCCAACAACTTCCAGAAGCCCAAAGTTGTCAAAGGCAAGGCAGAGGCCCACTTCTCACTGGTGCACTACGCGGGCACCGTGGACTACAACATTGCTGGCTGGCTTGACAAGAACAAGGACCCCCTGAACGAGACCGTGCTTGGGCTCTACCAGAAGTCTGGATTGAAGACTCTGTCTCTCCTCTTCTCTGGGGCTCCAACTGCTGAAGCAGGTCATTTTTTATTGAATTTATTAGGGTGACATTGCTTAATAAAATTACATAGGTTTCAGGTGTACAATTCTATAATAAATCATCTGTATATTGTGTTGTGTGTTCACCACCCAAAGTCAAGTCTCCTTCCATCACCATTTATCCCATCTTTACTCTCTTCTACCTCCCCCCAACCCCTTCCCTCTTGTAATCACCATACTATTATCTGTGTCTATGAGTTTTTGGGTTTTTTTGCTCAACCCTTTCACCTTTTTCACCCAGCCCTCCAACCCCCTCCCCTCTGACAGCTATCAGTCTGTTCTCTGTATCTGTGAGTCTGTTTATATTTTGTGTGTTAGTTTATTTTGTTCATTAGAGTCCACATATAAGTGAAATCATATGGTACTTGTCTTTCTCTGACTGGCTTATTTCACTTAGCATAATACTCTCTAGGTCTATCCATGCTGTTGCAAAGGTAAGATTTCCTTCTTTTTTATGGCTGAGTAGTATCCCATTGTGTAAATGTACCACAGCTCTTTTATCCACTCATTGACTGATGGACATTTTTAATATCAGAAATATGCTTCTAGATCCAGAGTTATGGAAGTAGGGAGCAGACTAACAAACCTCAGAGGGATAGGGTGTGGGAGGGGTGGGAAGAGATAAACCAAAGCACTTATATGCATATATGCACCACCAATGGACACAAACATTAGGTTGGGGAAAGCAAGAGGGGGATGGGAGCAGGAAGGAGGGGGGTCAATGAGGGAAAAAGGAGGACATCTGTAATACTTTCAACAATAAAAAAAGAAAAGAAATATGCTCCTAGAACCACAAATCAGAAATATACTATTTATCAGAGACAGATATAGCTATAGCAAAACCTAACATAAAAATACTGGCCAACATGGATCTAATGAAACGAAGTATATTTAATAAGTGTGGCACAGTCTTACAATTACAGACTTTCAGGACTAAATTTCACACTATGGATCATTTAGTCCATGGCCTCCTTTCACCAATAAGAAAACAGACTCAGAGAGGTTAAGTGACTTGCTCAGAAACATTCAGTTCGTTTCTACCATTTTAATAGTATTGATTCCTTCCAGGATCCAGCTAAGTTGGAGATGAGGAAATTCTTTGTCAGGACACTAGTGCTTAAGAAATTAAAGTTCTGTTCTTTTCAATCACCTAAGACCAGATGTACAAGTAACAGTATGAAAGCAAAGGCAAATAGAAAACAGGACTCTTGCAGTTTAGCAGAGGCTCACCTACTTAGGATGCAACTCTGCTTGTTTTCTGGGGGATGTGTGCACTAAGGAGGCCTTACTACTCTGTTTCCCAGGCACTCCTCCAGGGGATAGACTTTGCTGATTTGAATGAAAGAAATCCCATCCTTTCCCCAAATCTACCCTTTACACAAAGTTCTTTTGTTGTTGGTTGTTGTTGTTATTTTCCTGAACGTTCATAATGTGAACAAATGCTTGTATTTTCCAAATCTAGAATTGGAGGAGGAGAGATATGGAAAGAATAGGAATGCTACAAATGAATGAGTACAAATGTAAATTCCAAAGGGAATTTTGGCAGTCCTGATGTCTATGGATAGTACTTACAGGGCTGTTGCAAATAATTGTAATTTTTATTTTATTTTTCAGAAAGTGGTGGTGGAAAGAAAGGTGCCAAGAAGAAGGGTTCTTCTTTCCAGACAGTGTCAGCTCTTTTTAGGGTACAGTATATTCTTGAATTACAAATGATTACTTTTGTAAAGAAATTAAATTATTATAACTTTAAAAATATGTTTAAAGAAATCTGTGGTAAGACAGAAAAAAGTAGTGAGGTACCAAAAATAATCTGAAAAATGCCTTAGTTAAAATTTAACAAGAGGACCCACAGTGTGTCTGTTCACATCAAACCTTACAATAAATGAACCACATCCTCTCTAAGCCCCAAATCTAAAAGATCTGGTATTAAGCAAATTTCACATAAAATCAAACCCTTTCTTAAAATCAACCACTGTATTAAGTTACATGTATTTCATATAACCAGTCTCAATATTAATTTTCTCTGATTGGCAGTGCTTGAGAAAAACAAAATGAAATTGACTGGTTTTGTGTAATCCGTAATTTTCTAACTACGCCATGTATATGATTTCTCTTCACTATCATGATTCGTTCTTCATTGAGACAGGTTATTAAAATACGAAATAGGAGCACATTAACTACAGATCACTGATAGGGACTCTCATGTAAATGCCACTAGAAATGATCTTAAAACTTTTCTTACGGTTTTATAGGAGAATTTAAGTAAGCTGATGACCAACTTGAAGAGCACTCACCCCCACTTTGTACGCTGTCTCATTCCCAATGAAACTAAAACTCCTGGTAAGATATTTCTGATATCCAAATAAGACTCCGGTGTGACTTTTCATTAGAATTTTAGACAGAAAATATACCTTTCTTTTAGGGGCCATGGAGCATGAACTTGTCCTGCACCAGCTGAGGTGTAACGGTGTGCTGGAAGGCATCAGGATCTGCAGAAAGGGATTCCCAAGTAGAATCATTTATGCAGACTTCAAACAAAGGTTTGTGTTTCATTATTTATCCCTTCCAGTGTGCTAGTTTATATCAAAATCGCCACATATTTCAAACATTTTTTAACTTTCCTTGAACACTAAAATGCAATTATTTGAAAGGTGATCATAAAAGAAAGAAGTCTTGGTTTATATGATCATAAGTTTTTCATCATCTCTTCTCAAGTTTTACATAAAGCACTGTTTGATTATTTGAATGCAATTTTCTTCTCCAAAAATAAATCTATTATTGTGTCAGTGACAGCTACAAAGAGTTCTACCTTTTTACTTCATTGAAGAAAAAAACACATTTTAATATTCTTTTTATTCTGACAGATACAAGATTCTAAATGCAAGTGCTATTCCAGAGGGTCAGTTCATTGACAGCAAGAAGGCTTCTGAGAAACTTCTAGGGTCCATTGACATTGACCACACCCAATACAAATTTGGTCATACCAAGGTACCACCAACACAAATTTCTATCTATCATAACTTCATCTCCTTTGGATTTTCTCATGAATGAAAATAACATATTTAACTTGTTCTTTGGTAAGGTTTTCTTTAAAGCTGGCCTGTTGGGAACTCTAGAGGAGATGAGAGATGAAAAGCTGGCTCAACTCATCACACGCACTCAAGCCGTGTGCAGAGGGTACCTGATGAGGGCAGAGTTCAAGAAGATGATGGAGAGGAGGTGAGGAACCAAGTACAAGTCCCCCTTCTTCACATTTTAATAGCTGAATCCAATGAAGTCATTACTTTTGTTGAGGAATGGTCACTTTCCATATTCTTTTTCATTTGCATCTTTTTTCCTTTCCTACAGAGAGTCCATCTTCTGCATCCAGTACAATGTCCGTGCTTTCATGAATGTGAAGCACTGGCCCTGGATGAAGCTGTATTTCAAGATCAAGCCCCTCCTCAAGAGTGCAGAGACAGAGAAGGAGATGGCCAACATGAAGGAAGAGTTTGAGAAGACCAAAGATGATCTGACTAAATCAGAGGCAAAAAGGAAAGAACTAGAAGAGAAAATGGTAGCTCTGATGCAAGAGAAAAATGACTTACAACTTCAAGTTCAATCTGTGAGTATTACACATTGCACAGTTTAGCCACATCTTATCATCCAATCACTACCTGACTTGCTATGAGAAATTTTTTAATTTAAGGTTGATAAATAAATGCTTTACACCGAAACATTTGTTGTAATTGTTTGCCTTTCAAAAATACCAAGACTCCAACCTAAAGAAGCAATAGATGCAAAGTCAGAAATTATGCTGCATATGTTCATATGTGTATTCATACATAGTGAGCAAATTCATAAACATATCCATAGACAATTTCCTTTCTTTATGGAAACTTCTCTTGGATTAGAATGTTCTTTTGTTAGAGAATATTTTTGTGGACAAAATAGAAGTTATATTGTTTCCACCAGGACAAAGAAAAAGACTAAATCAATCACCCTTAAATGTGAGAAAGCTAAGTCCTAGAATGAGTAAGTGACTTTTTCAAAGTAGCAGAGATGCAGATTTTGCCAAAAGGTTCATTTTCCTGACTTGACCTGCCATGTATGAATATTTATTTTTAATCAGTACATTATGTTATTAACCAGTATATTATTATATTTAATCAGTATATTTGAAATTACTAACATTTTGTCCTTCTGATTTTTAATAATTGTCAAGTTAGTTGGCATATGTGTTGACCAAACTGGTTGAGTCACTTAAGTTTCCATATTTTAGTAAATTAGTGTGCATTTGTAGATATAGCTCAAATGAAAATATTTCATTTCTACCTTTAGGAAGCTGAAGGGTTGGCTGATGCAGAGGAAAGATGTGACCAGCTGATCAAAACCAAAATCCAGCTTGAAGCCAAAATCAAAGAAGTGACTGAAAGAGCTGAGGATGAGGAAGAGATCAATGCTGAGCTGACGGCCAAAAAGAGGAAACTGGAGGATGAATGTTCAGAACTGAAGAAAGACATTGATGACCTTGAGCTGACACTGGCCAAGGTTGAAAAGGAAAAGCATGCCACAGAGAACAAGGTACAAATCATGATCCGTTTTAGAGTATTTGCAAATGCTAGCTTGCTAGTAAAGTATTTTAATTGAAAGTTTATCTTAAAATTATTGAATATGAAAGAAAAATACTGTCAAAATTATGTCATTTATTTAGTCTTTACCATTTATATCTGTAAATCTTGACCTTTATCTCCCATAGTTTACATTTTCCATCAGGCTGATGTTGTCCTAAGATATTACCATATTTTTCATCAAGATGACACGATATCATTAACATTCCTGTAATTTTTTTAAATCTAAAGGTGAAAAATCTCACAGAAGAGATGGCAGGCCTGGATGAAACCATAGCTAAGCTGACCAAGGAGAAGAAGGCCCTCCAAGAGGCCCACCAGCAGACCCTGGATGACCTGCAGGCAGAAGAGGACAAAGTCAACACCCTGACCAAAGCTAAAACCAAGCTCGAGCAGCAAGTGGATGATGTAAGTGTGAAAACCTTAAGATGAAATAAACAATTGTAACACATAACCATAAGTGATTCTCATAAACTTTTAAGTACTGGTTTGGGGGTAATAATTAAAGTTCAAGCTATTTGGTGTATCTTTTAAAATTCTCTGTGTATCTTTGAAGGCTAGTAACATAGGGTTCAGTGCTTAAGAACCAAAATAAATAAAATTCACTAAAAATTTAGCTTGAAGGATCTCTGGAACAAGAAAAGAAACTTCGCATGGACCTAGAAAGAGCTAAGAGAAAACTGGAGGGTGACCTAAAATTGGCCCAAGAATCCACAATGGATGTAGAAAATGACAAACAGCAACTTGATGAAAGACTCAAAAAGTGAGTATGATATAATTCAATTGTAACCATCTAATTATCTGTCAGTTCAGATGAAATATATGCTTTAAAGATCTCTAAAATATTACTTCATGGCATATGGAAAAAAAGACATCTTCCACTTTTTATTTAATGAAAACAGTAATTTATTGACATGTAAAACATGTACTACTCACTTCCTCAACACCAGCAGTAAAAAGATGTTCATTATACATAGACAAGAAGACTGGTAAGAGAACTGACTGACAGCTAATGTGATGCTCTTCTGACAGGAAAGAGTTTGAAATGAGCAATCTGCAAAGCAAGATCGAGGACGAACAGGCCCTTGGGATGCAGCTGCAGAAGAAGATCAAGGAGCTTCAGGTAAGTCAAAAATTCCACCTTTTATAGGCATTACAGGAATTCAAACTGCCATGAATTCACATTAATGTTGATATGTCACCCCCAGGCCCGCACTGAGGAGCTGGAGGAGGAAATCGAGGCAGAGCGGGCCTCTCGGGCTAAAGCAGAGAAGCAGCGCTCTGACCTCTCCCGGGAACTGGAGGAGATCAGCGA
This sequence comes from Tadarida brasiliensis, assembly GCA_030848825.1. Classification (NCBI taxonomy): domain Eukaryota; kingdom Metazoa; phylum Chordata; class Mammalia; order Chiroptera; family Molossidae; genus Tadarida; species Tadarida brasiliensis. The sequence continues at coordinate 17,175,213 of CM061273.1, forward strand.
GCGGCTGGAAGAAGCTGGTGGGGCGACTTCAGCCCAGATAGAGCTGAACAAGAAGAGGGAGGCTGAGTTCCAGAAAATGCGCAGGGACCTGGAGGAGGCCACCCTGCAGCATGAAGCCACTGCGGCCACCCTGAGGAAGAAGCACGCGGACAGTGTGGCTGAACTTGGGGAGCAGATAGACAACCTGCAGAGGGTCAAGCAGAAGCTGGAGAAGGAGAAGAGTGAGATGAAGATGGAGATCGATGACCTCTCTAGTAACATGGAGACCATCACCAAAGCCAAGGTCTTTATTAACTTGTCCCCCTTTCACCTTTATTTGCAACAATTCAAAATGATCAAGTTTATACATGACAATCTAATCTAATTGCACAAACTTTAGATGTTATCTCAAATATTAAAAGTATTCCTCTTAGGTTACACTATATTGAACTGAATTCTTTCATTTATATGTAGAAATCACTTTAAACGTTGTTACTAATACTGTGAAAGAACACAATTATAGAAAAAAAACTTATCTAAAAGCCATACTCTGCATGATGTAGAATCTAAATGATGCTCATGGTTTCTACTCATTTCCAATATCATTTTCACAATCATTTATTTATTCATCCAGGCAAAATTTGTGCCTGTACATCCAAGGCATCGTGCAGGGCTCTGAGGTAGATAGAAAGTAAACAAAACTCAGCCCCTTTTCCACAAGTGCTTACAGATCTCCAAATCCCAGACTTACAAAGAGGAACATATCACTTTACTGCTTCGAACTTCCAACCACAGGGAAACTTTGAGAAGATGTGCCGCACACTAGAGGACCAGCTGAGCGAAGTGAAAATGAAGGAAGAGGAGCAACAACGCTTAATAAATGAACTGTCGGCCCAGAGGGCACGTTTACACACGGAAGCAGGTCAGTAAACAAACATGACATCCTGTAGAGAGTGAGGAACGGAAGTCAAGCTTCAACTGGTGTATACATATCAAACACAAATCATTTATTGGGCCATGCTTACCCATTTACCACTGACTTGTTATTCCTTCATCTTTTTTATTGTGAGATGGTAAAAAAATAATTTATAAGCTATCACTGGAAAAAATTAAGTTCCTTGGGCTGAGAAAATTTTTGTTGCCTCAGCATTACTCAAAACCCCCCAAATCCAAAATATCAAAGAAAGCTCACACATTTTTGAAAGAGCAAGAAATAATCTTCTCAACATCAAAGCTCTTAAATTATTCTTTCCATCATATGAAATAAGAGAGTTCTAATGTTATTTCATTCTTCAAATTATTCTTCACTTAGACAACAGAACTAAATCACTGTGTTTTGTCTTTCACAGGTGAGTTTGCACGACAGCTAGATGAGAAAGATGCTCTGGTTTCTCAGCTATCTCGAGGCAAACAAGCATTTACACAGCAGATTGAGGAACTAAAGAGGCAACTAGAAGAGGAGTCTAAGGTGAAAATTCTGCACTTGATACTTTAAATCACTTGAACTTTGCAGTGTGAGACACTATGGAACTTCACATAGAGAATATCAATAATCAGAACATAAACTTACATTACACACTTTTTGGTTGGTTTCAGGCCAAGAACGCCCTGGCCCACGCCCTGCAGTCCTCCCGCCATGACTGTGACCTGCTGCGGGAACAGTATGAGGAGGAGCAGGAAGCCAAGGCTGAGCTGCAGAGGGCGCTGTCCAAGGCCAACAGCGAGGTTGCCCAGTGGAGGAACAAATACGAGACAGATGCCATCCAGCGCACAGAGGAGCTGGAGGAGGCCAAGTATGGGCTCCTGGTTTGGGGGCGGGGTGGCAGAAAGAAATAAAAGTTTTAAAAAAGCAAAGAAAACACAAACAAAAGAGAATATTCCAAGCATAGAAATAAGTAAAGGATTTCAGTATATTTTGTTGCAGGGTGATGGATTCCACCATATTCTCCTTCTTATAGTCCCATGTATGTTCACTGGAGAATGGGCCAAGACCAGAGCCTTCTGCCCATTCTGGTCTATTACAAAAGCATCTTAAATTTATTTCTACCAAAATCAATTAATAAGTAGTATCAGTATACCCTTTATGAATTAAGTAGAATTAATTTCCTTTAATATAAGAAAAAATAGAGACATCGAGACTATCTGGTATATTGTTATGAATATTATAATTAACACTAATCAATTTATCTCTACCTGGAGTATTGGAAATTCAGAATACGACTATAATACTCTTTTATCATTTAACTAACAACCAGTATCAATAAGTTTATTCACCAAATAACACACACTATTTGTGGAATAAAACTCGTGGGAGTTACACATGGAAGAAAAATAATCGTTATATTCCCAGTGAAGGGAGCTCCCCTAAATTTGATTTATCTCAGTAGTTGTTATAACTAGACTGAATGAGAGTGTTCGGCAAGCATTTGCAGAGGGAGTATTCTAGATAAGAGTATAGGCTGGGAGAAGTCGTGAATTGGGTGGGCTGGTGAAGGAAGCAGTAAGATTGGAGGAAATTCAGGAAGTGTAACAGTGGAATAATATTTATTTTCTGGGCTGAACAAACCCAGAAAGTTACTGATTGATTGTATGACCTTGAACATGTCACTTTGCGCCAGTTTCCTCATTTGTAAAGAGGACCATACAAGAAAATGTTTAAGGATCCTATTCAATACTAACATTCTTTGATGGTATAACTACTGTTCATGATTGTCACTTCTTCCTCATCCTCCCTCACATTCTCCCATTGCTCAGTCAGCTAAAGTGCTTAATATCTCTCTCCACTTCCACCTCTTCCAACACACACACACACACACACACACACACACGCGCGCGCACACACACAAACACACGGCCTCATAAATATGTCTGATTACCCCTGAGATAAAGATAAAAATTCACTATGGAAAATAGAATTACAGAAAGAGATAAAATGGATACTGAGAAGGTATTTTAGAAAACCTTAAGGACTTGTAAACATAGGAAAAAAAATCTTGGGAAAAATATGCTTTCTTAGTCAGCAGCTTTATAAAGTTGTCTGCAGTAACTTTGACTCTGCTCTTACTCACACTGACCAACTTTTCAGGAAGAAGCTGGCCCAGCGTCTGCAGGACGCTGAGGAACATGTAGAAGCTGTGAATGCCAAGTGTGCCTCCCTTGAGAAGACCAAGCAGCGGCTCCAGAATGAAGTGGAGGACCTCATGCTTGATGTGGAGAGATCTAACGCGGCCTGCGCAGCCCTGGACAAAAAGCAGAGGAACTTTGACAAGGTGGCCCAGGCTGCTTAAACTTTATCAATGTTTTACTCGGTCTCCCTTTCTCCTTGCACTGGCTGATGATTTACTGTTTTTCAGATCCTGGCAGAATGGAAACAGAAGCAGGAGGAAACTCAGGCTGAACTTGAGGCCTCCCAGAAGGAGTCCCGTTCTCTTAGCACTGAGCTGTTCAAGGTCAAGAATGCCTACGAGGAATCCTTGGACCATCTTGAAACACTAAAGCGAGAGAATAAGAATTTACAACGTGAGTCTTTACAATCATTCTATTTCAAAAATGGGAGAGAGGTATCTTTCCAATTTTTCATTTTTCTCAATTGAATCTGGTATTTTATTATTAAACTATAGAGGAGATTTCTGACCTGACTGAGCAAATTGCTGAGGGAGGAAAGCATATCCATGAATTGGAGAAAGTAAAAAAACAAATAGATCAGGAGAAGAGTGAACTACAGGCTGCCCTAGAGGAAGCAGAGGTACATGTTTTGTTTGCTCACCTATAAATAAGTTGAAAAATTAATGGCAACTGAGATCAATCATGTTGCAAACTTTTAGAGGATAATTCATATAATTCAGTGAGAAATACTGTATTGTACCTTGGGAATGCAGAACTCATAGACTAAATAACGATGTACGAAAATTTGTGAGTTTTTTTAATGCCTTGTTGAAGAAATCATCATAATGTACAAAAACAGAGAGTTCTTTGAACTTTACATTTAGGTAACCTAAATGTTGCTTTTTCAAAAGGCATCTCTTGAACATGAAGAAGGCAAAATCCTTCGCATCCAACTTGAGTTAAATCAGGTGAAATCTGAGATTGACCGGAAAATTGCTGAAAAAGATGAAGAAATTGATCAGCTAAAGAGGAACCATCTCAGAGTTGTGGAGTCGATGCAGAGCACCCTAGATGCTGAGATCAGGAGCAGAAATGATGCCTTGAGGATCAAGAAGAAAATGGAGGGAGACCTTAATGAAATGGAAATCCAGCTGAACCACGCCAACCGTCAGGCTGCGGAGGCAATAAAGAATCTTAGAAACACACAAGGAATACTGAAGGTACATTGGGATAAACACACATGGTGTCATACAGTCTGAGTGTCATTGTGTAACTCAAATTTTAATATTGTATGAGGACTGTAAGCCATAAACCATTCATAATATGGTGATCAGCTGAAATTTTTATGTACACAGCTAAAAAAAATAGCTCAATTCTGGGAAGCCCAGGACAGAGTTTATTTTGCCATCTGAAGAGAAGACAAAGTGGTGAAGGATGAGGAGACAGAGGGGGTGATGGGAGAGTTTAGTTACACGCCACTGCATAAATCACTTCATTTATCTGGACTTCATTGTTCAATATACATAAAATAATAACATTAGACTAGCTGAGCTCTAAGAATACTTTCCTGATCCAAAATTTTGTAGCTTACACCATAGTACTTTTCTATGATTCAGAATAAACAATAATATCACATTCTTTTGAGTAGAACTGCTACCCTAGGCTACAAAGAACTTGTCATTAAAGGGACTTGCAAATTTTCCTACCCAATCATACTCTAAGTTATTAAGATCATCGTGTGTACATGACCCTAAATTTGTATTTGCTTTCATTAGAGCATGAGTAAGAGTCATTTTCTCTTTCTGTGTAGGACACTCAGCTACATTTGGATGATGCCATCAGAAGCCAAGATGACCTTAAAGAACAGCTGGCCATGGTTGAGCGCAGAGCTAACCTGATGCAGGCTGAGATTGAGGAGCTGAGGGCATCCCTGGAGCAGACGGAGAGGAACAGAAGGGTGGCAGAGCAAGAGCTTGTGGACGCCAGTGAGCGTGTACAACTCTTGCACACCCAGGTGAGATTCAAGACTATGGATGAGCAAATGCACTCCCTGAAGCTGAAAACAATTTGAGAGAACAAGCTTGTTCATAAAGTCAGAGTAATCTTGGCAAGGTTTGGAATTCTGGAAATGCACATCAATAATACATACTGGGGCCTAGCTGGTTCACAAGTATATTTATGGGCTAGCATAATCATGTTAATTGGAAATATTTTGAGTTCTATAAACTTTAGTAAAAAAGCACAGAAGACTCTCTACTAATAGCCATATGCACAACATTGGTGGCCTTCTTGTCTCTTGCAACTCTAATGGCATATAGATAAGCAAATAAAAAAGAGAAAGAATAAGTCCACATTATATTTATATATCAGATGTGCACATAAATCTAACTTCATGGGATATAAAAAAAGCTCAAGTTCAAACTCATGAAAGAAATCATTACAGCTACTTGGCATTTGTATGGATTTGTTACATAAGCAGTGATGTGTCCTCACAATAGCTAATAAGCAACCATTATAATATGCATTTATTGCCATAGAAAGATGTTCACAATACAGTAAGTGAAAAAGCAACTTAAAAATAATATATAAGCATGATCTTTTTTGTTAAAAACATTCAGGAAACATCCAGAAGGATAAACAAAAGTGTTATAAATGGAGTGAGGATACAATAATTATATTCTTTGTTTCTTCTTTTGCTAATTTGTATGTTCTACCATCTTTACAATAAACATATATTATTGTATAGGTCGCCAGTTCAATTCCCAGTCAGGGCACATGCCCAGGTTGTGAGCCAAATCCCTAGTGGGGGGCATGCAGGAGGCGGCCAATCGATGTTCTCTCTCATAGATATTTCTATCTCTCTCTCCCTCTCCCTTCCTCTCTCTCTGAAATCAATAAAGAAAAACAAAATTTTTAAAGTTACAATATAAGAAGATAATCATCACAGAAACATTAAAATCACATACTACAAATAATTTAAAATTAAAATACAAAATTTTCTTACTCATTATTAGTATCCTTGAATTGACTATTACAAATACTATCAAGTTTCCAAAACATAAGAGATTCTTGGATCATATTCTGAACCAATAATGATGCTACTTATGCACTTAAACTATAGAAACAACAAACGTGAATGAACACCTAAAAATTAATAATCAATTTTTCATGAACTGTATGGTGCTACATGGTATAGCACTTTCAATTTTTTCTTGGGACAGGGATAGTGCTTTATGCTTACAAGCAGCCACTGATAAATTGTCAAATATCTTTGATATCAAAAATTAAATCTTACCTGGAAGAATTCAAGAGAATTTTTATTAACAGAAATATGAGTAGAAAGAAGAGACGGCATAAACTTACAATCAACTTTTGATTTGGCTTTTATTCTGAACATTTCTTAGGCAAATTATTTATGCTTATGTAAATTAATAAAACTGACAATGTAAATATGTATAATTAAATATGCTTTTCTCCTTTTTTATTAATTTAAAACAGAACACTAGCCTGATCAACACCAAGAAGAAGCTGGAGACAGACATTTCCCAAATCCAGGGAGAGATGGAAGACATTGTTCAGGAAGCTCGCAACGCAGAAGAGAAGGCCAAGAAGGCCATCACTGATGTGAGCAAGATGAGCATGTGTTTTACTGATACAGGTGTGCTACCTGCCATTACCAGGTTTCCTTATTTTCTGGATTTACTGACTGACTAGGCAGCCATGATGGCCGAGGAGCTGAAGAAGGAGCAGGACACCAGCGCCCACCTGGAGCGGATGAAGAAGAACCTGGAGCAGACGGTGAAGGACCTGCAGCACCGTCTGGATGAGGCTGAGCAGCTGGCCCTGAAGGGCGGGAAGAAGCAGATCCAGAAACTGGAGGCCAGGGTGTGTTTCCACCACTACATTTGACTCCCAGGCTGTTCACACAGCTAGTCACAGCCAAATGTTGAACACTTTTGTTCTTTTCCAGGTGAGGGAGCTTGAAAACGAGGTTGATAATGAACAGAAGCGCAATGTTGAGGCAGTCAAGGGTCTTCGCAAACATGAGAGAAGAGTAAAGGAACTCACTTATCAGGTGACCAACCTTTCCATATTTTCCAAATTTTATTTTCAAGAAAATAAAAGTGAGTTGTTTTCAAATAATGACACTATCTATCTGCTACCTTTTTCATTTCAGACCGAGGAGGATCGCAAGAATGTTCTCAGGCTGCAGGACTTGGTGGACAAATTACAAACCAAAGTTAAAGCTTATAAGAGACAAGCTGAAGAGGCCGTGAGTATCTTGACAGTGAGAGAGGGAAGGTTCAGGAGCAAGTCCAGGTTTTGTGAAGCCTGAAGTTTGTAGAATTTCAGAGGCTTTCTTTAAGGCAAAGTACATAAAATTGGGAATATAAAATTAGGTTTGAAAATGAGTATTTATTTAGAATGAGAAAATTGTACCATGAATTACTGGAGCCTTCGAGATTCAAGTTCATTTCTCCTGAGACCTCTTTAAACAATTTTCCAGACATGTTCACACCCAAAATGCTTCTTGGTTACAACCCAATTCCCTCCCTGTCTAGAACACTCTACAAGTCCCATCTGGAAGTCCTATATTCCCAGTATTCACAGGGATTATTCAAATGAGGGCTCTAAAGTTTAATCCTTCTTTAACTTCATGATAAATCCATCTCAGGACATTTCTTTCTTTTTTTTTTAAATTAATATTTTTTCTTTATTGATTTTAGAGGGAAAGGAAGGGAGAGTGAGAGAGAGACAGAAACATCGATGAGAGAAAACATCGATTGGCCGCCTCCTGCATGCCCCCCACTGGGGATTTGGCCCACAACCTGGGCATGTACCCTGACCAGTAATCAAACTGGCGACCTCTTGGTGCATGGGTCGATGCTCAACCACTGAGCCACACTGGCTGTGCAGGACATTTCTTTCTTATTCTGTTAATTCTGAAACCTTCCTCAAGGTTTTCTGCACCCAATACTACCACTGTGCCTACTTTAGAAGTTTGTTTCACAGAAACAAGATAAATTCAAATTCCTGCTATGTTGATCTCCCTGTGGTCACTGTAGCATCTTGAGTTTGACAGAGTTAAGTAAGAAAGACCAGAGCAGGAGGGTTGTAAGCCCATTCATTCATTGAGGCAAGTATGTGGGATGCCCTGCTCCTAATAAGTATGTCACCAAATAACAGAACCTTTTGCTTTCTCATTCATGAAACAAATTCTGTAGCTGCTTCTAGTAACAAAGATAACAGGAATTAGAAATGTCAAATTTTCTTATACGCTCTAATGCATTTCTTTTCTCAGGAGGAACAATCCAATGTCAACCTCGCCAAGTTCCGCAAACTCCAGCACGAGCTGGAGGAGGCCGAGGAACGGGCTGACATCGCAGAGTCCCAGGTCAACAAGCTGCGGGTGAAGAGCCGCGAGGTTCACACAAAAGTCATAAGTGAAGAGTAATTCACCTAAAGGCTGAAAGGTGACCAAAGATATGCACAGAATGTGAAGTTCTTTGTCACTGTCACACATCACTGTAATATCAGAGAAATAAAATCTGCAGAGAATTTTGCAATCTAAAAATACCTGTGTCTCTTAATTACAAGATCTATAGTGCTACTAGAACGAATTCATTTATTCAACATTTGTTAAGCTCCTACTGGGTTCAATCAGAGATGGTGACAAAAATGAATGTGGGCAATGAATGAACTTTAATAGAAAGCAAATGAAATGAAGCGCTCTTAGAAGATGTAAAGTGGTTAACGCACCCTCAATTCCATTCAACTAATTTTAATGAGTACCAAGTATGTGTATATACAGAAATAGGCACCCAAGATATGACATCATTCCTTCCTTTGAGGAGCACATGCCAGCGGAGAGACGCAATTCAAACAGATTATAGTACAACATATTTACTCTGATTGAAAAATAAAAGCAAAGTGTGGCAATAACAGAGTGAGCTGCTAACCTGTAAGCTAGCTCCTAGAAGATGAGCAGAGAAATTATTAGGTGAAAGAGAAATGGAGATGGTCATTCGAAAAAAAGAAAATGAGCATGCGATTTCAGAGTAGTTTAATCATAGGCTCCAAGAGCAAAGGGCATCAGACGAGGCTGGAGATGGGAGTTAAAACCTAGCTGTGAAGTTAAAACCTCACTGCGTCATCCGCACAGCTGGGAAATTAGGACAGGCATCAGACTGGTCAAATTCTGTGAGGGGGAGAATTTAATCGACACAATTCTGGCAGTGGTATGGAGGATGGAGTAGGGTAGGAAAGTCCAGAACCTGGAATGACTTTAGGAAGGTTATAAAATGGACAAATTAAAGATGACAATGATAGAAATGCAAAGTGAAAGCAGAGTTCTAATACTACTATAAAGAAAATACTGGGAGAGCACTAAAGAAGTCACACAGTTTGACAGCATTCAAACCTCCCAGTTATTTTGTGGTTATAGATTTTACTTCCTTTTGGGAGAAACTGTTTTCCTCTGAACCTCCTCCCTCTCAAAAAAAAAAAAAAAGGGAAAGAATTTTTTAGATAATTATTCCTATTAACCTTCGAATTTCTACATACAATTTTGCTTACCAGGGAGACTGATTTTTCTCAATACCATTTATATTTTAAGGTGGAACCAGAAACAGAAATTACTTCTTAATAGCAAACAAATGTGACTGTATTTTATCATAGCCATTGCCAAAGTGCTTTTTTTCTTTGATACTTTTTTAAAGCTTATAATTTGGCTTCATTGTGTGAACATTTAAAAAATAAGATAATAGAATACCAATTTATTCTTTTACAGCAGTGGATATACCTTTCTAATGAGGGGGCTGCTAGAGGGAATCTCCTTCCTCAGTGTGGGAATCCTAATTAGTGATAAGAAGCCTGCTTCATGAGAAGAGGATTTAAAGGGGATAAAAAGTAATTATAAGGAATATTTCACCTAGGCCATGATGAAAACTAATGAAATATCTTGCCTAGAGAAGGCATTTATTATCAGATTTTAATTAAACTCTGTAGTGTTAACCTATTGACCTCAGAAGCACTGGGCAATTGCTTTATTATTCTGTCTCCTAACTATTTAAATAATTGCTTATGTAGACAGTTGAGAGTAGATTTAATTATATATGGGTCAATTATTCTGGGGTCCTGATTAAAGCAGAAAGGATATAGAGTCACAGCTATTTTGGTTAATATTCTTCCTCACAGATTAGGTGATATACAGACTTATTTCCTTATCTCTTACAGCAAAACCATTCATGATAATCTAGAAATACTTAAAATATGCATTGCCTTTTCTTTAATTGATGTGAGAGATCACTGGAATTTGAGAACTGTTTCTAACTATTAAGGCTATAGAACCTAAACAGGATGTATGCAAGGAGAAGGCAGGAAGCTGTCTCCAAGAACAATATTGAATTAGGAATAATGGAGATAGTTTAAGTCTTATTCCTCCCTGATAAGTAGCACTGTGACTTACTGTGATGGAAAGAAACTGAGACTGGAAGATTGTGAAATGTTACAAAGGCAAGAAATATTTTCTCTTAATTTACAGATAAACCCAATGGGTTTATACACAGGGAACTAGGCAGAGGTCCAGGACCATGCCCTGGTGTTTTTGGTATTCAGCCAGGCATCATCACACTAATAAAATCCCCTAAGAACTTTTTAATTAATTAATTAATTAACTTTTGTTAGATGTTTCTCCTTTTTCCCCCATTAACACCCTCCTCCCCTCTCCTATCCCCACCCACTTCACAGTATTGTTGTCTATGCCCATTGGTTATGCATATATGCATATAAGTTCTTTGGTTTATCTCTTCCTGCCCCCCTCCCCACCTTCCTCTGAGGTTTGTCAGTCTGATCCCTACTTCTATGTCTATACATCTATTTTGTTCATCAGTTTATTTTGTTCATTATATATTCCACAAATAAGTGAGATCATGTGGTATTTGACCCTCTCTGATTGGCTTATTTCGCTTAGCATAATACTCTCCAGTTTCCTCCATGCTATCTCAAAGGATAAGAGATCTTTCTTACAGATGCACAGTGTTCCATTGTGTAAATGTATCACAGCTTTTTTATCCACTCATCTATTGATGGACACTTGAGCTGTTTCCAGATCTTAGCTATTGTAAATAGTGCTGCTATGAACATAGGGGTACATATATTCCTTCTGATTGGTGTTTCAGGCTTCTTAGGATATATTCCTAGAAGTGGGATCACTGGGGCAAATGGCAGTTCCATTTTTAATTTTTTGAGGAAACTCCATATTGTTTTCCATAGTGGCTGCACCAGTCTGAATTCCCACCAGAGTGTACTAGAGTCCCCTTTTCTCCACACCCTCACCAGCACTTGTTGTTTGATGATTTGTTGATGGCCACCATTCTGGTAGGTGTGAGGTGATACCTCATAGTCCTTTTAATTTGCATCTCTCTGATGATTAGTGACGTTGAACATTTTTTCATATGTCTCTTGGCCATTTGTATGTCCTGTTTGGAGATGTGTCTATATAAGGTCCTCTGCCCATTTTTTAATTGGATTCTTTGTCTTCCTTTTGTTGAGTTGTATGAGTACTCTATATATTTTAGAAATTAACCCCTTTTCTGTCATTGGCAGCTATGTTCTCCCATACAGTGGATTTCCTTTCCATTTTGATGGTTGTTTTTTTTTGCCGTAAGAAGCTTTTTAGTTTGATGTAGTCCCATTTATTAATTTTTTCCTTTGTTTCTCTTACCCAAGGTGATGTATCAGTGAAAATCCTGCTGCCTGTGATGTCTGAGATTTTGCTACCTACATTTTCTTCTAGGATTTTTATGGTTTCACGAGTCACATTTTAAGTCTTTTATACACTTTGAGTTTATTCTTGTGTATGGTGTAAGTTGGTGGTCTAGTTTCATTTTTTTTGCATGTAGCTGTCCAATTTCCCCAACATCATTTATGAAAGAGACTGTCTTTACTCCATTGTATGCTTTTGCCTTCTTTGTCCAATATTAGTTGAGCATAATGTCTTAGATCACTTTCTGGTTTCTCTGTTCTATTCCATTTATCTACATGCCTGTTCTTGTGCCAGTACCAGGCTGTTTTGATTACAATGGCTTTGTAGTATAACCTGATACCCATTGTGACCCCTCCTACTTTGTTCTTCCTTTTCAAGATTGCTGTGGCTATACAGGGTCTTTTTTGGTTCCATATAAACTTTTGGAATATTTGTTCTAGTTCTGTGAAATATGTCATTGGTATATAAATGGGGATTGCATTGAATCTATAGACTGCTTTGGGTAGTATGGACATTTTAATGATGTTAATTCTTCCAATCCATGAACAAAGTATATGCTTCCATTTTTTTACATCTTCCTCTATGTCTTTTTTCAGTGTTCTATAGTTTTCTGCAAACAGGTCCCTTACTTCTTTGGTTAAGTTTATTCCTGGATATCTTAATTTTTTTGTTGCAATGGTAAATGGGGTTGCTGTTTTTTAATTTCTCTTTCTGTGTGTTCATTATTGGTGTACAAAAATGCCAGCAATTTCTGGATGTTGACTTAGATCTTCCTTACTTTCTCTCAGCAATGATTTGTATTTTTCAATGTAGAGGTTATTTTTACATTTTTTGTTATGTTGATTCCTAGAATATTTGTGGTATTTTTTATGCTACTGTAAATGGTATTGGCTTTAAAATTTTTATTTTCCCAATTGTTTTCTGTTAATATTAAAAACAATTTATTTATTTATTTATTTATATTATTTTTAATCCTCACCCCAGGATGTTTTTTAATTGAATTTTTTTTTTTTTAGAGAGAGAAACATCGATATGCAAGAGAAACACTGACCAGTTGCCTCCCCACTATGTGTCCTCACTAGGGATCAAACCCATAATCTAGATATGTACCCTGACTGGAAATCGAGCTCACAACCTTTTGTTGTTGAGTGTTCTATACGTACCTACTAGGTTCAATTGGTTTATAATATTGTTCAAATCTTCTATTTTCTGTGTAGTTGTTCTGTTATTGAAAATGCGATACTGAAGTGTCTATCATTGTTGAATTGTCTTTTCTTTATTTCTATCCATTTTGCTTCATTTGTTTTGGTGCTGTTATTAGGTACAAATAAATATGTATATAGGTATTACATCTTCCTGATGGATTTATACTTTTATCATTATAAAATATCCCTCTTTATCTCTAGTAATATTTTTTGTCTTAAAATCTGTTTTGACTTATATCAGTATAGCTACTCCCACATTTCTTATGATTTCTGTTTCCATCTTTTTCCATATTTTTATTTTCAATTTATTTGTATCTTTTAATTTAAAGTGGGACTCCTATAGATAGAATATAGTCAGATCATGGGTTTTGTTTTTTAAATCCAGGCTGAAATCTCTGCTTTTTGATTAGATTGTTTAATCCATACATACTTAATGCTTTATTGATATATTTGGAATTACATCTTTTATTTTAATTTTGTTTTCTATAGGTTTCATTTTTTTTGTTACTCTAGTTTTATTTTACCTTTTTTTGCATCAAAGTATTTTCTATTGTAACATTTTTACTTCTTTAATAATTTTTTTCAAGTAATTTTTTAAATGGTTGCTCTAGGGTTTACCATGTGCACCTTAACTTATCAGAATTAGTTTCAGATTTATACTAGTTTATTTCCAGTGATATCCAGAAATGTTAATCCTAAATAGGTCTATTCTTTTCCCCATTTTTGTTGCATTATAATTATTTATATTATATCTCTTGCTTTTACAAACCCAATAATACTGTTATAATTATTACATTACTATCTGTAGTCATTTCCTTAACCCAATATAGCTTTGCTCCCACACAATATAGCTTTGTGCTGTATTGGCAAATATATTGCACACATATTGTATTTCTTTCTTTTTTTAAATGAGGATGAGTTTATTACTATAAAGGGGAGAAAATCACCTATGGGTAAAGATTTAAGGAATGCTGGGATTTGGGTTAAGGTAGCTCTTTAATGCAAAAATTTGAGAAAGATTGTGCAAAACTTTAAATTTTTTTTAAAAAAATTCAAATAACATTGTATTAGTTGTTTTAAAAATATGTTTATACTGATTTTTTTTTTTTTTTTTTTTTTTTTTTAGAGAGGATGGGAGAGAGAAATAGAAACATCGATGTGAAAGAGAAACATTGATCGGCTGCCTCCAGCACGCCCCCTACCGGGGACCGAGCCCGGCATGTTCTCTGACTAGGAATTGAACCGGGTCCTCTCAGTCCATGGGATGACACTCAATCCACTGAGCCACACCGGCAGGGCTAACACTGTGTTAGTTTTAAGTGTATAACATAATGATTTGATATGTGTATACACTGAAAAATAATTACCACAATAACTTTAGTTAAAATCCATTCTTATACATAGTTACAAGCATTTTTTCCTTGTGATGAGGACTTTTAAGATTTCACTTAGCAGCTTAAATTTACAATACAGTATTGTTAACTATAATCTCCATGCTGTACGTTATATCCCTAGGATTTATTCATCTTATAACTGGAAGTTTGTACCTTTTGGCCACCTTTACCCATTTCACCCATCCCCATCCTTCACCTCTGTCAACCACCAATCTGTTTTCTGTATCTGAGTTTGTTTTTGTTAAGATTCCACACATAAATTAGTTGTTTTTCTGTCTGACTTATTTTAGTTAGCATAATGCCCTCAAGACCCATCCATGTTGTGGAAAATGGTAGGATTTCCTTTGTTATGGCTGAATAATATTCCATTTTGTGAGTGTATGTGTATCACACTTTCTTTATCCATTTATCTGTTGATGGATACTTAGGTTGTTTACTTATCTTGGCTATTGTAAATAATGCTGCAGTGAATATGAGGGTGCAGATATCTTTTTGAGATAGTGATTTTGTTTCCTTCAGATAAATATTCAGAAGTGAAATTACTGGATCATATGGTAGTTCTATTTTTAATTTTTTGAGGAACCACCATACTGTTTTTCATAGTGGCTACAACAACTTACATTATCACCAGCAGTGCACAAAGGTTCCCTTTTTCTTCACAATCTTGTCAACACTTGTTTCCTGTCTTTTTGATAATAACTATTCTAACAGATGTGGGTGTGATTTACATTTCCTTGATGATTAGTGATGTTCTATTGGCCATTTGTATGTCTTCTTTAGAAAAATGTCTATTCAAATCCTCTACCCCTTTTTAAATTGGATTTTTTTCTGCTGAGTTGTATGAATTCTTTATATATTTTAGATATTAGTCATATTATCAGTATATGATTTGTAAATATTTTTTCCTATTCTGTAGGTTGCCTTTTCATTTTGTTGATGGTTTCCTTTGTTGTACAGACATATTACATTTCTTCATGTCATTGTCCCAAGAACACATTATGCATGTATTATCTTACACAATTGTTTTTTTGTTTGTTTGTTTTTTCTTTATTGACTTTAGAGAGATGAAGGGACAGGGAGAGATAGAAATATCGATGAGAGAGGACATCCATTGGCCACCTCCTGCATGCCCTCCACTGGGGATTTGGCCCACAAGCTGAGTATGTGCCCTGACCAGGAATTGAACCGGTGACCTCTTGGTGCACAGGTCGATGCTCAACCACTGAGCCACACTGGCCGGGCCACTATTGTTTTTTACATAAGTTAAAAAAAAGAAGAAAATATATATTTATACTATATTTTATAATCACTAATTATATATGCCAGAGCATTTTGTTTTTTGTTTTTGTGGATTTGAACTGCTGACTGGGATTACTTGCTTTCAGTTTGAAGAATTTTTCCTCCTAGTTTTTGTTTATCTAGAAAAGTCTTTATTTAGTTCTTTTTTGAAAGATAACTTTGATGGATATACGTTTCTTGGTTGACAGTTGTTTTCTTTTGAGCACATTGAATATATCTTTTCACTGCCTTCTGGCCTCCATTGTTTCTACTTAGAAGTCAACTCTTAATCTTATTGTTCCCTTGTAAGTAACACGTCTTTTTTTTTTCTCTTGCAGATTTCAAGATTTTCTCCTTCTCTTTGATTTTCAGCATTTGTACAATGTGTCTGTTTGCAGATTTATTTATATGCATCTCACTTGGAGTTTGTTGAGCTTCCTGAATGTGTAGGTGGTTGTTTTTTCAGTAAATTCAAGGAGTGAGTTTTCCACTGTTATATCTTTCGATATGTGATTTGCCCCCTTTTCTCTCTCTCCTTTCTTTTTGGTATATCATTGCTCATATACTGCTGTGTTTAATGATGTCTCAAATTTCTCTGAGGCTCATTTTATTTTCCTCATTTCATTATTTTGTCTTCCCTTTTCTTAGACTTGCATTATTTCTACAGTTTGTATCCAAGTTTCCTTATTCTTTCTTCTGTCAGTTCAGCTATACTGGTAAACACTTTTATAATGGATTTTTTATTTCGGCATTGCACTTTTCAACTCCAGAATTCTATTTGGTTGTTCTAAAATAATTTCTTTTTATTTATTTTTTTATTTTATTTATTTTTAATGTTTTTTCTCCATTTTTGAGATATAACATTGTATTAGTTATAGATGTACAACAGAGTCATTTGATATATGTATATAATGAAATTATTACCACAGTAAGTAGTTAATATTCATCACCTGACATGATTAAAATTTTTTCTTGTGATAAGAACTTTTAAGATTACTCTCTTAGATTATTTCACTTAATTTTTAAATAACTTTTTTATTTTTAATAACAGTTAACATACAATATTGTATTAATTGCAGGTGTACAACATAGTGATTAGACATTTACTGAATTTACAAAGTGATCACCCTGATAAATCTAGTATCCATCTGACACCATACATAGTTATTACAATATTATTGACTATATTTCATATGCTATAGTTCACATCACCATGACTATTTTGTAACTACCAACTTGTACTTTTAAATTTCTTCTCCATTTTTACAGATCCTTCCAAATCCCCTTCCATTTGGCAATCATCAAAATGTTCTCGCCCTGGCCAGTTTGGCTCAGCGGCTGGAGCGTCGGCCTGCGGACCGGAGAGTCCTGGGTTGGGTTCCTGCTAAGGTCAGGTACCTCGGTTGTGGTTTGTCCCCGGCCCTGGTTGGGGTCGTGTGGGTGGCAACCACTCGATGTGTCTCTCTCACATCGATGTTTCTCTCTCTCTCTATCTGAAGATAAATGCAGAAGTGTCCTCGGATGAGGATAAAAAAACGTTCTCTGTATCTATGAGTTTGTTTCTGTTATGTCTGTTCATTTGTTTTGTAGATTCTACGTATAAGTGAAATCTTATGGCATTTGTCTTTCTCTGTCTGACTCATTTCACTCAGCACAATACCCTCTAGGTACATCCATGCTGTTGTGGATGGCAAGATTTCATGTATTTTTGTTTTGTTTTTATGGCTGAGTCATATTCCATTGTATATATGCAGCACCTTTTCTTCATCCATTCATCTGTTGATGGACACTTAGTTTGCTTCCATATCTTGGCTATTGTAAATAATACAAAAATGAACATATGGATGCACAAGTCTTTCTGAAGTAGTATTTTGGGTTTCTTTGGGTAAATACCCAGGAGTGGAGTTGCTGGGTCCTTCTTTGTCTGTTGTTATAGACTTTGTTTTAAAGTTGATTTTGTCTGGTATAAGTATTCCTACCCCAGCTTTTCCTCCTCATTTGCATATTCGTGAAATATCTTTTTCCATCCTTTTACTTTCAGTCTGTATGTGTCTTTTGATCTTAGGTGAGTCTCTTGTAGACAACATAGGTAAGAGTCTTGTTTTCTTATCCACTCAGATACCCTATGTCTTTTTTATTTTTAATTTTCTTTTATATTTTTTCTTTTGCTTTGGCATCTAGAAAGCCCACAGCCAAATTATACAAAAAAACTTTTAAATATAAATGTATATTGTATTACTCCAATTTTTAGCAGGAATAAATCACATTGCTCACTCTATGGTTTCTTTTTTAAATTTTTTAATTTAATTTTTTGTCACCATTTATACCCTCTATGCCCTCTTCCACTTCCATCCATCACACTCTACCCTTGCAATTACCACACTGTTGTCCATGTCCATGAGTTCTCTCTCTCTTTTTTCCTTTTTTTGCTCAATCCCTGCACCACCCCGCCATCCTCACCTTGAGCTGTCTGCCTGCTCTCTATCTGTAGTCTGTCTTTATTTTGCTTGGTAGTTCAGTTTGTTCATTAAATTCCACATATGAGTGAAATCATATAGTAACTTGTCTTTCTCTGACTGGCTTATTTCACATAGCATAACGTTCTCCAGGTCCATCCATGCTGTCGCAAAGGGTAAAATAAATTTTCTTCCTTTTTACAGCAAAGTAGTATTCCATTGTGTAAATGTACTTCAGCTTATTTTATCCACTCATCTACTGATGAACAATTGGGCTGCTTCCAAATTTTGGCTATTGTAAATAATGCCGCAGTGAACATAGGGTTATATACATTCTTTCAAATTAGTGTTTCAGGTTTCTTTGGATAAATTCCCAGAAGAGGAATCACTGGGTCATAAGGCAGTTCCATTTTTAATTTTTTGAGGTAACTCTATACTGTTTTCCACAGTGGCTGCACCAGTCTACATTCCCACCAACAGTGCATGAGGGTTCCTTTTTCTCCACATTCTCGCCAACACTTGTTGTTTGTTGATTTATTGATGGTAGTGAGGTGATATCTCATTGTGGTTTTAATTTGCATATCTCTGATGATTAGTGACATTGACCTTCCTTTGTCTATTGGTCAGATGTGTGTCCTCTTTGGAGAAATGTATATTCAGGTCTTTTGCCCATTTTTTAGTTGGGATTATTTGGTTTTTTGGTGTTGAGTTTTGTAAGTTCTTTATAAATTTTGGATATTAACCCTTTATGAGATGTATCATTGGTGAATACGTTCTCCCATTTAGGGGTTTGTCTTTTCATTTTGTTGATGGTTTCCTTTGCTGTGCAAAAACTCCTTAGTTTGATGTAGTCCCATTTATTTTTTTTCCTTTGTTTCCCTTGCCTGAGGAGATATATTAGAAAAAAATACTGCTATGAGAAATGTCCGAAATGTTACTGCCTATGTTTCCTTCTAGTATTTTTATGGGTTGAGTCTAACATTTAAGTTTTTAATCCATTTTGAGTTTATTCTTGCATGTGGTGTAAGGAGGTGGTCTAGTTTCATTTATTTGCACATATCTGTTCAATTTTCCCAATACCATTTATTGAATAGATTATCTTGAGTCCACTGTATGTTTCTGCCTCCTTTGTCAAATATTGACTAGAAAGGCATGGATTTATTTTTGGGCTATTCTGTGCCATTGATCTATATGTCTGTTTTTATGCCAGTACCATGATGTTTTGATTACTATGGTCTTGTAGTATAGTTTGGTATCAGGTAGGCTGATTCCTCCAACTCTGTTCTTACTCAAGATCTCAGTTGCAATTTGAGGTCTTTTGTGGTTTCATACAAATTTTTGAAACATTTCTTCTAGGTCTGTGAAATACTCCATTGGTATCTTGATAGGAATTGCATTGAATCTGTAGATAGCTTTGGGTAGTATGGACATTTTAATGATATTAATTCTTGTTATCCGTAAACAGTATATGCTTCCATTTATTTCTATCTTCCTTAATTTCTTTCTTCAGTGTCTTATAATTTTTCACATATAGGTCTTTCACATCCTTGGTTAAATTTGTTCCTAGGTATTTTATTCTTTTTGAAGCAATTGTGAATGGAACTGTTTTCTTAGTTTCCCTTTCTGATAGTTCATAATTGGTGTATAAAAATGTAACTGACTTTTGAATATTTATTTTGTATCCTGCTACTTTACTGAATTCATTTATAGTTCCAGTAGTTTTTTGGTGGAATCTTTAGCGTTCTCTATATATAATATCATGTCAACTGCAAATAATGACAGCTTTACTTCTTCCTTTTCAATTTGGATGCCTTTTATTTCTTCTTCTTGTCTGAAAGCTGTGGCCAGGAGTTCCAGTACTATGTTGAATAAGAGCGGTGAAAGTGGACATCCTTGTCTGGTTCCCAATCTTAAGGTGAACGCTTCTAGTTTTTGCCCACTGAGTATGATGTTGGCTGTGGGTTTTTTATATATAGCCTTTATTGCGTTGAGCTATGTTCCCTTTATTCCCACTTTGCTGACAGTTTTTATCATCAATGGGTGCTGAGTTTTATCAAATGCTTTTTCTGAATCTATTGATATGATCATGTGGTTTTTATCCTTCAATTTGTTTATGTGGTGTATCACATTTTTATTTTTTATTTATTTATTTATTTATTTATTTATTTATTTATTTATTTATTTTTAATCCTCACCTGAGGACACTTTTTGCATTCATAGAGTGAGAGGGAGAGAGGGAGGAAGACAGAGAGAGAGAAACATCAATATGAGAGAGACACATCGACTGGTTGCCACCCACACAACCCCAACCGGGGACGGGGACAAAATGGAACTGAGGTATGCTCCCTTAGCGGGAACCAAACCTGGGTCTCTCCAGACTGCAGGCCGATGCTCTAACCGCTGAGCCAAACCAGCCAGGGTTCACATTTATTTTTTTGCAGATATTGTACCAACCTTGCATCCCCGGAATATATCCCACTTGATCATGGTGTATGATCTTTTTGTTGTTGCCACTATTTTATTCACTTGCAATCTGGTTTTTACTTTGTCTACTGAAAAATACAATAGCAAATAACAACTTTATCACAAATTCATTGGCATTCTTATTCACCATTATACTCAAATTCTTTGTAGCATTTTGTATTGTCTAATATAAACTCTTAAGTCTTCTCTCACTCATTTCTTTTTCTTTTTAATTCTTTTATTTTGCAGATGTTTCTCCTTTTTCCCCGAAAACACCCTCCTCTCTATCTCCCCTCCCAAGCATTGTTGTCTATGTCCATTGGTTATGCATACATGCATATAAGTTCTCTGGTTTATCTCATCCCTCCCCCTTGACCCCTCCTCTGAGGTTTGTCCATCTGAACCATACTCCTTTCTATGTCTCTGGGTCTATTTTGTTCATCAGCATTTTTTATTAATTACATTCCACAAATAAGTGAGATCATGTGGTATTTGTCTCTCTCTGATGGGCTTATTTCGCTTAGCATAATACTCGCCAGGTCCCTCCATGTCATCTCAAAGGATACGAGATCTTTCTTTCTTACAGCAGCATAGTACTTCATTGTGTATATGTACCACAGCTTTTTCATCCACTCATCTATTGATGGACACTTGCACTGTTTCCAGATCTTAGCTATTGTAAATAGTGCTGCTATGAACATAGGGGTACATATATTCCTTCTGATTGGTGTTTCAGGCTTCTTAGGAAATATTCCTAGAAGTGGGATCACTGGGTCAACTGGCAAATCGATTTTTACTTATTTGAGGAAAGGCCATATTGTTTTCCATGGTGGCTGCACCAGTCTGCATTCCCACCAGCAGTGTACTAGCGTCCCCTTTTCTCCACACCCCCGCCAGCACTTGTTGTTTGATGATTTGTTGATGGCAGCCATTCTGGCAGGTGTGAGGTGATACCTCATAGTCGTTTCAATTTGCATCTCTCTGATGATTAGTGATGTTGAACATTTTTTCATGTCTCTTGGCCATCTGTATGTCCTGTTTGGAGAGTTGTTGATTTAGGTCCTCTGCAAATTTTTAATTTGGTTCTTTGTCTTCCTTTTGTTGAGTTGTATGAGTACTCTATATATTTTGGAAATTAACCCCTTATCTGATGTATCGTTGGGAATTATGCTCTCCCACATAGTGGGTTCCCTTTGCATTTTGATGCTTGTTTCTTTTGCTGTGCAGAAGCTTTTTAGTTTGATGTAGTCCCATTTATTAATTTTTTCTTTGTTTCTCTTGACTTAGGCATTAGATCAGTGAAAATTCTGCTGCGTGTGATGTCTGAAATTTTGTTCCCTTCATTTTCTTCTAGGATTTTTATGGATTCACAAGTCATATTTAAGTCTTTTATCCATTTTGAGTTTATTCTTGTGTATGGTGTAAGTTGATGGTCTAGTTTCATTTTTTTTTTGCATGTAGCTGTCCAATTTTCCCAACACCATTTATTAAAGAGGCTGTCTTTACTCCATTATATGCTCATGCTACCTTTGTCAAATATTAATTGAGCATAATGTCTTGGGTAAATTTCCAGGTTCTCTGTTCTGTTCCACTCATCTATATGCTTGTTCTTGTGCCAGTACCAGGCTGTTTTGATTACAATGGCTTTGTAGAATAACCTGATATCCAGTATTGTGATCCATCCTATTTTGTTCCTCTTTTTCAAGATTGCTGTGGCTATTCAGGGTCTTTTTTGGTTCCATATGAACTTTTGAAGTATTTGTTCTAGTTCTGTGAAATATGTCGTTGATATTTTAATGGGGATTGCATTGAATCTATAGACTGCTTTGGGGAGTATGGACATTTTAGTGATATTAATTCTTCCAATCCATGAACAAGTGACATGCTTTCACTTTTTTATATCTTCCTCTATTTCTTTTTTCAATGTCCTGTAGTTTTCTGCAAATAGGTCCTTTACTTATTTGGTTAAGTTTATTCCTAGGTATCTTAATTTTTTTGCCATAACAGTTAATGGGATTGTTTTTACAGTCTCTCTTTCTGTGAGTTCATTATTAGGGTATAAGAATGCCATCAATTTCTTGATGTTAATTTTGTATCTTGCTACTTTGCCAAATTCGTTTATTAAATCTAGTAGATTTTTTATGGAGTCTTTAGGGTTTTCTATGTACAATATCATGTCATCTGCAAATAATGACAGTTTCACTTCCTCCTTTCCAATTTGGATCCCTTTTATTTTTTCTTCATGTCTGATTGCTGTGGCTAAGACTTCCAGTACTATGTTAAATAAGAGTGGCGAAAGTGGGCATCCCTGTATTGTCCCTACTCTTAAGGGAAATGCTTTTAGTTTTTGCCCATTGAGTATGATGTTGGCTGCAGTTTTTCATATATGGCCTTTACTACATCGAGATATGATCCCTCTATTCCCACGTTGCTAAGCGTTTTTATCAGAAATGGGTGCTGGATTTTGTCAAATGCTTTTTCAGTGTCTACTGATATGATCATATGGTTTTTATCTTTCATTTTGTTTATGTGGTGTATCACATTTATTGATTTGTGAACACTGTACTAGCCTTGCATCCCTGGGATGCATCCCACTTGGTCATGGTAAATAACTTTTGAAATCTATTGCTGGATCTGACTTGCTATTATTTTGTTAAGGATTTTGGCATCTATGTTCATCAGGGACATTGGCCTGTAGTTTTCTTTCTCTGCACTGTCTTTATCTGGTTTTGGAATAAGAATTATGCTGGCCTCATAAACGAGTTTGGAAGTCTTCCTTCTTCTTGATTTTTTTGGAATAGTTTGAGGAGAATGGGTGTTAGTTCTTCTTTGAATGTTCGGTAGAACTCCCCTGTAAAGCCGTCCAAGCCTGGACTTTTGTTTGCTTGGAGATTCCTGATTACATCTTCAAGTTCATTAGTTGTTATTGGTCCTGGTTCAGGTTTGGGAGACTGTGTGTTTCTAGAAATTGGTCCATTTCGCCTAGATTGTCCAATTTGTTGGCATATAATTGTTCATAGTATTTCTTAACAATCCTTTGTATTTCTGTGATGTCAGTTGTTACTTCTCCTCTTTCATTTCTGATTTTGTTTATTTAGGTCCTCTCTCTTTGTTTCTTGGTGAGTCTAGCTAAGGGTCCATCAATTTTGTTTATCTTTTCAAAGAACCAGCTCTTTGTTTCATTGATCTTTTGAATTGTTTTTGTAGTCTCTATGTCATTTATTTCTGCTCTGATCTTTACTATTTCTTTCCTTCTACTTGCTCTGGGTTTTTCGTTTTGTTTGCTTTCTAGTTCTTTAAGTTGTGAGGTTAGATAGTCAATTAAAATTTTTTCTTGTTTCCTGAGGTAGGCCTGTAGTGCTATGAACTTCCCTCTCAGGACTGCTTTCGCTATGTACCATAGATTTTGTGTTGTGTGTTCATTTTCATTGGTTTCCAGGAAGTTCTTAATTTCTTCCTTGATCTCCTTGGTAACCCATTCATTGTTTAATAACATGCTATTTAACCTCCATGTGTTTAAATGTTTTTGTTGTAATTGATTTCTAGTTTCATGCCATTGTGATTTGAGAAGATGCTTGATATGATTTCAAATCTTGAACTTGTAGAGACTTAATTTGTGTCCTAACATGTGGTCTATCTTTGAGAATGCCCCATGTGCACTTGATAAGAATGTGAATTCTGCAGTTTTAGGGTGTAATTCTCTGTAGATATCTATTAAATCCATTTGTTCTAGTACATCATTTGGAGTCTCTGTATACTTCGTAATTTTTTGTCTAGAGGATCTATCCAGTGATGTCAGTAGGTGTTGAAGTCCCCTGCTATGATTGTATTGCTGTCAATTTCTCCTTTGAAATCCTCCAGAAATTTTAAAATATATTTTGGTGCTATATTGGGTGCATATATGTTTACCAAGGTTATATCTTCCTGTTGGCTAGATCCTTTCAATATTTTGTAGTGGCCTTCTTTGTCTTTAGTTATGGCCTTCATTTTGAAGTCTATTTTATCAGATATGAGTATTGCTACCCCAGCTCTTTTTTCCTTTCTATTTGCTTGTAAAATTTTTTTCCATTCCTTCACTTCCAACCTCTGTGAGTCTTATGTTATGAGGTGGGTCTCTTGTAAACAACATATATATGAGTCATGCTTTCTCATCCAATCAGCTCCTCTGTATATTTTGATTGGAGCATTCAATCCATTTACATTTAAGGTTATTATTGATATGTACTTATTTATTGCCATTTTTGTTTATTGTGGTTATATTTGTCTTCCTATTTCTTCTACTAATTACAGCAGTCCTTCTAACATTTCTTGTAGTGCTGGTTTGGTGCTAATATATTCCCTTAGCCTTTTTTTTTTTTTTCGTGTCTGGGAAGCTCTTTATTTCACCTTCTATTTTATTTTATTTTTATTTATTTATTTTTTTTATCCTCACCTGAGGACATTTTTTCATTTTTTGTTCAGATAGAGTGGGAGGGAGAGAGAGGAAGAGAGAGAGAGAAACATTGACGTGGAAGGAGCACATCAAGTGACTGCCACCTGCACGACCAACCAGTGCCGGGGACAAACTGCAACCGAGGTACATGCCCTTAGCGGGAACCGAACCCGGGTCTCTCTGTACCGGAGGCCGACACTCTAACTGCTGAGCCAAACCAGCCAGGGCTCACCTTCTATTTTAAATGATAGCCTTGCTGGATAGAGTAATCGTGGATTCAGATCCTTCTTTTTCATTGCCTTGATTACTTCATGCCATTCTCTTCTGGCCTGTAGTGTTTCTGTTGAGAAGTCACTGATAGCCTTATGGGGGTTCCTTTGTAGGTAACCTACTGCTTATCTCTTCCTGTCTTTAGGATTCTCTGTCTTTAATTTTTGGTATTTTAATTATTAAGTGTCTTGGTGTGGGCCTGTTTGGGTTCTTCTTACTTGGGGCTCTCTGTGCTTCTTGTACTTGTATGCCTTTTTCCTTCACCAAGTTAGGGAGGTTTTCTGTCATTATTTCTTCAAATATATTCTCTAACCCTTGCTCATTTTCTTCTTCTTCTCGAACTCCTATGATGCAGATGTTGTTAAGTTTTATATTGTCCCACAGTTCTCTTAGGCTGTCTTCCTGTTTTTTAATTGTTTTTTCTTTTTGGTTCTCTGATTGGGTGATTTTTTTTACCCTGTCTTCTAATTCACTGATCCGATCCTCATCTTCTTCTACCCTGCTGGTTATTCTTTCCAATGTGTTCTTTATTTCTGCTATGTCATTCTTCATTTCCAGTTGGTTGGTTTTCAATGCTTCTATATCTTTACTCATGCTGTTGCGCTTCCTCATGATTATTACTCTGAACTCTCCCTCTGATATCTTGCTCAACTGCCTTTCATTTATTTCATCTGTCGAATTATCTTGTTCTTTCATTTTGGATGTGTTTCTTTGTTTCAACATTTTGGCTGTCTCAATGGGTTTAGGAGCCTGCCAAATTTCCCCTAAGAGTGTTGGTGTCCCATTGGTTGTGGCTCCCTCTACTGGGTTTGGATGAGTGTGGGAGGACCCACGTTAAAAACCACTGTCAAGTCTTACTTTTCTGGGTAGATTTGCAAGCCCAGGAAAGGTTATCTTCTACCTTTTTGCCTAGAGGCTACTAGTCTCAGTTACTTGATGAGCCTTGGGTTGTAGCCCTCAACTGAATGAAAAAATCCCTCGGGTGTCCAGGGTAAGAGGATTTCCATTGGGTGGGGCAGATGCTTGCTGGCTGTTAATGAGCCTCAATTTGCATTTCTCTGGCCTGGCCAGGTGGTGTTAAATTCCTGAGGGAGGGGCTGTTGCTTCTCCCTGGGGCTCTGGGAAGGGGCTTTTTGAGTAATATGGCTACTGCCCAGTGAGGGAGTGATTCAGCACAAAACTCCCATTGTCATTCCAGCTCTCCAAGGTCCCGAGTTTCTCCACACAGTTCCAGTCCAGTCTGCCCTCCCTCTGCCAGAGCCCAAGGTGAGTGGCTGTAGCTAATTTAGTGCTCTGTGCTGTGGAGCTGGCTTAGTATTTTAACCCCGAGGGAGCTGCTCACAGCTAAAACAGCTGCTGTCCGTGGGCTCCCAGTCCACCCTCTTGCACCTCCACAGTTCCTACCAGGCTCAATTTAGTGTCCTCTTTTTGACCGTGGTTATATGGTCCTCTCCAGCTGCTTTTCTGTTGTTTTTTCCTGACGATTTGTCTTTATTTTAGTTGAAATTCCAGTTTGGTCCTGGGAGATGGTCTATGGAGTTTCCATTCTCTCCATCACCATTTTGGAATCCTCTGGTGCATGATCTTTTTAATGTATTGCTGGATTTAGTTTGTTAATATTTTGTTGAAGATTTTAGCATCTATGTTCATCGGGGATATTGGCCTATAATTTCCTTTCTTTGTCGTGTCTTTATCTGGTTTTGGTATTAGGATAATACTGGCCTCATAAAAAGCTTGGGAGTCTTCCTTCCTCTTGAATTTTTTGGAATAGTTTGAGAAAGACAGGTTTTCATTCTTTTTTGTATATCTGGTAAAATTCACCTATAAAGCCATCAGATCCATGGCTTTTGTTTGTTGGGAGTTTTTTTTTATTACTGCTTCAATTTCACTAGTTGTAATCTGTCTATTCAGATTTTTTTATTCTTCCTGGTTTAGTTTTGGAAGGTTATATGTTTCTAGGAATTTATCCATTTCTTTCAGATTGTCTAATTTGTTGGCATACAGTTGTTCATAATATCTTATAATCCTCTGTATTTCTTTGGTGTCAGTTGCCACTTCTCTTCTTTCATTTCTGATTTTATTTATTTGGATACTTTTTTTTTCTTGATGAGTCTAGTTAAAAGTTTGTCAGTGTTGTTTATCTTTTCAAAGAACCAGCTGTTGGTTTTATTGATCTTTTATATTGTTTTTTAGACCCTCTTTTATTTATGCTCTGATCTTTATTATTTCCTTTCTTCTACTCACTTTTGGGCTATGTTTATTGTTCTTTTTCTAGTTCCTTTAAGTGTAAAGTTAGATTGTTTATTTGAAGTTTTTCTTGTTTCTTGAGATAGGCCTACAATGCTATGAATTTCCTTCTTAGGACTGCTTTCTCTGTGTCCCACAGATTTTGGGTTGTTGTGTTCTTATTTTCATTCATTTCAAGGTATCTTTTTTTTAATCCTCACTAGAGGATACTTTTCCATTTATTTTCAGATAGACTGGGAGGGAGGGAGGGAGGGAGGGAGGGGGGAGGGAGGGAGAGAGAGAGAGAGAGAGAGAGAGAGAGAGAGAGAGAGAGAGAGAGAAGCATCAACGTGAGACAGGCACATCGATTGGTTACCTCCCTCAGGACCCCTGACCAGGTCTGAACTGCAACCAAGGTATGTGCCCTGGACCAGAATCAAATCCACGGCCCTTCGGTCCATGGGCCAAAGCTCCAACTGCTGAGCCAAACTGGCCAGGGCTCAAGGTATCTTTTGATTTCTTCCTTGATCTCATTGTTAACCCAGTCATTGTTTAGTAACATGTTATTCGGTGTCCATGTCTTTGTGTGTTTTTTTCAGTTTTCTTGTGATTGATTTCAGGTTTCATAGCTTTATGGTCAGACAAGATGCTTGATATAATTTCAAACTTCTTAAATGTATTGAGACTTGTTTGTGTTCTAACATGTGGTCTATCTTAGAAAATGTTCCATGTGCACTTGAAAAGAACGTATATTCTGCTGCCTTGGGAGTGGAATGTTCTGAAGATATCACTTAAATCCATTTGATATAATGTGTCATTTAAGGTCGCCATCTCCTTATTGATTTTCTATATGGAAGATCTATCCATTGATGTCAATGGGGTGTTAAAATCCTCTACTATAACTGTATTACTGTCAGTCTCTTTCTGTTCATCAAGATTTGCCTTACATATTTAGGTGCTCTTTTGTTGGGTGCATAAATGTTTATAAGGATTATAACCTCTTGTTGGATTGATCCTTTTATCATTATGTAGTGTCCTTCTATGTCTCTCACTCTATCCTTGGTTTTAAAGTCTATTTTGTGAGATATAAGTATTGCTACATAGCTTTATTTCCCTTTCCATTTGCATGAAATATCTTTTTCCTTCCCTTTACTTTTATTCTGTGTGTATCTTTTGTCCTGAGGTTGGTCTCTTGAAGACAGCATATACATGGGTCTTGTTTTCTAATCCATTCAACTATCTTATGTCTTTTGTTGTTGTTGTTAATCCTCACCTGAGGATATTTTTCCATAGTTTTTTGTGTGTTTTTTTAGATAGAGTGGAAGGGAGAGAGAGAGAGAGAGAGAGAGAGAGAGAGAGAGAGAGAGAGAGAGAGAAAGAGAAAGAGAGATGGGACAGAGACACATCAACTGGTTGCCTCCCACATGACCCTGACCAGGGCCGGGGATCAACCTGCAACCCAGGTAATTGCCCTTGACCAGGAATTGAACCTGTGACCCTTCAGTCCGTGGACTGATGCTCTAACCACTGAGCCACACCAGCTAGGGCTACTTTATGTCTTTTGATTGGAGAATTTAAGCCATTTAAATTTAAAGTGATTACTGATAGGTACATATTTATTGTCATTTTATTTTTATTTTTTTCTTTATTGATTTTTAGAGAGAGAGGAAGGGAGAGGGATAGAGAGATAGAAACATCGATGAGAATGAAAGAACATTGATTGGCCGCCTCCTGCATGCTCCCTACTGGGGATTTGGCCCTCAACCTGGGCATGTGCCCTGGCTGGGAAATGAACCAGTGACCTCTTGGTGCATAGGTCAATGCTCAACCACTGAGCCACACTGGCCGAGCTGTCATTTTATTTTTAAAACTATGTTCCTCTGTGTTTTTTTTTTTTTGTTTTTTTGTTTTTTCCTTCTTCTGCTTCATAAAGCAAGCCCTTTAACATTTCTTATAATGCTGGTTTGGTAGTAACAAACTCTTGTAGCTTTTCCTTGTCTGGGAAGCTCTTTATTTCTCCTTCAATTTTAAATGCTAGCCTTGCTAGGTAAAGGAGCCTTGGTTGTAAGTCATTGTTTTTCATCACTTATAAATATTTCATACCAATCTCTTCTGGCCTGAAATACTTGTTTGGAAATCAGCTAGAAGTCTAATGGGAGTGCCCTTGTAGGTAACTGACTGCCTTTTTCTTGCAGCTTTTAAGATTCTCTTTGTCTTTAACATTTGGCATTTTAATTATGATGTGTATTGGTGTGGGCCTCTTTGGGTCCATTTTGTTTGGTACTCTTCCTGGACTTGTATGCTTCCTGGACTTGTATGTCTTTTTTTCTTCACCAGGTTAGGAAAGTTTTCAGACATTATTTCTTCAAATAATTTCTTGATCCCTTGCTCTCTCTCTCCTCCTTCTGGTACCCCTATCACATGAATGTTGTCAAGCTTCATGTTGTCCCAAAGGTCCCTTAAACTATCCTCATCATTTACTTTTTTTTTTTCTTTTTGCTGCTCTGATTGGGTGTTTTTTTTTCTACCTTGTCTTTCAAATCACTGATTCAATCCTCTGCTTCATCAAGCCTGCTGTTTATTCCTTTCAGTGTATTCTTTATTTCAGATGTGGCATTCTTTATTTTTGACTGGCCCTTTTTTATGGTTGCTATATCTTTTTTCATGCTGTCAAGCATCCTTATAATTATTTCTCTGAACTCTGTATCTGATCATTTGTTGACCTCCACTTCATATAGCTCTTCTTCTGGAGAATTATCTTGTTCCTTCATTTGGGCCTGTTTCTTTGTCTCCCCATTTTGGCTACCTGTTTGTGTTTGTTTCTATGTATTAGGTAGATCTGCTATGATTCCCAGTCTTGGTAGGATGGCCTTTTGTAGTAGGTGACCCATGGTACCCAGTGGCACAGTCTCCTTGATCACCAGAACTGGGTACCCTAAGAATGTCCCTTCCTCATGCATTTTGTATGGGTTTTCCTGTTGTAATTGAGTCTTGATTGCCATTGACCCATTTGTGTGTGGGCCTGACCCTCAAGCTGGCTGACAGTGAGGCTCAACCCCCAACACAGCATGCAGGCTGGTGTGAAGGTACTGATCATATGAAACAGAATTCACCTTAGCAGAGTTTGGTGCCTGCTGAAATCTCCCTGTGGATATGCTGCTTGTGAAGCTAACTGGATCCTGATCTGTTGTTTTCTGAAGCTGGCCACTTGAGTGTACTGGTTCTGTGCCTCTTCAGAGGGACTCTAGTGTATGCCAATGTCAGACACTGTCTTGCTTTGCCCTGGGCTTCCTTTGCTCTGTGCTTCCTCACTTCTATTTGGAGCTACTAGCAACCCACAGCTTGTAGCTTCCTCTGCTGGACCACTCTCAAGGTGGCATCCTCTTTAAGTCCTTGGTTATAAGCCTTCTCTCCACCTAGTCTTCAGCTGGTTATTCAGGATGATTTTTCTATATGTTAGTTGTAATTCCAATTTGGTCCTTGGAGGAGGTCAGTGTAGCTTCCTAATCCGCTGACATCCTGGTCCAGCTACCCCATGTCTTTTGATTGGAACATTTAATCCTTTTACATGTAGAGTTCTTGTTGATAGATATGTAGTTTTTGCCATTTTATTATTCATATTTTTTTATCTTTTCTTCTTCTTAATGAAGTCCCTTGAACATCTCTTATAATACTGGTTTGGTGGTAATGAACTTCTTTACCTTTTTTCTTGTCTGAGAAACTATTCATTCTTTGATTCTAAATGATACCTTTGTTGAGTACAGTAATCTTGATTGTAGATCCTTGCTTTTCATTACTTTGTGTCAATCCTTTCTGGCCTGCAAAGTTTCTGTTGAGAAATCAGCTGACAGTCTTATGGGAGCTCCCTTTTGGTCACTAACTACTTTTCTCTTGTTGCTTTTAAAATTCTCTCTTTGTCTTTAACCTTTGGCATTATAATTATGATGTGTCTTGATGTGGGCCTCTTTGGGTTCATCTTGTTTGGGATTCTCTGTGCTTCCTCACTTCTATGTTTATTTCCTTCGCTAGGTTAGGGGAGTTTTCCATTATTATTTTTCAAATAGGTTTTAATTCCTTTTTTAAAAAATTTTTTATTATTAATTTGTTTTTTTTATAGATGTTTCTCCTTTTCCCCCCATTGACACCCTCCTCCCCATCCCTCCCGCCCCATCCCCAGCTTTGTTGTCTATGTAGACTGGTTATGCAAACATGCATGTAAGTTCTGTGGTTTATCTCCCCCCCCCCCAACACCCTCTCTTCTGAGGTTTGTCAGTCTATACCCTACCTCTATGTCTTTGGGTCAATTTTGTTCATCAGTTTGTTTAGTTCCTTATATTCCACAAATAAGTGAGATCATGTGATATTTGTCTTTCTCTGCTTGGCTTGTTTTGCATAATACTCTCCAGATCCCTCCATGTTGTCTCAAAGGATAAGAGATCTTTCTTTCTTACAGCTGCATAGCATTCCATTGTGTATGTGTACCACAGCTTTTTAATTCCTTGCCCTCTTTCTTCTCTTTCTAGTACCCTTATAATGCAAATGTTGGTACACTTGATGTTGTCCCAGAGGCTCCTTAAGCTTTCCTCATCTTTTGGATTTTTTAAATGTTCTGATTGAGTTTTCTGCTATTTTACCTTCCAAACTGCTGATGCAGTCTTCTGCTTCATTTAATCTACTGTTCATTCCTCTAATGTATTATTCTTTATTTTAGTTATTGTATTCTTCATTTCTTACTGGTTCTTTTTAATGTTTTCTAATCTCAGTATTTATGTTTTCTATCTCTTTGTTAAAATTCTCACTGAGATCATTGAACATCCTTATAACCAGTGTTTTGAACTCTTCATCTGGTTGCTGGTTTCCATTTTGTTTAGTTCTTTTTCTAGAGTTTTGTTCTGTTCTTTTATTTGGGATGTCTCCTTGTCTCCTCATTTTGGCTGCTTATCTGTGTTTGTTTCTATGTGTTAGGTAGAGCTGCTACATCTCCCAGTCTTGGTAGAGTGGCTTTATTTAGTAGGTGTCCTGTGGGGCCTAGTGGCAGATTCTCCTTGGTCACCTGAGCCGGGTGCTCCAGGTTTGTCACCCTCCTTTTGTAGTTGAGCTTTGATTGCTACTGGCATGTCAACGGGAGGGATTTACCCTCAGGCTGATTGGTTGTGAGAACTGGCCATGACTACAGAAGAGGAGCTTTTGTGCAGGGGCTGACTCTATGGAGTGGGATTCACTTTAGCACAGCTCTGGGGCCTGCCTAGTCTGCTCTTTGAGTATGTCATTTGTGGAGGTGGTTGGGTGGTACTGTGATGTGGTCTGAAGCTTGCCACCAGGTGTGTTGGTTCTGGGGCCTTTTGGGAGGGGCTCTGGTTCAGGCCAAGGTCAGCTACCTGTGCCCTGTCCAGGGCCACTTGGTATGAGCTACAAAATGATTTGCAGAAGGTTGCCATTTGTGCTGGACTTGGAGGTGCCTGAGAGAGGCTACACTGTAAACTGAGGCTGGCTGCTGCTAGTGCCAGGCTTGGGACTGCTTCGCAAAAGGTATGGGACATGCTGAGGCCAAATGCTGCTTGTTTGAGGGTTGTGAACCTTTGAAAGATTTTAGGAAAGTCTGTAGCCTGAGCCAAGAGAGACTGTTTGTATGGAAAAGCCACTGGAAGCAGCTCTGGGAAGTTCGATGGGCCAGGGGTCTCGGAATCAATAGGGCAGGGTGAACAGTGTTAGCCAGATTGATGGAGACTCAGATATGTCTCTTGCCTGCATATGCAGGTTGGGTGAAGAGAGGACTCAACAAAGGAACAATGGCTTTGGCCAGCACTTTTGTCTAGAAAAAAGCTGCCCTTCCAACCCTCATCCTGTAGCCAGACAATTCAATTCCTCCCTGTATGTCCCTGACATGTTTTGAGTTGCTGCCCCAGTGCTGGAGCTTAGAGCGAGTGAGTCCAGCAGTAAGTCCATGCATGGACCATTTATGAGGAATACCTAAAACTTTAGCAGCCCTCCATCACTCAGCCACAATCTCTGCTGGTTTTCACAGCCAGAAATGATATGGACTTCTCTTTCAGCACCAGAGCCCTGGGCTGTGGAACCTGGTGTGGGGCTGGGACCACTTACTCCTAAGGGGAGAACCTCTGCAGCTGATATACCACTGTGGGTGTGGAACCAGCCTGTTCCACATCTCTGTCCCCTTTTACCAGTCTTGATGTGGCTTCTTCTGTATATCCTTAGTTATAGGACTCTGTTCAGCAGGACTTCAATAATGGTTGTTCTGTAGCTTAGTTGTAATTTTGCTGTGGTCGTGGGAGTAAATGAGCAGTGTTTACCTACTCTGCCATCTTGACTGAAAAGCCTCTTTATCTTTTTATTGATACTCTCTATTTGATGTGATGTTATCATGCCCTCCTTTTACTTTTTACATCATGGTTCAATTTACTTCTGTGAACATGTTTATTATTGCTACTTTGATGTCATTTTTCCGTTACATCCAACATCTAATTACTGTCACAGGCAGTTTCTGTTGCCTTTTTTTCCCCAATGTATTGGTCATAATTGTTTCTTTATATGTGTAATTTTTTTTTTTTTTTGTAAACTAGATGTTTTTAGGCAATATGTTGTAGCAACTATGGGTACTGCCACCCTTACCAAGGCTTGTTTTATTTGTTTTTAGCTGTCTGGCTTATTTTAATGAAGTTTATTTCCTACCTATAGTTTTTTTTTTTGTTTTTGTTTTTTTAATAAAAAGTCTTTTATGTATTCACAGGTAATCATTTAATCAAATATTCCCTTATTCAACAGATATTTCTTAAGTATTAAAGGTGTGTTGGGGACTGGTGGCTGGGGCAACAAAAGCAAATAAGTCATGCATGGTCTCTACCCATAGGAATTCATAATTTGGTAAGGAAGGTGGACACTGTCTTAGTCAGCTTGGACTGCCATAACAAAATACCACAAAAATTTTGTGGCTTAAACAACAAAAATTAATTTTTTCCACAGTTCTGGAGGCTGCAAGTCCAAGATCAGGTAACAGCGTGGTTGAGTTCTGGTGAGGTTTCTCTTTCTGGCCTACAGATGGCTGCCCTTTTGCTGCTTCCTCACATGGCCTTTCCTCAGTGTGAGCTCATGGAGAGAGAGATTTCTCTCTCCTCCTTTTATAAGACCACCTGTCCTATCAGATTAGAACCCCATTCTTATGATCTCATTTAATCTTAATTACTTCCTAAAAACCCCATCTCTACAGATGGTCAAATTTGGAATGGGGATTTCAACATATGAATTTGAGGGGGCACAACTCAGTCCATAGCAGACACACACACAGGTCCTTATAATGCAACAACAGGAAACACAGGATACTGGAAGCACAAGCAAGAACAGGCAGTGTGAGCAGGGCTTAGCAGGCCCAGGCCCTTCCCAAAAGGGATCAGCATGTGGGTCAGTGACGAGAACCTGCAAACTTCCCACCCACAGTCTTAAGCCTCTGGTGTTGCTCCTCTGGGAAGTATAGCTTTGGTATGCTCACCTTGATATGGCAGTAGTTTTGATAGGGCTCTATTCCTCTCTTTCCTTGACCACATAAACTTTTAAATTCCACTAATTACTGGCTGGTTGCTGTATAGTTTTGTTGTTGTTGTTGTTGTTATTGTTGTAAATCCTCACCTGAGGATATTTTTTCCATTGATTTTTATTTTTTATTTTTAGAGAGAAAGAGTGGGAGGGAGGGAAAGGGGGAGAGAGAGAGAAGCATCGATGTGAAAGAGAAACATCAATTGGTTGCCTCCTGCACATGCCCCCACTGGGACCGGGAATCAAACCTACAACCCAGGTATGTGCCCTGGACCAGGAATCGAACCTGCAACCCATTGGTGCATGGGCCAATGCTCTAACCACTGAGAAACAGTGGTCAGGGCAGGTTGCTTTATAGTTTTAAATAATGTCCTTGGGCATAAATTGATCTACAGAGGAATCTGGTAGAATTCTGGCTCCTTTGAAAAAAGAGTTCCTGGGGACAGTGTTTGATATTTGTTCTCATTCCAGGAGGGCTTCTCCTAGCTATCTTATTCCATGGTCCTCTTCTGAATACTAGCTGGCCTGTAGTTTAGGCCTGCGTCTCAAACCTTCCAATTTCCTTTCACTACAACTTCTATTGTCCTTGAGAGTGAATTTAGGCTTGAACTTCTCTGTCCTCTTTTGCAAATGAAATTACTTCCATGAAAATGGCTAAAATCATAAAGACTAACAATGATCAATGTTGGTGAGGATGCTGGACAACTACATCTCTCATATATTGCAATTTTTATTTTTATTTATTTATTTGTTTTCCTTTATTGATGTTAGAGAGAGGAAGGGAGAGGGAGAGAGAGACAGAAACACTGATGAGAGAGAACATCAATCAGCTGCCTCCTGCATGACCCCTCTAGGGATCAGCCCACAACCTGGGCTTGTGCCCTGACCTGGAATCGAACCAGTGACCGCTTGGGGCATAGGTTGACAATCAACAACTGAGCCACACCGGCCAGGGACAACTCTTATTTTTAAATTGTTTGACATTTCTTATAAGTTAAATACACACCTTTTGATATAGCAATTCCACCCCTTTGGAATTTAACCAAAAAAATAAAGATATGTCCACAAAATGAAGAATATCCATCAGCAAAAGAACAGATGAACACAATATGGTATATCCTCACGATGGAATACTACTCACCAACAAGAAGAAGAAATGAACTATGTGCAGTAACATAGATGAATCTAAAGAACATTTCTCTTTGGCATCTTATGAAAGACAAGTTGCTTCCTTTGGCTGATGATGAGATAATTACAGAGTTTCACATTAGAAAAGGTAGGGATGCCTTAAGTAGCTATTATTTCTCTGCTTTTCCTCACTGGAGAGAGAAAATAGAGAAATTGTTAGGGCAAAGGGAATTTTAGGAATCATAAGCTAATTTTTGGCAACGACTCACAGAGCAAAAGGATCAGTAGGAAAAGTAACTTAATGCTGTCCCTGGGCTTAATTGTAAGTAGATACTAGCAAGAATAGCATGGACAAAGGATATAAGCCAGACCTTGGAAGAGCTTTACTCTAAGTTAAAAGAAATGAGTTGTCACTCAAGAATTGTGTAAGAAATAACTGCACATTGGAAAAGGGTTGGAATATACCAATAAATACGCATTTTCTTATATATACATATTGTCTATTAAAACTCTGTACTTCATTGTTTATTGTTATTTTAAGTAAGGTTTTTCATTTACAGGGTTATACCTTAAAGAAAACAAGTGGAAAATGCATTATGTTGGTCCAAGGCTCAGATTAAAGTATCAGGTTTCAACCACTGACCCCATAATCAGATCACCACCACTTAACAGGTGGCCACTTAATACAGCCAAAGTAACTGAATGGACATTTAAGTTGTTTCCAAAGTTTTGCTATTAGGAGAAGTGCTAAATGCATAGCCTTGGCACACCTTCTCGTTCTTCTGTGCTTCTGTAGGGAAGACAGTAAGAAGGGAAATTACTGAAATTTTAAATTTCAAAAGATGCAACAAATTGTTTTGGAATTTTACACCCTTATCCATAGCACACGAGAATGTCTACTCTCCCACACCACCATTTGTTACTATCAAATTTTTATATGTTTTTATTGATTTTTTTAGAGAGAGGGAGGAAGGGAGGGAGAGACAGACCCATCTATGTCAGAGAGAAACATTGATTGCTGCCTCCTGCACACCCCCTACTGGGGATCGAGCCTGCAACCCGGGCATGTGCCCTGACCAGGAATCGAACTGGGACCTCTCAGTCCATGGGACAATGCTCAATCCACTGAGCTACACCCACTGGGCAAATTTTTTTTATTTTCATCAACCTGATGGGTGAAATATACTAGCTGTTATTTGATCTTGCACCTCTTAAAGTTGAGTATGTTTTCAAATTTATTGGCTATTTGTATTGCCTCTTTCACAAACTGTCTTTTGGCTACTTTTTCTATTTACATGTATCTTCCTTTCTTCTTGATTTTAAGGAGATATTTGTGTGTGTGTGTGTGTGTGTGTGTGTGTGTGTGTGTGTGTCTGTGTGTATTTGCTTTGTCTTAATGCTTAAGACTTCAATTCATCTAGAACTTATTTTTACAAATGGTGTTGGGCAAGAACATAATTCAATATTTTTTCAAATGGTAAGTCTCAACTTCCTTTCCCCCCAATGATTTGAAATGCCACCTTTATTATATACTAAACTGCCATCCCTGCAAGAACCAATTTTGATCTATTTGTCTTCACCTACACTAATTTTACACTGTTTTAATCACCATATTTCTCACATGTGCTTGGTATCAGTCAGGGTGGCTTGTTACTTCAATGTCTGGTAAAGCTTATTATTCCTGGAAACTTGCATTCTTTTATTACAAATTCTAATATCGCAATTCTCCATCAGGTTTATCTGTAACCTATTTAACCTATTACTTTCAAGTCCATTCCCTTTCCATGAAAAAATTACCCCCAACCTCAAGAAATTCAGTTTATTTTTAGCTGTCTTGAAGTACAATAAGTTTAAATGATTCTTGAACATCTAAAATCATTTCTATTTCAGCAGCAGCAAGCACAGTCAAGTCTACAACCTCTTTATTTTATCTCCTTCTTTTCTTTTCCAAGAGCTATTGCCTTAGTTCAGGTCCTCAACTCTTTCCTAAAATAGTACAACAACTGCTTAAGTAGGTTCTTTATCTCTGTCTCATTCCTCCAGTTTGTCTTCCACACTGCCACCGTGGCTGTATTTAAAACGCAGATCTTATGATATCAGTTCCTTGTTTAAGACTCCAGTGCTATCCCATGACTCATAGTGATAGAGCCCTGCCTCTTACATCAT
Organism: Tadarida brasiliensis; assembly: GCA_030848825.1. Lineage (NCBI taxonomy): Eukaryota > Metazoa > Chordata > Mammalia > Chiroptera > Molossidae > Tadarida > Tadarida brasiliensis. The sequence goes on from CM061273.1 coordinate 17,213,630, forward strand.
TTTATAGAGTGACAATAGCCAATATTTAACAAATACGTTCTATAATGCCAGATAACTATGCTAGATGCTTTACATATATTTCTCACTGAATACTCACATTAATTCTGTGAGGTGGGAAAAATTATTATTTTCCTTTAACAGAAGAACAAGCTGAGGTTTACAGAGCTTAGGGGACTTGCCTAAAATCATACAAAATAACATCTGGCTAGTTACATTGATATTTAAAACATTGTGTACACCATAAAAAGCATGCCAGCCAGTTTGCTGCTTCTAAAATGTACCTACTGAAAGAGGATCTCATAATGGAGTTTTAAAGTAGCTACTTGCATTTTAAAAGTTTGATGTAAAATAAAATAACTTAAAAAGGTTAAAAATAAAGGTAAGGGAAAAGATAAACCATATATATGCTACCAAAAAGTTAAAGCAAACATAGCAAAATATTAGCAAAAATAGAATTCAGGGCCAAATAATGCAAAAAGTAGCAGAGATAATTCATATTTTATTTTTAAAAGATACAATCTACCAGAAAGATATAATGATCACAAATTTCTATGGTGTTAGCAACCATCTTTGAATTATACAAACAAAAATCTGAAAGATCTGAGAACCATCATAGTAGAGGACTTTAACTTACAACTACTAGAAAAATAACAGAACAAGTAAACAGAACTAAAAACATGGATGAATAACCCAAATAACAAGCTCAATTATAAAGATAAATATAAAATTTTATAGTCAACAATCAGAAAATATAAATGCTTTTCAAACATCTAACATATGCATTTTCAGTGGTGACATCACTCTTTGAGAAGTGAAAATTAGGTCTGAAGGGTACAAAAAAATTCTGAGATATTGTAATAGTTTTTGACCTCTCCCTCTACGTTCAGCTCTACCTTTAAAATATCTTATTGTTCTTCTTGGTGGGAGAAATTAAATTAAATTAAATTAATTTAATTAAAATCTTATTGCTTAGTATTTTATTTCTTAGAGAGAAATTAAACTTAACTAATGAGTTTAATGTACATAATTTTTTTCTCCTCAGTGGGCAGTAATGGAAAAATAAAACACAATGATCTAAAACATTCACAAAATATTGAGCTGTGTTGGGAAAAAGAATATATATATTTTGCTTATACATGCATAGAATACTTCTTAAGGGCATAAAAGAATCTGATAACTGTTGTTAACTCTGGGGAGAAAAACTAAATAGTTGGGGGAAAGAAATGTGTGAAAAAGTTTTCACTGTGCTTCTAAAATTTTGAAGCATGTAAATGCTTATACTACATAAAAAGGAGATTCTAATTTTTTTCATTTTTATTTAATTTGTTGAAATTCAATAAAAATGAAACCTATATAATTTTATTAACCAATGTCACTCCAATAAATTAAATTTCAAATTTTCAATTTTAAAATAAGTAAAATTATTAAAGATATTTGGCAAAGGTACCAAGGCAATTTAGTAGAGAATGAATAGTCTTTTCAACAAATGGCACTGAAACAATTGGGTATTCATATTTAAAAACAAATAATCCTAAAACTTTACTTCACACCATATATAAAAATGAACTCGAAATGGAATATGGATCTAAATGTAAGATCTACAAATAAAAAATATATAGAAGAAAAACACCGGTTACTTTGCATTAGGAAATATTTGTAAGATATGACACCAAAATCATAATATATAAAAGAAAATAATGATAAATTGGACTTCATCAAAATTTAAAACTTCTGTTCTTCAAAAGACACCATTAATAAAATGAAATAACAAGCCACAGACCAGGAGAAAATATTTGTTAATCATATATCTGATAAAGGATCTATACCAAGAATATATATATATTTAGAACTCTAACAAGTACATAATCAAAAAATGATTCAATTTTTTAAAAAGACTAAAGATTTGGAAAGACATTTCACCTAAGGACAATATACAAATGGCAAATAAGCAAATGAAAAAGTCATCAAAATCATTATTCATTAATGAAACATAAATTAAAACCATAATGAGATACTACTTTACACCCACTAGGATGGCTACAATCAAAAAGAAGGACAATACGAGTGCAGATGAGAATGTAAAGAAACTGGAATTCTCCTATATTATTAGTGAAAATGTAAAATGGTCAATACCACAATTGAAAATAATTAGGCAATTTCTTAAAAAGTTAAACATATATAACCTAACAATTCAACTCCTAGTTATATACCCAAGAGAAAGAAAAACAAATGTCCACACAATGACTTGTATGGAATATTATTAACAGCATTATTCATAATAACCAAAAACTAGAAATGATTCAAACGTCCTCCAACTGGTGAATGGGTAAACAAAATGTGGCACAATGGACTATATATCTAAGCAATAAAAATGAATGAACTACTGACACATGCAACAACATTGATGACTCCAAAACAGGCTAAGAGAAGCTAGACACAGAAGACGGCACATAGTAAGATTTCATTTATATGAAATTTCTATAAAAGGCAAAACTATATATAGAGAAAGTAGATCAGTGTTTGCATGGGGGTTGGGGCTGGAATTGGAATTGACTGCAAATGAGCACAAGGGAACTTTTGGGGTTGATGAAAGTGTTATAAAACTGGATTGTGATGGTGCACAACTGCCTAAATTTACTAAAACTCATTGAACTATATATGAAAATGGATAACTTTTAAGGTATGTAGAATTCTAACTGAATAAAGCTGTTAAAAGAAGAAGGGTGTGGGGGGTGGTAGGAAGAAGAAAAACAACAACCAACCCATGTACAAAGTCACAAAAGAAATATCAACTATTTCTAGAACAAAAAAACACAGCGGTGATAGATACTCAGTGTTCATGTTGAGAAATAAATAAATATATAAAATTTAAAACTATAGCAAAAAACTGGGAATGACCCCAAATATTGTCTACAGTAGAATACATTGTCATATTACCATACAAAGTAATACTGTACAGTAAAGAAAATACAGTTATATGCCATTTCATGGGAAAATCTCACAACAATAATATTGGGCAAAAATAAGTGAGATACTGAAGAATAAAGAGAGTTGTATTCATATGAAGCTCAAAAACACGCAAAAATGGTAAGCATTGTTTATGGATACATACATAAAAAATAAAACTATAAAGAAAAGCTGAGAAATTATCATAAAAGTAAAAGTCATAGTTACCCTTTAAAGGAGGATAATAAAAATTATAAAGAGGGAGATCATAAGATGTTATGGGGTGCTAATGATATATTCATATCTGGATGCTATTAAATTGTTTTACTATGTACACGCATGCATACAAACAAATACATAAACCACATCCTTTGCTCCTACTGGGTCTACTAGGAAACAAACTGCACACACACACATGCATATATATATAAACATATACACACAATTTAAAAAATTAACAGCTAAAAGAGAATCCTCTTTTAAAATAGAAATTTTAAAACAATTTAAAACTTTTTAAATCATTATAATTGGATTATCAGAATATTACATATCAGCCTGTGGAATCTGACCAGAGTAGTAACCAAACAAAAAATGTATAACTATAAATAACTATGTAAGACCATAGGAAAGAAAGAAAACAAATGAAGTAAGATTTCAATTCAAGATGCTAGATGAAGACCAATGAAATAAACCTAAAGAAATAAGAGAAAGAACTGAATAAGATTAAAAGAAGAATACAGTAAAAATTAAATTATATAAAGAGTAAAAAGGAATAGATAACTATATAGGAGTTTTTCATTGTAAAAAGTATGCACAAAAATGTCAAAGAATCTAAAATCTTACATGAAATGGGCAATTTTCTAGGAAAATAGAAAATTTTCAAATGGGCCACACACACAAAAACAAACAAACAAAAGACAAGTAGAAACTCTGAAAAGACTAATCACTGGTCATGAAAAAGAGTAAATAATAGTAAAGTGTTTATCCTCCAAAGAGGAGAGAGGCCAAGGAAGTTCGTGAAGGAACTCTACCGGACCGTCATGGAAGAGATTATTCACATCCTAAACACACTGCTGCAGAAAATAGAAACAAATGGGAAGCGACTCATTTTACAAGACTAACATGATCCTGATATCAAAACCAGAAAAGGATAGCAGAAGAAAAAATAAAAAACTATGACCTAGTCACATATAAATTCAGATGCAGAAATTCCACATAAAAATTAGTAAATTTAAAGCAGTAAGGAATTAAATAATATTATATCAATTGGTTTTATTTCATAAACTCCAGAACGGTAAAAGTGAGAAAACCTACCACAAATTTCACATTAACAAGTTAGAGAAAAAAATACAGTAATCTCAATAGATGTAGAAAAACACTGATAAAGTCCAATGCATTTTTAGATATAATTCATATACCATAAAATTCACCATTTAAATGTACAATTCAGTGGCTTTAGTAGATTCACAGTTGTGCAACCATAACCAATACCTAATTCCAGACATTTCATCACCTTAAAAAGAAATCCATTAGCAGTCACTATCCATTCTACCCTCGCCCCATCCGCTGACTGCCACTAATCTACTTTAGGTCTCTATGAATTTGCCTATTCTTAACATTTTATATAAATGAAATAATCAAATATGGGCACATTATGTCTGGCTTCTTTCACTTAGCATAGTGTTTTAAAGGTTAATCCATGGTGTATGATGTATTAGTACTTCATTCCTTTTATGTCTGAATAATATTTCATTGTATGAATATATCACATTTTGTTTATCCATTTGTCAGTTGATGGACATTTGAGTTGTTTCCACTTTTTTTGGCAATTATGTATAATGCTGCTATAAATATCTGTGTACAAGTTTTTGTATAAGCATATGTTTTCCATTTTCTTGGGCATATACCTAGAAATGGAACAGTTTAATCCATTTTTATGATCAAAATTATTGGCAAACTAGGCTGGTTGGGTAACTCAGATGGTTGGAGCATCATCCTGTACACCAAAAAGGTTGCAAGTTCGATTCCCAGTCAAGGCACATAAGGGAGGAAACCAATCGTTGTTCTCTCACATTGATGTTTCTCTCTCTCACTTCCTCTCTCTCTAAAATCAGTACACATATCCTCAGGTGAGAATTTAAAAAAATTATTGGCAAACTAGATATAAAGTATATAGCAAATATCATACTTGATAAAACATTAGATGTAGTCCAATGAATGTCAGGAACAAGATAAGGATCACTTATCTTGTATAGAATATTTACAGAAATATACTACTGTCAATAATATATTAAATGCCCTGGCCAGTTTGTCTCAGCGGTTGGAGCATTGGCATGTGGACCAAAGAGTCGCAGGTTCGATTCCGGTCAAGGGCACGTACCTCATTTGCAGTTCAGTCCCCAGACCAGATTGGGTTCGTGTGGGAGGCAGTCAGTTGATGTGTCTCTCTCACATCAATGTTTCTTTCTCTCTCTGTCTCTCTCTCTCTCGCTCTCCCCACTACTCTATCTGAAGATAAATGGAAAAATATCCTCGGGTAAGGATTTAAAAATAATAATAATATATTAATACTATTCAATATTGTCCTAAATGTCTTAGACAATGCAATAGGAGAAGGAAAAATAATGTGTAAATTATCAAAAAAATAAGATATAGAATTGTGATTATTTGTGCATAATACATCAAAAACCCAAGAGAATCAAATAAATTATTAGAGGTGATAAGGAAGTTCATCAAGGGGGCCAGATAAATATAACTTAGAAAAATCAATAACTTTCAGAAACACCACAAATCTGTTAGGGACTATGTTTGAACATAACAGAAAATCTGAGGAAACAGTGCCTTATAACAAAATTCAGCTCAGGGGTATCAAAGCTAAGGTGTGAAATTCTTTTGATCTTTCTTTCAAAGCTATAGCTCCAGCCATTATGTACATCTGTATTCTATACAGGAAAAAGGATAAGGGGAAAGGGAAAGGTAGTACCTGAGGAGTCTGCTCTCTAAAAAAAGAGCTTCTCTGGAAGCCTGACCCAGCAACTCCTGCTTACATTTTATCAGCCAAAAATGGTGTCACACAGTTATTCTATGCAAAGAAATCTGGAAAATAAAATTTAGTTGGCATACTGCTGCCACAAACAAAGCTGAGGTTCTGAGTACATGAACCCATCTGCCACATGCCAGTAACAAGTAGGAAGTATAATAGGAACAATGATCCTGTTCACCATAGTAACAACAACAACAAAACTATAAATTCTTAGGACTAAACCTAATAAGAAATATATAAGACCTTCATAAAAAAAATAAAAAGAAAAAGCTAGGATCTTAAGAGTATTATGCTAAGTGACATAAGTCAAACAAAAAAAGGACAAGAACAGCCCAGCTGGTGTGGCTCAGTGGTTGAGCGTCAACCCATGAACCAAGAGGTCGCCAGTTCAATTCCCAGTCAGGGCACATGCCCAGGTTGTGGGCCAAATCCCCAGTGTGGGGCATGCAGGAGGCAGCCAATCGATGTTCTCTCTCATCGATGTTTCTCTCTCTCTCTTTCTCCCTCTCCCTTCCTCTCACTCTAAAAATCAATAAAGGAAAAAAAAAATTTTTTAAAAAGGACAAGAACAATATGATCTCACTTATATGTGGGATGTAAAAAAAAGCAACAAAGAAATAAAAAACAAACTCAAAGATGCAGACAACAGAGTAGTGGTCACCAGAGGGGAAGGAAGGTGCGGGGAGAACCAAGAGGGCGAACTATGTGAAATACAAGGTGATGGAAGAAGACTTGACTTCAGGTGGTGAACACACATAGAGTCGTATTATCAAGCTGTACACCTGAAATTTACATAATGTTGTTAACCAATGTTATAGCCATAAATTTAATAAATTTTAAAAACTAAAAATAGTCTAAAGAACATTTTTTAAAAAGACTTGGAATAAACAGAAAAATATATCTTACTTGTGTATTGAAAGACTCACTATTGTAAAGGTATCAACTCTCATCAAATTAATTACTTCAATTTAATCCACATCCAAATCCCAACAGGATTTTCCATATAATCTGATTCTGATTCTAAATTTCATACAGTAGACTGTAAGAATTGTCAAGATAACTTTGAAGTAAATGAATAATTAGGGAAAATATGCCCTATCAAATATCAAATCAAATTTGCTGTTGGCATAAAATAATAATACAAAATATGGAATCCAAAAACAGATTACATTCTCTCTCTCTCTTTCTCTTTCCCTCTCTCTCTCTCTCTCTCTCTCTCTCCCTTCCTCCCTCTCTCAGACACACACACAAACAGAGCTAAGATTACAAATTTTAGTATTTTCTTTTAAAACATTAGTTTGAAACTATAGAACATTTTTATGACTCTGCATTCAGAAAGGCCTTCTTTTACAATACACACAAAAAAGCAAAATATAAAGAAACAGTTTTTATAAACTTTGACTAGATAAAAATTTTATATTTCTATAAGATTCAGATGCAAAGTTAAGATCATTATTAGAGCAAGAGAAACCTGTTACAACTTGTATAAAAAAGAAATGATTTCAATCTAGAACATACAGAATTCTACACAGAAACCTTTAAATGAGTAATATAAAAATACTCCAGGGATAAAGGGAATGGGTAGGTGTATATAGACTGACCATGAACTGATAAGTACTAATGCTGGGTGATGTGTACAGTGGGTTCCTTATACCATTCTCTCTACTTCTTCTGTATACTTTTTAGGTTTTTCCATATTTTTATTTAGGTGCTAACATAGAAAATTATCCAAGAATATAGAATAATGAAAGCAAGTTTGTAAATATGTAAACTACAGTACTATTTATAACACATTTTAATTATCATATATTTTCTATGGGCTGACCATTTTTCTTAGAGCAGTTTCACAGAAAAAAAAGATGCACAGAAAAGGTCTGGAATACTACAAACCAAACTGAGATTGGCAGTTAACTCTAGAAAGAAGGGAGTTTCCTGCATTGTGAGTGTTTCCAAGAAGGGAATTTTAGACTAATCTATAAGGCTTTAATATTTCATATAATTAAAATGTAAGAGGTTACACAACTACATATATTCATCAAAACTCATGGAAATGTAATTGTTCTGCATCCTGTTTGTGGTGGTGGTTACAAGAATTGATGCATGTGTAAGAATTCATAAAACTATACAACAAAAGTAAATTTTATTGTAAAATTGAAATTTTCTTTTAAATAAAAGTTAAAAAAGAGCATACAACTGTCACCTGAAAAGGATGATTTTTACTGTGTATAAATGATGGCTCAATATACCTGACCTTTAAAATATATATACTTTATAAGACATGTAGGAATATATTTAACCAATGACATAAAAGACCAGTACTTGGAAAATTATAAGATACTGAAGAAAGAAATTGAGGAAAATAAAATACTAAGTGGAAGCATATACCATGTTCATGAACAGGACGAATTAACATCATTAAAATGTCCATACTACCCAAAGCAATCTATAGATTCAATGCAATTCCTATCAAAATACCAATGGCATATTTCACAGAACTAGAACAAATATTCCAAAAATTTATATGGAACCACAAAAGACCCCAAATATCCTCAGCAATCATAAGAAAGAACAAAGTTGGAGGTATCATACTACCTGATATCAAACTATACTACAAGACCATAGTAATTATAACAGCAATGTACTGGCATAAAAACAGACATATAGATCAATGAAACAGAATAGAAAGCCCAGAAATAAACCCATGCTTTCATGGTCAAATAACATTTGACAAAGGAGGCAAAACATACAATGGGGTAAAGGAGTGTATTCAATAAATGGTGTTGGAGCCCGGCTGGTGTGGCTCAGTGGTTGAGCGTCAACCCATGCACCAAGAGGTCGCCAGTTCGATTCCTGGTAAGGGCACATGCCCAGGTTGTGGGCCAAATCCCCAGTGGGGGGCATGCAGGAGGTGGCCAGTCAATGTTCTCTCTCATCAATGTTTCTATCTCTCTCTCCCTGTCTCTTCCTCTCTAAAAATCAATAAAGAAAAAAAATTTTTTAATAAATAAATAAATAAATAAATGGTGTTGGAAAAGTTGAACAGATACATGCAAAAAAAAGAAAAGAAAAGAAACTAGACCACCTTCTTATACCATACACAAGAATAAATTCAAAATGCATTAAAGATTTAAATGTAAAACTCAAAACCATAAAAATCCTAGAACAAAACATAGGCAGTAAAATCTCAGACATTTCTCATAGCAATATTTTTTCTGGTATCTCTCCTTGGGCAAGGGAAACAAAAGAAAAAGTAAACAAATGGGACTACATCAAACTAACAGTTTATTGCACAGCAAAGGAAACCCTCAACAAAATGAAAAGACAACCTACTGAATGAGAGAATATATTCATGAATGATACATCTGATAAGGAATTAATATCCAAAATTTATAAAAAGCTCAACTCAAAGCCAAGAAACCCCAAACAATCCAATTAAAAAAGGGGCAAAGAACTCAAACAACTCAAAACCAAAAACAAAACAAAACAAAAAAACAGAAAAACAATCCAATTGAAAAATAGGAAAAAAACCTGAATATATGCTTATCCAAAGAAGACATAAAGATGGCCAATAGACATATGAAAAGATGTTCAGTGTCACTAATCATCAGAGAAATGCAAATTAAAACCATAATGAAATATCACCTCATACCTGTCAGAAAGGCTATCATCAATAAATCCACTAATGGCCCTGGCCAGTGTGGCTCAGTTGGTTGGAGCATTATCCTGTACACCTAAAAGTTGTGGGTTTGATTTCTGGTGAGGGCACGTACCCAGATTACGGGTTCGATCCCTGGCCAGGGTACCTATTGTAGGCAACCAATAGATGTTTCTCTCTCAAATCAATTTCTCTCTCTCTCTCTCTCCCTTCCTTTCTCTCTAAAATAATAAAAAAACACATCCTTGGGTAAGGATTAATAATAATAATGATGATGATAATAATAAAATAAGCCCACAAATGACAAATGCTAATGATTATCAGAGGGAAGTGGGGGTGAGGGCAGATGGAAGAGGGTAAACAGGAGGAAAATGGTGACAGAAGGAGACTAGATTTTAGATCAGTGGTTCTCAACCTTCCTAATGCCGCGACCCTTTAATACAGCTCCTCATGTTGTATGTGGGCGTATCTGCCTGGAGACGGATAGAGGAGCGGTGTCTTGGTTCCTAAGACCATCAGAAATATGTGTGAAAGGGTCGTTCAACCCCCAAAGGGGTAGCGACCCACAGGTTGAGAACCGCTGCTTTAGATGGTGGGCACACGATGCAATGTGCAGATGATGTATTGCAGAATTGTACACTTGAAACCTATATAATTTTATTGACCAATGTAACCCCAATAAACTCAATTGAAAACAAAAAGATTTTAATTTAAAAAGATTGATTATGATATAATTTGTTTAAAGAATAGGGTATAAATTATATTAATAGTATATTAATTTTAAAAGCAGATTACAAGACATATATATATACATACTATATATGTGTATACAGCCTTACCTTTCTTACATATCCATATGTTATTTTATTGCTGCATATTGGTATTATAAACCTTTTTTTTCTCTTTGCTTATTTTTTTCTACACTGAATACATATTATTTTCTAATGAAATAATCATTTTTTTCAGTGTTGAGTGGGTGGGCACTGGCCCAATAGTGGAAACTCAGAGTAGACTCTCCTCTCACATGGGCTCTGCTGCCCAAGTCCAGACTCCAAGGATGAGCCTTGGCAGGGATCCAAGGGAATGAACTGGGGGGGTTCCTGTGGTATCAAATAAGGAAAAGTGGTTAGGGACCTGACAGCAATGTGTTGCTGAGTATCTGATCATTGAGTTACTGCAGGCATGCATGAAAGAATTTGCCAAAACGAATATAGCTCTTAGGAACTTACTTTGAGGCCCCACCAGGCACTGTCAAAGATTACCTTCCCAGCATACTAGAAAGCATTCTCCGCCAGCAGATTGGCCCCTGTCAAATTATTTATAGGAGATTGGTTCACATACTCAAAATGATATGAATACTTCTAATTATATCCAAACATGCCAAATGTCAGTACAAATTATGCTGAGGGTTCATGTTGCCAAATGTCTTGCCCTAACAAAGAGAAGATAGCTGCAGCATCAGCACATTAGTTCCTATATAAGCACCACAGATCCCACTGCCTTATCTCCAAGAACCCAGAGGTAAGTGATGGGGGCCTTGGGACTTGAAGGACCCTGGGTGGGGGAGGGCAGAAAGAGCCATCTCTGAGCATGAAACTGTTCCTCCCAACTTTGACTTTTATTTTCATAGAGCTAAGCTTTAGACCAGGGAAATTTTAATTCTGTAACCATCTTACTAGAATTTTAGAGCTCAGCTAATTTTTTTTTAAATCTTTTTGTTTTACAGTGTTAGACACTTCTGAACCTGCATTTTCATCTGGAACTCCAGAGGTAAGACTCAGCTTTATTCATTTATTGATGACATAGGGGAGGGAGTTAGTCTAATGAAGATGAGAACAGCTCTTAATTATACACCATTTCTGTGTTTTTGCAATTATGTCAGATGGTGCTTCCAAATAAATGAGTGACTGTTTATAAATGCTAGCAAGTCATTTTTTCAGAACATCTAATTCTCAGAGACTACTCTCATTTGAGTTCCAGGATTAAAGGACCATTTAGGCCAGAATGAATTTTGACAGTGAATTCTCAGCTGCACTTAGCCCTGTCCAGGGGCAAGAGTCTATTCCATGCCAACCACCCTCTACTGCAAAGTGTTGAACACTTAAACATTTTACCTAGATTTTTTTAAACATCCTGGAAAAATGCTTACCTAAAAATTTAACAAACCTTATTAAAACCACAATATTTCAGCTGCTTTCTATGATTCACTGTTACTGTTTTTTGGAAAGATTTATTATTGTTCATTAAATAGTCACAAGTATTACAGCCACAGAGTGCTAAATACAGTACCTAAATTGGAAGAGCTCCTGGCCCCTCCCCAAGTAATGTACACCTGAAAGTAAAGACTCAATCTAGCACACCAGTGCTGTGAGGCATGTCTGTCAATCAGAGGACAAGGGCTCACATGCATGTGGTGAACTCCTAACTTTTTGTCTCTTTTCTTTTTCTGGATGGAAAGAAAAGAAGCTGTGGAATTTATGTGGGAAGAAGGGACCTTCTTCATGCTGAAGCTCTCATTTTTCTGTGGTTAGATGTTAACTAACAGTTGAAATCTCATGACAAAAAGAGAGTGTCAACGAAACTTTGGAGTTAAGGCAATGCTAAGTCTCTTGGTAACAAACCAAATGACAACAAACCCAGAGTACTGAGAATGTATTATGAGGTTCTTTTAAGGACCCACTGAGAGACGTTAAAAATAATTATTTAGCTTATGAGTTTAAAAAAAGGCCATCAATAAAGGCAAGGATGTTTTTGATAGCTTTGAAAACATCAACCTTCATTTGCACAAGCCAACTTTCCTTCCTAACTTTATGATTGCCCTAGCACATGGCAGATGAAAACATGTAGGAAAAAAAGTGGAGATTAAGGAATGACAGTTGCTTTAAAACAATCCACTGACGGTTTTAGCTATAGATATTGTTACAGTTTAGAAATTACAACAGGCAAGGATTCCATTCTCACTCAATTGTAGGTACCCAAGTCCTAAGGATCAAGATACATACAATCGGGGAAGAGAATGTTCACAGTCCTAAAAATGAAGACTCAAATGACAATCTAATTCCAAACCAGTGCTGTGTTAGTGTTTCTGTGTTAGAACGCTGGTAATGACAGTTTGAAAGATAGTTACAGCCTAGGCAATAGAGGTTCAACCTTTCTTTCATTTCAAATCCGAACTCACATTATGACTTCTGGTTCCTATTTTTCCTGCTCTCCCATTTCTTCCCCAAGGCAGAATCCCCTGCTAAATAAATCGCAGCTATGAGTTCAGATGCTGAGATGGCTATTTTTGGCGAAGCCGCTCCCTACCTTCGAAAATCAGAAAAGGAGCGGATTGAGGCCCAAAACAAGCCCTTTGATGCTAAAACATCAGTCTTTGTCGTGGAGCCCAAGGAAGCCTACGTGAAGAGCGTCATACAAAGCAAGGAAGGAGGAAAAATAACTGTAAAGACGGAAGGTGGAGCAGTAAGTAAAAACATGAAGAAAATACTCATTTTATTTCTCTATCTCCTCACTTCAAGTTGAAGCCTTACTTGGTAGGAAGCGTTAGGCCTATTGCCAATACCAGCACCCTTGTACTGCATTTGAGAACATCGTCTCAGTCTCAGCACTAACCTCATTTCCTGCCTTTCCAACCCCCCACAGACTTTAACCCACTAGTGTCAGCCTCCACCATTTCCCTTCAACTCCTCAGTTCCCAGTCTAAATCCCCATACTTTCGAGAAATAAAAACTAACTTTTCCCATCTGAAGAAGTATTATTTACTATGTTAAATAATGTATTAATAGTTCCGTTACTTCCCCCACAAATGGAAGTTTCTTGTAATGAATGTCAAGGGGGAAAAAAAAGCCTATTAGAATAAGAATGAAAGGACAAAACTTGCTAAACCTGGGATGGGGAATGTGGGAGGAAAAATCTTTTTAAAAAGGTAGTACCCAAGTTCATCACAGGGGACAGATTTTCTTAGCATCGAACTCTGAAACAAATATCTTTTCATGGCTTTATTTAAAGGACAGTGTCTGCAAGTGGAGGTTACATGCCAAACAAAGAGATAAACATAAACTCTCCCTCCAACCATTAATACAAACTGATCTCTTACTTTAATTGCCAGACTCTAACTGTCAAGGAAGACCAAGTCTTCCCTATGAACCCTCCGAAATATGACAAGATCGAGGACATGGCCATGATGACCCATCTACACGAGCCTGGAGTGCTGTACAACCTCAAAGAGCGTTACGCAGCCTGGATGATCTACGTGAGCGCCCTTCGACATCTGTTTATTCTGTTTCTCTCTCCGAGGAAAAACAAGATCCACATGTTGCATTTTCTGATTTTCTCAGACCTACTCGGGCCTCTTCTGTGTCACCGTCAACCCCTACAAGTGGCTGCCGGTGTACAACCCCGAGGTGGTGGCCGCCTACCGAGGCAAAAAGCGCCAGGAGGCCCCGCCCCACATCTTCTCCATCTCTGACAACGCCTATCAGTTCATGCTGACTGGTGAGTGAGTGATTCATCTATTTACAGAAATGTGGCAATAGAATTTTTAACAAATAGATTTTGCCTGGGCCTTGATTAAAATAATACATTGCAGCCACAAGGGGCCTCACTGCTTTCAAAGAACTTTCAGAGCTGTAATGCCATCTACTCTTGCCGGCAGCCAGCCATCTCCATTTTACAGATGAATAAAAGGAAGCTCACTGAGTTCACTGATCTGCCCAAATTAACCCAGCTAGTAACTGGAAGCCTAGTTGAAACAATTAACAGAACTCTATAAATATATCTGTTGCTTTCCCATATGTTTTACTTTCTGATTTGGATAGAAAAATGTTCAAATAGATTATTTTTAAATATCCACATCCCCAGCAATCAAGGAAAATAGTTACCAGCTATAGCTGGAAAGCTTTGTTAATTCTTATCTTTACCTTTAAACAACACAGCTAATATTACCAGAATTGGTGTAGAACAAGAGTTTAAAAAAAGAGCTATGGCTGTCCTCCCAAAGATTTTAATGCAGTTCTCTGTTAGAATGGGAAAAAATTAAAATCCCTCTTTCTTTGAAAATTTTTTTAAAAATTATTTCAGTCTATTATTCCTGTCTTATCAAAGTATAAACAAAAAGCTTTGATATGCATTATAGGTCCAAATACAGCATGAAAACCTTTTATCTTCACACAGCAAATTTATTGCCTTTGGAAATATTCTAAATTTCTGTGTTTCCTGATGGTCTATGGGATTTTGGTAACTGATAGGGTTTTGTTCTTTTCTGGTTTTTATGTTTGTTTTGCTGCACTTGTTTTTAAACTGTCCTTTTAAGGAGAAGAGAGAAGAGAAAGGAATTAAATAGGGATATTCTATTACAAACTGGCCAGCAGTTCTATAAGGATTTCATGCCAGTAAACTGTTCGGTTGTCAACAGAAGCTAACTACCTTCCAGAAATTATCTAAATGCTGGCTCACTTCAGAGGTTTTAATAAATACTCAGCAGCTGCGCTAACATTGCCACCACCCCTACCGAGGTGCCCCCAAGCTTTGGAACTGCTCCAAATTCAAGATTATTTGTGGCTTCCAAACATGGTTTACATATAAAACCATGCAAAACTGTGGCATTGGACATGGCTGGTGTTATTTTAGCATTGCCAGGAGACTAGAGCCTTGTTTTCTTATCTATGCTCCCACTAGATGTGATAATGATCTTTTATGATTTTTCTTCTACTGGGAAAAGAAATCAATCTGAGTATGTTCCAAAATCTGTATATACTCCCCTGAATAGAACTTTAAAGCTCTTTAAATCTGTATCTACATCATCTGAATAATATCCAGATTTATATCTACTTCTCTGAATATATTTTTAAGTTTGCAAGTTCTCTAAAATCTACAATCTATCAGTATAGAATTAGAGCTTTAATATATCAGAAGATTGGTATAAATCACATCAATCACTATAACTATGACAATATTTGTTTTTATTGTTTAAAAATGTATATGATATAAAAAGAGACTAAAAGTAAATGATAATGCTTTTAATAAAGCATTCTGGGATCCTTCAGCAGAATTCTCTTAAATCTTGAGTATTTTTATGGTAGCACTATCCACCATAAACTTGATATGCCCATATGTCCCAGATACTAACATTAGACTATATCGTTCTCTCCAAGGGACTGAATGAATCCATTAGACAAATGATGGATAAGTAGCCAGACAAAATTTGAGAATGTATAAACTCATTGCCCTGGAAACATAAACAGGATATCTTTTCCTTGGTTGGGTGAGATTCCCCCCCCCCTTCAATGTGAGATACTAGTTATTTGTGACCTAAGAATAATTTTGGAATACTTCTACTAATATCAGCTCTGAAAGTAGCTGTACTGATCTGAGATTTGTGTTTATTTATAATAAAAGTGAAGTGAATCTCTAAGACAATGCTTTCAAAAAAAAGTAAATGAACACAAACATTTACAGTTCCAGAACCCTTCCTTATTGAATATTACCAGCAGTCAAATTAATGATATCAAGAATTGAGAGGGGGCCAGGTAGCAGAAAAATATATAAACTGAAAGTCAAAAGGCCTGAATATCATTGACCTGTTCTTCAGTTATCAACAGAAGCTAACTACCTTCCAGAGAGAATCTAAATGCTGGCTCATTTCAGAGGTTTTAATACTCCGCAGCTGCGCTAACACTGCCACCACCCCTAAAAAAAACCCTATGTAATTATTATAAAAGTCACTTATTCCTTTCTGGGTCTCAGCTTCTTTTCTGTTAAAACTTCAAAATTTTATTATTATTCTTACTGAAATATTTACTTATGAAATTATATGATGCCTGGGATGTTCTCTAAAATAATCCAGTCAGATTTGGATGGGGGTATAAATTATATAAAATTGACCAAATGATAATAATTGTTGAAGCTGTATGATGGGTATATGGGGGTTCTTTATTGTCCCTACCTTTGTATATGTTTGAAATGTCCCATAACAAAAGTTATAAAAACTAATAAAATACAAAAAGAAATAGGTGATTCTTTGCCTCTCATTTTCACAAATTTTACTCCAAGAGGCAAGTGTTATTTTGGGGACTAAAAAAACACAAAAGTTATAGGCAACATCTTCAAAATGTCAAAAATGACAAGCTGTGTTTGATCTGAACTGATTCAAAAACCTTCACGTTGACTTTTTTTAAACTGATGGTATTGATTTCTCTTTCCTAGATCGCGAGAACCAGTCCATTCTTATCACGTATGTGGCATTTCTCTTCTCTGGTTTGTGGTGATTGTCTTAGATGTTGACCATATGAGCTGTAGTTCTGATCTCTTCTCTGGTTTCTATTTGACAGCGGAGAATCTGGTGCAGGGAAGACTGTGAACACCAAGCGTGTCATCCAGTACTTTGCAACAATTGCAGTTACTGGAGAGAAGAAGAAGGAGGAATCTGGCAAAATGAAGGTGAGCCTGATAGCCAGAGTCAGAATAAAGATTGTCAGGGCTCTCAGGAAGTCTGGAGCCTCAGGTGTGAGCACTGTTCTTGTCTTTGCAGGGGACTCTGGAAGATCAAATCATCAGTGCCAACCCCCTACTGGAGGCCTTTGGCAATGCCAAGACCGTGAGGAATGACAACTCTTCTCGCTTTGTAAGTCTCTTGGTCACAGAGGGGTCTTCCCTGCCCTTAAGTGCCCGAGTAACCATGGTTGAATTATCATTTCAACTGCATCACTGTGTGCTTCGACTTTTTATTACTAAATAATCTTTCTCTCTTCAAGGGTAAATTCATTAGAATCCACTTCGGTACTACAGGGAAGCTGGCTTCTGCAGATATTGAAACATGTAAGTAACTGGACCATTGAAAATCAAAACAGAGAGACAAGTGATTGCATTTACAGGGAACTTTTGCAACAATTGGTGCATTGAGCCTGCTGCCAGTGTTGCCTGTGAGCCAAGGCCAGGCTTAGCCATGATCCGCTGTTCCACTTACTTCATGATCAGACTGATGGTTCTGTAGCACATTCTGGAATTCCTGCCTCAGAAGCAAAAATGAAATATTTTTTCCAGGACAAACACTAGGGCCATTTATGGGTTCCTACAAGTTACCTATACATTTACAATATATCTCTGTGATTTGCTCCTGATCTGAGCTTTGGTAAGTGTTTCCAAGGAAGCCCCTGACCACAGTCTAAAATGATCAAAGGAAGGAAGGGATGTTAAGGATCAGTTATAATACAAAGGCCACAGGTCCCCATAGGAAAATTTTATTTTTCCTACAGCAGGTATGCTTCAGTCTCTGCTCTTAGATGGTAAGAACACTGGAGAGCTGCCACATGTATTTGAAATTCATATATGTAGCACCAAGAGGATTGATCATCAAAATGAATCTCAACGGAGCCTGTCCCCAACTGTAGAGAAGACACTCAGGTTTATTTACTATCTCAACAGCATTTATATTTTCTTCTAATTCAATATCTATTGCCTTTTCTTTACAGATCTTCTAGAAAAGTCTAGAGTTACTTTCCAGCTAAAGGCAGAAAGAAGTTACCATATTTTTTATCAGATTACTTCCAATAAGAAACCAGATCTGATTGGTAAGAAAGATCTTAAATTCACAGATGAAAGTTAATATTTTTTATTTACAACTTCTAATGTAAAATGTATCCCCTGAATTCTATGTACTCAGAAATGCTCCTGATCACCACCAACCCATATGACTATGCCTTTGTCAGTCAAGGGGAGATCACAGTCCCCAGCATTGATGACCAAGAAGAGTTGATGGCCACAGATGTAAGTTACACATGCAGTTGTTCTTTTTTAAAATACATTATGTCTGGGAATAACAGCAACCTCTGTAGGTGTGTGGTTAAGGCTATAGTATAAATTATCCTAAATAAATTGGTGTCTTCCGCCCTAACTTTTGTCCTCTCACTTTTCCTGGCAGAGTGCCATTGACATCCTGGGCTTTACTCCTGAAGAGAAAGTGTCCATCTATAAGCTCACAGGGGCAGTAATGCATTATGGGAACATGAAATTCAAGCAAAAGCAGCGTGAGGAGCAAGCTGAGCCCGATGGCACTGAAGGTACCAAATGAAGCTCCATCTGGGTTCAAATTAGAGAACATGGCAAGAAAAAAAGCTTATTCTAAATTCAAATCTCCTTTGTAGCCAGACTTCTGAAGGGCAAACACACATTTATACACATTGCATGCTTTCCTCACCCCAGTTCCTTCTTCACATCTCTGTACCTCCATCATTTCTATCCAGCCCAAATAAGTTAAAATGAACCCTAATAAGCCACTTATAAGGAGATGTCTAAAAAAGTACAACCCGGGGTGGGGGGTGGGGGGGTGGCGCAGATCATTAGAAAGAGAATGAGATGGACTAGTGCTCCTGCTTTACCTCGGCAGTGGTGGGTAGAGATATGAGATCACTTGACCTAGTGGTCTACTTCAGCACCAGCTAGGTAAACCTGGTGGCTGGTAATACAGGATCTGCCCAAACACAGCTGAGGGTGAAGGATGTTCCTAAACATCTGTGTGCACGTGTATGTTTTCTACATATTACTATAGTCTAGGCAGCAAATACAATAAAAAAGAAACTGAGAAAGAAGAGACATATACTCTACATATGGAAAGAGCATGGAACATACAGGACCTACCACAGAAGCTAAAGTTACCTGCTCCTTGAAGTCCTTCCTGCCCTCCCAGCTAGACATTTTCTCTCCTCCTCTAAACTTCTCAGCAGTTAGTTTGTACCTGACCTATGGCATTTATATTATAGCCACTGACAGGATTTTAGAGACTCTGTAGTGAGATTTAATTCCGACAATTTCAGATAAAAAAAAAAAAAAGTGATCCAATGAGATGAAATTGGGAGGAGCAAAACTAAGATAAGGATCCAAATATTCTTTTACCCATTCCTAACAGTGAATATTAAGATGTATTTATCTTATCCTTCCAAGACACCTAATGTGTCTTAAGAGCAGGGACTATGGCTTGTACCTTACATAAAATATTTCTGTAAACACTAAACATATGTTTAATGTTGATAAATTTCTCTAAAGTTGCTTGCAATAAATTACCAAAGACCAGTGTAACTGATTGACCACTTATTAGCAAGCACATCCTCTAACATACAGAGAGCCTCATCTGGTCTTCTACAGTATTTAAAGGTTTTATTTAAATAATAAAGAAAATGGATTGGAGAAAAATGGAAAGATTATGTCAAAGAGGACATCTGCCATTAAACAACATTTCTTGAATTATATCTCTACAGTTGCTGACAAGGCAGCCTATCTCCAGAATCTGAACTCTGCTGACCTGCTCAAAGCCCTCTGCTATCCCAGGGTCAAGGTCGGCAATGAGTATGTCACCAAAGGCCAGACTGTACAGCAGGTAAGTGCACGACTCCAATGAATCACACACATCCCAGGTCTTTCAATACAAAGCCAACAAACACTACTCCTTTAATAATGTCTTTAATAACACCAAAAACATAACTCTGTCCATGAAGGTGTACAATGCAGTGGGTGCTCTGGCCAAAGCCGTCTACGAGAAGATGTTCCTGTGGATGGTCACCCGAATCAACCAGCAGCTGGACACCAAGCAGCCCAGGCAGTACTTCATTGGGGTCTTGGATATCGCTGGCTTTGAGATCTTTGATGTGAGTTATCTTCATATTAATAAAAAATAGGAGGAAGGTAATCTGGACTTTGATATATGTACTACGTTTTATCATTATTCATTTACATTTGTAGTTTCTAAATGCTTTCTCCAACACTGCTCCTAGAGTTACCTCCAAAATATCTATCTAGGAGGTAACAGAATGTAATAACAAGAGCTAACATTCTTTGAGAAGTCAGTGTATTTCTGGCACTATACTAAGCACTTCAAAACATTACCTCAATTAATCTTCAGAACAACTTACCAAGGAGTAATTAATATTACTGCTAACAATATGTGGAGAAACGAAGATGACGAAAATCAAAGCACATGCTAAAGATCCTCCAACCACATAAGATAAAGCCAGGACAGGAACCCAGCTCTGAAACATTTGGTCCATCAAGGCATCGCCCATGGAGGAGAAAGGGCCTACAGGTAGAAGCTGGTTCATGTGACACATACCATTTCTCCTCTGGGGCATCAGCTTCGTCATCTATGAAGTGAGGTGTAAATTGTAACAAAGACTCAGATCTTCAATTGCTATGCCACATCAGGTCCCTTCTTTCACAGACTTGACAGGAGGATTTGCCAAATTTTTTATATGAAGAGAACAGAAATTAGATAAGCCCTCCTTAATAATGTGACAGTCAAAAGTGAAAATATGAACTTTTACCTTGAACTGAAAAATGGAGGTGATAAAAGAAGTTAGGTTTTCCAATTACTTTCACTTTTAACTCTGAAACATAACTCACAGGATCGTGGTTGTACTTTCAATGAATAATATTGTCCATGCAATGTTAGAGGTAGAAGGAGGTAGATTCTACCAGAACTCTTACTGTGTGACTGATATCTATGCCTTTAAATAATGCGCAGAATTCATAAAAAGGGTTCACGTCAAAAACAATCATTTTCCCCCTGGGATTTTTGAAGAAACAATTAATTTAAATCTTATTTCATTATTATCTTCTACATGTTTTTCAATAAAATGTTTTTTTTTTCAATAATGAATTTTACAGCTATAAAATCCATTTAAGTCCTGGCCGGTTTGGCTCAGTGGTTAGAGTGTCAGCCCGCGGACCAGAGAGTCCCGGGTTCGGTTCCCACTAAGGGCACGAACCTCGGTTGCAGTTTGTCCCTGGCCCCGGTTGGGGTCATGTGGGTGGCGACCACTCGATGTGTCTCTCTTGCATCAATGTTTCTCTCTCTCTCTTCTTCCCTCTCTCCCTCCCGCTCTGTCTGAGGATAAATGCAGAAATGTCCTCGGGTGAGGATAAAAATAAATAAATAAATAAATAAAATCCATTTAATGTTGGAAATTTTGTTTTGTGCAGTTCAACAGCCTGGAGCAGCTGTGCATCAACTTCACCAATGAGAAACTGCAACAGTTTTTCAACCACCACATGTTCGTGCTGGAGCAGGAGGAGTACAAGAAGGAAGGCATCGAGTGGACATTCATTGACTTTGGGATGGACCTGGCTGCCTGCATTGAGCTCATCGAGAAGGTTTGTTTGACTTTTTTTATTTTTATTTTTATTGATTTTTTTAGAGAGAGAGGAAGGAAGAGAGAGATAGAAACATAGATCCCCCCTACTAGGAATCAAGCCCATAACCCAGGCCTGTGCCCTGACCGGGAATCGAACCAGGACCTCTCAGTCCATGGGACAGCACTCAATCCACTGAACCACACTAGTCAGACAAGAAGGTCTGTTTGACTTCTAAAGAAAGGCTGAACTATAACAGTAACTTTTCCAAGTGTCTTAAGCAACTCTAGAAAGTATTACTTTAAGCTTAAATAGAATGATTTCAGAACCAATTAGAAAATTACTATTTAGAAATAACTTTCTCTTTTCAACTTTTACATAAGAGGGACCAGAGTGTTTAGTTTCATTTTGTTCCAACCAGTTTTGTTCTAACAGTGACTCAAATCCAATTTTAAAGCAGCACTGAAGACTTTATTGATATGGTCTGCTCACTAGAAGAACTACCTCATTAGTTCTAAATCTATCTCATTCATGATCCAATTAAAAGAAGTATTTTTCCTAAATAAAAATTAATGTACAGGCAACACAGCTAGGGCTTATAAGAAAGTTAATCTGTTTGGAAGTCAATAAGTCAAATTGCTTATCTTTAAGCAATTACACAAATGTCTTAAATAAGGTTTGGGTTATTTGTACTATATAATTATTGCATACAAAGTAAACATCATTCTAAGTACTTATCTTAGTAAAATAAAACTTCGACAATAGGTTAATTCACTCAATAGGAAAAAAGAGTATGATAAATACAGAACCTTTTAACAGATAACCCCCCACATGCTGTGCTGACATTTGGAGTTTGTATCCAGCACTTCTTTTAATAAAAATCATGCTGTACAAAAAGAAAGAATAATACAAAAAAATAAGGGGTAGTGTAAGGAACCTCTGGGACAATCTCAAACTTACCAACATTCGCATCAAGGGGGTACCAGAAGGAGAAGAGAGAGAGCAAGGAATTGAAAACCCATGTGAAAAAATGATGATGGAAAACTTCCCTAACCTGGTGAAGGAAATACACATACAAGTCCAGGAAGCACAGAGAGTCCCAAACAAGATAAAGCCAAAGAAGCCCACACCAAGATACATCATAATTAAAATGCAAAAGGTTAAAGACAAAGAAAGAATCTTGAAAATAGCAAGAGAAAAACAGTTACCTACAAGGGAGCTCCCATAAAGACTGTCAGCTGATTTCTCAACAGAAACTTTGTAGGCCAGAAGGGAGTAGCAAGAAATATACAAACTGGCCCTGGCCAGTGTGGCTCAGTTGGTTGGAGTATCATCCCATACACCAAAAGTTTGCCAGTTCAATTTATAGTGAAGGCACTTACCTAGGTTGCAGGTTCAATCTCCAGTCAGAGCATGTCAGGGAGAAAATCTATCAATGTCGCTCTCTCTCCTTCTCCCTCTCTCTAAAATCAATAAAAATATATCCTCAAGTGAGGATTTTAAAATTACATTTAAAAAAAGAAATACTCAAACTGAGAAAAACAAGGACCTACAACCAAGAGTACTATACCCAGCAAAGCTATCATTTAGAAGCAAAGGACATATAAAGAGCTTCCCAGACAAGAGAAAGCTAAAGGAGTTCATCTCCACCAAACCAGTATTACATGAAATGTTAAAGGGTCTTCTTTAAGAAGAAGAAAAATTTTAAAAAGATAAAAATATGAATAATAAATACATACCTATCAATAATTTAATCTAAAAAAACAAAACAAATGAACAAGCAGAACAGAAACAGACTCATAGATACAGAGAACATTCTGATGATTGCTAGATGGTGGGGGGTTGGGGGATGAGTGAAAAGGTTAAGGGATTAAGAAGTACAAATTGATGTCTGGCCAGTGTGGTTCAGTGGATTGAGCATCCTCCCATGGACTGAGAAGTCCCAGTTCGATTCCTAGTCAGGGCACATGCCCGGGTTGCAGGTTCACTCCCCAGTAGGGGGCGTGCAGGAAGCAGCCAGTTGATGTTTCTCACATTGATGTTTCTATCTCTCTCTCTCTCTTCCTCTCTCTCTACAAAATCAATAAATACATTTTAAAAAGAAGTACAAATGGGTAGTTACAGAATAGTCATAGGGATGTAAAGTACGGCATAGGGAATATAGTCAATAATATTGTAATAACTATATATGGTGTCAGATGGTTACAAGATTTATTGGGATGATCACTTAGTAAGTTACATAATGTCTAATCACTGGGTGGTACACATGAAACTAATATAATATTGTATGTCAACTCTATTTGAAAAATAAAAAATTACTTAAAGTAAAAAAAAAAGATGCTGTGAGTTGAATGTAAGGGAAAAAATAGTGGGAAATTCATTCTAGTGATAACAAAAAGACTTGAACTGTGATTCTGTTTTACTTTATGAATATAATTAATTGGGAAATGATCATAATTTGATCAAACGACAGCCACTATGTATATATCTTCTGAGAGAAGATAGGCTGACACCAATGTCTACCTTTCTGTATTCAGCCACTGGGCATCTTCTCCATCCTGGAAGAGGAGTGCATGTTCCCCAAGGCCACAGATGCCTCCTTCAAGAACAAGCTGTATGACCAGCATCTGGGCAAGTCTGCCAACTTCCAGAAGCCCAAGGTTGTCAAAGGCAAGGCTGAGGCCCACTTTTCTTTAATCCACTACGCGGGCACCGTGGACTACAACATTGCTGGCTGGCTTGACAAGAACAAGGACCCCCTGAATGAGACCGTGGTCGGGCTGTATCAGAAGTCTTCAATGAAGACTCTGGCCAGTCTCTTTTCCACATATGCTGCTGCTGAAGCAGGTAGCTTCTGTGCACTTAATCTAACTTAAATCTATTCTCACAGAATGTTCACATACCATTCCGGCCTCTGGGATTCTACTTTAATTGATGGGTTTTCTTTCTACCTCAGACACTGGTGCAAAGAAAGGTGCTAAGAAGAAGGGCTCTTCTTTCCAGACTGTCTCAGCTCTTTTCAGGGTAAAGTACAAATTTAATTCAGAAAACCTATTAGTTTCTCTGAATTATCATAATTATAGGATTCAGAATAAATTAGGAGAGAAAGGAATGTTAATAAATATCACTTCAAATAATCACTCTTGTCAGGGTACAGCCAAAGCAATACTTCCGTAAGGTTGGTGCTTTACTCATTATTCCTCATTATGATTCCTCATTATGATCATCTGATGTATTCAAGAATGCCAAGAAGTCCTTAGAAGCTTTCTTATTATATATAAGGCTGATTTTTTAAGAACCATAGCTGAACTTCAAAGCTTTCCCTGTGGAAGGCTATATCTTTATTTTACTAATATTGCCCTTGAGAATGTTCCTGAGTTTCTCTTTGAGAATGAGCCGGAGATATACTCTTTAAAACATCCTTCCACCAAAACATATCTTTGTCCTCTGAGGTGGATTTAATTTTTTGTAATAGATGAAAATAATCTAAAGCCAAGCTTAGTGATTTAGATGGGTGATTAAGCTAGAAAACATCTCTCGAGATTAAAATACAATAATAATTTTACTACAAATAATGTGACTTTCTTAGATGGCTTAAAAACTGGCTCTTCTAAAGGGGAATGTATTAAATGTCTTGTCTAATGGCTACTTTGTCAGAATTTGTATAGCTAAGTCTCATTTGTTTTAAAACTAAAATGCAAATCTAATCTACTACCTAAACAGGAAAACTGCTCTGTTCTTTTTCTTTCTCAATACCAATCTGCATTATCTCACCCAACAGACTATTGTTTCATCAACTTATCCTTGTACAAGTTTTCAAGATTAAAAACTCATTACTTGTGTTTATTTCCTAATGGTTTACTGAGATGTGGTGGGTGGAGCAACTATGCCTTCTCAAACAGTATACCTAAGAAATACTGAGAAATATTTGCATGCGAGTTTTCTATGGTTGAGTAAAATACCATAATCTGTCATAACAAATTACTCTATTTCTGGACTAACTCCTTCCTATATGCTTCAGACTGTGGATCATTTTCAGGTACTTAAAATCTACCCACACAAGGTTATATAGCCTTATGATGTTAGATTCCTCAAAGAAAATACAGGAGGAAAAAAAAAAAAAAAGATGTTACAGGTCCCAGGGAATAATAAACTGAAGGAAAGAATGGCAAAAGTTGGAACAATTGCTAACTTCAGTTACCACTGTAAACTACTACTGTGAAAATGATCAGCACTGAAAGAGATGAAAGAGATCTTAGAAGTAATCTCAATTATTTTCAAATGAGGTCCAAAGAAACAAAAAAAGATTTTGTAGAATCAAGTGGCTCATTAGTGGCAGAGCAAATCCATAGTCTTTTGTCTTCTGACTCCCAGCTGAGAATACTTTCTGTGCATCAAGGCTACTGAATTTTCAGTTTGTTTATAGGATAGATCCTAAGTGTCAGAAATTACTACCTTGGAGAGCTACATTTCTTCCCAGTACTTTGGCCTTTTGATTATTTAGCAGGCTAGAATCTTGATATCTTTAAAATACAGAGCAATTAAAGCCTCACAGACTTACACCTAATAGGTAAGATAGTATATAGCTTAGTTCCATATTATTACAAAATGGAAATCTGAAATAGAACTTTTTCATCAAGTCTCTTCTATCTGGTTTTCTAGGAAAATTTAAATAAACTGATGACCAATTTGAGATGCACACACCCTCACTTCGTACGGTGTATCATTCCCAATGAAACAAAAACTCCTGGTAAGATATAAGAGCGTGAAATAATCAAACAGGCATAAGTTTGAAAATTCAGTGCCCAGTAGTAAATACTCTGATATGTTTTTAGGGGCCATGGAGCATGAACTAGTCCTGCACCAGCTGAGGTGTAATGGTGTGCTGGAAGGCATCAGGATCTGCAGAAAGGGATTCCCAAGCAGAATCTTATATGGGGACTTTAAACAAAGGCTAGTCTCTCTTTGTTGTAATTCACAGAATGCCGTGTATATTTAATCATCTTAATTGTTGTCCTCTGTTCATTGTATTTCATGTATCCTGCTTAGTAAATATTATAAAATGAAGAAGCCAAATAAGATAGTCTTGTAGTGGTAGACAGAATAACAAGTTAGAAGTGGCATTTCTTAAAAACAGGAAGAAGGCATGCACTAGACAATGGAAAAATCATATTGTTTTACTATTTGAACTTAAAGGACAGCTGGATTTTCTCATTTAATCTTTCTTTGATATTTCGTTTTGTTGTAATTTAATGTTCATATGTGATCACACCTTCCTAACTTTTCTTTCTTTCTCTGAACAGATACAAAGTTTTAAATGCAAGTGCTATCCCAGAGGGACAGTTCATTGACAGCAAGAAAGCTTCTGAGAAACTTCTAGGGTCTATTGACATTGACCACACCCAATATAAATTCGGACATACAAAGGTATAACTGTTATTGATTTGCACTTGATCCAAGTACCTTCTGCCATCTCTGTGTCTCCTGTAGTATGGGGGATGCTTTGTGACTCTCCCTTTCTCTTCAAAGGTTTTCTTCAAAGCTGGCCTTCTGGGTCTTCTGGAAGAAATGAGAGATGACAAATTGGCCCAGATTATAACAAGAACTCAAGCTGTCTGTAGGGGATACCTAATGAGGGTAGAATATCAGAAGATGTTGCAAAGGAGGTAACAACAATGCTGAATATCAGAACTGTAGTCCCTTAGGGACTATCAGTCAGCCTTTATCACTCATTATCTCTTTCATTTTGTGGCTAATATGTGCTTTTCACCCAGTTCAGAACTCACTCCTGCAACACATCAGCTTTTGCTTATCCTCTCACACTTGGATTCCCTCCAAAGCTTCTTTCCTCCCTCCAATTTCTCCCTTCCCATCCATCTCACATACCACTGCAGGAATAATTTGCAGTAAGCACTGTTTTCATCATGCCACATCTCAGTTTTTGTTCCCCATGGTCTTCCATATCAAATCCAGGTTACTTTGTGAGGCTGTCAAGCCCTCTCTATTCCCCACCTCATCTATCATTTCCAACCACACAGCCTTTCCGGCCAGGCTAAACAATTTGCTTATCTCCTATTTTCAGGTTTGCATAAGCCCTCTCCCCTCATCCTAATTTATCTATTTATGAATTCAAAACTTCCATTCCTCCTTTCTCTAATTAACCTCATCCAGCTCTATCTACACAGCACTATTGCATTCCCTGTCCTCACATATATTTTGCATTCATTTTGTTTAAGTATTTATTTAGGTCTGCATTATGTGTTCCCAAGTCATTTACATGTTTGTCTACATTATAATTTGTGTCATAGACTCTGCCTTCTCAGAATTATGGTTATTATAAATTGGACCTATAAATATAGAATTTCCATTTTAGAAAGCTTGAAGAAACACACACATTCCTACAAGGTAGTCAAACCTTGCCAGTTGATTGTTACAGTTTGCAGAAGGGGTACCTTTTATTACTATTTTACTATTTTATTTCAATTTTTAAAAATGGAGCTCAATCTGTACTAAATGCCCTGCAGATATTAAAAATATAATAAGTAAGAATGAGGCATTTCAAAGAATTTGAGAAAAGCCAGTATATTATCTAAAGAAGTTAACAAAAGAAGTTTATAGAGTGGCGAGTTCAGTGGTGAGTTAAAAAAGAGGAGAGGTTGTCCAGGCCAGTGTGGCTCAGTTGGTTGGGCATCGTCCCAGGCACCGAAAGGTTGTCGGTTGTTCTATTCCAGGTCGGGGAACATGCTTGGGTTGTGGGCTTGAACCCTAGCAGGGTATGTGCAGGAGGAGCCGATCCTCTCACATTCATGTTTCTCTCTCTCCCTCTCTCTTTCTCTCCCTCTCCCTTCCTCTCTCTCTAAAAATCATAAAAATTATTTTAAAAAAATAAGAGGAGAGGCTTCAAGGAAGACATGATAAATCATAAGCTCAGTTTAGGTGGGGCAATTCAGAAAGCAGTCTGTGCCATTTCATAGTTCACATCCCCATGCCAACAACCAATTGATTGATCTGTCAATCAATTTACAGATGCCACATCTACTCCCAAATCACTAATATTGTAATATCTCAAATGATCTTAAAATGGTACATGAGGCTCATACATATAAAGTATTCCCCCTCTAAAGTCAGCTTCTTTGCTAGTTTGATAGGAACTTGAAAACCCAGAACTGTTCAATATGATCAGCATTAGCAAAGTGGTTACACTGAGGATTATTATAAGTGTAAGTGTGAAGATGTGTACATGTGTATGTAAAGCCTGCATCTAACATATACAGAATTTGACATATAATTTATATGTGAGGGGGTCAGTCAAAGGGGGAGTCTGTGGATAAAAAATAATAACAGTGTCTCTGATAGCTCAATCTACACTGATATTTCTGTGACCTTTCAGGGAAGCCCTCTTCTGCATCCAGTACAACGTCCGCGCCTTCATGAACGTCAAGCACTGGCCCTGGATGAAGCTCTTCTTCAAGATCAAGCCGCTGCTGAAGAGCGCGGAGACCGAGAAGGAGATGGCCACCATGAAGGAAGAGTTTCAGAAAACCAAGGAGGAACTCGCCAAGTCGGAGGCAAAGAGGAAGGAATTGGAGGAAAAAATGGTCACTCTGTTAAAAGAGAAAAATGACCTGCAGCTGCAGGTTCAATCTGTGAGTACTCTGTATTCGGAGTGTGCCATGTTGCTGAAGCTTCTCTGGAATTCACACACAACTTTGGATTTACAAAAGGCTTTACTTGAAAAAGAAAATCTCAAGTTTTTTTTTTAGTATTTCACTTAGCTTACAATATTCCTAGGAGGAAGGCACAATGCAAAAGAAAAGATAGAAGAATGCATTTAACGTTATCACAAATTTAACATGAAGAAAGTAGTTTAAAGGCAAGCCCTAAATCTCATTTTATCCATTTGCCTTCCCTGCTTCATCCCAGCCTTAAAATATAGTCCTATTTTCTGAATGGAAGTATAGAGATTGTATTTAAATTCAAGAAAGACAGTGTTCTTACTCCTCTCTGTATCTCTTTTCCTCAACCCCGAGATTTAGCTCAATAAATATATTTGTGGTACTTGAACTGAACTACCAGGGTATAAGGTCCAGCTGTTTATTGGTTCAGGAAGGAGTTGTAATCAGAGTGGGAGTAGGTTTGGCACCTACACTCTGGCTAAACACAACTTTACTTGGTCCAACAAGCCCAACAAAGTCGTGAAGAAATCTGTGAAAAGAATAGTTTTCCTAACATTTTCAAGCTATTTTCAACTTTTCCTTCTGATAACTTTACTTGTATAAAAGTTAGTTTCCCCAAAGCACAGGATTACAGTCTCTTCATCTGATCCTCTTTGATATGTATTATTATCAGTCAGTGAGTAAAGGTTTATTGAGTGCATCACTGTTAAAAATAGATGAAGAGGAACCCTAGGAAGTCCCCATTATCATCCATTTAAGCATTTAAAAAAACTTAAGATATGAACAAAACAAATACTGCGAAGTTAAAGAAATTCCCCATGCCAGTGTAATTTAATAAATTAGTGGCTGAACTGATTTTTATTTGAATCCTTTAATAACTTATTAAAAAGTTATTGAGCTATAAGTTTTTTCAAAATTACATATTCTTATATATTCTAAAATTCATTTTGAGATTAAGGTAATTCTTAAAATGGAAATGAAAATTTTGGATAATTATAGCACTATTTGGACTATCAGAAAGATTTTGAGTGTATAAAATGCTGCATGGAAATCTATTCATAGGCGTAACATAAGGTCGTTTTATTTTTTAAATTCAGTCTAGTAACTAGTTGCTTGAGGTAAGCAAGAAATGCTCAAAAATAAAACTAACCAATTTGACTACGTCAGAATCTGACATGCTCTTAGCAATCATTTCTTCCAATCCCCTTATTACATATGAGATAATTAAACATAAGAGGAATAAAGCAATGAAGATTATACAAATTTGGGACAAGAACCCAGGCTTCCTCCCACTCGTCTATGCACTGCTTTTTTAAATAGTCCATTTCTTCAGTCCAATCATTTTTCAGACTAATTTGCTTCTAAATCTATAGTCTTACTTCTAATTAGTTGCATTTCTCCAGACCATGTAATAATATTCAATTCAGTTTAATTTATATTCATACTAAAAAATTCATAAAAATGCAGTGAACACTACTATTTTGTGCAAGAACAAGTTCAAAATAAGTAAAACGTTCTCTAAGTGTCCCACTGAATCTCTCCACAGGAAGCAGATAGTTTGGCTGATGCAGAGGAAAGGTGTGAGCAACTGATTAAAAACAAAATCCAGCTGGAGGCCAAAATCAAGGAGGTGACTGAGAGAGCTGAGGATGAGGAAGAGATCAATGCTGAGCTGACAGCCAAGAAGAGGAAACTGGAGGATGAATGTTCAGAGCTCAAGAAAGACATTGATGACCTTGAGCTGACACTGGCCAAGGTTGAAAAGGAGAAACATGCCACAGAAAATAAGGTGTGAATTACATTCTGCTGTACTAGACACAGCTTCTACCATCCAATAAGCTGCTTTATGGTAGAGACAATCTCTTCCTTGACCTTCCAGGTGAAAAACCTCACAGAAGAGATGGCAGGCCTGGATGAAATCATAGCTAAGCTGACCAAGGAGAAGAAGGCCCTCCAAGAGGCCCACCAGCAGACCCTGGATGACCTGCAGGCAGAAGAGGACAAAGTCAACACCCTGAGCAAAGCTAAAACCAAGCTCGAGCAGCAAGTAGATGATGTAAGTATATTTTTAATAACCATTTGAAAGATTTTTAAAATATACTTTCAATTTTTAACAAATTTTACTTTCTCATTAGCTTGAAGGGTCTCTGGAACAAGAAAAGAAACTTCGAATGGATCTAGAAAGAGCAAAGAGGAAACTGGAGGGAGACTTAAAACTGGCCCAAGAATCCACAATGGATGTAGAAAATGACAAACAGCAACTTGATGAAAAACTTAAAAAGTAGGAACTCCAGAAAAGAAGAAAATAAAAAACTCTATATGATATCATCTTTAAATTCATATGGGTACTAATGTCTTCTTCTTCTTTCTAAAGAAAAGAATTTGAAATCAGCAATCTGCTAAGCAAAATTGAAGATGAGCAGGCAGTAGAAATTCAACTCCAGAAGAAGATCAAAGAACTGCAGGTGAGTCATCTCATCTCCATTGTTCTGCACCCCAAAAAAACCTGAAACTGAGATGAATTTATGTTAATGTGCTTGTGTCACCCCACCCCCCCAGGCCCGAACTGAGGAGCTGGAGGAGGAAATCGAGGCAGAGCGGGCCTCTCGGGCCAAAGCAGAGAAGCAGCGCTCTGACCTCTCCCGGGAACTGGAGGAGATTAGCGAGCGGTTGGAAGAAGCTGGTGGAGCAACTTCCGCCCAGATTGAGATGATCAAGAAGAGGGAGGCTGAGTTCCAGAAAATGCGCAGGGACCTGGAGGAGGCCACACTGCAGCATGAAGCCACAGCGGCCACTCTGAGGAAGAAGCACGCAGACAGTATGGCTGAACTTGGGGAGCAGATAGACAACCTGCAGAGGGTCAAGCAGAAACTGGAGAAGGAGAAAAGTGAGCTGAAGATGGAGATAGATGACCTTAGCAGTAACTCAGAGGCCATTTCCAAAGCCAAGGTACCCAATACTGTCTCTAAATGAGGTTAATAACCTATTAGAACATCCATTGTTCTGTGTCATTAAACACTGTTTACAAGCAGCTTATAGCACTAATCTAATATTTTCTATTCTAATATATTCCATTCTATTTCATTTTTTAAATGCTGAATATGACCCATTAAGATTACTTCAAAATCCACTGTAAGCAAGTGTCAGCCTTGTTGGGATAGATGAATGGGCTCCAACAATAACCTCTTTAGGAACACTATGTACTCCCATGCTTGAATCCCAGCATGTTCCACAGAGTTGGTGCCATAAGCTTCTATTCACACAACATAAATTTATTCACTGTAAAAATATTTTAAGAATCAAGTTTTAACATTTTTTTACTGCATACAATGTCTCATCCTTCACTGCCGCATGTACCATAGGGAAACCTGGAAAAGATGTGCCGCACTCTAGAAGATCAACTGAGTGAACTTAAGTCAAAGGAAGAAGAGCAGCAGCGGCTGATCAATGACCTGACGGCTCAGAGAGCTCGCCTGCAGACGGAATCAGGTAAAGACCTTTTTCTGAATCCTGAAACTTTGTACTAAATAAAAGCAATTCCAAGGTTCTTAATAAGTAGCAATACTTCCATTTAAGAGGGGAATAGACAAACAATCAGAATTTGCTGAGGTCAGAAAGAAAAAAATAATCAAGAATCAGCAAGCAAGTTTACTTGTTACACTCCCACAGCAACTCTGCTCTTTAATCTCCAGTTCTGACCAGTTCTATAATACTTAGACGTATACGGCTGGTATATCTACATATATAAATACAAAAGATTTAGGCTAATTTTTAACACCATTAACAAATTCCTTTACTTCCATTATTCTTAGGTGAATATTCCCGACAATTAGATGAGAAAGATGCTTTGGTCTCTCAGCTTTCAAGGAGCAAACAAGCATCTGCTCAGCAGATTGAGGACATGAAACGTCAGCTAGAAGAAGAAACTAAAGTAAGTTTTACCTAAGATCTTGGCTAATCAAATCTAAACATGTCCAGTTAGGTTCAACTTCAGATGCGTAAATCAAATATCACTAAATAAATGAATTTAAGTCACTGAACTGGTACTTCCCCAGGCCAAGAACGCCCTGGCCCACGCCCTGCAGTCCTCCCGCCATGACTGTGACCTGCTGCGGGAACAGTATGAGGAGGAGCAGGAAGGCAAAGCTGAGCTGCAGAGGGCACTGTCCAAGGCCAACAGCGAGGTTGCCCAGTGGAGGACCAAGTACGAGACAGATGCCATCCAGCGCACAGAGGAGCTGGAGGAGGCCAAGTATGTACTGTGAACTCTGGGGGAGGAAAATGACATAATATTGATGACAATGGAAACATAATAATAGCAGAAGCTACTATTTACTGAGTGTATACTATGTGTCAAATACTATCTATACATTAGCTCATTAAGTTTTCATAGCAACTTTATGTTGGTTATTATTCTTATCCCAATTTACAGATGAGGAAATTGAAGCTGTGAGAGGTTAACCAACTAGCCCAAGGGCGTATGACTAATAAATGGTACAGCTGAGATTAGAAGTAGACATTCTGATTCCAGAGCCTACCTTAAGCATTGCAGTAGCAAGAGACAGCTCCTAAAACTAATGTTAGAGGTCATTAAATAATACATAATGTCCAGGATTGGTCTAAATCTAGTACAGCCTTAGTCTGTGTACAGACCAAAGGGGACCTTCAAGTAGATCTTGGACATCAGGGCTAAAGACTTGACTGAACCTTAAGGGTATACAGTCAACACACAATTGGGAATTTAAAATGTAGGTGGTTCAGAAGGAGGAAATATACCTGCCTTTCCTTAAACTGCATGAGTTGTCCTGATGTATCCATCAACTTCTTTCTCTGGTGAGATTGTTCAACTTTCAGTAGAAGAAACTAACTATATTTCTTCAGAGAAAAAGTACATAAAATAAATTGAAACTTTGAGAAAGCAAATTAATATGCTCAGTATATTTTTGTCCAAGAAAATATCTAGTTGGCCTCAAATATTTTTAGAATGAGATAAGATATATATTTTAATCAATAAGAGTATCCTGGTCACACATTCTCTACAATCATAATCAGAAGTCCTGAAAATTCTGAACTACTTACATAGTAAGACACATGGAGCACTAACAGCAGTCTCTAAGAATTCAACAACTTACCAAGGACTTGAATCCAATTGTTCACCACTTTGGACCTTGTCATACAGTTTATCAATCTAGAAAGTAGTTCTGGCTACCAGTTTTGAAAACCATGTTATTTGCCATGGAAAAATGACTGTGAAAGGAGGCCAAAGAGGTTATCGCTTGCCCACTCTTTCAAATTGCATGGCTAACTTTTCAGGAAGAAGCTGGCCCAGCGTCTGCAAGAAGCTGAGGAACATGTAGAAGCCGTGAATGCCAAGTGTGCCTCCCTTGAGAAGACGAAGCAGCGGCTCCAGAATGAAGTGGAGGACCTCATGCTTGATGTGGAGAGATCTAACGCGGCCTGCGCAGCCCTGGACAAAAAGCAGAGGAACTTTGACAAGGTGGCTCAGCCTGCTTAACCTTTATCCATCTTTACTTGGTCTCCCTTTCTCCTTGCATTGGCTGATGATTTACTGCTTTTTAGATCCTATCAGAATGGAAACAGAAGCAGGAGGAGACTCAGGCTGAACTTGAGGCCTCCCAAAAGGAGTCCCGTTCTCTCAGCACTGAGCTGTTCAAGATCAAGAATGCCTATGAGGAATCCCTGGATCAACTTGAAACACTAAAGCGAGAGAATAAGAACTTGCAGCGTGAGTACTCTTGAATTTCGCTGTCCCCCAGAGCCTGACTGGACCTTTCCATGTGGCCATCAGCTCACCAGTTCTCCCTTGCCTGTTCACTCACAGAGGAGATTTCTGACCTCACTGAGCAGATTGCTGCAGGTGGGAAGCAAATCCACGAATTGGAGAAAATAAAGAAGCAAGTGGAACAAGAGAAATGTGAAATTCAGGCTGCCTTAGAGGAAGCAGAGGTATGTATTACTAGGTTGGGGGGGAATCAAAGACAAATATCAGTGAAAACACTCAAAGCGAGCAGTGATACTGTAAAGTATATACCTTATCACCAAGCTGGTGAGAAGGTGAACTTGCATAAGATTTATAAAGGGCAATGTGGCAATAGTAATCAAGAGCCTTAAAAAATGTAAATACTATGACCCATCAACTCTATTTTCTAAGAAAATAATCTTAAATGGAAGTAAAGCTTTTAAATAAAGAGATGTCCACTCCAAGAACAAGATTAAGAAAATTATGGCCTTAGCTGGATTGGCTCAGTGGTCAGAGCAAACAGCCCATGGACTGAAGGGTCACAGGTCTGATTCCTAGTCAAAGGCACATACCAGGGTTGCAGGTCCGATCCCCAGCCCCGGTCAGGGTCATGCGGGAGGCAACCAACCAATGTCTCTCTCTCATTGATATTTCTCTCCCTCCCTCCTCTATCTAAAAAAAATCAATAGAAAAATATCCTCAAGTGAGGATTAACAAAAAACAAAATGAAAATTATGGAACACCCATACAATGCAATTTTTATACAGAGATTAAATATAAGTAATACAGAGAAATATTTATAGTAGACAATTTTTAAAGCAATATATATATTGCATATACAACATAATTTTATTACATAGAAATATATATAAAAACAGGAAAAAGATTAGGAAAATGAATAACATTAAAATGGTTATCTCTGAGTGAGGGCACAACATGAAGTTTTTTCCTCTGTTTTTATATATAACCCCGTGATGTACAGTGAACATGTATTATGTAATCAGAAAAAACATGTTTTAAAACAGAACTTCTACAAAAAGGAATTAAAATATTACACATGAACATTTTAATTTATAAAACAGATTCAGTTCATATAAGTTTAATCATATAATTTTTGTTAGTACTTACATTAGTAATATTTGTACAGCACTCTACACTTTACAAAGCACCTTTATTACAAGGCTTCCCTGTACAATCCATGACTAAATAAACAAAAGAATGATTTACCTAGCAGGCTCCTGGAACTATTGTATTATA
Source organism: Tadarida brasiliensis (assembly GCA_030848825.1). NCBI lineage: Eukaryota > Metazoa > Chordata > Mammalia > Chiroptera > Molossidae > Tadarida > Tadarida brasiliensis. The sequence goes on from CM061273.1 coordinate 17,250,085, forward strand.
CTACATAAACTGATATTAATAAGAGTTTGGCTCACAAGAAATATATTCCAAATATTCAAGTTATTTTCCATTATTAATTGATCACTGTTTTGTTAAGGCATCTCTTGAACATGAAGAGGGAAAGATCCTGCGCATCCAGCTGGAGTTGAACCAAGTAAAGTCTGAAATTGACAGGAAAATTGCTGAAAAGGATGAGGAAATTGACCAGCTGAAGAGGAACCACATTAGAGTTGTGGAGTCCATGCAGAGCATGCTGGATGCTGAGATCAGGAGCAGGAATGATGCTCTGAGAGTCAAGAAGAAGATGGAAGGAGATCTGAATGAAATGGAAATCCAGCTGAACCATGCCAACCGTTTGGCTGCAGAGAGCTTGAGGAACTACAGGAACACCCAAGGGATCCTGAAGGTAAATGAGTCCACATTTAACAGTTCAGATAAGTCAGGCAAGTTGATGGTCTTCCATTCCTCAAAACACCTTGTTAAACCATCCAGTTTTTTCTTTTAACAAATTATATAGCTCATAGTATGGAGGTAACTAAATTAAATACACATAGAATATAATATTTTAAAAGAAATATTATGTAAAGCCCTGGCCGGTTTGGCTCAGTGGTTAGAGTGTTGGCCTACAGACCAAAGAGTCTCCGGTTCGATTCTGGTCAAGGGCATGTACCTCAGTTTCGGTTCAGTCCCTGGCCCTGGTCAGGGTCATGTGGGAGGCAACCAATTGATGCGTCTCTCTCACATCGATGTCTCTCTCTCTCTCTCTCTCTTCTTCCTCCCTCCTTCACACTCTGTCTGAAGATAAATGGAAAAATATCCTTAGGTGAGGATTTAAAAGAAAGAAAGAAATGTTATATAAAAACACAAACAGACCCAGAGATAAGGTGTGCTATGAGAGCGAGTGCAAGACTGGCACCAACAGGCCTGAGGTTGAGTCTGGGTTTTGTCACTTAACTAGCTGTCTGATTTTAGGTAGGTTACTTAACCTCTCAGAACCTCTGTTTCTTCTACAAAGTTAGAGCGATTGTTTTGTAGAATATAGGGTTATTGTGAGAATCAAATCAGACACCAGATATCAAGTACTAGGTAGAGCATATGAAAAATGCTCCATAAATGAGAGACACTAGGACTTGCACATGAAAAAAACAACAAGTTAATGTCATAAACAGAAGAAGAATCTGTCTCCTGAGAAGTCTTTCTTATGTGAGTTAGTGACATCACCATATCCATGCTCTTTCTAATGACAGGCCATTTGAAAGAGCATGTTACTGGTACATTCTCCCAGTTCATCTCCAAGGATATTCATATCCTCTTCAGAATGTCTAAGACCTTCATTTTTTTTACTTAACAGGATACCCAGCTACACCTGGATGACGCTCTCCGGGGCCAGGAGGACCTCAAGGAGCAGCTGATGATGGTTGAGCGCAGAGCCAACCTGCTACAGGCTGAGGTGGAGGAGCTGCGGGCATCTCTGGAGCAGACGGAGAGGAGCAGGAAAATCGCAGAACAGGAGCTGCTGGATGCCAGTGAGCGTGTCCAGCTCCTGCACACCCAGGTGAGATTCTCACATTAAACAAATGCTGGCATATTGTTAAGTGAAGAATCAGAACTATGCTGTGAAAGTACTCCATTTTTATTTAAAAATATATATATATATTTAAAAGGATGGGCAACATGCTCTAAAATATTAATTGCAGTTATCTTGGGGTGTGAAGTTATAAATGTTTTTATGTGTGTGTTCCTATTTGTGGTTTTTAGATTTTCTACCCCCAAAAAAGAGAGTATTACTTTTTTATTTAAAAATAATGTTTAGTTCTTTATTTTGATAACCATAATGTGGACCAAACATGAACAAAGATATCTGTTGACTCCAAAATCTGACAATGTTCCATGCAGCGTTTCCCATCAGGGGCACTTTAGCAGTTAGCTTGCTGTGCCTTGCAGGATGCTTAGCATCCCTGACCTGCCCAGACAGTAAATGCAGTAGCACCCTCTAGCCATTTGACAATCAAACATATCCAGGCCCAAACATTTCCAAATACTCACTGAGGCAGTAGTGCTTCCCTTTGAGAACCACGGGGTTGAAATTTTAAGAAATTGTTTTCCTAAGACTAATCCAGCATTCCCCAAGGGACCAAAGCATGGAAGTTCACAGAAAATAGATTCTTTCCAAATGAGAAACTCCCAGTGCCAGGCAGTCACAAAAATAATTTATTCTTTTCTAATATTTCCAACCTTTTATAATACCACACTAATGATGTCCAGTTGAAATATGACTGAAAGAGCAATTAATTTATATAGACATTGGTAAATTTCAGAAATCCTTATGCATAAATCAGATGGACCTTGAGACAGTGGTGGAAGGGCGGGGTGGGGGGGGGTTCCAACCTTGTAAATAATTATTTTATACTGAGCAAATATTGAAAGTTTAGTGAAATGTTGCCATTAGTCCCTTGCATGAGCCAACAAGCAAGACATTTATAAAATCCCATGAGGGCAAACTGTAAACCTTCCTAATTCCTACTATTTTTAACAGAACACCAGCCTGATCAACACCAAGAAGAAATTAGAAAATGATGTTTCACAACTGCAGAGTGAAGTGGAAGAAGTAATTCAAGAATCACGCAACGCAGAAGAGAAGGCCAAGAAGGCCATCACTGATGTGAGGAACATGAGCATGTGTTTTACTGATACAGGTGTGCTACCTGCCATTACCAGGTTTCCTTATTTTCTGGATTTATTAACTGACTAGGCAGCCATGATGGCCGAGGAGCTGAAGAAGGAGCAGGACACCAGCGCCCACCTGGAGCGGATGAAGAAGAACCTGGAGCAGACGGTGAAGGACCTGCAGCACCGTCTGGATGAGGCTGAGCAGCTGGCCCTGAAGGGCGGGAAGAAGCAGATCCAGAAACTGGAGGCTAGAGTATGTATCTCAATCTCTCTGAATCTGGGAAGGGAAAAGGGAACTCCCTCTACCTTTCTCTCTTCCTACATATTCACTCCCATCCTTGTCCTGCAGCTGGGGACATACACCTAATACCTTCAGTGGGTCCTGAGCTAATTAATACCCTCCAAAACTGACTCTGTAAGTATCTTTCTTGGTTGCAGGTACGTGAGCTTGAAGGAGAGGTTGAAAATGAACAGAAACGCAATGCTGAGGCTGTTAAAGGTTTGCGGAAACACGAGAGAAGAGTAAAGGAACTTTCCTATCAGGTAAGGGAGTAGCTCTAGAATATCCAGACTTCTTGCCCAATGGGAAATTGGAAACCTGGTGAAAATTTATGTGTCACTCACAAATACACATTAACTTGGTACATATAAGAGGCAAATGACACAGTTGCTTATCACAGATATATACTAACCTTGAAAAATCAGGAGGGCTTTTAGATAATAGCATAAGAGAGGAAAAAATATAGGTTTTAAATCCAGATACATAGATGTTAGCTCTAATTTGACCTCTCTAATTTTTTTAAACTTGGGTAGATTACTTAATACTCTAAACCTTCGTTTCATCACCTATAAAACAGAATAACACCACCCACTCCCCAAGGTAGGAAGATAAGGATGGGAAAGATGTGTACAGGGTGGGCAAAAGTAGGTTTACAGTTGTGAGTATGCAAAACACGGAATTTGTTCTTGAATTATTTATTATTGTATTATTTTCCATACGAACAACTGTGAATCTACTTTTGCCCCACCCTGTATAATTAACCTAACACAGTGCCTGAAAACTGTGGACATTTAATAAGAATGGTGACTGTTATTACCATGAAGGAAGACTCAGGGTTAACCAAGTGTACCCCAGGCCAACTGCCATCAAGCCAATGTGACTTATTTTACCACCTACAGTAGACTTATTTCACTGGATTGAATACGATCATTTTTTCAAACTTCCAGACTGAGGAAGACCGCAAGAATGTTCTCAGGCTGCAGGACTTGGTAGATAAACTACAGGCGAAGGTGAAATCATATAAGAGACAAGCCGAGGAGGCTGTAAGTATCTTTAAGTCTTTGGGGGAAGAAAAAAGTTTTTGAGGGGTAGAAAGTGCATAAAGAGAAGGTGTTAAATGAGAAAGAAGGAAACAAAGTAAGAATATACAACTCATATTTTAAGACATGATTTTATAAATACAAATTTATTCCCAAATCCTAATTACAGAATAAGACTTCAGAAGGAGATATTTTTATTATTAAATAATTTATAAGGTTTGGGGGGAAAAAAGAAAGTTCTAACTAACCCACCTTACTTGATAGCTGCAAAGGATGTACAATAGAAACTCTAACACCATGGTAAGTATTCCTCTCCCTCTAGAAATGCACACACTCAAGTGTTTTCAAAAGCCAAACTTAAGTCTTTTATCTGCTCACTACCCATATCATCATCAGGGGCTCCTCTCTCCACGTTGCTGTATAGCAATAAGGTCATGTTGGAAGATTCTCCAGCTTCACTTTTCCTAGTTGTTTCCCATTCTTCCAGACACAGTGTAGTAGGCAAGAAGTAGGTAGGAAGTAAGGAAAGGAAAGAAGAAAGGGAGAGGCACAAATAGTAGTAAGTTCCACCAACAGAGGCATACTTTCTTCCTAGCCCTACTCTTCCCTTTCTCTGTATACCAGAGTCAAAATATATGGCAAAAAAAATAAAGTGAGATTTTCCCAAAGTTATAATGTGACCTCACATTTATTTACTATACTCTGTAATGGAGGGTACCTGGGTCTCTTCTTCCTTTCCACTCAACCCATACATCATAAATGGATTTCACATTTGTATGTGTTTGACATAATAAGTTGCCCTTTCCATTTCAAAATGGTTTCTTCATTCTTTAAAGTAAAAAATGTAATAGAAGTTATAAGTTCTGTCCAGATTTGAAGTCAGATATGGCAAACTGACCATAAGAAGGAAATATTTGAGTTGATGAAATACTCCTGTTTGGTGACAAGTGCAATGAGAAACACAAAGTCTAATTCTCATATTTTTATCTCTATTCTTAGGAGGAACAATCCAATGCTAATCTGTCTAAATTCCGCAAGCTCCAGCATGAGCTGGAGGAGGCTGAGGAACGGGCTGACATCGCAGAGTCCCAGGTCAACAAGCTGCGGGTGAAGAGCCGCGAGGTTCACACAAAAATCATAAGTGAAGAGTAATCATGCCCTGATGCTATGGAATGACTAAGAAGAGGCACAAAATGTGCTATTTTTGGTCATTTACTTTATGATGTTCATTTTTCTCTTAATGTTGAGTAAATAAAAACTACAGTAAACTTATAAATTAAACAAGATTGTCATTTTTATTTCCAAAATTATTTACTCCTAAATACAGTTCTCACCTAGCTATTATTTTAAATATTGTATATGGTTTTGCAGAGCATTCAATATTCTGTACCTCCATCACCTCCTAGTATCCCCTTTCCCACCCCTCCCACCATATAATTATCTTTTGCTGGTCTTGATCTTATTCAATCTCTCTAGATTGTTAAAAAATTACTAAGGAAAACACTCCCTGAGACTGCCCCTTCAGACAGGACCCATTCATTCATCCATTCCACAAATAGTTATTGAGCATCTGCTATGCGCCAGGCACTGTTCCAAGTTCTGTGGGTATAGCAGTGAACATAGCTCCAGTCCTCTGGATGCTTGTAATCTACAAGGAGGGAAAGGTAATGATCAAATAAAAAGTTATGTAATAAGTCAGATGGTAAGTGCTAATGGGAAATTTTTTTTTAAGTATGGGGGGGCAGTTGGTATTTTGTGGAGCATTCAAAGAGGTCTCTCTAACAAGAAGACATTTGAGCAGAGACGTGCAGGAAGCAAGAGAGTAAGCCAAGTGAGTATATGAGGGTAGAGGGAACAACAGAAAACGCAAAGGCCCTGAGGCAGGGGCAGGTTGGCATGTCACAAGGGACAGAGAGGAGGCCAGCAGGGGAAGAATGAGCAAGATAAAGTTATAAGAGAGGAAGCAGAGGGTCCAGAGATCATGTAGGGCCCAAGGACCACCTAAGGACTTTTGTCTTTACTCAGTGAGATAGGAAAGTTTAGGATGGTTTTGAGCAGATAAGAAAAATTAAGACATATATATATATTTTTTTATCCTCACCCAAGGACATTTTTTCATTTTTTGTTCAGATAGAGTGGGAGGGAGAGAGAGGAAGAGAGAGAGAGAAACATCGATGTGAAAGGGACACATCGAGTGGCTGCCACCCGCACAACCAATCAGGGCCGGGGACAAACTGCAACTGAAGTACATGCCCTTAGTGGGAACGAACTCGGGTCTCTCTGGACCGCAGGCCGACGCTCTAACCGCTGAGCCAAACTGGCCAGGGCAAGACATATTTTAAAAATATCACTCTGGTTGCTGTATTGAGAATAGACTAAAGGGAGAAACTGGGGGACCAGTTAGAAGCCTACTACAAAATAAAAGATTAAAAAATGGCAGTGGCTTAGACCAGAAAAATAGCACTGGGAGATGAGAAGTGAATGGATTCTAGATGCATTGTGAAGGTGGTGTACATAGGATTTTCAGATAGATTGAATAAGTGGGTTAGAGAGAAAGAGAAGTTATGAAAAGAAGAAGAATAACACAAGAAAGATTTGGTGAAGTCTGGTCTGCAGAAAGAGAAGAGGTTGAACAAAAATGCAATCTAGACAAAATCTGTACATTATGCACCCTTGTCCCTCTTCCACATTCTAGCATCTCATCTCCCAATCCCCATCAGTCTCAATCTTTTCGCTGTAAAATGTATAGGCCACAATCTCAAATGTGTCTAAAATGAATAACAAAGTTTAAAACAAAAATAATATTTCAAAATACTCTACTAAACAAAATTTTGGACCAAAAAGGAAATCAAAACTATAATCACAAAAACTTCTACAAGTAAGAGTAAATCTTTGTGACCTTAACTTACAGAAAGATTTCTTAGATACAGTACCAAAAGCACAAGACATGAAAAAAATTGATAAATTGAACTTCATCAAAATTTTAAGTTTCTGCCTTTGAAAAACACTGTTAAAGTGAATGAAAAGATAAGCAAGCCACAGACTGAAAAAAATATTTGCAAATGATACCTCGGTTTGCATGTATGTCCAGAACATACAAAGAAATCTAAAAATTCAAAGAAACAAATCACCCAATTTCTAAAAAGGCAAAAGATTTAAACAAACATTTCACCAAAGAAGATGTACAGATGGCAAGCAGGCACGTGAAAAATGTGCCTGAGTCATTAGGAAATGAACAATTAAAATACAATGATTTATCACCACACACCTATTACAGTGGCTAACAGTCCAAGTGTTGGCCAACAGGTAGAGGAACTTGACCTCTCATATCTACTAGTGGTAATGTGAAATGGCAACGCCACTTTGGAAAACAGTATGACAGCTTCTTAAAATTTAAGAAATTGTTCATTTGTTCCAGTCATTCTATTCCTAAGTTTTTACCCAAGAGAAATGAAAACATATGTCCATACAGACTTGCACACAAATATGCACTGCATATTTATCTGTAATAGCCAAAACTGGAAACAATCCAAATGTCCATCAACAAGCAAATAAATAAACACAGGTGGTAAATCCATACAATGGAATACTACTCCGCGATAAAAAGAAACAAACTATTAACACACACACAAACATGGATGAATCTCAAAATAATTATGCTAAGTGAAAGCAGCCAGACCAAATAAAAGTGTAGACTTTTTTTTTATCACATTTATACAAAATCCTAGAAAATAAAAACTAATCTATAGTGACCAAAAGTTGAACGGTGGTTGCCTAGAGATGGGGAGCTAGGATTTATAGGAGGCACAAAGGAACAGTAGGGGGTATTAGAAAGACACAAAAGGAAACTTTTGGGTATGATGGACATATTCATTACCTTGATTCAGATGATGCTGTAACAGTGTATACATATGTCAATACACTTCAAACATGTGCAGTTTATTACATGTCATATGGAAATACTACACTTTCAGTGCTTTAAGAAAACAGTAATTAAAATACTGTATGTCAAACTTTTTAAAAAATATGTTTTTATTGATTTTTTAGAGAGAGAGAGATAGAAACATCGATGTGAGGGAGAAACATTGATTGGCTTCCTCCTACACGCCCCCTACTGGGGGTTGAGCCCACAACCTGGGCATGTGCCCTAACCGGGAATTAAACCAGGACCTCTCAGTCCATGGGACAATGCTCAATCCACTGAGCCACACCAGCCAGGCTGTACATCAAAATTGAAATCCAGAGTTATAATCTTTTATAGAACTACAATGAACTTATCAACTTGGGGACAATTAAGATATTTACTGTGTTAGTACTGGAAGTCTTAGCCACAGCAATCAGACATGAAGAAAAAATAACAGGGATCCAAATTGGAAAGGAAGAAGTGAAACTGTCATTATTCGCAAGTGACACGATATTATACATAGAAAACCCTAAAGATGGCATCAAAAATCTACTAGACTTAATAAATGAATTTGGCAAAGTAGCAGGATACAAAATTAATGTTAAGAAATCGACGGCATTCTTATACACCAATGATGAACTCACAGAAAGAGAAACTAAAAAAAAATCCCATTTACCAAAAAAATTAAGATACCTAGGAATAAATTTAACCAAAAAAGTAAAGAACCTATTTGCAGAAAACTACAGGACATTGAAAAAAGAAATAGAGGAAGATATAAACAAGTGGAAGTACATACCTTGTTCATGGATTGGAAGAATTAACATCATTAAAATGTCCATATTACCCAAAGCAATCTATAGATTCAAGGCAATCCCCATCAAAATACCAACAACATATTTCACAGAACTATAACAAATACTTCAAAAGTTCATATGGAACAAAAAAGACCCCGAATAGCCACAGCAATCTTGAAAAAGAAGGACAAAGTAGGTGGGATCACAATACTGGATATCAGCTTATACTACAAAGTTACTGTAATCAAAACAGCCTGGTACTGACACAAGAACAGGCATACAGACCAGTGGAACAGAACAGAGAACCTGGAAATTGACCCAAGACATTATGCTCAATTAATATTTGACAAAGGTGGCAAGAGCATACAATGGAGTAAAGACAGCCTCTTTAATAAATGGTGTTGGGAAAATTGGACAGCTACATGCAAAAAAAAAGAAACTAGACCATCAACTTACACCATACACAAGAATAAACTCAAAATGGATAAAAGACTTAAATGTGACTTGAGAATCCACAAAAATCCTAGAAGAAAATGTAGGCAACAAAATTTCAGACATCACACGCAGCAGAATTTTCACTGATACATCACCTAAGGCAACAGAAACAAAGGAGAAAATGAACACATGGGACTACATCAAACTAAAAAGCTTCTGCACAGCAACAGAAACAACCATCAAAATGGAAAGGGAACCCACTGTATGGGAGAGCATAATTGCCAATGATACATCAGATAAGGGGTTAATTTCCAAAATATATAGAGTGCTCATACAACTCAACAAAAGGAAGACAAAGAACCCAATTAAAAAATGGGCAGAGGAGCTAAATAACACCTCTCCAAACAGGACATACAAATGGCTAAGAGACATATGAAGAAATGCTCAACATCACTAATCATCAGAGAGATGCAAATTCAAACAACAATGAGGTATCACCTCACACCTGTCAGAATGGCCGCCATCAACAAATCATCAAACAAGTGTTGGCAAGGGTGTGGAGAAAAGGGGACTCTGGTACACTGCTGGTGGGAATGCAGACTGGTGCAGCCACTATGGAAAACACTATGGTGTTACCTCAAAAATTGAATTGCCATTTGACCCAGTGATCCCACTTCTAGGAATATACCCTAAGAAACCTGAAACACCAATCAGAAAGAATATATGTACCTCTATGTTCATAGCAGCACTATTTACAATAGCTAAGATCTGGAAACAGCCCAAGTGTTCATCAGTGGACAAATGGATAAAAAAGCCGTAGTACATATACACAATGGAGTACTATGCAGCTGTAAGAAAGAAAGATCTCTTATCCTTTGAGACGACATGGAGGGACCTGGAGTATTATCCTAAGCGAAATAAGCCAAGCAGAGAAAGACAAATATCACATGATCTCACTTAATTTGTGGAATATAATGAACATAACAGTCTGAGGAACAGGGTAGACCCAGAGACACAGAAGTAGGGTACAGATTGACAACCCTCAGAAGAGGGGGTGAGGGGGGAGAGATAAACCACAGAACTTATATGCATGTACGCATAACCGATGGATACAGACAACAAAGCTGGGGACGGGGTGAGGGGATGGGGAGGAAGGTGTCAATGGGAAAAAAAGGAGAAACCTCTGTAACAAAAATAAATTAATAAATAAAAAATAAAAAGATATTTACTATATTGATTCTTCCAATTCATGAAAACAGTATGTTCCTCCATTTGTTTCCATCTTTAGTTTCTTTCATCGTGTTTTATAGTTTTCAGCATATAAGTCCTATACAAGTTTTGTTATATTTATACCTAAAATTTTCTTTTTCTCTTTGTTTTTAAGCCATTGTAAATTATTATTTTATTTCAAATTTTGGTGTCCACATATTCAATGCTAGCATATAGCATACAACTGATTTTTGTATATTTGTCTTATATCCTAAAACCCTATTAAACTCAGTAACTTTGAAATTTTTGTAAATTCTTTGGGATTTTCTATGTAAACAATCATGTCTTCTTGGAAAACAACCATTTAAAGTGTATTTAAATTAAAATGAGGTCCAAAATTACATAGTAAATAATGGGGGAAGAGGGTCTGATTGGGATTTTATTTTAAAAATAAAGCCAAAAGTATTTAAATAAGTTTATTTTCCATTACATCTCACAAGATTTCGGTTATAATTGCAACTCTCTGCTAATTCTTAGAACAAAGAATGAATCAATATTAGAGTTGGAGGAAAGGGACATAGTTCCCACAATCTATATAATGTGGCATCCTTTATGTTAAATGTTTGAAATGCAATTATAAAGAATGCCTTTGAGCCCAGCCAGTGTGTCAGTGGATTGAGCGTGTCCCAAGGACTGAGAGGTCCTGGTTAGAGTCTTGGTCAGGGCACATGCCCAGATTGTGGACTCAATCCCTACTGGGGATCTCAAATCGATATTTTTATCTCTCTCTCTAAAAAAATCAATGAAAACATTGTTTTAAATGTCCTTTGTTGAAAAAAATGCATGATGGTTTCACTGATATTTTTAAGGGCCTTCCCAATCCTTTGAACCTGAACTCACTCTCTTGAAATATTTACTGTGTCATCATCTTTGTCTGTTTTCAGTTCTTCACCTAGTAGTTCAATGCTGCTGCATCCACACTAGTCAATGACTTTGCAAAATTCAAGCAGATTTCTAATGCCACTTTCATCAACTTCATTAAATTCTGCAACTTCTGCAAAATTTCTCATTTTCTTTTACAATCATGTTGCATTGATTACTGCATATTTACAACACCTGACTATCTTTAATGAATTATTTTTTGTTTTCCTATGCAATATCATTACTGTGAGGACTCCAATAATAGGGACACCATTGTTGGAAACCTTAACATCCATAGCCTTTGCCCAGAAAGTCTAGTCTATAAATTTCATAATTAAAGATATGCACAAACAATTATATTCAAATGTTTACTAGACTATTTAAAACAACAAAAAATCAGAGCGTTCTAAATGCCCAACAATAGAAAACTGGTTAAATAAATTATCGTACATTCATAGGATGGAACACTACTTAACTATTAAAAATCATGATGCAGAAGAAGAGTTAATACCCTGAGAAAATTTTCATAATCTGTTAAATTTTAAAAGCAGAACACAAAACCATAATTACAGGCTGATATCCCAATTGTGTGTTTAAATATACATATGTGTTTAAAAAAAAAAAACTGTGTAGGTGTTTATGGAAACATGGAAGAAAAGGTGTGAAAGGACTTAAACTAAATTTAGGCAGAGATTACCTCTATGCTAAAATTTTAGGAGTGATTTTAAATTTTCCTTCAGTATGTTGGATTACATCTTTTAATCTTTCTACAATGTGTAGGTACATTACCTTTGGAATTTTTTAAAAGGCTCATATTTTTCCAATAAATAAATATAACTAAGCTGCTTCTTAAGAATCATATCCACATCTCATCAAAGACAGCGATATAACTGACAACAGGAAGGTGAAGAGGAGAGGATCATTTGATGGATCAGACCATTAGCACAGCTGCTAAAAGCTGCTGCCTTTCATCCAAGCTTTCGGTGAGGATTAACATTCCAGGGCTAACTCAGCAGCTGTCAGTGAGCAAATTTAAATTCTGCCTCCTGGCTGTGGCCTAGATTTGGGCACATGTTACACATACCAGCGTCCCCAGGCACCTTCACTGAAGGCTTCATAGGTCATATTTTCCTAAGCGAGAAGCAGAAGAATCAGCTGTGGGCAGATAGCAAGAACCGTACTCAGGGATGGAATTTACCAGCTTGATTGCTCCCTCCTGGCTCCAACGGACACCAAGATGTTGCTTGGGAGCCCACAAGGAAAAACAAAGCCTCCCGGTGAGGAAGGAGAAAACTATTCCCCTCGGTGACGCACCCCAACGGGGCTTTTCTTAGATTCCAGTAGCTTGACCTTCACAAGAGGGCCAACTCTTTTCTTAGCGCCTCCCAGAAACTATGGCTCATGGCTCTCTCTTGGGGAAACTGAGGTACCACGCAGTGCGAAGTCTCAAATTATGAGCTATTTCGCCGAGAACATGGATGGAAAAAGTAGTGCCTATTGAGCAAAAGAATCATCATGTTTTCCAATATTCTGAAAAAGAATTCAACGGATTCCCACAGATTTTAGTACCCAAGATGAATTTCGCCCAATATATAGGTATATGCATATGCAATATAATAACACGCCTATATCTGCATTGAAAAACTGCAAGTGGAAGTCAGCCACGTAAGGATTTTTCAAAAATTTCCTTCTGGCCCAGTCATGTCAAGGGCCCCGCATTCAGATTCCCCCCTCCATGCCCGTTTCGTTCTCCCACCATAGCCTCTGGCAGGTCCTCTCCAGAATCACGCGGCCAAAAACTCACGAGGACGACCTGACACGCACACTCACCGGCGAGTCCCGCCACCGCCTCCAGGCTGGTCCCAACATGGCGGCGTCACTTCCCGCCTTTCCTTCCCCCTGGTCCCACTCCTCCCATGATGCCCTGGGGCACACCGGAAGTGACTCCTCCCCTCTCTGGGAAACGGAGACATTGTTGCTTTCCAGTCATCAAAGCCACGGCTGCTGTCTTTTCCTGCATGATCCAGCCACCCACCCCCAACTAAATCCTAAACTGAAGCAACTTTTTATCCCCGCTATCTGAACAGTGTCTTCGTAAGCCGTTTGTTAAATGGAGAGCAGACACTCAATAAATTATTTTTGTTTGACAGAATGAAGCAAAGATGACTAGCAAAAGAGCGGATAATAGGGCTAACACTCAGCACACAATAAAGAATAAAGCTGTCTTTATATTAACAGCTGACATTGAAAGCCCCAGATCCTGTTTTTCGTTTGCCAGGCTCTCACCAGCTGGCCCCTGGCCACCGCTGCCACTTCATTGCTGCTGCTGTTTCCCTCGCGCCCTTCTCCCTGCTCCACCGCTTTGTGCTGTCCCTGCGCAGGCGCACTCGCCTCCCGAAGCCTCGGCATGTGTTTCCTCCGCCTAGAGCACGGGCCCCTGTGGATGTGCCCATGGCTTGCTCCTTCACTTCACTAAGGGTCTGTGCAAATATCGCCACTTGAGAGAAACTTTCCGTGATCGATCTATTTAGACACCACACAGCCAATATTCCCTTACCCTGCTTTTCCTTTCCTGCAGAGCATTTATCACTAATTGACGTCAGGTATCTGTTGGTTGTCTGTCCCACATACACACACACTGAATAGAATTCCTATGAGGGCAGAGACTTTGCCTGTTTTGTTCCCCCGCGCTTAAAATCCTCCCGGCACATAGTAGGCATTCAATGAATGTTTGATGAATGAACAGTCGAATGAGGGCATGCTCACTATGTTGCTGGCTTTGTGCAGTACAGCTTTAAAATTGGCATTAGGTATGAATTTTTGTCTCGTCCTGGCTTGGTGGGAGATCTTAAGCTGGTTCCATGTAGCCTCATCTTGGTCGGGTTTGAGGATTTTGCCATCATAGCCCCAACAACCTTTCAGGAAGAGTGATCAACTTATCTAGGTTTGCCCAGGACACTCCTGATTTTAAAACTGAAAGCCACAGGAACTTCTTCAATCGTAGGCAAACTAGGATGGTGGGTCACCCTACTTCAGGTATCCATGCTCCATCTTCCTGTTTTGTTTTATTGCTGTGTGTGTGGTGGTGGGAGTTGAGGGGTTGACCGAAGAGTGTTCTGAGCCATCTGAACAGGAAATTGGCTATATGCAGTGGGCAGGATGGGAGGACTGGATGGACAATGGTCAAGCTGTGGTCAGCTGGCAGGCCGCACCAAACAGCAACATGAAACACGTGACAGAGCGACGTGGAAGACACTGTCCTGGCTGCCAGAGCCCTCTGGCACTGGCAGTGGTTGGTGCTCTCTCTAGAGACAGCTCCCAGTTTCCAACTCCAGGCCCTCCTGTCAACACGCCCCCTCCACTCTCCCTTCTCCCAAACTATCAGGTCACTTGCAAACAGAACCCTGCCATGAATTCACAAATTGTCACGAGAACTCATGAGCTGGGTGTTGTTATGATCCTCATTTTACAGATGAAGAAACTGAGGCGCAGAAAAGGTACATAACTTGCCCAAATTCATATTGTTTAAATGGTGAAGTCAGGATTTGAACCCCAGCATTCCAATGCTCAAAGTCCATTCATAGTTACTGCATAATCATGCAAATTCTAACAATATAAATGCATATTTTAGCTGTCCAGTAAAGAATAGAGATAGAGATACACAGGGTGGGGCAAAAGTAGGTTTACAGTTGTTAAAATGGAAAATCATACAATGATTAATAAGTAATAGTACAAGAATAAACTCTGAGTTTCTTATACTCACAACTGTAAACCTTCTAAATAAATATATACTTAGAATACATCATTTACGACTCCAATAATAATAATAGTAATTAAAAGTAATTGCTCATGCTTTTCTTAGTTCTAATGAGGCTTTAAGTAACCAAAACACAGCTGAGAGAAAAAAGCAAATGACAGAGATCCTAAGTCTCACAGTAACCAGCCAAGGTTATGAGGCCAGGCAGGGAAGTATCCAGTTTACTGAGAAGCCCTAGCTGCTAGGATTTCTTCTCCGAACACAATGTTCCCAGGTCATCCAGCTTCTCCATGACGTTCTGGAGAAGGATGCCTGGTTGTGTGTAATTCTGAGAAGCATATATAATTCTCAGAGCACTGGTGTCTCACAGGATCTTGCAAAGCCAGAAGCAGCTGTCTTCAAGTGAAAAGACAAACCGGACTTGGAGTCAAAGATATTTGTTCTAATTCCCAGCCTGCCACTTACAGGCTGTAGGACTAGTCACTTACCCATGCGAAGCCTCAGTTCTCCCACACGTAAAACTGATCATCTATCTCCTCATTGAGATTTAAGGAGAATTCGTTTAAATAATTCTCTGAATAATCTCCTGTCAACTTGTGTCAGGCAAAATTTCAGTGTATAAATGCGAGCGGTGAAGAAGGTTATGTATAGTATTTGAAAGAGTCCTGAACTCATTCCCTTGGGTTTGAAAATAGATGGGAAGGAGTCTGTTTCTACCTTTAGCATTAATTAGATTACCTTTCCAGAACCTCAATTCCTGATTCTGTATGGCTACGGTTAGATTAGGTAATGTTCAAGGGCCCCTTTAGTTCCAGAATCTAATATTCTCAGTTAAATCTTAAATTTTTTATTCAATTCGAATATGAATTAGTGTCGTTCACTAATGTACCTATCCTGTGACTTTCACCCAGAAATTTCTGTTGCTGGCTAGGGAACTTCCTGCTGCTTTTTGAAATGTCATCTGTTCCATAAGCTCTTAGAGGGTTGTGAGCGGTAAGGTATGATCCTGCTATCAGCACAATTAATCACCCTTTCTCTTCAAGTTGCCCTCAGAGGAATGACCTTGATCACACGTGTTTTCGAGACCTATATCTGGCCCTGCTCCTGCCTTCTATTTACTGCACCATCCGAATCTATGTTTCTTCTGAATGCACCTTATATACTCATTGGTGGAGAAAGTTATTCCTAGTAAAATCAAGAAAACTTTTTCTTCTTTTTTTTTTTTTAATCCTCATCCGAGGATATTTTTCCATTGATTTTCAGATAGAGTAGGAGGGAGGGAGGGAGGGAGGGAGAGAGGGAGATACATCAATGTGAGAGAGACACATCCATTGGTTGCCTCCCAAATGACCCCAACCAGGGCTGGGGATCCAATGGCAACCAAGGTACGTGCCCTTGACTGGAATAAAACCCGTGACTCTGGTCTGTGGGCCGTCGATCTAACCACTGAGCAACTGGCCAGGGCCTTTTTCTTCCTCTTTAACACCTGCTCACTCCTTAATCCCTTACCTTCAAAGCGTCCACCTGCACCATCCTGCTGACATTAATGTCAGGATCACCTCCCTGGTGAATCAGTACCCTGTTCCGCCCCCCTTTTTTTTTTTTTTTTGTATTTTCTACATAGTGCTCTTCATTATCTCCTCTCTCTTGAAAATATCAGCTCCCCTGACTTCTTTTGGCACTAATAAAGCTCCCTTCACTTCAGAGTTGACAAGATGATTTTGCAATAAGAATGGAGAAAACATTCATTCCCAGAACTCCTTTCAGGTTTGGAAAAGATGGAATGATGGTGTGGGCTGTGAGCTATAAGCTACAGGGCATAGTGGTGGGATAAAGATGAGGCCCTCACAAGGGCGTATGTGAGAAAAGCAGGTGGTTACCAAGCTTACTAAGGATGCAGGTGGTCTCCACTTGAGGACTTGGATTGTGTCGCATAGCCAAACGAGCAGGAAGGCAGGTCTACGGCAGAGCCAAATGATTCCCCGTAACAGAGGGACAACTGAGTACCAGCAGAAGCGAGAACAACTCAGGGAAAGAAAGGAAATGAAGCACCAGCATCCGTGTGAAGGAAAATGGACTTTGCAGAACTGACATTTCTGACGGAAACTTGGCATGCTTTACTCCAGAGTAGGCAATAAAATCCTCTTCTATGTCTTCCCCACAAAATCTTCAGTAAAGTCCACGTAGCTCGCTTATGTTTTTGGTGTTCATGTTTTCTGAGGTCTTCTGTCAAGGTTGATACGGATTAAAACACACTGTTGGGCGTGGGCTGGAAACAGACCATGCACAGACAGCAACATCTAAACGGTGAAGATGATATCTCCTTGACCCCACACCATCCTCATGACTTGGACAGAAACAATTATTTTTCTGATTTTTCAACTGAAGGGAAAACACCACAGTTGCTGAGAGGGGTGGCGTGACTTGCCATAGTCAGTATATGGCGGAAGTAAAACATGGACCTATTTGGCCCTACGGACTCCAACAAGATCTCACGCAGGTATGTGCCTGCCTGCAGAATGACCTTTTTTTCCCCACTGTTTGTATCTTCACTTCCTCCTCCCACTTCCTAAACATACAGCCTTCCTCTGAGAACTCAACATCCTTAATGAGTTCAAGTGTAACCTCCATACAGTGACACCACACACACACACACACGCACACGCGCACACACACACAGACCTACATCTCCAGCCTTGGCTTCTGCTTCAAATTTTGAATCCCTGTCTCTCCCTGCTAGCTGGACATCACCATCCTCTCAACCTCAGTATGTCTAAACTCTAAACTTGTTCTCCACCGTTCAGTATTTCCCCCTGCTCAGTTTCCTGCCTGAGATTCCCAGGCTGGAATACGAGCTGGATGAAAGGTAGGATTCTCTGATTCCTGCTCCCCATGAAACCCGGCAAAGCCCTGTGGATCCTACCTTCAGAGCATACCTTTTCTCTTTCCTTTTAAATCTCATTCTATCCTACTTAATCAAGGCTCTCTTCGTCTTACATCGTAATTATTTTTTATATCCAATGTGAGCAGATTTTAATATATATTGAGTGGATTTTAATATAATGCTGTACATATATAGGGCCTCAAAAAATAAGGCTACAGGGAGGCAACCAATCGATGTGTCTCTCTCACATCAATGTTTCTCTCTTTTTCTCTCTCCCTCTCTCTACCCCTCCCTATCTCCCTTCCACTCTATCTGAAGATAAATGGAAAAATATCCCCGGGTGAGGATTTAAAAAATAATAATAATAAGGCTATAGCTCAGAGGATTTTTCACCTCATTAGATAAAAGTTCTCTTTTCTTGCTGTGCCTAAATGGGACAGATGGGCAGAAAACTGAGCCCACACACACTCTCTCTTTGAGTCTGCAGGGTGAGCTCAGAGACACCTGGGCACAAGCAGCGTGAACGTCAGCTCTCTGGTGCTGTGGAGAGTTTTAACACAGATCTGAATTCCTAGGAGCAACCAGGGGTTAATCATAACTGTCTAACTGCCCGCCTGCCTCATAAGTTATCAGAGCCTGTATAGTCATCTTGGAAGGTTTTGCACCAATATTTTTTATACAGTTAATAAGTGGTTCAAGCTTGGCCAGTGTGGCTCAGTGGTTGAGCATTGACCCATGCACCAAGAGGTCGTCAGTTTGATTCCCAGTCAGGGCACATGCTCAGGTTGTGGGCCTAATCCCCAGTGGGGGGCAAGCAGGAGGCGGCCGATCGATGTTCTCTCTCATCCATGTTTCTATCTCTCTCTCCCTCTCCCTTCTTCTCTCTCTAAAATCAATAAAGGAAAAATAAAAAGATAAGTGGTTCAAGGCCCCCAGGTTCTCCCCTCGCCTTTGTATCCTATCATCAAATCTAGACATATAAATATTTACTTTTCTGCTCAAAAACCCTTAAAGGTCCCCCAGTGATCTTAGACTAATGGCCTGACTCCGTCCCTGGGCACTGGAAGTGCCTCGCAAGCGAGCTTGGCCCACTTCTCCAGCCTTCACCTCCACACTACCTCCCCCCTCCGACCCTTCACGCCAGCTTCCCCGGTCCGCCTTCCTGACACACACCCTGGAAAGTCCTGTTTCCGAGCATCCTCAGAACCTCCACCCTGTTCCTCTCACCCACATGAAGTCCGCCTCCTTTAAGAGAGAGTAAGAGAGAGTGGAGGACAGAGGAAAAAGCAAGGCTTTAGAATCAGAAACCCTGGATTTCAATTCTGGCTCAATTCTCTACAAACTGTGGGGTCTTTGGCCAATCACTTAACCCCCTTAGGCCTCAGTTTCCCCTATGGACAATAAGAATAATATAAGTAATATAAACCCCTCAGGCTTGTATAAACATAATATACAAAAATGCTATGTAAACTGGAAAGATCACTTCTCTCCTCCAAAGCAATGTAATTATCATTAATAACAATTCTGATACTTTACATATACAGCATACCTTATGGGCTTAAAATCCCATGTACATACATATAATCTGCTGTGCATTCCATGCACATTGGCTCTTAGCTTAACCTTAGAAAAGTGATCTATTTTTTTCTTGCCTGTCTTCTCTTCCTATGTCCATAATCAGCAACTTGGGGGCAGGGGCCCTATTTCATATTCCCGTTCCCCTCTCTCAGCACAGAGCGTTATACCAATAAACCCTCAAAAACAATGTGCTTGCAAAGGTGAAAGGTTATAGGCATAGGATCTAGAGTTTGTCACTTCTGCCACATACCGGTTGTGTGGCCTTGGGCAGGTTATGTAAACTCTCAGTGACCCAATTTCCTCGACTGTAAAATGGGAATGATATTAGCACCTACCTCACAGAACTGTTATGAAACCCCACTGAACCAATATGGATAAAGCCTGGCATGAAGTGAGTTCTTCATTAATGTAAACTATGACTATTCAGTGAGGCTGAGTATTCTTTTCTGCCTCATAATTTCAGCCCTCTTTCAACACAGGCTTGCCATGAATCATCTTGATTTGTTTACTCATCAAACAAACATTTACCGAGTATCTGCCACGTACAAAAGGCTGTCGAATAAAAGTGGCCACATTCGTGCCTGATATCTCTCTGTCGCTTTCTTCTGGGCCAAATGGTGCTAAGAAGCAAAAGCATCATCTAAGGGATTACAGCCTTTAGCCTCCTCTCTTGTTTCCTAGAACAGGGAATACGATGGTGTTCCAACATCAAATCACCGAATGCAAACATGTCTTCACATTTCTTTACTGAAAGAAAGGGATCTTCTCAGATCCCCTAATATGCTAATATTTAGGGTGACTCTCTAACAGCAAGGAATAGAGTTTGCCATTTTCCTAAACTCATTTGGCCATGAGACAATTTATTTCACAGTTTCTCTAAGAATCAGCGTTCTGTCAAATGTATTTTGGAAAACACTACATGGAAGTCCTATTCCTATCTATTCCTCCTCTGCCCACATTTCATTTTGACTAATGCCAGCTGTCCTTTGGAAATGTCCCGCCTACAGGGACATAACCCCTGGAGGACCAGAGAGGGAATCTTGATTCAGCAAACATTGATCATATACGATTTAATCATGTCAGACTTTATTTATTGCTATAAATGGCTCTAACTTCCACATGTATGATAGTTCCTACATATTCAAACATCACTTAGGTTTTAACAAAAAAAAATCCCCCAAGCAACCATAAGAATTGTCACAAAGACCAAGTATTTTCATTAGAACCCTCTAGAACTTCTCTTGGAACTTGTTGACTCTTACTGTAGCCTGGTCTTAACTTTACAATCTGTTTCCCAATCTACAACAGATCAGAAAGAGCAAAATCATGCTACTATAGGCGAACATACTAGCCACAGAAAGAATCACACCTGAGAGTCTGGCCATGAGGGTGAAGATATCAAAACCAAATAGTAGACACAACAACTGGTAGCAATCTGGCAACAATTAGTGCAGGGCAAAGCCACTTAAAAAAACTAACATCCCTGACAACTTCATTATATCCCCTCCCAGACTCCTGAGTGATCAAAAAGATCTCTATGGCTGGTTTTGTTCAGTGGTTAGAGCGTTGTCCTGCGGACCAAAGAGTCATGGATTCGATTCTGGTCAAGGGCATGTACCTTGGTTGTGGTTTAGTCCCCGGCCCTGGTCGGGGTCGTGTGGGGAGCAACCAGTCGATGTGTCTCTCTCACATTGATGTTTCTCTCTCTCTCTCCCTCCCTCCTTCATACTCTATCTAAAGATAAATGGGAAAATGTCCACGGGTGAGGATTAAAAAAAAAAGTTATATTCTATTCAAGATACTAGATTAAATAAAACAAGATAATGTGAAGTATATTATAGAAAGCTTTTGTTCATTAATAGATTTTTTTTTTTTTTAACAATCAACCAATCAATAACACTGGGTATGTTAAATGATCTACCTTTAATTTTTCAGAAATTTCTGAGAAGAGGCACACAACACCCATGTCCCATATCAATGCTGGGTAGATGAGATGTAGTTACTATTCATGTTATTGATCACCCATTGCTTGACAATTCATCCTGTGGTTCTGCCCTTTACTGACCTTCTTAGCACACTCTGCCCCAGTTCCACTCAGCCCCTAGGACTCTCTAAGTCTCAAAGATCTGTGTCCAAACGTCAAAATCCCTACGCAGCTGACTTGGCATCATGCAACCTCCGCTGGTCATTTATCCAAGTAACTTAACAAGAGTGAGAGATCAGGGCAACGACGCATTTACATCTAACGAGTAAATGGTGATCCCCCAAATGTAGCCAAGTTACAGTGCTGAGCTGGCGGATTTGGGAGTATAAAGAGAGCTGGGGGGTCACGCTCTTGAAACTGCTCCGACCGCAGCATCTCAAGGTAAGTGCTCACAAGTGCCCACTTTTTTGTTCCATGTAGTTGTTATTAAACCTAATCGAGTTATCAGTCAAGAAGGGAAGCCAACACAGTAGCCTTTACTCGAAGGTCTTCCAAGTGTTAGGTCCTGTGTTAAGGGCGGTATGGGGGACAATACAGCAAAAAAGATAATTGCCTTTCAAGAAGTTATTTACTAGGAGTAAAAAAACAAAAATATAAGCGATTTAGAGATAACAAATTTTAACCTATAGACTAAAACTGACACGATGCATAATCCCCCCCTCTAATTGTTTCGGTAGGTGTTAAACCATGTTATTAGCAAATAAACGTGTTCATTTGTGATGTCTGTTCTGTAATTGTCTTAAACTGTTATTTGAAAGTTTTATGGTTATTTAAATTTTTTCCCATGTCAGGTTTTCTGAGAGGCAATTGCAGGAAGACATTGTCCCGAGCATTTTATCCATCCTACCCGTCATAGTCTGGTTATTGTTGAGTGGTTCCCAGGCTGCTCTTGCATGGCATGCCTTGTGAATTTGGGGTTGGGTCATGTCTGACTCTGCAGTAGCACCCCTCAGAGGAACTCCAGCTTTGGGAGACTCGTGACGCTTTGATTTCAGGTCATCATCTCTCCCAGAGTACTTTCTGTCATACATTTACAGGCCTAAGAGGAATGTTGGAGAGTTTTCTGGGCCATTTGTCTCACTTTACAGAAGAACAACAAAGCTTGAGGAAATTACAACAGCTACCTAACAAAACTGGTATTAGAAAACTGAAGTTCTACTCCCAAGTCTTATTTCTTTTGAACTAAGAATTCAGAATAAAATATGTAATCCTTGCAGTTTTTCCTGGAGAAATTTGTGAGAATTTTAGGGTATCGCTAGAGATTTATTAGAGACTCATAAAAGGAAAAGAGGGAAGGAAGCAATGAAAACAGTAAACCAAGTGTTGGAATGTGTTCTCCTGCCTAAATGGTATGTCATGACATGTTCCCTCGGCTCCATAAAAGTACTGTGTAGTGATGGGAAGTTGGTTTAAATTAAATTTGATATTAAAAAATGATCAGATTCTTGCCCTGTTTGACTCAGTTTGGCTCAGCTGTAGAACGTTGGCCCCCAGACCGAAGAGTCATGGGTTCGATTCTGGTCAAGGGCACATACCTCGGTTGTGGTTCAGGCCCCCGCCCTGGTCAGGGTCATGCAGGAAGCAACCAATAGATGTGTCTCTCTCACATCTGTGCTTCTCTCTCTCTCTCTCTCTCTCTCTCTCTCTCTCTCTCTCTCTCTCTCTCTCTCTCTCTCCCACTCTATCTGAAGATAAAAATGGAAAAAAGTATCCTCAGGGGAGGATTTGAAAAAAAAAAAAATGATCAGACTCTCATGAGCCTTTGAGATCACCACATAGGTTATAAACTCCTAGACCTAAGATTCCTCAGCTCTAGGTGAGTTTTCAGTGGCCCTACCTACCTTCATCTTCTCCAGGAGAATTTAGTATATTTAAGAGAGTGCTTTTCCTAGATCTCTTAAATAAGTTTTGCCTACAATTCACAGCTTTTCTCCTATTGCCCAAAGAAATCAACTATTAACTGAGCATCCAGGTTGTACTCTGGATTGTTCCCCTCCTCCTTTCTTCTTTCCCTGATCCCTCACAGCCCCTACTCTCGGCCAGAAGCAGTCTCTCTAAGTCCCCACAGCATTTCATTTAGAACTCATACAGAATTGTATTATTCCTTCTGTTCAAAGATATATCAGAGCATTTTTCTTAACTTTTACTAAATTTTTCATTTCTGTAGGGCAGAGACTGTCATTTTTCTACTTTGTACGCCCTTAAGAAGTTGATACGCTACTTTGCACACACAGACGATACTTTAAAAAAATTAATTAAATGCTGTAATTGATCAATTATTTTAAAAACAATTATGTAACCAAAGGGGAAAATGGTAAATTTGTTTCCATCCCACATCATCTCCTGTGTACCTATTTAAAAGTAGCTAAATTTGGAACAAACACAGTGTCTATATTTATTAAAATTCTTTGTAGTTCATTTGTTCTTTGTTTCTGTTTGTTTTTTATTTGAAGTAACTTCATTCCTGTTTTTTATTTGAAGTAACTTCATTCCTGAAGGACACTGACCATCACTTTGGGAAGGAAGAAGGTAAGAGTTGCTTTCAGCTTGTTTGGTAATACAATAATTGAAATTAGCAAGCATGGTTTTATACATTCTTATTTTTGCTGCATTCATAAGAAGCTGAAATGGAAACCAATTACTTAAGTATTCCTAAGGGCAGATTACAAACTGTGCAGGTTTTATCGAAAGAAGAATGATTCCCCATCTTCACTCATTACACCAGTGAGTATAAAATGCAGTGCAGAACTTGGACATGGAAGCGCCACATCAATGTACAATAGTTAGTTGGCCCCAAACGTGCCACTTATACAGTGAGGATTCAGTGTTTACACACAGACTAACTTTGCTGTTCCTCGATCACAGTCTGCACCCCCGAATCCACTCAGCTGTGACTTTACTCATAGCAGTGCTGAGAGAATAAAGAGAAATCCATTCAAACCCATTCCAGTGTGGTAATAAAAACCCTTTCCTCCCACCACCCCTTCTCCTGCAAAGTCTGTGTTTATTAGAGGCAATTTTAGAATTAGGACCAAGAAAAAATATAACTGAGCCCTGGCCGGGTGGCTCAGTTGGTTGGAGTGTCATCCTGTACACCAAAAGGTGGCAGGTTCAATTCCCAGTTAGGGCATATAACTAGGTTGCAGATTCAAGCGCCAGTCAAGATGCATACAAGAAGGCAACTGATCAATGTTTCTCTCACATCGATATTTCTCTCTCTTCCCCCACTCTGTCCTCTCTCCCTCTAAAATCAATAAAAATATATCCTTGGGTGATGATTAAAAAATAAAATTATAATTGAGTCATGACCACACCACTGTTGACAAAATACAGTGGCTGAGAAATTCCCAGGAGAGGGATGAAAGTCAAGAGTAGTGTCCTGGTGCACTGACAGCAAACAGAGGTGGGGGGCAAGGGGGAGCACTCAGAAGGTAGTGACGGAGATTAGGCGGACTGATGTGGCCATCTCAAGTAGAAGACAGGAGCAGGGTTAAAAGGTCTCAGAACAGAGAAGAGGCTAATTAGGAGACTTTTAGGGGGTGGGATCCAAGGGCACAATGAGTCACGCCTAGAGAGTTGGATCATACCTAACAAGGTGATGTTTATCAACCAAGAATAAATGCTTTACCCTTGGGTCCCAGAACATAGTTGCATAAATATGGGGAGAAGATCTGACTTAGCAACTGCACGCGCGCAGAGGATTGAGGGGCTTTGCTCCACAGTGAGTGGTGAGTCAGCAGTGTGATGAGGCTGCCAAAAGGCAGTCACCACCTCAGGCATTACACCTAGGTCAAGAGAGGTGAGGGCAAATGCTGATGGAAGACGATACGTGCTTTGGATGTCACACTTTAACAGATTAACAGGAGTGTGTGTTCACCGTGAGAGTAAGGGTTCAGAAGCTCATCACAGAAGAAGCAGATGAAGATGGAATGGGGGCCATTTAGCATAGAGAAGATAAAACCAAGGAGAACACAGAGCAGCCATCAACGGGGGAAGAACTATCTCGTGAGAAGGTTTGAACTCTTCCTGCTATTACCAAGAGCTGGAATGAGGAGCAGTCATCCTGAAGTTACAAAGAGCCAGATTTTAGTTTAAGGCAAGAGGAATATTTGGCCTGTGAACCTACTCAAAATGGAAAAAAATACTTGTCCATGAAAGTGTCGAGCAGGCTGGACAACACCTTTGCAAGAAGATTTCTGAGACGACTCTTGCATCATCTAAGCAGTAAAATGTAAAGATATGGGATTCTGAGTTGCTGTCAGAGTCAAGGGTGAAAGGAGAAAAAATTTTCACCTCAAAACTAATAGTGACTTGAAACCCAGGTGGAAAGTCTTGTTTTTCTAGGATGCCCAAAAATATAGTTTGACCATGAGCTAGTGTAGTGTCTCCCCAAATTCAGGCTTTCTTCTCACACTACCATGGCAAAGTTTGCAATATCCATTTAACACTAGTACTATTAATTCCCTTAATACTTTATTTACATTGATTCATTTTCTTCCTTAGATTTGTTTTGGTTTTTAAGTTACTCTCTATGCTTCCTATGAAAGTGTGGACCATCAGCATCTGCTAGGCATTTGTTAGATATTCAGAAGCTTGAACATTACCCCAGACCTGCTGAATCAGAATGTGTCTTTCAACAAGACTCTCAGGTGGAAGAATATGCTCACTGAAGTTTGAAAACACCGCCTTATACCAATAGTAAACAGACATAACACACTCTCTCAATGGGAGGCATATATTACCTATTTCATCTATTTTAATCTTCTTCACGTTAAAAAAAATTGTCTGAGCTTGAGGTGCATCTTACAATCAATGAAAGGAGTATTGTGATCAGATGAGTTTCTATTCTTTACTTCTGGAACACAAAGTTGTCTATCTTACAATCGATGTCACCTTAGATTTTGATAAAATAGGGTAATAGACTTTGAAGTCAACATATAATCATGAAAATTAAGAAATAGTTGCCTGAAATCATTTTGTGCATGGCCTACAGGACCACACCATGGTTTTGAAAAGAGTGGCTTTAGGAAAGCAAGACAATGTTTTCAATCAGTGTTTCCCAAACATCACTGTGTTTGAGGCCCTTGGGAAAAATTCAGATTCCCCAGTCCCAACCACAGAGATTCGACCTCAGATGATTTTGCTATGGATCCTCTCCCAACACTTCGGTTACCATGCTTAACGCTAAATCAGGTAAATAGCATAAGATTGTAAACCTGTAACCTAACAAGTTCCCTCATGCTAGAGTGCAACCTTTCTCAAAGTGTGGCCCGTGGATCCCTGGAGAGCACTGAGAACTTTTCAAGAGGTACATGAGGTCAAAACAGTTTTCATAATATTACCCAGATGCTAATAACCTTTCCATGGTGTTGACCTAATAATGCACAAGCGCCCTGGCCGGTGTGGCTCAGTGGTTGAGCATCAACCCATGCACCAAGAGGTCGCTGGTTCGATTCCTGGTCAGGACACATGCCCAGGTTGTGGGCTAAATTCCCAGTGAGGGGCATGCAGGAGGCGGCCAATTGATATTTTCTCTCATTGATGTTTCTATCTCTTTCTTCCTCTCCCTTCCTCTGTTTCTCTCTTATATCAATAAAGAAAAAAAATTTTTTTCTTTAAATAATGCACAAGCAAGGCTGGATAGACGTCTGGTGAAAGCAGGGCACCAAACTGTGCTAGTAGTCATCATATTCTTCATGCAATATACTGGCACTGAAAAATATTTGTTCAATTTAAAAAGCCAGCTGCATTGAAAAATGACTTAAAATTTGCAACAAGCAGTAAAAGTTATTAATGTTTATTACAGTTGATCCTTGAACAACACGGTTTGAACCGTGAGGGTCCACTTATACCCAGATTTTTAAAAAAATAAATGCTGTAAATGTATTTTCTCTTCCTTATGATTTTCTTAGCAACATTTTCTTTTGTTTTACTTTATTGTAAGAGTACAGCGTATAATATATAAAATATGTGTTGATCGACTGTTTATGCTATCAGTATGGCTGGTCCACAGTAGGCTATTAGTAGTTAAGCTTGGGAAGAGTCAAAGTTGTACATGGAGATTTTAAGAGTGAATCCTACAACGGCCTCGTTGCTTGAGGGTCAGCTCTATATGTCAATTCTTGCACATCCCTCTTCATAATATGATATAATATTCTATGTAATGGAACGAGAGGTTCACCTAAGGTACTCCTGCTGCGGACCAGAGGTAGGTGGTTGTCTCGAGGTGAGGCACATGCTCAGTTGTTTGAGTTGCAAGATGAACTCACCACTTTATTTATGAAGTGCAATTTTTACTTGAAAAAAATGACGAGTGGACAAACTATGGTGATTTAGACTTGGATATTTAACAGACATTTTTCTCAAAACGGAATGAAGTATGCTTGTACCTCAAGGAAAACGACTGACAGTATTTGTTACTAATGAGGTATTGGAGCTTTCAAGCAAAATTTCAAATTTTGGAAAATTTGTATCTGCCATTACTAGCTTAACAACTTCCTAATACTTGAAGAATTTTCTAATGAGATCAGTGCTGATGTTAATGATTGTGATTGCCTTAATTCTACAATGAAATGTGTCAACATTGGAAAGTTCTACAGTGAACCAGTATTTTTCAAATGACTAATGTATGATGTTTCTACATGGGAAAAAGCCATTCAAAGCTCAAATACAGACCAATGGATTTCAATGTAATACAGTACAAAATATTGTGGATATAATTTCGGATTCCACATTGCAACTAGCCTTTAAGAAACTACCACTTGTCAAGTCTGGGCATAATATCTAAGAAAAATATTCACAATTATTTGAAATACTCTTTCTTTCTTTTTAATTACATAATTGTGCAAGACCGATTTTCTTTCTTCTTTTTCTTTTCTTTTCTTTTTTAGAGAGAGAGAGAAACATCAATTGATTGCGTTGCACACACCTCGACCAGAGATTGGGGATTGAACCTGCAACCTGGGTACATGCCCTGACCAGGAATTGAACCCGCCACCTTTTTTGGTGTATGGGATGACACTCCAACCAACTGAGCTACCTAGCCAGGGCAAGGCCAATTTTGTATAGTTACTTTCACAACAAAAACAGCAACTGACTGAATACAGAAACAGACATGAAAATCTAGCTCTTTTATACAGCAGAGGTTAAAGAAAGTTACAAAAATGGAAAACAATGCTATTCTTCGCATTATTTTTTTTTGGTTGGGGGAAATAGTTATTTTCATGAAAACATATTATTTATGTTAACATGTAATAGATTATATAGTAAATTTAAATGGATTAAGACATCTGCCAGAAGAGGGGGCGGGGGAGGGGAGAGATGAACACAGAACTTGTACGTATGTACTCATAACCAATGGACATGGACAACAAAACGGGGACGGGACAGGGAGGGAAGGGGAGGGGGGTGTCAATGGGGGAAAAAAAGGAGAACCATCTGTAACATAAGTAAATTAATAAAAAAAAAAAATGTAGTCCTTTCAACAGAAAAAAAAAAAAAAAAAGAAATATTTTTAAATTTTCTCCATTTTAATTTCTAATGCAGTCAAGATAAGTAGATATGACAGAAGCCAAAGCTTGTGGGGTGCTCATTTTTAAAAGTGAGAAGGGGTTCTAAGAACACAAAGTCGCAGTAAAACCACTTAAACCCCAGCGCTGGCGACCCCTTCAGAGAAACGGAAAGCAGGCTGGACAAGTCTCCCTCATCCCCCTGGTAGGAACTGAGAAACTGTAAACCAGCGTGATGGCCCCAGGCCAGGGACCTCTCTGTGGTGCGACACTGACTTCTAGCCTCTTACTATGAAAAGGCGGGTCACAGACGGTTCCACAGAGCCTCTGGCCAAAGTCGAACTCAAACACAATTTTATCTGAATAAAGCCCAGAGAGAAGCAAGCGCATCTATTTCTGTAGGAATAGAGCCCGGCAGAACTGCAGGAAGGGATATTGAAACAGCAGTTACCAGTGACGAGTCATGTCATAAAGGGTAAGATGGGGGAGGGTAGCTTCCAAGAGAGAACTATAAAATGCTCAACTTGCCCGCTTTTAATAGGGAACATGAAACCGTGTTCAAAAAATACAAACTTTTCTTAAGAGAGGTATGGGTGGGTGGGTGTAAAATTTAACTCCGTTTTATAGTCAGTATGCAGATGAAGAGTAAAAGGTCTGAGCCGGCGGGAGATCACATCCTCAACGTAAGGCCAGTGTAGAGAAAGGAGCATTTTATTACACCGGTGGGCTGTTACACCGGCGGGCTGGGGGGGTACAGCTTCCCCAAATCCTCAGCCCCGAGCTTCCTTTGTTCTTTGCTTATATAGGCACAAACTACAGAAAAAAAAACTACATTCTCTTGGTGCCGCTTTTGGCACCGTTAAGGGGGCTGATACAGAGAAGGGGGGGAGAGGAGCAGGGTAACTATTAATCTCTTTTTTCTCATGGTTCCTCTGAGTTTCTCAAGGCCATCCTCAACCCCTTATCTGTACAGTTTTCTTTGGGTGTCTCAAGGCCCTTATGTTTACAGAAAAGAAACTGCCAGGGTGCGTACGTGCAGTAACTGAGGGTCAGAATGGAGTTTAGTTTTGTTAAAACATTATTAACCCTTTCATTCCCACCTTATAATGATAAAAAAAAAAAAAAAAAAAAAAAAAAAAGGGAAAAGGGGCGAAGTTTCTCTTTGTCTACTTCCTGCAGGTATGGGATTGTCGTGGACTCCTAAAAAGCCTATCCCTTGCAATCCCCATTCTGTAGCAGATGTTCTACAGCTCCATGCTGGGGTGTCTTCTAGTTGGGGGCTAATCCCTCCATATGTGACCCAGACATCAGGGACCTTTGTGACCCTGAAGGTCCCCCCTAAGGGGTCACATAGATTAATGTTGAAGACAGATTTTTCTATTTCCTTTGTAGTAACATTTCTTAAGATTTTCCCCAATATTTTATTTCTAAGTTCTCAGTTCCATTGGGGCCCAGGTCTATAAGGATTCTCTTGAACAGTCATAACTAGAAAGATCAAAGTCCCGATAAACACAAGAGTCTTATCTGGAGAGGCCTGAACTGTCCATTTTGCTTTTTCCTCTCAGCTGGGAACGGTGCTGCCAGATCAGGATGCCGTTGACCTTGACAGCCGTTGTTGGTGCAGGCAGGATGACAATGTCCTGGGTGGTGAACTTCTTTACCCACATTCAGTCCCCGGGCTGGAAAGAGTGCACAGGGTCCGAGGTGGGCACAGGCAGGGCATTGCAGATGTGTTTATGGACAGCTTTCTAGGTGGACTGCAGGGCCTGCAAGAACTGTAAGAGGGCGAGGGGGAGCAGAGTGGTCCAGCCCTCACCAGTTTCCAAAGCAAACCTGGTTAAGGTTTCCCTCAAGGTCCCGCTCATGTGCTCCATCTGCCCAGAATTCTGTGGGCGGTAGGCACAATTAAGCTTTCAATTTATATCTAACTCCTTAGAGATATCCTGTGATATCTTTGTTATAAACGCGAGGCTGTTGTCTGATCTAAGGGTCAGGAGTAGCCTAAACCTGTTACTTTCTTTATTACATCCTAGACTGTTATTCCATTACCAGGGGCAAGCTCTCCCTCTCAGTGTCCTTTTCTTTTTCCCTTCTTGAGTATTCCTCCAATATCCTGTCTCCTGTAATATGTATATTCCTTTCTTTTATTCTTTTCTTATCTTTTTACTTCCTCTGCATAATCCTTCTCTTTTTATTTCTTCCCTTCTCCACAAACTTTCTTCGATTTACACAGACCCTCTACGACTTACACAATCCTTCTTCAACTTACACAGACCCTCTACGACTTTCCTAGTCCCTCCCCTGACATGAACCTGAGAGCTTGCTCCATCTATTTGCAGTCTGCACGTTCCCCAGTTTTCCCTCTCCACAGGAGGTTTCTGTCCTCCCTGAGATTTCTTAGGATACCTGTGTTATTGATTGACAGGTGTACCGCCCCAGTCAAATTTTCTATCTAGCATTTTCCCGGAGCAGGCCACGCCCAGCTGGGGCAGCTGAGCGCTGGGCGCCAGAAGCAAGAGCCCCTGGGCCTTGCCTCCCTTCCCCTCACCTCACTGGGTCATTGAAAAAACCGATAAGAGTAGTGGTGTTTCAGCGGTGGCCCACAAGGGGAGGAGGGGCGCCGGGGGCTTTTGTTAGGAGAGGAAGCAGATTCTTGGAGGAGACAAAGTAAAGAATGAGAGTGGTTGGTGGGGAGAGAAAGAGTAAGGTTAAAGTAGCATGGAGTTTAGATAGAATGTGCCACCCTAATAAGGGAGTGGGGCAGGCTGGTAATGTAAGAAAAAAGAGTGGAGAAAGATATAAAGGCCTAAAGAACAAGTGAGTGTCTGGGTTGCCCTGGGTTGCAATATTTGGCCGTCAATGTCCACAACTGAAACCCCAGAGTGTTGAAGAGGTCCCCTGAACTCGGGGAGGGCAGAGTAGGTTGCCCCGGTATTAATTAAAAATGAAATTGGCCTACCTGCTACCACCAGAGTTACCCGAGGTTCGGGGTTCGAGATGACGGTCAGGGCGTCCGTTCCTGGGCACCTTCAGTCTTCAGCCGCGAGGCCAATCAGATCAAGGCCTGGATTGCCCAATCCACCAGCCAGAGGAAGGGATGAGGACCGACTGCGCAGTCTGTCCGCAGTCCGACTTCCAGTGGGGCCCTCCACATTGCGGACATGGCTTAGGCGGTGGTCGGGGGTTGGGGCACTGTCTCACCCAGTGGCCAATCTGATTGCATTTAAAGCAGGGACCTGGGGGTTCGCTTTGCTGATCCTGGTGGGTGTCCTTCTTCTGTCCCCTGAAGGGGGTTTGCTGACCCCTTTTATTGGTGGGGGCTCTGATGGCAGAGGCAAGCATTTGGAATTCTGTTATTTATTGCTGTTTAGCCTCTTCATCACGATTATTGAACTTAAAGGTTAGATTTAGAAGTTTCTGTTGAGGGGTTTGAGGGCCATTTTCAAGTTTTTGTCCAGGGTTGACTGAGAGTTAAATTTCAGGTTTAAAATGACAGTCCCTCCAGTTCCCGCTGCTTCCCTCCGGAGGCATTCTAAAACGGGGGCTGAGGTAGGGGACTGATAGGGGCCAGAGATGGATCCCGATTGTGTGTGAGGGAGTCATTTGTGGGGGTAGAGGAGTCGAAACGGAGTAGGAGGCTCAGGGTAGGGTGGGGGCCCACAGAAGGGGCCGGAGGAGGAGACCCTGCCGGAGGGGCTGAGGGAGGAGGTGGTGGAGCCAGATCGGCTGGGTCAAAGGAGGAAACAGGATAAGTTAGCGCGCTGTCTTCAGAGAGAGGTTTGGGAGGATTAGAGTGCAGCAGGAAGATTTGGGAGAGACAGTAAGAGTCGCATACAGAGTGTTGTGTTGTGAGTGCTAAGGGTCCTGGATGTAAGGAACCTCAGACCATTTCCTTGCCTTTGACAGAAATTGTCTGTGTTGGTAGAATGTCCAAAGTGTCATTTTAGGTTATTGTGACCCATTGTGCTGAGGTCACGCAGTGTTGCAGTAAAAATGAGTCGCTTGGGACGTAGGTCCTGAGCGCGCCCTAGGGTCTGTAGACTTTTTAGGGGACATCCTAGGGGTGTTGTCTCATGTTGCGGTGTGAGATGTTGCGGCCTAGCGGTCCGACGGACGGATACTCTAGAGGAAGAAGAAGGCGTCCCCGCTTCTCCCCTAGAGTAGAGAGACGTGCAACTCACCTATACCAGGCGTCCCCAGATATATGGTGAGCTGAGGGAACCTGGTTCCCGAGGAGCATGTCCCGACCAGCGCTGGATTTTCGGAGGGACGATCACACAGTAGTGATTGAGAGCCTGGCTCTCTTGTCCCGGACGGAGGATAACGAGACAGCCCGGAGAATCAGACCGGTAGGCAAATAAACACTCAGCCATAAATTAGTGTCCGGTGTTGATGCTGGATCGGCAGGAAAGGTTGGAGGTCCGGTATCCGGCTGAGGATGTGATCGATCCCGGTCCAACAGGAGGCCTGGAGGACTCCAGGGGCCCGCGGTTGCCCCCAGTGTGGGATCCTCACAGACCTCCCGGGTTTCGGCACCAAATAAAAGGTCTGAGCCGGCGGGAGATCACATCCTCAACGTAAGGCCAGTGTAGAGAAAGGAGCATTTTATTACACCGGTGGGCTGTTACACCGGCGGGCTGGGGGGGTACAGCTTCCCCAAATCCTCAGCCCCGAGCTTCCTTTGTTCTTTGCTTATATAGGCACAAACTACAGAAAAAAAAACTACATTCTCTTGGTGCCGCTTTTGGCACCGTTAAGGGGGCTGATACAGAGAAGGGGGGGAGAGGAGCAGGGTAACTATTAATCTCTTTTTTCTCATGGTTCCTCTGAGTTTCTCAAGGCCATCCTCAACCCCTTATCTGTACAGTTTTCTTTGGGTGTCTCAAGGCCCTTATGTTTACAGAAAAGAAACTGCCAGGGTGCGTACGTGCAGTAACTGAGGGTCAGAATGGAGTTTAGTTTTGTTAAAACATTATTAACCCTTTCAAAGAGAAGGAATCATAAAGCCACACAACCCGCAGGGAGCCTGGAAAGGAGCTAGGCTTTCTTCTTCGTTTTAAGTAGAAATAGGGGCCCGGAGAAGTTAAGTGGTTTGACCAAGTTCAGTGCTGTGATTTTAAGCCAGGTTTTCTGGCTTCTAAGGAGCAAAAATAGGTAAAGAGAAGGGTCAATGAAAAGGGATGGTTTAGGGAGAGAGTGACAGGAAGGATGAGGAGGAAGGTGGGGGAGAGAGACGCTTAATACCACACACACGCACACACACACACACACACACACACACGTGTGCACACACACACACATGCAACCGGGCAGTGAGTTCTAAGTCAGGTATTCATCTAATTAAACACTGTGTGTCAGCCTGTGACATTGCTACACACAGCTAAAGTTTGGAGACCACTGCACTAAGCCCACTACTTTCACGTCTGCTGTGCATAGAAATCACCTGGAGACCTTGTTAAAATGCAGATTCTGATTCTGTAACCTGGGGTGGGTCTGAGATTCTGACTTTCTGCCAGGCTTCTGGGTGATGCTGACCACACTCGCTGTAGGAGGCTCTACGCCAGCAGTTCTCAGAGAGTGGTCCCTGGACCAGCAGCAACAGCACTGCCTAGGAACTCCAGAAATGCAAATTCTCAGGCCCCGCCCCCAACCTGATGAATCCCAAACTCTGGGGTTGAGGCCTAGTAATCTGTGTTTCACAAGCCCTCCAGGTAATTCTGGTGCATGTGAAAGTTTGGACCCATTGCTCTGGGCCATGACGCCTCCCATCACCGATTACCTGTTACTAACTAAACACGTGTGGCATTATTTTCACTGAGCTGTCTGAAATTTCTACTGGGAATGTCGACATTCTTATCACTCTTTTCAGACACCCCTAAGACCTGGTGATGATACCAAGACTGCAGGGCTCAAATATGATGTCTGATTAAGAAAGACCTCCTTTATTAGGCTCCGCTGACCTCCTCTAATTGGTTCAGACTTCCAGACCTGGGGCTGAACTAGGAGAGATTTTAGATTCAACACTCAGAAATGAAAACAACCCCTCAAACTTTTTTCTTGGGGTAAAATATCCCCTTGAGCTCATTCCCGCTTGCCCACTCTACACCCCTAGAACTGGTCCTCAATTCCCAGGACCTTTTGAATCCGGCTCCCTGTCTGCATGGCAGTAACAGCGGGGGGCCCTTCAGACTCAGCTGTCCCCCAGACTCCAGACTCAGTCCACCTCTGGTCTTCCCAGCCTGCTGCAGTCATGAGCTCTGATGCAGAAATGGCCATTTTTGGAGAAGCTGCTCCCTATCTGCGGAAACCAGAGAAGGAGAGAATTGAAGCGCAAAATCGCCCGTTCGACTCTAAGAAAGCCTGCTTTGCAGTGGATGATAAGGAATTATATGTGAAAGGTATGATTCAGAGCAGGGAAGATGACAAAGTCACAGTCAAGACCCTCGATGACCGGGTAAGTACTGATCTCAGATGTTCTTGACAATCAGGGCATTCTCATTTCCCTTGGGATGGAATAGTAGAAACTGCCGGTCCATAGCAATCTGACACTTTTCTCTTCTGCAGTGAAGTAGCAGGTGAACGCAGCCACTGCACACACCTTTGCTCCTGCTGCTTTTCTTCTCTAAGGACTTCGGCTTTGAGCGTTTTTGTGATGTGTGCTTTTGAGAAAGGGGAAGGAGAGGGTAGAAGAGCTTGGACTATCTAAGAGAGAGATCTGTGCTGACTGCTACTGGGTGGGCTGACCAAACAGCTCTCTAGGCTCCAGAGTGACTTACAGAGGAAGCTCCGGAGGCAACGCCTAGTTTAATGTAGAAAATTGCAGTGCACCGTTCAACTCAATATTTCCTGCATGCCCACCACATCTAGGTCACAGTGTCTGTCACTTTCCAAATATAGGCAAACCTCAGCTCCCGCCTTCCCAAATTGTATCACCTAGTGTAGAAGTCAAGATGTACATGGCAGGTATGAATCTCAGGTCACAAACTCAGGCAAACAAGACAGATCATTTTTTTTTTTTAATTCTTGAACTTCATCTCTGGTTTCAGCCTCTTTTCACTGGGAAATTATAAATTAAAAAAATAAATTTTCTTCATTCATTCTTGCCCCATCCCCAGTTTGTGCCACATTTTCAGAACCCTGCATGGAACCACACTGGGGTCTCACTGCCTCCCTGAAGGATTTGCTAAGAAACAAGCCCCAGAGCCCGAAGCATCAGCATTCAGACATTTCATCTCCCCCTGTGCTACCGTGGGTGTCTCTCTAGCGTAGGGCAGTGGGATGGAGTCTTCTTTCCTTAAGAGATTTGATCTACACCAACAAGTCCCCTTTATTTTCTCTTTTCAGTAAAACCCTCAACGTTTTTTTAGTGACTTCGAGGTTTGGAAAATAAAAGCCAGAAGCCTTACCAGTTCTTTCTCTTTTCTGCCCTATTTTTAAAAAATTTTTTTTTCTTTATTGATTTTAGAGAGAGAGGAAGGTAGAGAGAGAGAGACAGAAACATCGGTGAGAGAGAACATCGATCGGCTGCCTCCTACATGCCCCCCACTGGGGATTTGGCCCACAACCTGGGCATGTGCCCTGACCGGGAATCGAACCAGCAACCTCTTGGTACATGGGTCGACGCTCAACCTCTGAGCCACACCGACCGGGCTTTTCTGCCCTATTTTTTACTTCTCCCTTGTAATGGAGTGCAGAGCCAGTGGTATGCTGGAATGGGGGAGAAAGGTGGGAAAAACACAGGAAGGAGAAAATTAAGTAATAGTCTCAAAATATTATTCAGCTGTGAACTATATGCAAGTCCAAAGATTTTAACTACTAGAGCAGAGGTGCAAAAATTTATGAAAGCCTAGCCCCGGCCAGGTGGCTCGGTTGGGTGGAGTGTCCTCCGGTGCACCAAAAGGGTTGTAGGTTTGATCCCCAGTTGGGGTGTGTACAGGAGGCAACTGATCTATGTTTTTCAAATCAATGTCTCTCTCTCTCTCTTCCTCTCTCTCTAAAAATCAATAAACACATCCTTGGGTGAAAATCAAAAAATAATTATGAAAGCCTTAAAAAAGACAGGGGAGAGAGCAAACGCGCTATAGAAGAGAGGGTACTTGAGCTGAACTTTGAGATTTTCTAGACATCATTTCAATAAAGACACTCCAGACAAAGGAACCCCGTGAGCAGCGGTACTGGGGTGGAGATGCACAGAATACATTGGAGTGGTTCTTTCCAATCTTCCAACTTTGTCTCATCCAAGCATCACAGCAAATGGGGTAAACAGAGGCAGCCTGCCCTGGCCCTGGACATCCTAAGTCCCACCTGGCCCCTAAAGGCAGAAGGACCCTGTCACTCCGCACACCTGTACCACACACCTGGCACGCAGAATGGCATGCTGACTCGGGGCATCAGACCTGAAGTGGTTATGCAGCTTGACCAGAATTAGGTTAATGAAGGGCAGTTACATGCGGATCATCTCTGGGCAGGGAAATGATGCACACAACGGTCTACAGTGGAGGGGTAATTGCACCGCCATCTCTCACTGCTTCCTTCACACCAGTAGAGGGCGGTATGAATCACGCGCTGCACACTCACCACTCACCGTGTGCTCTTCCTCTCAATACCCAGACACTCACTCTGAACAGTGACCAGGTGTTCCCCATGAACCCTCCCAAATTTGACAAGATCGAGGACATGGCCATGATGACCCACCTGCACGAGCCCGCCGTGCTGTACAACCTCAAAGAGCGTTACGCAGCCTGGATGATCTACGTGAGCGCCCTTCGACATCTGTTTATTCTGTTTCTCTCTCCGAGGAAAAACAAGATCCACATGTTGCATTTTCTGATTTTCTCAGACCTACTCGGGCCTCTTCTGTGTCACCGTCAACCCCTACAAGTGGCTGCCGGTGTACAACCCCGAGGTGGTGTCCGCCTACCGAGGCAAGAAGCGCCAGGAGGCCCCGCCCCACATCTTCTCCATCTCTGACAACGCCTATCAGTTCATGCTGACTGGTGAGTAATTTCTTCGACCCATTTTTTTAAAAATGGTGTATAGTTTTGCGTGTGACCTGGTGGAATCATTTATGTGATTAAATAGGAGAATTATATTGAAAAAACAGCTCATGGTTAATTATCTGAGCCCTTCACAGGCCTCGGTCATCTGAATAGTTCAATGATCAAAGTGACCTTAGGAGATTCAGATGATTGGTGATGGAAAGCCAGGGGTGCAATATCTTCCATAAGCAATATCCTTCCGTTTGAAGGGATGTGGGACACAGGAGGTGCGCTACTCCCACCTCCAAAGAACCCCCCAATGTGGGCATATGTGAAAGAAAGACTATGTTAGAAGCCACTTAGGAATGCAAAGTTGGAGAAAGGGACATAGCAATGTCCCCTCACCTGTCCTCCTCCACAAACTCAGTCTTCTCTTTCGCTTCTCTAAATTTCCAGAATGGCAAAAGAAATAGTGATGTGGTAATACCTCCATGCCATCATGCCTACTATCACTTCTGTCTGTTCAACATTTTTTTTAAATATGTTTTTATTGATTTTTTATTTATTTTATTATTATTATTTTTTAATCCTCACCTGAGGATATTTTTCTATTTATCTTCAGATAGAGTGGGAGGGAAGTAGAGAAAGAGGGAGAGAGAAACATCAACGTGAGAGGGACACATGGACTGGTTGCCTCCCGTATGACCCTGACCAGGGCCGGGGATGAACTGCAACCGAAGTATGTGCCTTTGACTGAAATCGAATCCATGACTCTTTGGTCTGAGGGCCAATGCTCTAATTGCTGAGCCAAACCAGCCAGGGCTGTTTTTATTGATTTTTTAGAGAGACAGGAAGGGAGAGAGAAATAGAAACATCAATGTGAGAGAGAAACATCTATCAGCTGCCTCTTGCATACCCCCTACTGGGGATGGAGCCCACAACCCGGGCATGTGCCCTGACTGGGAATCAAACCTGGACCTCTCAGTCCATGGGACGATGCTCAATCCACTGAGCCACACCGGCCGGGCTGTCTGTTCAGCTTTCACCTGACTTGACTTGGCACAGATATAAGTAGAGGCAAGCATCTGGAATCTGACAACACTTAAAAATCATCTACTATAACGTGGTCCAAACTTTAATCATTCCCATCTCACATTCACAATCCTAGTCATTTCTGCATAATTAATATTAAAATTGACTGAAGTTACATCAGTTTTAAAAGAAAAATGAGTATCACTGCCTATAAGAGCTTCCTAGGGGTTGCTATAACAAAGTGCCACAGACTGGGAGCCGTAAACAACAGAAATATACTGTCTCACAGTTCTGGCGGCTGGAGGTCTGAGACCGCGGTGTAGGCACAGTTGGTTCCTTCTGGGGACTGTGGGAAGAATCTGCTCCATCACTCTCTCACAGCCTCCGGTGGCTTGCTGGCAATCTTCAGTGTTCCTTGGCTCGTAGGAGTGTTACCCGATCTCTGCCTTCGTGTTCACATGGCATCTCCCTGTGTGTGTCTGTCTCCAAATTTCCTCTTTTTATAAGGTCACCTGTCATGTTGGATTAGGGGTCCAACTACTCCAGGATGACCTCATCTTGCTAATTACATCTACAATGCCCCTATTTCCAAATAAGCTCACATCCCGAGGTACTGGAAGTTAGGACTTCAACTTACGAGTTGGAGGGGTGGGGGAGGGACACAATTCAACCCATAACACTATTGTAAACAGACAACCATCACTTTCCACAAATAGAATGTAAAGGTAGAAGAAAAATGCAATGACCACCCATCCGTGTCCACAAATTCTAATTAGAAGAGGTGGCTTTGGAAAGCTCTGAGTCTGAGACTGACTTTCTTTGTTAAAATAGGAGATGAGAAAGGGCTACTGAGAAATTAAAAATCTGTGAACACAAATAACTTTCACACTGTGGGGTTCACTGCTCACTTCCCATGCTGCCCATGTTACACATTTGGGAAATCTGCAGAAATTATCTCAAAGAAGATCAGTCATGCCCAAATCATCACACTTCTAGTTGGTGGCAAAGCCAGACTCTACCCACCCCCAACATTGCTCAACTTTCATATTCTCGTTTTTATTGTTTACTTATTTTGTTTTGCTTCCCTGTGCGTTTCTAGATCGAGACAACCAGTCTATTCTCATCACGTGAGTGACCTGTGTTTGCAGCATGATGACTTGGAAGCCAGCGCCGCCCTTTGCACTCTCCTTTATCTCACCTACTTTTACATCAACAGCGGAGAATCTGGTGCAGGGAAGACGGTGAACACCAAGCGCGTCATCCAGTACTTTGCAACAATTGCGGTTACTGGGGACAAAAAGAAGGAGCAGCAGCCAGGCAAAATGCAGGTGAGCAGCTTCCTACACCTGGAGGCTTGCTGGATGCACGCCAGCTGTACGCAGGGCTCCATGCTCAGCAGTGGTGCACAGCACAAGGTCTTCCCCAGTGGTGCTCATGGGGTTTCGCCGCGTGGACTCAGGCTCTCGCACTAGCTCCATCAGTGATAGCCGAGTGACCGTGAGCAGCTCCACAGCCTCCTGAGAAGGAATGGTTTGGGCTAGTGGTTCTCAAACTGGAGCCCACATCACAGTCACCAAGAGGGCTTGTTAGCAACCAATGGCTGAGGCCCCAGCCCAGAATTTCTCATTGAAAATTTTTTTTTAATGTTCACTCGAGGATATTTTTCCATTTATCTTCAGATAGAGTGGGAGGGAGAGAGAGAGAGAGGGAGAAACATCGACGTAAGAGGGACACATCGACTTGTGGCTTCCCACACGACCCCAACCAGGGCCGAGGACAAACTGCAACTGAGGTGCGTGCCCTTGGCCGGAATCAAACCCACAACGCATTGATCGCAGGCCAGTGCTCCACCGCTGAGCCAAACCGGCCAGGGCTGTAATTGAAATTTCTGTCTCACATTCACAATCCTGATATTTTGCATTTCTAACATATCTCCACTGTTCATGTTGTTGGTCTAGGGATCACACTTTGAGAACCACTGGGCCAGACAGTAGTTTCCAGACTGCTCTGGAGCCAGAACCATAAGCACTCATAGAGGAGGGTAAGGCTAAAAACTCTATTTTTTATAGTGGACTTCTGATCAATCGTTCTCACGAAGTATTTTTTGTTACTTAAAAATTTCTTTTGAGAATCACAGTTTCTATCATATGATCTCTTGGGGTACTTTCATGGCTCACAGTCTGTTTATACTTCTGAACCCAAAGGTCTATATTGGACGGGTCATGATGCATGCAGTAGCAGAGGTATATATTCTAAAACTCCATAATGTATAGTGAAATGTTACAGAGAAGAAAGGCAGCCAAAGAAATCAAGATGGAGCTTGGAATCTGCTGTGGCAGAAGTCACTTTGATGCTGTGCAAATAGGACCCTCTCTAGGGTGGGACCTTGAAGACTCTTCAGGTGGGATGGGGCTGTGGGTAACTTCCAACATCTGTACTGGCCACTAGGCTGTGCTGGGCAACATCTCTCCCTGGACCCTGCCCAGAGCATCCACACTTTTGAGTCACCAAGGGGCTACTTCAGAAGACATTCAACATCCTCTGTTTTCTTCTTCCTGTTTATTTTTAGGGGACCCTGGAGGATCAGATCATCCAGGCCAACCCCCTGCTGGAGGCCTTTGGAAATGCCAAGACCGTGAGGAATGACAACTCCTCAAGATTTGTAAGACCCCGTCTAATTTTCAACTATCCCCCAAAACCAGGCCCTTTCTTCCCATGCTGGATATGAAAATTGCCACATAAACTAGAATATACCTGGCCCTATTCTATCCCCAAGTGATTCTGATCAATCTACCCAACTGAGATATTCTCATACATTTTGAAGACAGTGTTGGCTTGTTCCTGGCAGAGGGAGGATTTAACTGTTCTTCTCTAATTAGTCAACATCACCTCAGAGCATCCTGAAGTCACAGTGATTCAAATTCCACAAGAGGAGAGCAGTTCCTTTATGCCAAAATGGGTGTCTCTCCGTGGAAACATTTTAAAGTGCAGAAGTCCATTTATTGACTTATTTGCACAGAAACCTTAGTGTGAATTAAGTTAGCAGATTTGAACTCCTTCAAGTCAGGAGGCATTGGGAGTAGGGAAAACCTGTGGAAGACAAAAGAGCTCAAAACTTGGGAATGTGTTGATATTGAAAACATAGAGGGATCAATTCCTCCATCAACATTTCACTTAGGATTAGCTCAACCAAAATGGTTTTTACTTCCATATTGGCAAAAATAAATATAAAACAAAACAATATCTAGTCCTCTACCTAATTTCACTGGCTAATGGAGCAAGGACCCTGAGGTAGTTACAAAAGTGCATCAAAACTTCACACATGTCAATCACTAGATGATCTCAAGCTTGCATTTTATTGCTAGCTCTCCACGATAAAATCATATTTGATGAGACACTAGATGCATGAACTAAAGACTGTGGCTTCAAGCCCTGATCTTTTTTTCTTTCTCTTGGTCCTCTGTGCATTGCTCATGTACACATCTGTCTTCCCCATGCACAACTAGACTCTTCCTTGTTGGGAATCTGGGTACATGTTACACAGCAGAGATGTGTTGCACATACTTGGACCAAGCTAGTTATTGCACTAACCTGGCACCAGCTTAAAGTGGAAGACAATGTTTTCAGGTACTCCCTATTCTCACTTCCATTGATGTTGTTCAAGGCCTCTCCTTTGGGCTCTGACCCAGAAGTCACAATTGTTCTGGTTATTCTGTCCACGTCTAACCTTCCAAACAAACATGTGCAGGCAAAATTTTCCATCATCTTCCATTAAGCAGATAAAAATACTGAAGACACAACACTTACAATTCAA
Organism: Tadarida brasiliensis; assembly: GCA_030848825.1. Taxonomy (NCBI): domain Eukaryota; kingdom Metazoa; phylum Chordata; class Mammalia; order Chiroptera; family Molossidae; genus Tadarida; species Tadarida brasiliensis. Next base: position 17,292,873 of record CM061273.1, read on the forward strand.
ACATGCCTCCACTGACCCTTCACTAACTCTTCTGAAGTTTTATTCAGAAAATATTGAGACTATTCTTGGGTACCAACTACATGCCAGATTGTGGGTAAACAGAGAAGGCAACATTTTTACCCTCAAATTTGCTCACAGTGTGGTAAGACAACTTTAGCAAATAAGGTAAGAAAGAAGTACACACACACATTCTCACACACACACACACACACACACACACACACACACAATTTTACCTCTTGCTCCCCAAAAAGGGGAGAACTCAGACTTTGAGTGTGTCTTTTGGGAGCCAGAGAGCCTGGCCTGAGCCTCGGAGATAGTTTTGCCTATAGTAAGCAGTAAGGAAAACTGAGGCAAGAAATCTCAGAATTAACAGCCAAAGGCAAAAAAGAAGTCATACAGATGGTTCAACCAGGCTGTCAAAAGTGTTATGAAGAGTTTTAAAATTTAACCAAGGATGTAAAAGACCTATACTTGAAAAATTATAAGACACTAAAGAAAGAAATTAAAGAAGATACAAATAAGTGAAAGCATATATCATGTTCATAGATAGAAAGAATTAACATCATCAAAATGTCCATACTATCCAAAGCAATCTATAGATTCAATGTAATTCCTATCAAGATACCAATGGCATATTTCACAGAACTAGCACAAATATTCCAAAAATTTATGTGGAACCACAAAAGACCCCGAATAGCCTCAGCAATCTTGAGAAAGAAGAACAAAGTTGGAGGAATCATGCTACCTGACATCAAACTATACTACAAGGCTATAGTAATCAAAACAACATGGTACTGGCATAAAAATGGACATATAGATCAATAGAACAGAATTGAGAGCCCAGAAATAAGCCCAGAACTTTATGGTCAATTTGACAAAGGAGGTAAAGAGAGTGTATTCAATAGATGGTGTTGGGAAAATTGAACAGATAGATGCAAAAAGAAGAAAGAAAGAAAGAAAGAAAGAAAGAAAGAAAGAAAGAAAGAAAGAAAGAAAGAAAGAAATTAGACTATCTTCTTACACTGTACACAAGAATAAAGTCAAAATGGATTAAACACTTAAATGTTAGACTCAAAACCATAAAAATCCTAGAAGAAAACATAAGAAGTAAAATCTTAGACATTTCTCATAGCAGTATTTTTTCTGATACATCTCCTTAGGCAAGGGAAACAAAAGAAAAAATAAACAAACTGGACTATATCAAACTAACAAGTTTTTGCACAGCAAAAGAAATCATCAACAAAATGAAGAGACAACCCACTGAATGGGAGAACATATTCACCAAAGATACATCTGATAATGAGTTAAAATTTATAAAGAACTTATACAACTCAACACCAAAAAAAACAAACAATCCAATTAAAAAATGGGCAAAGAACCTAAAAGACAATTCTCCAAAAAAGACATACAAATGACCAATAGACATAAGAAAAGATGTTCAACATCACCAATCATCAGAGAAATGTAAATTAAAACCACAATGAGCTATTACCTCACACTTGTCAGAATGGGTATCATCAATAAATCAACAAACAACCAGTGTTGGCAAGGATGTAGAGAAAAGAGAACCTTCATGTACTACTGTTGGTGGGAATGCAGACTAGTGCAGCCACTGTGGAAAACAGTATGGAGTTTCCTCAAAAAATTTAAAATGGAAGAACTGCCTTATGACCCAGAAATTCCACTTATGAGACTATATCTGAAGAGACCTGAAACACCAATTCAAAAGAATATATGCACCCCTATGTTCATTGCAGCGTTATTCACAATAGCCAAGATCTGGAAACAGCCCAAGTGTCCATCGTAGATGAATGGATAAAAAGCTGTGGTACATTTACACAATGGAATGCTACTCAGCCATGTAAAAGAAGGAAATCTGACCTTTTGCATGGATAGACCTAGAGGGTATTATGCTAAGTAAAATAAGCCAATCAGAGAAAGACAAGTACCATATGATTTCACTCATATGTGGAATCTAATAACAAAATAAACAAACAAAATAGAAACAGAATTATAGAAACAGAAAACTGACAGCTGTCAGAGGGGAGGGGGTTGAGGGGCTAGGTGAAAAGGGTGAAGGAATTAAGACAAAAACTTGTAGACACAGACAACAGTACGGTGACTACAGGAAGGAAAGGGGGTTGAGGGCAGGTAGAAGAGGATAAAGGAGAGTAAATGGTGATGGAAGGAGACTTGACTGGGGGTGGTGAACACACAATACAATATAAAGATGATGTATCATAGAACTGTACACTTGAAACGTATATAATTTTATTAACCAATGTCATCCCAATAAATAAAAAGAGAGAGAGAGAAAGAGAGTTTGAGAATCTAGGTACATGAGAGCAGGATAAACCAAGGAGACATTCTGAAGTGAAGTGGTCCCAAGCAGAGAGCTGGTGAGGGAGCCTTTGGGATCCCCAGAGCTGTAGGTACAGGACCAGGTACTTTGGGTGGAGCTACCTGAGTCTTGGCTGACTCTGGGTGCCAGGCAAACAGAGTAAAAGGAAGTTCCTACACTTCTGGCAATACTTCTTCCCTGACCCTACACTTCCCACCCATCACCTAGCAAAGGCCGGCCATAGTCCCATCTAAATAAAATAACTGTGGTGTTTGTCAACCTGCCATTGGACAGGGGAAGTTCATTCGGATTCATTTTGGAGCCACGGGAAAACTGGCATCGGCAGACATTGAAACCTGTGAGTCTAAACACTGTTTGATACCTTGGTATTTAACCACAAAGGCACCTCTCGGGAACCTGAAATCACATTATTTTTTGTTACCTTAGATCTCTTAGAAAAATCCAGAGTGACATTTCAGTTATCCAGTGAGAGAAGCTATCATATTTTTTACCAAATTATGTCAAACAAGAAGCCAGAACTAATTGGTAAGTTCTTAGAATATTGTTCTCATCTTCTAAATCCGTCACATTGAAAAAAACCCCAGAGTAAGTTGTGCATGAGATGCTAAAGGGGTCTGTCTTCTCATTTCACAGACCTGCTTCTGATCTCAACCAATCCCTTCGACTTCCCCTTCGTGAGCCAAGGAGAGGTCACCGTGGCCAGCATCGATGACAGTGAAGAACTGTTGGCGACTGATGTAAGCATTGTGTTGATTTCTTGATCTAAGCATAGAATTATTGCGTTTATGAACTGAGAGGCACTTTAGAGACCTACTGAGAAAACTGGGATCCAGGGCTGCTGAGCGATTATACCTAAGAGCTCAGAGAATTAGCACCCCTCCCCACTGAGCCCCACTTCAGAAGACCCCAAACTGGGATTACAGAAAGTTCTCTAAAGCAGGCCTTCACTTCTCTTCTCTAGCATTTTAGAGCACATTTTTGCACGTGCCAGGTTTTAAAAGTTTCTGTGAGAAGTTTTCAGGTTACAAAACCATCTGCATGGTTCTTTAAGAAAATTTAGAAAATACAGAAAACTATAAGGCAGGAAAAAGCAATCCCAGTCTGCAGCCGTGGCTCCGTTCCTGCCACCGCCTCTGGCTACTGTTACTGCCACCACCTTGGGCTCACGTCAGGCACCCACCTCCTCAGAAGGCCTGCCAGGTCTCTGGCCTTGTGCTTGGGGAAGTATCTGCAGGGTTGATGACCATAATAACAATAACTCAATCCACTGAGCACCTGCATGAGCTAGAAACTGAGATAAGAACCTTTGACTGCATGGCCTCGGTTTCGCCTCAATGCCCCTTCTGGGATAGGTACCACTGTGGACCCCATTTTACAAAGGTGGAAACAGAATCTTAGAAAAAATAACCTAAGGTGCTTGAAGACACAGAGTTTGTAAATGACCAAGAAAGTGTTTGAACCCAGGTCTGCTCAACTGCAGACTTTGCATTTTCAACTAAAGTACCCCATCTCGAAGCAGTTAATCTCCACCCCTGCTGGCTCTGCCCCCACAGAAGCTACAAGAACTGTGGAAAGGGGTCTTGTCCAACATCCTAGGAGCCTTGCCCAGTGCCCAGCTTCTTGGCCTTCATTTTGTGACATTTCCAGATGATACTAATTGTTTTAAAGCAAGTAGAAAACGTTGATGATCCAATAAGTTTCAGTTAACTTCAGTCTAGCTATTTAAAAAGTTTAACCAGGTCTCCCCAGCCTTTACCAACTGATGGTTCAGAAAGGGCAGATTGATGCCTGATGCCAGGCCTGCAGCCCCTGAGAAAGGCCCTCCCACATCATTCTGAAAGTCACAGAGGGTCTCAGGTCCTCAGTGTAGACCCCTGCTGTCAGGGGCTGCTGTTGTCAACGCACCCCATGGGGCTCCTCCAGAGCAATGGATGACGGCTAAGTAGAGGGGGCTTGCTCGCTGTGAGGCACTGCTTTCTCCAAGGTGCTCCCCAGGCAGCAATGCATTCACCTGGTTCCTTTCCATCTAGTGACCCCTGCCTAGGACACAGATACGCATCTCCTGGGGTGGGATACAGATTCACAGGGTGGGAGGGTCATCATGGCCTGAGAATCTCTCCTCACCTTGTCACCTCGTGGCATGAACTCTCCCTCCACCAAAGGGGGTGCCCCCCCAGGAGCTCTTCACTCTTCGGTACCATCCTGCCGACACTGACTACTGGGTCTGTCCCACCAGCTCACCAGACATGTCCAGACATGTCAACTCCACCAACGGACACTGATTAGGCTCCGCCTGCAAACCTGGCTGTATAATTAGTACGTACACCCTAGAGAAGGATTTTCTAGTTTAAATCTTTGTAGTGGTCGATGGGCCAGGTGGTTATACAACCAAGTCAGCAACTGCTTCAGCTTTGAAGTGACCCAGTGCTGTCTCCAGTCCCAGTCTTATCACATCCCGCCTGTGTGACTTGGGGCAGACTACGTCTCCTTCTTAGAACCTCTGTTCTTCACCTGGAAATTTGGAAAAATCCGTACACCTATGAGGTTTTCACAGGGAGTTAATAAGATAACATATGGATGGTGCTTAATTCTATGCCTAATACAGAGAGGGGCTCTGCAGATGTTAGATCTTTCTCATTTGAAAAATGATGGTGGTCTCTTTGATGACCTTCCCTTCCGGTTCTAATATGTTATGATGCCATATTGTCTTGACTCTGAATAACATTGGAATTCTTGGATTACCATGCCAAGCCCTCAGCTGTTGGACACTATTTCTCTCTCAGACACTGTCCATGAGACTTCCTTCTCCCTGTATCACCCAATGGCTCCCAATGGCCTCGTCCAGAAAATAGCCCTCAAATCTACATACAGTGGGAAAGGATTAAAATTAGTTCTTATTGAATGAAAGAAAACAGTTATTCCTATTTTCTTCCCATAATCTCCACCCACCCACACATGTTAAATTGAAGAAATAGTTTTAACCCCTGATTGACCATACCCCACCTGTCGTCACTTATTTAGGCAAATGCTGTCTCAAATGTTATCCTAAATGGTGAGGGAGGTCTTTGCCAGAGAAAAGCTGCATTTGGGTCTCTGAGTCCTGCTGTGACCGCCTTGTTTTAATTCCCAGAACGCCATTGACATCCTGGGCTTCAGCTCCGAGGAGAAAGTTGGGATCTACAAGCTCACGGGCGCCGTGATGCACTACGGGAACATGAAGTTCAAGCAAAAGCAGCGGGAGGAGCAGGCGGAGCCCGACGGCACCGAAGGTACACGCCTCTGGGATGGGACTGGGCGGGACTCTCCACCTGCGTTCATACGTGCGATCAACTGTGTTCATCTCAGCAGCTGCTCTTCGAAAGTTGTACAGGCTGAACTGGAGTTGTCCCAAGCTCATTGTGCACATGCTGGGAAGGTTATTCACTCCGTCAAGGAATGCTATAGTGTGAATCCTCGGAAACCAAAAAGCGTAATTCTCATGAGTGAATAATCACCGTCCACACTGCCATCTCGCACCATCACAGTTACCTGGTGTCTTAAGGCGGACATTTATGAGAGGAGATGGTTAAGTGAATTTCACCTTCTCCCTCCGCCTATCACTGTTAATATCCAGAATCCTTTCCTAATCACCGGGCTTACGATGAAGCCTTTAGTAAGGTGGCTGCCAGGCTTCGTCCTCCCATCACTTTCTCTTCACTCTGACATTGATTGACCTTGACCCTGAACAAAGGACGGGTGTGTAAATCTTCCTGCCCGTGACTCTCCTATGGATGATCTCACCACTCGCCTCTGCTTCATCCCCAAGAGGCCTGGAAACGGAGCGGAGCGCGGTGGAAGGGACTCCCAGCCGCGGAACCACCCGCCAGATGCCCCTCGCACTGCACTCCGTGTGAAGCAGTGCGGATTGAACCCCGGATGATAGAAGGGAACAGCCGTGAATTAAAGGCCAGGAATAAATATATGACTTTACCACTGTCCATACAGGCCCGCCTGATTAGGTTAGGTTTGCCCAAGATAATCTCTCTTTTTAATAACGGAAATGCGGCTGATTAGAAACCTCATCACAGGAATAATACCCGATCACGTTCACAAGTTTCACCCACGCGCGAATAGAGGAGATTATATGGGGAATGGACAGCAGGGGGCGCAAACCGGGGGCACCATCTTGGATCCTGCTTATCACAATGGTGCACGTGCGAGGTAACAGGAGACGAACTCAGAGAGTCAGAGCAGGAAGCTCTTCTAACTGGGGTAATCAGGGAAGGCTTCCTGGAGGAAGGGGCCACGAATATGGACCTTGAAGGATGGGTAGGATTCTGAAAGGGGAGGGTAGAGGGCAGTCTAGTCAGAAGAAACGTCATGAGCAAGGGGCCAGAGGAAGGAATGACGGGGTCTGAGGAGCAGCGAGTGATCCACTTTGGCTACAGAAGAGGATATGTGTAATGGATTTGTAAGAGATGAGAATAAAAAGTGATTATTTTGGCATCAGTTTGGGAAGGCCTTGAGTGCCAGGATAAATGGTTTATTTATTTATTTATTTATTTGTTTGTTTGTTTGTTTGTTTTTGTTTTAATCTTCACCAGAGGATATGTTTCTATTTGTCTTCAGATAGAGTGGGAGGGAGAGAGAGGGAGAGAAAGGGAGAGAGAACGTTGATGTGAGAGGGACACATCGACTGGCTGCCTCCTGCACAACCCCGACCAGGGCTGGGGACGAACCACAACCAAGTTACCTGCCCTTGGCTGGAACTGAACCCGAGACTCATTGGTCCGCGGGCTGACACTTTACCACTGAGCCAAACCGGCCAGGGCAGGATAAATGGTTTAGAATCCATGTGGTAGGCACCAGAAGCTATGGATGCTCCAAGTAATAGGGGACCTATGTGTGACAACCTGGAACTAATCTGTAAGCAGCCAGACTCTCTAAGGTGTGGAGCTTTGGGGAAATGTGTCAGGCTCCTCGGCAAGAGCAGACCATATTGCTGTATATGACAGCAGGTCCCAGGCCCTCGCCCAGCCCTGGCGGCCGTGTGCTCAGTTCTCAGGATCAGGAAAGCCTGGAAAAGGGGGAAGTGGAGGACCGTGGGGGGTGGCCTGGGCTCCTCTGATGATGACACCAATCCAAGTTAGTGAGTGCTCACCAGGCACCCGGCCCACTTCACAGCAACCCAACCAATGGGCACTGTCACTGTGCCCCAGCTTACAAATAACGAAACTGGGGCATAAGGAAGCACAAACAGCATTTGAACCAAGCAGTCTGATGCTAGAGCCCAGGCTCTCTGTCCCCGTGCTGTCCCTCAGCTCTTGGAAACCAGGGAGATGCCTGCTATTCTGACGGGGAGATGAGCAGGATCGGGTGCCTGTTTGAACACAGGCATGTCAGAACTGAGAAGGAAGGATGTAATCAGCCCAAGCTTTCAAGTTTAAGTGACTAAAAGAATAATGGTTCCATGCACCAAAATGGACACAGCAGGAAAAAAAGGGCAGTTTGAGCGAGGAGGAAAGCATGCATTTGGCCTCTTATCGAGTACTTACCAAACACTGCCCAGCAATGAGGTGATGGTCTCCACCCAAGAGGAATTGTCCTTGGGGAGCAGCATTTCTCCACCCTCTCGATGAGCATAATGCCAGGAGCCAGGTTCAGCCTGAAGTTAATTGAATTTCCCATGAACTATAAATCGCCAAGCGTCAGCTACTTTTGACAGTCTCCAAACATTTAAAGAGTGGGTCAAGGGTTTATACTTCTCTGTCAGCTATTAGTACAGTGTCTTGCACAAATCAGAAAGGTGCTTAGCATTTTGTTGTACTATCAGATTCCAATATTACTATGTAACTGTATCTTTAAATACAGTTAAATATCAATAGATCGAGATCAACCTATAATTAAAGATTGCGTCTAGAAGGCAAATTGAAAATGTTTAAAAATCTGGAGCCTTGGACTGTGGAATTCAAGCTTCACTGAACAAGCCCAGGCCTGGGCACACAGACGAACATAAAAACATCAAGGATTATAGAAAACATTTCTGGGAGGACCCAGGACTCGATTGGACACTTCAGCAGCTGCTGTTTTTGTGTAATACCATTTCTCCTCTTCCTTCAGTGGCTGACAAAGCTGGATACCTGATGGGTCTGAATTCTGCAGAAATGCTGAAAGGCCTGTGCTGTCCGAGGGTGAAGGTTGGGAATGAATATGTCACTAAAGGCCAAAATGTCCAGCAGGTAAGGGAGATGCTCTGAATCTAGTTGACTCAGGTGTTTTGCTATTTTCACCACCATCTTAAAGCTGTTTTGGTTGCAGGTATCAGAAGTACATACCAAACTAACTTCAACATTAAGGGAGAATTCAGCCCTGGCAGGTGTGGCTCAGTGGGTTGGGCGTCGTCCCTTGAGGTTGCAGGTTTGATTCCCGGTCAGGGCACATGCCTAAGTTGCGGGCTTGATACCCAGTGGGGGGCGTGCAGGAGGCAGCCTATCGATGTTTCTCTCTCATCCATGTTTCTCTCTAAAATCAATAAAAACATATTTTTAAAAAAGAAGGGGGATTCATTCTTAGGCCCCAGGGGTAAATCAAAAGATGCAAATGAAGGTGTGCCGGTGGGGTGTCCCGAGGGCCTGGAGCTAGGAACTGAAGAGCCCTCTGGAGCCAGGCTCCCCCTCTCCAGCTCCTTCTCTGGGGCTCCGTGGGATGTCATTGCTCTTCTTTTCTGTTGTGCCCTCGCTAGGCAGATATGTTTTCTCCACCTCTCCTGCCCACCGCCACCCCGTAGCTCCCAAATTTATATCTCCATGGTTCCAGCATCACCCTGAGACTACAACAGTGTCTTTTGATCCCAATTCCAAATTCTCAGGAAAGACATTCTTTTTAACCCAACTTGGATCAAATATCCACATCTGGCTCCATTATGTGTGGCCAAGGACTAGAGCCAAGCGGTAGTATAACCATGGTGGTTAGAAAACTGAATTTATAAATGGGATAATTCTCGGGAAAGGGGAAACATTATGAGCTGGGCAAAGCCTCGAGAAATATTTAACTATTAGATTGAACTACATAAAATTGTCAATTTCCAACTGCTTTTAATCTTCAAGATGTCAACTTCATGTGTCTCAACTTAATACAACCATAAAACACTAGTGTGAGGCTTGAATGGGTGATCCTTCCTCAAGGTGACCAATTCCGTGGGTGCTCTGGCCAAAGCCGTCTACGAGAAGATGTTCCTGTGGATGGTCGCCCGCATCAACCAGCAGCTGGACACCAAGCAGCCCAGGCAGTACTTCATTGGGGTCTTGGACATCGCTGGCTTTGAGATCTTCGATGTGAGTTGTTTGAGTAGATGACTGGCCTAAAAAGGCCCTTCCACTTGGTTTGTGCATTGTTGAATCTCCACCGCACTTCCAGACTCACCCAAACTTTTTTATTTGAAACACTCAGTTCAACAGCCTGGAGCAGCTGTGCATCAACTTCACCAACGAGAAACTGCAACAGTTTTTCAACCACCACATGTTCGTGCTGGAGCAGGAGGAGTACAAGAAGGAAGGCATCGAGTGGGAGTTCATTGACTTCGGGATGGACCTGGCTGCCTGCATTGAGCTCATCGAGAAGGTAAAGACAGAAATGCTACTCCCCAGGGACAGCTCCTCTTTAGTTGGGGCTATCACCTCTTTGCTCTAACTCTTTCTTGCTCATACGTCACTGCCCCTAACCCCACTCCCCCAGGCTGTGAGCGCTCACATAGTCGGATCCCCTTGTGCATAAAGGCTAAGTGTTTGGAAAACACCCAGCATCTGTTCCGACACCCAGAGAAGTGCACAGGGGGTTAAGGTTCCAGGGCTCAGTTATCCCCAAGAATGTGATGGGAACCCAACAGGCACTGTGACATTTCATACCTTTCTGGCTGTCCAAAGACCCATGGAGCAGTGGGGTTCCTGGAATGTCACTGTGTAAACAGCTGATAACATTAACTTTAAGAAAGGAATTCCCATGATGTTTTGAGCACTGGTTGTTGGAAGGAGGTGGCTACTGAGAAATCCAGATATGATTGTTTAAAATATTACTCATATTACTTTATGTCTATATGCTTAACTACATTTTTGTAAACCTATTGCTAAAAGTGAGCTACAATTTATATACACATAATTTCATTCCATGTGCTTTTGTTCAACAAATATTAATTAAGCACATAGCAGATGTCTAGCGCTGTTCTGTCGTTGCACCACACAGACCAAGAGCCTTGCTCTCACAGCTCTTATAGTCCAGTGTTCCCAGTCACAGAGCGACAGCACCAAAGAAGTTGGCTTTGGCTCCTGGGGCCAATGGAGTCATTGGGATATACTAGTATTAAATACTGAGGCATAGCCTATTCTGCTCCTTCTAGCCTATGGGCATCTTCTCCATCCTGGAAGAGGAGTGCATGTTCCCCAAGGCCACAGACACCTCCTTCAAGAACAAGCTGTATGACCAGCATCTGGGCAAGTCCAACAACTTCCAGAAGCCCAAGGTTGTCAAAGGCAAGGCAGAGGCCCACTTCTCGCTGGTGCACTACGCGGGCACCGTGGACTACAACATTGCTGGCTGGCTTGACAAGAACAAGGACCCCCTGAACGAGACCGTGGTCGGGCTGTACCAGAAGTCCTCACTGAAGCTGCTGTCATATCTTTTCTCCAACTATGCTGGCACAGAAGCAGGTGAAATTCTTTTGTTTCTTAACCTGTGGACATCTCTGTGTAATTACTCATGACCCGAAGCTGCTTGTAAAGAATCAGTAGTTGAACACACGCTTTAGGATGAGCTTGCTGTATTTGTCTGTCTCTCATCTCCATTTTTCTTTCCCCTCTGCCTCTTTCATAAGAGATTGAGGTCTACGGAGCTAAACAAAACCTCTCAGTGGACACGACAGCCAATACCACATTCTTGGATACTTTTTTATTGAAATCTAATTCATATACTATAAAATTTACCCTTTAAAAATGTTCGTGGTTTTTAATATAGTTACAGAGTTGTAAAACCACCACCATTATCCAATTCAAGAACATTTTCACCACCCTTGCAACCCATTAGCAGTCGTTTCTCATTCCCCTCTCCACAACCCCTAACATCGACCAATCTACTTCCTGTCTCTATGGATTTATCTGTTGTGGATGTTTTACATAAATGAAATCATACACTATGTATGTGGTCTTTGGGTCTGGCTTCTTTCACTCAGCCTGATGTTTGCAAGGTTTGTTCATGTTGAAGTGTGTATCAGTACTTCACTTCTTTTCATAGATGAACAATATTCCACTATGTGTATCACTACTTCACTTCTTTCTTATAGATGAATAATATTCCCCTGCATGCATATACCCACTTTCCCCATCGACTCATTCACTGATGGACATTTGGGTTGTCTCCAGTTCTGGCTATTGTGAATAATGCAGCTATGACCATTTGTGTACAAGTTTTAAAAGGAAATATGTTGTTAGTTCTCCCAGGTACACACCCAGGAGTAGAGTCACTGAGTCATGTGATAACCCCATGTTTCACTTCTTTGAGGAACTTCTAGACTGTTTTTCAAGTTGCCTGTACAAGCCAGTATCACCTTGTAAGGTGATTCTTCTATTTTTTTTTTTTAAATAATTGCCAAAATAGGGTTTAAAAATCATGGATTATCTTAAATGCCTGAATTTGACAAATCTATGTTTTTATTTATGCCATATAATCATTAATCCTATAATTAGACTATTTAAAAAAAGCAATGTCTAGTGTACTTTGAGCAGTGGAATATAAAAAGCAGGAAAGAGTTTAAACTTGAACAATTAACATCATCTTTGTTTCATCTCATCAGTGTTCTCTGTAACTGTATTGCATCAGCTCACATGGAGAGAACACCAAGACCAAATATAAGGCCCATGTGGGTGTGGATCTGGGGAAGTGGCTTCCTGCCTCTGTTCCCCCAACCCCAGCAGGAATCCAGGCCAGCCCTGGGGACAGGGGAGTGGAGTGACGGAGTATGGGGAAAGCTAAGATCACAGTTCGCACAGGACTGGATCTTGATTACATATCAGAGACTAAGTCAGAAATTGAGTCATTCAGAAAAAGTGGACTCAATATCACTGACTCCAAATTAAGTTTCCTTTTTTGGAAAAGAATTAAAGAAACAACTCGTAGAATATTCCTGAGGATCTTCCATTGTGTTACCTTCAGTTACTCCTCACTGAGAGATGAACAGGGACGCCAGCGGGAAAGGGGCAGCCTCATGATAGTCACCACAGTCATCAAGAGGAGTGTCTCCATCTGGCCCACTTGAGCACTTCATGTCTGATTCCCAAAGGAAAAGATTCTCCTTGGACACTGAGCACCCCAGTTGCACTCCCAGTTAAACGCCACCCCACCCCTCCCCAGCCCGTTCCCACCGTGGTAAAGATGTACATTCCCAAATCTAAGTAGTCTGGAGGCACATTAAAAAGCAAACCAACAAATAAAAACCCTCAGGTCTCTTATGTCAAGAGAAAACCTAGACCTTCAGGGCTGGGAAGAGGCCATGTCCTCAGAGTTGCACCCACACACCCTCTGTGTCTGTTTCCAGGAGACTCCGGGGGAAGCAAGAAAGGGGGGAAGAAGAAGGGCTCCTCCTTCCAGACCGTGTCGGCGGTGTTCAGGGTTCGTGTTTTGGCACCTTTCACGTTCAGTTATTGTGGGGTTTTTTGTTTGTTTGTTTTGCCCAGTGGAGTAACATTTGCTAAAGTAAATATGCTTGTTCTGGCTTGTGTCCCAGGAAAACTTAAACAAATTGATGACCAACTTGAGAAGCACGCACCCCCACTTTGTACGATGTCTGATTCCCAATGAAACCAAGACTCCTGGTGAGTAAGAATCCATGAGAATAGAGCTCCCTGAAATGTATGCAAAGTTCTGTGGGTGTGCAAGCACCATGCGTGTGTGTGTGTGTGTGTGTGTGTCCACATGCACCTGTGTTTCCCTGAGGAAAACTCTCTAGTCTTTGTCCCTTCTCTAGATAGTCTAGGACATAGAGCTGCCAGATTTAACAATTAAAAGTACCAGAAACCCGCTAAATTAGAATTCAGATAAACAATGGAAAATGTCTTGGTATAAGGATGACTTATGCAATATTTGGGAATACTTATACTAAAAAAAATGCACTGCTTATCTGAAATTCACACTCGACTGGGCATCTTGTATAGTTTATCAGACACTCCTACTATGAGCATGTCCAAAGTATCGTGTATACAGACATAGGCACATGAAATCCGTAACTTTCATAAGGTTCCTAAAGGACTCCGTGGTTCCTTTCCCCCAAAGTGAAGAGCCACTAGAATTAGCAAATAATTATCTTAGATATTCCGTAATAAAAACAACTATTTTCTGGCCTATACTGTATGTCTATCACTTTATTATATTACCTCTACTGCTTACAACTGTTCTCTGCATGACAAGTGCAATGATCTCCATCTCACAGATGAGAAAACTGAGGATGAACCCACATATACAGGGAACCCTGTGCAGTACATCAGACCTTTAACCACCACCCAGTCTGGATTCACAGATATTCCTAGAGTATCTCTGTGTTTCAGGGTCGGTGTTTGTTACAAAGAGAAAAACGAGTGTCACGCGGAGCTGTGGCTACAAGGTAGCTCACTCCCCAGTCAAGCTGCTCTGTCCCAAATGTGGGCTTCTGGCCCAAGAGTAAACGCCCTGCCTTGGCAACATGACAAGTGGGTGGAGGAATTAGATGGTAGAGGAAAGAAATCCCAGCTCCACCTCTTACTGCCAAGTACTTTAACTCTCTGCTCTATAAGAAGCAGAAAACCTGCGCTCATTCATTCATTCATTCATTTAGTTAGTCATTCCTTCATTTGTTTGATGAGTGCTTATAAAATGTTTACTCACTTTGTGAATGTTAACTCAATAACCCACCTTAGAGGGTGGTGAAGATTAAATGGACGAGCACAAGTCACACATTGAAAACCGGGCCGAACACATTGTGAATTATAACTATTATTATAAGGATAGTAAACATCGTGAGACATTATCATTAAGAGAGTGATAATTATGAGAATAATATGTATAACAATAATAATAATATGGGAATTATTATTATTATTACTATTACTTAAAACCAGTAACTTTAATTCCCCGAACTACCTGGTCTACTAGACTTCGTGGCGTTCATTTTCTGTGGAAGTCAGGCTCTGAAGTTTAAGTCAAAGGCAAAGACCTGCCGCGCTGTTTTGCCGCACCATGTTTGGGGGGGCTGCACCCCCCCAGGGAGCCCTGCACAGCCAGTTCTGCCTCCAGCGTTGGAGTACAGCTGTTTCCTTGGTTAAGCATCAAACAAAATTGTTGGCCTGCATGGAGGTGTTTTGTCATAAAGAAAATCACTTTCCATCATTGCCGTTGTTGAATATGTACGTGTACAAATCGAAGGTACATGTGACAGGGCTCTTCTGTCAGGCACATGGCCTGCAAGGGTCAGGTGACAGGAGGAGAGCCTGAATGCCTGTGGGTTCAGGCTGTGCCTCTGGGGGCCCCAGGGGTTTGGTAATCCACTGGGTTACTATTTCTCTTGGAAAGTAAATGTTGGTGAAGTCTCCGTGCCTTCCTCTCCATTGTGCATCTCCTTTGCTCTGGCTATCTTCTCTCCCACCCCTGGGAACAGACTCACTCGCTGGTACAGGAGCCTGGGCCACCCTTTGGAAAGCGCCCAGTTGACGGCACCTTTTCTAGAACAGGGAACTGGGACTACGCAGCCTTCAAGGCCCCCCCAGGGTGCCCAGAGCTGGGGCTGGAACCGCGGCCCTTGACCAGATCGCGAGCCCCTCCCGCCCCCAGGCAGGCGGATGCCTCGTAGCCATCCCGCGCCGCCCTCCGGGGTCGCCTGCGCAGGTCTCTTCTCGCCAGCCTCCAGGCTCTCACTCTGCTCTGTGGCAGCCTGGACCCCGCTGAACGCGTGCTGCTGACTGGCCCGCGGTCGACTCGCTGCTGCTGTAACAGGCAGGTTCTATTACTGTCCAGCTCTGGTGAGGCCCACGGATCGGCCGATGACTGCCGTTGGAAAGATGGCTATTCGCCGTGCAGGGCCACTCGGGGACCACAGGGTCATCAGGAGGCAAGGGGAGGGCGGGGAACCACGGACAAGAGCCTTTCCTGTGGGTCCCACGGGAAGAGATGGACAAGGCAGGGTGAGCAGGTTTAGGATTGGCTAGTTTGAAAAATTTAGTGGGCTCGGGGTGGTAGCGGCTGTCCTCAGCTGTCTGGCACCTGCCTTGGGGGATCAGGGCATGGGACTTTTGGCCCTGAGTGTGAGAGCCCATACAGGTAGTGGTTAGGGGTGATGGGCTCTGGATTGGCTGCATTGCAAATGAATTATGTGTCTGTAGGAGGGCATTTTGCTGTCTCTAGGAACTGGCTGGTTCTGGGAAGGCAGTCTCTCCTGGGCCCACAAGACTCCAAAGTGTCAAAGCATCATACAATACAGAGAATAAAAAACATGATTAGGACAGCTGCCCATGAAGGCCGAAGTGGCTAGCGGGAGCAGGGGGATGGAGGAGTCAATAAGGGGAGAAGGAAGAGGGGGACATCCTGCAGGAACGTGACATGAGACAGAGGAGGCGCTGCCCCGGGGAACTTCCTGGAAGTCTGCATGCTGGTGTTGGGAAGGACACGGGGAGACCCCTAAGAGGACTCGCCCCAGAATTCTGAACCTACACAAACAGGAGGGGCCCCGGAGGGGAGGGAGTCCAGTCTCAGCTCTGCTCTTACCTTGCAAGGCACCTGTCTCCAGGCTCAGCCTCCCTCAGCCTCCTTCCGTCTGGGACAGTGGCTTTGTGGGAACTAGAAAAAGTCTCCTCTCTGAGGGGACACATTTGGCAAGCAGAATGGCAGCTCTGGTCTCCCCGTCATAAAATGATAGTCTCTGAGCTTTCTGCTGCCTCTAATAGGGTTGAATGTCCGCTCTTGTAGAGACAGGCCCCCCCACCTCCAGTGTCTTAAACCGAGCCAGGTGCACAGAGGACAGCAGCAGTAGCCAGTGCGTGGGGGGCTGTTTGTATCAGGCATGCACTCCCCTTCCCTCCTCCGGCCTGATGACATGGATATCGTCATCATCTTTATTTTACAAATGAGGACATTGCAGCTTAAAAAGGACATGTTCACATGGCTAGTCAACGGCACAGCTGGGCTCTGAACCCTCAGAATCCTCATCCGAGAAACAATGGGAGGTGGGCTGGACGATCTCGGCGCCCTCCGGTCAGAGGTTCTCTGAATGTCTGATACAGTTTCTCCTTGCCCGCAACACGTCTTCCTCCAGAGAACCGTTCTGCCCTAGACCTTCCAGGAGTGATGGGATGTCCTGTATGTGAGCTGCCCAGGATGGCAGCCACTGGCCACGGGACATGTGGCCGGTGCCACTGAGACGAGGACGTGGGGCGAGCTTTCATGTCAGTGACTGTAAATTTAAATCGCCACATGTGGCCAAAACTACTGGATCCGGCAGCAGTGAGCTCCAGCAGGATCTTGAAAATTCTGTAAATGTGTAATCATCTCTCCTCACAGCAGCCAGGGGAGCTGTGGCGCATTCTAGAAGTTTCCGTAAGGTTACATCAAAACCCGCTTTAGCCCCTCCCCAGAAACTGAGGGAGCTCACAATGAAAAGCCTTTACGTAGCCATAGTGCCTCACCTCTAACCCCTCCCATGGCCCCAAGACAGAGTTTTCTGGGTCCCCGCTAGGTTTGTACCTGACCCAGGCTGATCACCCACAGTGACCAGGTTGCCCCCACAGGGTCTTGTCCCTCGGCTCCTCTTCTGCACCCCTCCCTTGGTGCTCACCTTTGCTTTGCAGAGCAGGTGCTCCATGTTTACCAGGTGACTGCCCTGCCTTCGACCCCCTCCACCCCCTACCGCAGCCTCCTTGTTCCCTAACACACAGTCTGTACATGCTGCATCCCTGTCCTTGAGCAGAGACAGGAGTTAACCAAGGGGAAGCCCAGAGGGTGCTCCTTGCTCATTCTTCCCTCCCTTGGAGTCTAGCTACAGAGTCAAGGACCATGAAGAGGGTAAAGATCAATAGATATGGGCTCTTACTCCCATGGTGATGGGGTGCTAGAGTCTACTCAAGAAATTGGGATCATTTCTGCTGAGACTGTAGGCAAGCCAGCCACTCCCAAGCCTAGAGCTGGCACCAACCCCTTCCACTCAAGTCTGGGCGTGTCAGAGTGTCTTGTGGTGCCCAGACCATCAAAGGAAACGATGAGAAAGCCACCGGCATGCCTCCGGGACACTCTCTCCCCAGGCGTGATGGACCACCACCTGGTCATGCACCAGCTGCGCTGCAACGGGGTCCTTGAGGGCATCCGGATTTGCAGGAAGGGCTTCCCCAGCCGGATCCTCTACGCTGACTTCAAACAGCGGTAGGTGCTCTCATCTTTGCATCTTATGAGGTTACCTTTTGCATTCCCCAAAGGTGCTCCTTGGGCTGGGTGTATGGTGGGCTCAGAAGCCCTCCACCCCACGGGCTCCGTCTTTTGCTGGCGGGGAGGGAGTGACCCTCTGCCCAGAGTGGGTGCCGAGCCAGCCCCAGTGGCTCCGAGGTCAGAGCCCGAAGCCTGTAGCCTGACTCAGACTCTAGACCAGAGTTTCTCAACCTCCGCACTGTGGGTGTTTGGGGCTGGATAATCCTTTATCGTGGGGTTGTCCTGTGCATTGTAGGATTTGGGCAGCAACTCGGTCTCTACCCACAGATGCCAGAAGCAAACCCAAAAGCTATGAAAATAAAAAATGCCTCCAGACATTGTCAAATGTCCCCTGGGAGACATCACCCTATCCCCATTGAGACCCACCGCTCTAGACCGGCTCTCCCCAAGCTACCCTCTGGGCCCACAAGTCCAGGCCTTGTCCAGGGCGGGGGAGGGGAGAGGACCTTCCAGAGGTAGGAGGACCAGAGGTTTGCAGGTCACAAGGGTCTGTTAAGTCCAAAAAAAATTTTTTTTTTCTCTGAAAGCCAAATCCCCACCGTGCACTCAGCTGGGCTTCCTTCTATGACGTTCCTCCCTCCTGCCACAGCCCGCTTGTCTAGACTCGTCCCCAG
Source organism: Tadarida brasiliensis (assembly GCA_030848825.1). Taxonomy (NCBI): domain Eukaryota; kingdom Metazoa; phylum Chordata; class Mammalia; order Chiroptera; family Molossidae; genus Tadarida; species Tadarida brasiliensis. Next base: position 17,311,317 of record CM061273.1, read on the forward strand.
ATCCCCCTATGCCAGACTAGCTGCACAATAGTCCATTTCCTCCTAAGGCTGCAACAGGAGAAGATTCTAGAAGGTCAGGTCTCAGGTATGGGGCCTCTCTTAAGGGGTGTATCCATTCGGGGAATGTCCTCCCTCAGCTGAAACCACCCCACCCCACACTGCCAGGCTGACGAGGGCCATCTAAGTAGACTGAGGCCTGATGCAGCCTCCTGTGGCCAGGCCAACAGGGGACAGACTCCTGTCACCCGGGGCTCAGCGGCTCTCTGGAGTCTGTCTCCCTGCAGCCTCCCACTCCAGCCTTACCCACAGGACAGGGGAGGGCCCACCTTGCTGGCCTAGGCCGCGAAGGGCTCCAAGCAGGAGCAGCCGGGTGCAGCCCTCGGGGAAGGCCTTCTCCCCGAGACCGTCCAAACAGCCCGGGGACTGACCGCGCCCTCCCTCCTCAGGTACCGGATCCTCAATGCCAGCGCCATCCCGGAGGGGCAGTTCATTGACAGTAAAAACGCTTCCGAGAAGCTTCTGAGCTCCATCGACGTGGACCGGGAGCAGTACAGGTTTGGGCACACCAAGGTGAGAACGGAGAGCAGGGACACCCCCATCTCCCCCGTGCCACCACGGCCCGGCTGCTAGGGGAAGAAAGCGGTCTCTCTCCCCAGCCGCTCAACCTGACCGCCCCTTGCCCGTAGCCGGGTCGAGGGGGCCTGTGACTGGGCAGACAGCTGTCTCCCTGTCGGTAGCTAAGCGTAGAGGCTTCCCTGGAAGCTGAGCCCCACCAGCCCCAGAAGAAAGCATGGGGGCTCTGGTGCCTGGGACGGAGCAGAGTAAGACACTCTAAAGGAGATGAAGGGGCGCGAGAGAGGACAACACAGGCAGAAGTCCAGGGACAGTGAGGACCTGAGAAGAGTTATAACCCATGGAAATGGCTACCCTTTGTTGAGCACGTGTGCACCGAGCCCTGTGACATGTCCTCTGCACACATTTCACTTATCCTCCCGATAACCTGGTGGTGAACTGACCTCACGGGGTCGTGGGGAGGCTGAGAAAGTGTGGGCTCCCCGGAAGCAAGAAACTTGCTCACGGTCACATGGGTGCCGAGTGGCAAAGGTCGGCTGCAATCCTGGCCTGACTCCCGCACTCCAGGTCCCAGAAAGGGACAGGCTGGGACTGGAAGCATCCATCCCACCAGGGGGCAGCCTGCTGGCCCTAAGGGTGCCCTGCTTCCTGGGAACATCGTAGGGGCTGAAGAAGCTCTGCCATGTGGGCAGCAGGTGAATGGGCCTGGGGTGGGACCAGCCTTCTGAGATGGGCAGAGAGACAGGAGGACGGGGAGGCCGGAGTCTGAATCTCTCTCAATCTGGGCACAACTGAGCTGAGGTCACTTTCTGGACTCACCGTTGCTTCCTGTATGTGAGCTCTGTCCGAGCCTGTCCCTGTGCACTGGTGGGGCCTGGAACGGGCTTTGGAACGAGGCCGGAGGGGCTGCTGAGACCAGAGCCACGGAGAATTGAGTCCTGGGAAACAGATGGCTGCGGTCCCCACCCAGGGCTCGAAGGTTGAGGGTTGGGTTTGGACAGAAACAGGTTCTCGTGAGGGCTGAGGGCTGATCACCTGCTGAGAACAGAGCAGGGCTGTCGCTCCTTCAACACAGGTGTTTTTCAAAGCTGGGCTCCTGGGACTTCTGGAGGAGATGAGAGATGAGAAGCTGGTGACCCTGATGACGCGCACGCAGGCCCTGTGCCGGGGATACCTGATGCGGGTGGAGTTCAAGAAGATGATGGAGCGGAGGTGACCCAGACCCTGACCTCCCCCTTGCCCTGCCTCCCTGCTCAGGAGCTGGTTGTCTCTTCCTGCTGTTAGTCCCCGGATATTAACGCGCTTGTTCATCCACTTCACCAACACTGACTGAGCAGGAATCCCACGCTGGGTCTCTGCTTGGCACTGGGAACTCAGAAAGAACCCTGCCCTCCAGGAGCTCACGGCAAGTGGGAAGCAGACACGAGCATGGCCGATTTAATGCCTGCGATTAGTACAATGTCAGAGTTGTATTCAGGACAGCGGGGGACTGTTGAGAATAAGACCCCAACCTTTTTGGGGGTTGGAGTTGGCTGGAAGGGTCAATAGGAAGAAAGAGTATTTTAAAGTGAGTTCTACATGGCCTGAGAGAGTGTGGCCTGGGAGGGAGACCGACAAGCAGGTCACAATATTTGGAGCAAGGAGCGAGATGCGGGCAGTGAGGTTCCCCACGTTAATGAGCCCATACTGGGTCCTCTGGTCAGTGGGGAGCTGGGGATGGTGCATAAGGAGACAGGGAAAGGCCGCTCTGGCAGCTGTAAGGAGAGCAGAGCCAAGAGGACAGGAGAGGCCAAGACCAGGCTGTGGCAGAAGTCCAAATAAGAGATGACAAGGACCTAAATTAGGAAAGTCAGTGGGTAAGAGAGGCGAGGATGGGTTGAAGGAATATGTGGTACTCCTTCCGTACTCCAGTAGACGGAATAGCAGCACTGATGGCTGGTTCCGTGTGGGAATTTCAGGAAGAGGGGCACTTGGGTGGAAGCCCATTCTCCCAGATGCTCTGATACCCTGAATAGCTCTGACATTGTCATTGCCATATGGGCCACAAAATGTATTAGTCGAGAACACCTCCGGGGCATCTGGCTTGGTGAAGCAAATGGAAGCCAGTGCAGAAATTAAAAATAGCCCAAAGAAGGGTACAGTTTAAAGGAAAGAAAAGTATGTTTTCAGGTGAACGTGAGCTCTGTGATAGGAAGCTGCGGGGGATGAAGAGTAGGAGACCGTGTAGGTGTCGCTGGGATGTAGGCAACGGTGGAAATTAGAAGAATAGATCAATCCAGTGAGGGCAGGAGCCTGGGAGAGACCAGTGGACCAAAGACACATCCTGGGTGGACGAAAGATGGAGCCCATCTGGCAAAATACTAGGAAACAGGGAAACTGTTTTATCATGAAATCAAGGCAGAGGGGAGTTCAAAAAGGCAAAAGTTAACCATCCAAATAAAATAGGAATAACAGAGGTCCATCGCATTGGTAATTGGAGGCACTGACATGCTTCAGCTGAGTACCTCCGATGGGGGAGTGGAAGTGGAAGCCGGTGAACGGGAGACCCACAAATGGCCCATGCCCTCTCTGCCTCCCAACTTTTGCACGTGCTGTTTCCTCGGCTCCCGTTTGCAGAACCTACTCTGGAGCCCATGGGGTCTGCACGCGCTGCTGGGCTTCCTTCCCAGCCGGGAACCGTGCAGGTCCTGGGCCCACGGGGTACGCGCGGTGGAGACCAGACCTTGCTGTGGTCCGTTAATCCCAGTCCTAACGGGTGTGCAGGGAGTCCATCTTCTGCATCCAGTACAACGTCCGCGCCTTCATGAACGTCAAGCACTGGCCCTGGATGAACCTGTTCTTCAAGATCAAGCCGCTGCTGAGGAGCGCGGAGGCGGAGAAGGAGATGGCCACCATGAAGGAAGACTTCGAGAGGGCCAAGGAAGAACTGGCCAGGTCGGAGGCTCGCCGGAAGGAGCTGGAGGAGAAAATGGTGTCCCTGCTGCAGGAAAAGAATGACCTCCAGCTGCAGGTCCAGTCTGTAAGTACCTTCTTCTTAGGAACGGAAAAGGAGGAGCGACCTCGAGCCCCCATCCCGTGTCCATTCGAGGGACATTGTTGCCACCTCGTGGTCATACAGAGTATTGCAGCACCACAGGCCAGTCCCAGGGGGGCGGGGCCCTGGCTTAGGGAAAGCAGAAGGTGCTGGAAAACACGTCTGCATGGCGGAGTTAGACCTATTTTGCTGTGGGTATGTGTCATCATAATAAAAGCTGTCAGGAATGTCCCAGGTGTTTTAAATTTTTGTAAATAAAAATAAAACACTAAAATTAAATAATTCAAAGTAGAAAGAGTAATTTTCTATACGTGATTTTCGATAATATGGTTATAGCCAAAAATGCTTCAAAGATACGCATTTTTGTCAAGGAAATAGGGGAAACAAGGCCGTATATAGGTGTGTGACACCCTGACCGTGTAATCGCACCATTTCACAGAGTTCAGACATTTATCGTTTGCCCTCTTAAACTCCCAGCCACCTTTACCTTGGCCTCATGGGGAAAGCATTTTCCCCTCCCCTTTTCGCTGTCCCAGGCAGGGTAATGTGGTTATTAGGAGCACTTCCCCAAACATAGTGGGCAAGAGGACAAGCTTTGGAACCAGACGCTGGGTTCAGATCCCAGGTCCTCCATTTGATAGCTGTGTGTGTGTGTGACCGTGAGTGTGTGTGTGTGTATGTGAGTGTGTGTGTGAGTGTGTGTATGTGTGAGTGTGTGTGTGTGTGTGTGGCCGTGAGTGTGTGTGTGAGTGGCTGTGAGTGTGTGTGTGTGAGTGTGTGTGTGTGTGTGTGGCCGTGAGTGTGTATGTGTGTGGCCATGAGTGTGTGTGGCCATGAGTGTGTGTGTGACCGTGAGTGTGTGACTGTGAGTGTGTGTCCGTGAGTGTGTGTGTGAGTGTGTGTGCGTGTGTATGTGTGTGTGTGGCTGTGAGTGTGTGTGTGTGTGTGTGTGTCCGTGAGTGTGTGGCTGTGTGTGTGGCTGTGAGTGTGTGTGTGAGTGTGTGTGTGTATGTGTGTGTGTGGCTGTGAGTATGTGTGTGTGTGTGTGTGTGTGTGTGTGTGGCCGTGAGTGTGTGTGTGGCTGTGAGTGTGTGTGTGTCTGTGAGTGTGTGTGAGTGTGTGTGTGTGTGTGTGTGAGACCCGTTCCTTAGGGTTAGTTGACGGGTGTTTGGAGGGCAGAGCCCCTCCTTTCCAGGGTTTGTCAAGAGTCTGACCCCAACAGAAAGCTCTGGTTCTCAGGAAGCGGAAAACCTGGTGGACGCCGAGGAGCGGTGTGAGGGGCTCATCAAATGCAAGATTCAACTGGAAGCGAAAGTCAAGGAGCTGAACGAGAGATTGGAAGAGGAAGAAGAAACGAATGCTGACCTTGTGGCCAAGAAGAGGAACCTGGAAGACAAATGCTCCTCTCTCAAAAGGGACATCGATGACCTGGAGCTGACCCTGACGAAAGTAGAAAAAGAGAAGCATGCCACAGAGAACAAGGTGGACCGACCCTGACGGGCAGGCAGGACCCCCTTAGCCCAGCATTGCCGGGCAGTGAGAGGCAGGGGAGCGGGCGGGTGGTCGGGTGGGTGGAGCCCTGCACTCTGCCCTGTTCTCTGCCCTGCGGGCTTTCTCAGCCCCTGCTGCCTGCCCGGTTGGACCACAAACTTCCAGCCCCACCGCCTCCTCCACTAGCAGGAGGTCTTGAATCCTGTGCATCTGTGTTTTTCATCTCACTTGACACAGAAAGAGCAGACAAGGACGCCCCAGGGCCAGGCAGATGATGAGGGGGCGGGGGAGGAAGGAGGCAGAAAGCCAGGTAATGGCAGGGATTGGCAGGGAGGCCTTGCTGGTAGAGTACAGAATGACGCAGCCCTCAGGAAAGCCGTCTGGAAACACGTAGTCGAATCAAGAATCCGCATATGCTTCAACCCAGTGTTTTTGCTCCTGGGTGTAGAGACCAGGGAACCTCCCTCAGTCTGCACAGGGACATGTACGAGGGTGTTCGCGGCATTGCCCGTGGGGGGAGCTGGAGCAGGAGCAGGGCCACGCTGGGGAACGGAGAGGGGAGACGTGGAGCACGCACGCCAGGAAGTAGACCACCGCCACCCAGAGCCGCGGCTTGTGGGTATGAAAGACGGATGTAAAAGAACTAGTGCTGAGTGGAGGCGAAGTGAGAAAATGAAAGACACAGCATGACACCATGTGTAGACTAAAACTGCGTTTGCACAAAATAGTAAATAGTTTCCAAAAATAAATGAAGAACACAATACAGGATTCATTTTCTAATGGCTGCCAATGAGGTAGAACAAAGGATGAGGTTGGCCGGGTGTGAAATGACTCAGTGAGTGCTGGGTGGACAATTGGGAGTAGTGGAAAGAGACAATAGGGAGGGGTGGCGACTGTGGCAAACTGGAGAGCATTTACCTTGTTCACGAGTGGCAGCCAAGACTCGGCTCCAGCCAGCTGTTGCCAGGTGGGAATGGGAACCTGGCATTACCAGGGCTTCCAACTTTCTGTAAGAGGCCAGAAATCCAAATCTTATGTGAAATCTCAAGTTTTTCAATGTTGATAACTTATTCAAAAGTTATAAACCACAGTGAGAACTAAAGAGAAAAAGTCTGTGGCCAGATTCAGCCTATGGGCCGGGAGTTCGTGATCTCTGATCTGGAAGAAGGTTGTACATGGGGACACGTTCGGTTTCATGCTTTGATGCCCTTGTTTGGTGCCCTTGTCCTGCGTCCAGACAACTCAGGACTCCCATTCTGGATTTTCTTGATAGCACCTGAGGCTTCTCCTCCCCCTTCCTGCCTCATTCCAAACCCCAATCAGCCAACCTAATACACAAATCCCCATGGGTGTGCTATGCTGAATATAGACTGGTGCATTTCCCTTAGAGGCATTTAACAGTGCCCTTCAGTAAAGGAATCAATAGCCTTTGCTGGAGGCTTCTGGTTTAATTGTTTGAACACTCAATCCGTGTGGATATTTTCCCAGGTAAAGAATCTTTCTGAAGAAATGACAGCCCTTGAAGAAGATGTCTCCAAACTGACCAAGGAGAAGAAATCTCTGCAGGAAGCCCATCAGCAGACACTGGATGATCTTCAGGCTGAAGAAGACAAAGCCAATGGTCTCCTCAAAATAAATGTCAAGCTGGAGCAGCAAGCAGATGATGTGAGGACATTCCACTGCTCGGCTCTAGCATGCCTCGCTTGCAGAAGCTCAGGACAGACAGGGTCTCAAGAGGGTACAGGGGCTGAGCGTTCGGACTGGAATCAGAATCCCGAGTCACGATCTCAGCCCTCTCCAAACACATTTGTAATGCTGAGCAAGCCCCTTAAACTCTGAAGCCCCTGTTTCTCCCTTGTGAAACGGGGACCCAACAAGCTCTGCCTCGGAGGGTTTCCATGGAAAGCTCAGCATGCAGAGACTGTTAGCAAACCGTTAGCTGTTAATATCATCATCATCACCACCATCATCATCATCACCACCACCATCATCATCATCACCACCGTCGTCACCAGCACCCATTTCTAGGTCTTTTGGGTTCCAAAAGCTTTAATCTTGTTCTAACATTGCTAAAAATGAGCTCTATTTGTGACCATGAAAATTATCAATTTGCCCATCTGTTACATGTTGTTCTTGAGGTAAGAGCCAGGTTCCAAGTCTTCAGGTTTCACACACAGTTGTGGCTATAACTTTACCAAATGTCCTTAATTTTCCTGAGGCCGGTGCAGGTGTGCTCTACCCCTCCACCCCCCTCCCCTCACACCCACACCCACACGTGCACACACACACACACACACACACACACATACTTTGCTGAAGGCTCCCAACGGCTGCATAGTGTAAATGGGGGGAGGAGTGGTGGGGAGCAGCCCCAACCTTCACAGACACGGCTGCAGCAATGCCCCTGCCCAGAAGCCCCATTTGTTCCTGTCTGGGCAAGAGCATGACTCTGTGGGCACCATGTTTCTGCAGGGAACCAGGCAGGGCCAAGCCACATGGGAATCGCTGAAAGAGGCCCCACAGAGCCTCCGAGGGCTCCAGCCTCCTGGGGTAGCCTTTGCTGAAAGAGAGGAGAGTGAGGGGGAAAGGGTACCTGCTCCTTCCTGTGGCCAGAGACATGCAGTCATGCCTACAGGAGCCCAGGACGCCACGGGCATGTCATGGCTGCGCTGGCTAGAGGGGCAGGCGTGCTTTCCCTGCAGGGTCTCAACCTCCCCGCTCGTGTCTCCCCAGCTTGAGGGCTGCCTGGAGCAGGAGAAGAAGCTGAGGGCTGACCTGGAGAGAGTGAAGAGGAAGCTGGAAGGAGACCTGAAAATGGCCCAGGAATCCATCATGGATCTAGAGAATGACAGGCAGCAAGTAGAGGAGAAACTGAAAAAGTAGATATTCACTTTCGACCTCTATGTTTGAGCCTGAAAGCTGATTTCCCCTTTGAAAGGCTTGTATGTCATGCTATTTTAAACACACGCACATCTATTTGCAGGAAGGAGTTTGAAATCAGTCAGTTACAAACCAAAATTGACGACGAACAAGTTCACAGTTTGCAGCTACAAAAGAGGATTAAAGAGCTGCAGGTGAGCGGGGGCGCCCGGCCCTGGACCGCCCGGGGCCAGCGCCTCCTCGCCCTGTCCCCTTCCTTCCCATGGCTGCTTCTTTCCTCCCTCCCCCTGGAGCCGGAGAGAATGTCCTGTCCTTCCTTTAGTTTTTGAAACTAATATTTTCATTTTCTAAATAACACATAAATGGATTTCCTTGGAAGTAATTAACATATTACCAAGAGGCTGAATATTATTATCATTATTTTAATCCTCACGCAAGGGTATTTTTCCATTTATCTTCAGATAGAGTTGGGGGGGAGAGAGAAAAACATCAATATGAGAGAGACACATCGATTGGTTGCCTCCTGCATGACCCCAACCAAGACCGGGGACCAAGGTATGTGCCCTTGACCGGAATCAAACCCACGACTCTGGTCCACAGGCCGACGCTCTAACCACTGAGCCAAACAAGCCAGGGCAAGAGGCTGAATATTATTGATGAGGGTGCTTTGCTCACCAGCCCTGAGCCCGGTGCCCTTGCCATCCTCTCAGAGGTCACTCAGTGTCAGCTGGATGTGCATCCTTCTGATGTTGTTTCACTACGGATTTAGAACACCTAAGGCCCCGCAAACATATAAGATGTATTATATAAAGAACGCATGTACATGTTTATATGTATTGATAAAACTTAAAATAGATGCACACATAAATATAGAAAACATACACATTAAATATACTTTAAAAATGTCGCCACGCTGAGACTGTCGTTCTGCAGCCTGTCCCCTTCACTTGCGGTTTGTCCTGCAGAGCTGTCCACGCAGAGGTGGACGCGCTGCCGATGGCCTGACTCCGGCCACGATCTGACCACTTCCCGACTGATGGACATGTGGATTGTTGCCGAGTTTTTTCATTAATTTAATCTTATAGTGTATTCTCTTTTGTTTGCATCTGTCAAGGTTTTCTATTTTTATCTTTTCCAATTTTTATTAATTTATTTTTGTTACAGATGTTTCTCCTTTCTCCCCCCCAGACACCCTCCTCCCCATCCCACCCTCAATATAGTATATTCTTTAGTTCACAAGGCCTACCCTCTGGCCCTCCCCTTCCTGCCCACCCACGCGGGCTGCTGCCCCCACAGCGGTGCTGACTCAGAGACCCTTCCAGGCCCGCACAGAGGAGCTGGAGGAGGAGATCGAGGCAGAGCGCACACTCAGAGGCAAGATTGAGAAGCAGCGTTCTGACCTCTCCCGGGAACTGGAGGAGATCAGCGAGCGGCTGGAGGAAGCCAGTGGGGCGACCTCAGTCCAGATCGAGATGAACAAGAAGCGGGAGACTGAGTTCCAGAAACTGCGCAGGGACCTGGAGGAGGCCACCCTGCAGCACGAAGTCATGGTGGCCGCTCTGAGGAAGAAGCACGCGGACAGTGTGGCTGAACTTGGGGAGCAGATAGACAACCTGCAGAGGGTCAAGCAGAAGCTGGAGAAGGAGAAGAGCGAGCTGAAGATGGAGATCGATGACCTGGCCAGCAACATCGAGACAGTCTCCAAGTCGAAGGTACCTGACCCCGCTCTTGACTGCCACGCCCACCTGCCCAGTGGGCATGCATCAGTAAATGCCCCCAACTCGCTGCATGCTCCCACCTGAATCCCTCTCCCCACTCTGCCTGCTCCCAGTCCCCAAATTAGTTCAAGTCGGTAAGTTTGACCCAACGACCAGCTACAACTCAAGGCCTCCCATCCTTCCAGGATTTTTCAGAAAGTTTCCAATCCAGCTGGCATTTTCAGAACTAACCCTGTGGATGGATTGCACCCTGAAAGAGTGCTGCCTTCTTACCCACAATATCCGTCCCTGGGAAGCATAGCCAATGTGACATCACACAGGAAGCCAGGGGTGGACCTAGGTGTTGTGGCCTTTTTTTTTTTTTTTAATTTTTTTTTCTTTATTGATTTTAGAGAGAGAGGAAGGGAGAGGGAGAGAGAGAGAAACATCAAGGAGAGAGAACACTGATTGGCTGCCTCCTGCACGCCCCCCCACTGGGGATCAGGCCCACAACCTGGGCATGTGTCCTGACCGGGAATTGAACCGGCGACCTCTTGGTGCATGGGTCGACGCTCAACCCCTGAGCCACACTGGCTAGGCTAGGTGTTGTGGCTTTTAAAATATATATACATAAAATACAAATGCAAAATTAAACATGTAAGTAAATATTTATTTCATATGAGAAAATTAAGTCACACATTACTGGCACCTTGGAAACTGAGGTCCCTGTCTTCTCAGACCGCCTTAGGCCATCTGTCAGAGATACCTGCCCAGCAGTAAATCCTTGCTTGGGACTGGCTTCCCCTTGGGACAGCTCCCTGCAGTCGGGGCCCATTCCAGGGTGGGCACGGAGGCCTGGGCATCACCAGCTTCGTGGTACATCGGCCTCTGTGGATGACTGTCAAGCGAAGAGTTCCTCAGGGAGGAGCTGTACGCTCTTAGATTCAACAGTTGCCCTTGTTCGGCGAGCTCAGAGTTGTACTCAAGCTAGAAGAAGGGGTGACCCCGAACGGGAGGTCACAGACCTCCTAAGAGGGTTGCCCAGAGGGTCGGAGTGTCTGTGGAGGAGAGGAACGAAGAGATGGATCAGAGGACTAAGGTGGTCCCCATGTTGCCTCTTGCTGTCTCCATTGAACTTCTGGGTTCACTCTGCTCGTTCATTCTTTTGATTCTTCATCGCTGCAACTCCTTTCTCTCTCTTTCTAGCTTAGCCATTTTCTGCCTGTCTCATTTTGTTTTTTTCTTTCCCTTCCCTTAAGAAGTGTGTCTGTATGTATTCTTTCTCCCTTTCTCCCTCCCTGCCTCCCGCCTTTCTTGCCCCCCTCCCCTATAGCAAGTCAAGCCAGGTTACAGGACAGGACGGGTGCGTTACAAGAAACTTGCGTCACCCACGTGCTGCGCCTGTAACCAGACCCTCTCTACCCCCTCCCCATCGCCATCGTTTCTTCATGCCCCCAGTTCTCACTTTTAAAATCCAGTGAAGAAGTACTTTACATTGCCTTATATTTTTTAGGTTGTTAAATCCTTTGATTTTTCTCGTGGTGAGTCCCCATCCCCCATCATGATGTAATGATTCCGTGCCCAGACGCCATCTTCTCAGAGACATCCTGTGCCCCTTGAGGTCTTCCTATGAATCTAATATCCCTCTCTGCTGCTGTCATCTCAGACTCCGAAGTCTAAGGACAAATCTACGCTCACTGTATTTATTTTATGTTATATGAGGTGGGAGGGGGAAGGACGAGGTCTACGGCATATACAACGTTTTTAAACAAACTTCACAAAGATGCAGGACACCCAGAGGCTGCATGATGAACCCCCAGGCCACCTCCACCACAGGGAACCTTGCGTGTGAGTCAATGGAATGCTCAGCACTGTCACCTGAATGGATAGATGGCTTGCAAACAGACACAGCAGGAGGTCATATTATTTGCATGGCAATTACTTATAAAAAGATCCCAGGGTTCCTTTGAGCGGCATTTTCCCAAAGGTTTGTTCACAAATCATTAAATAGTACCTGCCAGGAGCTGCTGTCCCAGCTATCGGTGATTAAGCAGCAATCACAAATAAAAATAACGCAAGTATGAAATGACTCTGAAACTTACCTCTCTGTGCTCTGTACTTTTCTTTTTCTTTTACCTGACGAGAAGCTAAACTCTCAGACTGTCCGGTTCCGTGCTGGACACCAGGAGCCCACTTTTCCATTCATGTTGACTTTTTTGTTGTTAAGAGTAACATGGAAAGAATGTGCCGGACTGTGGAAGACCAATTTAATGAAATCAAGGCCAAGGACGACCAGCAGACACAGCTGCTCCATGATCTGAACATGCAGAAGTCGAGGCTGCAGACCCAAAATGGTGAGGCTGGGGGGGCGCCGGGCGCAGCCAGGCCGTGGGGGGCGCTGCAGCACTGACCGGGCCACTCCTGTGTGTCAGGGGAGCTGAGCCACCAAGTGGAAGAGAAGGAGGCTCTGGTTTCACAGCTCGCCAAAGGCAAGCAGGCCCTCACCCAGCAGCTGGAGGAGCTCAAGAGGCAACTGGAAGAAGAAACCAAGGTACGGACAACCCTGCTTGGTGAGGCAGAGGCAGACAGGACCTGAGAACCCGAGAGGCCTCGGAGCTGGTGGGAGGCAGTGCTGTGTCGCAAAACAGGTGCCTCTCCTCCCTGCTTGCAGTGTGACGGGAGCCTGGTCTCTGAGGTTAGGCACCTAGGCATGGGATCTCCCTCCTCAGAGCTAGAAAACTCTTTCAGGGTGCTCCATCCTCCGGTTCCTCTGCCCCCCACCCCCAGGGGGGTGTGATGAACTCCTCGCTCCACCCACGGGCATTCCCTCCCCCATCACTGCACCAGCTTGACCATCTCTGCCTTTGTATCTTTTTTCACACTGCCCAGCCATTCATCCCCGGCCCCTTGAAATGTCCTCGTCCTTCTTCTTCATCACACTTTGTCTGCCACCTGCTACAATACCCAACTGTAAGCTGCCCTCCTCCAAAAAAGGCTGCATGACTTTAGAGGCAGCCTTGGGACGTCTGCATAAACATGAACTTCATCGTGTGTTCTTGATGTCAGTAGCTAGATGTTTATGCTCATGTTGCGTGTCTCCCAGGGATCTGTAAACTCCTGGAGGGCAAGAATGATTGTTCACACTGTGGTTGCAAACAGCAGGTGCAGTGCACAGGAGAACAGTGCACACAGTAGGTGCTTACTGAGTGCTGCCGATGTGTGTTCAAGCGTTAGAATGAGAATCCGGGAGTCCCCAAAAGTGTAATTCTGAGGTTGCCAAGCACCGGCTAAGACGTGCGGAGTGACCTTTTGGAATTCTCTGAAGCTCTGTCTAAAAAAGGGCAAGGGCTGTATGGGTGGCCCATCTCTCTGTTATGTGGTAAGGGTCTGCGGTGAGCAGGGTCCAGGGGAGTGGCGGGAACCAGAGCCTGGTGGAGTAACGAGAAGGTCCGGAACGGGAGGGGGCTCTCCTCCAGCCAGGATACGGTGGCCGCTGAGTTTTCCCTCTTGGCAAAGTTCTGCTGTTTCCTCGTGTCTTTAAAAGGATGAAAGTGTGTGAATCACTGCACTTGGTGGCACCAGAAAGTGTTTTGTGACTATTCTGATGAAAGCTAAACTGTCCGTCCTGCTGACCAGGTAGGAGGCCTCTGGGCATGTCCTCCCTGCTCAGGAAGGGGAGGCAGGGCCGCGGAAATGGCACAGGTCACATCGAGGTCCCAGATGTGCGCACACAGCCCGCTGTTGACACCAAAGATGCTTCTGGGTTTTCCATGACCACGGCATGCCGTAGCATCACCTCAAGGAGTGAGAAAGCTGTTCCCTTCCCAGCTTTGTTTCAGTTCTCATGACAGAGGGAAGCGGTCTCCATTTGGACGCCACCTCGTTAGCACTTGCCTATTTTCCTTATTGGGACCTGGAGAGCAGGCCAGAGCCCCGGCGGCCACAGACCTGGTCAGAGTGATGATGTGCTTTCCTTCCATTGCGTTTATTCTTCTGGTTACCTTCTGATCTCTCTTCCCGGGCCTCGATGGTGTTCCATTTACTGTAGTGTAATAGTTTACTTTTTAAATAAATGTATTTAAATATAATAAAGGAGACAACTTTTTAAAAATTAAGTAAATAGAACAGGTGACACGCGGTTACAGCCAAGTTTGTGAAGGCGGCATGGACACGATTCGACTCGGGAAATGCCGATTTGAATGAAAATACCTTAACTTGGAAGATGGCCTCATAGTTTTGCAATCTGTCACCACTGTGATCCCACAGGCCAAGAACGCCCTGGCCCACGCCCTGCAGTCCTCCCGCCATGACTGTGACCTGCTGCGGGAACAGTATGAGGAGGAGCAGGAAGGCAAAGCCGAGCTGCAGAGGGCGCTGTCCAAGGCCAACAGCGAGGTTGCCCAGTGGAGGACCAAGTACGAGACGGACGCCATCCAGCGCACAGAGGAGCTGGAGGAGGCCAAGTACGGGCCCCCAGGTTACAGTGGGAGAGGTGACCCTAAGGCACAAGCGAAGGAGCAGAAAATTCTTCCTGGAGCAGCTGTCTTCCCAGGCCTTGAGTTTTCTAAGCATTCACATAGGGTGCTCTTGTCCTTCCTGAGGTATACCGTCCATTCCACCGGGTTCCCTGGGTGCCCCCTTGGTGACCCGCTTTGCCACCAAGCACTTGGGGAGTCTTCAGATGTTACTTAAATCCTCTCCATTCGTCAAACTCTAGTTCCTGCTCTTATCAAGTTCTAATCCCGATAGACTGCTGGTTTCTCTTCTGATATAACACTTCTGAAATAGTCCACTTTGCCAAGGGGACAAACGTCTGGTTCTCTTAGGAAAAAACTGGCCCAGAGGCTCCAGGAAGCGGAGGAAAGCACGGAGGCGGTGAGCTCGAAGTGCGCCTCCTTGGAGAAAACCAAGCAGCGGCTTCAGGGAGAAGTGGATGACCTGATGCTGGGCTTGGAGCGGGCCAACGCCGCCTGCGCCACCCTGGACAAGAAGCAGAGGAACTTCGATAAGGTCTTTCCCTGCCGTCGATGGCGGCGGTGACGGCACCAACAGCCTCACGTCCGCACGTGTGAGCTGTGCACACAGCCGGGAGGCCCTCCGTCAGAGCAGCGAGCGCCAGGCTGGGGCGCTGTGGGGGTCTGCGGTGTCTTTACCTTGGGGATGGTCCCTCCAAAGGGAATTTTATTTTTAGTTAAAGCTAATTCGGTTTAGTTTGAGATGAGAACACCTTTAAGAATGCAGCAGATGTCAGGGTGTGGAGTCTCTGATCTAGCAAGGGGGCCCCCGTTTCTCTAGTCCTAAGGATGGAAGGGTAAAACTTTGGTGTTACTGACAGTCCCCTGGCCCTTTCTGCTTCTCACAGGTCCCTTTGTCATCTCCTAGGTCCTTGCAGAATGGAAGCAAAAGCTGGATGAGAGTCAAGCTGAGCTGGAAGCGGCTCAGAAAGAGTCCAGGTCACTTAGTACCGAAACCTTCAAGATGCGCAATGCCTACGAGGAAGTGGTAGACCAGTTAGAGATGCTGAGGCGGGAGAATAAGAATCTGCAAGGTGAGCCCTGGCAGGTGGCTCAGTGGATTGGAGCACTGTCCTATGCACTAAAGGTGGCGAGTTTGATTCCTGGTCAGGGCACATGCCAGGCTGTAGGTTCGATCCCCAGTTGGGGGCAGTGCGTGATGCAATCAATTGATATTTCTTTCTCACATTGATGTTTCTCTTTTTTTCTCTCTCTCTCTTCCTCTCTCTTAAAAAAAAAATGACATAAAATAATTTAAAATTTAAAAATCTGCAAGGTAAACTCTCTGCCCACCACAGGTGTATCATATCCCCTTTCTGGTCTGGCCACCCCTCCCCCATGTGGCCGCAGCCCCCTCCAGACACCTCCTCCTTCCCACTGGCCCACAAAATCCTCACATCCACTCAGTTTACCCCAAGGCCTGAACCCTCCTATGGAAGGCACAGTAGCAGCAAAGTCACATACTCAAAATCAGAGGACACCGTGGGTTGCTAAGTTCACTGTTAGAGAACATTTCCCCGATTCTGTCTCTATGTGGCTTTGTGTCCTTGGGCATGTCACTAAGTCCCTTAGGACCTCAGACTCCTGACCTACAAAATTAAACCAGACCCGAAAGTTCTGCTAGACTATGGTTCTATGCACTTTCTCCGCAATTCTCTGTCTGGGGGCTGTGCAGTGCTCTCGCCACGCCTCTCTCTGCACGGTTCAGGTGAGGCGACTCACCTGCGCTTTGCTGACCCCTCACCCGAAGGGCTTCACGTATTCTCTCCTATAAAAAACGTCGTGAATGAACCGCCAGTCCCTAAACTGCTTTGGCAATCCCTGCGCTGTCCAACGGAGCCTGTCGCGACAGCCTAAACCCAGCCTGTCCTTTGCAGAAGAGATTTCTGACCTGACCGAGCAGATTGCAGAAACGGGCAAGAATCTCCAGGAGGTGGAAAGGACCAAGAAGCAAGTGGAACAGGAGAAGTCAGACCTCCAGGCGGCCCTGGAGGAGGTGGAGGCAAGTGTTTGCCGTGGGAACCACGGGCGCTCAGCAGGGCAGGGCACCGAAGGAGGGGACCAGCTCACCCCTTTGGGGCCCTTCCTGCCAGGAGGCCCTGAGGCTCCAGCAGGAAGAAAACCAGCCACCTGGAGAAACAGCTGTGCTCTGTTGCTTCGTCTCCTGATGTCTGCTAGTCTACTCTCTTTCCCCTTTTGAAAATAAATACATTTGTTTGTTATGTCCTCACTGTTTTGCTTTCGGGAAGCAAGAAGTCATGCACCAAATGTTCTGAGAGCTCGCTCCGCATGCCTCGTTTTTAACCGACGTGCGCACTGGAGTTCTGCAGGGACAATGGTGCCATGTCCTGATGTTATACTCAGCCATGGCCAGTGCGGGGCGGTGCTTGAGATGTTTCTAGGGAAATTGGCATAACACAGGATCATGGGAGAGCAACTGCCCGGTCATTTTAGAGAATAGATTGGCTCCTGACTTGTGGACTCAATAAAATTTTCACTAACTCAAAAAGATGCTCTGTCCCCCACAAGACCTGCTTGTTAATAACACGGTTCTAGTTCCAGTTTCATCACTAGTAGGGACACTTGGGAGCAAATCGTTTGACCTCCTTGAGTACTGTTCTACTCATCTGTAAAATGGGTATCATCATCATACCCATTTTATCGTAATGGGGATGAACATACCCGTTCGAGTGCCCACAGCACTTCCAGTCACCCCTTTGCTTTTATCAGGGCTCCTTGGAACACGAAGAGAGCAAGATTTTGCGCGTCCAGCTGGAGCTGAGCCAGGTGAAGTCCGAGCTTGACCGCAAGGTCACCGAGAAGGACGAAGAAATCGAGCAGCTGAAGAGAAACAGCCAGCGAGCCGCAGAGGCCATGCAGAGCATGCTGGACGCGGAGATCCAGAGCCGGAACGACGCCCTGAGGCTGAAGAAGAAGATGGAGGGAGATCTCAATGAGATGGAGATTCATCTGGGTCATTCCAACCGCCAGCTGGCAGAAACCCAGAAACACCTGCGCACAGTGCAGGGCCAGCTCAAGGTGGGCACAGGGCCTCTGGCGGGCCTGGGGGGCCCTCAGCCTGCGGGGCCCCGGCCTCACTCCTGGCTTCCCCTGAAGGACTCCCAGCTGCAGCTGGACGACGCCCTGAGGAGCAACGAGGACCTCAAGGAGCAGCTGGCCATCGCGGAGCGCAGGAACGGCCTGCTGCTGGAGGAGCTGGAGGAGATGAAGGTGGCCCTGGAGCAGACGGAGCGGACCCGCAGGCTGTCGGAGCAGGAGCTGCTGGACGCCAGCGACCGGGCGCAGCTGCTGCACTCCCAGGTGCGCCCCCCCACTCGGGGTCCAGCCTTGATGGTGTCTGAAGATCAAAGGTCATGCGTGTGGGGAAGTCAGAG
This sequence comes from Tadarida brasiliensis, assembly GCA_030848825.1. Lineage (NCBI taxonomy): Eukaryota > Metazoa > Chordata > Mammalia > Chiroptera > Molossidae > Tadarida > Tadarida brasiliensis. The sequence continues at coordinate 17,328,901 of CM061273.1, forward strand.
CAAGGAAGGACGAATTATTGCATAAAGGGGCTGGAGAAGGCTTCACAGTTGAAGTAACATTGAAGCCATCATCTTAGGAAGTGAGGATTGTCTTTTAAAATAATTATTTTTGTGATTTCCATGAAAGTTTTAAAAAATTCCTTTTTATAAAAAAATAGAGAATACAAGTCAATACATAGAAGAAAAATGCTAACCATACAGTTAACATTTTGAGACCTTCTGTGCTAAGCCCTTGTGTATGTACATAAATATTATATATATATATATATATATATATATATATATATATATATTTTTTTTTTTTTTTTTTTTTTTTTTTTGATGTGATCAACCTGGCTGGTGTGGCTCAGTGATTGAGCATTGACCCGTGCACCAATAGGTCACTGGTTTGATTCCCGGTCAGGGCACATGCCCAGGTTGTGGGCCCGATCCCCAGTGGGGGGCATGCAGGAGGCGGCCAATTGGTGTTCTCTCTCATCGATGTTTCTATCTCTCTCTCCCTCTCCCTTCCACTCTTTCTCTAAAATCAATTAAAAAAAGAAATGTGATCAAACTTTTTGCAACTTATTTTCATTTAACACTGTGTCACGAACATGTTTCTATATCTTTAGATCGTCTTCTATGACTACTTTTAATGGCAGAAAAGTAGTCCATTACAGTTTATAGTTGTGTATTATGGCATTTTTATTTAATCAATTCTCTATGATTGGATGTTTTAGATTAGTCTCACCAAAAATTTACTATTAAAAAAGACTGCTATGCCCTGGCCGGTTTGGCTCAGCAGTTAGGGCACCGGCCTGCGGTCCAGAGAGACCCGGGTTCGGTTCCCGCTAGGGGCACGTACCTCGGTTGCAGTTTGTCCCCAGCCCTGGTTGGGTCGTGCGGGAGGCAGCCACTCAATGTGTCCCTTTCATGTTGATATTTCTCTCTCTCTCTCTCTCTTCCTCTCTCTCCTTCCCACTCTATCTGAACAAAAAATGGAAAAATGTCCTCGGGTGAGGATAAAAAAAAAAAAGAAAAAAGACTGCTATGATGAGCTTCTTTATAACTAAGCTTTCACATATGCCCATTATTATTATTTTTCTAATATTCCTAGAAGTAAAACTTCACAGTCCAAATAGCAAATACATTTGTAATATATTGTAAACTGATCTTTAATTAAGTTCTCCCAATTTTTATTGGCCGTTGGGTAAGTATACGAAAGCTCTTTCCTATCAATTCTCAAAGACTTTAGCTAGTACTACTATTTTTTAAAATATGTTTTTATTGATTTTTTTTTTTTTAGAGAGAGGAAGGAAGAGGGAGAGAGATAGAAACATTGATGAGAGAAAAACTGCGATCAGCTGCCCCCTGCACGCCCCCCACTGGGGATCGAGCCCGAAACCCAGGCACGTGCCCTGACCGGGAACCGAACCTCCTGGTGCATGGGGTGATGCTCAGTCTATTGAGCCACACTGGCCAGGCAACTATTATATTTTAAACTGTACCAATTTTATTGTTGAAAATGTCTCTGTTTAGAAATTCTCATTTCTTTGATTACTACTAAGGCAGAAGAGTTCATCATACTTTTTGCCACTTGGATGTCCTCTGTTGTATCTTACCTACTTGTACTTTTTGCCCTTTTTTCTGATTGATTTGTCTTATATGTTAAAAAAAAAAAGGGAAGATTTTGCAGTAATAATCATTGCAAATGTATTCCAGTTTGTCCTCACTTTTACAATTCCATTTATGCTATATTTTGATCATTAAAATTATTTTTCATCGAATATAGTTACATCAACCAATCATTTTCTTGTTCCCATCTATTCTTCCTCAGATATTTGAAAGTCTACTTTTATCATTTATTCAATTACTTTATGTGCAATTCTTGGGTCTGTCTCAGGACTTTCTGTTTGGTCAAGAACGAAATACTGTCTAGCAAATCCCGTGTGAAAAGAAGAAATGGACATGGTCGTGGCTCCCTTCCTTCCCCACCCACACCCCTCCCTTCCAATTGTTTTAAGCGTCCAAATATAATCTACACCTCTGGTATCTCATTCTTCCCATAGAACACAAGCCTGATAAATATCAAGAAGAAGCTGGAAGTCGACATAGCTCAGTGCCAGGCAGAGGTGGAGAACTCTATCCAAGAATCCAGGAACGCAGAGGAGAAGGCCAAGAAAGCCATCACGGACGTGAGCGCTGTTCTTCCTTTTCAGGGGTGCTGTTGGGAGATGAGAGAGGGGCTTCTGAGCCCGGGCATGACACGCAGGTTCCAGCACCTTAAGACCTAAGTCAGTCAGTGGTGGTTTCCCAGAGAGATGGAATGAGCAGGGGCGAAGTGGGGTGGGGGTGCTTTGCGTACTTGGTGATGGCTGGGTGAGGGAGGCTCCCACCTGCACACACCGTACCACCCTGAACAGCATCTTCCATGTGCTCGGGTAGGGATGAGATGGGTGGATGGCCCGCTGATGTTTTCTGTGGACCCAACCAGGCGGCCATGATGGCCGAGGAGCTGAAGAAGGAGCAGGACACCAGCGCCCACCTGGAGCGGATGAAGAAGAACCTGGAGCAGACGGTGAAGGACCTGCAGCACCGTCTGGATGAGGCCGAGCAGCTGGCCCTGAAGAGCGGGAAGAAGCAGATCCAGAAACTGGAGAACCGGGTAGAGTGGCTCGAGGGGACTGGTTCCCAAAGTGGCGCCCAGTTCAGCCGCCAGGCAGAATCACAGTCCAGGAATTTAAGTGGTGGGAATGTGGCCACGGATTAAGCAAACTTGGTTTTAGGACGGCTTGCAGAACTCCCCATGAGCCAAATGTCCCACCTATTTCTTTTCCTTTTTTAAAAAAAAATATGTTTGTATTGATTTTTTTAGAGAGACAGTAAGTGGGAGAAAGATAGAAACATTGATGTGAGAGAGAAACATCGATTGGCCGCCTCCTGCACGCCCCCTACTGGGGATCGAGCCCACAACCCGGGCATGTGCCCTGACCGGGAACCGAACTGGGACCTCTCAGTCCACTGAGACACACGGGCCGGGCCCACCTATTTCTTTTTCGCTGGTCCCTGCACCCCAGCTCATACAAATCCACTTTAGGACGCGTCTGTTTCAATAACCGGAGTGCAGTGACATTTGAAAATGTTCACATTCTGGTTTTATAGTTTCAGATCCACATAAATTGGGGAAAATGCACTTTACAATAATAAAATTACACATTTTAGTGGGATTTAAATTTTGGACCAGCCTCCACTTGGATAAACAATAGCCCCCCCTAGGTAAAACCTGGCCTCCCTCGGTCTCCCACTCCTGGGTCTCGCTCCCCTCCCTGACTTCCTGATGTCTAAATGCAGGCTTCGGTTCTGGTGTGCTCCTCACAGCGTCCTGTGGGGGGTGACTGTCGCTTCCTCCAGGCTGGTGCACCAGGAACGGCAGTGCCCCCCACGGGACAGTCCTGCTCTTTCAGCATCTGGGAGGCTATTTTGCAGTCTTTTAGTTTCTTTGCGGATGGTTCCCCTTGTTTCTTGCTTCCCTTGCTTTTTTCTCTTTAGACCTGTGATGGTTTATTTAACTGGTTTTTAGCATGGGCTTCACTACCAGTTAACATTCTGTAGAAGGGCTGTGAGGAGGAGGTACAGAATGTCTCTGCTGTCCCCAGGAGAAAGGAAATGGAAGAGTGGGACGGGAAGAGGAGGAGGAGACGACCAAGAGAAGGAAACCACTTCTCCCAGCAGGAAAGACCCACAGCCATTCTTTATGCCAGCCTCCCAAGGGGGTGGTCTCTGGCATTTGCACACTTTAAATGTCAAAGAGTTTTTGACTAAAAAAACGACAAGGCATGAGCAGCAAAAGTAAACACCAGGGAAGTTAGAGCTTCCAAAAAAACCTTTAAATGCTTATTTTTAATTATTTCCTGTGTAGTCGATTAAAACGAGCTTAGGCCTGCCGTCGTGGATCCCTCCCTCAAAGGAGGAACCAGATCCCTGCCACCCTCTGTGAGTCTTTGATTCCTGGGTGGGCAGGACCCCTCAGCCAGCCTTCCCCTCGCAGGGTGAGGAACCTGCAAAATCCTCCAGTCGCCAGCTGCCCAGTTACCTTGGTTTCATAACCCTTACAGAGGCCTGGAGAGCATTCCCAGGGAGATGATGTTTGCAGAACCTGACGGAAGACAGCTTCCCAGGACCCATGGCAGGGGGAGGGGGAGGGATCTTGTCTGGAACAGTGCCCAGAGTCAGCCTTTTCCGCTGGTAGATTGCAGAGTGGACCTGGTGAGTTGGCCAGCCCAGAGCTGCCCCTGTCTGTGGCGGCTGGGATCCCAGGGGCTGGCCGCCACCCCACTTCTTGGCTCTCTCTGGATTATGGAGTTGGAGCCACAGTTGGTGACCTGAGTTCTCAATGGCTGTCCCCTGCCATCAAGACTTCAGGAAAAGTGGAAGCAGCTATGAAATTAACACCATATAGGGCTGTATCATTTAAAAAACACTTCCACACCTTTTGTCTCATTCGATCCCCACGTGGGAGGTGGCTTGGGCAGGAGTTATGATCTCCATCCTAAACACACAAACACTCATCCCCAGTGAGGGCAGCTGCTTTGTTTCGGGTCGCTCAGCCGGACCTGGAACTTGAGCATGCCTTGGACGACTCCGGGCTCGGGTTCGCTCCTTGACTCCCGCTGCCTTCCTTGATCAGGAGTCAGGGCCACCTCGGACAGTCATGAAGTGTTCGCCTGCGGGGACACGTCGGGCTGGAGCACAGTTGTCTCCAAGCTGCGTGGCGCCAGAGGAAGGCACACTTTGCAAAGCCAGACCCAGTGGCCCAGCTGTGTGCACCCGAGGCTGCCCCTCACCGAAGACGGTGTCTTGCTCTCATTGGCCCAAAGCCACCGCCTGCACTAGTGATGGCCTTGTGAATAAAATGTGGTTTCTGAGTCCTAGGAGGAGACACTTTTGCAAAATAATTAGGGGATCTTGGGATCACCCTGAAATGACAGACAGGTAAGTCCAGGGGTGAGCCCGGGGGGTCCGACCTGAGTCTGCGTCCTTTGCCGCACGCAGGTGAGGGAGCTGGAGAACGAGCGCGACGCCGAGCAGAAGAGGGGCGCCGAGGCTCTGAAGGGGACTCACAAATACGAGCGGAAGGTCCAGGAGATGACTTACCAGGTAGTCTCCGAACCTGAGCGAGTGCTTTGCTGATCAGACGCGGCAGTGGGTTTGGGGGTCCCTGGCAAGGATGCTCTGTTTGCAGGCGGAGGAGGACCGCAAGAACATCCTCAGGCTCCAGGACCTGGTGGACAAGCTGCAGGCCAAAGTGAAGGCCTACAAGCGGCAGGCTGAGGAGGCTGTAAGTAGGGGAGGCCTCGGAGCCCACGCGGCCTGTGTCCCCCAGCCCCGAGTGGGAATGCGTCCGTTTCTCACAGTCCGCAGAGCCTGAGTCCTAGGTTTTCCCAGGCTATGGAAACAAGGACACCTGTCTTCCTCCCTCCCCGGTCTGTGTTACACAATCCTGCCCCCTCCTCCTCCTCCTCTGTGCCCTTGCCAACCCCAGGTGACCCAGTTCTCGCTATCCCTTCACTTAGCCTCAGCCACCTCCCTCTGTCCCACCCCACCTACCTCAGAGCATCTCAGCCCACCTGCTGGCCTCTCTTCGCCCCGAGTCCCTAACCGCCTCAGCCCCCCCACCCTGTCCTCCCTGCCCCTGTGACCTGACCCCACTGCTGCCCCCTCCCGGTCCCCATCAGCTCACCCTCCCGGGCCCTCCCTGATGCCCAGCACCCCAGTCCCTCCTCTTTGATCTGCCCGTCTTCAAACAGGGAGGAAATTAAATGGGCTGAAACGGCATTTCCCAAAGTATCTTCTGGGGACCTTGGGTCTGAGGGATGTTAAAGCAGGAAGCTGGGGCTGGGGCTGGGGGGGCAGGGTGTTTTCTCCACAGAAAAGACACAGATTGGGAAATGCGGGGTGAAGAAGGTTGAACTGACTGCTTTACTTCCGGATTTCTCAGAGTGTAGGTCCGTGTAACCGACCCCTCGAGGGGGAAGACGCACCGTGGGGTGTAGCACCCCCCTTCACGGACCGTCTTATTACGTGCAGGGCATCCCGCAGGACTGGTGTTCCGAGGAACAAAACAGGGAGCCCTGCCCTAGACGAACGACTGAACATACAGCTTCTCTCCTTGCCCTTTTCCTTCCCTGCCCAGGAGGCGGGTTGGTTCCATCTTGACGTCAAGGAGGCCGATCTGAACGGGTTACATAGAGGGAGAGACCCCTGCTCATCGCGTTAGTGTAGCGGCAGCAGGACTGGCCAGCGGGAGGGTGCCCAGAAGGCCGAACCCTCGGCTCATGCTGAACAGACTCATACAATGGCCTGGCCGTAGGCAGATGAGGCTGGGGGCAGGAACAGGGCAAAGGGGACTTAGGCTACTGATGTCTGACACCTCCAGGGGCCTTGGGAGGACTCTGGGCTTGGGTCTCTGTCAAAGAGCTCCAGTGGGAGAGATGGCATCGAGGAGGGGTGTGGGGAAACAGGGGTGCAGGGTGCACCTTCACCCTGGATTGCCCAGCTTTCTCTCCTCTGCCATCAGTGAAGCCGGGACCTAAGCTCTCCTGGTTCCCAGTTCCCCAGAGGCCTGCAGGGCTGGGGGCCTCCGAGCCAGAGTCAGGGGCTTCCTGGCCTCCTCCCCGCTCCGTCTTCCGTGCAGGAGGAGCAGGCCACCACGCAGCTGTCCAGATGCCGGAGGGTCCAGCACGAGCTGGAGGAGGCCGAGGAACGGGCTGACATCGCCGAGTCCCAGGTCAACAAGCTGCGGGCCAAGAGCCGCGATGCTGGGGGCCAGGTGAGAGCAGACGTCCTCCCTAGAGGTCCACAGCCCTGAGCACGGAGCACCAGGGGAGTTCAGGGGGATCTGTGGGTGCCTCTTCCCGTGCTGGTCCTGTGCTCACAGATGCCACTACTGTAGCCAGAACCCCGTGGTTCAGACTCACGGGAGAAAAGCAGCGAGGGACCAGGGGCCACGTGTCTTGCCATTCCCTTCCCACCCGTTGCAAGAGGCCCTGCTTTCCAGGGGACACGTTCTTTCTGTGTTTTTACAAGCCGGTCCTCAGTGTGTGTCTGAAGCTCCGACTTTCCAGCGGCCCCACTTGGAGGCGACACTCAGCCCCGCGTTCGGCCTGACTCATATCCTGTGTACGATTTCTTTCTCCCACAGAAGATGGAAGAATGAGGCCCACCTGACGCCTGTTACCATGGGCACCTCTGGGCGACTGGAAGGAAGACACTATGAGAAATAAATTCTCAAATAAACTACTCAGATCCTCGGCTCTGCCGTGTTTATTATCACGGCCGTTCCTCTCCAGTGGGCTGGTTTCTCTGTCTTCACCTGATCTCGGGCTCATATAAAGAAAGGAAGGAAAGTGCAAGTGGGGGCCCCTGACCCCAAGTGGAAAGGCACAGAGCCAGATAAACCATCGGCTTCCATCGCATTTCAAAATAAAGACCCCTTCTGATAACTAGCACATTTTCTTCCTAGGAACTCACAATTCTTTCAGTTCAGTTCCCCATTTCTCCCTAAATTTACAGATAGGGACACTGGTCCCAGACCTGACTCTGGTTATCCAGGACAGGGTGGAGACGAGACCCAAAAGGTCACAGACTCCCACTCAGGGCTCTTTCTGCCAAGCAGCTCTGCTTCCCAGCCCATCCCTCTCAGGACCACATCACACGCCTCCCAGACGCACCCACGGCTCCTGCACATCTGAGAGGCAGTAGGTGTCTCACGTGCTCCCGGGAGACTGGGGAGCGGCTTGCTTTCTCCTCCTCCCGGCTGGGGTCACTCCTCTCTGCCTGCAGGAATTCCCCTCACGGTGCTCAGGGCCACAGGTGGAGGCAGCAGCTGGGCCAGGAGCCACTGACTTCCATACTCAGGGCTGAGGCTGAGACCAGGCACCAATAAAGGAGCTGCTGGTGGTTTTAGGGCATGCTCCCAGACCCCAGGGTCCCACTGTTCTGATTATGTTGATTTGCTTACTCCGAAGGGCAGAAAAGTAGCAGGATAGAGTACGGACAGGATTAGGAGCCGGGCTACATTGGTGTCCCAGCCTGACCGCTTGTGGCTGCAACTGTGTGGCCTTGGGTGGTTACACCTGTCCTCTGAACCAGGTGCCTCCCTGGTCAAACTGACCTGTGCGGTCAGAAGCACGGCTTTGGGTTCCAGCAAACCTGGATGGAATCCTGATGTCACATGCCAACCGTGTGACCTTGGGCACATTAGTCTCCTCCTTGAGCCCCAATTTTCTTATTGTGTAAGGCAGAAATAATAAAAATTATAGGTTCATTGGGACAGATGGGGGAGGGGTGGCAAGGGTACAGGGCTTCTTCTAGAGGGAATGCAAGTATGAAGGGAGCACATTTGCATTTGTTCTGCAATTGACTGTGGTGATGGACGTATAACTCTGAATAAACTGAAAGCCCTGACTTGTACAGTATATGAATTGTATCTCAATAAAACCATTGCCGGGCCAGTGTGGCTCAGTGGTTGAGCATCGACCCATGCACCAAGAGGTCGCTGGTTCGATTCCCAGTCAGGGCACATGCCCGGGTTGTGGGCCAAGTCCCCAATGGGGGGCATGCAGGAGACGGCCAATCAATGTTCTCTCTCATCAATGGTTCTCTCTCTCTCTCCCTCTCCCTTCTTCTCTCTCTAAAATCAATAAAGAAAAAAAATGTTTTTAATAAGATAAAACCATTAATGGATGGTAAGTACTGGTTTACTGTGTACCAGGCAATGAGACCAACAGCTTAGATCACCCTTCTCCCTGGCCTTCTAGATGCTCCTGTCCATTTCATCACCAGCCCACCCCCCCATGACTGTGACCCAGTGGGGCTGGGAGCAGGATGGTGACAGGAAATGATTCTGATGTCAGGTGACCTCAGACGTCTGACATCACCATTATCACTATCATCACATCCTCACTATTGTCGTCATCATCACCATCACTGCTGTCACTGTCATCATTTCTGTCCTCACCACCGTCACCGCTCTCATCGCCATGGTCACCACCACCACCATCATCATCATTGCTGAATGTTAGGAATGAGTCCATTAACAAAGATCTCTATATTTTCCTCAATTTTATAGGCAAGGAAACCGAGGCCATTCTCAAAGTCCAGATGCCAGTCCCTAGATTGGCCCTCCTGCCACCCCACCACACTGCCCTCCCAGTAAAAGTGACCCTGCCATTTCAGGTACACAGAACAATGTTGTATGATGCTAAGTGTTCACGTGCCCATTTTTTCTTTCCAGTCCAGTCTCCCAACAAGCCCATCAGGAGGTGAGGCAGGTACCAACGCCCTCATTTTCTAGAGGCTTTGCAGACTGGCTACAGCTTGCCCAGGGTGAGCAGGGAACGAGAGGGCACAGCGCAGAGTCTCTGGATGGTAGGGTTTCCACTGTGCGATGTGTGCTGTAGTGTAAGAACACTGGGTGCCAGTCGCCTGGGTCCCAGTCCTGCCCCACCACTCACTAGCTTTGTGATTTGGGGCAAGTTTCTTCATGACTTCAAATCTCAGCTTCCTCACATGTAAAATGGGGTATAGCAATGTACTTTATAAGGTTGTTTGGAGAGGGAAATAAGAATATTCAAGAAGTGCCCTTGTCTAGAGCCTGGCATACAGTTAGCACTCTGGTAACCTGTTATCATGATGGGGAAGGAGACATGGCCTCAGGCACAGGCGGAGTGTAAGACAGGGGTACAGATGGACAATGGTCTGCGGCTGGAGCATACTCTGGTGTGAGGAGTTGAGACACCATGCGGTTGGAGGTCATCAACAAAAAGTCCTGTGCTGTCACTCCTCCCTGACACCCCAACAAAAGCAGATCTGAAGCCCACCTGCTCAAGTACTCCCCGGTTCACCCAGGGCTCCCTAGGAAGAGGCCACCCCCAAATATCTCTGCACTTACCTGGCCCCCAACATCCCAGCCCTGGGCCCCCAGATTGAGTGAGAAGAGAAAGAACATCCCTACATCCTTCATAGCACGTAACAGTGTCTTCCACCGCATCAGAATCCCGATTATTGAGCGGAGAGATGAATGAATGAAAGAGAATCTTTTCTACTAGACACCAAGAAGGCCCTGACCACAGTAAAACAAAGATTTTTAAATTTTTTTCTGAGAATTGGAAGAAAGAGAAGGGGATGAACTTGAGGTGCCTGTGCTGAGTGTTCCTCCCCAGCATCCGCATGGCAGCGAGAAACCAAATCCACGCCCTTGGGCTCTGTGCTTGGGTCCCCCAGCCCCTCTAAAATGAAAAGGGGAGTAAAGGGGACTCATACACAGTGAGGCAGACAGTGCACAGGTCCAAAGCTTGGGTTTCTGTCTGGCACATCATACTTTGCCGGAGATCTTGAGTGAGCCTGAGAATGTGTCTCAGCCTCAGCGTGGGGCTGAGAGCCGGGCACTTCCTATCTACACAATGGTGGTGTTGAAAGTCCTCTGTGACACGTGCAGTAGGCTTCCTCAGCTATGCAGTACTGCCCACGCTGGAGATGGCACTGTGGCTGTGCCAGTGATAATAATAATGATGATGATGTGATTATTACTATTACTATTACTATTACTATTACTATTACTATTACTATTACTATTACTATTATCGAGCAGTGAAACCTAGCCACCAAACCTGGACTTTGAGCTCTGGGGCCTTGGAGAGCAGAGCCTACCTTGTCCCACAAGCCCCTTCAATGCAAAGCTTTGCTGCCACCTCCTGGCTGTGGGAAGACAGGATTTTCGTTAAGCAAATGACCTAGAGATGACACTCCTCAAGTCTTGAAATTAGACAGAGGTGTCTTTGGAAATCGTCATCATCCAGTCCAGGCCCCTGGTTTTGCAGATGAGAAAATTCAGACTAGTGATAGGATCAGGTTGTAGATGGAAAGAGACACCTGGTCTCCCGGCTCCCAGGCTCCCCCAACTGAGTTTCCATAGAAGAGGACCCTGCAGAATGTCAAGATGGAGGGCTAGGACCAGCCAGGCAGGGAGAGAGTGCTCCCTGGTGATGGCCTGGCAGTGGAGGGTGAAACCATGGCCAGGGGTCTGCTCCCCAGACCTCATCCTCCTGGCAGGCTGGAAGAGAAGGCAGTGCACCTCCACAAATACCCCTCGCCCCAGGCAGGGGCAGGTGACCAGACCCGAATGTTTCTGGGGTGGAGGTGGTCCCCGGCAGTTCCAAAAGGCCCGAGACAAAGACCCAAGACAAAGGATCAGGGTGTCCACTCCACAGTGAGATACCCAAGATTAGGGCCTATGTCATTTGGCCTTCAGACCCCTTCCACCTTTCTCCAGTGGCCCGAGACTGGCACAGTGGGCTTTCTTGCCCTCTGGCTTTTTGGTTGGGTCCAGCCAATGGGGAGCTGGGATAGAAGAGGAGAAGGAAGGAAAATGAGGTCAAGGGTGTTTATTCCCTGCGTCCCTCCCTGCAGTCAGAGGTCCCATTTCCTGTCAGGTGTCCCCTGCCCCAGCCCTCTCTGTCTCCATCTCCAGTAACTCGTCCCCACACCCCGTGCTTGCACCTTCAGGCCTAGGGAAGGTAATGGAACCCTGAGCTGCCAAGTCTGGGGTCCTGCTGACTCCCTGTGGCTTCCCGCACACCTGCCCACACCTTCCTAAACCGTCTCTTCCTCAAATCTCCTCCCCTTGTGCTGATCTGGGTGTGCCACCTATTTCCTGCTGCAGCCCTAACTTATGCAGGTCCCCTGCCGGGCACATCCTATGGCACAGGGCCAGCGGACCACGCACAGCAAGAGTGCTACCGGGCTGCAGCCTGTGGGCATCGCCAGGTCAGAAATCCAGTCAGATAGTTAGGGACACATTCAGCCTCGTTGCACATTTCAATTCGGCACAGCCCTTCACCAAAATCAAGCTTGAGGACTGCTTCCAGGTCCCTTACTTTGTTTAAATAGCTCTGGGACCCATGAAGAAGCAGCCACTCCCGCTGGGATCAGTGGTGCGCTGTCATCCCAGCTCAGAAGAGCTGATTCCAATTTTCAAGAAATGTTGTGAGCCAGTTTTTATGCACAGACATTATTAAAAGCTAAATTATATAAACTTACAATGGGATAAATTGTATTAAAAACAAAGATAGTACAAATTCAGAACCCATAAGTTCCTAATTATTTACTACATTTTATTATTATCTGTGTTCTTGAGGTTATTTACGACGAATAAGTCTGTGCAGTGGAAATAGCATCGACTGTGTGCCGCTCACATCTCGTCCCCTCTCCACATTCAGTGATGTCATGGTGGCAGCTTGAAACAGGCCATAGTGAAACCATGCACATCACAGAAATTGGCAAAGACTACAAAACGGGCCTTTTTATTTGTTTGCTTGTTAAACATTTACCAGCACGCCACTAAGTGGAACCAATGAAATCCAAATAAAAACAAATCTGCAATTCTGTATACAGAGATCCCGGGGCATGCAGGGCCAAGCCCACCCCAGCCCCCCAGCAGGCCCACCAGGTGGTTCTTCAAGGCAGCTTGAGAGGACTGCTCAGGGCCGGGGTTCACACCCCGCGGAGTGCGGGCCAGTGGGGAGGACGGGCAGGAAATTTCACTTCCATCCTGCCCTGCTCATAGGAACTCCTTTAGCTGCAACAGAAAGTCCGCGTCCAGCGTCTCCACACAAGAGACGATGCATTGGTTCGCCCGAGGGAAAATGCTGAGGGCCGTCGGTCTTCAGGCTGGCTGGACCCACGGCTACGTGGTTTGATCCAGGTTTTCAGATGATTTCTTTTTTCTCTCCTTCTTTCCACTTCTCAGTTCTGCTTTCCTCCAAAGTAACTTCGTTCCCAGGAGGCCTGCCCCTCTGGAATTATAAAATGGCCAGCTTATACCCTGTATCTTAAAGTCCTTTGCTAGCAGCCCGCACAAAAGAGATTCTCTTTCCTTGGAGTTCCAGCCAAAGCTCCAGGGCTGCTTCTCACCGGCTCCGATTGCCCGGGGTGGTCAGGCCCCTCGTCAGGAGCTGGCCGGAGGGTTTGGGGCTCCGATAGGTCAGGTCTGAGCCATGGGGAACAGCTCCATCCAAACCCCATAAACTGAGAGCCAGCAGGGCTGTCTCCTCCTCCTCCCAGAAGAAGCGGGGCGGGCAAGGGGAGCACTAACCGTTCACCTCGGGCTCTGGAGCACGAGGCCGTGGGCTTGCTGGGTCTGCGCTCACCTGGGCACTGGCTGGCCACGCCTTCCCACAGGTCATCGTGTGGGAATCCATACCGTGTCTGGAAACCCCCTGGCACAGAGTGGACCATCTAGGGATGCCAGTGGGCATATCCCTTTCTTCCAAACCTATCCTCACTTGTCTCTTTCCCACAAACGAGACAACACTGTAAATAAAACATTCTAAGATGTAGGATTTGGATGAGATATTTTTCTCCACTCCCTGCTGAACCAGCTGGCACTCAGACCCAGCAGAAACCCCTTGTCCTTCAACACCCCCTAAGTGTGTAACTTCTCATAACATAACATCATTTCCTCCCCCACCAATGACCCACATTCCATGTCGGGCCTCTCACTGCTGAGAGGAGCAGAGAGACATTGCTCAGAGGCGTTTCCTGTCCCATGAGTCAGGAAGGAGAGGTCTGGGTGGGGCCAGGCCAGACAAAACATCTGGACCCAGATCAGGACAGGCCGGGATCTGAACCCAGGACTGGCCCACAGCAGGCTGGTGGCCCTCCCAGGGCGCCGCTCCTTCTGGACAGCAAGCAGACAGCGCGTCCACTGAGCAGGGAACCGCCAGAGGGCCTGTGACATGCCAGGAGCAGCTCGAGGCACCAGGAACACAGCAGGGACATAAACAGCACGCATTAGGAGTGCCTTCCTCTTAAAGATACTCCAAAGTCATCTCAAATGTCAACTCTCCTCCGAGTGGCTCCTGATTCTCACCTGCCTAGCTAGTTCTCTCCCATTGCTCTGGGAACACAGCACTTCCTCTGTCCCCGCCCTGTGATTATTGTCCTCATTCGTTTCCTGGTTTCTCTGCCCCATTAGTCTGCCGGCTCCATCAAGGGCGGCTCTCTTCATCATCTTAGAATCTAAGACGGATCTTAGACTCTACGGATCGAAAGATCTTAGGATCTAAGACTTAGATCCTCTAGCACACATGGGGCTTGTGGAAAAGATCTATGCTCATAATAGAATTTTGATAATAAAACAATTGCAAATAACCAAGAATGCTTAGTAATAAAGGATTGCCTGGATACCTTATGGTAATAATAGCAGCTAACAGTAACTGTGTGGTAGAGGCTGGGTGTAGAACTTTACATGATCACCTCATTTAATTCTCACTAAACTTCTATGCTGTAAGGTCTTATATTGTCCTCGTTTTGCAGGTGTGGCTCAGAGAGGTTAAGAATTTCCCTAATGTCACACAGCTAGTAAGTGGTGGGGCCCGAGCTTGCAATCACCGTGCTAGTCTAGGATTACTTGAAGGCTTTGCAGACTTGGTGGATTACGTACACTTTAAAAGGCAAAAACACAGCCCTGGCTGGTTAGAGCGGTTAGAGCTCAGCGGTTAGAGCGTCGTCCTGCGGACCGAGAGTCCCGGGTTCGGTTCCCGCTAAGGGCACATACCTCGGTTGCAGTTTGCTCCCTGCCTCCGTTGGGGTCGTGTGGGTGGCAAGCACTCCATGTGTCTCTCTCACATCGATGTTTCTCTCTCTCTCTTCCCCCCTCTCTCCCTCCTGCTCTATCTGAAGATACATGCAAAAATGTCCTCGGGTGAGGATAAAAAAATAAATAAAAATAAATAAAATAACATAAAAGGCAAAAGCACAAACACTATTCGGCTACATCGACATGTGTATATTGATGTGTTTACTAAAAGAAGTTAAATGAAAGAAGCTTGAGTTAGTACACACGTACTGATCACAGCCACGTGAAAATGCATGGATGTGTCAGACAAGCCCACGATCCGGGTAATGAAAGGGAGTTTCTAATCTCTCTGTCTCCATTTCCCTGTAAAGCTCTGTATAATTTTTTTAAGTTATCTGCCCCTGAGTTCTGTGCCCTTGGGGCTGGACAACCACTCACTGATGTGATCGATGAGTCCTTGCTGAGGTACTAAGGTGTCAGACTGGCTCCACTCTGCTGCTTCCAGCAAATGCATCTCACAGGGATCTTCTGAAACAACGCCCTGGCTGAGGCTGGCATCGGGGCACTGGGATGGGCTTGGGAAGTCCTGAGAGATGAAGGAGGAGACTTTGGGGTGGTGGGGATGGGGGATCCTTGTGAAGAGTGTCACAAAAGTGTCAACTTTGTCACAGAAGCTCCCTTGTCTCGGCATGCTCAGAGAAACCCTTCTTCCCAGCCGAGGAAGGACCTCTCTCTGCTCTGTGCTCTCCTTCCAGCCCCTGAAATGCCCCGGGGTGGCTTTAAGGGGTGATGGAGACAGGAAAGCCCAGGTTACTGGGCTGCCCCGAGGGGACTCCAGGCAGAGGCAGGAGGGCTGAGAGAGGAGCGGTGGGAGAGAGCAGGAGGCACACCAGGGCTGCGCGCAGGTTGGGTGGGCGCACACGGCACTGTCCAGCTCTGGCGGGATTTCCTTCCTACAGCATGAAGAGCTTCCCAGAAGCAAGAGTCATCTGAAAATCCCCCAGGGGCCGGAGCCAGCTCAGGAAATACTGAAAGAAACAGCTTCCAATGGCAGGAAGAAGTGAAAGAGGGTGAAGAGAGAAGTTGCTGGCTGAGGAGGGGGAGTGGAGAGTATGCACAGGGGTAGGCTGGGCTGGGGTGAGGGGTGTGGAAACATCGCTGCCTAAAGGACGGTTGAGGGATCTGGTCGTATTTAGCTTTGGAAAGAAGGCTGGAAATGGGAATACAATTGCTAGCTTCACATATTTAGTAGACACTCAAGAGCAAACAGGCAACGGGCTACGCATCGCTCTAGTCTCAAGCCTTGTGTGCAGCAGCAGGACCTCCTGGGTTGAACCTCAGGCCCCTCCCCCACACCGTGGACCCAAACGTGCACCTTAACAAGATCTCCAGGTGAATTGTGAGCACGTTGCATTTGACATGCAAAGATCTGGAGCAGCTCTACTCATGTTGTGGACTGGGGACCAGCGCCCGGTTTGGTACTGGTCTCCCATGGCATAAGTACAGGAACGAAGAGTGTTGGGAAGCTTTTGAAGCAATCTGACACTGCTGTGAATCCAGGGTCATGGTCAGGGGACCCATACCACTACACAGGGCACCTCTTCAGGGTCGCAGAACTGGTATTTTGAGTCTGTCATATGGTGGTTGCAAGCTCAGGCCCCACCACTTACTAGCTGTGTGACATTAGGCAAATTCTTAACCTCTCTGAGCCACACCTGCAAAATGAGGACAATATAAGACCTCACGGCATAGAGGTTTTGTGAGAATTAAAGGAGATGATCATGTAAAGTTCTAAACACAGCCTCTAGCACACAGTAGTGTTAGCTGCTATTATTACCAGTCATGCCCGGTAGGTCCGTGTGAATTGGAGGGAAAACGCTTCGCCACAGTGCGAGAAGCTGTTCCAGAGCAGAGGCCCTCAGACTTGCGCGTGTCTGGGAATCACCAGGAGGACTTGTTACAGTGGACACGACTGAGCCCCACCTCCAGAGTTTCTGATTCGCTAGTTCTGGGAAGGGGCTTGAGAACCTGCATTTCCAGACAGCTCCCAGACGATGCGGATGTTGCCAGTCTTGGAACGACCTGGTGGGAGCCACTGCTATGGCCTAGAAGACGGGTTCCAACCAGTGGTAAGGGTCACCAGGCCCAGATCCTGCCTAATATAAAGAAGCACATCCTAACGTTGTCTAGCACAGACAGGTGAACTCCTGGTTTACAAAACGCCCTAACTCTCCCCGTAGCCCTTAGCCCTCCCCATAGTCCTGTGAGGTAAGTTATTATATTATCATTTCTATTTTACAGATGAAGAAACTGACTTGCCCAAGATGAGGCGGCAGAGCAGATCCCCACCACCCGGTGGTCCAGACGGAATGAGGGCCTCCCTTCAGCATCACCTGGAGGGAGGTTGGGTGGAGCGTGGGTCTGATGGTTGTCAGGCCCCTCCAACCTTGAAGAACCTGCAGTCTCTTCCTCCATGAGTTCCAGCCAGCTGGCTTCCCTGGAACCTACAGATCTATCATCCCCATTGCCTTTTCTCCCCAGAGGGAAAGCTCTCCCTTCATTGAAAGCCGGCTCCTTGACTAACGCGTCCGACAATCTGGAGCCTCAGACCCTGCAGCGGGCACTATGGTGCCCCTCCCAGACGCCCCTTCAGATACCCAGGTGCCCATGACTACCCCTACTGGGGCTTCTGGTGACTGATAACTCTTAGCTAAGTCCCTCCTCAGAAACTGCCCTTAACCCAAGAAAGCCACCTCACCCAGGATCATACCCCTTCCCCAAGGCAGCATTCGACCAGTGACTGGGCAGAAAGAGGATAGAGGACACTCCTTCTGCTCAAAGCTGACGAGCCACACCCACTCCAGAGTCCCACCCCACCCCACCCCCATGGAATCAGCTGAGACCTCTGTTTCGACTGCATCTCAATTCACCGCTCCCAGGACCTCCACTGCCCCCAGGTTGGTCAGGGGAACCAAGGAGATGGAGGTCACAGTCCCCAGCCTACTAGCTGTGTGGACTTGGGCGTGGCAAACCTGTCCTCCCATCTGTGAAATTAAAAGAATAAAGTCCATCTTACAGGACGGTGGCGGGAATTCGAGACAATTCATGTAAGGGGATTAAACAAGACCAGGCACACAGTTCGCACTTCGTAAGGGGCAGATCTCACCGTCATCATCGTCCCCACCGCCATCATCATCTTGCAGGCTTACTGTGCTCCAGGAGTTTTCAAACATTTCGGTCCAGTTGAGTAGATGTCACAGTGCATCCAAGTGTGGGCTGCGGGCCTCTGGAAGTCTTGGAGTCCCTTCCAGGGGGTCTGCGAGACCAAAACCATTTTCATTGTGATTCCAAGATGTCATTTCCATTTCGCTGTGTTGACACTGGCACTGTGCTCTTAATGAAGCAGTACAGGTAATTAATGTGTTAGACCACAACCCTTGCATGCATTTTATAAAATACGCTGTGTGATGGATTGGAAAGAATGCAAAAGCACCCCTGCAACCTGAAGGATGATGATCATCTTGAGGGAACACCTGTGCAATTGTGTCACAAGCCACACGAGCTGCTGTTGACCGAACATCATGCTTACGTCATGCACAAGACTGGATTTACACACTGCGGGTATTCGGCAGACAATACCTTGAAAGTGCATGAAGTGTGTTTATCACAAGGGGAAAGAGTGACAAATGATACTTGACAAAAAACAAACACTATTTGTGGCCAGTAATAAAATCTGAGCTTTCAAATGAAAAACTGGGAATTTTGAAAACTGGAGCTTGATAGCTTTCTAATACTTAAAGACATTTCCGACAAGATGGTGGTATCAATGAATATGATTTTATGTTGTACTGTATAATAAAATGTGTTAACATTGGGAATGTCTGCATCACTCAGTGAATCAATATTTTTCCAATGACCGATGCTCGATATAAAAAATCATCCGCGAGTAAAAGATCCATTCAAAGCACAAGATGGACCAATGGACTCTAATGCAGCAGAGTGTGAAAAGTTTAATGACACAGTTTTAGATTTTACATTGCAACTAACTTTTAGAAAATTACCAATTGTCAAGTTCTGGTGAACAATCAAAAAGGAATAGCCACAATTATCTGAAAAGCTATTGAAATATTCCTTCTTTTTCAACCATGTGTACATGTAAGCCTGAATTTTCTTCATATACATTAACAAAAAAATTTTAAGCTTATTGCAATAGATTTAATACAGAAGCAGACGGGAGAATTGTCTTCCATCAAGCCAGAAATTAAAAGGATTTGCAAAGTTTTAAACAATGCCACTCATGAGCTTTTTATTTTGGAAAATACAGTTATTTTTATAAAAATACAAGTTAATTGCCATGGGCGGTTTCACTTGGCAGGTAGAGTGTCGGCCCTCAAACCAAAGGGTCACGGATTCGCTTCTGGTCAAGGGCGTATACCTGGATTGCAGATTTGATCCCCAGCCCTGGACGGGGTCATGCAGGAGGCAACCAATTGATGTGTCTCTCTCACATCGATGTTTCTCTCTCTCTATCCCTTCCACTCCATATAAAAATCAATGGAAAAATATCCTTGGGTGAGGATTAACAAAAACAAATATATATACATATGTTAACTTTAGTGGATAAATTATTGTTTTTTAAATAAATTTAATATTTCTAAATCTTTTGGTTTTATTTTCTAGTACAGTAAATATTAATAGGCAGGCTCCGCATAGACAGAGGTCCTTTGGGGTCCTCAGTAATTTTTTTAAAGTGTGAAGGGGTCTGGGGAACAAACTTTTGAGAACCACTAACACAGGTCTGGGAAGCTGGAAGGGCCTGCGTGGCCAGAGCTGGGGAAAGGAAAGTGCATCCCTCCTTCCATCCCGCTGCCCGCACAGCCCCAGCCTGCCCGACAGGCAGCCTCCCCAGAGCACAGCTTAGGAAAAGGGAAAAGGAAACCTTTCTCACTTCCTTTCCTGGAATATGCCCTGACCAGCCTCCTTCGAGTCCACACCCTGTCCTCCCAACTAACGGCTGTGGAGGTTTTCCCAGCGCGGAAAGTGCTGCGCTGTCTTTGCCAGCCTGTGGGGGAAGGGAGGGGACATGGGCCAGCGAACAGCACCACGGCTTGTCACCCACACTTAGTGCCCACTCTCCTTCCAGCCCACACTCTGACGAATCGCTTTGCAGTGAACGTGAATTTAGCTGCTGCACTGAGTGGCTCTGTAGTCCTCCGTCTCCTCCTCACCCCAAGGAAACAACCTCGTGTCCCACAGCTTACAAAACGTACTTTTCCACTCTGCCGAAGGAAGGACGTGTCCATCGCCTGTGGCTGCCCCTGCTTTCAGCGTGGAGCCCGGAGAGGACGTGACGGGCGTGCTCTGCTCCTGCCCGGAATGGGTGGCGTCGTCTAGGAGGGGTGCTCGGGGCTCTGGAAAACTGTAAAGATGGCCATGGGACACCGTCAGGATCCCACATTTCTTGGCTGTAGACACTCGTGAGAGTGAAACATTTAAGGAAGAAATAATTCCAAACGTGTGCAAACTCTTCCAGGAAAACAAACAACACACAGAAAAGTATCCCCCCCTCCCCAACTCATTTTGTGAGGCCAGGGTAACCTTTGATATCAAAATAAATTATAGGTCAATCTCAACCATGAACGTGAACACAAATGCAAAAAAAGTCTAAAAATTATGTTAGGAAACGGGATCTAGCACTATACAGTAAAAAAAAAAAAAAAAAAAAAAAAAAAAGGTAATATATCATGGGTAAGATTGGGTGCATTCCAAGATTGTAAAATTGATTTAACATTAGAAAATCAACACTCTATGAAAACAGATTAAAGGAGAAAGACCATATGATCATCTCAATGAGTACAGAAAAAAATGTTTGATAAAATTCCATACCCATTCACCATTTTAAAAAAGTGCTCCCTCTTGAACTAGGAATAAAAGGGAATTTCCATGATCTGATAAAAAGTCTCTACAGAAGGGTTTACAAAAACATCAGCCTTAATGTTGAAAGCTTTTCCTTTGAGATCGGGAATACCATCATTATTTCTATTAATCAGCCCTACCTAATATAATACTGCAGGGGACAAAAAAGTAAAAATACAAGGATTGTGAAGGAGGAAACAAAATTGCCATTATTTGTTGATTGTATACATACAATTTTCCGAGGAATCAACATATAAATATTAGAATTAATAAGAGGGTTTAGCAAGGCAGCGGTCTTCAAAAATCAAAACACACTCAATGCAGTGGGTGTCCTTGAGTGTGTCCTGGAACAACAACCAGAAGACACAGCTGGAAAACTGGTGAAGTCCAGATAGAATCTGCAGTTTATTGATTAATAAGCTATCGATGTCAATGTCCTAGTGTTGACAGATGTGCCATGATCATATAAGGCGTTAACATTTAGGAGATCTGCGTGAGGGAAACCTTCTGTACTATCTCTGCAGCTTTTTCGTAAATCTAAAATTAATCCAAACTAAAGAGTTGTGTTGTTGTTTTTTTAATGTTTAAATAAAAATACTAAAGCCAATCATGCCTCGGTATACCAGCATCAGACAGGTAGAAACTAATTTTTTTCAATTGTACTACTTATAATTGAATATAAAAGAATCAAGTTTCCAGCAGCAAATGAAACAAAATATGTATAAGAGAACATTAAAAACTAGCATTAGAGCTATTTAAGAAGACCTAAAACAAAGATATAGCATGTTTATTGATCATAATACTCAATAGTATAAAGGTATCAATTCCTCCCAAGTTGATTTATAGATTCGGCACAATCCAAGTTAAAATATTCTACCTTTTAATTTTTTCCTTACTTCCTCCTTCCCTCCCTTCTCTCTCTCTCTCTCTCTCTCTCTCTCTCTCTCTCTCTCTCTCTCTCGGCAGAAGTTAAGTTAATTCTAAATTTTATAAGGAAATGCAAAAGACCAAGAATGACTAAGGCATTTTGGGAGAAGAACATGGTGGAAAGATTTGTTCCTTCAAAAGAGACCCAAGGGGCACTGGGAAGAATGTGTTTTTTAAAAAGAAGCAGTTTACTTAAAAAAAAAATAGTATGCTGCAGAGAAGAACCGATATTAAGTGCTTCTACGGGCCAGGCACTTGTATGCTGGATTACTCATTCAGTCCTCTCAACGTTTCCAAGAGGCAGCTACCATTATCGCCCCGTTTAACATCTTTGAGAGCAGCAGGCCAAGCCGAGAAGTATCAGTGAGAACAAGGCCACGGCCAAAGCCCAGGGTGGAATCAATCCCGGGTCCCCAGAGGCCTCTGGCTGCCAGCACGCTCCAGAGAGATTCAGACGCCGCTGGGCTCCCCATTTGAGCTCACCTGCTCTACAGATGTTCCCTCCCAAGGTGGGCCCAAGAGAACCACTGGGACCTCTCAGGGCCTGTTTCATGCTCACATCAGCCCCAACCACTGGCAAAGGTCAGAAAGTGGTAGGAAGGGGGCGGGCGGGTGGAGGGCAGGGGGGGTGCAGAAACTTCCTCATGCATTAGGATTCCTACTGGTGCCAAGAACAAATTGGGAATTCCCAGAATATTTCCTTTTGTTTTTTCCTCTTTAGCATCTGTGCCCTTCACAAGACCCCTGGCATCTAACAAAAGCTGCCAGAATATAGTTTGGGAATGTTATGCAAATCAACCCCCTGCCCTGCCTCCTCTGTAAGACCTGGGGGAAGCCAAGCAGCGAGCAGGGAAAGAGGAGGGAGGGCTGTCCTGGCTGGGCAGAGCCCGGAGGCAGCATGTCCTGGTCCTGGTGGCAAGGGCTTGGGAAACTAACTATACAGTGTCTCATAATAAAGCACAACCGAGGGGAGTGGGGGTGTCAGCTGCAGCACAGGTCACCCAGCTGACGTCACCCAGCTGTTAGAATTCTGAAGAGGAGTGACAAGTTGGGCTTGTTTCTTTCCAGGCCCACCTCCTGGCACCTGCTAAGCCAGGGATGCATCACCCTGGGAGTCTAACTACTACCACCCAGGAAGTGACGGCTGAGAGGTCTGGAACGTGATTTTAAGGTTTGTCCTTAGATTTCACCCTGTACCGAAATTTTTGGTTGCCCTTGAAACTAAGGAACAAAGGGAGATGGTATATTCCAAAGTGTGTGCACCCTTTCCTTGCCAAACAACCCCCAAGGGCAATATAATAATAATAACTATTATTTATATTCATTAAGTGCTTACTATGTTCTATAGCCCTTTTAAGCTTTTCACTCCCCCTAGAATCCCATGAGAAAGATGCTACCGTGCCCATTTTGTAGATGCAGAAATTGAGGTTAAAATTGGCCCAAAGCCACCTTGTGGAAAGGGAGGGAGCCTGGACTTGACCATGAGGGGGACTCTAGAGCCCACACTGCTCAGCACCTCGTTTCACTGCCCGCCTAGTAGCGGGGGACGGCAAGGAAGGTAGAAGATCCCAGCCTGGTGTTCTCTGGACTCCCAGCCTTCACCTGAGCCAGGACGCTGTCCCCTCAGGGCAGCTTGGGTCCCCTGTTCACGAGTCCTCTGTCTTACCCAGAGGCCCTTGGGGCAGATCCTCAGGGCTACAGTCAGTCTGGGTTTCTCCTTGTGGCATCCACACCCCCACTGGGTTGGCTCTGCAAGGGCGTGATGATCCAGCAGGCTGGCTCACAGGAAGTCCTGTGCTGTAACTCAGGCACACGACGACATCCGACCTTCCTACCCTGGGCCTGGCTTCATCATGGGTGTCCCATGGGGGCTGTTCCCGTCCCTCTACTCAAGCAGAATAGACACTAACAAGCATTCTGCTTTTGGGGTTAGAGAATGCCCCTCCCCCGCAGCCCTCAGTCACACACACACACACACACACACACACACACACACACACACACGAGTTCCTATTTCCTGCAAACCACAATGACTTTCCTTATCTGACAGAAGAATAAAGCCTTCTTAAGCCTTTACCTGTACAATCGTCACCAGGAACTATCCAGGCGCGTGGAGGAATCCCTTTCATCACCGGGGCGCGTTCTGCCCTAACCGTGATTCAAAGCGTCCTCTTCCCACCCGTTGCTCCCCCTGCAGCCTGAATGCGAGCTCCACAGACCCTGCCACTCTGCCCTGCGTTGCTCTCCCCTCTTTCCTTCTTCCTTCCATCGTTAAGATGGCTCTGCCGGGAGGATCTGTGGAAGTCCCTGCTGTGCTGCTTTTACGGTCAGCTCGCCTGGGCCTCGGCATTCCAGCAGCAGCGCCCGGTGCTAGGGTCCGTTCCCTTGTCGCTCTCAGACCTGAGAAGTTCCTCTCTGATGCACCGGGCCTGCCTAATTTCTGTAAATAAAGGTCCACTAATCTATTTACTCCTTTGGTGACTTTACCCTCCCTGGGACCAGACTGTCAGCTCCGTCAGGACAGGTACCCTTCCTGTCATGTTCAATACTATATCCCTGGTACCTAGGACAGTGCCAAGCACATGGCAGTGGCTCAGTAAATATCTGCAGAATTGGTTAAATTCACTAATCGAACGTTCTTAACAATTCCGGTCACATCCCAGCATCTGTGCATTGACCAGGGAAAGTATGATGGAATGATTGAGAGAGCGGGATGTGGGTGCTGGCCCTGCCACCCACGAGCCAGATGACCTCAGGCAAGATACTTAGCCCCCTGTGCCTTAACCTTCCCAACTACAAAATGGGGTTAGCAGCAGTACCTACCTCAAGGTTATTGGGAAGAGTAAATGAGTCAATACATGTAAAACTCCCAGAACCGTCCCTGGCGTGAAGCGAGTTTCAGTGAACGGTATCTACGAACATCACCAGTCACTCTGCAAGCCCGGTGTGTGCTAAAGGCAAAAAGATGGGAAGGACATTATCCCGGCATGTGAGTCAGCTGGACAAGCAGCTGTCGAAGAGGCAAGAGTGAGGGGGAGTGAGATTCCTGGGGTCAGAGCAGCGATCCCTGTTTGGGGGGACTGGGAAAGGCCACGCTGGGTCTTGAGAGTTGACTAGAAGATGGTCAGGTGAGAGGTGGGACCATGTGACTGAGGTGTGAGGAGGGAGGCAGGGGGACGGCTGGAAGGGTGGTTTAGGACCAAACTGTTGAAGACTAAATACATTATACTTTACAATGAAAGTGAAGTAACAGAAGCCTTCCACAAGTACTCTTCAGAACTCTGTCCTCAAAACGTCCCTGAACCACGCTCTCCTTTTCCTAGACTATACTCCAGTCCAGTGGAATTTCCTCTTTTCAAAAGTATAGCTGGAAAGTCACAAGGGAATAGTCACTTTTTCTGAGCCTATTCTCCAAAATTGGTGCCTTTTCAGGTATTTTTAAGATATATATTGACATGAGAGACCTCAAGACTAATATGAAAAAGAACTTGGAGGAAGCAGGGTGAAATCAAGCCTCATCATTTTTTTTTTTTTTTAATCCTCACCTGAGGACATTTTTTCATTTTTTTTGTTCAGACAGAGTGGGAGGGAGAGAGAGGTAGAGAGAGAGAAACATCGACGTGAAAGGGACACATCGAGTGGCTGCCACCCGCACGACCAACCAGGGCCGGGGACAAACTGCAACCGAGGTACATGCCCTTAGTGGGAACCGAACCCGGGTCTCTCTGGACCGCAGGCCGACGCTCTAACCGCTGAGCCAAACCGGCCAGGGCTAGCCTCATCATTTTTAATTTTCCAAACCTTCCTTGCAAACTAACAATAGCCTCCTCAGACAATGTCTCAATAATACACTCATTCGAAAATATTTAATGAGCACCTACTATGTGGTAGGCCCTATTCTGAACCTTGGGAATAAAATACTGAACAAAACAGCCAGAAACCCATTCCCTGGTGGAGCTTGACACTAGAGGGGATATATTTTAACTTGCTATTGATATGAGTATATGAGGGGTTTTGCAACAACATATTGGATTTCTTATAAAGAGATGTAATGCAGTCCGGCTGGTGTAGCTCAATGGTTGAGCATCGACCCATGCACCAAGAGATCACAGTTCAATTCCCGGTCAGGGCACATGCCCAGGTTGTGGGCCTGATCCCCAGTGTAGGGCACACAGGAGGCGGCCAATTGATATTCTCTCATCGATGTTTCTATCTCTCCCTCTCACTTCCTCTCTCTCTAAAGTCAATAAAGGAAAAAAAAAAAACTTTTTAAATAAAAATAAAGGGATTTAATGCATTAAAACTCAAGTCAAGAGGTATCTGTAGCAGGAAAAATTGGGAAGACTCAAGTGGAAGATGGCCAGAGGATGCTTTCATCAAGCCACCCCCCGGGTTTCTGGCTTCCCACACCCTTCCCAAGGTCGGTCTCTAAGATCCATATTGCACATTCTCGTTCCTCACCCCATCCTTCAGCCAAGCTGCCGTCCATGCCGTTAGAAAGGTGTTCAGCTGCAGTGACCACAGCTCCACAGCAAGGCTTTCGACAGCACAGCACCTGGAAGCGTCTCACTGGCTGCACAGCGGCGTCATTCTGGCTCCGTTCATCCTTCCATTCTTCCCTTCCCAGTGCGCTGGCTTTTCTTCCACAGGCTCGTACCATCGTGGTCCCAAGGATGGCCACCCCAGCTCTCCACGTCACTTCTGCATTCGAGATGGGAAAGGGCGATATCCCTGAGTTCTCAACGTGCCTCATGCAAAAAAAGAAAAAATTTCCCAGAAACCCCATGTAGACTTTCTCTTCTATTTGGCTCAAGCCAGGTCGCATGGTCACATCCAGCCCAAGGGAGACTGGGAAATTCTGTGTTTGGATTTCCAGCTTCGGTAATTGGAGGCAACAGGAGACAGCAGGGGGCCAGGAGTGGCTTTGGTAGGCCAACCGTCTGCTAGAGAAGCCTGCACAGAGAAACCACAGGCATCAGATGGGCAGTGCTCAAGCCGTTTTAGGCTGGGACATTTTTAAAAACTGAGAAGAAAGGGCACCTTTCAGGCTAAGCCCAAACACTGTGCGTTGGACCAGATCCGAGCCTATCTAGGGGAAAGCCGAGGCCGGAGAGCCCCTGGGCTGGAGGAAAAGCCCGTGTTCCGAGGCGTGGCTCTGGCTTTGTGGCACAGCCAGAAGCTCGTGCCAGGGCCCCAGGTGGTGGGTTACATTGTGCAGTGGGCAGAAATGGGAGACATCATGTAAATAATGTGGCTTTGTCTGTTGTTAAGTATTAAAAGCTAAAGGAGAGGCCTGGCCGGTGTGGCTCAGTGGTTGAGCGTCGACCCATACATCAAGAGGTTGCCAGTTCGATTCCCGGTCAGGGCACATGCCCAGGTTGTGGGCCTGATCTCCAGCAGGGGGCATGCAGGAGGCGGCCAATCGATGTTCTCTCTCATCGATGTTTCTGTCTCTCTCTCCCTCTCCTTTCCTCTCTCTCTAAAATCAATAAAGAAAAAAAAATTAAAAAAATAAAAAGCTAAAGGAGGGAGCAACTCCCACCTCATGGTTATCACATAAGCTCATCAAATTAAGACATGATGTTGTCAGAAATAAGAATGGGACTAAGGAATCAAGTCCATTTCCCCATCAAGAGTATCCTTTCCCGACAGATTCTCTTACCTCGACCACCCGAGAGCCTCGCCGTAAGAAGCAACAAGCAGCAGCCATGCCGAGAGCATCTCCATCCACGGTGGCCAGGCTGGTGCCCAGCTCGGCAATGCCTGCTGGTGGCGCTACTGCCTGAAACACGGCATTCAGCCCCATGGCCAGATGCCAAGTGACAAGACCATTGGAGGGGGACATGACCCCTTCAACACCTTCTTCAGTGAGACAGACGCTGGCAAGCCTGTGCCCAGGGCAGTGTGTGTAGACCTGGAACCCACAGTCATGGATGAAGTTCTCACTGGCACCTACCGCCAACTCCTCCACCCTGAGCAGGTGATCACAGGCAAGGAAGGTGCTGCCAGTAACTCTGCCCATGGGCACTACGCCATTGGCAAGGAGATCACTGACCTCGTCCTGGACCGAATTCGGAAACTGGCCAAGCCGTGCGCAGGTCTCCAGGGCTTCTTGGTCTTCCACAGCTTTGGTGGGGGAACTGGTCCTGGGTTCACCTCCCTGCTCATGGAACGTCTCTCTGTCGATTATGGCAGGAAGTCCAAGCTGGAGGTCTCCATTTACCCAGTCCCCCAGGTTTCCACAGCTGTAGTTGAGCCCTACAACTCCGTCCTCACCACCCACGCCACCCTGGAGCACTCTGATTGTGCCTTTGTGGTGGACAACGAGGCCATCTGTGACATCTGTCGTAGAAACCTCCATACTGAGTGCCCGACCTACACTAACCTGAATAGGTTGATAGGTCAAACTGTGTCCTCCATCACCTTCCTTCGGGTTTGATGGAGCCCTGAATGTTGATCTGACCGAATTCCAGACCGACCTGGAGCCCTATCCCCGCATCCACTTTCCTCTGGCCGCATGTGCCCCTGCCATCTCTGCTGAGAAAGCCCACCAGGAACAGCTTTCTGCAGCAGAGGTCACCAATGTGTGCTTTGAGTCAGCAACCAGATGGCGAAATGTGACCCTCGCCATGGTAAATACATGGCTCGCTGCCTGTTGTACCGTGGTGATGTCATTGCTGCCACTGCCACCATCAAGACGAAGCGTACCATTCAGCTGGTGGACTGGTGCTCCTCAGGCTTCAAGGTTGGCGTTAATTACCAGCCTCCCAGTGTGGTACCAGGTGGAGACCTGGCCCAAGTACAGCGAGCTGTGTGCAAGCTGAACACCACAGCTACTGCTGAGGCCTGGGCTCGCCTGGACCACAAGCTTGACCTGAGGTATCCCAAGCGTGATTTTTCCCACTGGTACGTGGGTGAGGGATGGAGAACGCAGTTTTCTGAGGCCCGTGAGGACAGGGCTGCCCTTGGGGAGGATTATGAGGTTGGTGTGGCTTCTGTTGAAGGAGAGGGTGAGGAAGGAGGAATACTAAAGTGAAAATGTCACAACGGTGCTGCTTTTACAGGGAAGCTCATTCTGTTTTAAGCATTGAAAGGCTGTGGTCTGATCAGCTAATTTGTATGTAGCAGTGTGTACTCTCATACACAATCATCACTGGCCTATGCTTTAAAACATGACGCTTGGTTGCAGACCCAACCCGTCCATTTCTCTGATGGGTTTGAATAAAGTATTCCCTGTCTTTAAAAAAAAAAAAAAAAGAGTATCCTTTCCCTAACCAGCTGAATTGTATCCTTTACCCAAGTTATGTAAACACTTGTTAGCACTTTTATCGTGGGTCCAAGTGTCTCATTTATGCTAACTTATGGGGCTTTGGGCTCCCACACATGGGAAGTTGGAAAGTGGCAGTTTGGTCAAAACAGAAGCTTGGCATGATACAGGAAAAAAAGGAAAGAAAAGCCCCAAAGTTTTGTGTGTGTCTGCACATGTGTTTGTGAGAAAACACACCCACACACAATGTTAAAGGCCATGCTGGCCTGATTGCGTCCTAAGCCCAGGCCTGTCCTTGTCTGTCTGACCCCATTCAAATGTTTTCATTCAACAAGTGATTTTGAATATCCACAGTGCCTTTCATCTGGACAAAAGTCAAACCAAGTGGCTTTGTGAACAGAGTACATTTCATCATCATGCAGCTATGTTTGGAGACATTCTCAGTGAGATGAGCCCCAGCTTCTGCAGCCTGCAGATTTATGCATCTATTCATCTACCTACCCATCCACCTAGCTTTCCAGACCATCTACTTATTTATCCACCCATCCACACCCCCATTCACCCATCCATCCATCCACCCATCCACACCCCCAGCCAGCCAGCCAGCCATCCAGCCATCCAGCCATCCATCCATCCATCCATCCATCCATCCACCCATCCACACCCCCAGCCAGCCAGCCAGCCATCCAGCCATCCATCCATCCATCCATCCATCCATCCATCCATCCATCCATCCATACTTCCATCCATACTTCCATCCAACACTCTCTAATTTCCCTGAGTGTCACTGGCTCTCTTCTTCCTCACCGAGCAGAGATGACTTTCACCTGTTAAGCCTTCATTTTTCACAGGGAATGCCTTTCTCCCTTCCCCGTTTTGTGAGATTCCACTGATTCTTAGAATCCACATTCAATTTTCTCTTGGAAGATCTTTCTCGGACCTCCACTGCAAACCCACACAACATCATCTCCCACCTTAATGTTCTGGCACTTATGTTTTGTACCCCTCTTTTACTATGTAATGAATGACTGCCTCCCACCCCTCCTTACTGTTGGGTTGCATTGCTCTTCTTTCTCGAGACTGAAATATGCTGCATTATTTCTGATCTCCCCCAATACATTGTAAACTTTGTGAGGAGAGAGATTATGGTGTTTCCTTCTTTGCAACTTGCCTCCGTAGCTGGCCTTTGGTATAACATTATGCACTTGTAGGCACTTAACACACATATTGCATTGGGTGCCTAGGTTCCTAGTCTGTGGAGTGGGGATAATATTGGTGTTACAGGACTACTGTGAGGATTCATGGAGATGGTGTCTATTAAAGAGCTTCTTAAACTGCAAAGTCCTCAAGACATTATTATTGATGATAATATTGCTCTATTTTTAATAAAAATAAATAAAAGTGATAGCCATAGGCTGGGTTGTTTACAATCTTAATGAACAAGAATATACTCAATAAACATTTCATTAGAACCTACAGAATGATTAGGTCCCGCGCAAGGCACCAGAGCCTCAAGGTGGAGGGAACACGGTCCCTGCCTTCTTATTTTAGCAAAGAAGCAGACACCCAAGTGCCTGTGATTGTGTGTGAGGCTGCAAAAAGCATCATAAAACAGACTCAGGTACTCAGAGATACTTAAGGAACTCTTTCATTCTGTCTGGGGGTTAGGAATAACTTTAAAGAAGTATCACTTGAGCTGACCCTGAAAGGTGAATTTAAGTCCAGTAGATGGAGAAGGAAGAAAACATTTTCGGATAAAAACAGCACAGAAATGCAGGGTGTTTGGGGAAGAGAAAGAAGGATTGTGGATGCAACCTAAGGATTTCGTGAACCCTGTTAAAAATGTAGACTTGATTCCAAAGGCAATGCAAAACCACAGAAGGAAATGATTAGATTTGTATTTCAGCCAAATGACTATCAGTGACAATGTTTTCCATTGCAAATAACAGAAACCCAATTAAAACTGACTTAAACAATCAGGACATTTATTATCTCACCTAACTGGAAATTCTGGGGTAGGCAGGCTGCAGGCATGGTATAGTTATGCCCCTGAAGGCCCGTGATCTCTCCGTGTCTCCATTCTGCAAACACGAATTGCTTTATTATTGGGGTGGTTACAAAAGGGCAGTTCTAGGAATACATTCAGGCACAGTAGAACCCAAAGCATCCTCCCAGCAGGCACCCCATCCATGTCTCACTGGGGCACATGGCCCTGTCGGAGGATAGGGGCATTTGCCACGGCTGGCTTCGAGCAATCATCTGCGATGGAACGATATTGGAGAGTCAACCACGATGTGTGCCACGAAGACCCTGGCTGCTGGCATGCGGATGAGCTCGAGGGGGAGACTGAAGACAGGGAGACAGTTGGAAAGATAGTGCAAGATTACCGGTATGAAGTCATCAGACGGGACCCGAGCTGTGGCTGCGGGCATGACGGAGGAGGAGACATGGAAGACACCTCTTGCATGTGAGAAAGAACGTGGCAGTTCGTCATCTGTCGAGTGCTGAGAACGCGCCAAGCTCTTCATCTTAGGTGACAGCGTGGTTAGTGTGCTGTTGCCTGAGATGGGTGTCTGGGTGGTGACTGGGCATGCCCGCCCAAGGCCCGCCTGACAAACACTGACAGCATGAGAAAGAGAGGATTCGCCCAACCTCTCCTTCCCGGGAGTCAGTACAGTGTATCGGTTGATGGGCTGACTGGTGTCACGTTACCTGCTTCCCATCACTTACGGCTGAGAACCTGAGTAAGCGTCTACTCCTCATTTGTGATGTGGGGAACAGCCCATGGGGTTGTTGTGTCAAGGGCTACATTTAGTGCCTGGCGAATAAGAGACGTGATAGATGAGGAAGGAGACCAGGATTCACTCACTCACTGCATGACCTTAGTCCAATTACTGAACCTCAATTTACTCAACTGTAAGGTGGGGGCAATACCCACTCATGGGGTTGTTAGGAGAATTAGATTAGGAAAATAACCCAGGTGCTAGTGTGGAGCTTTGGTGTTTGTTGGCTGCCCAAATGAGAGGGAGAGTCTTGCTGTGATTAGTGAGTAGAAAATCCCGATCCTCCTCTCCCAGCGTCCTGTGGCGCTCAGGCTGGCCGGTGGCAGACCCCGTCAGCCGGACGCACACACTCCTAGGCTTTGAATGAGGGTAGTGAGGGGACCCGAAGCTGGCAAAGAGCTGTGAGGTGGGGTCAGGGTGGCAGTAAGGAGCAAGGGGCAACGGTGCCAGCCTCGGTGCCCAGCGTCCAGGCCAGGGGTCAGCCGCCAGCTCTGGCCGCTGGAATCGAGTGGTGTGGCAGCTGGTTTTTGTCTGCTGTTTGCTGCCCTGGCTCTGGGGCACGCTTCTTGCTCTCCCAATGAAAGCCCGTCTCGTTCCCGCCTACTTGCTCCGTCTGGGTATCTAATCTTTCTGAGAATTCTGTAGAAGATCTAACAGCCTCAAATTTCTCTCTGCTTGAATCTGCCTCAGTGATTGTCTGTGATTATAGCTAGGAGTCCTACCCAGGTGCCTGGCGTGGAGTGGGATTGTCATACTGGTTCCTCCCCCCCACCCCCCCGCACCCTTTTTTTTTTTTAAGTCCTCACTCAAGGATATTTCTCCATTTATTTTCAGATAGAGTGGCGAGGGGGTGGGGAGTGGAAGAGAAACACCGATGTGGGAGAGACACATTGATTGGTTGCCTCCTACACGACCCCGACCAGGGCCGGAACCGAACCAAAACCAAGGTACATGCCCTTGACTGGAATCGAACCCGAGACTCTTTGAGCCAAACCGGCCAGGGCCCTTTTCCCCCTTTGACTCCTTACTCTCGGTGTCTTTCTACCCACCAAGTCTTGTTCTAACTACACGATGCTCTGGTCAGTGGGAGGGAAATCTCTCCCACGCAGAGAAAACCTGGACTCACTCCATTTCATCAGCATGTGCTCCGCTGTTTCCCAGGAAAGATCATTCCACAGGAGAGTGAGCCTGGCGTGGAGGGGCTGAGGAGCAGAGCAATTGTTCAAATTGCCCTCAACTTTCAAAACAAAAGGAGCTTTGAGGGCAAACATGGACTTGTTCACCAGACCCTAAAACCTGATCCTAGGGAACATCTGTGCGTGCTTAGAAGCAGAATTCAGGGCACTAAGAAGCAGGAGTACTCATTTACATGGTAATGGTCTTTTTGCTTTCTGAAACCGATGGATCTAATTAAGTACCCAGAAGAGGCAGGGTGTAACAAAATATATGGGTTCATGAAAGTTTGCTTAATTGACGGGTAACGAAAGCATGTCAGATGGTGAAGGGGACCCTGAGGAGTTTCAAGAAGCACATCCTCAATATTCCTGGATGAAAATGGCCACTGGCTGCTGCAGAACGCCCTACGTAGGACTTGGAGATAGAATGTTGGGCTTGCTGGGTGACTGGGGGACCACTCATTTACTCCACAACCCCCACCCCAATCCAATGTAGGGATCCGCCCCCTATAGCAGCCTAAGCAGAGAGTTGTCAGTTACTGGCCATTCAGCCTCTGCTTAAAGTCCTTCAGTGATGAAGCAGATGGTTGGCCCAATGGAATGATACACTGGCATTGGTTGTTTCTGTCCCTAGGATTCATTCTCTCTTCTTAGGGAAGCATCTCTCTCTCTCTCTCTCAAATGATATCTCGTCCATTGTAGAAAATCTTAGAAGGACTGTCACTAAAGATGTCCTGCTTTCCGTTGGCCAAGCCAGGCTCATCCAACTCACACTCCATGAACTTTAGATCTCAGTGTGGCGGTGCTGAGACCTTTAAAAGGAAGGGGGTACGATTTATTTCCACAGTAGCATCCTGTCGAGTTGCTCCTTCTGTTTAAGACCCCAGACATCTCCTCCTTCTTTCATTTTTCCAAGCCTGCTTCCCCAGCCTGATCTCTGTGAAACTCCCCAAAACCTCCAAACATTGTTTTCTGCTTATGTGAAGTGGAGTCGGATCCTGTTGTTTGCAACCAAAGAACCCCAACTGACCTGACTCATTCTGGCATTAGGGACAATCCCGAGGTGCTGGAAAGTCCTTCCACGTGGCACGTTTAGCTCTTCTTCCATGTAACTAACTTCTTTTCTGTTTTCTGGAGCAACTTTGAGCCAATGTTCTCCAAGTGATGGACATTCAAACATTCAGGACAATATTCTTTCTCTTAGTCATCTATTTTCTAGGATAAATAGCTGTGATGGCTCAACAGTTACTGGTAGAACATAATTTCCCAATTGGTCAACATCACGGGTTCTCTGAAACCTGAAAATGTGTCCCCCAGAGCCCTGGCCTGTGTGGCTCAGTTGGTTGAGCATCATCCCATGCACTGAGGGGCCACCAGTTTCACTCCTGGTCAGGGCACATACCCGGATTGTGGGTTCAATCCCAGGCGGGGTGGGTGCAGGAGGCAGCCAGCCGGTGTTTCTCTCTCTCCCTCTCCCATTCCCTTCATCTCTCGCTCTAAAGTCAATAAAGATATTGTTTTTTAATGTGTTCCCCAGGGGAACATGAAGGGTATAATGGGCTCATTATTTCTGTCAACCTCCTCCCTAATTACATAAATGGCCGTTTCTTTTTGTTTAGCAGCAACATTACATTGTTGGATTATATTAAATGTATTGTCAACTAAAACTAATTTAAAACTCATCATATAAGCAACGCCATCTTTGTAAATTAGAAATACAAATAAATAATAAACTTGTTGTTGTTAATCCTCACCTGAGGATATTTTCCATTGATTTTTTTTTTTAAGATAGAGTAGAAGGGAGGGAGAGAGAGAGAGAGAGAGAGAGAGAGAGAGAGAGAGATGTAAGAGAGACACATTGATTGGCTGCTTCCTGCATGACCCCAACCGGGGCTGGGGATCGAACCTGCAACACAGGTACATGCCCTTAACTGGGAATCAAGCCTGCTACCCTTCCATCCGTGGGCCATTGCTCTAACTGCTGAGCCAAACTGGTGAGGGCACCATTTCTTTTTTTTTATGGTGAGAACATTTAAGATCTACTCTCTTAGCAACTCTCAGGTATGAAATCCAGTATTATTAGCTATAGTCACCATGCTATACATTCCATCCCCAGAACTTGTTCGTCTTATAACTGGCAGTTTGTACCCTTTGCCTAACATCTCCTCATTTTCTGCACCCCCAGGTCCTGGCAACCACCACTCTATGCTCTGTTCCTCTGAGTGTGGTTTTTTAAGATTCCACACATAAGTGAGATCATATGGTAGTTGTCTTTCTCTGTCAGACTTACTTCACTTAACATATATGATGATTTCTTAATATTTTCTAGAGGTTGAATTGCTAGGACAAAAAAAAAAAAATGTGTTCTTGTGAGGCTTTTAATTATCTATCACCAAATTACCCTCCAGAAACCAGTTTGCATTCCCAGTGGCAGATTATAAAAGGCTTTAAGACACCTGGCATTTTCACATGAGAGCCTGCCCAGCCAGGTGTCGCCCATCCCACAGTAGTAAGTGATTTTTAGCTAAATGAAATCCTGTAGTTCTACTTCCTTAATTTTATTTAATTGGCTCTAGTGTCTGTTTTCCACCTCCTGGGAGTGTTACATGAGAGACTCAGCCTTGACTCTTGAGAGTCAAGTATGAGCTTGAGTCTGAGGTTCAGTCGAGTATGGAATTACTCATTCATTCTGGCTTTGCACCACTGCAAATCTGACTAATGCCGCTGCTATGTTTTCATTCAAATGGCAGATAACATTGTTGAGAAGGGAGCCAAGAGGTGGGCCCCATGGCCATCCACCAGGTGTGTTCAGCCTGAGAGGTAGTCACCTCCACACCCACCTGACAGGTCTGGTGGCAGCCTACATCTCCCTGGTCCTGCTCAAGGACCCACCCACAACCCAGCAACTAATGAGGTGATGGCTGGTGCTGAAGGATGGGGCTCCCACACTCCAGCCAGGGTGTGTCAGTGGGAAGTATTATTAATGTCACCCTTGCATCCATGTTCCCATTACCAAGATAAAACAGATGTTAGTGGTTTTCCATGTTTGTCTCAGACATCTTTTGATTTTTTATTTTTGCAATAAGATGCCTCAAATACAGTTAAAGCCCCACTCCCATCCCCCTCCCACCCCCAGAAGAAAGAGTATGTAATTCCTTTGCATTTTTTGTACTTTGGGCACACTTATATATATTCATAAATAATGCACATTACACATTTTTTATTTGAAAAGTTTACATAATAGCATTACATATATGTACCTTCCGAAGACTCCTCAATATTGTTTTTTGAAGTGTATCCATATTGATACAAATAGATATAATTTATTCATTTTAACTGCCTTATACTCTCCCTTTTTTTAAATAAAATCCTCACCCGAGGGTATTTTTCCATTTATCTTCAGATAGTGCGGAAGGGAGGAAGATAGAGAGAGAGAGAAACATCGATGTGAGAGAGACACATCGACTGGTTGCCTCCCACACAACCCCAACCAGTGCCAGGGACGAACCGCAACCAAGGTACATGCCCTTGGCCAGAATCGAACCCAGGACTCTTTGGTATGCGGGCCGATGCTCTAACCGCTGAGCCAAACCAGCCAGGGCTATACTCTCCCATTTTTTTTTTTTTTAATCCCTGGTTGAAGGAAAGTTAGACTATCTCCACAAAGATCATTGCAATGAATATCCTTGAGCCCAATCCCTTGTGTACACATTCAAAAGTTCCTCTAGCCCTGGCCAGTTTGGCTCAGTGGTTAGAGCGTTGGTCCACCAACCAGAGTCACAGGTTCGATTCCAGTCTTGGTTGCGGTTTGTCCCCGGCCCTGGTCAGGGTCGTGCAGGAGAGGACCAGTCAATGTGTCTTTCTCACATCGATGTTTCTCTCTCTCTCTCTCTCTCTCTCTCTCTCTCTCTCTCTCTCTCTCTCTCCCTCCCACTCTATCTGAGATAAATAGAAAAATATCCCCTGGGGGGGGGATTAAGAAAATAAAATAAAATTGGAAAGAGTTCCTCTAAGGCAGTCACATAGTGGACTTGCTGGCCTGTAGGGTCTGAGCTTCTTCAGCTTCGGGGTACCCAGCTGCTCTGCAAGGCAGACTCCCAGCTAGTTCCACGCACCTTCCCGCCAGCACTGTGTGAGTTCCTCGTCCCACATTCTCACCCACCTTTGGTATCGTCAGACTTACTAACAGTTGCCAAACCTTAGAGTATAAAATGGTTCCTCGATATTTTAATTTGTATTTCCCTGGCTATTAGTGACAGTGGGCATCTTTTCCTGAGTTCACTGGTTATTTGGAGTCTCTTCTTCTATGAGTTGTGTATTCATAACTGTGGTCGCCAGCTTCCCAGGTGGCACCCAGTAATCTCTGCCTCCTGGTGTTCGTACCTTGTGTCGTCCTTCCCACAGTGCACCCGGGGTGGTCTGTGAGACTGATGGAATAGGGCAGAAGAGCTGGTATGTCACTTCCGAGATGAGGTCATAAAAGACAATGCAGCTTCTATCTTGGTTATTCTCTTTCTCCGGGATCATTCAATCTGGGAGAAACTAACTGCTATGCTATGAACAGCTCTACAGAGGCCCACAGGGCAAGAAACCAGGCCTCCTGCTGACAGCCGGTGAGAAAGTGAGGCCTCCAGAAAGTAGCTACATAAATGAATTTGGAAGTGAATGCAGCTGAGTGTGACCTCCAGGACATCCTGAGAGCTAGAACCCCCCATAACGTACTCCTGAATTCCTGACTCTCTGAAGATAATAAATGTTTGTTGTTTTAAACTGCTAGACTGGGGGGTAATTTTTATGCAGCAACAATTGGGTTGTTTTCCTCTTTCTTATTAATTTATAGAAATTGTTTTAAATATTCTAGACAATAATCTTCTTAGTTATAAGAGCACAAATGTCTTCTCCCAAACTTGGCTTGTCTTTTCGCTTTATTTACAGTACTTTTTGATAAAAGTTTAACATTTAATATAATCAAATTCACCATTTTTTTCTATTACAGTTTATGCCCTTTGTATTTTATTTTATTATTTATTATTATTATTTTTTGGTACGTGCCCCTAGCGGGAACCGAACCCAGGACTCTCTGGTCCGCAGGCCCACGCTCCAACCGCTGAGCCAAACCGGCCAGGGCTGTATTTTATTTTGATTTACTTTTTTTTCTTGTTAATCCTCACCCAAGGATATTTATGCATTGATGTTTAGACAGAGTGGACGGAGAGAGAGAGAGAGAGAGAGAGAGAGAGAGAGAGAGAGAGAGAAACATCGATGTGAGAGAGACACATTGACTGGTTGCCTCCCACACAATCCCAACAGGGGCTGGGGATTGAACTTGCAACCCAGGTATGTGCCCTTGACTGGAACTCGAACCCACGACCCTTCAGTCCTCAGGCCGATGCTCTAACTTCTGAGCCAAACTGGCCAGGGCTGTATTTGATTTTTTAAAATTCTTCACTGCCTCAATGATTAAAAAAAAAAAAAAAAAAAAAAAGATAGTCTTCTATGTTTTCATTTAAATATTTTAAAAATTATCTTTGTACTTTTATTTCTTTAATCAGACTGGAAATAGTTGTCAACTTGACCAAAACCTCTTTCCTAATACTTTTGTTTGTAATTTATTTTTAAATAATTTATTGTGCATTTTTCAATTTGAAGATTGGTTCTTGGCCCTGACAAAGACCGGAGCAAAATAATGATGACATAATGCTGCTGTCTCTGTGGTCCTCTTCTGACACGGGGACCTTATCCCTTCTTGCTTCTCTGATTACATCAAACATTGAGATAGGCTGTGACACCCGTCACACCTTTTGGTGGGTCAGCATTTGAATCCTTTCTCTATGTCTCGAGAACTCCTCACTTCCATCAGTCTTGGTACAAAGCAGAGCTGACACGGCTTCCCAGCTCTCCTGCCGCAAGGACGTGGCCACGTCACCTCGGATCTGCCCATCAGACACTCCCCTGGGACTTGGAATGCAAAGAATCATCAGCGATTATGGAGCAGTGCTTTTCAAACCTTAGTGCCCTTGAGAATCACCTTGAAGTCCTCTGGAAATGCGGATGGCTGGGTCCCACCCCCAGGGGGTCTGAGTCTGTGGGTCTTAGGTGGGGTGTGAGAATTCGTAACACCTTCCAGGGGATGCTGAAGCTGCTGATTCCAGGACCACGCTTTGAGTAGAGCAACCTCTCTGGTGAAGATCGCAGTTCCCAGGGGTGGTTCAGGTTTGGTCCTGACAAAGACCGGAGCAAAATAATGATGACATAATGCTGCTGTCTCTGTGGTCCTCTTCTGACACAGGGACCTTATCCCTCTTGCTTCTCTGATTACATCAAACATTGGGATAGGCTGTAGACACCCGTCACACAGAGGTAGCACCACACCCGGTGTCAGCGGGGCAAACTGGGCCAGCTCTGTGATGGGGTTTGGGGCATTGTGTGTCACTGCGTAGCTGCTGGCATTGGTCCTCCAGGCCTCCTGACTGTTCTGTGAGCTACCCCGCATCCTTTAACAAGATTGCCTTCCTACTTAAATCAGCCAGAGTTAGTTTCTGTTGCTTGCAACTGAGAATGCTGGCTGATCCAGGACCCATTTGTTACCTTTTAAAACTTCCTTTGAGCCCTAAACCATTCTTTGCTTTTGCCTTCCTGACATTACTCTCCTAGATCTGCACTCTTGCACCGCACCCCTGGGATTTACGCCACTTAATTCATCTTTGGTACAAATCTGTTAAAAATTATGA
This sequence comes from Tadarida brasiliensis, assembly GCA_030848825.1. NCBI lineage: Eukaryota > Metazoa > Chordata > Mammalia > Chiroptera > Molossidae > Tadarida > Tadarida brasiliensis. Next base: position 17,368,317 of record CM061273.1, read on the forward strand.
CTCTTTTCTTATTTCAAGAATAATACATGCTTATCGTAAACATATCTAGAAAATACGAGAAGCTCGAAGGAGCAAATTCACGATCATCTTTAATCTCAACACCAGGGACAATCACTATAAATGTGTTGTTATATTACTTTCAGTTCTTCTCTGCGCACACACATGTTTTTATACTTGAGATTATATTGCACACACTGTTTTGTAACTCCATTTTTTTCATTCCAACAATATAAATAAGCATTTCTCCCATCAAAAAGTATTGCACAATATGATTTGCAATAGAGACACAGCGTTCCAGCATCTGATGTACTGTAATTTATTCAACTAACCCCTGCTATTTGACACGTAGGTTGATTCAAATTGTTTGCTATTGTAAATTACACTACCAGCTTCTGATTCAAAATGGCACATGGTGATCAATTCCTACTATAGCCTCTCCAAATTCTCAAAAACTCATTCATCCAACAAATATTTCTTGTGTGTCTACCATGTGTCATACACTGATCTAGCTGCTAAGGATAAAGAAATGAACAGATTAGACAAAAATCCCTACCTTCATTGTAGCTTACATTTCAGTGGGGTGAATAATAATAATATTACATGTCCCTAATATACACACACAAACATACAGTATATGAATAACATACCAATGATAAAATAATAATGATGGCAGCTACCACTTACTAAATGTTTGCCATCTGTCAGGCATTATGCTGAGCCCTTTCTGCACAATTAATCCTCAGACATTATCATCATCTCTATTTTTCAGAAAAGGCCACTGACACTTTCATTTTCTCCTGCCCCACAGTCAACTCAGGCAGACCTGGTATTGAATGGGTTAAATCTGGCCCCTCCCCAAAGCCTGTGATGGGAGCAGGAGGAAGATGCCACCTCACTGAGCAGTTTTAATCAAGGAAGTGGACCAGGATCTGTGTTTATGAAGCCTCAGTTCAGCTGTAGACTGGGAAGGAAATAGAACTCTGTCCCTATGAGACCACAGGCAATTTGCCTTTATCTGTCGACAAGCATCAGATCATATTTTGTTCAAGAGCAAATTAAGAGAACAAAACCAGCATGGAGTCTATAAAAAATACAGCAGAGGGGGGGAAATAAAAACCCGCAGATGCATGACCAGAAGGCCTAAGCAAACCACTGATAAACAGCCATTGCTGGATCAATAGGAAGATGTCAGGGGACTTTTTCGGGTCCACCGTAGGGTACAAGAAGACATGGCCTTTCTGAAACATAAAATCCTAAGGAGAAAACAGACTCAGGAGAAAAAGCAACAGCGAAGATAAGTCACGGTAGCACTAAAAGGGTGATGAAGGAGTTACGGAGGGAGAGTAAAAGCAAAAGCAGATTAGAATTCAAAACTCCCACCCTGGCCAGTTTGGCTCAATGGTTAGAGTGTCAGTTTGTGGACCAAAGAATCAAGGGTTTGATTCCCAGTCAAGGAAATGTACCTCGGTTGTGGGTGCAATCCCTGGCCCTGGTCAGGGTCATGTGGGAGGCAATCAATTGATGTGTCTCTTAGACACATCGATGTTTCTCTCTCTCTCTCTCTCTCTCTCTCCCCCCCTCCGTCCCTCCCTCCCTCCCTCCCACTCTGTCTAAAAAACCAAATCAATGGGAAAATAGCCTCAAATATCCTCGGGTGAAGGTTTAAAAAAAAATTCACAACTTCATTCACAAACAGCAGAACTGATGTTACAAACAAAATTGTATCCGACAATACCATATATTGGTGTTGATCTGAAGCAATAAGCAACTGGAACTCTTGCACATTCCTTATGGGAAACAATTTAACAATATCCAGTACAATTGAAGACACACATACCCACTCCCATTCCACATGCTCTGGGATGGTTCCAAACGTTGTTGAACATCAGAATGACCTGCTTTCTGACGTCCAGATGCCCAAGCAAACCCTGTACCAATTAAATCAGAATGTCTCGGGGGTGTGAGCCACACATCAGTAGTTTTTAAAGATCCCTGTGTGATTCCAATTTGCAGCCAAGTTTGGGGATGACTGCTCCAACCTGTGTGTGCGCCCTGAATGACATCTACTAGAATGTTCACGGCACATTGTAATTGCGAGAACCCAGAAATGTCCCATCGTCCAAGGGCAGAATGCAATATGTTCCATTCACACAATGAAATACCACAGCACAATGAAAATTAATTGCAGCCACACCCATCAATATGAATGAATTTCACAAACAGAATGTTGGGGAGGGAGAGCAAGCAGTTCACAGGAGAGCATATACAACTTGATTGCATTTACATAAGGGAAAACATTGCATAACTAGACAAATGCATTGTATAAGAGTACATAGTTTGTTGTAAGACTATCAAGAAATGCAGGGAATGAGAACCACAGCGTTCAGGATAGTGGTTAACAGGGAGGAAGAGGTAGCTTAGATATTGGTGGTGTTTGATTTCTTAAACCAGTGGTGGTTGCTTATATCTTATCCATATGTTATAACTATTATTTCATATGCTTTAATTATTTAATTAAATGTTAAATAGAATTTTAAAATAAAGAGGTGGGGATTTCCCTGGAAAGTGTGGCTCAGTTGGTTGGGCATTGTCCATGCACTAGGGGGCTGCTGGTTCGATTCCCTGTCAGGGCACATGCCTAGGTTGCAGGCTCCTGGGGGGCATGCAGGATGTTATGCTCTCACATCTCTCTCTCTCTCTCTCTCTCTCTCTCTCTCTCTCTCTCTCTCTCTCCCCCCCCTCCCTTCGTCTCTCTCTAAAAATCAATAAACTAGTCTAATAATAATAATGTCAAGATTTACATGTAGGGACCAATTTGAAAAATTCTTCCAAAATTCAGAGAAAAAGAACGAAGAAACAAAAAATGAAGAAGGAAAAGTAAAGGCATGGAGGACACTGAATGACCGTAACTATACCTTTTCTGATTATGCAAGAGAAAGTAGAAACAATTTTTTAAGTCCCACTGCTTAAATATTAATTCATGTAGTATCAGATGAGGATAAGCACTTCTGGAACCAGAAACCAAAGAGGAAAACATTTCTAAATCTGAAACAAATGTAAAACAACATCAAGATGATTGGGTAATGTGTTGGATTAAATTCATTGTAGCTAACTCTTTGCTCATGGCCTTGAATATTTCCTTAAGTAAATTCTTGGAAGTAGAATCACTGGCACATAATAGATGTTCAAAAGTAACTGTTAAAAGCATGGGTGAACAGAGAAAATTCTGTAAAAGTAAACATTCATGCAGAAGAAAATTCTGTAAAACAGTTATGTCAGAGCTTACATTTGAACGGTGGACTACAAAATGATTTTTATCTTCTTCTTTACTTGTCTATGTTTCTCCTTTTCTGCAATTACTACATGTTACTTGTGTAATATAGACAACGTGTAATTTTATAAGTAGGTGTATCAAGGGTCATTGCAACAGAGATGCTTACCTGGAAATGTTCAGGCATGATGAAAACAACCTGGCTGATTTCTAGAAGATGAAGTTGAGGGAGAGCTTGATTCCCAGCCAGAGCCTCGCCATCCATGAACCTCATCATGGAAGCAGCCTCCATCAACCCCTAGGATCCTGGCCTCCTGGCATTCTTGCCCTCATGTGGCTACCCTCCCACATTTCATAAGAATTGGTCTGTGAGACCAACATAATACGATAAGAGAGATGGTATGTCACTTCTGAGTTTAGGTTATCAGAGACACTTCCATCTTGGTTGGTCTTCCCTTTTCAGATCAGTTGCTCTGGGGAAAGCCAGATGCCATGCTGTGGGCAGCCCTATGGACAAGGTGGCGAGGAACGAAAGCTTCTTGCCAGCAGGCACGTGGGTGCCCCTTCCTGGATGAGGCTCCTCCAGCCCCGGTCAGGTCTTCAGATGAGGCAGCCCCCGCTGAGATCCCGACTAAAACCACACGAGAGACCTTGAGCCAGAACTTCCCAGATCGGCCACGCCTTGATTCCACACCCTCAGAAACTGTGAGAGAATATAGCAGTTTGTTTTAAACTGCTTAGTTCTGGGGTAATTTGATCTGCAGCAATATAACTAATATATACTTTTCTACACTGGGTTATGGCTTTTAGCACCAGGAAGAGGTAAGGAAAAGGGCAGGGGGACAAAAGGCAACAAGAGGACATCTCTGAGGGAGAGTAGACTTCCTTATGAAGTAATTATATCGTTAACCTTTTCCCTTTCCATGCAATATGGAGATTCTTGATCGGTCTCCCCAAATTAGGAGATGCCAAGGAAATACCTGTGAGGTAGAAGAGTGACTCTATAAGCCGGGGCATGTGCCCCCCTCTCTCCTGGAGTTACTTTCTGGCATTTACTCACAGAGGGGCCCAGCAGGTGCCGGTGTAAGCAGTTCTGAACCTGGGCACAGAGGGGATGGCGGCTCATCCTTCGGGATTTCATAGAAGGAGATCCAGGAAGGCCCCACCATCCTGGGTAAAGGTAGGCTGACCCAGGAGAGACAAACAGTTGACCAAGCGTCCTGCTGGGGTTGGAGTGGCTGAGGCTCTGGAAGCTTGACCACCTGCCGCTGGGGGGGGGGGGGGGGCCACCCAGCCTAGGACCTTGGACAGAGACACACTGCCTGGGCCATCACTGCTATACCAAGCATGGCATTGCAGCGGGATCCTAGCTGGGACTCCACATAGGTGGGTCCAGCCAAGTGTGCAGCCCCCGATGGACACCGAGGTCCTTATCAAACAGAGAGGCACAGCCTGGCAGAGAAGGGAGAGTTCCTCCTTCTCCGCTTCCCACCAGGGGACTCTTGGAGCAGGCACAGGGCCTGTGAGGAGGAAGAGAAGGGTAGCAAAGGACAAAGTCGTCTTCTGCTCTTCCAGCCCAGGGCAGGGGCTCTGAACTAGACTCCGACCGAAAATAACAATATCTGAGTGTGATGGACTGTTTCCTCCTAGGAAACTATATCAAACTGGAAGTGGCCGGACACGGATTATATTTATAAGGGGGTGCTAACTTCAGTGTTTCCCCTGCTGAGCATGGATAGGAAGTGGGGGTTAAAGACGAGAAAGTAAGTCATGAAACTAACGCAGACCTGTTGTTGGCCCATGGCTGAGTGAGGGTTCGTTCAGTGACAGCTGCTCAGTAAACGCGCAGTGAGGCCTGAGGCTGGGTCTCCTCCCTCTTGACTGTGAAGCTGGCCGTCCCCTTGCAGGTACGCTGCACTTGTTCCAGACCTTCCGCACCGCAAATGCAGGCTTTTAAACAAAAACGAAACAAATGTCTCTTTTATTCCGTGATTATTTTTTAATTCTCACCTGAGGATATGTTGATTGATTTGAGAGAGACAGAGAGAAAGAGAGAAACATCTATGTGAGAGAAACACTGATTGGTTGCCTCCCACACACACCCCAACAGGGGATCGAACCCACACATTTTGAAGTATGGGACAACACTCCAACCAACTGAGCCATCCAACCGGGGTAAATTCCATGATTTTTTTGTCCCTCTCATAGGGCAGAGGTAAAGCTGTCCCAGTTATCCTAAAATTCGTATCTCCTTTTCTTCGGGACTGCCAAGGGTGTGCTTCGGTCCAGTGGGTCTTCCAGGTCCTGGGACACTTGCAGAGGTTCCTGAAGCACTTGCTGGGTCCAAGGCCCCCATGACCCCCAGGGTCTCCTGATCACGTCCGTCCTCCTCCAAGGACTTCTGGAATAGGTCGTAGAACTGCTGCTGCTTTGGGTCCTTTTCTTCATTTATTTTTTATTATGTTTTCTTCTTTTTATTGAGTTTTAGAGAGAGAGAAAGGGAGAGGGAGAGAGAGAGAAACATCGATGAGAGAGAACATCGATGGGCCGCCTCCTGCATGCCCCCCACTGGGGATCCGGCCCACGACCTGGGCATGTGCCCTGACCTGGAATCGAACTGGCGACCTCTTGGTGCATGAGTCGATGCTCAACCACACCGGCCAGGCATGCTTTCGGTCCTTTTGGATAGAATCAATGACCTCAGAAACCCCAGCTTCCCCCAGAGCTTTAATCTTCTCTTAGATCAGGGGCCAAAGGTAGTGGTAGGCCATGCCTCTTGCCACCGGGCGGTGGATGCCACGGAGCTCGACTGTCCGATGCGGTGCCCCGGGCCCCTGGCCTGCATCAGCAGCCCTGGGCTCCAGAGCAGTTCGGCCACCACCACCGATGAGAAGGGGAAGCCACGTTGGTGACGGTGACAGCAAGGCCACGGTGCGCCTCTCCGACAGCCGGGACTGCTGGACAGATCCTCCCGGTCTCTGAGGAGGTGCGGCCATCGGTGCAGACAAGCTGCACCCACTTTCTCTCAAGCTCTTCACATCTCGGCCAGAACCACCCCGTGGTGTGCAAATCCTAGAAACTTCTCTCTTCCGCTTTCCAGCAGGTCCAGGATACATTCAGTGACACACGGGATTTAGCTCAGCTGTTCTGCAGAAGATGAGAACGAGGGCTTCTTTCTGACGTCCTTTAGGTTGGTCCTCAGTGGTCCTCTCCTTGGCAGCGTCTGGGGCGCTCTGGCCTTGGTACTGACGGGCCTGGGGCCACCAGCACCCGCGCTGCTTGGCTGGGCGCGGGGAAAGGACGACGGATTTGAGGCGTCGCAGCACGACGGCTTCCTCCAGCAGGCGCTTCGGCTCTCCCAGGCTGGAGGAGCCGAGTAACCCCATCCCCAGGGACACCGCCTGGCGCCGCAGTAGCCAAGTCCAAAGGCATGAAACTGCGGGGACAATGGTGGCTGGCGTGCCCACAGTAAGATCACGTGCTTGGCAACCTTGAGGGGGGCAGAGCTGCGACAGCACCAGTCTTCGTGTGTCTGAGGAGGCGAGTCCTGTCCTAAGCCGGTTTCTTCCTTGACCAAATGCAAGTATTTTTTAATTGTTTAGCATCTCCTTTTTTTTTTTTTTTTTTTTTTTTTTATCCTCACCCGAGGATATTTTTTTCATTTTTTGTTCAGATAGAGTGGGAGGGAGAGAGAGGAAGAGAGAGAGAGAGAAACATCGATGTGAAAGTGACACATCGAGTGGCTGCCACCCGCACGACCAACCAGGGCCGGGGACAAACTGCAACCGAAGTACATGCCCTTAGCGGGAACCGAACCCGGGTCTCTCTGGACCGCAGGCTGACGCTCTAACCACTGAGCCAAACTGGCCAGGGCATCTCCTGCTCCTGGTAAACACTGTTCCTTCTTAGACCCTAGGCCAGCTGTCCAGCGGAATTTTCTGGGGTGATAGAATGTCCTGTATCTGCACTGCCCAAGGTGATAGCCACAGGCCACACCGAACTACTACTAAACCACTAAACCGGCTAGTAAGCACTTGACAGGTGGCCCGTGCGACTGATGGAACGGCTTTCACGTTTTATTTCATTTTAGTTTGTTTAAATGTAAACAGCCATTTACATGGGGTTCCTGCCGCCACATTTGACAATGGAGTTGTGCGTCTTGCTACTGAACTTTTGGAAATCTGGTTTCCTAAGTCTGGGGGCGACTTTGGTCGTTCCTTACACAGCGCCAGCATGACAGGGCCACTTTGGCTCATGGTTTCTGACACTTCGCAGCACCCACCAATTCTTCCCGATACGTCCTTAGAACCAAATTTAGAATTGCATTTACATTAATGTTTGGTTTTTTTCTTTATTGATTTTAGAGAGAGAAGAAGGGAGAGGGAGAGAGAGATAGAAACATCAATGAGAGAGAACATTGATGGGCCACCTCCTGCATGCCCCCCACCGGGTATCGGGCCCACAACCTGGGCATGTGCCCTGACCGGGAATCGAACTGGCGACCTCTTGGTGCATGGGTGACGCTCAACCACTGAGCCACACTGGCCGGGCGCATTTACAATAATGTTTACATTGAGAACATTTGAGCACACAGTGGATATCTGATACTATGAAGGGATTACTAAAATTGCATGCGGCAGTATTTACAGATAGAGCGATAGGATGTCTGCAGTTTGCTTTAGGTAACGGAGTGGGGAGCGGATGGAGGAGATCGATTGGCCGCTGCCGAAGCTGGGTGAGGGGTTCACGGACAGCTCTTAGATTAGTCTACATGTGTATACAGTTTTTAATTTAAAAAACTGAGTTTTTAACAAAATGGGAAAGTGTTCATATTACAATATCCCGTGGAAGGGGGAAAGGAAGCTACAAAATGATAAATATACAATAAAGGGAGGAATTCGTAGGAGTGGAAGAATGTATGTAATGTCATGTAGTGGTCAGGATCTACGTGGCTGAGCTCAAATCCTGGCTGTAACACTGACTTGGCTTAGGGATTTCTTTAGCTTTGCTCAACCTCAGTCTCCTCGTCTACAAAAGGAGGGACATATTAGCATGTACCTCTTTAAATTACTGCGGAGCTTACATGGGCCTATTTATAAAATACTTAGCCACAATACAAGTCTGAACTTATATCTGGGCAACAGATTTGTAAGTGGTTGCTGTTGCACCTTCGTATTATTCAATTTTCCACAAAAGTGATATCTTTCTTTTGTATTCGAGGAGGAAAACGATTTTCTTAAACTAAAAGAACAGCTTCTTCCATTGCTACTCGGTCTTCTGAGAAACTGTTAGCAAAGTAAAGTAATAGTTTATCAGATATTCTAAACTTCAGCAAAAGGAGAATTTCAGCTTATGTCTGAGTAAGTGGAATGCCCCTTGAAAACCCAGTCTCGTGGCCTTTGTGATAAGTATTAGGAAGGCGTCCTCTGGCCTGGGGGCGGAGTGGGGTCTCTGTGATTCTCATTATTCCTCACCCGAAAGCTTTGCACTGCCCACTGATGGGCAGACCTCCTCGGCAGACGGTGCTACATTTTCCCTTTCTTTAGATTGCATCTCTAAACAATAGGTGACCTCCTATTGTCACTTTCTAGTTATGGATCTCTTCCAGGTGACAGTGATGCTTATGAAATTATATTTTTCTTCTTTTAGTCTCATGGAAACCTTGCCTCATCGAGTCCTGACGCCCTTTGCATTGGGAGGGAAGTAGACACGCAGGACCATAAATAAGGTTCTGGCCCAGCTGTCTTTATTTTTGCTCGAGAATAATGGCACGATCTCTATTATCCTGTTTCTGTCTAGATCACAAAGGCTTCTTTCCATGTTCTCCTCAACGATCAGTGGTAGCAAGTCAACTGAAAGCACACTAAACCAGAGTGATAGCAAGGAGGGGAAGGAGGGAAGGAGAGAGCATACTGGTTCACATAACTGAAAAGTCCAAGGGTAGGGTTGGCTTTTAGACATGGCTAAATCCAGGCCCTAATGTTGTCAGAAACCTTTCTCTCTTCATTATTAGGCTCAGCTTCCTGCTGTGTTGACTTCATTCTCGGCCTCATTAAGGCAGGGTGGCCCCATTCAGCAGCTCCAAGCTTATAATCTACCACTTATGGAGATATAATCTACTCTAGTGCAGAAAGAAAGCGTGCCTTGTTCCTGGTCACCTGAGCAAAGTCCTAGACACAACTCTTGTTGGTCCAGACCGGATCATGTGGCCACCTCAGACCCAGTCACTGAGATTTTGACAGACCTTCCAAAGCCAAAGGATGGCATCAACCCTGTTTGGTCACCCAGACTGCGAGGAGAAGGTGGAGAGTTTCCCTTCAGAGATAAAGAGGCTGTTAAAAGCGGATAGCAAATGGATGCGGAGCAGACGAAACAACAGCTGTCCACTCTACATCCCATGACAGTCTTCCCAATGCCCTGTGATGCCGTTTGGGAAATGTCCTGCCAGGCACCTTCTCCCTGTCGCTGTGCAGTCTGTCCTTCGCCAGTAACTCACCGTCCAGAGTCTTGAACTCTTGCCCAGGAAATGAAGTCCTCTTCAATGCCATCAACATCACCGGCTGTTCACTCCCAATATTCTCTCCTTGCTCTTCCAAAGCCACAGCCATTAGCCAGATGAAAATAGGGAGCAGCACCTGTATCGTCAGATCTCTCAAAGTCCTTCTCAGAACCTGAAAACCTTCCGGAGACATAGCTCAGATGCCTTTTGCCCGTGCCATTCATCGGCACATGAATCAGAAGTAGGCGACGGCTGGAGATTCCGGGCAAACATTCCGTTACGTGTGGTATCTGGACTCCAGAAGCACAGTGCCCTCCAAGCATGCCACACCTGGCCTCAGGAGGGAGTCACTTCACTCTGGAAATGCACAAGTTGTTTTTTTTTCCGCCCATTTGTGGCTGTTTCTTCAGTATGGGTACACTGCAGTACCTGGCCCAGTGCTAAGGATACACTAGATATTCAATAACAGATGTACTGTTTCCATTCTTGCCCTATCCAGGTGGCCTTAAATAATAATTTGAAAAAAAAAACTAAGCTAAAAAATGCAATTTAGACAAAAAAAAAAAAAATACTGGAGACTTTGTAATGTATTTATCAAGCTAGGTGGTGGGTACCTGCGTGCTCATTGTACCACTGGCTAGTCTTCTGAAATACTTCATCTACCAAAAAGTGTTTCGGGTGACAACTCAAGCTGACAAACCAAACAGCTAATCTGATTGTGTCACTCCCCAGCCTGCTTCCTCAGAACCCACAAGATGACATCCAAGCTCCTTGCCTGTCACGCAAAGCTCAAGATGTGGCCCAGTCTTCCTTCTTCCCACCTGCTATGGACTGAGTGTTTGTATCCCCCCTAACGCCCCCTCCATTTATATGTTGAAGCTCTAACTCCCAATGAGATTATTTTTGGAGGTGGAGCCTTTGGAAGGTTAAATGAGGTCATGAGCCCCATGACAGGATTAGTGTCCCTATAAGAAGAGGAAGAGAAACCAGAGTTTCCCTTTCTGTTATGAGAGGACACAGTGAGAGGACACTTCTGTAAGCCAGGAAGAGAGCTCTCACCAGGAACCTTGATCTTTGACTTCCCATCCTCCAGAACTGTGAGACATAAGTGCCTACTGTTTCAGCCACCCGGTCTAGGTATTTTACTATAGCACCCTGAGCTGACGAAGAGACACCACCCTCCCTCCCACAGCATCACTCCAGGCATCCTGAACTACTCCCAGTCCCCTGGATGTGTCATCTCCGCTCTCACTGGGTGCCTTGGAGTCTGTCTTTCCTCCCTTCTGTCACAGGCTGACTCCTATTTACTCATTGTAGTGGGCAGAGCAGGCTAACAAAGGCATTCCAGATGCAGCGGTTTACAGACTATAACGTTCTTGTCGCTCTTATAACAGTTCTGAGATGAGCAGTCCTGATGACCAGGAAGTTCTGCTCCTGTGGTTATTCAGAGACCCAGGTTCCTTCCAGTCCTTGCTCTGCAGCCTCAGGCCCTTCCGGTCACCGCATGATTGAGGCTGAGTCACCACCACCTGCACATCCCACCTGCAGGAAGGACAACACACACCTGGATATTTTGAAGTCCAGACTTGGAAGTGGCCCACATCATTTCATCTTATTCTATTGGTCATAACTTAGTCACATGATCACAGCTAAATGCTGGGGATGCTGGGAAATGTAGTTCTTGGTTAAGCAGCTATGTGCCTGCCTATACAGTCGTCCCTTGCCACTTCACGCTTTGACATTCGCGGCTTCACTCTATCGCGGTTTTCTCAAATATATTCATTAAAAAGTTGATTGAGACTGTGAAAATGATACAGCGTGCGCTCGGTTGTCTGAGTCAACTATACACCCCTGTATTACAATTACAATTAAAATTACTGTATGTATGGACTGTAGCCCTATGTATTCGAGCACCCCAGGAATCCTTCAGCGCCAGGTGCAACTGCTAGAGTCTGGAACGGATTAACTGCGATCAACGAGGGCCGACTGTACTTCTTTTATAACGGAAGAATGAATTTCAACAGACAATTGAAGTTCGGACCTTGATTCCTCTGAATAGCTTCCTCTGCCCCCTAACCTCTCTGTGTAGGTTAGATGTCCCTCTGGCAAACGCTTAGCAGTTATCTAAGTAGTTGCTTCTCTCTCAGCTCCGCCCACCTCCCTGCCCCCAGCCAGACTATGAGCACGTTGGGTGTGGCTCTGTACCCGCAATGCCTGGCGCGTACTAGACATTGAATACAGTTTGAGTAATACAGTTGGAGGACCAGCTAGTTAATCTGCAGGGCCCAGTACAAAATGAACATCGTTTGTTCAACAGACGAGGAAGAATTTTTAGACCATGACCAAAGAACGTTACACCAAACACGCAGTCTTCTGAGTGCAGGTCCCTGTGAACCTGCACAGGTCACACGCCCACGAAGCCACCCCTGAAAGTATGAACACATAAGTAAATTGAAAAGCCTGACTCAGCCTCCATAAGAAAAGTCACATATCTGCCAGGTGCCCTGATGCCAGGAGCAGAGATAAATCAAAGCATGCTTGTGAATACTTAGGAAGCAAATCTTCGCCGTCCCTACAGGCCACGCTTCATAGAGGTCATCTCGATGGGGAGGGCATATCCCGTTCCCATTGCCTTGCCACCGGGGGATGAGCTGGGGGGCACAGCAGCTGGGGGCTTCTAACTCCCTACCGTCCAGATGTACAGCGTCTCGCCTTCCTCCCACTCCTGCGGGTCTCCTTTCAGCAAGTCATCCCAGCAGCAGTAGTCAGCATGGTGATTTTCTTACAGCCTCAGAGACTCCTGGGGCTGGGGAGACCTTAGAAGTCATTGCCAGACAGTTCTCCAGCATCTGCTCACACACCTCCAGTGACGGGGAACTTCCTACCTCCCCGAGCAGCTCCTTCTGTTTCTGACAGCTCTTCCTCACGTTGCACCCAAACCTCCTTCCTCGTGGCTGCCACACGCTGGCTCTGGGCCACACGGAGGAATGGTCATGCTGCCCCCGTGCCCTTCAGGTGTGTAATGGTCTCTGAAGCGCACCTGAAGCAGAGGGGGCCAACAAGCAGCACAGAGATGGAATATGGACCACAGATGTACTGTGCTTGGCCCAGGCAAGGTTAAATATTTGTATTGGTTGGTTGCCAGCACTGGAAAATCTGGAGGGTATATAAAATCTGGGTTCTATATAAAATGTAGAACTCAAGCCTCTAAAACTTGGAAGCTCTGGCAATACTGGGCTCATGATCCCACAATCCTACTGGCCACGAAGGATACTAAAGAATGAACATTGGGTGGGCACCTGCCACTGCCCACCACAGCCTGAGGCTTTGGCTGCTTGCTACCCATGTCTGCGCAGGCATGGAAGCAAGTAGCCAAAGCATCAGCAACTGCCTTGTGACCATGAGGCAACCTTGAAGATGGAAGCTACTTCCATAAATGCTGAAGCAGCAGAATTTGGGTTCTTAGATATCACACAAAAATATAATTAATAAAAAATAAATAAATTGGACTTCAAAATTAAAAACTTTTGTGCTTCAAACAATACCCTCAAGAAAGTGAAAAGACAGCCTTGGCTGGGTGGCTCAGTTCGTTGGGGCACCATCCCATACACCAGAAGGCTGCAAGTTTGATTCCCGCTCAGGGTACATACCTAGCTTGTGGTTTCGATCTCCAGTGGGGGTGAGTATGGAAGGCAACCGATCAATGTTTCTCATATCGATATTTCTCTCTCTCGCCCTTCCTCTCTCTCTAAAAATCAATCAAAACATATCCTTGGGTGAGGATTTTTTTTTTTAAAGTGAAAAGACAACCCATAGAATTGGGGGAAACATTTGCAAATCATTTTCTTGATAAGGGACTTACACCCAGAATATATAAAGAAGTATTACAAATCCATTAAAAATATTTTTAAAAACCCAAGTTAAAAACATGCAAAGGGTTTGAACAGACATTTCCCCAAAGAAAATATACAAATGGCCAATAAGCACATCAAAAGATGGTCGATGTCATTAGCCATCAGGGAAATGCGAATCAAAACCACAATGAGATACCACTTCACACCCATAGGATGGCTAGAATCAAAAATAACAAGTGCTGGCAAGGATGTGGAAAAGTTGGAACTCTCGTGCTTTGCTGGTGGGGATGTGAAATGGTGCAGCTGCTGTGGGAACCGGTCTGGCAGTTCCTCAAAAAGTTAAACATAGAATTACCATATGATCCAGCAATTCCAATAGCATTGAAGGCAGAGACTCAAACAGATACTTTTCGTCCAATGTTCATAGAAGCATTATTCACAATAGCCGAAAAGGTCGAAGCATCCCAAGTTCCCATCAACAGATAAATGGATAAACAGACTGTGATACCTATATACATATAATGGAATATTATTCAACAATAAAAAAGAATGAAGTACGAATACATGAGACAACATGGATGAGCCTAGAAAACAGTATATTAAGTGAAAGAAGCCAGTCATGAAGGAGCACATATTGTATGATTCCATTTATATGAAATGACCAGAATAGGCAAATCTGCAGAGACAGAGCGGAAACGACTTGTTGCCAGGGGCTGGGAAGAGACAGAGGGGGACTGACTGCTAATGGAATAGAGTTTCTTTAGGTGTTGATAAAAAATGCTCCAAATTTAGATTGTGGTGATGGTGAATCAATTCTGTAAATATACTAAAAATCATTAGATTGTACAGTTTGAATGGGTGAATTTAACTGTTTGCAAATTATACCTCAATAAATCTGTTTTTCAAATAGAGTAGTGAAAAACAAAACTTGCATTTATGGGCTCTACCTTCAAGGATCATTAACTTGGGGCCACTTTCTTTGATCTAGACTCCCACATGCTCTTGCCCCACTCCCATGTTATTTTAAAGCAGATCCTATATGTCTTCGAATAAAGAATTAAAACCAGAGAAGTCCTAGGGTCTGGTTAGCTGGCTGCCTTGCTCCCGGCTGTGTGACAGCCAAGCTTGCTTCTCTAGCCTTCGTGGGCATGTTGCAAATGTCATACTCTTAGATACACTTTTGCTTAAACCTTTCTGCAGCTAAGGAACTCAAATGTTGGATCCACAACTGACATTGACCTTTGGTGCGGAATCATCCACAGAAGGTGTTTGGAGGGAGCTGTGGTATCTGAGAAACAGTGTTAGGGTATTTTTTTTAACCATAACGAAAACCTCCTGGGAAGCCCAGAAGCCTTCTGGAGACCATGTGTAAATGCAAATCTGTTTGTAGGTGAGGATGGATTGGAGGAGGGGGCATTTCTTCCCAGAGGAAACCCTAATAATAAAGACTAGATGCCTATTAATAAGGTTGAACATCGTTCTCAACTATTTTGGATTCTGACTCTGATTCCCTACGGAGAAACCTTCCTCCTTGCCCGAAAAGTCATGGGTGTAAATATCATCTCCCTGCCCCAGGGAGGTGGCCGGCTCATCATTTCTTCTTGTCATATCTTCTACAATGGACTCAGCCACCAGCTCCTCCCTGTCCCTGGAGTAAGCTAGGCAGACTTACATCTTTACCCAACCGGGTTTTTCGTGTAAACTAGGACTGCCGGCTTTTAGGAGCCCTGGGGTCCAGCCCCGCAGGGCCTGCGTTCAATCCCCAGTTCCGACGCCAGCAAGCTGCCTGAACTTCGTGTTCAACCTTGCTGGATCTTAGTCGCTTTATCTGTGAAATGGGAATAATAGCTCTTATCTCACATGGGGGTTGAAAGGATGACACAGAGGTAGATTTATAAGGCGCCTAGCTCAATGTCTGTGAACTGACATAGCCATTCGACCACTGTGGGTCCCACCCTGCCTACCACCTTTTACTAGTAAATACGAAATTGGGTTAGATCTTGCACTGGTATCTGCTCAACCAGAGAAGAATCGCCTTTTTCTGTTGTTGTTTCGATGTTAAGGAACGGATTCATTTTCCTTTCTAAATGTATTACTTTTGTATAATAATAATAAACAATAATGAACATGTACGGAATATTGTCTCCACAGCAGACACAGTACTAAAGGCTGTTAGTGTCTTGTCTCATCTTCTCAGCCTCACTATGAGTTAAGTCTTATCCCAGAGAAGAAAAAATTCAGGTTTGAGATGAATTTACCCTCCCAAGGTCCCACAACTATTCAATGGCTGGGCTGCTAAGCCCACCTGCCCGGTTCCAGAGCCTCCCTGAGCTACTTGCCCGCCTGGTCTGAGCTCTGCTTCTGTGCTGCCCGATTGCCCTCCTTCGTAAAGAGGCTCGCAGCTCCCGGCTTCAGGCCATGGACCCACCAAGGCCTGGGGAGATGCTTTACCAGGGATATGGTGTGGACGAGGCTTCCTGGCTGAGAGCGTCACTGTCAGGTTTTAGACATTTCCTGCTGCCCTGCGCCATCTCTGCTGCCCGGGCTGCTTGGCCAGGAGACGCCGGGCTCTGGGCATCCTTCCAGGCTTCACCTACACCTTGCACAGGCTTCTGACTTGTGCACATGCCTGATTCTGCGCCATCCTCCTGGCCCTGGCCCGTGGCTGTGCCTCTACGACAGGTCCCCACTGCTTGCCTGACTATTGCCCATCCACTTTACCTAGGCCACTCATGGCCTGACCTTTGTAACCTGTAAGTCCCCTGATTTCAGCTTTACCTTGCAGTAGGCAGTTTCTGAAATGGCTCCCAAGATCCTGCCTCCTGGTACCCGCCAGTGACTCCTAAGGACAGAGACAGCGACAGGCGGCACGCAGAGACAGGTTACAACGGACAGAGACCTCTGTCCCTTTGCCCTCTCCCTCTCTCTCCCTCCTCCTCCCGCTTCCTCTCCCTCTCTGTCTCTGTGTCTCTGTCTCCCTCTCTTCCTCCCCTCCCTCTCTCTCTCTCCCCCCCTCCCCTACCCCCTCCCTCCCGCCCTTCCACTCTATCTAAAAATCTGTGGGAAAATATCCTCGGGTGAGGATTAACAACAACAACCACAAAAGATCTTAGAGGTGAACTGAGCATGCATCTCAGTCCTCGTGTGAAGACTCAGTCTGCTGTGACTCGGATGGGATATCTCGGCCCAACAGTCACTGGTTGTGCAGCCTTGGACAAGGTTAACTTTTCTGTGCCTCGATTTCTACATCAACAAAACAAGGGGAACATAGTACCTCCTCACAGGTTGTTGAGAGGATAGAATGAGGTGGTCACATGTAAAACCCTTAAAACGATGCCGAGCGTACCGTAAGTACTCAGTGAATGTTCCCTCCAGGGTCCTAGCGTGGTAAGCACTCTCACTATGTCCCAGTGGCAGGCCCACTGTGTTCCCTGCCCCAAAGCCATTCTTCTCTCCCTTCTTCCTTGCTTCTCATGTTAGCTTTTAGAAATGCTAGAAATTCATTTCCCCAGACTCCCACCCAGCAAGAGGTAGCCACAGGCCCGTTCTAGCCAGTGACATGTAAAGGGAAATCTGTGGGAGGAATCTAAGAAATGCTTCTCCTTGACAAGAGACATATGTCAAAATATTGCTCTCTTTCCATGCTTTGGGTGCTATGGTGTAATAAAGATGTGATGCTTGGAGCTGAAGCAGCCATCTTGCCACCATGAGGGAAGAGGCACATGAATTGAAGAGACTTAGATTCAATGCCTTGATATCACTGATATCATTGATCTTACCTTGGAACCACCATTCACTTGCTTTCTCTTTAACTAGAACATTTCAATACCTTCCATTTCAAAGCCACTATAAGGCTCACTTTCTGTTACTCATAACCAAAAGTGTCTTATGCGTCTTAACAGTATCTTAAATAATACCATAAGCTAAGGAATCCTGTGACCGAGTATTGTTCTAATTTCACAGGTGAAAAAGCTGAAAGCAATGTATCAGGAGTTTTGAAGACATGTTACCTAATTTAATCCTCATAAAACCTCTGTGAGGCGGGTTTCATCTCTCTGTACAGGTCTCTTCACAAGTTTAGAAGGTTCAATAATGCCAATTTGACACAAGTAATAAATGGCATAGTCAGGACTTAAACCCTGGTCTCCCAAATCTAAATACAACGTTCTTCCTAAGGTTCTTTGATGTTATTTTTAAGCACCAAAATCATTTTGGACCTTTTTAGTTCACTGCCAATGTTGAATAAGTACAAATTCGGGAAACCCCAATTCAGGTCATGTCAACCTGAACATAAGTATGCTCATTGCTGAGAACGTGCATTTGCTAACTCTCAGCCGTAATAAGAGATGGGTGGCGACAGCTGGATGAAATTCGCAGTCCGAGACCCCCGTGCCAATGTGTACTTCTGTCTTTCGGCTCTCAGAGAATTTATATTCCCAATCCACACTGCAACTGGTAATTGCCTAGCGTCTGTTCTTTTTAAATCTTTATTATTTTTTTTATTCTTTCCCAGATGTTGGGTTGAACTGCATGGATTTCAGGACTTCAGCGAGCGGTCCAGCTGCCGGGTTTGGGAAGCGTCCATGTTTTCGTTTTGTATCTTTTCGATCCTTCCACTTGAATTTATGATGAGGCTTTGATGAATAGTACCCTTCTGCAGCCCTGCCCTCTGCGCGTGTGTCTCAGTCCGCAATATCTTTGCCCTAATTATGCGGATGTGTCTCTTGTTGGAAAATTTATGTGACAACTGTCGCCAAGAACCAGGAGCTGGGACCGGGGGTCTGTCGTCTAAACATCTTTGACTCGGCTCCCTGCAGTATATCCAAAGTGAAGGTGGGGCGACCAGGGAGCTTGTTCGTTTCGGCCTCTCGCAGGTTGAGAGTTTGAGAGTGTCCGCCCTGCAGGGAATTGCAGACGTGTGATGGGAATCAGGGATTTGGAGGACCGTCAAGATCACGGGCAGAGGGAGGCGGCAGGTTTAGGAATGGACGGGAGAGGGAAGCTGGAACAGGACAGTCTGGGCCTTTGTCACCCTGAGACGCTGGCACTGTCTGATAAACTTAGTTACGTTCACTCACTTCTTGCCTTTTCAACTAGATTTTCAGTTCCTTGAAGGCAAGAGCTGTTCCAGTGATATCTTACTATAAAACAAATCACTGCAAGATTCGGAGGCGTTCAGTAAAATTGTCATTTCATTATCTCCCACGGGACCTTCAGGGAGGTTTCAGCTGGGCGGTGCTGGGCCTGGTCTCAGCAATCAGACTGGCAGGAGCAGTGGGGCCTGGCTGCGACCTCGCTGCAGAAGCCTCAGGGCTGCCCTCCCAGGCCAGGGACCCTGGCCCTCCTGCCCGCACGGCGGCCTCAGGGCGGAGGCACTGCTTACCTCGAAAACCTCAGAAGCGAGTTTTCCATACAGTGGTGGCTGTACGGTTGTTATCACCTTTCTGCTGTCCTCTGTTGGTCAAAGCAGACACAAATCCCACCTCAGTTCAAGAGAAGGGGACATGGACTCCCCTTTGATGAAAGGAGTGTCAGGTTGCTTTGCAACAAGAGCCCCTGGGGTGGGAGAGATTTTGACGGCCACACTGGAGCAAGTAGCATCACAATTCCTAGCCCTTCACATCTGCTTATTAGTTGTTACCTCTCCAACAGGGCTGTCCGAGCTGCCGTTACTGTCGTGCTCAGTGGGGCCGACCGCTTCATGCAATCCCATGCATCAGACTATTTATCCGGTACCCGCTATTCATTCACTTTGCAAATTGCTCGCTGAGCACACTAGCACCAGGCACCATCAGGCACGGGACACCAGAGTACACGAGACTGCCTGCCCTCGTGGATCTCATGTCTATAGAGAGACGCCAGCGACTACTGAACAATCACAAAAAATAACGGTGGGACCCATCGTGAAGGGAAAGACAGCAGGGAGTCAGAAGCTGAGCGTCTGGCAGCGCAGAGAGTGGCTCCGTTTCAGGGCCGGCATGGCCAGAGAAGCTTCCAGAGCGATCTGCTTGAGGAGGGGGACTAAGAGCCACGGGCCAGGGGAGGCACCCAAGGCAGACCCGGGAGGCCTGGCCTCGGAGGACGGAGGGCACAGGGCCGCGGGCTGGGTTGGTGACACTTCCTCCTGGGGGCTGGGGAGCGTGTCAGTCAGGGTTCAGCCTGGAAAGCGGAAGCCACTCAAGGTATTTAGGGCCCCAAAGGTTTATTAGAGGGGGAAGAGAAGCGAGGGGAGGGAAGGTCAGGACGGTCACTTTAGGAAACGCCCAAGTGTGGGGATCACCGGGGATGGTGTCACCAGTGTTCTCCGCAGCTGGGCACCTGAGTGGGCAAGCTCTGGACGGTAACTTGGGAGTGAGGGATGTCGCTGCGGGCTGAGTGCTGTGACACTAGTTAACGATGGCGTCTGTTCTATTCTCTCTTCCAAATCTCACGCCAGTGCCTCTCACTGGCACATTCTGGCAAGTGACTCGGGGACATGAAGGGCCAGGCAGAGGTCCCCTCACTCAGTGTTTCCACATGTTGAACCCTGGCCAGGGCCTGCACTAGGGTGAGGTGAGGGAGGATCCCGTGTGCAGAATTTAAGGAGGTGAGGGAGGATCCCATGTGCAGAATTTAAGGAGGTGAGGGAGGACCCCGTGTGCAGAATTTAAGGAGGTGAGGGAGGATCCCGTGTGCAGAATTTAAGGAGGTGAGGGAGGATCCCGTGTGCAGAATTTAAGCAGGTGAGGGAGGACCCAGTGTGCAGAATTTAAGCAGGTGAGGGAGGATCCCGTGTGCAGAATTTAAGCAGGTGAGGGAGGATCCTGTGTGCAGAATTTAAGCAGGTGAGGGAGGATCCCATGTGCAGAATTTAAGGAGGCGCCCCCAAGCTGCCCCGACACGTGCACAACCCTGAGAGCAATGCCTCCCTAGTTTGCACCCAGGTCCGCCCTGTGTAAGGTGGATTTGGAGCTGCATCCTGATTGGGAGACGCACCCCCAGCAAAGGCCTCTGGGTCAAGGGAGCTCTCGGGAGAGAGTGATGTCTAAGCTGTGAAAGGGCTGGTCAGGTGGAGGGAAGAAGATTTCTAAGGAAAGAGAATAGCAGGCAGAAAATCCCAGAGACCTGCGAGAGGCTGGCTCCTTAGCAGGACTGAAAGACTGTTAACTGTTCTGTCTATCACTGCGATACAGAGCTGGTGTTCTTTGGGGTCCTGGGGAGTGACCTCCTGCAACAGTAGAAACATAGGCTACCCATGAAGAATGGGGATGGGGCTCCCCCTCTGTGGAGAAGCTAAGGGAGACCCATTTGTCCCAGAGGATAATGGCTCGGGCTACAGCTGGTGGGACTGTAACCAGGGACCCCTGGGAGAAGTGGGGGAGGTGAGATATTTCTGTACACAGTTGGGGACTTTAATTCTCCATGGTACCAGCCTCTTCTAATCTCCTCAACTCCCACCCTAGTCCAAGGTACCCTCACCTCCCACCTGAATTATAACAACAGCCTCCTAATGGGACCTCCTGCTCTGTCCCCATGCCCTACAGTCTACACAGCAGCCAGAACCGTCGTCAAATGTAAATCAGACCATGTCCCTAGCCTCCTCAAAAAAAACCCAAAACCAAAAACCGCTCCAGTGGCTTCCCATTTACGCAGAGTAAAAGCCAATGTCTTTTTTTTTTCTCTTCCCAATCCTCATTGGAGAACATGCTTATTGATTTGAGAGAGAGAGAAAGAGAGAAACATTGATGTGTGGGAGAAACATCCATTGGCCGCCTCCTGCACATGCCTTGACCGAGAATCCAACTGGCCACCTTTCAGTGTACGGGACCATGCTCCAATCAAGCTGTATGTCCAGGGCCAGTGTCCTGCACGGTCTGACCTCCCTGTCTCCATGCGCATGAGAGCTAACTTGATTAAGCAGCGGTTTGTCCCCACTCCCACTGGACGGGCAGCCCCACGACGGCAGGGATTTTTGCTGTTTTGTAAACTGCCCTGACCAATTGTTGCTACGAAGGAGCCCAAGCCCAGTGGTGCCAGAGCTTCTAATTTTTCCAGGGAAATCACATTATCTGGATTTTTATGTCAAATCTGATGTTTCAGTGTTGGCATGTAAATTTTTTTCCTTAATATTATGTTGGCCAAATAAATTAGAGCCATAGATCCCTAATTTATGGTGTCTGGCCTTATGTAGGAGCAGTGGCCAGGTTTTGAATGCAGGCTCAGAGAGGGCAAGGCCCTGAGAGGGTGGTGGGGAGTGGGGGGCAGAGACTAGGCCCCTGTGACATGCTTGGTGGTGGCCACAAGGGGGAGCTCACGGCCTCCTCCCCTCTGCTCACAGCTGGTCACTCCCCTCCCCTCACCATCCCCCAGGAGGAAAGGCATTGCTGGAGGGGCGAAGGGGAAGCACATCTGGCCTGACAAGCAAAGTGGCCAAAGGCTCCTGGGGCCACGTGGCCAGGCCTCTTCGGACTTCTCTTGGGCTCCTCCGGTGCCCTTCCTGTACTGGAATGTTTCTGGCTCCTCTGGTTCAGTTCCTTCCTCACCTACCCTGGGTGTCCAGATGCACCTGCGCGGTGTCCGCCTGCAAAAGCAAAGCAGGAGCAAGGCGAGACCAGGATGGAATTATGACCGGGAGCTTCAGTGCACACACTGGGGGGGGGGGGGGGGTGAACATCTGCTCCGTGAACCAACAGGACAAGCCGCTTGCCAAGACCAGCTGGACTGGGGAACCTGCCCCAGCGTCTTTCTGTGTCATGAGGGAAGGGGTATCTCCATGTCTATAGATGGGGGCAAGAGACCCAGAGAAGTGACAACCCAAGGCCACACAGCTGTGAGTGGTGGGACTGGCCTCAAACCAGGCTGTCCAGCAGCAGAGCCCACTTTCTGTCCAGCCCACACTCCATCCACACGGACTGTGTGACTCACCAAGGACGAGACTTGCAGGACCAGAGGGCCCTTTACTTTCACTTTTTGACACCTTTCTTAATTGCTTATGTTGGTCATTAGTGAAACGTCCTATGAATAAAACCAGCAAAGTGTCCTTGTGTCTCTGACCAGCTCTGATTGGAACTTTGTCCCTCTGAAACCTGTGACCCCAGCCTCTGTATGACTTCATCCTCTTTCCTTGAGGAGGTCTGTGCTGTGTTTGACTAAGACCTCATTGCAGGCCTCCTATCTTCTCTAACAACACATGCATCTTTTATTTAAAAGGCCCCTATTTAGCGAAAAAACCCTACTGGGGGGTTTGAATCAGGGCCAGAAGGAAGCAGGAGCCGAGGGTGAAAATAACGGGGGTCCATTATTGTGGATCTGAGGCAACATTTCTCATTCACCCCAGTGAGCCCTAAGAAGAGCAGTGTCAATGAAGGTTGTCAGGCCACACCTTTGGGGGTGCTCTGAACACCCCTCCCTGCCAAGGGTCTGAGGGCTTCGCTCCGAGGAAGAGCTGAATACTCCTGTGGCTCCCTCTTCCCAGCTGCAGACCGACCTGCCTCTCCCAGAGCTGCGGGGCCCCTCTGTCAGCCCCTGTCTGCTGGGCCGAAGGAGACAGCTGGCTGGAGCCAGTGCGGGTGTGTGGGCCGGCGTGGGCGTGGGCGGGGAGCGGGCCTGGTCTGATCGAGCTGATGGAGGTATACCTCCCACTTGCCTCACAGGCACACTGGAACTCGACTTGCTGAATTACATGAGTCAGTTGATAAATCCACCTTCCAGAAAAGCTCCCAAGAGCACCGCTGGAGCGCACTGATCGGACTGAGCGGGAGGTGGTTCCAGCACCTTCCCCTGGATCGCGACAACCCCGCTTCTGATTTACCGATTATGCAATGGGAAAATGTCTTCAGCAATTTCGTAAAAAAAAGGCACGTTAGCCTATTTATAGATCTCGTGCTTCCTCATGAAATCATGATTAATATCAGTTCCCTTTAATAAATGGGGCCTGTTTGAAAATAAAAAATAGTGACTTTGTTTAGTAACATTCAGTGATTAACATTTCAAAAGCAATTTGAATAAAAACGCAGCAGATCTGAGATGGGGCCCAGGGTAGTGATCTGCGTGGGGAAAGCAGTGCTCCCTGGTACCTGGGCAACTTAAAGTCGTGTTTTCTAAGGTGGCTGCCTATTGCCCACCTGTGTGCCAGTGACTCTAACCATGTTCGAGACCCTCAGGTTACGGTGAATGAGTGGGTTTAGGGTTACTCCCACACGCGTTTCTTGTCAGAGGCAGCAGGAGCCTGGAGACCATTGTTCCTCCTGTACATCCCACCTCCCCAGTTCTGCAGTGAGAGGGAGGGGGGGCAGGGAGCACATCCATTCCACAGCTGCGGGTGGAGACCCCTGGGGATGCCTCACCTGCTCTGTGCTTTCCAGACTTCCTGTGCTACTGTGATAGGCTGAATATCCCCTCCCCACCAAAAAAAAGACATCCACAAAAATATCCACATCCTGACCCCTGGTCCTTGTGAATATGTCACCTTATTTGGGAGGGGATGGGGGAGGTCTCTGCTGATGTGATTAAATGGAGAATCTTGAGATGAGGAGATTATCCTGCGGGGCCCTGAATGCCACCACCTGTATCCTTATAAAAGGGAGGCAGAGCAAGAGGCCACGTAACCAAGGTGCAGAGACGAGTGACGTGGCCACAGGACAGGGACGACGGAAGCCAGCAGAGAAGCTGGAAGAGGCAAGGGCCGATTCTCTGTCACCGCCTTTGTGGGAAGCACGCCCTGCCAGCCCTGACTTCAGCCCAGCGAAATTCATTTCGGACTTCTGATCACAACTGCAAGAGAAGAAATGTTCCTGCCAGCCACCGAGCCTGTGGTGATCGGTGACAACAGTCACAGCAAACGCATGGAGTCACCTTCCTGACTTTTGCCAACTCTGCCCACCAGTAGTGTTTTTGTTGAAATCAATCCTGGGCCACCACAGCTGTCTACGTCCACGTGTGCTAGCACTAATACTCACGGAGCCACAAGTTTGATGCCCATAAAATATCCATCTCGTTTAAAATGCTCATCCCTGCGTCCCCTACAGTTACCCAGTGAACCACAGGACCACCAGGGGAAGTGACCCTCACTTTGTGAAACTCTGACCGGCTCGGCACGGCTTAGCAAGAATCCGTGCTACAGCTGGGCTTTCAGAACTGCTCTGTTACGTTCAAATTTCACTTGAAAATGATGAGAAGAAGAGAAAGAATCAGCCCCTTTAAAAATAGAAGCCATTTCTCCTGCAAATTTTCTCAGAGCCAGATTTTAAAATGCAGAATTTAGCAGAATCTTCAATCATCCTGGTAGAGTCGCTGGCATACAGATGAGGACCCTGACAAGGGAAGGGGGGAGCCATCGAGTTCGCTAGCAGGGGCTGGATGGGGCGTCCCAATCCAGCTGACAGCGGTCTTGTTTTCCCAGCCCAATCCAGAATCCCAGGTCTCCCTGTTTTTCTCTCTCTTCCCTGCCTCAGGATAGAAAGTAAAGCAGGAATTGCTGTGCAAAGGGGGGGGGGGGTGCAAGTTCTAATACTGAGGGGTGACGGGGGCAGAATTAATAAAGCCCCCAACTGGGGGAGAATATGACTATTAGTAACAAGTTCCCCATGACTCAAAACGGGGAATGGGCAAAACAGCAAAGTTTCATCCCGAAAGTTGGAACTGTCCAAACAGGGACAGCCAGGGCGGTCTCCAGCTCCAAAAAGAGGCCAGGGCAGTCCTGCTCAAGCCTGGGAGGAGATGTGGGCACGCAGTGGGCACTGCCAGTTAGATTCTACAAGGAGCCGGTCCTGGATTTGCACTTGGACATCCCCCCATTCCTTCTGCACCGTGCTCGTCATAAACATCATGGCAGACGGGTAAGCGTGCTTCAAACCCACGCGATGGAAAAACGGATAAAAGAATAGACTCTCTCTTTTAGTGTATACGTTGCTTCTACTGTTGAGAAAAGTAACTCGATCACAAAATTGTGCTTTTTAATTCCAAAAGGAGCAGAGCCTCTGATGTGAGGCTCCACCTGCCAAGCCTGGAGGAATCCACGGCCTCTGACCTCACCGAAGTCAGGTCCCTGTGCCCCCCTGGTCTCCACGCCTCAGCACTGACCTGGCCTGTCTTCTGTCCTCTGATCACCAGCATCACCCCAAGCTCTGGGAGGAAGCCCCTCCCTCCAGAGCCAGTCTAGTGCTGACTTGGGACTGTGGTAGACTGCTGTGATTTTTTTACTTTCCCAGCATTATTCTTCCTTTTTCTGGCTCCAGTACTCAGGCCTTCCCTTTGGGAAAACTTCTTCAAAACCGTTGGGTGGAGCTGAGCAACCCCCTTAGTTTCTAGGGGTAGCCATACCCCGCTGATGAAACCAGTCCGCATTTCCCATCTCCTCGGACACAGTGAAAGTTTAAGGGAGGGCTCAATGCACGTTGGGCTCTGAGCTTTTATTTCAAATGCGGGAAGAAAGAACCTCCATGTCTGGGCTGAACCCCAGCCCCTACTGAACCCCAGCTGCTGTGTGCCATGGAAATGAGAGAGCTTTATGAGAGTCACGTTGACACTGAGTTATGTCAAATCAGAAGAAAGAGTTAACAACATTGCTGGAAGCCCTGGATTCAGCCACACTTGAAGCCTCCCCCCTCTGCACCTTTTCCTTGTATGAATCAATACATTATTCTTTTCTTACTGTTTAGTGGGATTTTCTATTACACTGAAAAGCATCCCGAGACATCGAGGCCGAGGCAGCAGCTGCACCTTCGGAAGAACAGTGCTCACACCGCTTCCAGACAGGCCTGTTGCAGAGCGGCACCTGCCTGCCCTGGGGGGCGGGGCCAGGCTGCGCGTTCCCTGCCTGCGGTCCCGCACCTGTCCACTGGGTTTCCTGTGCGCGTGTTCACCCAGCAGAGAGGTGTTCACCTGCACTGCCCTACTCGGCCGTCCCACGGCTCAGAAAGGATTTCTCCTTGTAGCCAGCCTCCAAGGTGGCTTCCGGTGACCTTCAACTCCTGGAATTCACATGCTTTTTTAAAAATATGTCTTTTTAGCCCAGCCGATTGTGGCTCAGTGGTTGAGCATCAATCCCTGCACCAAGAGGTCGCCAGTTCGATTCCCAGTCAGGACACATGCCCAGGTTGTTTAAAAAAAAATTTTTTTTAATTGATTTTAGAGAGAGAGGTAGGGAGAGGGAGAGAAAGACAGAAACATCGATGAGAGAAAAACACCAATTGGCTGCTTCCTGCACACCCCCTACTGGGGGTCGAGCCTGAAACCCAGGCATTTACCCTGACTGGGAATTGAACCAATGACCTCCTGGTGCATGGAAGGATGCTCAACCAACTGAGCTACACTGGCCGGGCTTCACACGCTTTTATAGTCCCTCCCAGCCACTGCCTGGGGCTGTGTAACCAGTGAGATGTAGAAATAAGAGGAATAACTTCTGAAGCTATGTCACTGAAGACACCGCAGCTCTATCTTGCTGGCTCTCAGATCACTCTGGGGGGAGCCAGCTGCCCTGTCACAGGGACACTGTGCAGGCCCGGGAGAGGCTCCACACACTGGGCACCTGAGGCCTCCTGCCAGCAGCAGCTCACCGCCACGCCAGTGCGCGCCTTGGAAGCGGCTCCTGCAGCGCCAGCCCAGCCTTCCGAAGATGCAGCCACGGCCGACACCTTGCCTGCAGCCTCGTGAGGGACCCCAAGCCAGAAGCACCCAGCTCGGCTGCTCGAATCCCTGACCCACACGAGCAGCGGCGACACATATCTATGGATGTTTTAGGCCAGTACATTGTGCAGTAATTTGTTCACAACAATGGGTAACTAGTCCACTCTTCCTCGTCAGTGTCCTTCCCTGGATCCATCTCTTCTTCCTGGAGAAACTTGTTTCCTTAACCAGCGACCCACGCCCTGCTCCAAGCAGCCCTTCAGTCTCATCCTCTCTCTTCAGTTGCAGTTTGCTCTCTAAGAATCACCCTTTGGCCCTGGCTGGAGCGGCTGGAGCGTTGGCCCTCAGACCGAAAGGTCACAGGTTCGATTCCCCGCCAAGGGCACGTACCTGGGTTGCAGGTTCAATCCCCATTCGGGAGGTAACCGATCGATGTGTCTCTCTCACATCAATGTTTCTCTCTCTCTCTCTCTCCTTCCCTTCCACTCTCTCCAAAAATCAATGGGAAAAAATATCCTCAGGTAAGGATTAACAACAACAATAACAAAAATCACCCTTTGGTGCTGCCCCATACTACCTCTCCTCTCTCTCTATCCCTGCTGTCCTCCTCTGCCTGATGAAATAGTTCTTTCTCCTTCACACATCCCCAGTCATGTCCCTCTCCACAAACATCATAACAATCACGGCTGACAATGCTGGCTGTAAGAACGTAGATCTGTGGATGTATCCCATAGACTGGGAAGTATTTGGTTTGGTTTTGAGGCTACTGTCCTCTCCTTTGCCCCATCTCCTCAAAGCACAGAAAGAAAGAAAACCTCCCACATCCCCTTCCTGTGGAGAAGTCCAGACAGTTTGAAAAGCCCTGTGAATTCCGATTTTTCACAGGGCTTTTGCAGTGGCAGAGGGGGCTGGGGAACAGTATGCCACGATCGTCATGGCAACACACTCCCTGGTGGGTCCTGGGCTGCACTCCCAGGCAGGGGAAGCTGCTCCCGAGAGTGTCCCTCCCAGAGTGGGCATCGGAAGGCAAGGCCGCCAGCAAACCGAGGGGCTGAAGCAGCAAGGCCTAGCAGGTGGCCCATCTCAACAGGCAGGCAAGCAGGTGGGCAAAGCCAGCAAGCCTGGCACTAGAGAATGGGTAAGCTTGACCCAGGGCCTGGCAAGGGCCACCCACATGGGCAGAGCTCACTCTCCCTGCACTGTCTCTACTCCCTGATGATGTGATCAACTCTGGGCTGCAGGTGACACCTGCCTCTGGACATGAAGGTCAGCAGACTGCATCGGTCACCATGTCAGTGGTTCCCAAACCTGGCTGCACATTGACATCACCTGAAGATCTTTAAAAAATGCTGATGCCTGGCTCCCACTCACGGACATTCTGATTTAACGGGTATGGAGTACAATCTGGCCATCGGGACGTTTTAAATCTCCAGGTGATTCTAATGTGTAGCAAAGGATGGGAAGCACTGCCCTATGTCAAGGGTCTCAGCCAGGGCTGTGCACGAGAACCCCTGGGAACCTGAGAGTGCACGCACCCCAGACGGCCTCAACCCAAATCTCCAGAGTTGGTCCCTGGTATCTGAATTTGTCACAAGCTCCCAGCGAGTCTGGTGAGCTGCTGGCATTTCATATCACAAATCCAGTATAACATAAGGCAAGGTTTTGTAGTGTGGATAGACTGTAAGGAATGTGGAAGATATAGGATGCATTGGAGGCTTCCATAAGCCTCACTTTACCTCTTGGCGATAGGTCTGGATGGAGGATGTTGCACAGAAACTATGAAGTTAAAGTTGTTATTGTATAAATAAAAAGTGACCTGGCATTGTTATTTTTGTATGGTTTAGTCTAATACCAACTCATTAGGAGACTATTGTTTCAAGAGATTGTCACCAAGGTGGGGCTGGGGGGGCGGTCAGAGTTCAAGGTTCTAAGTAGCCCCTCCGGGACACCTGCATGTGGTATTCGTGTGGTCATAGCACTTGCTGGAGTTACCTTCCTGATGTTAATTCTTTTTTTTTTTTTTTTTCATTACTGATTTGAGAGAGAGAGGAAGGGAGAAGGAGAGAGAGATAGAAACATCGATGAGAGAGAACATCGATTGGCCGCCTCCTGCATGCCCCCCACTGGGGACTGGGCCCACAACCTGGGCATGTGTCCTGACCGGGAATCGAACCAGCGACTTCTTGGTGCATGGATCGATGCTCAACCACTGAGCCACACCAGCCGGGCCCAACGTTAATTCTTGATCTCATCCTGTGATCTGCAGAGACATGGATTCCCCACCTTAGCAGGTACAGCACTGGACTCCCTGTTAGGAGGCCAGCAGGTCCAGTCCCTACAAGGGACCTCTACAAGGATCACTGGTGGAAGGTGGAGCTCACCATGGGCTGAAGTGTCTAGTCCCCCTTCCTAACCTGGTAAAGAGCCACAGGTACAAAATCTAT
This sequence comes from Tadarida brasiliensis, assembly GCA_030848825.1. NCBI lineage: Eukaryota > Metazoa > Chordata > Mammalia > Chiroptera > Molossidae > Tadarida > Tadarida brasiliensis. The sequence goes on from CM061273.1 coordinate 17,397,990, forward strand.
GTTCATTATTCCTTTGCTTATATGAGTAATTTTCTTTATTAATTTTTTATAGAAGTCATATGAGCTCATTGTAACTAATGAAAGGATGTCAGGATTCATAAAGAAAGGGTGATCTCCTCCCACCCCCCTCCATTCCCACCAAGTAATGGATGCTAACAGCCACCTCATTTAGTTTTTGTTAGGAAGTGAGTTGTTCCACATAAATGAATCTGCCAACTGTTCCTTTTACTTGCAAACATTTGGCATAACTTGAAGTAGGTTAACACTGTGGATAACCGTTGCCATAGGCTGAGCGCCCCTCCAATTCGTATGTTGAAACCCAATGCCCTACGTGATGGTGTTAGGAGGTGTGGCCTGTGGGAGGTGCTTAGGGCCTGAGGGTACAGCCCTCATGAAGGAGATTAGTGTCCTTGTCATAGAGACTCCAGAGCAGCGCTTCTCAACCTGTGGGTCGCGACCCCTTTGGGGGTTGAACGACCTTTTCCCAGGGGTCGCCTAAGACACAACAGTAGCAAAATTACAGTTATGAAGTAGCAAGGAAAATAATTTTATGGCTGGGGGTCACCACAACACGAGGAACTGTATCAAAGGGTCACGGCACCAGGAAGGTTGAGACCCACTGGTCCAGAGGCTCCCTTGTCCCTTCTGCCATGAGCAAACAGACAGAGAAGGCAGCCGTCCCCGAGCCTGGAAGCAGGTCCTCACCAGGCACCAACTCTGCGAACACTTTGACCTTGGACGTTAGCCTCCAGAACTGTGAACAATAAATCTCCATTTCTAAGCCACCCAGTCTGTATAGCCTTCTGCTCTGGCAGCCGCAATGCACTAAGACAAAGATCACTCTAAAAAGTGGACACAGTGCCTTGACTTTTGAAATGGAAGGACTCGGGGCCATTGCCACACTCACAATACTTCATGTTTGAGAAACACCAGGAGGCAGCCAATTGATGTTTCTCTCTCACGTCGATGTTTCCATTTCTCTCTCCCTTTCTCTAAAATTAAAAAATAAAATTTAAAAAACATATTAAAAACAAAAGAAAAGATTAGTAGAGCAGACGGCTGTGTTCCTGTAGCACAGAGGAACCGGAGGTTCTTCCTAGGAAGGGCCGAGTCCAAGTCAGCACCCACATCTCCTGCTATTGAAGCTTAGTTTGAATCTGCTCACTCAGCTCTGTCTCCGTGTCTACGCCGCTGCTCTGTGTGTTAGTGACGGCTCCTCACCAATGTCTTAGGGGCTCCTGAGGTGTGCAAAATGGTTCTGGGCTAAGATACCTTTTATTTTCTTGAATCTGTTTTAGTGATTCTACCTGATCCCTCTTCCCCTCCCCTGCACCCCGTGTCGAATTGTCACCTGCTACTTCCTCCTGCTGTCCAGATACCTCGCCCCATGTGCCATGGACTGAAAAACTGGACCAGAAAAAGTCATTTTCTAGACGTCTTTGAAAACTGTGAGTGAATAGGTTTAACAGATTCTGAGGGACTTTAAGGAGAGGTGGGGGGGATACAGAGTAGGCTCAGGTGCATATACTTCCTGTTTTTATTAAGGGAAATTCCAAACTGTTAAAAGAAACGGCCTTTCAAAGTGAGAAGCAACAAGCATTTATTTGAGATTAAAGAACAGCTATTCAGGCAGAAGCCCAAATAATGTTCTGATTAGGGGACAAAGGCTATGGGTATTGATGAGGAAGGGAAGGGGAAGAATTTCGTCAATGGAAGGAAGGCATTTCTATTGGTGCAGATAACACAGTGACCTAATTCTAAGCCCTGTTTTTAATTTTCAGTCCGGCAGGCACACTATCTGCTTTCTTGTTATCTTCACACACAGTTCTTTGGGGCCCATTGTTGCTTTCGGCCCCATCCAAAGATGATTTTTTTTTTTTTTTATCCTCACCCGAGGACATTTTGCATCTATCTTCAGATAGAGCGGGAGGGAGAGAGGGGGAAAGAGAGAGAGAGAAACATCGACGTGAGAGAGACACATCGAGTGGCTGCCACCCACACAACCCCAACCGGGGCCGGGGACAAACCACAACCGAGGTACGTGCCCTTAGCGGGAACCGAACCCAGGACTCTCCGGTCCGCGGGCCGACGCTCTAACCGCTGAGCCAAGCCGGCCAGGGCCAAAGGTGATTTTATGGTTTTAACCTCCAAACGTCTGAGGCATGAGACGTGCAAGGCAGCTCCTCTGGGATGGCAGCTCCATTTTAAAGTGGCTTCGCTGATTTATTTATCTTGACAGAACCTATTTACAAAGTAGAGAGAACAGGATAATGAACCTTCATTATAAGTTGGGCAACTTCAACAACGGACAACACGGCGCACATTCCTTGCTTTGCTTGTTCACATTTTCTTTTGCATCCTGGCGTCCTGAAGTGTCGGGATATTCCTGTACCACGATCGCCAGCTGTCATGAGATGTTTGCTGGCGGGCAGCCTGCTCCAAGGCCCCACCTCCAGGTGGCCCCCAGGTCCCCCTGGAACAGCCCAGGCTTCTCAGGCTCTGACCTGGTGACTTGGTTTGTCTGACAGGGCAATCCTGCCCGGTAGGTCAGGAGGAATGTGAACCTGCATGCGGTCAACCGCCTCACGTGTGTTCTCGCTCCTCACCCGACTTGTTATGGGAAGCTCTGGAAGGAATTTTTATTAGTCTGGAGAATACATAAGCATTACTTCCACCTCCTTGTGATACCAGGCCTGTAAGTTTCCACGGTCCTTCTCTCTCTGGCTTCTGAAATACCCAGAGTGAGTTCTCTTCTGGTCTGCACCCAGCCCTGTGTGCGTTGGCTAGAGCTGGACCCTTCCCAAGAACACCCCCAGACGCACCCCCTAATCCCCTCCCGGTCTTGTGGGACAGGTATCATGGACCCTATTCTGCAGATGAGGATATGGAGGTTTAGAAAGGTGAAGTCAAAAGTGGGGGCTTGAATGAGCCCAATAATTTGAGTCTCCATTAATGAATGGAGAACTAATTATAATCATTGAAGAGACTGTTCCTTTTCCGTTGTGATTAATTCCGAATTTATTTTTAGTCTTTAAAAGAATGGAGACGCGTGGCGAGGTTTTGTTCTGAGCCAGGAACGTGCGTCCTGACCGTTTTTCTTGGCCTGCCCCCTTTCCCAGGAGAAAACCACTGGCAGCCGCTCATTCTGTGCATTTCCCAGAGCTCAAGGGTCCCCAGGGATTTGTGTCAACCTAAGCTACTTGGAATGAACCCTGGAGAACTCTTTTCACACCTGGATGAGAGGTGCACCACCCACAAACGCAAACCCAGCTTCAGCCACACTGCTGGGGAAAGAAATTAGGGCCTGGCTCATCTTTGGGGAACAGAAGCAGGATGGGATACTAATCAAAGGGCAGCCCTGGGTGCGTGTGAGTGTGTGTGAGTGTGTGAGTGTGTGTGTGTGTGTGAGTGTGTGTGTGTGTGACAGAGTGTGAGTGTGAGTGTGTGAGAGAGAGTGTGTGTGTGTGTGAGTGTGTATGAGTGTGAGTGTGTGAGAGTGTGTGAGTGTGTGTGAGTGTGTGTGTGTGTGAATCTCAATGACAGCAGAGCCCAGGAGGAGCAGCAGTTCTCACACACTCCTTAAACTTATTTTCGAAGCTTCCAGAGAGCCCAGCCCACACCGGATTTTTCCATGCTTTAGATATGTTAATAGTGGCCAGCAAGTTGGAGGTGGGTCCTGGCCCTGGAGACTTTCTGTCTCTTTAATGTGGCTTTGCATCTCTCCGCTTGGCCCCTTGGTGGATATTTTGTTGTTATTTACTCTCAAAGGGCAATCTCATTTCCATTTTCTCTGCTGCAGCTGGGGACCAGTGGGAAAGGGGCAGAAACGCCTTGCACCATCCACCCAGCAAGACCAGTGAAAAGACAGACTTTGGTTTCTAAATGTTGTTTTTGTTCCCAAGACTCATTTCACTTCTCTGAGGCCCTTCTTTTCTTCTCTCCTCCCCTTTCCCTTTCCTTCCCTTCAGGATCCCTTTGCTAAGGCAACCTCTAGCTCTCACGGAGAAGGAGAAGCAGGCTTGGGCTGGGGTCTCCTCTGGGTGGGAAGAGTGAGGGGCACTGGAGTTGCTGGGAGAAGGTGGCCCTTCCCTTCCCTCCTCCCTCTCTGCTCTCATGCCTCAGCACCTTTCTCTTCTGTCCCATTCCGCTTTTCTTCACCTATATTCTGTCTGTCCTCTTCCCACAGTGCTCTCCTCTCCTCATTGACCTATCACCGCGCTGCCTCCCACTTTCTGTCTCTGCTTTGCTTTCTCTCCTGGCCGTCTTTTCAAACGATGGTGTGCCCGGCCTAGCAGGATGCAAATACGAACCCTACTTACTTATAAAATACGATGTTCTCTGATGGCACGTTGACTTCTGAAAACATGACAACGCTGCCGGTTAGGATGGTCTGCTCTAGAACGGTGTTCTCAAAGTGCGGTCTGAGGACTCCAGCAGGAAAAAACTAGGGGTCTTGTTAGAAACACAGATTCCTGGGTCCCATCCCACACCCCTGAATCAGAATCTCTGGAGGTGGGGCCCAGGAATAGGCATCGTTTTAAACATGCTGCTCGGTGATTCTCAGGCACATGTCACTTTCAGAACCTTTAGCTGGCCCTCTGGCCGACTCCGGAGAGAACTGGGGAGGGGATGGATCGAAAGCTCTTAACACTTTCTCTTCCTGGTGAGCCCAAAGCCAGGTTTCTCCAAGACTGAGAACTGGATCCATTTATCTTCTCCAAAGTCATGATTCCAAATGCTTATTTTCAGTCCACTGACTTTCTTTTCCTTCTCGCTGTCTTCCTGAAGCTGACTCTCAAGGTCACGGATTCCCAGGAAGGGCACCAAACATCCCTACGGTGAGGGGAGAACATTTCGAATCTCTCTTTGTATATAATATATATTTTAATATAATCCTTTTGAAATTCTAATTTTGTGTCTTGTAAGATACTAGTTTAGTGGTTCATATATTTCATTGATAAATACTGGAAATACATATATTTGTGATTTTTACTGATAGAAGTACACCATCAAAAAGCTTGAAGAGTGTAGAATCTAGATTATGTATTCTTTGAGATCAGGGATTATTTTCTGTAACAAACTATTAAAATATAGTATCCATACAGAAAAGTGTGCAAATAAGTATACAGCCTGGAAAACAGTCCTGTGTAACTAGCACCGAGATCAGTAAGTAGTTTATTACCAGCATCCCAGACACCTTGCTGTGCTTCCCTACCCTTCCCCAAAATAATCACTCCCAACTTCTAGGAATTTCACCTAAATGGAGCCATGGTATATGTGCCCTCTAGTGTTTTGCTAGTCTGTTCATTCTCAAAGTGTAGCGTTTTCCACTGTATAAATGTCATTTATCCACTCTTCCATTGATGGCTCTTGGGTTGTTTTTGGTTTGGGGCTATTATGAATAGTGCTGCTGTGAACATTAGAAATGTCTTTTTAAAAAATTTTTTATTGTTGAAAGTACTACAGATGTTGTATATGTCTTTCAGTGGACATGTGGACACACCTCAGTGGGGCTACAGCTTGGAGGGGGATTGCTGACTTATCGAGGATGCTAGGTTCAGCTTTGCTAAATGTCACGTTTTCCAACAGGCTCCCACCAGCAGGGTGTGAGGGCTCCAGGTGCATCCCATCCTCGCCGATATGTGGTATTTCCCATTGTTTTAATACGTACCACCTGGTGAGTGTACAGCGGTACCTCCTTATGATTTTGATTGCTTTTCTTGATGGTTAATGAAGTTCATCTTTTCACTTATTGGCCATTCGGATATCTTCTTTTGTGAAATACCTGTTCAAGTCTTTTGCCCTTTTTCTATTGTGCCAGCCCTCTTTTTCTTATGGATCTACAGAAAGGCTTTAGCCCTGGCCGGGTAGCTCAGTTTTTTGGAGTGTTGTCCCAATACGCCAAGGTTGTGAGTTCGATCCCTGGTCAGGGCACATACAAGAACCAACCAATGAGTGCACAGATAAGCGGAACAACAATTCGATGTTTCTCTCTCTCTCTCTCAAAAGTCAATAAATAAAATTAAAAAAAATTCTTTATATATGCTGCCATTTTTATCTCTCTATCTCCAGGCCCAGCACACTATTTTATAGCATGTGCTTAACAGCTTTTCAGGTTGTTGCAGAATGAACTAGCACACATGGTAGGGAAAGTACCCTTGTCGAATGAATGAGGCCTTTATTCATTTTTGTTTATTTTTTGGTTCATGTTAACAGCTTAATTAGAGTATAATTTACATACCAAAATTTTACTTGTTTTAAGTGTACAATTCAATGATTTCCTGAGTTGTGTAACCATTACCACAATCCAATTTTAGAACATTGTCATCACCCCAGAAAGAAAGCTCATGCCCATTTATGTACGCTCTAGTACCAACTGTAGCCCCGGGCAACTGCTGATTTATTTACTGTCTATTATAGATTGGCCTTTTCTGGACATTTTGTATAAATGCAGTCACACAATATGTAGGCTTTGGTGTCTGGCTTCTTTCATTAGTGTACTGTCTTTGAAGGTCATCCACGGTGCAGCGTGTCTCAGTCCCCCAGTCCTTACATGGCTCAGTGAATGCTCTTTGCATGGGAAAGCTACAGCTTGTCTACGCACTCAACAACTGATGGACATTGGGATTACTTCCACCTTCCGGCCATTATAAATAGTGCTGCTGTGAACATTCCCGACAAGCTTTTGTGTCGCCATTGTTTTCATTTCTCTTAGGTAGATACCTGGGAGGGAACTGCTGGGTCACATGGCAAATTTACGCTCAGCTTTTTACGAAACCGAAACCCTCATGTCTCTGCCATCCAGAGGCTGACGATGGAAAGGCAGGCATGTAAGTCTGTCTTGGATAGAAAACAAAGCTTATGCCCATGTATGCACGCTCTATCACCAACTCTAGCACCAGGCTACTGCTAATTCATTTACCGTTTCTTATAGATTTGCCTTTTCTGGACATTTCGATAACCAGCACATAGTTATCAAATGCACCGTGTCGAGAGAAAGCTAAGAGAGAGACTAAAGCCTGCTCTTAGGCGTTTACAGTCTAATCTGGATGTTCTAACAAGTGTTTATAGAGTAATTTGGCGATATGGAAAATTGGAATATGAACAGGGGTCCAGACGATCTATGCAAAATGAATTCAGGAAGCAATGAATGTCTACTTTTTATCAGACTTAACATGAAGCTTTAACAGGGATAGATGGAAGTTTAAAACAAACATGCTATTTCTCCCTGAGTTACTACGAGTCTAATCAGTACAATAAGGCTTAGTTATCAAAGCATTACATAGTGAAAAATTCATATAAAAGTTCAAGATAGTAATAGAAGATCGGGGGGAGGAGGGCAAAGGGGAAAAGAGATAAAAGAGAGAAACTCATCTTTCCTTCGAGATCTTGCAAGAAAACAGAAACCCAGAGTGTGTTCCTTTAACATTTTTGGCATTCCAAAGATGTAAGCGTTTCCACTTCTATTGTTGCACTGCCAGAAAGAAGTGTTAAATAACAAATACCCAGGGCCACTGGACTAGATAGGTAACAATAATTACTAATAATTACTAATATTTGAGTACTTAATGTGCCTGGCATTGCTCTCATTTACATTTTTACTCAACCCTCTTAATAACTCTATGATATAAATATTACTATGATTTTCTAACAATGAGGAAAATGAGGCTCAGACAGGTTAAGTAAATTACCCAAGAGCACACAGCTAGAAAGTGGCAGAGCTGAGGCTTGGATACAGGGAGTGCAGAGCCTACACGTCTAACCATCCCAAGTCCCATATCCCAGCTTTTGGATTCAGTCTCCGATCACAGATGGAGAAATAGACCCAAAGGTGTTAGGGGATTTGTCTGACGTTACTTCACCGATGAGAGCAGGCACAGAAGTTCCACTCACTGCTAGTCATGTCACTTTTTTTTTTTTTGGTACGTGCCCCTAGTGGGAACCGAACCCGGGAGTCTCTGGTCCGCAGGCCGACGCTCCAACCGCTGAGCCACACCGGCCAGGGCTAGTCATTTCACTTCTATCAAGACTGAAGTTGGGCCCTGGCTGGTGTGGCTCGGTGGTTAGGGTGCTGGCCCATGCACCGAAGGGCCGTGGGTTGGATTCCCAGCAAAGGCATGTACCTGGGTTGCAGGTTGGATTCCGGGCCCCGTTGGGGTGCATGTGGGAGGCAAACAATCGATGTGTCTCTCTCACATCGATGTTTCTCTCTCTCTCTCCCCCTCCCTCCCTCCCTTCCACTCTCTTTCTAAAAAGCAATGGAAAAACTGACCTCAGGTGAGGATAACAAAAAAACAAACAAATGAAAAAGGCTGAAGTTGAGTATCAACAGAGAGCCCTTTCTTTCTAAAGATAGTTAACTTGCCCTGGCCAGTTTGGCTCAGCTGACCTGTAGACCAAAGGGTCTTGGGTTCGATTTTGATCAAGAGAACGTACCTCAGTTGTGGTTCAATCCCCTGTTCCGGTTAGGGCCCTGCAGGAGGCAGCCAACTGATGTGTGTGTGTGTCTCTCCCTCCCTCCCTCCCACCCTATCTGGAAATCAATGGAAAAATATCCTCGGGTGAGGATTAAAATAAATAAATAAATACATAAAATAAATAAAGACAGTTAACCTTTTTTTTTTTTTTTAGAGAGGGGGAGAGAGAGAGATTGGTTGTTATCCAGAATCCAACCTGTGACCTGGGTGGTGCACCAGACAACACTCCAACCAACTGAGCCACACGGGCCAGGGCGGAGGGCCCTTTCTTAAGATACTATTTGTGGATGGGCTGCAAGGATACAGTTTCTGACTCTGGCAAGAGGGACGAGGGGAAGCAGCAACTGTTGTACGATAAGCCAGATCTGAGTTCAGAGCCCGGATCTACTGTTGACTAGCCGTATGATGGTGGGCAAGTCACCCCGCACAGCCCAGTTTCTCTACCTGTAAGCTGGGGGCAGCAACCACACCAGCTCATATGATTACCGAAATGGAATGAAAGAATTGGAAGAAACTGACAGCCACGATCAGTTTTGGTGCTGCAGACCCGTTTGGGGTGGGTGATTTAGATCTGATGTGTATGGAATGCTGTATAGGCTGAGATTTCTCAAGTCTGCAGGTTACTCCCAGGCACCATGGAGGATTCTGGGAGGAAGGAAGGCTCTGGACCAGCTCTCCTCACTTGAGCTGGGCCGCATCAGCAGACGTGAAACCTGAGGTCAGCCTGCTAACAGTCACATATCCCCTTGATAAAGGAAAGTGTAGTCCTTTTTCACACTTGATTAGGTCAGTTTCTTTTAGTGACTGTTTTCTATAACAAACGCTGCAGCTCAGCATTAAGGGACTCTTAATGGTGGCTGTGGTCAAGAGTCGTTCCTCATGTGTCTAAGCCAGGCAAGGGTTTGTGGATTGGTAATCGATGGAGTATTATAAAGAATCTGCATTTGTCAACTTGCCCGTGGCCAGAGGCCAGACTGAGGTTGCTCAGGTGAGATGGCTTACAAACAGAATATGGCTCGTTAGTGATCCTCAAAGCTGAGGTGGGCCTGGGCATAAGCATATTTTAAAGTTACTCAGGTGATTCTAATTATAGACGGGATTGAGAACCACTGACTCAAAGCATAGAAAGACATGAAAGCTCTTAAAGCTCTTATAGCCCAGCCTGGTTTTGCAAAGTACATTTAGGCAAACACAGTGAGAGGTAAGGCCAGGTGAGGTATTGTGGGAGGCCTGAGAAGTCTCTACTTAATTTAATAGGCACCAGGGAGCCATGGAAGGTTATTGAGCAGGATGTAAGGGTAGGCAGTTAGAAGTATACAGAGAAGATTAGAAAATGGACTTTAAGTTTTCCTGTGGAGTCGGCTAACAAAGAAGCCCAGCTTTCTTTTACTTCCGTACCCTCAATTTAAGATCAACCTCCAGCACTCAGGTCCACCGGTCCCTGGAGAGCCAGGACTTGTCCAGATGATCTCTGTAGGTATCTGGAACATTGCATGGAACGCGGCAGCCTCCCAGGAATGTTTGTTGACTGAGTAAATGAGTGTGGCTCATCTCCATATCAGGAGAATTGGTACCCTGGGCAAGCCCCTTGGCACGCAGAGCGGTGGGGGCTGGTCCTCTCACCTTTCTCCTTCCCTTCATTTATCCTCAAGGGCCTGCTTCTAATTCTACCAACTCCAATTCGTCGCCTCCCCGGCGGTGCCTCCTTGGAACACCCGACCACCCGCCTTCCCGGCTCGGGCGCCAGGCTTCAAACCTGTCTTTCACCCATTGTTCAGTTTCCGGCGAGTCAAGTTCAACCCCAGGTTCAACCACTACAGCGACGGTCACAAACACATTCCCCTTCGGGCATCTCGGAGGGGCGCCCACAGCCACCGGCCACCGCACCGTACAAAACGGGCACAGAGGGACGTTTCTATTCCAGAGGCCCTCGGTGTTGGGGGTGTGAATGGGGAGACCCCTCCCCAGTGACCTGCCCCTTGGCGAGCGAGCGCCCAGCCCTCAGCGGGCGTGGCCGCTCAGGTCCAGCCTCCGCCCCGCCCCCCTCGCCGCTCAGAGCCTCCGCTCGGCCACCCAGCCGCCAACCCCATTTCCACGTACGCCGGGCCACTCCCTTGCCGCGGAGCCCCGCGGAGGGTGATGCTCAGGATCCCACCTCTCCCGGGAGCTGCGCATTTCCGCGTGCCAAGGCGGCCCCGGCTCCGGCCGGCTCTCGGCGGCAGCCCGCGCTCCGCGTCCCCGGGAAGTTGTCTCCGGAGCCCGCGGCTCCTCGGTCTCCTCCCCCTGAGCCCCGCCCCCCCGCCCGGAGCTGGGATCTGCGAGCCTCCCGGCCCGGGGGCGTCGCCGCTTGCTCTCCGAAACCAGCGAGTCTCCGCTTCCCCGCGCGGAGCGCGCGTACCCAGCCTGGCTGGGGACCCCCGCGCACCCCCGAGACGGCGCGCGCTCAGAGCTCGGGAGCCCGGAGCGCCGGGCGCCTGGGACCCCGCGGAGCCACTGCCCAGCCTGCGGGGCTCGGCAGGGATGCAGGCTGCGCTGTGAGCCCGGGCGCCAAGGCCATGTCCGGCGCCCGCTGCCGGACCCTGTACCCCTTCTCTGGGGAGCGGCACGGCCAGGGGCTGCGCTTTGCCGCGGGCGAGCTGATCACGCTGCTGCAGGTCCCGGACGGCGGCTGGTGGGAAGGCGAGAAGGAGGACGGGCTCCGCGGCTGGTTCCCAGCGAGCTACGTGCAGTTGCTGAAGGTAAGGGGCGAGGGCCGGGGACTGGGAGATCGGGACTCCGGTCCTCAGCGCGCTCGCAGACCTGTTGCCCGCATGGGGGCTGCCGGAGCCGCCCCTGTCCGACCGGAGCCCCGGGGGCAGCCGCTGCGCGCCGGACCCGTAGTTCCGCGCTCCTAGGGACGGTGAAGGCAGCGGGCGCCCCTTGGGTCGTGTGCAGCGCTGGGATCGCCCCCTGACCGCCCCCGTGCCGGGCCTCCCGGCTCTTCGTGGCGCCCTGAGGAAGCGAGAACTTGTTGCTTGTGCGAGTTCTGGAGCGGGCGGGCGCGTTCCCGGCAGGGGTAGGGGCCGGCGAAGGGCTGCTGAGTCCGGCGGTCTGCGGGAGACGCACCGAGGATCGGGGATCGGAAGAGTGGCGCTGATTCGGCCCCTCAGTCCCTCGTCTCCATCCCGGAGCCCGGAGCCCGCCGACCGGTGGACGGTCTTGCTGCCCCGGATCAGGCTGCCCGGCCGCCTCGGGCCGCCCACTTGCTGGTCAGCTGAGCCTATCTGGCCACCAGCCCGAGCCCCGTCAGCAGGCTTGACTCAGGGGTTCCGCAGCCCCCAGCCAGCGCCCCCTCCCCTTCTGGACCTGGAAGTGGCCTGTTCCTGGGGTTCTGGCCTGGCCCTAGGGCTGCAGGGGACCTGTTGAGCCAAGTCCACTGGCTGTTTATTGTCTGGGTGACACTTGGGAGGTTTCAGTCCTGTAATCGCTGAGCTCATGGTCACAGCCTGAGTGGGATCGGAAGTTTCTAAAGTCCTGGAGGGGGTGGTGGGGGTGGGCGGGTGGATGGGTGGGTGTGTGGGGTAAGCTTACAGGACATCTCCTTTAGTGAAAGGCTGCCTGACCCCAGTGAAGATGAAATGAGCGCTTCCCCACAGTTAGTTGTGTCCTCACACAGAACCGTTCTGGTAAAACGCTGCCCAAATCATGGAGACTGAATTTGTTTACAATTTAACCCCTGACTTGCTTCACAAAGAATAAAGTAGCAAAATTTGACTGAAAATGCTCTGGGCAACTCCAGAAGGAAAAGAAAAGAAAGCTAGCAGTGAAATGGGTTATAGGGTGAGTTTACCTGAGAAGTATCTGTGGAAATATTATCAAAGGTGGAGCCTGGTCTCATAGAAGTACATTGTTTCTTTCAGGTCCAGAGCAAAACAACAAAATCCCTCCTAAATGAACTACGTAGTAGTATTTGAGCAAAGTTGAGGCTGGAAGGAGCTTTCATGGGCTGGCACAGAGTGTGTTCCCTAACCCTCTTGGTGCTGTGTTTTGAGCACCTGTGAGTGTGGAGAGACTCAGGTGTGTTCCTCAGCTTGCCCTGTCCCATTTCTGAGATTCAGATGTGAAGGTAAGCAAGTGTATTGCTTCCTATGAAGACCTGCAGCCTCCTTTTTTCTAGTCTCCTGAGGGAGACTCCTATTTTAGAGTTCCCTGGTGGCTGCACTTTTCAAGGAAATACCGATGTGGAAATTTGGCTGTCGGATGTCTGTCTGGCAAGGAGCGTCCCTGGCTGGACTCAGCCAGCTGCGTTTTGGGTGGGGGTGAGGCTGGTGGGTTTGTAGACTGTTGGTAAGAGTGGAGTGTCTCTGCATTTCTGTGTGGGGGAAAGGGAGGGTGGACCAGACCCAGGGGACAAGCTGAATGATCAGCTGGGACAGTTTTGGGTGTGTCTGTCACATCCATTTGCATTTACATACTTAGGAAATCTCTGGTGCCTAAGGGGCTTTCTCAGACAACTCCCACCTGGTGACTTGTGGCAAAAGTACCTGTGTGAGCAGCACTGATGACAAGACGTTTCATTTATTTATTTATTTTTGGTACGTGCCCCTAGCGGGAACTGAACCCGGGACTCTCTGGTCCGCAGGCCAACGCTCCAACGGCTGAGCCAAACCGGCCAGGGCACGTTTCATTTATTGAGTACCTACTAGGTGCTAGGCGTGGTACATACATTGTCACCAGTTCCCCAGACAGCTCTGTGACAGGGGAGGCACCCTCCCCATTTTACTGGCAAACAAACTGAATATGAGAGAGGCGCAGGAAATTGCCCAACGAATAATGCTTGCACATTTGCCGAGCAGCTCAGGTGGCCCAATATTACCCCTGTGCCTGTGTCTCTTTTAAACACGGTAGTCTGGGCTGAATTGTGCTAAAAAGCCAGTGAGGGAAGGGTGTGGATCCATGTGGGACAGGGCAAGTGCAGCCCTGGAGGTCAGCATGGTGGCGACAGCATCCCTAAGGGGATGCTGAAATACTGGGGCTGAAATGAGGACAGCTGCTCCTTCCCATTTGGAACATCCCTCCTGCTAACCCTGAAGTTTGATTTCACTCAGAGCCAGCTGATTTTCCCACAGGTGGAGGATGGAGGGTAGAGGGTGGGCTGCACCCTGAGCCCTGGCACTTTTCTGGGCCAAAGTGATGCAGTTTTGACAGAGAGGATTGTAGATCAGGCCCTTTGTGTCTGTGAACCTCCTCCATGAGCAGGCTGGACTTCAGGGCTGAGAACTGGGCAGGATAGAGGCTATGGGGCTAGAGTCCCTTGGGATAGGGTGAATCCTCCGAGACAGACTGGCTTAGTGGGGAATGCAGAGTTCTCAAAGGAGTCGCTGGTGGTGGACTGGCCAGCACATGGGAACATGAGTCTGGAGAAACACTAGCCAGATGTTTGTCAAGGCTGAGAGTTAGTGCAGAGACCAGGAAGCCAGAGAAGGAGCCCATTGATCCTGAAAGTGGTAAACCTCATGGGATGTTTGCCAAGGGATGGCTGGCACGAGGTTGCTGGAGGCATGGAGTTCAGAAGGCCAGGGGATCTCTTGGGAACAGCAGTATAGACAGAATGGGCAACATCAGCCTTCTAGGGGAGGAGTGGGATGGTGGGTGCCCAGCCGAGAGTGGCCCCCTCCCTGTAACCTCCACCCCAGTGTACCTTTTGCTTTCTGGTGGAAAGAGCGATACCAGGAAATCCCATCTTGATGGAAGATGGTGCTAGGCATTGAGAGCAGTGTGTGCAAAATGGACACTCCCCAAGGATTTCTTCCTTGTTCATATGTAGAAAAAAAAAAAAAAAAAAGGAGAACTGAGAGCCCCAGCTTTGCAGGAAGCACAGCCCGTGAAGGGGAGTTGGAGCTAACTCTGAGAGGGCTGACCCATCTGCCCTGCCGGCCAGCCAGTCTTTGGGGAGAGGTTCGTTTGGTGGATTTTGATCTTGGTTACTGGGGAAATCTCCAAGGAAATGGGGCAGCCTCCAGAAAAACCTCAGCCAGACAGAGAGTGTGGAGGGACCTGATGGGACTAAGGACTGGCCCCAAGGATCCTGGTTCTTCAGGGGATGGGGCAGACTTCCAGGCACTGCCAGGGGGAGGGAATCATCTCCTCCCAGGAAAGGGAGGAGGCCTATAGATAAGACCCACAGCTGCTGCCTATGACATATAAAGGCCCATAGATAAAAGCAGCCAGAAAGATCTTTCCTGAAGGTCTCTTCAGCCATGAAGAGGGAGAGGAGTTGAAAACTGTTCTAACATTGGAGAGACGTGGCCAAGGAGGAGCTGTGGTGAAGGAGACCTGGGATGGGGCTGAGGAGACCTGAGATGGGGCTGGAGTCTACAGAAGCACATCCTGTGGGCTCTAAGCCGGGCTCAAGATCACCTCCGTAGACTTGGAGGCCCTGTAGGGGAGATTTCCACCAGACTTCTGGGGTGCATGAACACTGAGAAACAGCTTCTGGGAAAAGTAGATGGAGGAGGGAGCCCAGATCTCTACCCCCAGGGGAGAGTTGGAGTCAGACATGGTCCCATGGCTGGGCAGGTTCAGTAGCTGGAATCCTGGCCCAGGAATTCCTTGTGGCCTGCTCTTACCTTGAATGGAGAGAAGAAATCAGGGCCTGGAAGATACTGGAAGACATCTGGATAAAGTCACAGAGCTTTTGGGAAATAACTCTGGGGTTAATAAGATTGGAATGCAAACACAACAGAGCCTTTCTTGACCTACGCGCTGTTCGTAGAATCCACGATCTAGCTGGAAGGTCTGGACCTTGGAGGTACCAGCAGAACACAATGCTCTTTGCCAGTGGAACTAGACGTTTGTAGAGAGTCACCCTGGAACTTGGTCTCCTCCTTTCCACCTTCTCTTCCAGTTCGTCGCTGTGCTGTAGCGTTTACAAGGTGTGGCTGTGGAGCTGGGGGAGGGGCTGTGCTATGGATGATTAAAGAATGGTATTTTATCTATTGCTATGGAACAAGCCACCCCAAAACTTAGTGCCTCAAAACAACCATTTATTATTATCTCACACATTTCAGTGGACTGACAGGACTCTGTTGGGTGGTTCTTCTGCTGGTCTGTCTTGGAGTCTCCCAGGCTTTTGGAGGCAGATGGCACCTGGAGCTGCAGTCCTGGAGGCTGACCTGGGCTGGAACCTCCCAAACGGTGCCTTGGTCTCTTCCATGTGGCCTTTCTCTCCACCTGGTGTCTCATCCTCCAGGGCCTTTCCACGTGGCCTTTCTCTTCGGCGGGCTGTTGAATGTTGTCTCGGGGCCTGTCGGGATCGGTGTAATGTCATGAACTTTCAACCACACGCTGGTTGGCGTGAACCCCACAGTTGAAGTTTTCACACGGTGGTTGGCTTCCAAGAACACAAAAGTTCAAATTGTCAGACCTACTTCTTCTTCTTCTTCTTCTTTTTTTTTTTTTTTTTTTTTAACATTTTTATTGATTTTTAGGGGGAGGGGAAGGGAGAGGGAGAGAAACATCTATGTCAGCGGTTCTCAACCTGTGGGTCGTGACCCCTTTGGGGGTCGAACGACCCTTTCACAGGGGTCGCCTAAGACATAACAGTAGCAAAATTACAGTTATGAAGTAGCAACGAAAATAATTTTATGGTTGGGGGTCACCACAACATGAGGAACTGTATTAAAGGGTCGCGGCATGAGGAAGGCTGAGAACCACTGAATGTGGATGCCAGAGCAGTGCCTTGAACAGCTGCCTCCTGCACGCCCCCTACTGGGGATCGAGCTCACAACACGGGCATGTGCCCTGACTGGGAATCGAACCAGCAGCCTTTCAGTGCACAGGATGATGCCCAACCCACTGAGCCAGGGCATGAGCCAGGGCATGTCAGGCCTTCTTAAGGCACTTTGGTAAACTGAGTCACAGGACCAGTCCAGGTTCAGTGTGGGAGGGAGGTGCACACAGGTGTGGAGACGGGGAGACCAGGTTCATTGAGAACCGTTTTGCAGACTAGCTACCTCAGAAGGGTGGGGGAATGCAGTCGGGACCGATGATCCGTCACAGGGGAAGCAGTGCCAGGCCAGACCGAAGAGAACACCTCCAGAGGGAGGCACAATGCAGGAGGCATGGCCGTCTGCTAGGAAATTCTCCATTGCCATCCTTGGAGGATTTTTTTAATTTTCAAGATGCCAGGGATTTCTTTACAAAGGCCACACAGGAAATGATGTGGCTGAATTTGCAACCAGATTTTCCTGTCCCTAAAGCCCGGGTCTGTCCACTGGCCCACTGACATACCCACCCAACATTTTCAGGCCGGAGCTATTTGGCACTGGTTATTAATAGATGCAGAGCTGCCTGACATCTGGCAGATGCTGGCTATGTTACACAAATTGATTTTAATGCAGGGCCTTTCCTTCTGTAATGTGAAAATTTCCTAAAGTGGGTGTGGCCTTGTCCCTCACGCCAGTAATTTTGAAGGCGGTCATCAGCTCCGTTCACAAAAGGTGTAATTAGGGCTGGTGGCTCGTGGAGCGTGTAATTGTGACCTAGAAGAACAAGGTGCTGCTTTCAGCAACTTCACCAAGTCATCCTGGCCTTTGATTTGGGGGGCTGTGGCCCTCATTTGCAGCTCCTGCAAATCGACTTTTGCCCCTACCCCCACCCCCACCGCCCTTCTCTGCTCAGGCAGAGTGCCCCCTTCACTGCTGTGCTGGTCTGGTCAGGTGTCCTCGCCACAGGACTTCAGAGCAGTGGGCGGGGCTTACAGATTCTATGGATCGGGGCATCTCCACAAAAGTTCCCCTGGCAACAAGTCGGCAGGAATCCCTGACATCTGTCACCCACCACGTGAATCCCGCGTCCATTACTACCTAGAACATGAGTGAGATGCTGACCTTGTGCTGTTCTCCGCCTGAAAACGCCCAGCTGTTATCTGATGGCCCCATCGACTGTATCTGTGAGCATGGAGGCTGGTCCTCACTTCCCTGGTGAAAGAGAATGTCTGGTAAACCAGGAAGCCTTGTAGGCATGTAAGAGATTAAGGTGTTTTTGTTTGTTTGTTTTTGTTTTAAAATGATTTTGAGAGAGAGAGGAAGGGAAAGGGAGAGAGAGAGAAAAACATCGATGTGAGATGGAAACATCGATCAGCTGCCTCCTGCACGCCCCCTGTCGGGGATGGAGCCTGAAACCCGGGCATGTGCCCCAACCGGAATTGAACCGGCAGCCTATCAGGGCACAGGATGACGCCCAACCCACTGAGCCACACCAGCCAGGGAGGTATGAGGGTTTTTATCAGGCCACTCCAGGGGACATTGTTTTCCCAGATTGCTCTCTTATTACTCACAGCAGCAGGTGACACGTGACAAGCTTTCTAATAGAATGCCAGGAATGAGCCCCTTGTACTTAATTGCAAAATTAGTATATGCCTCTCTCTGTGCAATGGCAAGCCTTCTGGGGGGGGGGGGGCGGCGTGGGGCGTGTGTACCTATGGAGAGAAGTAGAAATGGTGGCCAGCAGGTGGGCTGGCTTGTCCTTTGGGAGGCCAGAGCATGCGGTGACATTGTGGGGGTTTAGCTGTAACAGGTGTATGAATTGTGTGAGGTTTCTGTGGACATATAAGAGGACTCACCTACCTCCTCCTTTCACACTTAGTGTTTTTCCTGTCAACCGTTTGATGAAGATTTTTTTTTAGGTTCACTTTCTGGTTCACTGAATTTGCCTCACTTCTGGAGCTGGTATCCAGACTTGATCCCAGGTACTCGAATTTCACATGTCCAAACTAAACTCAGTCTCTCTCCTCTCTTCCTGCCCTCTGCCCCCACCCTCCAGGCTGGAGTGAACGTCACCACCATCCATCTGTCCACCACATCACCTGACACTGTCCCCTCTTCCCTTCTTCTTCTTTCCATCGGGTTAGCAAGCCTCGTCTGTTCTACCTCAGAAACATTTCTCAAAGCCTTCTCCTTCTTCACTTGCATTGGCAAACTTTTTCTTTAAAGGGCCAGGAAACATTTCAGGCTTTGCGGGCCAAGAGGCAAAGTCGGTCACAGCTGCGTCACTGTCATTTGTAGCGCGCCAGAGGCAGCGAGAAGCCGTGAGAGCGCGCATATGGTCCCTGTCACCGCGCCTCAGCTCTGCTCGGGAGCGCCAAGACAGCCCCAGATGATCCCCACCTTAATGGGAGTGGTGGTGTTCTGATAAAACTTTATTTATAGACACTGAATGTGAACTTGTTTTAATTGCCATGTGCCATGAAGTATTCCTCTTCTTTTGCTTTGTTTTCAACCACTGAAAGATGTCAAAGCCATTCTTAGCTTGTGGGATGTCTGTAGCTTGCCAGTCCCTGTTCAGAAGTTCATCGTTCATTCATCCGGCCGTCCCTAATGGAGTGCCCGTGGTAGGCTGTGAGCACCGCCGTGGTGCTGGGTGGGGAGATGGTGAACTAGCAGGAAAACATGAGATCATTTCAAAGTAGTATGGGGCCAGTAAAACAGAGTACCATGATGAAGTGGGGGAAGTGCAGACGAGACTGTCAGAAAAGGCTTCTCCGAGGAGGTGGGGGTATTTGAGCAGAGACCTGAATGAGGCACAGGAACCAGCCATGTGAGTATCTGGGGAGGAATGATTTGAGGCAGAAGGCACTACAAATGCAAATAACCCTGAAGAGGAGAATATATCTGATATATTTGAGAGAACCAGACTCTTCCAGAATGGTTAGAGAGTGGAGAACAAGGGCGAGAGAGGTTGGGATGGGACAGAGAGGGAGGGAGGTAAGTTGGAAAGTCTCCCTCACTCTCCAGTATATGTGACTTTATTTTTCTATACGATCTTAATTTATATTTTGAGTTCCTACTCTGCATGGTGGGAGAAATGTCCTGTCAAATAATTTGTTTTATTTTTTACCCTTTCCCCAGGTTTGCATTGATGTTCTGGGGACTTAACTAAAAACATCGTTCCAAGGGTCCAGATGCTCCTCAATGTCATTTGGACATCTGCTGAACTGTCTCCCCCCTGTGTGGGTTTCTTCCTGTCTGTCCATGTGATTGCCAGAGATAGTCTCCTGTCTGAAGGGTCCCCTCCATCTGGAGCTCTCTCCTCTCCTGAGCAATTTTTGGAAGGACAAATATTCTTCTTCTGTCTCCACTGGTGTACTGGTAAATGTAACAACCAGCTCTGGGGGTTGGAGAGTTGCAGGTGGAGAGAAGGAAAGTCCCAGTTTGTAGCTCTTGTCAATTTCAGGGGTGTAAATACTCCCATCATGGCTGTGTGGATTCGAAGTACTAATGATTTTTTTAATTGAACATATTTGACATATATCATTGTAAAGTTAAGGTGTTAATTTGATGCACTTATATATCGTAAATGATTGCCATTGTAGCAGTATTTAGCACCTTTATTAAGTTACATTATTACCCTTTCTCTTTAGTGGTTGGCAGATAGTTTTATAAGTGCAGCAGAAGCCTTTGGTTTGATTGAAGTGTGCAGAGTGGATTTGAAGAGGGCTGGAAGGAAAGCCAGGACACCAGTCAGGAAGCTTGGAGCAGGGTGGTGGAAGTGAGACGGTGAGAAGTGGATGAATTTGAAATGCATTAGCAGGTGGATGGATCTGGGAGGGGGGCAGCAAGGGGCCTCACCTCTTGTAAATCTGTTGCAGTGCACTTTTCCCTGCTGGATTTTCCTCTGTGAATCATTCATTCTGCCACCAGAGATCTCTTCCTTGAAAAAAATGACAAAAACTGGGGAAAAGTCAGTATCTTTAATGCAGAAAGTGCTTTTGTAAGTTATTTTAAAAACAAAACCAAAGGAACACGTCAGTATAAGAATGGGCAAAGAACTTGGATAGACACTTTATAATAAAAGATATACAAAGTCATCAGCATATTCAATTTCACTAGTAATCAGAGAATTGCAAATATTTTTTTAAAAGATAGCTTTAATAAAAACTGTCAAAAAAAATGAATATTGGCAGGGGTGTAGGAAAATTGCCATATGCTCCCTCGAGGGTAATTTGGACGGATACCTTAAAATCCTTAACAACACACAGCTCTCTGATCCAGCAGTTCCGCTTCCAGAAATGTGGCCTCAGAAAGGTGAGGTAAGCTGTGAGTGTCCAAATGCCCGCTGCAGCATTGTTTCTCCTGGAATGCGAACTGGTTAAAATAAAGTTCACCTGTGCTCAGCACGAGGCCAGACATGCAGCAGAGGCTCAATCACTACAATGAAACTGAATTGAAAAAATAAACACGTTTGGTTAATGATGCTAAGGGTTTTTATGGAGTTAGCAGAGTTCAGATTTTGCCTATGACGAGGCAAAAGGAGATGGTGTGTCCAGGAATGAATCGCTTTTTAAAAGCAGGGACTGTGTGTGCCATTCATTCTGTAAGTATCCTTTTGTAGAAAGAACGGGTTGAAGAAATAGTTGCTGGCCCAGGGCCACATTCTTTTAAATATCCTCTGTAACAGCAAATCTTTGTCTTTCGAGGGGTGGATTTGATTTTTTTTTGGAAACAGCCAAAATTCATTTGGAGCCAAGTCTGGTGTGTCTGGTCGTGTGACTATCACCATGTCTATCACTGTGCTGCAAAAAGAATTTAAAGCAGCTTACCAAAAAGCATACGATACCATAAGATAAAAGCATAAATATGTGAGGAAATCTGGGGGAAGGAAAAATAAGATGACTGAAGTCTGAAGAGGGAAGAGGCTAATTGAGTTAAGTAATGCTGTTTAGGGTTTAAAAGGTCCCACCCTCAAATAATGACATGTTTGAGTAGTTCTCAATGGGGAGAAATGTCCTGAAAATGGCAGCATTGTGCACTTATGTGCTGCTATCAGTCAGGATGCGTCAGGATTTGCTGCCATAACAAAACCCTAATCTCAGTGGTCAAAACAACATAGTTTTGCTTCTTTCTCATGCTGCAACGTCTGTTTGTTGCAAGTTGGTTTAGGGTTGTACGACCTTCCAGGACCCAGGATGACAGAGCAACCGCTCTCTGGGATCTTGCTATTGATCATGTTAAAACAACATGTGGTTTCTTAAGGCTTCTGCCCGGAGGTGACACATGACATTTATGCTCACATTTCATTGACGAAAGCACAGCCGCACATAACATTCAGTGGGTGGGTAAATGCAATCCTAGCGTGCCCAGCGGAGAAAAGGAGCAGGCTGAATACATGTGGACAGCTCTGTTGACCACCACACGTGCACTCCCTCGAGGGATGCCCCATTTCTGCTCTATTTCAGTCTCGGCATTTGCCACAACGGTTCTGTATCCATACACAATTGCGGGTAACTTCTCAGTGCTTCTCAAACTGATTTCAGTGCGTCTAGAGAAATTAATCTGATGGATCTTGTTGGATGCAGATTCTGACTCAGTAAGTCTAGGATGAGGCCCGAGATCCTGCATGTTTGACGGACGTCCACTGCCACAAGGACTTAAAGCCACAGTGCAGGCCTCAGCAGGTGAGAGCCAGGATGAACTCCTCCTGTTCTCTCAAATCAGCTCTCCCCTCCCACAAACTACCCTTGCATCTGCATGCTGTTGGATAGTAGGTAGTTGGCCTATACCTGGCCTGATCCCAGACTTCTGAGGATGTTTTCTTTGTGGTAAATACATCTGTCACCACCTTTGGTTCAACAAAAACAAATATTTATATTTGAGCACCTACTGTATGCATTGCTCCCCTCAAGGCTCAAAGGATACAGCCAAGACCTGGAGCTGAGGTCAGCAGCTCTTGTTGGGGGAGCCCTAGGGGATATGCTGTCCTCTCCAGGTGACTCTGGCAGGTTACCTCTCTCAAAGACAAGCCTCATGCTTGTTCTGTTGGAATGAAAGCCCTTCAGAGATTTAGTATTCAATGTTTTTTTTTTTTTTCAGATTCCTCCTCCCTTCTTATTTGCTTGTCAAATGCACCGAGGATTCCAGGATTAGTCAACAAAAAACTAATTAAGTTATCAAAACTCTGTAGAGATGATACTTTAAAAGTTCTACACAAATGAGTCCTTGTCCTAATTTGCTCATGACAGAGGATCCTTATTTTAGCAGTGGCTCGTGGAAGAGTATCACTGAGGCATTTGTTTTTGATTCGTAATATAATTTAGAAACAGAATTAGCAACTTTGAGTCTATTGTTCTCGTTGAGCAAGTGTTTTATTGATAAATAGCTACAAGCCTTTGTTGTGCGTGGAGTGAAAAATAAAACAATGTTGCATTTTTGATAACCAAGGACATACTAAACACAAAATCTAATCTGGGATTCAGTCTGACGTTTTCGTATTACTGAAGGTCTGGGGTACCTGGGGCCTGTCTTCTGGTGTGGGCACGCAGAACCCACCCGAACAGTGTTACAGCATTAGTGCAGGGCACCACCCCGATGCTCCTCAGACACTAATGTGCGTGTAGATCCCATGGGGCTCTGGTTACAATGCAGATTCTGATTCAGCGGGTCTGGGTGAAGCCCTAGACTGTGCATTATCTCGCTGACTCCCATGTGAGGCTGATGCTGCTGGTCTCTAGGCCACAAATTTGAGTAGCAAAGCATTTGAGTACCCTAAGGAGGTTTTAAGTTTGCAGTCCTGGAATTAGATTGGATTTAGTTTTTAAATTTTTATTCCTCATCTCAGGATGTGTTCATTGATTTTTAGAGACAGGGGAAGGGAGAGAGGGAGGGAGAGAGAGAGAGAGAGAAACATTGATCAGTTGCTTCCTATATATGTCCTGACTGGGAATTGAACCCGCAACCCAGGCATGTGCCCTGACTGGGAATGAACCCAAGACCTTCCAGTGTCTGGGACGATGCTCCAACCAACTGAGCCACACTGGCCAGGGTTTCTTTTTCTTATTTTAAGCCGATTATGTGAGAGTCATGGAAAGAACATAGGTTTTGGAATTAGACCTCTCTTTGAGTCTGTTCAGTATGAGAACAGATATAGAGGTGGCAAAAGGCAGGTGGGGAAGAGTGGTACCCAGTGTTCTTTTCTTTCTTCCTTTGTTTTTTAATTAATTAATTTATTTTTGTTTTATATGTTTCTCCTTTTTCCCCCATAGACACCCTCCTCCCGATCCCGCCCCCCCCCCAGCATTGCTGTCTATGTCCATTGGTTATGCATATATGCATATAAGTTCTTTAGTTTATCTCTTCCCTCCCTCTAGCCCTCCTCCTCTGAGGTTTGTCAGTCTGAACCCTACTTCTATGTCTCTGGGTCTATTTTGTTCATCAGCTTATTTTGTTCATTATATTCCACAAATAAGTGAGATCATGTGATATTTGTCTTTCTCTGATTGGCTTATTTCGTTCAGCATAATACTCTCCAGGTCCCTCCATATCGTCTTAAAGGATAAGAGATCTCTCTTACAGCTGCATAGCAGTCCATTGTGTATATGTACCACAGCTTTTTTATCCACTCATCTACTGATGGACACTTGGGCTGTTTCCAGATCTTAGCTATTGTAAATAGTGCTGCTATGAACATAGGGGTATATATATTCTTTCTGATTGGTGTTTCAGGCTTCTTAGGATATATTCCTAGAAGTGGGATCACTGGGTCAAATGGCAGTTCAAATTTTAATTTTTTGAGAAAACTCCATATTGTTTTCCATAGTGGCTGCACCAGCCTGCATTCCCACCAGCAGTGTACCAGAGTCCCCTTTTCTCCACACCCTCGCCAGCACTTGTTGTTTGATGATTTGTTGATGGCAGCCATTCTGGCAGGTGTGAGGTGATACCTCATAGTTTTAATTTGCATCTCTCTGATGATTAGTGACGTTGAGCATTTTTTCATATGTCTCTTGGCCGTTTGTATGTCCTTTTTGGAGAGATGTCTATTTAGAACCTCTGCCCATTTTTAATTGGATTCTTTGTCTTCCTTTTGTTGAGTTGTATGAGTACTCTATATATTTTGGAGATTAACCCCTTATCTGATGTATCATTGGTATTTCCATTTTGATGCTTGTTTCTTTTGGTGTGCAAAAGCTTTTCAGTTTGATGTAGTCCCATTTATTTTTTCCTTTGTTTCTCTTGCCCTAGGTGATGGATCAGTGAAAATTCTGCTGCATCTAATGTCTGAAATTTTGTTGCCTACATTTTCTTCTAGAATTTTTATGGATTCATGAGTCACATTTAAGACTTTTATCCATTTTGAGTTTATTCTCGTGTATGGTGTAAGTTGGTGGTCTAGTTTCATTTTTTTGCATGTAGCTGTCCAATTTTCCCAGCACCATTTATTAAAGAGGCTGTCTTTACTCCATTGTTCTTGTGCCAGTACCAGGCTGTTTTGATTACAGTGGCTTTGTAGTATAACCTGATATCTGGTACTGTGATCCTTCCT
The DNA here is from genome assembly GCA_030848825.1 of Tadarida brasiliensis. Classification (NCBI taxonomy): domain Eukaryota; kingdom Metazoa; phylum Chordata; class Mammalia; order Chiroptera; family Molossidae; genus Tadarida; species Tadarida brasiliensis. The sequence goes on from CM061273.1 coordinate 17,422,766, forward strand.
ACTTTGTTCTTCTTTTTCAAGATTGCTGTAGCTATTCGGGGTCTTTTTTGGTTTCGTATAAACTTTTGAAGTATTTGTTCTAGTTCTGTGAAATATATCATTGGTATTTTAATGGGGATTGCATTGAATCTATAGATTGCTTTGTATAGTATGGACATTTCAATTATGTTATTCTTCCAATCCACGAACAAGGTATAAGCTTCCACTTTTTTATATCTTCCTCTATTTCTTTTTTCAATATCCCATAGTATTCTGCGAATAGGTCCTTTACTTCTTTGGTTAAGTTTATTTCTAGGTATCTTACTTTTTTTGCTGTAATGGTAAATGGGATGTTTTTAGTTTTTCTTTCTGTGAGTTCATTATTGGTGTATATGAATGCCATCGATTTCTTGATGTTGGTGTCTGGTGTTCTTATTTGGCCAGAGGGGTCCCTTGATCAAGGGGTGAAGGAGAGACTCAGGAATGCTTTCCTGGGGCCAGGACCAGGCTGTGGAGGAAGAGCAGCTGGGGGAGCACAGTGGTGAGTGGCGAGCGTGGCAGGCCAGGGTCTTGACTGCAGTGTGAACATGATGGCAGAGAGGAAACCTGGGGTGGACGTGCAAATACCAACAGTTAGGAAAAAACATGCAGTGGGAACGGGCCTCCACACCTCGAGGCGGTTTCTCAGTTCCAAGGGCATGCAGCATGCCGTGTGAGGTTTGGTTTGCAGGCTAGAATGCGAGCCCTGCAGCAACCCCAGTGTGGATTGCCCAGACCGTGTTCAGTGGCGGGGCAGACCCTCTCCCCGTGTGGGCTGTGGAGTGCAGGGTAAGAGGGGCAGCTCTGGATTCAAATCCTGCCTCAGCCCCTGTTGCCTGTGAGACCCTGGGCAAGTTGCAGAATCTTTGCAAGTTTCGTAGGGCGCCAGTGAGGGTGGCTGGCTGGTGCCTTGTACACACTCTGCTAATGGAGTGTATGTCCCATATGTTCTGGGGATCATGCCAAGTTGAATGCTGAGAGTTGCCAGTTACTGGGGCTTCTGCTGCAGGGCTGCTGGGGTGGGAGAAACATCTTTCCACAGCCCCTCTGAGGTCACGGTGCAGGGCTGACTAGTTGACTGTCCTGTCAAGGCCTTCTGACCATGGGCACACATCACCCGAGCATCTTATTCAATGCAGAGTCAGACTCAGGAGGTCTGGGGTTGGCCTGAGAGTCTGCATTTCTAACATGCTCCCAGAAGCTGCAGCTGCCGCTGGTGTTGGGCCCACACTTTGAGTAGCAAGACGGAAGAGCAGTTTTGGGGGGTTTTCAGGACACGGGTTCTACTAAAGCAAGTAGAGCCGGCGAGTTCTGGTTTATCTGGAACTGCTGTGGGACTGTTGCTGCTGCTCAGACTGGGCTAATTAGTCTTAATTGCTTCTTACCTGGGTTTGATGGGCCTCTGGCTGCCCGGATGCTCCCAGAAGAGGTTCTCGTAATGAGGAAAAGGCTGTTTGTTGGAAGAGGTGAAATGAAAGAGGCTGCTAAAGGGCTTAAGCATTTCTTTTCGTCTTTGCCTAGTCCTGGAGCAAAGGAGAGATTTGTTTCGCGGAGCTGGGTGGAAATTCTCTTTTGACTTATTTTGTTTAGTTATTTACTTTTATTAAAGTACAGTTGACATGCAATATTATATTATGTTCAGGTGTACAACATAGTGCTTCGACATTTATATTCCTTACGCTGTGATTACCACAATAAGTCTAGTAACCATCTGTCACCATACAAAGTTATTACAATGATATTGACTTTTCCCCTATGCTGTATATTCTATCCACGACTTTTTCCAGTTATATGTGGAATCTGAAAAACAAAAGAATAAATGAAACAAACTCATAGATCGAGAACAAACTGATGGTCAGCAGAGAGGAGAGGGGAAAAAGGTGAAGGGGAATCAGTGGTACACACCAAGGGGAATCAGTGGTACACACTGAGGGGAATAAATGGTACACACCTCCAGGTGTATGCAGATTCTCTTTGAAAGTGTTGCTCAGAAGCAATGCTCTTCGGGCTGGAAACTGGAGGTGGTGTTAGCCCCACAAGGCAGGCTTCTCCCACAGCCCCTTGGGGAGCCCTCGGGTCTGCGCTGCTCTGGGGCTGACCTGTCTTCTCCTGCCTGGGCTGCTGCCCTGGCCCAGAACAGCAGGGCTGTCCCTTTTGTCCCTTGGTGATGCCCATGCTCCACAGCGGTGCCGCAGTGATTTTTCTAGCCCGTTGGATCTCCAAGCACCCCTGTTGAAGGCCTGTCATTGGTTTCCATTACCGCTGCCATATAACACGCCTTAGCTTTGCTTACGAGGCCCTCTATGGCCTGCCTGTGCCTGCGTCCCCAGCTGCATTTTAGCCGTTTCTTCACAGGCATAATGCTATCAAAACCACGTGGAACGGCCAATTCTGGGATGAACTCTGCTTTCTCCTTCTGTGTCCTAACACATGCGGCTTCTCTCCGAAGTAGCCCCCCATCTGCCTTTTACTCTCACTCCCTTTTTTTAAAATCTTCACCTGAGGATATGTTTTTATTAATTTTTTAGAGACACAGAGAGAGAAACAGTGTAGTGAGGGCCACAGACGAGTCCAGTACAGTGGGGTGAGTGCTAAGAGGCCTGGAAGGATGCAGGGAGCTGGGTCAGTGGTCTTCCCAGGAGATGATTACACCAAAGCCAAGAAATGCGAACAAGTTAATTTAGCTAAAAAGGAAAGGGAAGAGAAAAGAGGGACCATAGCAAAAAGATGAGTAGCCCACTTAAAAATGCGCAAAGACTCCAAATAGACATTTCTCTGAAGATATACAACCTGCTGAGAAGCCCATGAAAGATGTTCGACATGATGAGTCATTGAAAAGTGCTTACCCAACCACCGTGAGCTGCCCCTTCACACCCACTGGATGGCTAGAATGAGAGAGACAGATCGTAACAAGTGTTGGTAAGGATACAGAGACATTTGCACCCTCACACATTGCTGGTGGGACTGTAAAATGATGCAGCCACTTTGGGAAGCAGTCTGCCAATTTCTCAGGTTGTTAAACACAGAGCTACCATATGACCCAGCAATTCACTCCTAAGTGTATACCTAAGAGAAATGAAAATATATATCCACGCAAAAACGTGTACACAAATGCTCGTGGGAGCAAGTCTCGTAATGGCCCCAAATGAAGAACAACCCAACGTCCACAGCGGATGAATGGGTAAGTGAAATGCCGCATGGCTATCGAATGCAGCATTCAGCCATAAATAGGAGCAAGTGCTGACGGAATGGATTCTTTGTCCATTTTTTACTGGGTTACTCATCTTTTTGCCATGGTCTCTCTTTTCTCTTCCTTTTCCTTGTTAGCTGGTTAACTTGTTCTCATTTCTTGGCTTTGGTGTTAATCTCCTGGGAAGACCGCTGACCCAGCTGCCTGCATCCTTCCAGGCCTCTTAGCACTCGCCCCACTGTATGGGACTTGTCTGGTGCCCTCACTACATTGTCGGTCTTTCAAGGTCAACGATTGGGTCTCTGGTCTCTGTAGACTCAGCCCTTAGTGTACAGCCAGACATAGGCACTCAGTTAAAAAAAGTGAAGGACCCTGCCCGGCCGGTGTGGCTCAGTGGATTGAGCGTCGTCCCATGGACTGAGAGGTCCTGGTTTGATTCCGGTCAGGGCACATGCGGGGGTGCCGGCTGGACCAGTAGGGGGCGGCCGATCGATGTATCTTTCTCACATTGATGTTCCTATCTCTCTCTCCCTTCCTGTCTCTCTTAAAAAAAAAAAATCAATAAAAACATATTTAAAACAAAAAAGAAGAACCATAGTTCAGTCATTTCAACTCTGGTGCTGATGCATACATGGATTCGCTACCCATGATAGTTATTTGGCTTCACCTGGGGAAAAACGAATAATAAAGAGTTTGCAGAATGGCATTCTTCTGGAATCTCTGTTCCCCTCCCAGGCATCTTGCACACACAGACTGTGGGTAACAAGACATTGTGAAAGAGAATGCACTGCTCAGAGCACAACATCCTCTCTGTGGGAGCCAATGACTCCGATTACGTGAGATAGGGCGGCTGCTCCGTGTCCAAAGGGCAGCAAGCCATTATTATTTCCTGCTGCAGAGCAAAACAGGCATTGAGGAGCTCGACTCGCCCCGGGCCTGTTGGCTTACTGGGGCACCCCTGGAATCCCAGAGTGGGAGTGTGCCGTCTGCAGGCAGTCTGCTGTGATGGTGTTCAGAGCTGACTGGACCTGGGTTGGGCGCCGGCTGTATGAGACTTTGGGCACAGTGCTTACCTGACCCGGGACCTCAGTTTCCGTATCTGTGAAATGGAGATAATCAGGCCCACATCAGAGGGTCACTGTGGAAGTCAGAGTTGTCTCCTTTAATGTAAATGTCCAGAGAGCCTGGGGTCAGTGCTCGGATGTGCCGGTGGTTGCTGCGGTGACGTGTTCCTGCTTTTCCATCCATCACTCGGTGCTGACCATCACCATTTGCTTTTTGTCAGTGACAGAAATCGTCTTCCCTGGGAGTCACTCTAGACCACTTGGTCTCCATTTCTGGTGGTGACCTTGTCTTCCTGGCTCTCGTCACCGCAACTCAGTTTCCATCTCGGTTCTTCCAAGTCCCTTTCTGCCAGGTGTAGCCTCATCATTAAAGATGTGTTGGCCCAAGGAAGTCGTGGCCCTTCCAGCTGAAGTGGGTGGGCCTTCAGCTTTGTCATCCTGTATTTAGACCACAAACTGAAAGCACAAATTCTTCCCTTGAATCATCTGAATCCCCTCAGCTGCACCCTCCTGGGTGTGACGAAGATGACAATTAGCTACAGGTAACAATTAAGGGGTATCTTATCTTAGAGCACGTGGCAGATAAACCAGCCTGTGAACACAGATTTTTCTGGAGGATATTGCATCCAGAGGCCCCTGAGACGTCACCCTGCCTGTGGGCAGAATGCCCACCTCTTATCTGGAATCACAGGACCTGTGGATTTTTCACGAGGATGTGTTTTGTGACATGGCAGTGGGGATGTTGGTCCTCCTTTCAGCCATCCAGCTGCTGAATTTTTGAGCACCGTTGTGGGTTCTTTGGGGGAAGGAGGGTACCAAAATATAGTAGTGGGAAACTCTGCTGTGCCCCTGTGATACCTGTGGCCCTGTAATCCGACCCTATTGCGGTATGGATCTTCCCAAGGGATCGGCCTGCTACTCTGGCCAGATGACTCAGGCATGCTGGTTAGGAATTTGGAATCGAGAGACAGTGGGCTGGAGTGTGTGGGTGTTCACAGGGACAGGAAGCTTCTGAGGCCTGATCTGTGTGTATTAAGGAGCCCCATGGTGGGTGTGGCCACGGAGATCCTGATCCATTTCAGAATTCCCATGGCCTTCCTGTGTCACCTAGGAGGAAATAGCCAGAACGAAAATGCAGCCAGGCCTCTTTCTCCTCTGTTCAGTCCTCCCAGCACATTTGGCAGCGGGGAGCCCTGCCAGTGGGGTGGATGAAGTTGGCGAAGGCACTGCCAGGCACTCCAGGGGAACAGTAGAGCCAGCTCTGGCCTGAGCCCTTTGCTCCTGCCTGGGCCCCGACCCAAGAAGACAGCTGTGCTGGAGCATGACCGGGAGGCGGGAGTCCGAGCTGCTCCCAGGCCTGCTGTCCACTGGTGCTGGTTCCAGTCCATGTGGACACACCCCCAGTGGACTGTGGGTGGGCCCTGGATCACTCCATTCCTTTTCAGAGTGACTCCAGGGGAGTCCTCCTGGGAGCCTCTGGGCTCTGTGGGACAGAGTTTGAAGAGCCCAGTATTACATCACGCTGGAGGCTCACTCCTCTCTGCCCATCAGCGTTGCTCTCGGGGTGCCAACGGGAGTGCCCTTCTGGTTTGTTGCCCACTCACTTGCCAGCCAGTGGTTGGGGTGCTCTGTTCCTGTGGGTGGCTGGTCTGCTTTATTATTAGTCTTTGGGAAATGATTTCTCCAAGAAGCAGTGGAAGGTGTAAATTATGCTTCACTGCAAATCAGCAAGACTATATATATTCCGTCGGAGCTGCAAGTCCCTTGCAAATGAGGACGGATGTGAGAGGCAGGCGAGCTGCAAAGGGTTCCCATGCAGACACGCAGCTGGCGTGACTGGTCACCACAGGGTCACCTGAACTCGGTTTCCGCGTGGTTCACGGGGGAAGGAAGAGCAACAGTTGTTCTTGGGGGGCCGGAGGGAGGTGCTTGGAAGATGCCACGCCTCCCCTGGGAATGGGCACGTTTTCCACTAACCTGATCCGTATACATATTTCTTGTATTTCCACTGAGCCAGGAACCCCAGGCTTAGGGCTGGTGTCCCCTCTCTCGCCCTAACCTCACATGGCCATTCGTAGTGGCCTCCGAAAGTCTGGGTCCCACCGAGTCACCTTGACTGGCTGCCCATTGCCTGAGTGTCGAGGCGCTCCTTGTTGGGGCTGCAGGGGCCTGCCCTCCCAGCTGCCTCGCTGCCCCCTCCTGGCACACACGTGGCCACCTTTGAAGTCCCTCCTCCTCATGTGTGTCTAGAGAAGGAGAGTCCTCGTCCAGACCCAGGCCAAGCGTGGCCTCTGCTCTCCCCTGTTCTGCCTCTGGCTTCCACAGGGCCCCACCCTGCGATCCACACGGCACAATGGACCACAGTGACTTTTCTGGGACTGCGCTCTGAGCTCCTCCGGGGCAGCAAGCCTGCTTCCTAAATCTCCGCGACTGCCCTGGCCTGGCGCAGGGCTTGGCATCTGTGAGGTCTGGCTCAGTAAGCATTTGCTGGCTGCTGGATGAGGGGCTGAATGAAGGAGGAGGAAGAGGGAGCTTGCCTTGGAGAATCAGGCACATCTCGCTCGGAATTTGACTCCCAGCTTACCCAGCCTTTCTCCGAAAAGGCGTGACGGCTTTGTCACGAGGTGAAGCTTGGGGTCATGGGAGACCAAGATTCGAAGAGGTGTTGCCAGGTCATCTCAGAGCCGAACATCAGATTGAGGCCACTGGGTCCGGGGAACGAGGCCCTTCGGGCCACAGGACAGGACACTCCAGGTCAGAGATGAGCAGGTGTCACAGGGACTGGTCCTCCCTCCCTGTCCTGCTTCCCAGCGGGCTGCGGCAGGACAGCGGGGGTCGCTGCAGACCTCATGGATAGCGGTCAGGGCCCTGGGTTTTAACGGCAGGACCTCCTACCCCACATCTCTTGGTTCTTTGACCTTGTTCAAATTCATTTGAACATCTTCGACCTTCAGTTCCTTCATCTGTCCAGAAGGAACATGCCAACCATTCTTTGGCCTCACAGGTTGGCTGGAAGGATTTTCAGGGTGACGGTGCATGCTTTAAAATCCAAGGGCAAGCCGACTGCGCGTGCAAGGCCTGTAGGAGAGGCTTGCCGGAAGTGGGGGAAGCTGGTGCTGTGGTCCTCGCTGTCCCACTGTCCCTGGCAGCCTGTCCCAGCCGCTCAGTCCTCTGCTCTGGTGTCCTTTCCCCGCGGGACTCCTTGAACTTGCTTCTGAGGCCCCTTCTCCTCCCCTCCTTGGGTGATTACTAAGCTGTTGAAATTCTTGGCCCAGACAAGCTTTAACCGTTGGAGTAAGAGCTCAGTCTGCCTCATCACCTCCCTGTCCTTTCCCGTGGCCTTCAGTTGATCCCTTCTGAGGCACCTGATATGTTCTAGGCCCTGGGGATGCGGCCGAGAAGGAGACTGACTGAATACGACTCCCGAGTCCCCGTGTCCGAGGGCTCAGCGTCCGTGGGGAGCGAGGCGGGTGGCCAGGGAGATATGCCCTGTGCAGTGAGGGGCCCTCGGAGGCTGCAGGGTGATGGAGCACCGGGGACCTGCGATGGGCTGAGTTCTGTCCCCCTCCAAAATTCCTATGTTGAGCCCCTAACCCTCAGTACCTCAGAATGTGACTGTGTTTGGAGATAGGGTCTTTAAAAAGGTAATTAAGTGAAAATGAGGTTATATGGATATCCTCATAAGATGAGAGATTAAGGCACACATGCAGAAGGCAGACGACAGAGAAACGGAGAAAGGCAGCCGCCTGCAGTCCACGGGGAGAGGCCTCGGAAGAACCAGCCCTGCCGACAGCGTGGCCTCGGACCGGTCTCCAGGGCTGTGGGAACGGGGAGCTGTGTGTGCGCCCCAGCCCATGAGCGGGCTCGTCCAGCCCTTACCTGGATTTGGGTAGCAGACTTACTTACGTAGATCCGTGTGGGATTGAGACCTTGAAGAAAGCAGGGACGCTCTGCAGAACACGTGTCCCTGGCGAGCATGCAGTATGACCCACATTACGTGTCACCTTCGTTAGAACGGGAGCCTCGAGGGCGGAGCTCTGTGTCCGGTTGTCCCTGCAGGGTCCCCACTGAGCACAGGTGAAGAACCCTACAGGCCTGGGAACATGTCTTTTGGATGAATTAAACATCTGAAAAAGTGGCCTGAAGTCAAATTCCTTACTCTGGGTCGAAATCCAGACATTTTCACCGAAATAGCTGGTGTTCCTTCTTCGGGTCTCTGCTTAGAGCTCACCCTGCGAGGTGACTTACTCTTGTTTCCACAGACTGTCCCGTACAGCTCTCTAATCCCTACCCAGCCACCAAATGTGATTAAAATGTGCTAGAATCAGAGAAGAAAGGTCCATGTATTAGTTTTGTTTACACTTGGTGGGTTGTGCCCTGGGTTATATTAAACTAGGTCATGCCAGCGTGTGACTCTGAATGGTGTTGCCCTCCAGAGGGTTCGGCTAAGTTAGGTTAACTCAGGCCAGGGATTTGATCACTTCTGTGTCCCTCACACCAGTGACAGCGGCAGGCCCGGAGTTGGGCTCCTATTTGGTGAATGAATGATTCCGTCCATACACAGGACAGACGAGTAAATGCTGAGCGTCCCCAGTGGGACCAGCTGGTCTTTCCGCAGGGAGGCAGTCGGGTCTGAGCGGCCCTGTCCCCTCTGCTCCGCTCTGTTCTCCTTCCCAGGCTGCAGGGGACCTTTCTTTGTCCGCAGCCGCACCGGTGAAGGCCTCCTGCTACCTCCTCCGTGTAAGAGGAGCAGCAGATCCCCTGGTCTGATTTGGGGACATTTATGACTGCTACTACTTCCAATTCCTCCTACTCTGCGTCCCTTTTCTCTTTATTTTTCTCCCTATTGCCCCCATCCCCACTTTATTTTATTTATTTATTTAAAAAATTTTTTTTTCCTTTATTGATTTTAGAGAGAGAGGAAGTGAGAGGGAGAGAGAGAGAGAAACATCAATGGGAGAGAACATCAATTGGCCACCTCCTGCCCACCCCCTACTGGGGATCAGGCCCACAACCTGGGCATGTGCCCTGACTGGGAATTGAACCGGTGACCTCTTGGTACATGGGTCAACGCTCAACGCTCAACCACTGAGCCACACCAGCTGGACTCCCCACACCCACTTTAAAAAACATGTGGTAAAACTCACATAACATAAAATTCACAATTTTAACCATTTAAAAACTAGAATTCAGTGACGTTTAGTACCTTTACGATGTTGTGCCACCATCATGCTATCCAGTTCCGGAACCTCTTCATCACCCCAAAGAGAAACCCCATATCCCTTAACAAGGCACTCCCCACCGCCCTCTCCCCCGCAGGCCCCTGCCAGCCACTAATTAATCTGTTCCCTTTGTCTATGGGTTTGCCATTCTCAGCATTTCATGTAAATGGAATCAAACACTATGGGACCTTTGGTTCTGGTTCCTTCCACTTAGCGCGCTGTCCTCGCGGTGCATCCAGGCCGTGGCCTTCGTCAGGGCGTCCTCCCTCGTTATGCCTCGGTGGTTGTTCCTTGTATGAACGCACCACGTTTGCTCATCCATTCACCGGCTGATGGACATTGGAGCGGTGTCCACACTTTGGCTGTTGGGAACAGTACCCTCTAGGTCTTCCACTGTCTCAGTTCCGCCTCCCAGCACTCCTCAGTCTCAGTCGGGGCTGCACGGTTACCGACAGTGGAAAAGGCACCGGTTGTGAAATCAGGGGGCAAGTTCACAGTCCTAGCTCTTGCTCCAGCTGTGAGATCTTGTCAAGCCTCAGTTTTCTCATTTTCGAAATGGGTGTAAGATTCTCTGCCTTCCTTACTCGGCCCTGCAGAATGTTGGCACGGCTCATAGAATGTGAGTTTAAGCCCTTTATAAGCTGGAAGTTGGATGTCAAGTGATAGTTATTTATGTTTCTCATTTTCCTTTGACTTTCTAGCTTTTTTTCTCTCTCTCTCTACTTCCTCTTTTCTCCTTTGGCTAATGGCTGCAATTGAATTCTGTTTTCCTGTCTTCTTTCCTCTTTCTTCAGCTGGCCTGGGGACGTAGTAGGTAGTATTCTGTGCAATGCCTTACTGGAGGTGAGCAAGCTAATGGGATGTTGTGGGGGCATCCCTGGGAAGGGCAGGGCGCATTGATGAGGACGGCTGTTAGCAGCATTGGCTGGGTGAGGGGGTGGAGTCAGCCATGGCTGGACCTGAGTGAAGAACGTGGACTGCGATAGCCCTGCCATTCCATCTGGCTTGGCTGTGGAGACTAGCTTACTGATAGCTTTGAGCCTTTTGAAGTCCAGGAGGTAGCCAGATTGATGGATGCTTAGGGAGATGGTAGAGTCCAAACAAGCAAACCCAAGGGACACTGGGCGAAAGCAGCAGATGGAGGTGGGTGCTTTTCTTGGTATGTTGCTTTGCAAGGTGTTCTGTGTGTGTTTTCCCAGCTGAAGTTCAAGCTTCTTGAAGGCAAGCGTGATGGCTGTCTTCTCTCTCCCCATTGTGCTTGCTCATGGTGCCCCTCAGAGAGTTCTGAACGTAAATGGTGTTGAACATGTGTGATGACTTCGTTTGTTTAGTCCTGTAATGGTTACAGAGGGCTTTCACATAGGATTTCTCATTTATCTTCTCAACAGCCTGGCAAGGTGGATTTCACTTCTCAAATAAAGAAACTTAAGGCTCAGAGAGGTTAAGAAACTTGCTGAGGACACACAGCCAGCCAGAGGTGCAGCTGGGCTCCCTGCTTGGAACCAGTGCTCTCCGCTGCTTCCCGCTCCTCTGCAGGGACTTTGCAGCGGAAAAGAGCCCGGGGGCAGCGCTGATTTAGGAGGTGACAAATGAATCCTGGGTCATTGGACAGCGTTCCTTTTGGAGATATTTTTTCCTAACATCTTAGAATTTTCAAGTCCCGATGAAGCTGCAGGTGGCCTTGCCTATTACTTAATCACTATGGATTCCTTTTTTCTCAACCAACTTCGGAGAAGCTTCTAGGAAGGCTGATTTCCTGCTGACTTGCTGTGTTCCTCATTTGCTACCAGAGGGTCTGATTTAAGGAACTGTTGTCGTTCTTGGTGATGCTACCGGAAAGGGGGCCTGGCCCCGGGGGGGGGTCTGCCTAGGGCCTGGCCGGTGGCGTGTGGGTTCTCGATTTTGTGCAGGAAAAATTTCACAACAGTCCAGATGCATTTTAGAGGGCATGTATTAAAGATGGGGACAGTGACGCCAGAAAGGGCGGGGGAAATGAGCCTAGCTAGGCTGGGCTGCTTTGGCTTACTAAGAGGTCAGAGAAAAGGGGGTCTTGGGGACAGGTTCAGGGGTTTGTCTGGGAGGAACTGCGGTGGCCCTGGTGGCAAGCCTCTGGGGTCCCTTGGAGCGTAGGAGATGCATGGCTGTGGGGACGAAGGGGGCGTGGATGTGTTCCTGGGAAGGAAGGCCTGCTCTGGGACCTTTGTTTTAAGGGGTTTTAAAGCCTGGACGTTTAGGGGAGGTCTTAAGGGAGGATTTCAATAGAATATTCATCAGCTTTATGCTGATGTGTGCCAAAATGAGATTTATTCTCTTAACTTCCTCTGTCCTTGGGTATGGTTGGCAAATGACACTAATTGGATTTCTGCTGTCTGTCTCCCTGAGTAGGGTGATTGAAGCTATTTGGCCTCTGGTTGGGGAGAAGTGGAAATCATTTACTCTTAAGTGTCCCTGATTTAGGGAAGATAGGAATTACTAAATGGCTGCGAACTGCTGTTTAACTGTCTGTCTCAGTTTCCCAATTCTGCTTGTCCTGGCTTCCTGGCCCGGCTCAGAGACAGGCGTGGGGCCAGCCCCGGAGAGCAGTGCAGCTTGGAATCAGCTTCCAGGTTCACTGCCGGAGCTCCGCATTGGACCGAGTCACTGAAAAGTCTGGCTCCGGCTGGGTCTGGCGGGAGGGACCGGTGTGTTGGAGTGAGTGAGCCCGCGGAGAGCTTGCCTGGAGCAAATTCGGTCAAGATGTTCCGTTTTTGCACCTCTGGGTCTCTTCCAAATCAGAAGAGAAGATTCTGATGAAGGGAGGAAGGAATTGTTAGAGCTTTCATGAATGGAACTTCGAGCTCGACGGATCCTAGGTTCTTCAAGGCTCAGGTGAAGCTGAGAAAAAGGGGGTCTGGCCGTCAGGAGGGGCTCTTGCCCTTGGCTGGCCCTTTGGCAAATCACTGAGCTTAGAGAGAATCTGATACCGGTGGTGTCTGCTAACTCAGCCACAGAGAGTGCCCACTAGCCTTTGAGTTGCTCCGGGACCCGTGTGGCATTGTGTGTATGTGTTGGGGGGGTGTGTGGTATTTTTAAGCTTAGTGACCTCCAAGGTGACAACAGCTGGAATAGGATCTAAGGTTAAAAGGGCACTTCCTTCACATGGGAACTTTTGGCACATTGCAACATAAGGAGTTCACTCGTTGAAAGATGCCTTGCAGTGTGCAAGCTACCACCCTCAAAGCCGGAGGTATAGTAGTAAACAGTAAACAGACATCCTGCCCTCGTAGAGTTTAAATTCTAGTTGGGGGGGGGGAGAGACAGTAAACAAAACTAAGTAAACTGCAGTGATTTAGAAGATTTGTCATTTTAAATGGGATGGGCAGGGAAGGTCTTATTAGGAGAGGATATGTGAGCAGAGCCCCGGAAGCTGTGACTGAACAAGTGTATGGATTTCTGGTAAAAGAGCATTCCAGCCAGAAGGCAGAGAGAAGAGCAATTGCAAAGGCCCTGGGGCCTGAGCAAGCATACCTGAAGTTCAGGGCCAGCAAAAAGTCAGTGTAGCTAGGGCAGAGTGTATGTCGGGTGGGGAGTACTGGAGATGGGGGCAGAAAGGTGACTGGAGTGAGGTATGGGAAGGGCCCAGGGCATGAGGACCTGACCCTGAGTGCCAGGCAGAGCCATTGGAGAACCATTGAACAGATGATTGATGTGACCTGGCTTAACATTGACAAGGATCATTCTGTTGCTCTGTTAAGAATGGATGTGGATCCTGGCCGGTGTGGCTTTGTGGTTGAGCGTCGACCCATGCACCAAGAGGTCCCTGGTTCGATTCCCGGTCAGGGCACATGCCCAGGTTGTGGGCCTGATCCCCAGTGGGGGGCATGCAGGAGGCGGCCAATCTCTCTCATCGATGTTTTTATCTCTCTCTCCCTCTCCCTTCCTCTCTCTTTAAAATCAATAAAGAAATAAAAAAAATATATATATACCTTTTTTTTTATGTTTAAAAAAACCCAGAAGAATGGATGTGGAGGATGCAGGTGGGACAGGGAGCGAGGATGGAGGGAGGGAGATGAGTAGAGATTTTTGCAGTAGTACACGTCAGAGATGATAGTGGCTTTGTCCAAGGTAATAGATGTTGACATGGTTGAAACAGTTGGATTTTGGATGTTTTCTGAAGATAAATCTAATGGGTTTTGTGATGGATCGGATGTGTAAGGTTTGAGAGAGAACTTGAAGACGGTGCCAAGGTTTTTGGTTTAAGCAACTGGAAAGAAGGAGCTGGTATGACATGAGAACATGAGGATTAGAAGATGTGAGTTTGGAGAAAATATGAAGGGTTTGTTTTGGACATGTTAGATTTGAGGTTGTTACATGTGTTCAAGTAATGACATTGAGCAGGCATTTGGAGAGATTAGTGTTGAGTTCAGGGGAGAAGTCTGGGCTGCAGTTATAATTTTGAAGTCATTCTGGTGTAGATGGTCTTCAAGCTGCCACACTGGATGAGGTCACCTGGGAAATGGGGTGGACAGGAAAGAGAAGAGGTCCAGGGATGGGATCCGCAGGCCCCCTGAAGGGGATGAGGGAGAAGCCAATTGCAAAGACAAGGTTCAGCCAGGGGGTGGGAAGAAAACCAGGAGACCGAACAGTCTCACAGTGGGCTCTGAGAAGGTCTCCAGAGTCATTGGGACATTGACCCTATTGGGAGGTCTCAAGGGTTACCAGGCACACTCCAAACAAAATCTGAGAGGAGGTTGCCCCGACAGGTCCCACGCGCATGTTCTAGTCTTGTCCATGTCCGTTTGGCACAGAGATAAAGGTATTAGCACGGCTAAAGTCTGTTTGCGTTTCCCTTAACCCCACCCAGGCCTCGAGGGCAGTCCCGCCCACAGAGTTTGGGGAAGGAGATGGAGGAAAATGTTTTAAATGATTAATTTTTAATCACACAAGTAATGTATGAATTAGACCACACATACATCTACAGCGGAGAGGAGGAATTGGTTCTTGGGTGGGAAAAAGAACCTAGGTCTTTGAGTGGTTTGTGCCCCCCCCCCCCCCCCCAAGGTCACGGGCGCAGATGGAGCCACAGCAGGTCTGTGGTATTAACATTTCATGGTGGTGGGAAGTGACTAGGAAACATGCGTCTTCAGAGGCGCGTTAGAGAGGGTGATCATGAAAAAAGGTCGAGAAACCGGAATGAGATGAAAGTCCCCTTTGACGTCCTTTCCTGTACCCTGTGGAGACAGATCCTGATTTGTAGGTTTAGTTCTTATTTTAATCAAATAACCAGAATGTATTCTTTCTTAATTTCTTTTTTCACTCAGTGATATAGCTTGAAGATATTTTCTGGTTAGCACATCTGCATCCATGGTTGTTTATAAAAGCTGTACGGTATTCTGTAGCATAGTTTGTTTTGTACTGATGGATATTTAGAGTGTTTCTGGGTTTTTATTTTCCTCTTCAGAGTTGTCTAAGTTTTTTGTTTGTTTTTCTTATTAAAAATGTTGTCACGGTGTTTATTTTTGCCTACATGCCCACGTCTGATGACTCTTTCTTGAGGGTAGCGGAAGGTCTTCGTGGGCGATGGGGCCAGCGTGCTGTAGACCAGCGGAAACCTTGGGGATGGGAGACGGAGGGGGAGCAGCTCATGTTGCTGGACACCCCCCAGCACTGCAGGCTCTGACCGGCCTGCGGGCATGCTGTCGTCGTCTTCGCGACAACCCCGCGAGACAGGTCTTCTTCTCATGCCCTGAGAACACTGACGTTTAGAGGTAAAATAACTTGTGTAAGGTCGCATGCAGGGAGTGGAAGAGTGAAGACCCAGAGCCGGTGTCTGTCCGTGGCAGGTGGGGGGACTCTGGGGGTCCTTTGGGTCTTTGAGCACAGGTGCCTAGGAGGCTGCCCAGGACAGAGCTCACGGTCGGCTGGGTCCTGGCTCCACCAATATGCTATTCTCTTTTATATTCAGTTAAGGGTTCCTTATTTTTTCTCTAGTTTTCAAATATTAGAATGCTCAAAGTTATTTTTGTTATCCTATGCCTTCACTGACTAAGCAAACTAAGCAAAAAATTAAAAAAAAAAATTAGTTCACTAAAATGTGTTAGGAAGATCTTTTTCTTTCTTTCAACTTTGTCCTAATTGGTGTATGCCTCTTAAAGCATTTTTATACCTAGCTATTTTTATTTCTTTAAACTTTGTTCTCCTGTTTTCCTATCTAAAATAATTTTCTTTGCCCACTTTTTATTATTTCTTTTAAAAAATTATGGTAAAATATATATAACGATGACCATTTTCATCTTTTCAGCTGCCCAGCGCAGTGGCATTGAGCACACAGTGTTGTGTGGCCATCACCGCCATCCACAGAACTCTTTTATTTTGCAGAACTGAAACTTGGTGCCCTTAAACAATAGCTGCCACCCCCAGCCCCCAGCCCCTGCAAACCACCATTCTGCTTTCTGTCACCATGCATTTGCCCACTCTAGGAACCGCATATAAATGCAATTATACAGTGTTTGCCCTTTTGTGATGGGCTTATCTCACTTTATACCTGTCTGGAAAAGCAATGTGACAAATGGCCAGTGACATGAAAAGACTGAACTTTTTAAAAAGCCCCATGGAGCACACGGGGACCTTTGCAATTCCTTGAGTTGGTTTTTTTTTTTTTTTTTTCCTTCCTTTTTAAATAATCAGAAGATATGAGCTCCCCCAGAGTGCTTGTCAAGAGTGAGTGGGAGGGGGGCCTGGGAAACTTGAAGGATACATTCAGTTCTCCAAATAAATGTAGGAAATGACAGCCAGGAGTAATTCACACTGTTCGTGAGATATGCGGCTCCCTCCTAGAGAGAGAGGGTTCACGTGATTTTCCCCTCCCGAAGCAAGTCCCCCAGCCCCCTGAACAGGCTGTGTGATTCTAACACCGGGCAGCTCCCACTTCCGCTGGTCCCGAGCCAAGTCACTCCTGTCTGCTGCACCCCCAGAGGGGCCCAGTCTGTGCCTGGGATGTGAGCTCCCAGAGCGAGGCCCATGGGATGGTGATGAGGCTGGGTGGCGAATTCACATTTTGTCTGTGACTCCCTCACCTGTCATTGGATTTTTTGGCTAGGACCCGAGGGCATATTTGATTTACAAATGATACTTAATCTCCGAGTGGAATGACTGAGGTCTGTAGATGAGAGTAACTGCGGAGTGGTCAGCTGAAATGCGTGGGAATGTGAGCCCTCAGGAAGCTCAGGTTCAGTCTGGGACCTTCCTTCCCGGTGACATGGTAGCATTGTTATAGCGCTTGAGTTAGGGGCCAAGGGTGGCATTTACTGTGGTAGATATCTGTTGTCTCTCATTCTCCTCGTTCTGGTAATAGCACCTCAGTTTTTCTTTGGAACTAAAGGTGAAGTGGAGTCACAGAAAATGAATGTTTGGCTGGAGCTGGTGCTACCCCTGAACTCTTAAGGGTAGATGCGTGACCCAGGCTTGACCTGACTCTGGACAGCCATCCAGGAATGGGCATGTGGCCCCCGCTGGGCCTGTGAGAGTCCTCCTCCCTTCCTAGGAGCTTTTGCAATACAGTTTGGGAAGGAGTTTTCCCCCTGGAGTTGTTAAGCTAGTAGAATTATAAACTTGGAACTGCCAAGACTATCTTCGTTTGTACTTGGGGAACATCTGAGTATGAAGCTATTAGCACGAGAGAAAACAGCTGAGATAACAGTGTGTGAGCACCTGGATCCACTGCTACCTGAAGGCAGTGCATTCCTGAACTTTCACGTTATGTAAGCTGATAACACTGCTACCCTCCAGTGTGTGTGTGTGTGTGTGTGTGTGTGTGTGTGTGTGTGTATGGTTGTGTGAGTATCTACAGCAATTTGGTTTAGATTCTGTGCTGTCTATCACAGAGAGAACTACCAAATTGTGAGCACTGATGTGGTTTGCCTGGTGGCAAGGATGGGCTCATGAAGTCCTAGAGAGATTGCCAAGGCTTGCTATGCCAAGGAGAGTCTGCTGGACAAGGAGTTGGGGTGCACAGGTTCTAGGGTGCCTTGGCCCTCACTGGTTGGGTAACTTGGACAAGTCTCTTAACCTTTCTGAGCCAGAGCTTCCAATACCCAAAATATGGGGCATTAAACTATTTGTTCCTTTTCTTTTTTAAAAAATATGTTTTTTAATTGATTTTTTTTTTTTTAGAGAGAGAGGGAGAGGGAGAGAAGAGAGATAGAAACACAGATCGGCTGCCTCCTGCGCGCCCCCTCCTGGGGATTGAGCCCGCAACCTGGGCATGTGCCCTGACTGGGAATCCGAGCAGCAGCCTCTTAGTGCCGGATGATGCTCAGCCACACCGGCGGGGCACTGTTTGTTCTTTGAAGTCTCTTTCAGCTCTGTATGATCCTGTAACAGGTTTACACTTAATGTCCATGGTGGAAATGGACAGTTGGTATAAAACCCCAAAGCCAGCAGATGAAAATACCCCCGAACTCCAGACCACTACAAATTGCTGAAGACCCCACCTTTTTAAAAAATATGAACTTTTAAATTAAAGACAACTTACATATAGAAAATTGTTCAAATTATTAAAAGTATGGTTCAGCGAATTTTCACAACCTGAGAACACTCATGTAATGACCATGAGACCCAGGCATGGAACCTCACCCCAGAAATCTTTTCTCCATGTATTAGTTTGTCCCAGTTTTAAATTTTACTTAAACGGAGGCATAGAGTAGGTATTCTGTATTGGGGGGAGAGTGTCTGGCTGCTTGCATTCAACATCACGTTTGTGAGATTCACCCACATTTTGGGGAGCAGCTCATTCTCACTGCTATATAGCATGTCACTGTGAATATACCAACAGTTATTTACCCCACTCTTGGACCCTTGGGTTGTTTCATACACTTGTGACTAGCGCTGCCATGAGCATTCTTGTACATGTTTGGTGGACAGAAGCCCTCATCTGTGTTGGGTGTACACCTAGCAGTGGGATTGCTGAGTCATAGGGTATGCGCATGGTCAGCTTCAGTAAATACTTTCATCCCCACCAGCAATGTCTGAGTTCCTGTCATTCTACATTTTTTCCGTGCCTGCCATAGTCGATCTGTTCATTTTAGTCACTTGGGTGAGTGTGCTGTGTATTGGTCTCGCGTTGAGTGTGTGTTTTAGTTTTACCGTTTTAATTAAAAATTTTTTTCATTTTATTATGCAGAATTGTTAACCTGCAAAAACGTTGCAAGAGTTTTATAGTGTGCACTCCTGTGCTGTCACCTGGACCCTGCATTTTAATATGTTTTTATTGATTTTTTTTTTTGTAGAGAGAGGAAGGGAGAGAGAGATAGAAACATCGATTGTCTGCCTCCTGCACGCCCCCCACTGAGGATCAAGCCCGCAACCCAGGCATGTGCCCTGCCTGGGAATCGAACCAGGCCATGGGGTGACACTCAGTCCATTGAGCCACACTGGCCGGGCATGCATTAGCATTTTATTGTGTTTGCTTATCACATATCTATCCTTCTCTCCGTTCATCAGTCTTATTATTTTTTTCTTTTTGAGAAGTGGTTGCTATTTTTTTAAAAGGTTGTCTAGGGCCCGGCCGGAGTTGGCTCAGTGGATTGAGCGTCGTCCCATGGACTGAGAGGTCCTGGTTCAATTCCCGGTCAGGGCACATGCCCGGGTTGCAGGCTCCATCCCCAGGTGGGGGCGTGCGGGAGGCAGCCTTCGATGTTTCCCTCTCACATCGATGTTTCTGTTCCTCTCCCTTACCCTCTCTCCAAAAAAAAATCAATAAAAACATATTTAAAAATAAATAAATACATTTTAGAAATAAAAATGAAAGGTTGTCTGGGAAGGCCTCCCTGACTTGGGAAACAGACACGGAGAAGGCCATGCCACGGGTGCAGTCTTCACTCCTGCCCTCGGGAAGCACTTCCGAGCGGGCCGCGCGTGTCAGTGCCCTCCACCCCCCACGCTGCAAGACCTCACGTGACCGCCGTTCAGCGCTTACAGCCACTGTGTCCTTCCGAGGTTTAATTCACAGTCGTGTGCATTATCGTAAGTGCCGTTTACTGAGTTTTGACAGTGCCTGCGCTTGCGCAGCCCGAACCCCCATCCCGTTGGAAAGCGCGGCCCCCACCCGCAGGCCCTTCCCCTTGGTCCCCGCCCTCACCTCCCCAGATGCAAACTCGGCTCTGATTTTTTTCACGCTAGAATCACACTGTGGTTTTGCTTTGTGTTTTCCTCGCGACTGATGACGCTGAGCACCCTTTAATAGGCTTCCTGGCCAGTGGCGTTGTCTGTCTCCTTGTAGCATGTCTGAGGATTTTAAAAATTCTTTTGGGGGAAAGCGAGGATGAGGGACCGTCACACCCTGTAAGACTTCCCAACAAGGAAATGCTGATTTGTTAAAAACTCACCTAAAAATTGGGCAGAGCAGTGACATTTTTAAGCATGTCACTTGAAGCCTTATCTTCTAATTATCTCCAGTTTCAGAACTTTCTTTCCGTTGAGTGTCAGTCTCGCACGAGAGCTCAAAATCGTTCGCAGATTGATAACGAGATTTGACCAGCAGCTCGGGAGGAAGTGTGACTGAGCGCCTGTGCTCGGCCGACTCCCTCAGATTGGAAGGCGAGGGTGTGGTGTAGGGGCGATGCTCTCAGCACAGTGGACAGACATGGATCTTTACAAAAATTATTTCCCTGGTTGGCTACAGCGTTGGCGAGTTTTGCATTGCAGGGCTTCAGGCCCTGGCCCCCACCCATCCCTGTTCCCTGCCCTATCCTAGGCTGAGACTCTGGGTTGGCTGTGGGTTTGTAAGAAGTGACTATGTCCTCCTTCTTCATGGGTCCTTCTGTCTAATCCCGTGACTGGCACATGGGGCCTTGTCTTGAAGGATGAGTTGGGTGTGGGGGGTGGGGGGGGGAAGTGAGCTCTCCTGACCTCCTTTAGCTTTCTGATTCTTATCAGATGTTATTTTGCGGAGGAGCTGCTGGTAAGTGGAGCTGGTCACCAAAATGTCACGCTGTCCCTGGCCTCCCAAAGAGCCTGTCCTCGCTGGCAGTTGTGCTCAAATTCCACTGTAGGAAGGTGTGGCCATAAGGTTCCAGAGGGGAGACACAGAATTGTGGAGATAGTGGGGAGTTTAAAGAAGGGACTGTTTACCGGGGTGTGGGTGGGGCCAGGGGGGTGGCCCGTGCCCAGGGGAGGCAAGGGGAGGGAGCAGGGACAGGAAACTAGAGAGAGACCTGGAGCTGGAGGGCGGACTGGTGGGAAGAAGTCACAGCCAGCCCACAGCACCAGGAAGGGCTGGTGAAAATCCACAGCTCACTCCTCCTGAACGTTTGCCTCCTACCTGTCTGTCCCTTTGTCTGACCCCGGGGAGCCAGTGGAAGAGGCTGTCCTCAGGTGCAGTCCATCCAGGCCAGCCTCCTGGTACACCGAGCAGGGCCAGATGTAGATCCAGATGGGACGAGGCCGTCCTCAGGTGCAGTCCATCCCGGCCAGCCTCCTGGTGCACCGAGCAGGGCCAGATGTAGATCCAGATGGGATCAGGCCGTCCTCAGGTGCAGTCCATCCCGGCCAGCCTCCTGGTGCACCGAGCAGGGCCAGATGTAGATCCAGATGGGACGAGGCCGTCCTCAGGTGCAGTCCATCCCGGCCAGCCTCCTGGTGCACCGAGCAGGGCCAGATGTAGATCCAGATGGGATCAGGCCGTCCTCAGGTGCAGTCCATCCCGGCCAGCCTCCTGGTGCACCGAGCAGGGCCAGATGTAGATCCAGATGGGATCAGGCCGTCCTCAGGTGCAGTCCGTCCAGGCCAGCCTCCTGGTGCACCGAGCAGGGCCAGATGTAGATCCAGATGGGACGAGGCCGTCCTCAGGTGCAGTCCGTCCAGGCCAGCCTCCTGGTGCACCGAGCAGGGCCAGATGTAGATCCAGATGGGATCAGGCCGTCCTCAGGTGCAGTGTGTCCAGGCCAGCCTCCTGGTACACCAAGCAGGGCCAGATGTAGATCCAGATGGGATCAGGCCGTCCTCAGGTGCAGTCCGTCCAGGCCAGCCTCCTGGTGCACCGAGCAGGGCCAGATGTAGATCCAGATGGGATCAGGCCGTCCTCAGGTGCAGTCCGTCCAGGCCAGCCTCCTGGTGCACCGAGCAGGGCCAGATGTAGATCCAGATGGGACGAGGCCGTCCTCAGGTGCAGTCCGTCCAGGCCAGCCTCCTGGTGCACCGAGCAGGGCCAGGTGTAGATCCAGACCGGCGAGCGCTACCAGCCTGCACGTGTTTCCGGACCTGCGTAACATGTTTAGTGCAAAAATATTCGCTCTGGAGGAATGTATCAAAAACGCTGTTGGCGAACTCCAAAGGGAGCTTAGGCCTAGAAACTGATATAAAAGCAAATACAGAGATGTGAGGTGTGGACATTGAACATGGGGAGTCTTCCTCTGCTTGGCCTTCAGAGGGGTGCTCATGGGCCGAGGCTCCAAGGGGCTGGGGGACAGAGGCCCCTAGGAGGAAAGGTAGGGTGAGGAGGTGGGGGAAGCCAGAATGAGCCCCCCAGGAGGAAGATACTGGAGAAGTCTGCTTATTAAGGAAATATTATCAAGTACCAACAAGAGACGGCAAGAGGGGGACTGTGGCAGAGCCAAGGATGTGCCAAGCCAGAAGGAAGAGTCACTGCGAGCGGGAGAAGAAGCAGGTGAGGGTCAGGGCACCCAGTCTCTAGAAAGGAAGCCCAGTGCCAAGAGCAGGGGGCTGTGCAGTGGGCTGAGCTTAGGCCAGTTGCTGGTGGGAGGAGAGGTTGGTCCCTTGGAACTTGGCTGCTGCCGATGTGGCGCTCACCGTGGCTATGCGGGGAACCGGTCCAGAGTGGACTCTCGGAGCCAGGGTGCTGCGTCTGCCACCCGTTAGCTATGAGGCTGTGGGCAGGTTACTTCACTTCTGTGGGTCCTAGACTTCTCTTCTGGAAATGGGAGCATTATAATATCTATCTCATAGGGTGGTGTTGAGGTTCAAATGAGTAAAGAGACATAAACTTTAAAGTAATGCCCAGCACTGGACCCAGAAAGCCCCACAAAACCATGCAGAGAGGTTCAAATCTTCGTGTTCACTTTAAGAACACTCGTGAAACTGCCCAGGCCATCAAGGGCATGCATGTCCGAAAAGCCACCACGTATCTGAGGATGTCACTTTACAGAAGCAATGCATGCCTTCCGTCGTTACAATGGTGGAGTTGGTAGGTGTGTCCAGGACACAGGGTCGGAGGCCCAGAAAGAGTGCGGAGTTTTTGCTGCCCGTGCCTAAAACTGCAGAGAGCAATGCAGAGCTTAGGGTGCAGATGTAGATTCTCTGGTCATTGAGCACATCCAGGGGAACAAAGCTCCCAAGATGCGGACAGAACTAACAGAGCTCACGGGCGGATGAACCCTTACGTGAGCTGTCCCTGCCCATGGAGAGGAGCCTCCTGAAAGAGAGCAGATTGTTCCTAAACCAGGAGAGGAGGCTGCCCAGGAAAAAGGATTATCCGAGAAGAAACTGAAGAAACAAAAACTTACGGCCCGGAAGTAAATTCAGAGTAAAATAAATGCTAACAAAAGTAAAAAAGCAAGAACTGTTGCTCAGGCTACATGAATTAAGCCGGCATCCATTCCTGGAGCCATTAGCAGGTTTTTAAAGTTCCTTGGGTGTCTTGATGTGTACTAAAGAACCACTACTTTTGGTTTAAACTTCAGGTTCTCTAAGTGGAGCAATTTTAGGGTGTAGGGGTGAGAGGAAGAGAAGAGTGATACCATCAGGGAAGAGAAAATGGGAAGGAAGCCATGATTCGTATTGATCCTTGAATTAGCAGTGGGAAGTGAGCAAAGGAAACTGGCTTGAGTTAGCTGCTATTTGGAGGCTGGCCATTTGTCACAGAGGCAGTTATTTGAAGCTCTAGTCATTTACACATTAGTATGAATAAGTACTGGGATGTTTAAGTTCGGAATAGGGCAAAGTTGAGGAGAGCATGAGGACGTGGGTATCAGAAGGAAGACTGTTGGGGGAAGGAAGGTGGAAGGAGAGGAAACGTTATTTAAATGTTTTGTTTCTCATCTTGAAGAGTTACTGGCCAGAAGGGTTTAGGAGTGGAGGTTCCCATGAAGCGTGTGGAGATGTGGGTTCTAGCTGTGTGTGTATGTGGCGGGGGCAGGTTGGGGTTGATGGTGACTTGACTTTTATGAAACATTTCTCCAGGGCAGGTCTCCCTAGAACACAGTTCAATGAACGTGTCTTTTCAACTGTAATGAAGTTGTTTTCTAGTTGGCTTAGAGCATCACCAGTAGGCAGCACAATATAGTCATTAAGAGCACAGAGAACCTGAGGGGTTCAAACTGGGTTTGAATGTCTGCTTGGTCCTTCTGACCTGTGGCAAGCTACTCAAACCTCTCCATGCATCAATTTCCTCTCCTGTAAAATGGGCACACTAATGGGACTCATTTCATAGACCTGTTGGGAGAATGAAATAAAGTAGTTAATATAAGTAAATAATTTAGAGCAGTGGTTCATAGATTTTTCTTTTTAATTATCTTTCCCCCACTATTGATTTCTTGTGGGAACTTTCTGAAGGAGTCTAACGAATGACTGCTTGTGCGCCCCGGCCTGGCCTGTCTGGCCCTCCTGCCTTCTCCGTGCATCCTGCAAGGTCCTTCTCTAGGAAATCTGATCAAACAGCCTCTCCTTCCTTGAGCAGTAGCACCTAAATTAACAGTTTTAAAGCATATATGTTGAGCCCTGGCCGATTTGGCTCAGCGGTTAGAGCGTCGCCCGTGGACCGGAGAGTCCCGGGTTTGGTTCCCGCTAAAGGCACGTACCTCGGTTGCAGTTTGTTCCCAGTCCCGGTTGGGGTCATGTAGGTGGCAGCCACTTGATGTGTCTCTCTTACATTGGTGTTTCTCTCTCTCTTCCTCCTTCTTTCCCTCCCGCTCTATCTGAAGATAAATGCGAAAGGTGTCCTCGGATGAGGATAAAAAAAATAATAATAAAGTATATATGTTGAGATAGGTCCTTGAAGGCAGGGGCTGTATCTGTTTCTTTTATGACTTTTTTAAAAAGATTGTTAAATTGATTTTTAGAGAGAGAGGATGGGAGAGGGAAAGAGAGAGCAACAATGATGTGAGAGTGAAGCATCCCTCGGCCGCCTCCTGCATGCCCCCTACCCGGGGTTGAGCCCGAAACCCAGGCATGTGCCCTGACCGGGAATCGAGCCAGCAACCTTTCAGTGCCCAGGATGATGCCCAGCCCACTGAGCAACGCCAGCCAGGGCTATTTCTTCTGTGATTTTAACATGATCTCTTGTCCCCTGTGCAGTGATATGTGCAGCACCAAGACTTGGGGACTGTATAGTTGGGTCCACATCCTGGCTCTGTGACCTTGAATGAGTCAGTCTAGGTGGTCCTTATTTCTGTGATGTGTAAACATAACCTAATAATACTGGGAGCTGTAAGGGTTAAGAGAGAAATGGATGTGAGATCAACTCTTCACTGCAAGTGATATTATAGAAACTCAGGGTACTATTATTAAATCAATCCTCTTGTGTTTCACCAGAATGACTTAGCCGGTGCTGAGCCCAATAAAATCCTCCTGGGAAGTCCATGGCCTTCCAAAGTGAACTGCTATAGCTTTTCTTTTGATCTGTCTATCATGATGTCCCGTTTCTCATCTTTTGGGGGAACTCCCCTTACCCCCACCTCACCATGTGATCCTGGTGGGGCTTTGTAAACCAAAGTAGTTTGCTAGGCTGGGAGGAAGTTACTGATTGTCCCCTAATTGGGGAGAGTCCACCTGCAGAGGACGGCCAGTCAGAGGTGAGATGGCACCCTGTTGACATTATGTGAGCCCCTGGAACCAGTCACCCCTGAACTCCACCCAATAATCCGAACTCACAGAATGCACCTCCCCACCTCTCTTGGCTTAAACTTGTGGATTGGATTTCTGCCACTTGCAAAGGCTCTCTTCCTTCCCTCCTGGAAGTCAGCGATGATCTTTCTTGTCCCATGAGCAAAAGGGAAGAGAAAGAATGTCGTGAGTAAAAAGTCCAAACTGGAAGATGTTATTTAAAATGTATTTACAGTATCTTCCTGTGGTCACATGCTGTCCTACCGTTAAGTGATGTAGAGGATACTTAATAAGGCAAAACATCACCAATGGATACGTGTTGGTTCTGCAAGTAGAAAATGACCTTTGAACTAAATTTTACATCAGGAGGAGTGCTTACGAGTCAGGAGTGGGGAACCTCAGAGCCTGCCCGAGTCCACAGGCTTCTCTCATATTCTCATTTATCCAACACTTGTAGCATACTTGCCATGTGCCAGACATGTTCCAACTCTTTTCATGCTAACAGTGACTTTATGAGGTAGGCTCTACTATAACCCCCATTTTACAGATGAGGAAACTGAGGCACAGAAGTAAAGCATCCACAGTCACACAGTGCTGGTGCCTGGATTGAAACCCGGCAGCCTCTCTCCTGGCTCTGAACAACTCCAGCATGCTCTCTCACAGGCATTTACTGAACAACTGCTGTCTCAAAGGAGAGACATTACTTTATTTTTATATTTATATATATATATATTTAAAGATTTTTTATTGATTTTTAGAGAGAGGGGAAGGGAGAGGGAGAGAAACATTGATGTGAGAGTGAAACATCCATCGGCTGACTCCTGCACGCCCCTACTGGGAATCAAGTCCACAACCCGGGCACGTGCCCTGATGGGGAATGGAACCGGCAACCCTTTGGAGCACGGCGTGATGCCCAACCAACAGAGAAAGGAGAGAGGAGAGAAGCAGGAGGGAGTGGGAGAGGGAACGAGAAAGGGAAAGAAAAAGCCTGCGTGCGAAAGAGGTTGAGGGGAAGGTGGAGTCAGCTGTATGTCACACCGATTTTCTCTCGGGAGTTGGGGAGTAACTCTTGTTAGGGCTGCCTTCTTAAATCTTAGTTGGTTAGCCACTATTCATAGCTCAGTTTTTCTAATGTCTTTGTAGAATTGAAATATAATTCACATATCTTAGAATTCACCCCTTTAAAGTGTACAATTCAGTGTATATTCACTATTTAATTCTAGAACATTTCTATCACCCCCAAAAGAAACCTTGTACCTGTTAATAGACACCCCCGCTCCCCCTCCTCACCCATAGCAACCGTTATGCTACTCTCTGTCTCTATTGATTTGCCTGTTCTAGGCATTTTATATAAAGGAAATCATACACCATGTGGCCTTTTGTGTTTGGCGCCTTTCACTTAGCATAATGTGTTCAGGGTTCATCCATACTGTAGCCCGAGACAGAAACTCATTCCTTTTTATGGCTGAGTAATATTACATTGTATGGACAGAACACATTTCACGTATCCATTCATCAGTGGCTGGCCGTTTGGGCTGTTTTCACTTTTTGGCTGTTAGGAATAGCGTGCTGTATTTGTGTTCACGCGTCTGTGTGGGCCTGGCTTCCTTTCTCGAGTGGAACTGCTGGGTCACATGGTGACTCTGTACTTGACTTGTTCAGGGACTGCCAAACTACTCTTGGCTCTTTAGCCTCCAATCCTTAAATGTTCTTTAGGGATGGCTGCATTAATATAACTTGGTGTCTATGTTCTTTATTTTTTAAAATGTTCACCCGAGGATATTTTTCCATTTATCTTCAGATAGAGTGGGAGGGAGAGAGAGAGAGAGAGACATCCATGTGAGAGAGACACATCGATTGGCTGCCTCCTGCATGACCCCAACCGGGGCAGGGGACCGAACCACAACCAAGGGTTTGACCGGAATCGAACCTGCAACTCTCTGGTCCTCGGGCCTACGCTCCAACCACAGAGTCAAACCAGCCAGGGCAGTGTCTACATTCTTGGGCTTCAGTATTCTAAAATTCTGCGTGATGGGATATGGGAAGCTCTTAAAAAAAAAAATGGACTGTCTTCTGTTGAAGCTGACGTGCCCTGCAGCAGCCTTTGGAGTAGGAACTTGGCTGTGGGTTCATCAGGCCGAGCGTCCATCCCGTCCACCTGGGATACGATGTCCTGAGAAAGGACCCTCCTCCCTGGCGAGTCTTGACCAGCAGGAAAGGCTCATCCGAGGAATAGGGGTAGAGAATGAATGGCCCAGGTTAACCCAAACCAGCAAAGGAACTCCTCACCCCACAAAAGTGACCCCAACACCAGAATGCCACCAAGAAATGAAAAACCACTCTCCCTTTTCCCAAGCTCCTCCGTCAGAAATGCCTGTGCTAGCAATGAGTAAGGTATGTGTGCGCTTTCTGCTTTCTCAGATGTTCTCACGTGGGACTTGAGCAGCTCCACGAGCTTGGGGGGCAGTTACTCCTCGAGATCCCGGCTTTGCAGCGGGGCCCCGGGGGCCTCGGAGCTTGTGATTCGCTCCGGGTTAGGAAGGGCCGTTGGAGAAGGACAGACGCGGCGTTCAGACCTTGCACTTGGAGTTCTCTACTCTCTGTGCGAGCTTTTGGCAGTGTTCACACATTTAAACATCTAGATAAAGGTACTCTGATTTTTTTTAAAGAATCATGTTAGAGAGTTTGAACTGGGCCAAGCTTCGATAAAACCGTGGTTGGATCTTTGGCACGAGGGAGAGAGGAATGTCCGTGTGTACCCGCTGCTCCCACCCCGTGGGTTCAAACACAGTTACCCAGTATATTTTTACACGTTTATTTTCCGTTTCTCTGTGTGAGATTTCTTACCGTGCTTGGCTGGGCTTACAGTCTCACTTTGAGCTGCAAGAGGAAATAGAAGGACGTTCCTGTTGCTTTAAATAGCTAATAAATTCCAAACTGGTAGATAGGCTCAGTTGTGGGATTGAAAACCATTTATAGAAATCTTTGGGATGTTTCCTTTTGTCTGAGTATTTTAAAAATTAACTTCGTTGAGGCGGTCTGAGGGGTGTGCAAGTTTCAGAGACACAGTGTGTATGTACCCCTCACTGTGGTTAAACAGATGGACACATATAGCACCCCTCCCCCCCCCAAAAAAACCCCAACCCCACTGCTGTGGCTTTGCCTGGAAGTGCGATAACACCTGCTTATTCATAAGCCCCCAGCCAGGCACATAGTGGAAGTATGAGGAACAAAATACTTTGAAATGTTTTAAAGCTAACCTTGTAGGTACACATACATGTTTTGCGATTAACACATTAAAAAAATAAATAAAAATAAAGCGGGTGACTAAGCATTTGAAGAGGACTCTTTGGTTTCTTTCTGGCTGATCAAGATTTTGATGTAATAGGTAGATGTCGATTTGGCATGCCCAGAAGAGCATGCCTTCTAAGATCGTGGGTCCTGAGAGAAGGCATTGCCTTGGCCACGGTGTAGCCCATTGCACACCGAGGTGGTCAGTTTCAGGCTGTGGTGCGGCCAAGCTGAGCGGGCCTCGGAGTGACCTGGAGGTCCTGGGGAGCAGCTCACACACAGGGCTGCTGCACCGGCAGGAACTTGAAACCTGGTCCCGGAGGGCCCTGAGTACTGCTTAACCTCAATGCTGTGTCTGATCCCCGGGGCCTGGGCAGGGCTTCCGCCTCTGGTTCTGTGGTCTTGAAGGTTTCTTCCAAGCTCCTATTGCATCCTTAATTAACTTTTCTAATGGTGGGATTGGGGGGCCTGTCTGGTCCTACACAGTGCCTGACCTTCCCCAGGTACCGCGCGCTTAGACGAACCTGGGCGTGACTTGTTCCAGGGGAACCTGAGACTTTTATCCTTCTTCCTGCCTGCCCTTTCCAGTGCTTCCCTGCTCTACCCGAGATTGTTTTCTTTCCTTTGGGTATGCATTTGAGCATTCCTTACCAGCACTGTCCCCATACCCCGGGCATTCAGCCCGAGATGCCAGGGCGTTTGCAGTGTTGAGCTGAGTGAGGCTCTCCACAGGCTGGGGGTGTCTGCTGGTCTTCCACCCTCGGCCTGGGGAACCAGCTTTCTGGCCCCATCTTGGTGGAGTGACCCGTCATAATTCAGAATCCTTTTCGGCTGTGCAGCTGCAAAAAGCACTCGTGATCTCTGGTACCAAGTGGCCTCTGGCATGTGCTTCCCCCTTCCTCATCCCATTACCAGTCTCTGACTGGGGGTGTGGTGTCCAGAGGATTCTGCTCAGATGGCCGGCAGGGCTATTGATCTCGCCAGTTGTGTCTGCCATGTATTTCTCGTCTGGCTTAAAGAAAGACCATACTTTCTCTTAGAATCCATTGTCCGTGGATGTTGATTTATATAGTCATTTCTCAGACCCTTTCTTGCCTGATATCAGGGGTTCTGCAGAAATGGACCACTTTGGGCTGATCTCGCAACTTTGCATGGAATTCACTCTGGTCTGACAGACCCAGGCCCCCAAAGTGCCTCTTGGGGCCTCATGCTCTCATCTGAATCATTCTCTTTCACTTGGGGATGGTGTCCCTGTGCCTGGCAGTGCCCATAAGAGGCAGAGGTTCATCTGTCCTCCTGCACACCTTTGGGTGAGCACTTGAGCACTGTGGTCAGGACACGCTCCTGGCTCTGTTTTAGGGACAGTAGGTGGCCTCTGTTTCAGTGAGGAGTGCAGATGGGCACAGCAGCAGATTCCTCAGCTTTAAACCACCGGACCCCAAAATGGAATCAATCATCAGGCTTCCCTGCCTCTCGGAGTCTGTGAAGCTACAAGGGTCTCCTGTGGTTATATCTCGAGCGGGCTGCTGGTCTACCACTGTTAGTGCCCGTCTGCTTCCCCCAAGCCGCTGGAGTATGAAGCCCACCGCCTGGCTGGGGCCCTGTTCTCAGCCCTGGGCCAGGTCCGGGCAGGGATGAGGCTGGGCCTGCCTGAGCCCCCTCCTTGTCAGCTCCTTTTTCCTCCACGCTCACCAGCTTCAACTGCGACACCCCCTTTGCCTGTGGAGTCCAGACAACACACTGTATTAGCGTGTTTGGGCTGCCAGAGCAAAGCACCTAAACAATAGACACTTGTTTTCTCACAGTTCTGGAGGCTGGAAGTTGAAGATCAAGGTGTCCGCAGGGCTAGTTTCTTCTGAGGCCTCTCTCCTTAGCTTGCAGGTGGCGCATTTGCGCTGACTCCACGTGGTGCTTCCTCTGTGTCGTGATCTGTTTTTATGAGAACTGCACTTATATTGGACGAGGGTCCACTCTGGTAACGTCGTTTTAACTTAACCACCTCTTAAAAGACCCTGTCTCCAAATATGGTCACCTTCTGAGGTTCTGGGAGTTAGGACTTCAACATATGGACTTTGGGGGACACAAGTCAGCTTGTTTCACACTGTTATTGTTGTCCGAACCTCCGTGAGTTCAGCCTGTGCCTGCGTCCGGACTGTGCGGCTGATCAGGGTTGCATAGGATTTGAAAAAAAACACAATAAAATTTTATAAGGTTGGAATATACAGGGACATCTAAATATCTTTTTATGTAAGATTATGATTGGTTTTAGTGCTCATTTTCTTTAAAAATGTGTAGTTACTAGATACCTACTACATAGTCTGTTTTATTGACTTTATTTTGTGTGTTTCTTTGAAAGGTTTACAATTTGCCTTTAGTTTGGTAGGTATCTTCCTAACTACAGCACAACTTTGTAATATACTCCATCCCGTTTCCTGAAAAGTACTCACGGACTCGCTACTGTGAGCTGTGACAAATTTACTGTGAAGAGTGATCATCTTAACTAAAATAACTGGCATTTATTATGCTTTATTTAAAAATGAATAAAAATGTTAACGCTCTCCATAACCCCTGCACTGTAAGGTATTGATTATCCACATTTTAAAAAGGAGAAATTCAGAGAAACCTTGTCCAAGGGCCACTGCAGTGGGTCCGGGAGAGCTGGCACTGGCCCGATGCAGGCCCGTCAGGCTGACTCTGAGGCCCTGCCCACAGCCCCGACCTGTTGGGCCTGCGTGTTTGGGGTAACCGCCCCACTCCCTGCCTTTTATTTCTTTGGAGCTGGGTTCTCTGGAGAAGAGAATTCAGAACTGCACATCTTAGGTGCTTGGACCTGCCCTGGGGTGTCTGCAGGTCCCAGCACTCATTCAAACAGCGGCTTTAATGTCCCTTCCCATGGCAGGTGAGCAGCCTCCCGAGGCAGGAAATTGCAGAGATGAGTCAGACCCCCGAGGGCATCGCAGAAGCAGCCCTCCTGTGGCCTGCAGGTGGGCCCAGCTGGGTGCAGGTGGGCGGAGTCAGCTCAGCAGCCGTCAGGACCGGGGGAACCCCGCGTGTGCCCACCCCTGCTTGGCGGACGCATTGGGGGAGTGGGGTGGTGACCCGCGTGGGGCACTGTGTCAGCAATGCTGTGGACGTAGAAGGGACTCAGATTCTTTCTACTCGTGTGGTAGCACAGGGCGGAGCGGTGCCCTCCTCTCTGTGGCTTTCTACGGCCTCAGCCTTCAGGGTCCCATCTCCAACTTCTCCAGGGACACTCCCAGTCCACGGCCACCTGTCCTCTGGGGACTTCTGGTGAGAAGCGCCTTAGCAGCAGTCCCAGCCAGGCTTCAACCAGAGAGTCTGAACCAGTAGGAGACACACGGATGTGGACGTGTGTGCATACACATTGACATACATGCATGTGGACCAGTGGTTCTCAACTTTCCTAATGCCGCGACCCTTTAGTACAGTTCCTCATGTTGTGGTGACCCCCAACCATAAAATTATTTTCGTTGCTACTTCATAACTGTAATTTTGCTACTGTTATGTCTTAGGTGACCCCTGTGAAAGGGTCGTTCGACCTTCACACATGTAGACCCAGACACACGTAAACAAATATATACATTTTTAAAGAGAGTTTTAGAGGGAGTTGACTTACGCCACCGTGGGGCTGGCTAAACAGTCTCTGTTAGGCTCGCATCTCCACGTCCGAGGCTGGAGCTCGAAGCGCACAGGGCAGGCCGGTTGGGAAGGGAAGCTCATGAGCTGGGGAACCCCTCAGAGTGCACTGAAGTTGCTTCTGACCTTGGGGCGTCCTACTGGGCCCTTTGTCATGGAGCGAACCACACACACCTGGCCCAGGAGTCGGAGCAGCAGAGGGCGACCTGGGAGAGGATGGAGCAGCTGTGGCCCGGCAGGGCGGCTCAGCACACCAGCCACAGTGCATGCGGGGCTGTTGCTCCCGTGCCCTCCAGGCCTCCCAAGAACCTTCCCATGGTCTGCCCTAACCACAACGTACACGGGAATGAATTCTGGGAACTGGATTCAGCATTGCCGAATTGACACGTTAGAAATCCATCACATCATCAGAAGGTTGGGTGAGCAGGGTTGGGAGAACAATCTAAATTTAGGGAAATCACCTGATCTTTATAGACAGCCACTGATTGGACAGAGTAAATGGAATGAATGACGTCAGGTGTCTCGCTCTGTGTCTGGACCTAGGATGAGAAATCTCAGACCTTGCACAGTTTTCGACGTTGTCCAGGAACGTAGTATTACCACATAATTAAGTTTTGCTCTGTACTCCCAATAGAGGGATAGGGCTTGTGTATTCCCTGCATTAAATTCATTCCTAGGAAGTCGAAATTTCTTCTTGTTATTGTGAGTGCAATTTAATTATGTTTTAAAATTGGTTATTTATGCTATATGATTCCAGAAGGATGTTAATAAATAGTCATGTTCTGTCTTTAATGGGAATTCCTCTGGGGTTTTCTCATAACTCTGATACTGGCTGTTGGTTTTAGATAGCATGTACGTTTTCTACTTAGCATTTTAATATCCCTTTTATGTGTGTTTTTCTGTGTCCTCATAGAGAGTGTAAGATTAGACTGGTCCTGATACCAAGAAGAGGCACTTTTGAAGCCACAAATAGATTGAAATTTTATCAAATGATGCCTTGTTAGCATCTCTCAAGATAATCATATTTTTTTATTTTTGAAATATTAATGTGATTGACAATGTTAATAGATTTTCTAGGAAGGCAGAACGTTGAAGTCAGAGGCAATTCAGTGGAAAGAGCATAGAGCAGAGTGTCTGGAAACCTGGATTCTGGTTCTGGTTGGATTCTTGATTACAGATCTGACCTTGCCCGGGCCAGTACCTTTCATTACTCCCTTTACCAGTATCCCACATCAGTTCCTCCTGTGAAACGGGCATGGTGATGCTTACCCTCCTTCCTTACTAGTGAGTTGGGGGGCGGGGATAATGATAAACCGATAGTTCCTAAGCCGATATTTCCTTCTTCTGCATTCATTGAAATGCTTTCCCTTCTGTAAAAGGACCATGAAAAAAGCAGGGAGGGGTGGAGAGTGAGGCAGGTCGGGGGGAGGCGCACTGTAAGTGGGATGGTCGGGGAAGACCTCTCTGAGGTGACATGTGAGCAGATAAGTAAGTGAAGAGAGGGAATGAACCCTATGGAGATGGGGTGGGGGGAGAACGCTCTGGGTAGAGGAACAGCAAGTGCGGGGTCCCTGAGGAATGGCAGCGAGGCCATGAGGCTTGAGCTGGGTGGACAGGCAGGACGAGAGGGAAAGGCTTTGAGGTCTGAGAGGTCGAGGAGGGTCAGATAATGCTGGACACGGTGGACCATCACAGGGACCAGGGACTCCATTATTTTTAAGTGTGAAAGGAAACCATTGCGGGGGTGGGGGTAGGAAGGGGTAGCTGTGAGGGACACGATCAGAGTTCCTGTCCTAAATTGATCCCTGTTTGCCTGCGGAGAATGGTTGAACCGGGTGTGAGTTGTGCCGACGGACCTGAAGGGTGGGGCTCAGTCTGGAAGGATGCTGCAGAGGTGGTGAGAAGGACCGCATTCGGGGTCCAGTTTGACGGAGGCGCTGGCAGGATTCGCTGATGGATTGCCAGTCTCATTTAGAGACAGCTCCTTGGTTTTCCTGTGAGAAGAAAATGCGGCAGCCCCCCTGCTGCAGTCTGCGGGCTCTGCCTGCGTTTCCCCAAGCACCCTGTGCTGACTCGGCTGAGCCGGGAGAAACTCTGAGGACCCCCAGCAGCCCTTCAGACCTCTGGCTGGACGGAGAGCTGCAAACAACCACGGGGTCTGGATGTCCTCGGGAGAAGTTCTGTCCTGAGGCCAAGCCAGACACATGCTCCGGGGTCGATCCGATCCACGAAGAAGGAGCTGCCCACATGCCCCAGCCTCCCCGGGGGTCACTGGTGGTTGGTTTGGACAGGAAGATGAGCAGCTTGGCCCCACGCCACCTCGTTCCTGCCGGCATTAGTCATGGGACACTTCGCTGTGGGTGACACTGTGATTAGTTAATAAGACACAGACAACATTCGGGAGGCATTTGCTGTGATTCGGGCGTCTAGTCCTGCAGACGGCCCTTTGTTCTGTGGCAGCCTGGACCCACGCTCGGGCTGCCACGGGGCCAAGTTGCTAATTTATGTCCTGGCTCTTTAACTCTCCGCCTGCCTCTGAGTGGGAAAAGTCTCATCTCTCCCTACATGTTACAGTTCAAATCTTCCCTCGCTTTCTGCTCCTGTTCTTTCCTTTGATCTTCTGCTGAAAATTTAATTTCCTTCCCAGAGTTTAGGCATCCAGCTCTGACCAATGCACCCTCACCCCCACCTTTGGCCAGCAGGCACCCCATAACACGCCCCCCAATTCCGAGGCCTGGGGATGTCCACACTGCGTCCTGTGTGCTCCTGGGCACGGAGCGCAGAAGGAGGTACCAGAGCTGTGGGCGGAGAGGAGAGAGAGAGAAAGCATTGTGCCTGCCTGCGGCTTAACCGCATTGAAGGTAATTTGAAAATGTGACATCGGGAGCATAAACAAACGTACACCGGCGATGCGCTGGGCATTCGGAGCTGCCCACGGGGTGCCCTTACTAGTTTAGGAGAACTCTCTCCGGCCGGCTCATCCTGGTCTTCGCTGTGGAGAGCCAGTCTGAATCATGGGCAGAGGGACAACATCGGAGAGGTCGGGAGGGCTGGTGTCAGGAGGAAGAGAGGAAGGACTGACTGGTCTTGAAGATGTGTGTGAGGGTCTGTCCTCTGTCTTTTCTGGAAGGATGTCTGCAGGGAAGAAAGCCCCAAGCAGGGGGTGGAGGGGGTGCTGGTGTGGGAGGAATTTAAAGACCTTTGGAGAAGGGAAGGAGATTTGGGCGGTGGTTGCTGCCTGGGAGTCAGATTGAAAGGGAGGATAAGAAGATTTTTAAGTTCCGCATTATGAATGAAGGTACCCCGCCCTACCCCCCCACCGCCCCCTTTTAAAGAGACTTGAGTTAAAAAATCAGATTGCTTTGGATGTGCATTTTGGTTACCTGAGTGATGTGTCTTCAAATGTGACGGATGCAGAGACTGAGCCACAGCTGTGTAGCCAAACGAAGACATGGATGAAGAGTGGCAGTCAGCTGTGTGTGTACATGGGCGTGTGTGTACATGGGCGTGCGTGTACATGGGCGTGCGTGTACATGGGCATGTGTGTACATGGGCGTGTGTGTACATGGACGTGTGTGTACATGGGCATGTGTGTACATGGGCATGTGTGCAGGGTAGGGTGGGGTTGAGGAGCAGGAACCCAGAACTGCTGGGTTGTGTGGTCACTGACCTGAGGAACTGCCATACTAGTTTCCAGCGTTGCTCTGCCGTTGGACATTCCCACCTGTATGAGGGTCTGATCTGCCCACATCCTTGCCGAGGCTCATTGCTGTCTGTCTTTTTGATTCTTAGTCATCCTCGTGGGTGTGAAGTGGTATCTCACTGTAGTTTTGATTTGCATTTCCCTGAAGGCTAATGATGTTGAGCATCTTTTCCTGTGCTTATTAACTCTTCTTATATCTTCTTTGGAGAAAGATCTATTCAGAGCCTTTGCCCATTAAAAAAAAATTGGGTTAAATAACAAGTGTCTTTCTATCGTTCAGTTGTAAGTGTTCTTTATACATTTCAGATAAAAGTCCTTGATCAGATATATGATTTGCAAAACTCTTCTTCTATTCTGTGGGTTCTCCTTTTCACTTTCTTGAGGATGCCTTTTGGAACACACGTTTTTAATTCGGAGGACTGTTTTTTTTTTTGGTTACTTGTGCTTTTGGCATCATACATAAGAAACTATTGCGTCATCCAAGGTCATGAAGATTTACACCTGTATTTTCTCCAAAGAGCTGTGTAGTTTCAGCCCTTACATGTAGAACTTGGACCTGTTCGGAGTGGATTTTGTAAGTGGGGTGCGGACGGGGCCGGCTTGCTCGCCTGCAGTGGGCTCTGTTGTCCCAGCACCGTTTGTTAAGAAGGCTGCTGCCTCCCCACCCACAGCCAGGGCTTTCACCATCGGGGCGTCTTTAATGGTGTTATTTATTTACATTTGTGGGTGGGGGAACATCTCATCTACTGACCCCCAGGGAGACATCAAATCAATCAAGGATCATTGCTATTAAAAGATGCTTTTGTTTGCGACTTCCATGAAAACTCGCTGCACATGGAAATAGGCAGCGAGCAATGCTGCTGGGTAAGTGTAAGAAACGAAACACCGAGCTTCATGTTCTGGCCCAGTTCAGGGTGAGCGGGGGAGGCACTTGGCCTCAGCTTGCTCTGGAATTTGACGATCTGTGGATTGAAAACCAGAGCTGAGTGGGAGCCGGGACAGCGGGTCTAAGAGCACAGGGTCCCCGTGTCCCGCCCCCTGCCCCTCCCCCGTGGTTCCTCAGCAGCAGGGGGTCAGTGCAGGGACAGCGGGGCAGAGGGAGCCGTCACTTGTGGGACACTCTACGAGTTGTTTCTTGGCCTTGATTTAGGAAGGGGATTAGGGAATTGTTTCCTCTAGAAGCCTCCACCGCAGAATGGAATTCTGGAGCACACCGTGGCCTCTACCTCCCACGTGTGGGCTGGGCGGTGAGCCGCCCCGGAACCTTGGGTGTGGGCCAGGAGGATGCATGCACGGCCTCATGTGTGACTCGGGGCCCCAGGCGGGGCTGTGTGCTGGGCTCCCAGGTCTGGCCTGGCTCCCTGGAAGCGGGATCCGGAGCCCCTGCCAGTCTTGCTGCTCCTGGGAGTCCACCCCAGCTAAACGCTGAGAGCAGAGGATTAGCTAAGCCCCAGATATTCGAGCCCTGACTCAGTGTTTGCGTGTGCTCTGTTGAGAGTTTATGTGGCCCCAGAGGTGGTTCTGGAATTGGCTCAGATCTTTGCATGGTTCTGGTGTGTAATCAGCATTTTCAGGGGGGGCTTTGGGGTTCTGGGTTCACTCAGAGCTTTCTGCCCTGGTTCATTCAGTCTGGTTGTTGGAGCTTGCCCTGTCCTAAGGGCCTAGGGGGTCGGAGACAGGGGCTCGCATCCTGGAGGGGAATCCATTCAGAGCTCTATAGTAGGGCATTCTCCACCTAGGTCCAGCATTTCCCTGGTCCAGGTTAGTGTCTTTAAATTTTTTTTTCTTCATTGATTTTAGAGAGAGAGGAAGGGAGACAGAGAGAGAGATAGGAACATCGATGAGAGAGAACATCGATTGGCCGCCTCCTCCATGCCCCCCACTGGGGATCGGGCCCACAACCTGGGCATGTGCCCTGACCGGGAATCGAACCGGCGACCTCTTGGTGCACGGGTCGATGCTCAACCACTGAGCCACACCGGCCGGGCAGGTTAGTGTCTTTAAATCAAAGTTCTCAAGTAGGATTGTCCTATAGCCCTGAGTCTGTCTCCCCATGAGCATACAGTGTTCAGGGGAGCTGAGTGGGGATGTTGACGATGAGGGTTCTGGAGCAAAGGAGGAGTAAGCATTCCATGTGGTACGACAAGCCCAGGTCTCCAGACCATGGAGTTAGTTAGCAAAGCCCCAGCCCTGCCCTGTCAGCCCCCAGCTGGCCCAGCTTCACCTGCAGGCTGGGCAAAAGTGGAGGGCTCCTCCGTGGCCCTGGAAACCAGGAGTGTCCCTGGTGAGAGCTGGAGCTGGGTCCAGGAGGCACTGACGTCTTCTCGGGTATTCGCGGAGTCACTGCTTATGAATTAATGCCAGAGCGGAGCCGACACCCACCGCCACGGACTGTTGGGTCCTTTCTAGTGGGTGGTGGCGAATGCAGGTGTCAGGGCCAGGTCAGCCACTCGGATCCGAGGAATGGTGTGCCGCTGGAAGCAGACAGCATCAACCCATCATGGTGCCACGTGCCCAGCTGGAAACAGGAAATCTCCCTGTCTTGTGATGTTGGTGATGGATTCGAATAAAAAACAACAGCAAACAGGGCAGTGTGCTGGCCGGAACCCACCAGCAGCGGCCTGGATCCAGCCTCAGGCCGCATCCCTCACCTGCACAGACGGCCAATCCAGTGAGCACGCCCCGGTTTCTAGACTCCCAGGTCCGGTGCTGCATCCACTCAGTAGTACCAGGACTCTCCAGTTGAGGAAACAGAGAACCGACGAGGTTCAAGAAGCTCACCGGGCTCAGGAAGGGGCCAGAGCTAGGATTTGAACCCAGACCCAGCTGGCTCTATCCACTCCGGTGTCACTGGGATGAGAATTCAGGTCTGCTGGGTTCTGCAGCATATCCCTTCCTTCAGCTAGATTGGCTCTGACTCTCAAAATAGGGCTGTTGCTGAACCAGCCAGCAGCTTCCCTGACTTCTGTGGACTTCTTGGGAGTAGGAGGAAGTCTTGAGGGCATGTGCTCGCGTGTGCATGCGTGTGCACACATGTGAATGTGAATTCCCTCTCTTCTCCCCTACACTTGTTCTTATTCATGGATTTCCTCCCTGACAACTCCAAGGAGTTCCCCAGAAGAAAAAGAGTTGGAGTAAATACTTTCCTCTGAGAATCAGCCTCCCCTTTGTGAGATAGGCCCGTTTAACCCCTGCCCTCCCTTGAGTTACTGAGTCAGTCACTGCTGGTGACTTGGTGTCCAGCAAACTCAGATAGTGTCGCCGGCCTCAGCCCCTGCTGTGGATGCTCTGGGGATTAGGGGACTGCCCTGCCGTGGCAAACCAGCTGTGGCCCGAGTCCAGGCCTCAGACTGGCAGCACCCACCAAGGTCAGACCCTGGGAACTGGAGTCCACCTTGGCCACGCCCCTCTGGCTCCGTGATAGGGATTGGGAATTCGAGGGCTGGGTGTCTGTGAGGGTGGGGGGAGTGAGAGGGAAGTGTTACTAAATAAAACAGGGCGGAGGGCTTCTCAGAGATTTACTAGCTAAATATTTTCCGGATGTTTTCCTAGTCCTTTAAGGCTGGCCCCGAAGACGGCTAAATTGGACTCTGTCTGCTCCAGTGCTTCCCACCCTCAGCCGACCCCTCACACCCTAGCCTGTCCCGCACCCCCCACCCCATCCCACCCCAGTTCATCCTGTCGCTGTGTATCCCTTTTCATCCGACTGGGAAAGAGAACCGTCTCCTGGTTTCCCTGGTTTTAATCCTGTTATACATGCACTTATGCATCTGTTTGTCTTTAAACTTAATATCCATTGAATATCTTTCTTTGTCAGTAAGTGTTTCTAAAGCACTGTTTTTAGTGTTTGCTGTTAGTGCGTGGTTGAGATGAACTATTTATTATGCACATCCCCTAGTGATGGCGAGTGAGGTTGCTTCCTTTCTGTTTTGTTGTTTATTTTGCTGTTATTGAAACCAGTGAAGCTGACATTCCCTGTGATGGCAGCTTTCTGCACTGAGACGGACTCCTGGAAAGCAGAGGGAGATGTCCCTTTTACAACCCTTGAGAAATTCACGGAACCCGCTGCCTCGTGTGCTGGCCAAGGCTGGGATCGGCAGGGAGTTCTCAGCGAGGACGGTGCCATCTGCAGATGGTGCTGGGGAGCCAGGTGAGAGGCCCGTCTCTGTCAGCGGGGGCTCATGCCCATGTGTGGGGTGCATGGGATATCTGGGCTCCCTCCTTTGGGATTTGCTAGGGAACTGTCGTGGAGGCTGTGTTCCCTTTAGGACTTGGTTCTGTGGGTCTCCTTGAGGACTCCTGTGTGTGAGCTGGGTCCTGCAGTGTGGGTGAGGGCCAGTCTGCCCTGGCCCATCCATTCCCTGGTCCACCTTTGGACTGGCCTTTCCTTGTTGAAGACTTGTGCAAGGCCACACTACGAGGGGCCGGTCAGGGCCGGGAGCCGTGTGGGGAGCCCTCTCGGGCACAGTGAGGGCTCTGTGTCCTCCTCCTCTTCGCCAGGGGCTCCATTCACTGCAAGGAGAGTCACGCATTCCCCCTTGAGATAAGAATAGAGCCTGACTGTGCCCCAGGACAGAGCCCAGCTTCTTCAGCTGGCCCTCCAGGACCTGGCAAGGGCTCCCAGATGGTACTGGCATGAGTGGGCCCTGGCTGCCTGCCCCCCTTGTGCATTGTGTAGCTGGGACACTGGGTACAGTGTGCATGCGTGGACACCCCCCACCTGCCCATCCCCCACTGTCTCCAGGCTCTGCTCAGCATGGAGGGGCTTGGCCTGGAGTCAGCTGCCCAGGCTTCTGCTGTGCCCCTTCCCTTCCCTGGGGCCTCGGACTTGACCCTCCCAGCCTTGAGAACTGCCATGAGTAGCCCGGCCTGTCTGTTCCTGGAGGGGGTAGAGCCCTTGCTTGGAGTGGAGAGCGCGCTCTA
Organism: Tadarida brasiliensis; assembly: GCA_030848825.1. Lineage (NCBI taxonomy): Eukaryota > Metazoa > Chordata > Mammalia > Chiroptera > Molossidae > Tadarida > Tadarida brasiliensis. The sequence goes on from CM061273.1 coordinate 17,463,650, forward strand.
AGAGGGCAGTGGCTGGGCGTTGAAGGCAGCAGTCTGGGGACCCCGGTGGCCTTTTTATGCAACCCCAAGGGACAGGAAACAGGAACATCAGGGCCACAGGTCATGTGAGTGATGACGTGCTGGGGCTTACACCCTTACCTGGCCTGTCTGAGGAGTCCAGGGAACAGCCTTGCCTGAGGTCACTGGCAGGGCCAGACCCGGCACCACTGACCAGTGTGTGGGGGGGGCGGGGAGGGGACTCCCGCTCCCCTTGTGATCATTTTAGCGATGCCTACTGCGCTTTCTAGCCTTCGGAGTCTCGGGGGCTCCTGGAAGGGGTTTTCTGTCTAGCAATTGGAAATGTGCGAGCCTCACGTCTCAGGCCCGCCTCCAGACCTCCTCAGTCGGAAACCAGGAGCGCCCCGCCCGTCTGTGTAGAAAGCACCGTCCTCCAGGACACGCTTTGGGGTGTTGAACACCAGCTTCAGTGCTTTTCCCGGCCTGCCCGGCGCTCAGGGCAGCGCTGAGGGCGACGGGCAACCTGGAGGGCACGCGCCCCATTTACAGTTAGACCCTTGTAATGAACCCAGTTACGGATAGCAGGAAGGGAGCGGAGCGAAGGGCAGACAGGACAGGCATGTCATTTGGGCAGCTTCCCCAGGAAGCCAAAGCTCTCCACTCCCCAGGGAGCCACCGGTCTATTCCCTGCAGGTCCCTGGACAGGGAGGGGACTGGACACGGAGGGGACTAGACGAATGGCCAGTAAAGATGGGGGAGGGGGCCAGCCAAGGTGCTTGCAGTCAGTCACCTCTGGGAACAGGCTGTTGGCCAGAAAGCGCATGGCCGCTGCAAGCGCGTGAAGATTTAACCTCGGAGGAGTTTGCTCTCTTGGTCCCTGTGGTTCCTCTTGGGCTCTTGTGGCAGGGGGCGCGCTCTCTTGGCTCCCCGGCATTCACCCACATGGCCCACGGCCATCTGGACTCCCACACCACCGACTAAAGGACTGTAACTAGCTTGACGCTGAGCTGGACCCCGCTGCAGCAAGGAGTGGAAACTCTGGACACTGGCATTTTTTTTTTTTTTAATCTTCATCTGAGGACATTTTTGCGTTTATCTTCAGATAGAGCAGGAGGGAGAGAGGGAGGAAGAGAGAGAGACATCAGTGTGAGAGAAACACATCGAGTGGTTGCCATCCAAACGACCTCAACCGGGGCCGGGGACAAACTGCAACCGAGGTACGTGCCCTTAGCGGGAACCGAACCCGGGACTCTGGTCCATAGGCCGACACTCTAACCGCTGAGCCAAACCAGCCAGGGCTGGACACTGGCTTTGCTTGTAGCTCTACTGAAACCCCAGCTACACCTCTTCCAGGACTGGAATAAGGGAGATGGGACTCGGGAAACCCAGGGATGCAATTCCACGCAAATAAAAAAAAAAAATCACTCCTCCTCCCGTGCGTGTCTCAGAAAATTCTTTTTCTTGAGATATCATAAGGACTCCGTGGGAAAGATGACACCCCAAGTCCCCCAGTAACAAAGGCATTCAAATAGAGATACAAACATACGTGTTCATTTGAACGTGGCGTCTCCCATTCGACCTTACAAAAGTGAAGGTCCACAGCCGGCACGTGTTCCCACGCTTCGGTTAATTCCACAATGGCCCGAGGTCGTGTTTTTGGTATGTGGTGGAAAAACAAGACTGTGGTAAGAACTCGTTGGTGCAGCGGGGATGATTGGGAACTGGGGGCTTCCGACCCTCCCTTCTGCCGCTGTTCACCAAACTCGAAGTCGGCAGCCCTACGGTGGGGGTGAGGCTGCCCCCTCTGGTGGGGGCCCCAGGTGGCTCCTTGCCAGGTCTGAGAACAGGAGTGTGTTCCGAATAGGGCCGCACACCAGCCCCAGTGTTTGGGACAGTGCCTTGAGTGGAGGATGTCTGGGTCCTTATCTCAACACGCGTGTGCCTGGGAGGGAGGGGACGGCGTGGGTTCCTAGAAGATGCTGGCTTGCCCTGGTCAGTGTGGCTCGGTCGGTGGGGCGTCATCCGGTGCACTGCAAGGCTGCTGGTTCGATGCCTGGTCAGGGCACACGCCTGGGTTGCGGGCTTGATCTCCAGGAGGGGACGTGCAGGAGGCAGCCCATCTGTGTTCCACTCTCACATCAGTGTTTCCCTCTCTCTCTCTGCCTCCCTCTGTCTCCCTTCCTCTGTCTAAACATCAGTAAACAATCTTAAACAAGTAAATAAAAGATGTTGGCTTAGGGAGTGTTTGCAAGTCTTCAGAGGGCAGACAGAGTGAATGAAAACACAGTGGCTGAGGCCTGGCCTGTGTGGCTCAGTGGTCAGAGCATTGACCTGTGCACCGAGGGGTCTTGGGTTCTATTCCTGATCAAGGGCACGTACCTGGGTTGCAGGTTTGATCCCCGGCTCCCATCGGGGCATGTGCGGGAGGCCAACAATCAATGTGTCTCTCTCACATCGATGTTTCTCTCTGTCTCTCTCTCCCCACTCTTCCACTCTCTCTAAAACTAAATGGAAAAAATGTCCTCGAGTGAGGTGCGAAAAAAGACAGCGGGGTGGCCGACTGATCTGGAGGCTTCGGGAGTTTCTGCAGCACGAGCCTCTGCGTGGGTCGGGGGAGCAGCGCCAGCACTGTAGGCGAGAGCGCGTGCTCGCAGAGGTTTCAGACACAGCTGGTCGTGCGTCCTGTGCCCCGGCCTTCCCCTCTGTCCATCGTGCCACCTCCGAGGGCTGCGGTGCTGACACCTTTGGAAGAGGGGCTCTGACGGGTGCTGTTTGAGTAGGAACTTTGCCTGGCAGCTTCTCGGTCGTATCTGATGCCGCTGAGAGGTGACGCTGTCACCACGTGCTTTTGGGGGCCTGGTGTCAGGGGCCACAGAGCTCGCGGCAGCCGTGGATGGCCCACCTCCTAAATCCTTCCCTGTGGCCATCAGGCTGCATGGTTTCTGCGATGACTCTGGGTTGCTGGGGCACCCAGAAATCTTCTAAGCTTCCGAGACTTTGGTGGGGGGAATGGGGTTGGAGAAGCATATGAGAGCTTTAGGAGGAATCAGTAACCATCTCAGTGGTATAAGGTTAGATCTTCAATCCGTCCATATCTATATTTACCATACTTCCTCAACCAGTAAGTGGCCTCATAGGTGGACAGAATATTTTAACACAGATTTGTCGATTCAAAAACGCTTAATAATAATTGACAGCATTTACCTGGCTTTTACTTTGTTTCAGGCACGATTCTGAACACTCAGTGAATCCTCACAGCCAGCCTATAAATGTTGCCAGGCCTGTTTTACACTTGGGGACACTCAGCCACAGAGAAGTTACACCATCTCCTCAGTGTCACCCAGCCAGAGCCCGTGACCTAAACCAATGCACACTCCTTCCTCCTGTCCCCCATCCCGCGGGGGGAGTGGAGGACCCCCGGCCCCTGCAGCCATCAGGAACCCCATCTAAATGCATCTGCGTACCCCGTTTGAATAATTAGGCAGCTCCCCAGTTTGGGGTCCCAGCAGGCTTTTGCTTTCCTGTGGCCATTGTGAAGAGGAAGAAAGGATGAGACTGAGGGGTTGGGAAGAGGCCCCCAGAGCCCCCTTCTCTACATGCCTCCTCCCACTCCCAGCTTGGTCAAGGGCCTCGCCCACTTCCTTCCCCTACTTCACGACTCCTCCCCCACCCCACCCCACCCCACCCCACCCCACCACAGCCTGGTCAGGCAGCACTGCTCCCTCCTCAGCTACCAGAAACCAGGACCCAGTACTTTGGCGGGAAGCTGCCGAGAGAACATCCTTACCCCTTGCCTGGTCGCTCTCCCAAAGCATCTTCTGGTTTGAGGGCCCCTCCGCTACCCTGTCCGTCACATACGGCAGACCCCACACCCTCCTGAGAAGTGCCAACCGCAGTACTGAGTGGGCTGGGCAGCTGCCATCCCCTCTGATCGGAATCTCTGTGACGCTGTTGAGGTGTGTGGGGCTCAGAGCAGCTTTGCTGAGAATCACGCGTGTGTTTTGAAGAACAGACCTTCAGCTCGCGGTCTGGGACGGAGTCCCGGTCTCGCTGAACCGTTGGCGGATGCAGCATGGGATGGGAAGGAAAAGCAGCAGGGCCCCATCTTCTCAAGTCCCCACCACTACTGGGGGAGGCGAGCTGGGTGGGCCCGAGGGAGGTGGACAGCAGTGGGACCAGTTCCTGGTGGCTGTTCCTTTCTCTGGTGGCTGTGTCACCCTCTGGGGCCTGGGGCCAGCCCTGGGCCAGCTGACCCACAGTTAGATGGGGAGTGGAGGAGATGGAGGCTGCAGAGGCCAAGAGACTCTCAGGGGTGAACACCCAAGGTCAGCCTTGACTGTCCTCCAAACAGAAGGAGCCTTCGTGTCTGGCTCACCTGCAGATCCCCACTGGTCGGCGCTGCTAAGAGAGTGCCAAGTGTGGTCAGAGGTGTGAGCTGCCATGCTAGCTTGGTCTCCGAGGTGCCAACCCAGCCTAGGTGTGACATCCTCCTTTGCTCGTCCTCTGCCCCTAGGCTGCTGTGGCCCTGGGAGTGAGCACGCCAGGCAGGAGGAAGCAAAACCTGTCTGACAGAGATCCTCAGAGGAGATGGCAGCCTGCCGGGTCCTCTCAGTACTGTGGTTGGCTCTTCTCGAGAGGTGTGGGGTCTGCAGCAGGGAACGGGCAGGGTAGCGGAGGGGCCCTCAAACCAGGAGCTGCTTGGGAGAGCGACCCGGCAAGGGGTAAGGACGTTCTCTGGGCAGCTTCCAGCCGACACACTGAGTCGTGGTTTCTGGTAGCTGAGGAGAGAGCATTGCTACCTGACCAGGTTGCCGTGGTGATGGGTGTGGAGAGATGTGACGCAGGAGAAAGGAAGTGGATGGGGCTGTTGACCAAGAACCAGACTCTCGGGGGCGGGGGGGACACGTCACACTTTGTTGCAGCGTATTTTGTGTTTTTATTGGCATGCTCGCAGGAATGCTGTTAGTGAGTTTCTGCTCACTCATAACCCTTCCGGGATTAGGTATCTTAACTCTGTCTGCTTGAATAAAATGTAAGCGTTCTGAGGGTAGGGAGTGCCTGGGGCAGGCCTGTGGTGGACATTCGGTAGCTATTTGATGAATGAATGAATGAATGAATGAATGAATGAATGAATGAATGAATGAATAGCAGAAAGAAGGAAGTGAGCAGATGAGCTGGAAACATCTTCAACTGTGACTTAGAAGCAATGAATGCTCCATGAGGCAGGGTTTTTCCCCCTTTGGTTTCATTTACTAACGGGCCCCAAATGTTTAGAAGCAAGTGCCCAGGAGGCACTCCCCTTGTGCGCCTGTCCCTGGGACCGGGCTTGCGGGGGACATTGCAGTGTTGGATACTCTTCCTGTTGTGCTAGTGTCCCTGCAGGGGGAAGACCTGCGTCCCTGGGAGGTGCTCACACCGCCTGGCCCCTGATGCGGCCCTGCTTTGTCCTCGTGATTGACGGGGCACGTGAAGTAGGACCACACTGGCTGCACGCTCAGACCTGCAAGCGGTTTCCGGGCGCATCCCAGGGCAGTCGGGGCCCAGGGAAAGCCAGAGAGCCCAGCAGGTAGAAGCAGCTAAAGATTTTGGAGCCTCACCCTGGCCGGTTTGGCTCAGCAGTTAGACCAGAGAGTCGCGGCTTTGATTCTGGTCGAGGGCAGGTACCTCAGTTGCGGTTCCATCGGAGTCTCAGGGTCGTGTGGGAGGCAACCCATCAATGTGTCTCTCACATTGATGTTTCTCGCTCTCTCTCTCTCCCTCCCTACCTCCCACTCTGTCTGCCTCGGATGAGGATTAAAAAAAGAAAAGGTTTTGGAGCTTGGTAGGACTACATTCCTGAATCCCTCCCTGCTCCCCCTCCTTTCCCCACAACTCAGTTTCCACCCCATGGGCTGGGAGAAGTGGAAAAATGTTTGTTGAGCAATCGAGGGCTAAGGCTAAATCCCTGTTTGCTCAGCCCCTATCTTGTCTTGCAACTAGTGCGCGATTCTGACTTAATCCGGGCAGTCATGGCCGTCTCCACGCCCTGGGTGCTTCCTGCTACTCTCAGGGTGAAGCCCAGACCCAGACTCTCAGCCCAGACCGTACCCCTCCTGTGCGAGCCCTCGGCTGTGGATCAGGGCCTCCATTCCTCATCCTTGCTCACAGTTCTGTTTTTGCCCTCCTGACTCGTGTCCAGTTGTTCACCTGACATCTCCGTTCCACCTGTCCAAACGTCACACCTGGTCTTTCCTCCCAGGTCTGGGCCACCCACAGCCTTTCCTGCTCAGTAAATGGCGAGTCTGCCTTTCCAGCTGCTTGGGTCAAAACCCTCCAGTCCCCGTTCTCTCTCCCACCCCATGTTCAGTTTGTCAGGTGAGCGTGTTGACACTCTCTTTCCAAAAAGATTTTTAGCAATCCAACTTCTCGACCCCCACCCCCCACGGCCGGCATCCTGGTCCACAGGCACCGTCATTGTGCCCTTGGATAGTGCAGTCGCTTCCTGCCCGTCCAGCCACACTGCGGTCTGTTGTTTTCACACAGTAAGTTTGCTCATGCCCCGCTTCTCCTCGGAACGTTCCGATGGGGCCTGTGATGGCCCCAGTGAAAGCTGAAGAAGCCTCATGGTGGCCGACAACGAGCCCCTTTGTGGCCCTGGCCTCGGGGTCGCTCCTCCCACTCATCTCCCTCACGCTGTCCTGCAGACGGCCTCTGTGGTGACCCTGCAGACCTTCCAGGCAGGCTTCCTCATTGGGGCCCTCGCAGCCCACACAGCTGGCCCCTTGCAGGGAGCTCAGTAATGGCCCCCCAAAGATGCCCGTGTCCTTATTCCCAGAGCCTGTGACTATGTTATTTTACATGGCAAATGGGCCTTTGCAAGTGTGATTAAGTCACAGATCTTCAGGTGAGGAGAGGGGCCTGGAGTATCCAGGGGGGCCCATTGTAATGACAGGAGGCCTTGTGAGAGGGAGGCAGGAGGGCCAGAGTCAGTGGAGATTCGACAACAGAAGCAAGAGTTTGAGAGCTGCGAGGAAGGGGCTGTGAGCCGTGGGAAGCGGGCAGCCTGCAGGAGCTGGGGCAAGGGAACTGGTTTCTCTCGGGGCCTCCACTGCAGCCCAGCGAGGCCCGTTCCAGCCTTCTGCACCCGAGAACGGTGAGAGGATAAATCTGTGTTGTAATTCCAGGCCCCTTCGTTTGCAATTGTTTGGTACAGCGGCCCCTGGAAGCTAATTCACTCCATCTCCTTTCAGTCTCTTCTTACCCTGAAATCTTACCGCCCAAATCTTTGCCCTGTTCTACTTCTTTTATTTTATCAGCACTTGCCACCTCACGACAAAGCTGGATCATTCACCTGTGCCAGGCTTGTGGGCCGTGTGTCTGCCTCCCAAGAAAGCAAGCTCCACTGGGTTATGCATCCTGTTGGCAGGTGCACCCCGCACCCGAAGCTGTGTCTGGCGTGCGAGGCGCTCAGTCCACATCTGTTGAATGAATGAGTGAATGAATGAATGAATGAATGAATGGTTCCTTGGCATGGAATTGCCCTCCCTTCCCACCCTGTCCTCTCTGCCTGTGTCCTCTCAGTTCATTTTGGTCTCAGCTCTTCACAAGGTGTCTCCTGTGTGTGGTTTCCTCGGAGGGCGGCATGGTACTTCCTGTTGATCACTCTCATTGTGCACCCCGTGACGGCGCGCGAGCTGGCCGTCCGCCGAGCCCCACTCCTCCAGGGCTTCCCCACTCTGCGTGTTCTCTGAAGTGAGTCCCGCAGCAGCTGGGTGCTCGAGGGAATTAGTTGTGTTTCTTATCTAGAATTGTCAGATGCTAGGGGACCCAGTGGATCTGTCAACCCGACCTCTTAATTCATCAGTGAGATAAAGATGACCTAGAGAGGGCGGGTCCTGCTTAAAGTTGGGAGGTTGCCATGGTAATTCCTACACCCTCCGGGGCTCAGACATCCAGGTGCCCCCACTCCCAGCTGAGTGATCTGTTTGGGGCTCCTCGTCCCACGGCCACACCCGGGGACAGCAGGACCTCGCTCGTAGCAGGTACATAGAACTGGAAGGTTGGGAGTCAGCTTTGGTGGGTGAGACAAGGTCTTAAAGGAGAGTGAGAGGTTCCCTCCAGGGAACTGGGGCGGCTGAGGGGTTCGTCTTGTTAGCAGCTGTGTGGAGGATGGGTTGTCCAGAAGAGAGAAGGAGGGAGAAACGTAAGCAAGGGTGGTGAGGATGAGTGAGCAGGTGGGACGAGAACTGTGTGCCCACAATAGTCACCGCAGGCTTGGGGACCCCAAAGGCTATGACAGGCCCAGGGAGGAGCAAAGAAGGAAGAGGGAGGCCTTCTCCCTGGAGGGCCTAAGGTTGGCTTCCCTCAGACGCAGCTGCAGGCTGTCGGGTGACCAGTTGGCTGTTAGGAAGGCTCCTTCCTGCTGTCCTCCCTGGGGAGGACATGTTTTGAAACAGTTCCTGAGTTGGGGAGGGGAGGTGACGTCTTGCCCCATCCCTGCAGACTACTGATGAAGTGTGGTCAGTTCTGGACCCACAGCTGTGTTTTCGCCGCACGTCCCCTGCCCGTCCTCTGGCCCGTCCCGCTGGGCCCGTCCCTCCCTGCTTCTCCCTCCCTGGTCCTCCCTCTGCTGGCGGGTGACTCACTCAGCTCTTGTGCAACAGCGCTCCCCTTCCCCGAGAGCTGCTCTCCGCCGTGCCATTAGCTCGCCTCCTGATTTATGTCTCTTTAGTTGGGTTAATGCTTTCCACATTTGGGTCTGAAGATTAGTGTGTGGCTGGCTCATTGCTGCAACCACCAAACCCCCAGTGCCCAGCTGGGGTCTGGCATGGGGAAGGCAGCCAGACAGCGAGGCAGCGCTGAGGGGCAGAGGGCAGTGGAGCTGCCCTTCTGAGCTGCCGGCCTCGCTTTGGCCGGCCCGGGACTCCTGCCCATTTCCTGTGAAGGGCACACATGTTGGAGAGAGGTGGCGGGGTGATTGCCGCAGCCTGCGACTTCCCACTGAAGAAGCCGCAGTGTCGGGAAGTGAGAAGCAAAAGTTGTAGGGTGTGGAAGAACGTTATCTCTGCGGCTTTCAGAGCTGCCACAACAACAAGTGTGCGTGTGGTTTCCTTCTTTGGGGAACAATAATATTACCTTTGTTGCTATGGCGTCGTTGTGGGGGTGGCTAATTGGACCCAGACCCGATACAGGCTGGTATCTGGTGTCCACAGTGATTATCAGACGGTAGCCATGGGGCTTGCATTCATTCCGTCCCTAGACTGAGAGGCTGGCAGGGGATCATGCGGCCGTGGCATTCTGCAGTGGCTGCGGGACACCTGCCCTCAAGGGGCCACTGGGATATGGTAGCACCCTGGTTGGACAAAAGACCCCGAAGCTGGGATATAGGCAGGTGGAGGACGATCCCTGGTTAGTTCCAAGGCTGGGTGACAGCCCAGATTTGTGAGGGCCAGGGGTTTGGGAACTCCTCCTCAGGGTCCCCGGACCACAGAGAGGGACACTCAGAGCAGGGAGAGGAAACACCTGTGGCAGCCCCGGGCGCTCAGGCTGCTGTGCAGCTGGTACCCTGGGCTCACTCACCTGGCAGGTGCTGTCTTCCATGGAGATTGTCGCATCAGTGCAGAAGGGTGTGGATGGGGGTGCTTTAGACTTTAGGTTGAATGTACACCCAGAGATGTGTCTTTGTTCGTGTTACCTTACTGAACAGGTAGTATATAGATCAAGTCTGATATTTGAAAGGTACCCAGGAATGTAGAGTGCGAGGTTCGCCTCCACCCACTTCTGTCTTCCACCCGTCAGTCCCCTTCCCCAGAGGCAGACCAGTTACCCGTTTCCTGCGGGACTTCAGAAGCAGTGCAGGCACTGACTGTATTTTCCTTCACACAGGCAGGAGCACCCTCTCTCTTCTGCACCCTGCTGCTAATACTTTTTTTTTTTTTAAATACAACGATGGCCCTGCCGGTGTGGCTCAGTGGATTGAGCATCATCTCATGGACTGAGAGGTCCCGGTTCAATTCCTGGTCAGGGCACATGCCCAGGTTTCAGGCTCGACCCCCAGTAGGGGGCGTGCAGGAGGCAGCTGATACAAAGGTATATCTCGGAGTTTAGTCAACAGAAAGCACATCCTCGTTCTTTTTAACGCTTTCCCGAACGGACAGTTGTAAGGTTGTTTCTAATCTTTTCCTTTCACCTTTACTGCTGAGGGTCCCCTGTATGTCCAGCATGACGCACGTGGGTGAGTGTCTTCGAAGGGTTAAATCCTGAAGTTGAAAGGCTGGAGCCAAGAGAGCAGGTGTTTGTAATTTTGGTAGGAAGTGCCAGATCGCCTGCAGCCAGGCAGATGCAGCCGGCCCGTCCACCCGGGAGCGCGCTCCCCACGGCCACGCCCGCGCAGTGCACTTCCACAGTTTCAAATGCTCCGTGCGGAAGGGCTTTGTGTCTTTGCTTTCAGTCGGTTTCCTCTCCCCATCTGTCCCCTGCACTGTCCCTGCCTCCCACAGGGCAGTGTGTGGGTGGGGTCCCTCCAGACCCCGAGGGCCGTGGGGAGAGGACCCCTCGTCCTGCAGACCCTTCTCAGAGCAGCCGTCTAGCAGATCGTTTTACCCGCTTTCGGCTCCCAAGGGAGACCTCCTTTTTTGGCGTTTGAATTTTCTGCTCCTGATAACATCACTAGAATCCATTTCGTACGTGCCACTCCCTTATCTTTTCTTACTTCTCCCTCTCCAGTCTCTGAGTCCCCCACCGCAGCCCTGCCCGGTCCTCCCTTGGCTACTTCTGCTTCTCACTTTCCGAAGAGCCGTCTTTTCGGTGGAAAGTCAGGCGGGCAGATTTCCCGGGTGCGATTTCTCGCTGTGCGTCTGAAGACACATGCTCAGGAACGCGTTCCGGGGGAGCGGGGTGTGGTGGCTGCGTCTCTCTCCAAGTTTTTCTAGTCAGAGGGCTGGGGGTGGGGCTGGGCCAAGAATGCCTAGAGAGGTGCCCTTAGCCGGCATGGTCTAGAACTTTCTGCGATGAGCGAAATGTTGTGTATTGGTGCCACCCAACATGTGCCACTGACATGTGCTGCTTGAGATATGGCGGAGGAATTGGTTAGGTCTTCAGTTTTTTTTTTTTTAATAATCCTCACCTGAAGATATTTTTACATTTATCATCAGATAGAGCAGAAGGGAGGGAGGGACAGAGAGGGAGAGAGAAATGTGAGAGACACATCGACTGGTTGCCTCCCGCACAGACCCGACCAGGGCTGGGGATGAACCGCAACCGAGGTACGTGCCCTTGACCGGAATCGAACCCGCACCAGAACCGAATCCGCAACTCTCTGACCGCTGAGCCAAATTGGCTAGGGCAGGTCTTTTTTTTTTTTTTTTTTATCCTCACCAAGGACATTTTTTTTGCATGTATCTTCAGATGGGGGGGGAAGGGAGGACGAGAGAGAGAAACATCAACATATGAAAGAGACACACCAACTGGTTGCCATCCACATGACCCCAACCGGGGTGGGGACAAACTGCAACCGAGGTATATGCTCTTAGCGGGAACCAAACCCGGGACTCTGGTCCGCGGGTCTACTCTCTAACCGCTGAGCCAAACCAGCCAGGGCGAGGGCAGGTCTTCAATTTTATTTTAAAACACTTACCTGCATTTAGTAGTTACTGTTTTGGAAACAGCACACCTCCAAGCTGTGCACTTTTCAGGATGAGAATAAGCGTCTAAGAAGCAGAGTATATTTGGTCTGTTTTTCCTCAAGTCAAACTACAGCAGCAGTCCTTCCTCCAGGTGCCCGACCTTGGTGACCTGTCTGTTTTCGGATTTTCTGCATTTCTCGATTGGACTCACCATTGGGGTTAGGCTACCAGGCCCATCAGGGAGGGCCCCAAATTCCAACTTGGAATATTGACCTTCCTTGAGGAATTTCGATGTCCACAGAGGTACCAGCAGCACTGAGCGAGGCATGTGGGCGCAGAGGGAACGAAGCAAGCTGGCCCTGTCCGAGCGGGGTATCGGGTGCTAATTTTGTACATGGGAGTTAAATACACAGACATGAGTTTAGAAAATCATGATCCTCGTACACTTAGACCTTTACCTTATTGAAAGGGATTAAGAAATACAAATTGCCAGGTATAAAAAAAGGTGCCTGGGGATATAATGTACAGCGTAGGGAATATAGTCGAGAGTGTTGGAGTAACTGTGTATGGTGTCAGGTGGGTGCTAGACTTACTGGGGTGATCACTTCGTAAGTTATGATTGTCTGATCACTGTGTTTTACACCTGAAACTAATATAGCCTCTATCCACTTAATTGAAAAATAAATTTTAAACAAGAACTGGACCTGGTGGTGAGGAAGGAGGCGCATTCATTTTCTGTTACCGCTGTGTAATGAGCTGTGTAATGAATTGGCACAAACGGCTTAGAATGGAACCTCCGTGCTGTCGTAGTTCTGAAGGTCTGCATGGGACTGAGTTCTATGAGACTGAAACCAAGGTGTCGCGGGGCTGGCCCTGCCGGAGGCTCTGGGGGACTCTGTTCCTTTTCCATCTTCTAGAGACGCCTTCCTTGGCTCACGGCTGCTCGCCCTATCGCCGCTCCTCCCCCACTTCTGCTCTCACATGGGCTCCTACGTCTTTGCTCTTCTCTCTCCACCGTGCAAGGAGCCCTGTGCGTGTGTTCAGACCCTGCCTCTTGTGACCAGCATAACCTCCCCGACTGAAAAGTCCTAACTCCATCACAGCTGCACATTCCCTTTGGTCACAGAAGGTGACATTTGCAGGTTCCCGGGATTAGGATGTGGATGTGTGTGGAGGGGGCCGTTTTCGGCCTGTCACTGGGGTGACTTTCTCTCCTTGGTGAAGAGCCAGTGTGTGAGAGAGAAGGTGTCAGTCACTCGCTCCCAGGTGCTCTGAATTGGTGGCAGTGGCAGATCGGGAGCAACATGTGCTACGGGTCTGGGGGGGTCTCAGATCTGGTGGGTGTCCGAGTCACCTAGGGAGTGAGGGCAAAGGACAGAGGCCCAGACCGTAGCCTACCTCAGTGGGCCTGGACCTGTGTTTCCATTTATTTATTTATTTGTTTTTATTAACTTTCCAGGAGTGTCTGGCCCTCAGCAAAGTTTGAGAACTATTGCTTTCAGTAATAATCTCGGGGATTATCTGTGTGCGTGCGTGTGGGCGGTGGAATTTCTTGTCTTCTGGAAGTGCCAGAGCAGGGCTGCAGCCAGGAGGTGCTAGAGAAGACCAGAGGAGGGGCCAGTGCCTGCAGAGGAACTGCCACCTGTGCCACACCTGGACGGCAAGAGAAGGTGTGGCTTCAGCGAGCAGCAGAGAGTGCTGCAAGCAGAGGGACAGACCTCACCAGCAGCACCGAGGTAGGAACACGTTTGGGGCCAGAAAGGGCAGGGGCAGGGCATTGCCTCTGGCAAGAGGATACCAGCAAGCTTAATGCTCTCGTGCTGGCAGGTTGATTGGAGGGCAGAGGCAGGATTCCGTTGGTAGGGCTGTCAGGGTGAGATGGACGAAGGCCCGGAGAGGGCGGCGCAGGGAAAATGGAGAGATAGTGATGGCTGTGAGAGGGCAGAGGGAATGTGAGTGTGACTCGGTCTCACAATCACTGCTAACCGGGCAGAGTGTGTCAGGCGCGACTCCGTGGACACAGGAGGGGGCTGGAGTGTGGTGGTGAGCTGGACACACGAGGTCCCTGGCTGCGGAGGTGTGCTCTGGGGAGAGGGGGCATTGTGCAGTTATGCATTAAGCAAACACATATAGACCAGAAAGGCATTAGCCAGTGGTAGGTGCTGTGGAGCCTCAGACGGGTTCCTGTGAGTGGGACAGCCAGCTGGTATCTCTTTAGATTGGGTGTTCAGGGAAGGCTTCTCCAGCGAGTGACATTTAAGCTGCTGCCTACATCCAGCCATGGGAAGAGGTGGGGGAAAGGCACTTCAGACAGAGGGGCCAGTGAGTGTAAAGGCCCCAAGGAAGGACAAGACTTGCCCCATGCGCGGAATAACTAGAGCAGCCCTGCCGGTAGAACTTTCTGCAGTGGTGGGAGTGACCTGTGTGGGCACCAGCCATGTGGCTACTAGCCCCTGTGATGACTGGACACTGGAATTGTGGCTAGTGAGACTTAGGAACTGGATTTTGTATTTTATTTTAGCTTTAGCTAACTTAAACTTAACTTTAAGTAGCCACACACAGCTGTGTTGAACAGCACAGAGTTAGAAGGTCAGTGTGGCTGGAGAGGGGTGTAAAACCGCGTCAGGCGAGGTGGATGGAAGAAGGCAGACGGCAGTGCTTTGTAAATTAGGCTAAATTGTTTGGATTTATTTTTTCTAAGAAGAGTGCAAAGTCTTCGGGTGATTTTACTTAAAGGTGGACGTGATCCGATGAATGGTTTGTAAATTCACTCTGGCTGCCACGTGGAGAATGAATTGCGAAGGATGAGAAGTGAAACGAGGCAACCACTTAGATCAATGTAACGCCACAGGGGAGCGTTGATGGCACCGTGGGGACAGGGTGGCAGCAGTGGGCACAGAGAAATGTGGATGGATTCCGGACACGTTTTGGTGGTAGATCTGACAGGAGTGGAGAGAGACTGAGTGGGGAAGCGGGAGAACCTGACGCTCCTAGATTTGGGGGGCTTACGCAGCAGGTGGATTGTGGTGGCATTTGCTAACATGAGGCACGGAGAGAAGGCTTGGTTTGGTTTTGCTTTGTTTTTGGAAGTGAGGAAGGTGGTTCTTTTTTGGACTTGTTAGAGATTCCTGCTGAGCATCCATGTAGAGCTGGCAAATGGAAAGGTCAGGGCTGGAGATGTGAGTTTAGGGGCATCGGGAACAGAAGGTATGTAAAGCCGTGGAACAGGGTCAAGCCCTGAAGACAGTGAGTGGGTAGAAAAGAGGGGCAGGGGCAGGAGATGGCTGCAACTTTTAAGACTGGGCATAGGAGGAAGATCCAGAAAGAGACTGCTTGAGAAAACATGAGAGATGCCCTGGAACCCAAGAGAAGTCACGGGTCCAGAAGGAGGGAATGTTGAAGGCTGCTGGCTGGCCGAGGACTCTAGAAGAGTTCACGGTACCCTCGGGTTTGGTAACAGCACGGAGGTCACTGGTGACATTGGGAGAGCAGGCTCCACAGAGTGGATAGGAGAGCGTCAGAGGTAAGACAGGAGAGGTCATGACTATGGGGAACTCTTGGTGAAATATTTGCTGTGACGAGAGGATTAGGAGTCAAAGGCTCTCTCTCTCTCTCTCAGAACTAGGTGTTATGTGCTGATAGGCAGAAAGCAGGTAGGTTGCCTTTGATAGGAGGACACTGTTCTAGTCATTGTAATGGGAGGGCAGGCTGAGAATGTGGGTAGGATGGGATCGGGGCAGTAGGCTGAGGAAGAGTTCCTGGCAGATTGCTTGTGACTAAGCGAAGTGTGAGCAAGTCCATTATGGGAGAGAGAGTACGAACTCGTGGTTTTGAAGATGGAAAGCAGATTCTCGGGGGAACTGGAGCAGGGTTGCCCGGTCGCTCCAGGTGTGCTCCTCACACTTGAATGTGCAAACAGCTCACCTGGGGGTTTGTTAACATACAGATTCCGCGTTTCTCACAAGCTGCCAGCGACGCTGCTGCTGCTGTCCATGGCCACCACACTGAGAAGCAGGCCTCCACAGCGCTTCCGCATGGGAAGCATAGGAAGGCACACGGTTTCCTGATGTGCCCAGGAGATGCCTCCGTTATTATGTCCAGTGAACTTACATTTAGGGCAGAGTAGCAAGAGTTGAGTTACCTAGCTGAGATTTGTGGCCGTCCATTTAAAGTAGGTCTGCTCAATGTCAGGGATGTATGGGGAACTTGAAAAAGGGGCCTGGGATTTTTTAATTCTGATTGAGCTTCTGAATTAATTGATATGGATCCCAGGCACCCTCCTTTTTAAAAGCTCCCCTGGTGATTCTAATGTTTATCCAGACTTGAGAAGCACAGGTTTACAATACCAGGTTAAGGGGATGACCGTGGGAGCAGGTGGCCAAGATGGGACTTGGTGTGGAGGCAGGACTGTCCCAGGATGTGTGAGCCCCGGTCTGTGTAAACAGTTTGAGTCGCTCCAACCAGCATGCCCAGCTCTTCTGCCCCAGTCTTGTATAGTCCCACCAAAGCCATGTCAGCCAGCAGGAGCAATCTGCTCACCAGCCAGGATGCCCTCTGGAATCTTCACATTGTCCTGGATACCCCTATTGGCACACAGTTCAGAACTCCTTGGGGTATCTGGTCTACCTTATGTTTGGGGTTGATGGGTGGGGGGACCCATTTGGGGCCAGGGACGGGGTTCCTCAGATGGTTCTGCCAGCCTTTGCTGGTTCCAGCATCTTGGAAAAAGTCAAAGCAGGTGCTCAGATGGTAGGGCCCTTCAGCCGTGCAGCCTGGTCGTAAACCAAGGGTAGAAGAACAAAAGCTTGAAAAGCTGCGAGCCCAGCCGATAAGATGGGTCCTGTCATCCACTTGTCAAAACCTGGACTGAAGCATCTCTTCATGGGGCAAGGAACCAGCGAGGACCTGGTCTCCAGCAGCCACATGGAGAGCTTGGAAGCAGACGCCCCTGCCGCGGAGCCTTGAGATCACCTCTGCCGGCACCTGGATTGCAGCCCCGCAAGGGAGCCCGATCCCTGACCCGCCGAAACTGACATGATGAATGTCCATGGTTTGAGGCCACTAGGTTTGGGTCGATTTGTTACACAGCTGCGTAGGACTAAGAGAAGATGCAGCGTGGGGAGTCCCCATGTTTGGGCTTTCCTGTCCTCTGTGTTGGCTTCATTTTCTACATTAGCACCCTCCTCGGAGAGATTCTAAAAGCCCTCTGTAATTCTAAAAGGAAAGGAAGGGAGAAATCAGTGGGCAGCTCTCAAATGGGGCCTGGGGCGATACGGCGGGGAGGCGGGGTCAGCCCCGTCCTAACTGACGGACTGAGGAAGAAACAAGAGTGCTACCCAGAGGACAACCAAGGTCAGCCGATGCTGGGTGGAGGAGAATGGATCTACCCGGAAGGGTAACTGATGAGATGTGGAAGTGGTGGGATCCTTGATGTTAGCCTGGATGGGATTTGAGAGACCTGGTCCTGCTGTCAGGCAGAGAGGGAAGCTCATTGGTTAGTGTCACCGGAGTCGGTAGAAAGTGTCAAGGTGTGAAGGGAAAGGCTTTGAGGAGACGGGGAGGGGGCTGAGAAGGGCCCATGGGAAGCAGTGCTCCCTGTTTTGACTGGGACAGAGGATGTGCTCGTGTCCGTGCAGAGTCGTCAAGCAGGGGACACGGTAGTGCGGACACCAAGGCAGGCAGGTAGAGACCATTCTTTTGAGGAGTTTGACAGCAAGATTTTGATCATCTGTGCGAACAGGAGACACAGTTGCAGGTTGGGCTAGAAATATAATGACATTAATCTCAAAAGGCAAGGCTTCAACGAACCCTATAAATGACTCATTTTAACATCAGTTAAACCTGAATAATTCCACCAAGCCTTCCTTCAAACAGGAGTTTCTGTTTCCCCTTCTGGGCCTTTGGACCTGAAAAGGAAGGAAATAAATGGATTCCAACCTCCTCTTCACTCTCTTTCCTTTCCTGGTCTCCAGTGTAGGTGCTGAGGGGCTGGACTCATAAGCTAAGAATATTCCTCAGGCGCGACAGGAGAGGAGAGGAAAGTCCTGCCTTTCACTGTCCCTGTCACACGCCTTTTGGGATAAGTGGAGGCTGGGTTTCCAGTGAGTTTGGAAGGAAGTTAGTTCATTGCACTGTCAGGTCTGGGGTTTAGGTTTGTGAGAGTGTAGCCCTGGGAGAAAGAGTGGGCAGAGGGTGCTGTACGGATTGGCACACTTAGGTGGTGCGCCCAGGGGACTGATCTTGCAGAAACCACAGAGATTCCGTTTTCTTTTCAGAATCAAGTGCCATGTATGTGGGCATGTTTGCACTGGCTGCCCTGCCCGACGGCTCTTCCCCATTGCGCCGAGCGTCTCCATCTCACTGGGCCTGCAGGGGGTGAGAGGCTTCAGCTCCTTCTTGACCATCCAACTTGGCCGCCTAAAGCAAGAATACTGGGGGAAATACCTTGGACGAGGAACTAAGAAATAGGTCAGCCCTGGCCAGTTTGGCTCAGCGGTTAGAGCGTTGGCCCGCGGACCAGAGAGCCCCGGGTTCGGTTCCCGCTAAGGGCACGTACCTCAGTTGCAGTTTGTCTCTGGCCCTGGTTGAGGTCATGGGGGAGATGGCCAGTTGATGTTTCTCTCTCACATCGATATTTCTCTCTCTCTCTTCCCCCCCTCTATCTGAAGATAAATGCAAAAATGTCCTCGGGTGAGGATAAAAAGAAAAAAGCGGTTCAATCTTCGCTTTCCGCACCTGTGTGGAGGGCTGACTGCCCGAGCACCAGGGTCGGAGGCAGACATGCCCAGTCCCCCCGGGGCAGTGGAGGGTGATGCCTCAGCGCTTGGCTGTGACCGTGTGTACATTTCTCACCGGTCAGAAGGGTTGCAGAGCCCCTGCCTGCTCGGGCTCCAGGTGATGGTGGGACCCGGCGGGCTTCCTGCACGCCGGCCCTGTGGGACCTGTCTCCAGGAGCTCCCGAGGACTGAACGCGCCCTGACTCAAGTGGGCTGGTGGCCCAGGCGCTATTTGGTAAACAGGGGTGTGGCAGAGGGAGGATTGGCCTGGCGTGTCCCCAGCTTTCTCTGCTTTTTCCAGTGACTCACAGACAGCGATGCTGGAAGGGGCCTCAGACACAAATCATCAAATCCCGCAGGCCTATTTCACAAGCACGAGGAAGGCCTTCCAGAAGGTCCCGGGAGCAGTTAGTGGACGTGGGCTACCCACGTCTCGTCTCCATGCCCGTGGCCACAACTCTGCCCCTTAGTTAACCTTTTTTGATCATTTATGTTCAGGAGGGGGTGAGTGCCTGGTGGGGGATGGGGGACGAGCCCCAAGCTGACCCTTGTGCCTTCTCGAACCCCATCTTTTACTCTTCCTCCACCATCCTGGTCACTGGGACAAGAGGCCCTGGCGTCTTAGGCAAATGAAGGTTTCCTTCCTACGTGGTGCCTGGACCACCTGACCACCCCGCCCGGTGGTGGGTTCATTCTGTGTAGTGAATGCAGAGTGAGGACCTGAGTAGAAAAGTCACTGGAGGGCAGCATGACAGGGGCCCGGGCAAGGGGCGGGCACACCTGTCTGGACTGGATGGGGAGTTGTGGTTGGAAGAGTCCTTGTGCCTCAGTTGAAGAGGCCACTTCCTGCTTTCCTGGCCAGGCTAGCCCTGGGGGGAGGTCCCCAGGCACTTCTCACCGCCCAGCCTGCTACTCCTTCCAGGTGCTGGACTGCCCAGCCGCTCAGAAGAGCTCCCTGGGGAGGAGAGAGGGGGCAGTGTGCAGTGAAGGGGAACATTGGGACCTAACAGGAATTCGGGGCTCCCCAGGGTGTCTTGGACAAAAGGAAGCGGGTCCCTCTAGACCTGGGGTGAGGGCCGGAAGTTGCCAAGCGTGTACCTGCTGTGCCCACCTGCTGAGTTGGCCAAAGGCCTGGAGCTCTGAGGTCGGAGGGTTGTGGAAACGCGAAAGAGAAAGCAGCCCGAGGCGAAGCCCGTGAGCTCGCCGAGGCCAGGGCTTGGAGCTGGCACAAATGCCCCTCCTTCTCCTGATCCACCGCCCAGCAAGTGCTGGGCATCCCGGGACCCTGGCCGAGCCCTGAGTGTCTGCGCGCCTCCTTCCTCCGGTGCATGAAGGCAACGTTTGCTGAGGGCCTCCTGGGCTCGCTGCAGAGGAGAGCGAGTGACCACTGCCGTCTCAGTTTGCAGTCTCGCAGGGGAGACCTGTAACCGGTAACCGCAGCAAACCTATCAGGAGTGTTACAGGGGCTCGGGAGGGTGAAGAGGACTTCCAGAAGAGAAGGTGTCTGCTCTAAAGGGACAGGATTCCCAGAGGCCGGAGAGGGAAGGGCAAGCCCGGCCAGGGGTCAGCGTGAGCCCAGGAGGGACCACAGGGGCGCTTGCGTATTCAACGAGGGAACGTGCTTGAACAGCGTTTGTTTTGATTGACTTAGGAAAGGTTTGCTCTGGCACGGCTGAGGGGTGGGGTGGGGCGAGAGGATGAGGGGAAGAGAGAAGGTGTTGCGTCAGAGGGACACTTATGGCTAAGAAGGGAATGTGTGGGCCAAGATGTCCGGACAGTTCTTTCTCACTTCGCTGCCGATCTTCCTGCGCGTTAGGCCTGTCCCAGGTTGAAGGCTCTGGCGGCTTCGGACTGGCGTCCTCGTGGCTTTGAAAACATCAGCAAGAGAGCTGCTTTGTCCATCAAGTCCCGAAATTAAGCCCCATGGAATCAGGCGGCTTTTCAGAACCAGGCACTGTGGCCGGGGGATGGAATGTGCTCGATGGCTGTGGATGGGTCCGGCCCTGGGTCTGGGAGGTGGGGTAGTGTTGAATGGAGAGGTGTGGCTCCCCACAGGAAAACGGGGTGCTCGTGGCGTGAGGAGGGACTGGGGATGGGCAGGCAGAATCAACAGATGTTCACCACTGGTTCACCGAAAAGGTGAAGATCCTTGAAGGATTTGTGGATTTTGTCCTGGGTGCCTTAAGTGCACACACTAGTGTGGGGAGAAAATTTGGAGAGATCTTGGTGGTCGAACAGATAGAACTTGGGAGTTCCCCTCCTTACAGGACTTGGGAGGTCCTCTCCTTACCTGTCTCCCAGATGTGATAGTTTTCTTCTTATTTTACTACCTCTTCCAGCGGGGCTCTCCCCAGCGCCTGGGCGTAGGAACTGCAGCTGGAAGCTGGTACCCAGGGATTGCCTCTGAAGGACTTCGTTCAGACGGAGGGTCAAAATAAACAACCCTGTGAAACTCATGATGTTTTAAAGACCACTTTGGAAGCGACGGAGTGTGGGGAATTTGATAAATGGAAAAAATCAAAGATATTAGATTTGGGGTTTGGGTTTCTAGGAGCTAGGAATATCAATATAAACACAAATATAAATGTATGGCAGGGAGTGGTTTGGGAATGGAATTTGATTTTGAACGTGTTGAATTTGAGGCGTTAGCGGCCTGTGTCTTTGTGGAAGAATGTGGTTTGCCACACGAGTTGGGGCCTGAGTGGGGATTTGGGAGTGATCCAGGATGCAGGTGAGGGATGGCCAGAGACTGACCATTGCCGTAGGTTAGTGATCAGCAGCCTGTAGCCCGGGGCCATGGGCCATGTTCTCCTTCCTTTCATGGCTACTGCTGTGGGCTGCCTTCTATACCCCGGAAGAGAGATCGCCACAACGAGGTGCCCCCATATTTGCAATCTGGTTTGATGAACCCAAATGCCCCCTCCCTTAGTCCATGGGTTGAGAATGTGTCCCCACTTCTCTGCAGATAGACTGTTGTTCTTGTGTTCAGATAACCCCTTAATAATGACCCCAAAGTGCAAGAGTAGTGTGGACTTTATCACAGATACGTATGTATAGGAAAAAACACAGTATCTGTAAGGTTTGGGAGTATCTGCGGTTTAGGCCTTCACTGGGGGTCTTGGACCGCATCCCCCTTGAATCAGGGGGTCTGCCGTATTTGTTACAGCAGCTGTAATAGACTGATACCATGAGGATTTGTCAAAGTCCGCCTGTGGAACACTTGCCTGCCAGTTTGCCCTTTGGGAAAAAGTGATCCCTGGTCAAACCACTTTGAACCTTGAACAAATGAACGTTCATTATCCAACGCGTATTTAGTGAGCACCTGTGGCACCTTAGGCCCTGTCCTAGGTGCTGGGTGTTTGTAGCACAGTCCCCACCTCACTGCTTAGGCTCTACTGGAGAAAACAGACAACGAAAAACAAGCAGGTGATGTGGTGTCAGGCTAGGGAGGTGCTGTTTTCCTCTCACAGGGCAGAGGGTAGCAGCGCTGCAGTTTTAGATGGGGTTGACACGATAGGTCTTTGGTTTGCTAACATTTGAACAGAGGCCCTAATAAAATGAGGGAGGAAGCCTCTGGGTGTCTAAGGTGAGAGTGGTCTGGGGAGGGAAGCATGAGTGCGCATGGGCCATGCGATGGGCGTGCCCTTGGCCTCTCCACTGTGTCTGGAAGGAGGAGGGAGGAGGAGCGACAGGTGGCCCTTCACACCACTGTGGACATGGGCTTCTCCTCGGAGGGAGGAGGAGCGACAGGAGGCCCTTCACACCACTGTGGACAGGGGCTTCTCCTTGGAGGGAGGGGGAGGCGGGAGGCCCTTCACACCACTGTGGACGTGGGCTTCTCCTCGGAGGGAGGGGGAGACGGGAGGCCCTTCACACCACTGTGGACGTGGGCTTCTCCTCGGAGGGAGGGGGAGATGGGAGGCCGTTCACACCACTGTGGACGTGGGCTTCTCCTCGGAGGGAGGGGGAGGCGGGAGGCCCTTCACACCACTGTGGACGTGGGCTTCTCCTCGGAGGAAGGTGGCAATCCACTGGAGGGCTTTGATTGGAAGCATGACATGATTTTTTAAAAACCATGATAAAATTCCCCTAACATAAAATTAACCATTTTCAAGTGTACAATTCACTGGCAATTTAGTACATTTGCAATTTTATGTGACCACCACCTTTGTCTAGTTCCAAAACGTCCTCATTACCCCTAAAGGAGACTTTGTACCTGTTCAACAGTCACTGCCCATAACCCCCACCCCACCCCCAGCCCCTGGCAGTCACCAGTCTGCTCTTGGTCTCTGGATTATTTGGGTCATGATTTGGGGTGGGTCTTTCAGAAGACTCACTCTGGCTGCCGGTAGAGCATGAATGGCAGGCGGTGGCCCCAGGAGAGCAGTCAAGTTCCTGCTGCTCCGGGGAGAGGTTTGGCCAGTGCCGGGGCTGAGGCAGAGGTCCTGGCGGAGGGTGGGGAGTCGGGTTTGGATCCAGGATGTGTTCCATCCTCCGAGAGACGTGGTTTGCTCCACACTTGCCGTGAACCCCGTTTCCCAAGTAGCTGCTCCACACGAAGCGTGTAGAGGACCCACAGAGCGAAGGAGGACTGGGTCGGAGCTCCTGGGGCCCCAGTTCTGAGCCTGCTACCCCAGGCTCTCAAGACTTCGGGCCAATCTCACTTCACAGCTGGGCACTCCAGACCCTCCCTGGAAACTGAGGACGTTAACCAGCTTTGAGACCCCACAACTCAGTGATTTTGTGCCTGAGGATAAATCGCCATCCTTTGCACAGATGCTGCAACTTAGGGAAAGTGGGTGTCTTGGGGTCGCCTGCCTGGGTCTCTGCACGCCCCCACTGGGCTCTGAAAGCCAAGAGAGGCTGTAACTGAGGCGAGCACGGCTGAGTTGGAAAGCGGACCTAAGCTCTTAGGCACATTGAATTTCCATGAAAGGCAGTTGACTTGAAGGAGTCAGTGCAGGAAACCGCCCTCACTGGTCTCATTCAGGTCTTCAGGGGCTGCTTGGAGTGGCTGTTCTCCGCCGTGGGGTGCAAGGTGCTTGCGTGTCTGTGGGTTGTGAGGCGTGTGGCAGAGATCTGTTCTTAATAGTTCTGACGTTTGGGAGAGATTTATTTTTGTGTGTCAGTCGGAGCAAACTCAAGGTTATCCCCATAACAACACCCTCCGTCCCTTGCGTTGCACTGTGGGGTGTTCTTTCTTCGTTTTCCGCACTGTAACTTCAAATCCTCGGTTTTTACTTTTAGCAAAACAGTAGCGTGCATGTGGTCAAAACTAAAATCGGACTGAAGGGCTTAGAAGGCGAAGCAACTCGCTCCCCACTTCTCCCGGTCCAGCCACGTTTTATTTTTAGTTCTCCTGGCAGTCACTTCCAGAATTTTAAATAAAATGCCGAGATGTTTCAAGATTTATTAACTTCAACACTCTCTGTCGGTTCCCTGTAATGAAAGATGAGGAATTATTTACACTGCACCCTGCCTCCTTTCCTTAGTTTTCTCCCCAATCGGGAGATTTTCTTCTTGTTTTTACTTCTTCTATCAGCCAGGCCTTCTCTGCTGTCTGGGTGGTGAAACTGATACGCAGAAACTGATACGCAGCGATTGCTTTGTGAGGACTTGGTTCAAACAAGGGTTAAAATTAACGGCGCTATGAAACTCTTGGTCTTCAAAGGCTTTTTGTTTTTTAACTGTGTTCTCTTTCTGTGAGCCCTTGGGAGGAATTCCTTCTAGTGTTAGGAATGGTTGTGCTTCCCCTGAGCAGGTGGCTTATTTTATCTTAAGGACACCAAAGAGCATTTAGCCAGACGTTTCCCTCCTGTACTGGCTGCAGAGCTCTGTGCCAAACTTGGGGCCCACCTTGCGTGCTGGAAGATTGGAGCAAGAGGTCGCTGACCTCACCCAGACCTCCTCTGACGTTCTCTGCCCCTCTTTCCTCCTGGTCTAATGTCCGGCTCTAGGTGTCTGGATCAGGGAAGATGTCGCGTGGGGACTTGCACTCACTCTCTTCTGCACGGATTGTCACCAGACACCACACTGCATGTCCCCACCGCTGCATCTCTGCAATGGGACCTGCTGAACTTGACGTTGCCTCTCTGGGTCTCGTGCCCACCCTGCACTTTCTCCTCCAGAGCACCGCTCCAGGAATAGGACGGTGTGGCGACTTGCCCTGTGTCCTTAAGGATGATTTAGTTCTCTGTTAGAGACACGGGCCTGTGGGCGTCCCCGTGAATCCCTGTGAGCGCCGGCTGAGCTTGTAAAAGCTGTTCGACAGTTAGCGCCGCGGGCCTGCACGGGTTAACGAGAGGCAGCCAGGGGCCGAGGAACTTGTTGGGACACTTGGATCCCCTTTCTCTGACCCTGTCATCACCTCAGCTTAGAAGCTCAGAATATCAGAATGTCAGTGCCAAGAAGGATGGTCGGCAGCAGCCAGGCTGCCTGGACTCTGGTGCCCACCGCTCCTTCCCTCTTCAGACCACAGCCACCTCCCTGGGACCCCCGACAGAGCCACTGATTCTTTTTCTAAAGTGGCGCAGTCTTTCCCTCTTTTACATGCTGAGCTCGTCCGAGGCGCAGGTGCATCTGCGAAGTCACATGGAGTCAGGTGGAGCGCCAGCGGCCCTCCTGCCGAGGGGGCCCTCCAGGCAGCAGCCCCCAGGCTTGAGTCCCCCCTCCCTTCCCCCTGAGTACACCTCCTAATATGCAACCTTTCGTCCTTTTCGACTACTTTCTTTATAGAGGATTCTTAGGGACTGTGGGTTTCGGAAGTGAGAACGGCATTCAAATCCACTGCGTCCGTGTGAGGCCGCGTCCCATCCGCCCTGGACCGCTCGCACCTGCTTTCCGAGCTCCCCGGTGGCCACTGGCCGTTCTGAGCCCTGAGGCTGGTTGAGGCAGCCCTCTTTGCAGTGACGAAGTCTCCATACGCTTGGAGGAAATGGTTCAGAAAGCCCTCTCCATTCATGTGTTTATTCGACGTAATTCAGTGAACCTTTATTGAGTTTCTGCAATGGGCGACATGTGTCTCAGGGCGCTGTGGGCCGTGCAGACACCAGTGCAGACACCTGGCCTCCATGTCCCAGGAGCTGGCATGTCCCTTGCTGTGCAGGGACCAGCACAGGCCATGCTCCCGCAGAAACCGTTCGTGACAAGTGCTGTTGAGGCGGTGCTGATGGTGAGGACCCCTCAGAGTCCTGTCCTCTTCTTCAGGAATCACATCTCTGGGCCGAGAGCTGCTCGCTTTGTGGGATCAGGGAAGCTGAGCCCTGTGGTGCTGTTGAGTCTGGGGGTACAGACCTCCTGGGAGGCCAGGCCAAGGTCACTTTGAAATCTGGCAGGTGGGGTGTGTCCTTGCTCCTGACTCTCCTTCTCTGATGGATGTCCCCTCTGGGCTTTCCCCATGCACACCCACACCTCTTGAGTGACTCTCAAGAAACTAAGTAGGAACCACAGGTTTTCCCGTTGTTTAGAGGATAAACAAACCCTTCATGTAACCCCTGGGTTTTAGGGCCCCTTAGCAGTGTCTGCTGGTGCCTGTCAAGGCCCTTGGTTGAGGCGATGGAATCACTGAGTAACTTGGGAGCCAGTCGGGTCCTCCAGGTCAGTCTGGTGGGGTCCCCGTAGCTTCGAGGCCTCCTCTTCTGTCAGGGGCCACTGGCGCTGGGGCCTCTGTGGCATCTCTGTTCTGCAGCACTGCCCCTGCCTCTTCTCTCTGTGGGTCTTTGAGCAGCTGTGATGCATTCCTGTGAGCCAGTGGCTGTGCGGAAGCGAAGGAGACACTATCCCTGCTCCCAGAGCCTCGGGGGGACGCACATGGACGCTGTTTATCCTCCAAGGTGCTGTTGGCGGGAGAGTGCACACGTTCTAGGCTGGTTAGCTAATGATCGGATCGGGCTAGTGCAATGCCAAAAACATGCGTCACTCCGTGACAGGTATGGACTGCAGTGAGCATGCTCTGTTGCCAGGGGAACGTGAACATGTATTCATCTCAAAGCAGAAAGAATTCACTCCCCTGCTCTGGTATGTGGCTGTTTCCCACACCGGTCCCCAGTCACATCTGCTCTCCCTAAGGCTGCGGTGTGCTCCTCATCCCCCTCGGCCACCCTGTCCAGCGTCGCGCTCTCCCTCCTGGGCGGGTGTCCTGGCTCCGTGTACACAGTTGACCTCTCACTACTTTGTAGGTACAGCCAACATCCAGTCAGGCCTCCGCTGCCTCATTTGCATTTTCAGTGACCTAATTATGAAGTAGGGGAAGCAGGAGACCCACTGTTTTCTTGCGGTGTGGCAGTATGATGTGGTAACAAGAACTAGGCTTGAAAGTTGGACAGATTTGACTGAAGTGCCTTCTCTGTCACCTGTGAGCTCTGTAACCTTGAAAAAATATTTTTCTTCCTCTTCAGTGTCCGCAAAGATAAACTGGGATTATCCCTCCTTTGCTAGAGTATGGGGAGGACTGGATTAAAAAATGTCAAAGTACTTGGCATCTCACTTAGTAAGTGATCATTCTCTTTCATTCCGTCTCCCCGCGGCCGCTGAGGCATTGGCCTTGAGGATGCTGAGTGGTTAGCCAGGTGGCTGGCACACCCGGGGCAGCTGTCTAGAATTCAGAACTCTGGGCTGTGGGCCCGGTCTGCCTTGTGTCATCTGGGTGATGTGTCACAGGTTTCTGTGCTTGCAGACATCACAACCGGATTCCAGCTGATGAAGCAAAGTGAAGCCGACTGCACAGTGGAAAGGAAGGTCACAGAATGGGCAGAGGCTGGGAACACCCAAACACAGGCGGGAAGCAAGGTGCTGAGCTGAGTGAGACAGAGGTGGGGGTGCAGGCACAGTCTCAGAGCACAGACAGTGTGGCCGGGTTTGCTAGGGTGTGATGGGGGCACTCCCCCGTCTCCGCACCTGTCAGCAGAGAGCTCCTGAGGCCCGTGTGGGCCACACCTTTGCCCCGTGAAAGACCGAGGAGCAACCGGGGACCCCTTTGGATTTGCAGTGGGAGGGCTGGCGCCTGGACGAATAGCCTCCCAGAGGAAGTGCCCAGTGGGGGGAGAGAGAATTCCCTAAAAAAGAAGTGGGTGCTGTTGGGATGGGTCCGGGACACGGGGCAGCTTCAGCAACAGATGTCTGCTACGGTGCCCCATGCAGATCTCACTGTGGGCTTCTTTCTGGACACGAGAGACTTGAGCTGGCTGGTCTCCAGGAACCTTTGGTTTCTCATACGACTACTGTCATAATCAAACGGGGTGCTCTCCCACTGGGGAGAAATACGAATTAGTGTTAGTAGCCTTCCGAGTTTTTCCACTTTCCCCCTGAAACCTACCATTCCCCAATAGACATAATTAATAATGTGTTTTATAAAATCCACTTACTTTTTAATAAAGTTTGTTTACAGAAAATTAGAGATTATAACAAATGTATCTACTATCCATATTTTATTTTATTTGTATTTTTAGAAATATTTTTATTGAGTTTTAGACAGAGAGGAAGGGAGAGAGAAAGAGAAACATCAATATGAGAGAAACATCAATCGGCTGCCTCCTGCACGCCCCCTACTGGGGATGGAGCCCAAAACCCAGGCATGTGCCCTGACCAGAAATCAAACCAGCAACCACTCAGTGCACGAACAACACCCAGCCCACTGATGCATTTTTTAAAAATCAGCTATACTGAACTATCATTTACCACAAAATAAAATTCACCCATTTTAAATGTACAGGTCAATGACTAGACAGATATATACACCATGTAACAAGCACTCTAATCAAAGTATAGGACATCTTTCCAGAAAGTTCTCTCTTGCCCATTTGCAGTCAGTCTCTCCTCTTCTCCCCCTCATCTCCTCAGGCCACCTCTGATTTCTATCCTATCGATTAGTTTTGCCTATTGCAGGATTTCGTACAAATGGATCATGCAGGAGACACCCGTGATTTCTTTTGCACAGGATAACGTCTGAGATTTGTTCATAGCGTTGTATCAGTGGTTCATGCTGTTTTAGTGCTACGTTGATCCCACGAGTTGAGTCTACTCTGATTTGCTCATCCATTTGTCCGTGGATGGGCACTTTGGTGGTTTCCAGTTCTTAGCTATTGTGAATGATTCTGCTGGGAGCATTGCAATGCAAATGTCCCAGACATGAGCTCATTTCTGGTGCTTTTTTAAATACCTAGGAGCGAAATTGCGAGGTTATAGGGTGAGCGTATGTTTAACTTGATAAGAAACGACAAAACTGTTTTCTGAAGAGGCCACTCCACTCTGCCATCGCTCACAGCAGTGCATGTGCTTCTAGTTGCTTAGCTTTTTGCCAACATTTTTTTTGGAGTCATTCTAGGGAGTAGGAAGTAGTTTTTCACTGTGCTTTTAACTTGCATTTTCCTGAGGGTTAATGGTGTTGAGCATTTTTCATGTTCTTTATCACCATCTCTGAATTCGACAAGTATTAACATTTGCCGGATGTCAATCAGAAATAGCACATTACTTGGCATTACAAGTCTTTGTGTGTTCCTTTAATTCGGTTCCCTTTCTCGTTCTCTCCCTGGAGGTAACCACTGTTCTGTGGTCGGGGTGTCTTTTCCACAGGCATGTTTAAAATTTGTAGCAGCACGTAAAATAGTATTCAGTGATGTTTTGTGTGTTTTTAAACTGACAAGAAACATCTCACCCTGCATTTATCTTTTTGCGGTTCGCTTTTTTTCGTACCTTCAATTTTTTAGGTTTATCGACATCGAAACCTACAGAAATGGTTTTACCGGCTGTATAGTTTTCTAGCATGCGCAGAGTTCGCAGTTTAGCCCTATTGGTGGACGTTTTAGCTTAGTATAAACACTCGACAGACTTTGTCCTTGTGCTTAGTATCTCGTGGTACACTTGTGTGAGTGTTCCTCTGGGGCTAGATACCTAGAAGGAGAATTTCTGTATCGGAGAATGTACCTTTGGGTTTTGCTAAAGAGTGCCACAATGTTTCTCAAAAAGGGTTTGCAAATATATATATATACTGCCACCCACAGAGTGTTAGAATTTCCATTCCCCTTGCCAACATGTCAGACTTATTTTTGCCATCCAAGGGTGTGAGAAATCGCACCTTGGATTTAATTCTCTTTGCGATGCCTTTGTTGCTAGTTGAGGTTGTGTATATTTTCATGTGTATATTTGTGGTTCGGATCTCCTCTCCTGTGTGTTTCCTATGCACACTCCACTCACTTCTCTACTGGGTTGTGTTTTATTTTATTTCATTTTTAAACTTATCTTTATTGTTGAATATATTACAGATGTCCCTCCTTTTCCCCCCCCTTGACCTTCTCCTCCCCACTCCCACCCCCCTCCTGCCTTCCCCACACTGTTGTCTGTGTCTATTGGTTATGCATATATGCATAGAAGTTCTTTGGTTCATCTCATCCCGCCCTCCCTCCCCCCTTCCCTTTGAGGTTCCTCAGTCTAACAACCAATTTGTACTTCTTAATCCCTTCATCTTTTTCACCCAACCGCCCTCCCATCTGGCAACCAACAAAAAGTTCTCTGTGTCTGTGAGTCTGTTTCTGTTCTGCTTGCTCATTTTGTTTATAGATTCAATTGCTGATAAATATGTGTTTATTGCCGTTTTATTGTTCCTATTTTTTTTATCTTCTTCTTCTTCAAGAAGACCGTCAACATTTCATATAATACTGATTTGGTGGTGATGAACTCCTTTAGCTTTTTCTTGTCTGGGAAACTCTTTATACGGCAATTGATTCTAAATGACAGCTTTGCAGGATAGAGTAATCTTGGTTGTAGGTCCTTGCTTTTCATCACTTTCTTGCCACTCCCTTCTGGCCTTCAAAGTTTCTTTTGAGAAATCAGCTGACAGTCTTATGGGAGCTCTGTTGTAGGTAACTCACTGCCTTCCTCTTGCTGCTTTTAAGATTCTCTGTCTTGAACTTTTGCATTTTGATGATGATGTGTATTGGTGTGGACCTCTTTGGGTTCATCTTATTTGGGACTCTCTGTGCTTTCTAGACTTGTACGTCTGTTTCCCTCACCAAGTTAAGTAAATTTTCTGTCATTATTTTTTCAAATAGGTTTTCAATTTCTTGCTCTCTCTCTCTTCTCCTTCTGGCACCTCCATGATGCAAATGTTGATACACTTGAAGTTGTCCCAGAGGCTCCTTACACTATCCTCATTTTTTTCGATTCTTTTTTCTTTTTGCTGTTCTGATTGGGTGTTTTTTGCTTCCTTATATTCAAAATCGATGGTTTGCCTCTAGGCTTCACATACTCTACTATTTATTCCCTGTAAATTATTCTTTATTTCAGTTAGTGCATCCTTCATTTCTGACTGGTCCTTTATTATGCTCTTCAGGTCGTCACTAAGTTCATTGATGTTCTTACGAAGTTCCTTGAAATTCTAAGTTCATTGAGCATCCTTATAAGCAATGTTTTGAACTCTGCATCTGTTAGATTGCTTATCTCCATTTTGTTTAGTTCTTTTCCTGGAGTTTTGTTCTGTTCTTTCATTTGGGACATGTTTCTTTGTCTCCTCATTTTGGCTGCCTCCCTGTGTTTGTTTCTATGTATTAGGTAGAGTTGCTATGTCTCCTAGGCTTCCTAGGGTGGCCTGTTGTAGTAGGTGTCCTGTGGGGTCCAGAGGCACAGCCTCCCTGGTCACCCAGCTGGGCCCTCGAGGTGCACCTCTCGTGTAGACTTTCTGTTGTAATTGAGTCTTGATTGCAGTCTTGATGTGGCTTCTTCTCTAATTTCATAGTTGTAGGACTTCCATTCAGCTTGATTTCAGGTGGTTCACTCTACTGGGTTGTGTTTTAATCATTGCTTTATCTTCTTCTTTTTATTTTTTTACTGTGTATTTTGTCATACAGAAGTTTTTCATTGTAATCTAGTCAAATTTATTAATCGATTTATGGATTGTATTTTTTATGTCTTTGTTTAACAAAACTTTTCTTATATTGAGTTCATAAGATGGTCTAAACATCTTTCTAAACATTTTAAAGTTTTGTGTTTGGCTGAGAAGTGAAAAGTCACAGTAGCATAAGCAAGAAGAATGAAAAGTAATTGCCAAAATCCTTTTATGGTTTTCCAATTTTAAAAGTAATATGTTTATTATAGGAAAAGCAAAGAAATATATAAATGATAAAAATAACAGATAATGCTACTACCCAGAGTTGAGATCATATGGTTTATACCATATTCTGTACTTTTTACTATTTATAATAGCACTTACCAATGTTACCTCAAATTCTCTATAAACAGCTTTAACTGCTACATAATTTATCACTAAAGTCTTTTTGCAATGGAGTTGAACTTGATAATTTGCAGAAACCCTTTGAGGTTGAAAATTGTATGAATCTCCAATTAAAAAAAAAATATCCCATAGAGTAAATATATGTATCCATTGAAAAAACACCTCGTCTTCTTTGTGAACCAAGATGTTTGAAGAGAGGCAAAATAATTGCCAATTTACTCTTTGGTGAAAGAAACAGAGATTTTGGATTTCTATTTTGGTAAATAAGACGCATGTCCTATTTCTAGAAGAAGAGTATGTTTCTCTAAAGGAGGAGAATATTTTGTGTATTTATACTTTTCTTACCCGACATCCC
Organism: Tadarida brasiliensis; assembly: GCA_030848825.1. Classification (NCBI taxonomy): domain Eukaryota; kingdom Metazoa; phylum Chordata; class Mammalia; order Chiroptera; family Molossidae; genus Tadarida; species Tadarida brasiliensis. Next base: position 17,495,603 of record CM061273.1, read on the forward strand.
AGTACCACACATTGTCTATTGAACTTCCTATTGTAGAAAATTAGGACGTTAAACCTGGCTCTTCTACCATCATTCTGTGCCCCCCCCCCCCACAATGTGCATACCCCTTTCCTCACCTCCCAAAATAGTGACACCATGAGGTTTGATTATGTTAGGGTTTGGTATTTATGTACATTGTAGGTCTGTGTGAATCAGTTATAGATCAGCTGCTTATTGGTTTCTGCTTTTATGGGACAATGTTTCATTTTTCCTAGTTAATTTAAGAAATAGAAATAAATAAAAACAAAAACAGTTGTTTTTTTTTGCTGGTGTTTTCCATCTCTTGTACTAGTTCTTCCCCCAGACTCTTCAGCAGACCTGTGAAACTCCCTTGAATCCTGTCAGCACAGGAAGTAATCTATCAAGGCTGTTATTTTTCACTAGTGATAGAAGAATCTATTTGCTCTGGTTTGGCTTGTCTTCAGGTCGATGGTCAGCTTTCATCTTGGGACCTTCCTTCACCATCATCCTATTACTTTCTTTTGCTTCTCTTCTGCTTTTGCCACTTCTTGGGTCTCACATTTTCCTCTGTTTGGGTTTTCTCCTTTGTTTTGTTGGAGCACACCCTTCAGTAAACTGCTGGAAAGGAGATGGGTCTTATCTTAAACCTGCCATGTGTAATCGGTTGCCGTATATTCATGAACACTTCTCACCCTGTCCTCTAGGTGTCCCTGAGCCCAGGAGCTCTGAACTGTTTCCCTCTGAGTCTGCTACTTCCTGCCATGTGGGAGTGGGAGTCACTTGGCGGTCAGGGGTAGGGTGTGATCTAAGAAGCAAACCCCCACCTCCTTTTTAAACTTCCACCTTGCAGATTCCTTGTGCCTGTGAGTCTTCCTGGGCCTCTCTAAAGTTCTGTATTGTAAACTGGCTTGTGTTTTGTTGACATCTGCCTCTGAAGTCATGAGGATTTGTTTTCTCTTCTATGCTGAGTCATTATCATTTATCCATTTGTTTTCAGTTGTCTAAAAATTTGTGGATATGTCTCATTTACTGTCAATTCTCATTTCATTTTTTTTTCTCTTTGTGGCTTTGTACAACCCCCCCCCCACCCCCGCCGCCGCCAAACCAACCCCCCGTCCCCCAGTCATTTCCAGTGGGATTTCAGGAAAGCATGGACATAAACTACCTGTTTTTAGCCATCTATTTCAAACATAAGTATTATATTCTATGATTGTTGCTAATATTTAGGAATGAATACTGCTTGTTTTTATAAATAGATCTTGAACTGTCTTATTAGTTCTGAATGTTTGTAGAATTTCTTGGATATTTTGGGTAGGCAGTTATATTAGATGAAGATGTCAGTTTCTTTTTTGCAATTCTTTTATTTTTGTATGTCTTTTTATTGCCTTGCTGTGTTGTGGGATCCTCAGCACAGTGTTGAAAAGAAGCAGAGTGGTGAGCAGTCTTGTCTTATTCCTGACTTACAGGCAGTATGATGTTTACTCTAATTTCTGAGAGTTAGCATTTATTGCACTAAGAAAATTTTGTTCTAGTCCTAGTTTGTGAGGTTTAAAGGGGTGCTGAGTTTTGTCAGATTCTTTTTCCGCATCTAGATTATCCTATTTAAAAAAAATAATCTTTTGCCCTGGCCAGTTTTGCGCTCAGTGGTTAGAGCGTCAGCCTGAGGACCAGGGAGTCGTGGGTTCAATTCCAGTCAAGGGCGCATTCCTTGGTTGCGGTCCCGCGCCTAGTCGGGGTCGTGTGGGAGGCAACAAATTGATGTGTCTCTCTCATTGATGTTTCTCTCTCTCTCTCTCCCTCCCACTTTGTCCGAAGATAAATGAAAAAATATCCTTGGGTGAGGATTTTTAAAAAAATAATAATAATCTTTTAATGGGGTGAGTTTTAACTAAGGAGTTTTGGGATGGTTTAATATCCCTCCATTCCCAGAATTTGCTAATATGTGTTTAGGATTTTTACACCTATGCCCTGTGAGGTTGAGAGGTAGGCTTTATCTTTCCCTTACATATTTTGTTATTTTGAACGTTGGGATCAGGGTATTTTAAGTGAAAAGGAGTGTTTTTCTCTCTGTTTCTGGAAGAGATTGTGTGAGTGTTGTCCTTTGGTTCAGGCTTTGAAAAACCTTGTCTGCAAAACCACACAGACCCATTTCAGTTTTTCAGGTAGACTGCTGGATCAATTCCTTTGAAGGTTACAGATCTCTTCAGGTTTTCTATTTCCTCTCGAGTCAATTTGGAATTTTTTATTTTTCTGGAAAGTGATCGGTGACAGGAGATAGCAAATAACCAGGTCGTTTCCAGACTGGTGAGAAAATAGCACCTTCGGAGGCTCAGTGCTTCCAACACCTCAAAGGGAGGGAGGGGATCGAAGGTAGAGCTCTCCAGGGTTTTGTATTATTCAGAAGGAGAAAAGAGCTATTGATTAACTTTATGCTTGGAGTCAAGTGTACATGTTAAAAATGTCAGTGTAACCCACTAAGTAGTAGAAATAGACCCTGTCAATGCCAAGTTTGTGGGGGTGGGAGGGAGAATAAAGAAAACGCAATCAATCCACTAGAATGCGAGGCAGGAGGGAGTGGAAAAAGCGAAGAGGAGAGCCCGGTAAAGGGAAAGCATGTCAGTGATGCCCTTTAGACAGCGCCTCCTCCGAGAAGCATTCCTGGGTGGACCCCTGGTTTTCCCTTGGCGCACCCGGCGCTCTGCACGGCGACTGCCTGTCTGCCACCTTTCTCTCCCACAGGAGGCACGTTCTTCCTGGGACCGGGCTGGGTCATTTAGCTGCTCATTCTCAGTGTCTGACGTGTAGTAGGTGCCCTGTAACTGACGTAGCATGGCAAACAAATACATAAGTGAGCAGATGGGCAAATAAATCCTGAAACGTTAGTCTGTCAGGTTCAACAGCTATGGAGAGACATTTTAATCTGATCGCCTTGGTTGATCTGTGAGTTAGGGAACCAAGGAGGGACCTGCAGCCTTGGATTCAACTGGGGAAAAGGTCACTGAGAGTTGCCTAAACTGAAACCGCCTATAAATTCCCATGTAGCTGTTAATGAGCTTGATGAGTCCATGGCCGTGCCCTGAGATTTACCTTGTGCAGGTAAAATAGCCTTGATGCGGCAAGTGAGTGTTTCCCAAACAGTAACACTTGTACAGTTCCCCTGGGGCGATTCTCTTGCAAGAGGTCTGGGAGGGGCCGAGGCTGCACTTGTAAGAAGCTGAGCTGAGCGCTGCTGGTTCATGGGCCATGCTTTGTGTCTCAAGGCTTTAGGACGTCGCCTACACCGAGGCTTTCTCCAGGTGCTCGGGGACAACAGAGTGGCCCTGTACTCAGACAACAGGCTCAAGTGGGAACTGTTCTAACTTCCAGGATTGTTACCAGTGAACTTGAAAGATCCCAGCCCACACTGGCTGGGCAGGGGTACCCCTTGGCCTCAAACGGCATGACACGAACAGGCCTGTCCCAGCCTTGCACGGGGCCCCTGGAGTGGGATGAGTTTGCTGAACTACCTGCGCAGTGATCACACTCTTCCTCATTTTCCTGTTTCTCAGGCCGAGCCACACCGCCTGTCGGGACACGTTGCATACTGGAAAGCCCTTGTTTTTGCGATTCACGGATCGCTTGTCACTGTGCTCTGGCCCCACCACACTTTATCTGTGCAATCAAAATCCCATTTTCTCGCCTCGTTCCTGCAAGCCTTTGCCTGGCTATCACTCTGGTCCCTGGGTGGGGAGACCTTCTTCTGTCCCCGTAGCGCTGCCTGCCCTGGGTCCAGACAGAGGTCGCCTTACTGCACATACTCAGAATTATGACATGGGCCAGAGAGTGATGACATCTGACACCCACTTTCTTCTTCATTTTTAGCCCCCATTTTGAGAAATGGCACAAATCCAGTGGGCAATGCCCCAAAATGCAGATAAGCCACAAATGCACCAGTCCTGGGGCTGGACAGACCCCGGGCGCCGACCTGTCCCCAAGCCTCTTTCCCCGGCTCCTCCAACACGTCTCAGAAACGGTGCTTGGCAAGCGGTTCATTCTATTCCTTTTCTTATATGCATATCGACTCCTGTGGAGGGCAGGCTTGTGGACAGAAGGATCGTTCTGTCAGTGAGTGATGCGAACAGTAAGTGTCTGGGACACTGCACCCCCAGCTCTTTGCCAAATGTGATGTGACCACAGCTCAGGGGTCAATGTCAAGGTTAAGGAATGTTAGTATCAGCTTCTCTCCGAGGGATCCAGCTCAGTTACGGAAGGATTCGGAGTCATGTCTACTAATTTGGTCCTCTCTTCAGACTTCAGGGGATGATATTTTTTAAATTGATTTATTGCTTTTGGAGAGGGACGGAGGAAGAGAGAGAGAGAGACATGGATTTGTTGTTGCACTTATTTATGCATTCATTGGTTGATTCTTGTATGTGCCCTGACCAGGGATCAAACCCGCCACCTTGGCGTATCGGGGACGACACTCTAACCAACTGAGCTCCCTAGCCAGGGCCCAGGGGATCTTATCTCTGGTCACAGCCATGCGGAGCCAGGGAGGCAGGGCATGCAGTGTCCGACTGTCCCCATGCAGTGTCAGAGAACTGTCCCCGTCTGAGGGTCACAGAGGCAGACATCTGTAGCTTGAGACTGGCAGGGGCGGTGGCCTGAGGTTTCTGTGCGGGCTTCCAGGGAGGCATCTGGCCAGTGGTCCTGCTAGCCTCTTTGTCTGACTCTCCCAGCCGGGGAGGGGAGGGGAGGTGGGACGGAGGCAGCTCAGAGAGATGAGAGACCTGCATGGAGGAGTGAGGGGATCAGGGTGAACCGGGAGGCTGAGGAGGCTTGGAACCACCCGGACTGCATTACGTTTTATGAAGGGTGGTGAGCTGTGCAGTGTAAGCGGGGCAGGCCAATTTTATATGCTTTCTGTATATTGACTCATGTAATCCTTACAAGAGGTATTATTATTTCCATTTCGTGGGAGTCCCCAGTGTGTCCAGAGAGTTCTCGTGCGTTTCCCAGGCGAGCTCGGTATGAACCTGGGCGGTCTGGCTCCCTCATCCTTCTTCCCCACTACACCGTGAGGCTTGATGACCTAGGAGTGGCCGACTTGCAGATGACAGCGATATCACAGGCGTTATGTACTAGTTGTATGGTTTTCCCAAAATAAATGGAACTATTTAAAACCAAGCCCCTTAGACCATTCGCATTCATTCCCTAAGGGCTCATCTTGGGGGAACCCTGTGCTTTGGGAACCCCAGTGTGCCGCATTGCTTCTCGATCCAGGTCCGCAGACCACAGCGGGAGGTTAGCAGTCTGGCTTTGATCACGATGCTTCCCTGGAGCTGTTTCTGCCCTGCGTTTTGTGTGTGTCCTTCCACTTGGCAGACGTGGGCTTTGGGGTGTGGGCAGAGCCAAGGGACTTTCTCCCAGCTGCTCGAGTCCTCTGTGTGGGTGGCAGCAGCAGCCACCCAGCTGAGATCCAGGTGCCCCCTGATGCCCTTGTAGGCATGGCCAGCCTCTGTTCTTCCAGTGGTGGGGGGGGGGGGTCTCCTGGGCCCCTGTGGGATTCCCAGCAGCAGATTCCCAGTCTCTCCCCTCCCTTCTCTCAGGTGCCTCTGGCCTGGCCCACCACCCCTGGGAGGCCAGAGCCCCCTTTGCAACAGTTACAGGTCAGAATCCGTTGAGTTGTAAGAATCCGTCTCAGCTGGACTGGGCTTCCTGTCATCCTCTTTGCTCTCCCTCAATCCCCCCACCCCCCCCTCCTGCTTCCAGTACAGAAGGTGCCTCTCCACTCTGCCCTAGCCCACAGATCTCCTGGGCACTTAGGGTGCATGTGGGGAGTCGTCTGATTATTGTCATTGGACTCTGAGCAGACGGCCCCTAACTCCCGCTCCCCAAAGGTGCCTGAACGGCCCTCTGGCCAAGGCTGCCAGCCCTGCGTAGCGTAGCTGTGCTTGGCACTCTGCTGTCCTGCGTGTCTTCTGCGCTGAGCCCGCTTTCCCCACACTGCTGTTATTTCTTCTCTCAGCGCCACACGACTTGCCCGGCTGGTCCCGTGATTCTGTGGAGGCCCTGCCAGGACTTTGCCAGGCACTGGTGCTGGAAAAATTTCCTGAGGTGTACCGGACCTCCAAAGGGAACACTGGGACTCTTTCTAATGCGTGTTACAGAAATCCCTCTCAGGTTGGCTTCAGACAAAAAGGGAATTGATGGGCTGGTGTGACTGAGACATTCCCAGGGTGTCGGCTTCATACGTGATTCCGTGAGCGGCCCTCCCGGAGCTGGCGTGGTGCGGTCTCTCTGCCTTCCTCTGTCTTCCACACCAGCCTGTTGCTTCTGCATCGGCTCCCTCCCAGGGAGGTTTTTCCTGCAAGGTGTCGGCAGCTGCAGGCCTTATCCTACCGAATACTGCTTCCTTTCCCCAGTAATTCCAACCGGAGTCCAAGGATTGAGCCTCAGATGACTGATTTGGGTCACCTGCTCACCCCTGAACTAGTCACCATGGCCAGGGGGATGGAATTGCTCATTGGAGAGGCAGCGGGGGGGGGGGGGGGGGAAGGGTGCTTCCCCAAAGGAAAATCAGGGCGTTCTCACCAGAAGCAGGGGTGCACATGTGTGGGGCAGGCACACGGCCACACGCCTCTTCCAGCTCCTGGTGGCTGCCGGCACCCCTCAGCTGGTGGCCACATCACTTCAGTCTCTGCTTCCCCGAGTGCACTCTGTCTCTTCTGTGTGTCGTACAATCTCCCTGTGCCTCCCTCTTGTGAGGGCACTTGGGACGCCATTTAGGGCCTGGCTGGATAATCCAGGATAATCTCATCAAAACCCTTCATTTAATTACATCTGCAAAGACACCCTCCCCCCTCTGTCCCCCCAGTAAGATAATATTCGCTGCCCACCTGGTGGTTCCGGAGCCCAGGGTGGTCTGCAAGCCCCATACCACCACCATGTGCGTGGGAATGCCAGGTCATGGCAGATCATGCCACTGAGGCTTCCGCCGTCCCACAGACACCCCGGGTGTGAAAGCAGCCCTGAGCCCCACACACGGTGGGGGAGGAGAGGCTGACTCGAGACCCCAGCGGAGGGCTGAGGGAGAGCGCCCAGAAGCTGCAGCGGCTGCCACTGCCGGACACTTGGGTGGGGAGGTCCCACTGTGGGAGCATCTTGGAACTTCAGCTGGGGTTTACGTGACTGACATTGGATCTGGGGAAGCTGTGCAGGGAAATGGAAAAGGGAAGTGGGGTGAGCATTCCCCCTACAGTGGGCTCTCTTGGGCAATGGTCTTTGGAGGGCGGTGACTCACTGAGGGGACAGCAACAAGGGAACTGCTGTGGCTGCAGCCTTCCTGTGCCCCTGCCCGCCCCTAGGAAGTGGGAGCCCTGGGCCTGGGTGTCCTACGGAGCCTCAGGCCGTGGAGGGTGACCAGCGCGTGAGCTGTGCTAGGTGTTGGTCGGGAAGCGGTCCCGGTGAGCCGGTGAAAGGAGAGAGAATGCCCAGGAGCTCCGGAGCCAGATGTGCGAGCTCTGTCCTCCTCAGTGTTACTGTGGAGGGCGTGACCTTGGGCGTGTCCCCTGACCAAGCCTCAGCACCACCTGGGGCCTGGTGCCAGCTGCTATCGATTCAAACCTCCTCCGCAGTGGGTAGTATTACAGAACCTACCCCAAGAGGGGCGGCGAAGATGGAACGAGGGAATGTCACACAGGTGTTTACTGCTGTGGTTGGAATTTTCTGGAAACGGAGACAACTTAGGTGACCTGCCTCCAACATTGGTGTGCCTGTTAGATGAGATAATGCTCACAGATGTTTCGAGTGGGGCCTTGCCATTCTCCCCGTGGATTCAAGCTCCCTGTGGGTAAGGCCCTCCGCCTGGCTGGCTGCTGTGGTTTCCGGGCCCAGAAGGGGTGTCTGGTGCGTAGGAGATGCACAGCAAGCATGTGTCAGACGGACCTGGGAATGGACGCAGTGTGCTCTGCAGGCGACATCTTGACACAGGTGGTCCCAAGCCCCAAAGTGTCTCAGCCATCATGCCAGAGCTTTGCTAGAGCCATGGCTTCCATGCTGTGGGGCAGAGATGTGGCTTTGGAGAAAATGCTGGATAAATGCAACAGAGAAGTTAAAGAAGCGCCTTGCTGTGCCCTGTAGAGAGCACAGGATAGCAGGGGTCTGCCTGAGGTGTCAGGGACACGTGGGTGCATACATACATGGGTACACACATGCACGGATGCACACATACATGGGTGCACACATACATGGGTGCATACATGCATGGGTGCATACATGCACTGGTGCACACACATGGGTGCATGCATGGGTGCGTGCATGCATGGGTGCATACATGTATGGGTGCGTGCATACATGCACACACACTAGGTGCCACCGTGTCTCTGGTCATCATTTTGATGGGCGTGGGAGGGAGCAGGGACTCCTTTTGTCAGAATGACAAAAAAGTGGTGTCAGTCCTGCAGGGGAGCCCCCATGGAACCACAGAGTCACCCTCTGCTACCCCTTTTGACCCAGCCAGTTAACAGGACCACAGGGTGGGGAAGGGGGGGAGATTTGCAGGGGACCATCCTTTGCAGGGGGCTAGCCCCCTACTCCCTGTAGGGCTGGACAGGGCCTCCTGAGTAGCCACCTCGTCCCCCAGGCGGCCCCAGCTGCTGCAGACCTCGCCCACGGAAGGCAGGACTCCCCTGGGTACCCGCAGGAGCTCTGGGGCAGGAGGGCCTTCGGTGTGGGGCCTGAGATCTGCTGGTCATTAGGAGTGTCTGTCTGCCAGTGGTGGCTCAGCGACCAGCAGGGGAGGGGGACGGGACGTGAGCAGCCCTGTCTGGCTAATTCAGGGATTTCTGAGACCAAACACAAGCCGGCAGCCAAGCAGAATTAGCCTGCTATTTGAAGTTATTCACATAAAGATGGAAATGATCTGTGTGTCCATGTGCCTTCTATAAGCAAGATGCATTTTGTGTTTTTAACATCTGTGTGTATTTTCTGTGTATCAAAGAAGAATCATCTGAGGATGGTTCCAGAATCGTTATAGGATCTACTTTAAAACATTTAACAGAATAACTTTTAAAATTTCTCCTTAACTGTGGGTCAGAGCTGCTCCGTGATTTCCAAAAATACAACAGGTGGCCTCTCTGTGGACATGGACTGGAGTCACGGTCACTAGGAATCAACAAGACATGGTCAGTGTCAGGGTTTCTCAGCCTTGGCACTGTTACCATTTTGGGCTGGAAATACTGTCGTGGACACAATCCTGTGCATTGTAGGATGTTTGGCAGCATCCCTGGCCTCAACTCACTAGATGCCAGGAGCCCCCCTCGGTAGGTCCAGTGATTGCCCCTTCTCCCCCCAGAAGATGTCCATGTCCTAGCCTCTGGAGCCTGTGAGTGTTCGGTTACATGGCAAGGGGAACTGAGCTTGTATGTGGCATTAAGGTTGCACATCAGCTGACTTTGCGACGGGGAGATTGTCCTGGATTATCCAGTGGGCCCAGTATGATCGCAGGGGGCCCATACGTGGAGGAAGACAGAGAACTGAGAGAGGGCAGTGGGGAGGGCTTGACCCACCGTTGCTGGCTTTGAGGATGGAGGAAGGGCCCCCAGCCTAGGAATGCAGGCGGCCTGTAGGAGCTGGAGAAGACAAGGACACAGATTCTTCCCTAGAGCCTCCGCAGCCCTGCCCGCACCATGAGGTTAGCCCGGTGAGACCCATTTCTGAACTACAGAACTCCCAGATAATACGTTCGTGTGGTTGTCTTAAGCCACCGAGTTTGTGGTAACTTGGTGCTGCAGCACCTGGAAACTGATATACCTGCCCGCGTCTTTGACCCCCGTCACGACAGCCAGCCCGTGTCTCCGGGCATTGCCGACTGTCCCCTGTGGGCAAAGCCACCCCTGGTTCAGAAGCCCTGGCTATGTGGAATGCCAGAGTTTGCCTCGAAACTGGGAGAGGAGTTTCTCTGTTCTGTGATGAGTGTCAGGTTGGGAGTGGGCACACCCCGCGTGGTTGGCTCTGCGAGGAAGGAACCGATGTGTAAAAGGGGGTGGGTGCCACCGCTGCTGCCCCACACCCTCCCGGGGGCTCCTGGAGCTGTCACGCTGTTGTTAATGGCCCAGTGTTCCTGTCGGTGCTTGTGCCTATGTGAATGAAGCTAGAAAAGAAGCCGAGCGATCTCCAACTGCACCATAAAAGACAATATAAAAACTCCATAAAACACTGAAATGTCAGCCGAAACAGCATTGCAGGCAGAGACCTCAGCAGGGAGGGCCAGCTCTCCGGGTGCTGCTGGCACTGTTTGTAGGAGTCGTGGGGAGGAGAGGCTGGGAGCCCAGCCCGCGCTGAGGGCCACAACCCTTGGCTCCGGGCCAAACGCACAGCCCCCTGCTTTCTGGACCCAGCCCTGATGCTGTAATTCTGTTTATTTTGTTGAATGTGAAATCCATATGGTTCTGATTTCTTCTTTGTGATCCATCATCTCTGCGTGGCCGTGGAGCCAGCAACCATGTGAACCGGCTTTGAAGTTGTTGTTCTGGAGCAAGGAGGAAGTTGGGCTTTTCTAGGGTTCATTGGGACAACCACCTGGTTCCCAGTGGCTTTGAGAAGCACTCCAAGAGTCGAGAGGGGAAATGGGCTGGCACGGTCGGTTCTGGTGCTGGCCTAGGAGCTGGGCTGGGTCAGAAGCTCAGAGTGGATTTGCACAGCCCAGAACCCCTTGCCAGTCCTCAGCTTTGGGCACAGAGACTCTTCGTCCCAGAGGTCCCAGCTGAAACAACAGGTGGTCCCATGTCACCTGCTGCCACAGGTGATCAGATGGAGTCATGGCCCTTGGCTCCTCCCTACAGGCCATGCTTGGGGGCAGACTAAAGGCAGAGGTTGGGAGAGAAAAAAGGAAGTTAGCCCGGCTGGTGTGGCTCAGTGGTTGAGCATCGACCCATGCACCAAGAGGTTGCCTGTTCGATTCCTGGTCAGGGCACATGCCCAGGTTATGGGCCCGATCCCCAGTGGGGGGCATGCAGGAGACAGCCAATCGATGTTCTCTCTCATTGATGTTTTTATCTGTCCCCCTCTCCCCTCCTCTCTCTCTAAAATCAATAAAGAAAATAAATGTAAAGAAAAAAAGGAAGTCAGTGAACAATAGGATATGGAGGAAGACAGTGCCTGTATTTGTGGTTTTTGATGTTAAAGGGCCAGCCACCATTCTGTGATGGGCTGGCCTAGCTGGAGGCCAGTGGTCCCCAGATTTCAGCATGCAGTAGAATCACGCACCTGGAGGGCTGTTCAGACCACTGCAGAGTTTCTGACTCAGCGGGGCTGGGCTGAGGCTGAGCATTCGCACGTTCGGACAAACTCTCAGGTGATGCTCAGGAGGCTGGGCCCCAGTGAAAACCACTGGTCTTGAAGCAGCAGAGCATCTTTGTAATTAGCAGTGGTACTAATAACAGTTCTCAGAACTTTACAGTTTACGTGTAAGGACCCCGCTTTTGATCTGAACAATCCTATAGGAACATGGTGTCATCATCTGTGATTTTCTTTTTCTTTTTCAAGGTGAAAGTAGCATATACTTTGAATTTTACATTGTCATCCAGTAAAGGTCCTGCCCATGCGCTCCCTCTGCACTCACAGCCCCCAACCAGCTCCTCCTGTGTCATCCTTCCCTGCCCTTTCGTCTTCTTGAGAATGTGGTGTAGATGGAATGATACAGTGTAACCTTGAGACTGGCTTCTCAACATAGTGTCTGTGAGGTGTGGAGGTTGTTGCGTGTACCAGTAGTTTGTTCCTTCGGGTTGGTGAGCGGTATTTCCTGGTGTGGAGGTACCACCATTTGTTCAAGTCCTACTGATGATCTTTTGGGTTGTTTCCAGTTTGGGATTTTTTTTTTTAAAGCTGCTCTGAACATTCGTGTAGAAGCCTTCGTGGATAAGACACACGTTTTCGTTTGTCCTGGGTAAATAGGGAGGCGTGGGCCCGCCGGGCGCTGTGGAAGCGTGTGTTGGAGAGTACAGGAAACCGCCTGACTGCGCTCCAGAGCGGCTGTACCATCTGCCCTCCCACCAGCAGCGGAGGGCTCTGTGGCTCACGTCTGCGTCCAGATCGTGTAAATGAGTCTCAGAAGGGCTCAGAGCTGTCCCACCCTAGCCTCTGGGTTGGCCCTTGAATCCTGGAATCCAGCCCTTGTCACCTGTCGGCTGTGAGCACTCTGGGTGCTGGCTATGCTGACCTGGCAGCAGGCGCTGCTGTGCGGGACGGGGCTTGTGTGGCAGGGCCAAGGAAGGCATGTGCCCAGGGACTCGGGAAATGAGGAAAGTGGAAAAGGGGGTGACTGAGTAGAAATATGCACGTGCTAGAATCAGAGAGGTGGGGGGCACGAGGCTACTTTTCCACACCCCTGCCCCCCTCTTACGTTTAGGTCGAGGCTCAGAGAGGTGACGCAGTCTACCGAGTGTCACTCAGCTCACTGGTGCCTCGTGACTGCCTGTGCAGGCCAGTGGCAGAAGCCACCTTTGTGTCCGGAGCATCTTAGTAAGAGCAGCAGGGCCATAGGCTGCTTCCCACTGGGCTTGAGGAGTGCAGATTTTGCAAATGGATATACCTGGCCAAGCTCATCATATTCCCTCAGTGTCTTGGCCTCGGGGCTGCTTCGGGCAAAAGTTGGCTTTAGGAAGGAATTTGTGCAGGGGCCATGGCCACAGCTGAAACCAGAGCCGTGACTTAATGGGGAGGAGGAGGTTCATGGAAGGGAAGGTCCCGTCTCCGGAGGCCATCCCACCCACCCTGGGGGACTGGGCGCAGCTGCTCTGGAAGGCTGTGGACATGCTTTCCCAATTGCAGCATACTTCGCTTTCATTTTGAATATCATTTGTTTGGTTGCCGTGGCAACGTCGTCTCTATTTTAATGCTAACCTGCGTGGCTGCAACTTTCTATATATAAATACTGCCTTGCACAGTGAATTAGCTGATGCCCCGGGGAAGCAGCGGATGTGGAGACGGTGGCAGAAAATGACCAGCGTGTCAGATTGGCAGAAGGAGGGTCTGCAGGGCTGAGGTGAGTCGCAACAGACAGCCCTGCCGTGATCTTCAGGGCAGGTGCTGGAAGCTCATTGGAGCAGGTGCGAGGAGGGCCGGCCCCTCTGTGCGAGGGAAGCCTTCCTTGGACAGCCTCCTGCTGGGCAGGGGCTTGGCTCTGCTTCCAGGGACTTCTGTTTCCCCACATACCCCGTCCTCGTTCCTTCAGTGTCTGGGCTGCACAGGGACCCGGGACCCAAGCACTGGAAAGAAGAGCAAGCCACTGAGGTGGGGGTGGTATCTAAGGTGAGCTCAGTGCAGAGTGAGTTTTTCTTGCTTTTTGTTGACTTGCCTCAGTACTGTGTTCTGGATCTTCACCTCCTCCTCTGCTTTGCGCTTTCTTAATTCCCAAGTGTGCCCAGTCCCTGTCGGGGCCAAATGGCTTCACGTTGTGTGGATAGAGTTCTCAGGAGAAGCCTGGAGGGGACGTTGGGAGTCGGCAGGTTCAGCTCTAGTTAAGGGAGAAAGCTCAGAGAGGTGCCACACTCTGCCGGATGTCACACAGCCAGTCAGAGAGAAAGAGGACAGGGGGATCAGGTCCACAGGGATCTTCGGGTTCACGCATGTGTGCCGTGTGTGTGCATGTTCCGTGTGGGGCCGGGGCAGCTTGTGGGTGCACACGCCAGAGTTACAGGGGCTGCAGAAAGGGCAGCACACTCGGGGTGTTCCTTTCTCGTGTCGCAAGTTGGGGGCATGTCATGAACGCAGGGTTCTAAAACAGGGTGAGAAGCCATTGAGGTTTCAGGAAAGAGCATGAAAGTTAGAGCCTCGAAAACTGGGGTTTGTGTGGATTCAGCCACTTCCTGGGTGGCAACTGAGTCACTTCTCTGAGGCTCCATCTCCCCAGCACGCTGTGGAGGGTCAGGTCACGCCCGGGTGAACCTGTCGGGGACATCATTTGGGCCCTGCGGGGTATCGAGTCTGAGGACAGGGCGGTCTGTAAACCACGGGCTTCCGCACAGGTTCGTTCCCGGGACAGGGAGAGGGTGCCGGAGGACAGAGGGGTTCTCCAGAGACTGGCTTTCTCAGCGTGTTGCCAACCACAGTACAGTTTTATGGTTGTGGAAAGACTTGTTCAGGCTTTCTCTGCTATAACATCGTATGACGAATGTTTTAGGTGCAGTGTATCCAAAGACCTGGTCCCTGTTCCTGAAAAGAGAAAACGTGTGGTTTTGATCCAAGTGCTACGTGGTATACAGTCTGCAGGCGTACGGTCCACCTCTGGGCTTCCTCCTGGGGGTTCCGGTCCCTGTACAGGGAGGTCAGAGAGGGGTTCTGAAAACGGAGACCGTGACCCGTCAAGCAGTGCGTTTTGAGCCTCGAGGCACGAACCACATCACGTATGGAATCCGTGGTGGCCGGCATGGAGTGAGAATGGGAAGGAACCCGGTGCCCTGCACCTGGTGAGGCGGTGCTGTGACATGAACGTTTCGCTTTGCGTGTGTGCTGGGTTGTGGAGTGAAATGTGCTCTTTCTTGTGCGTCCGACTTTCAAAACAATGTAGGGAACTGCTGGCCGTGAGTGGTGACCAATGAACCTGGACTCTGTCCTGCAGCAGGGGCTGTGGATTCCCTTCCCACGGAAAGCCTGGGAGGAGAAGGCAGGGTCCCCAAGGAAAGCCTGGGGGGAGAAGGCAGGGTCCCCAAGGAAAGCCTAGGAGGAGACGGCAGGGTCCCCAAGGAAAGCCTGGGGGGAGACGGCAGGTCCTCAGTGGGGGAGCCCCTCACAGTCCTCATTCTGAGAAGCTGATGAGTGCAACACAGACAGGGACAGGCAGGCCAGCTGGGAAGCGTGAGGTCTGGGGCCCCGAGGTAGCTGCCTCTCTCCCAGGGCCTGAGGGCAGGGGGAGAGCTCTGTGTGGGCAGATTGAGAAGGAGACCTGTGATTCTTGCAGCCACAGCCCTGCTCACCCTGCAGTCTGCCCAGAAGCCCCGGGACACACATTCCCACGCCCTGGAGCCCTGCAGGTTTGGGTTCCGCACTCCTCCCAGGAGGGACGAGCCGACCTTCCTTCCCACCAGCCATGTTCCAAGGGGCTGGCCTCCAGCTGTTACATCTTGCTACCCCCTGGGAGTCTGCCCATTGGGGCAACTGTGTCCCTTCCCCTGAAGAACCTGTGGATGTGCATGTGTCCTCCCCGAGGCTGCTGTGCCTGGCTCACTTTCTCCTCGGCCTCCGAATCCTTGCGTGTCTCTCAGACTGCTCTGTGCGTGCCTTTGCCTCGGACCACCTTCTAGGCCTCTGCCCCAGCTGGTTGCATGCCTTGCTCCCTATGCTGTTTTTACAATTATGTTTTTATTGATTTTCTAGAGAGAGAGAGGAAGGGAGAGAGAGAGAAACATCAATGTGTCTCACGTCGATCGGCTGTCTCCTGCACGGCCTGTACTGGGGATCGAGCTCGCAACCCAGGCATGTCCCTGACCGGGAATCCAACCAGGACCTCTCAGTCCATGGGATGATGCTCCATCCACTGAGCCACACTGGCCGGGCACTCCTTACGCTGTTTTATTCAGCTTCCCCACACGCCTCCTCCCCATCTGAACTTTCTCACTAGCTGATCGGGTACCACTTTTCCACAGACAGAGTAGGACAGATTTTTCAGGGTCCCTTCTGCCCTAGAAACCTTGTCCTGTGCTTCCATTCCAAGGAAGGTGAGGCCCAGGTTGGGATGCCCTGCTCTGGGGTGAGAGGGAGGTGGCCACACGTTACAGCCCTTGGGAAGTGTGCACCGATGCCCTCGGAGCTGGCATCCAGCTGCACCCGCCAGGAGATGATGTTGGTAGTAGAGGTCTTAGCAAAAGGTGGTCAGCACAGGGCGGAAGTGCTAATTCATACTTTCCGACTAGAATGGTGGTATTCGATTCTTTAAAACCAGGGAGCTCTGCTTCAGAATGACTGCTTAGGCAGGGACCCAGCAGTTAAAACCAGCAGTCAGTTACACAGTGGTGGCCATTGGGCACAGTCAAGAGCAAAGCTGTGGGGTTTGGGGTTGTATGTTTTGTTTTTGCCCACGGTTTCGTTTAGAAATGTTTTAGTTGGTTGCCAACATCCAAAAGTCAGCAGATTTCACATTAAAAATGCAGATTTCCAGCTTTTCT
Source organism: Tadarida brasiliensis (assembly GCA_030848825.1). NCBI lineage: Eukaryota > Metazoa > Chordata > Mammalia > Chiroptera > Molossidae > Tadarida > Tadarida brasiliensis. The sequence continues at coordinate 17,511,745 of CM061273.1, forward strand.
TGCAAAAATGGGTAGCCTTGGCAACCCAGAGCCGGTCGTCCTGCATGGCGACGATATGCCAGTGATCAGTTTTCCAGTTTGCCACAGGCCCCACCCAGCTCTGCCGCCTCAGCACGGAGACCGATAAGGAAACAGCTGCCGTTGCTCATTGATCTGTGATGTTTTATGTTTAGGGAAATGTGAAGTCTCTCCTGTGTCCATGTCTGTGAAAAGAGGGAAGCTCAGAGGGCCATGTTTTTCAAGATGTTGAAGAGTCTGTTTCTTTCTGAAAGCGAACGTATCAGTGTCCCAAAGCTTACTTTCCTAGAGACGGAGGTAGAACAGACTCATTCTCTCGAAGTCAGTGGTTCTCAGTTGTGATTCCTGGACCAGCAGCCGCCACACCGGGAACCTGTTCGGAATGCAGTGTCGGGCGCCACCCCAACCTACTGATTCGGAAGCTTGGAGGGAGGGCCCAGCAGCCTGTTGTGATGGCCCCTCTGGTACAGCAGAGAGAGCCGAGGCGTGGAGAGGACGCATGCACCTGCTGTCAACTCTCCATCCCTTTAAGACCCGGGGGGGGGAAAGGCGGGGATCCCTAGCCTAAGAGGAGTTAAGGGTTCCACCCCACACCCTCCCAGCCGAGTTCCCTGTGAGCTTTGAGGGCTGGAGGAGTCTTGCCAGCTACGGGATCTCAGCAAATCCCAGTCCCTTTTGTCCAGCCACGGCCTGTTCAACAGTGCCACAGTGGGGACCAGCCTTCTAGGGTGCCTTCAATTCTCCTGAGAGATGATCACCAGGCTGGCTTCCCATGGGAGAAGTGTGACTAGCAGACAAGACCAGGGAATTGAGTCACGTTGAGAGGTCAGGTCAGTGGCTCAAGCTTGTCAAAGATGACCAGGTGTTCACGGGCTGGTTGTCCTTAGGTGAAAATAATATGCCAGTTCTTTAAAAACACATGGGGAGGCCCTGGCTGCGTAGCTCAGTTGGTTAGGGCATCGTTCCTATACACAAAGGTTGCAGATCCAGTCCCTGGTCAAAGCACATACAAGAATCAACCAATGAATGCATTAATAGGTGGAACAAATCAATGTCTCTCTCTCTCTCTCTCTCTCTCTCTCTCTCTTCTTTCCTCTCTCTCTAAAATCAATCAATAAAACATTTAAAACCATATGGGTAAAAGCCAAGCACACGTGAACATTTCAAGTCTAGCACAGACAGCTCAGACTGCTGTTGTCATAGATGGTCACTTGGCTCTGTCTGCTCTCCTTCTGGCTGATGGCTTTAATTACTTCAGTGGACAGTCTAAGCAAGCCAAGAGGGTACATTTTTTCCAAATGCATTTACTTGGGGGGGCTCTAGGCCCATGAGAGGTTTTTTCAGAGACCCCGGCCAAGCCATTAATGACCACCCCGTTCTGTTCATTTGTGACTTGGGGGCCTCTGAAGGCATTTCAGTATGTTAGACACCCCCTCCTGTGTAACATGGATAAACGCCTGGGCAGCGCTTCTTCCTCTGCCTTCTTGTCTGTCTCTGCCCTCACCTGGGTGCCCAGGTGACCCCAGGAAAGTAAGAAACCCTCTTCCTAAGTGGGCTGACAAATCCTAGCCAGAGACTAGGCTAACTCCATCTATTCAGCAGGTACTTACTAGGTATGTTTTCTGTGTCTGGAACTTGGGGAGCTCAGACAATGGGGTGAGGACTGCTTATCATAGACCACCCAAACCATTGCAGCTGTGGGGGTGAGGAGCGGACCAGCCGGCGTGGGAGGGCGGCAGGCTGGGCTGGGGTCCGCATCACCCAGGGGACAGAAGAAGTGAGGCGCCTGGCCCCTGGGCAGAGCAGAGTGGGTTCCTGTCCCGGCTGGTGCCAGTCCCAAGTTTCCAGATTTCAGCCTAGATGGGAGCTTCGCTTCGCAGCTGCCTTGTCTTCGTGCTCCATGTGGAGGGGCGGGGGCTGCCTGCCCCAGCTCCAGGCTCTGCCAGCTCACCCTCGGCTTGTGGAGCTCACTTGACTTTCTTTTCAGATGTCATTTCTCCCATGGTCGCTGGTCAGGGCTCTTGGCTGTGGGAATGCTAATCTGGGCACTTCCCTGCCTGCGGTTAATGAGGCTCCCCACTGGCAATCAGCTCTTACCTTCGCCTGTGAAATTGATCATTAGGGGCTGGCTGAGCGTGGCTTCAGCTGGAGCTGCTACCAGGAGTGCTTGCCTTCGGACAGAGGACTCCAGGACACGCTGCAGAGGGGCCTCGGGTACAGTGGGGAGGAAGTGCTCTGGCCTTGGACACAGGACACTGAGTTCAAACGCTTCTGTGTCTTGTTAGTTGTAAGACCTTGGTTTATTCAACTATAAAATGAAATGTGAATACCTCTCTCCTGATGTTCTCGTAAGGGTCAGATAAGCTACGGAACGTACAGGACACTGGCCCGCAACAGACAGTGCTTTGGCAACTCAGAGCAGCTCACCATGTCTGGTGGCGAAGGACAGGCAGTGTGGTCGCCTTTTCGATGTGCAGTGGAGGAAAAGAGACACCTAACCCTCTGTCCTTCCTGTTATCCAACCGGTCTCATTTTTAGGAGCTTGAAGTGTGGAGGGGTGTTCTCTGGGGTGTCCTTGGTGACGGCGACAGTTCAAACGAAGGCGTAGGCAGTCAGCTCCAGGAAGGCAGCCAGGGCCTTGTTTTGGTTGGTCTGGTTTGTGGGGGTCGCCTGCTTTCCAGTGGCCCCTGCGGACGTGGGTGTCCTCGGCTCAGGGTTCTCTAATTCCAGCCCTGTCCGCTGAGCGCTAATTTCATTCACACGCCCTTTCTCTTGCTCCTGCGGTGAGCTCGGTCTGTGTCAGAAACGGAGTGTGTCATTCTGGAGAGGTGAGCCTGGGCTGCTGGGAAGCCCGGCGGTACAACGTGAACGGCTCAGTGTTGGTGACATTCGTCAGAGGTTGCTCGGTGATGTAATGGGGGACAGGAAGCATGGGGCAAGGCTAGTATGACCGAGTATCCACCCTGGTTTGGGCCCTCAACTCTTTACAAGAATTCAGTGAAGTAAGTGGTGGAATTTCCATTTCTGCACGCAGAAAAGAGAAAAATATGGGTTCAGAGAGGTGACATGACTTGCTGAGGTTCTCGAAGCTGGGTGTGGGGACACGCACATGGATGTCTGTGGGCATTCGAGTGGTTTGGGGGGGCTGCAGCCTCAGTTTCTTCTCCATGCCCGCGTCCCGGTGCATCCGGGCACACCTAGTTTTAGGAATCCCTGTCACAGGGTGGACGCTGTGGTTTTTAGAAGTTTCTGGACTCTTCCAGGCCCCCTTGTTGGAGTGGAGGTTTGCATTTCAATGAGTGGAAAAAAATAGGCAGAAGAGGATTTGCCAAAGGAAAAATCAAGTGCATTTATGACTTCACTCCTCTGTGTTCACAGATGTTTCCTCTCTGGTCCCCCTCCCTCCACGGGGCTCACTGGCCACAAACATGGGAAGTGGCTCGGGCTGAGCAGAGAGCCAGACCTGACGGATAGGGTCACCTTGCACGGAACAGTGGTGGGGTCAGCCCAGCAGCCGCCCTAGGTGGGGCTCTGGCGTCTGCCATGCCATCTGGTAACATCAGCACCAAGGTTTAGGGCAGCCAAAGAGGGAAGGCGGGGCCTCTGCTCTGGGACTGGGGAGCCTTGGTGGTCTGTGCCTGGGCCTTAGTTTCCCAGTCTGTAAAGTGGCAACGTGGGATCCAGTGATCTCTAAGCCCCCTTCCATCACTAATTTTGAGAATGGTCTTTACTGTTGCTCGTGTTATCATAATGCAGTTCATTCTCTTAAAAATACCCCCCAAGTCTTCCTGCCATTTGAAACATCATATAATGAATTCTGATCTGATAAAAGTGTTCATTTTAGGGGATGGCAAGTGAAACGGGACATGTCAAGGAGGATTCTATTAGGAAATAGCGTCTAAATATTTTCAGTAAGGCTTTGTTCATACATTAGCTCATGATGGAATAGTTAAAGATTTTTTTTAATGCATTAAAATTAATATGCTCATCATAGAAAACTTGGAAAATACAGAAAAGCAGAAATAAAAAAAATATTTAGTATTCTTTCCCCTTTTTTACTGTATGTATTTGTCTACATAATTGGGATCAGATGGTGTATTTGGAATTGTATATGCCGATTTGGGGGGAGGACAGTGGTTTTCTAATTGTAAAACGTAATAAACACATTTTAAAAAATTAATTTTTATTTTTTAAATAAAAAATTTAAATGTAATAAAATTAATAGTATAATTCAAACAGCCAGAGGACTCCCACAATACAAAGACAACCTTTGTGAACATTTTCGTGTGTTTCCTTAGCTGTTCGTTTAGGGTGGGGACAGCATTATTTTCCATGGTTGACTTCATGCTGTGTACTCTGATTTCTAAAGCTGGACCAAGCTGGACCGAGTCTTAGAAGATGATATAAAAGAGGGTTTTGATGACAGAAACATCGGTCATTGGGTGGTTTATTAGCCTTTACTGATTGGGGGGTGGGGGGGCTTGATTCATTTAGAATGAGTTTTAAGTATGCCGAAAATCATTATTCAAGTTCCCAGGCAACAGAAATGGCCACTCTGGTGTTTTGCACAGGGTAGTGTTGCTTGGGTGGGGGGAGGAAACAAAGACCTTTTGTTTGGTGATTCTCCCACACCGAGTCCCCGAACCTCAGTGCTTCCCCCATTGTCGGCATGTGCTTGGATGCAAAAGTCAGCATCAGTTGTAAGTGCTCCCCACACGCGGCCAGAGGCTCCATGGGGACTGGCCTTCAAGGATGTTGCAGGAGAGACATGTCTGGTCCCAGGATGAGAAGGAAGCAGAAGAGGAGGAAATGCTAGGGCCCCAGCCTTCACCCCTGAGCTGGAAAACCCACCAGATGGCACACAGCTTGCTGGATTTCTGCGTCAGGGTCCGCACCGAGTAGAAATCAGTCGCAGGTGCATTTGTAGGGTCACTTCCAAGTGTCGTTTTCCTAATTTTGCTTTCTCTCTCAGTGCCTGGAGAGCGAGTGGGTGGGATCCTCACTTGCATGACTAAGAGAAACTTCCTGTTTCCTGCACGTGAAATATTGAAGGACTGGGCTGGATATGCGTGTCTTAGATGTCAGACTTTTCAGACAAACTCACGTGTGCACTTCAGTTTGCTCCACCGTTCAGCAGATGTTTACCGAGCACCCTTAGGAATGAATGAAACAATGCCCATCCCAATAGCACTGGGATTCGATGGGATCTCTCTCCCAGCACTTTCAGAGGGCGATGCCAGGCCCCGGTGAGCAGTGAGCAAAGCAACTGATTTCCTGGGTAACTTTGCTCTTCGCCTGTTTTTCTGCATGATTTTTAAATGATCTTTTATTACTTTTGTAATTGGTATTAATTGTCGTGTATTCTGGTCTTTTCTAGGGGAACATTTCTTAATCATACATTGCTTCTTTATTTCTTTGCCTTCTTCACTTTGCAATGGAGGGAGTTTCTTTTAAGTTCACCCTGCACTTTATTGGATTAACTTTTTATAGTTTTATTTTTTTCACAGCTGCTAATGTAGGTTTAAATGAGCGATTTTTGTCTAATCCTTATTTCATCTATTTTCTTCTTTCTGTTTTGGCTGTTTTTTTCCATGGTGAATTTCTGTTCCTCTTTTGAAGAGCTCACCACGGTTTTCTTGCATCCTAGCAGTTTCCCGACATTTTCTTCTGCATTATTTCCTGAGAGGTGCTCTTCCTCTGAGCCTGCAGCCTGGCTCATGTTCACCCGTGTGCCCCGTGCTTTTCCCACCTTTCCTTACGCGTTCTTGATCAAGGCGGGCTCATGTACACGTCGCATATGCCAGCAGACAATATATATGTGTATGTGTGTATATGTACATATGTGTGTATGTACATATGTGTGTATGTATAGGCTGTCGCTGGCCTTGGCTCTCTGCACTTGATGGAAGGTTGAATCCCTTCCTCATTTGCTTGCCAATAGACTCAGTGATGCACACACCTCCCGGCCCAATTCCTGTTTTCATACTGGCTCTCACCTGGCGCACTGCTGTTTTCCTGCCTGACTCTGATAGTCTGAATTGATGAGGGCCTTGGCCCCGACCATGTTGAGTGCAAGAAACTGACTGCCGGTCACCTCATGGGAGCCATCGGCCCAGCCGGCGCCTCCCCCCCGCAGTCCCGTTGGTCCTCTTCCTTGCTTTCTTCTATATTGGCATCTGTCTTAAGATCTCTCCTCCCTTCCCTGTGTCTCGCGCTCACAGCCCCTTGTGTGTGAAGATCGGACTCCCACGCCCACCTGTTTCCGAGATTAGCAGGGGAGACATCCTCTCCGTCACTTGTGAGCGTTTTCTGCGGTCTCTCGCTCAGACACTGTTCTAGGACTCCCTCCTCCCTTGGTTTCTGTGACTGGTTCAGTCCTTCCCCATCACGTGGCCCTGAGTGTGAGCATGGGCTGGGTTGGAGGAGAAGAGAATGAAGAGTCCTGGAGAGGGGCCCCAGGGACTGCATGCACTGATGGAGGGCACCGGGGGTTGGGGGAGTGGGTCCGAGGAGCATCAAGGAGAATTTATTCTCCCGTCGCATAAGTAAGAACATGCTTCAAAGATCAGCCCTTCATCCTTTCCTTGTGAACTCTGAACCGACCCAGAGGATTTCACCGCCACCTCCACACGGGTGCCGCAGCTCTCTGTGCTAAGGGCGGGACTAGCCCATTGCCCACCGATCACTGTGAACTTAGGTGTGTAGCCAACAGACGCCACCACATCCTCCCCAACGGGCTGCCACCACAGCTGGTTCTGTCTGGGTCACTAGTTCTAGTTGTCTTGTTCCCTTCGAAATCGACTTCCACCTTCTCCCATTCCCCCCACGCCTCATCAGTCCCCCAGGCTTATTCTGCGTCTTACTTGACGTCCCTCTGCTCTGGTGAAGCCCTTTCTTTCCATTCCTGCCGTCAGACAAGTGCTGCATCTTCTGTGACGCCTCCTGACCGCCAGCTGGAAAGCGGTCTTGCCCTCCTCCGGATTCTGAAAGCTCTTACTGTCTGTCCGTTTATCACTTGGCACGCACCGAGACGCCTTTGTGTAGTTATTTCTGCTGTTTTCACTCGCGTTGCTTGCGCCGTGTCTTCCACAGTTTAGAAGTCCGGTCCTTGGGGTGATGCTAGCCAGCGCTGTCCACAGCATTCAGGAAAAGGTCGTTAGTGGCTTGACTGGTCAGGTGGCATGTCAGGAGTGGGGGGTCTCTGCGATCCTGCCCCCTGGAGACTGCATGGGCCGGTGAATAACGTTTCCCTTCATGACTGTGAAGCATTTAGAAAAAGTGAGTCATCGCCGTACCCAGATGTTCTTTCTTATTAATTATCGTTATGAGACAACATGATTCGTTCTATAGACGACCAGGGCCTATAGCAAATCCGGCCTGTTTGGGTCGACAGCTTTCAGTTCAGCCGAAACAAAGCCTAAGCACGAGAGGGTTGGTCGCATCTGACTCCATTCAGCTCCGGAAAACGCAGCCCAGCGGAAATGATTGTCAGTCTTTGGCTTTTGCATCGTGGGATTCCTACTGTTTCTCATTTGCTCACATGACCCCTTCTGTAGAAACCTACCTACTTGCAGAGACCTGAAAGGGGAGAACAATTCAGGCTTTGCGTAGCGACTCTGATGATAGAGGACTATCAGTCAAGCAAAACTCAAGTGACGTCTTCATTCAGAAGCTGGGATAACCCCCAACGGTACAGCCATTGGAATGCGTTTGCAAGTCTTGCACACCCTGACATGTTAACTTCGGTAAGCCTAAAGAATCGAACGTCCGCAGGGCTGGTTTGTGCTGCTTAGCTCAGGTCGGGCAGATTATCCTGGTTTACGATGGCCAGAAAGGCCCCTTGCTGTCCGTCGGCTGGAGGCCACCGTGGGAACTGCCACGACGATTTCTGAGTGTTGCCCATAGCTGTGCATTACTGTGTGTGATTGCACCTGTTCATCTGTGTGATGATGCAGTGTGGTGTCAAGGCTGAAATGCCCTAAAAATGTCCCTTTTGCTGTTATCAAATCAAAAAGTTATGGGCTGTGAAAGCTTCTGTGGCCATTTGAATTCCACAAAACCCGGAGGACTGAGGTGAAGGTCTTGGCTGTCTGGGTGCAAATGAAGTTTTGCTTCTCGTGGGTGGGAGCCTCTGTCTCGAGCTGAGATGCACCTGCTCCTATCCGTGTATTCCTGGGGCATGGCTGGCCTCAAAGGTCGGGGTGTGGATTTGCCACCTGGCCCCGCCCCCCACACCATAGAGAGGGAAGATGCAGACAGTTCAGCGGCTGCTGACGGACTCCTCACCTCTGGACACCGTGCTCACGTTCTGCTCTTGTGGCTGGCTTGGGACCATTTTACAAATGTCGAGTTAAGCATTTCTGTAGTTTTTATGGTGTGAAAGAAAGAAGGGGAAGCCCATAACCAGTTCCCTGCTTGTAGTCTCTTGTTGACATGTGATCATTCTATTCCCTGGCGTCGTGATCATAGATCCAGAGAGCAGTGCTGGTGGTGTGTTCTCCCCGGCTCAAAACCCATCCATGATTTCTTCCTGCTTGTAGAAGAGAATCTGAATTGCTTAGCCGTGGTATTCTCAGGGCCTTCCATGATCTGACTCTATCCTTAACTACTACTTTTTCACTTTCCATGCCTCTGAAATTCTGATGGGAGTGGCCCACCCACCGGTCCCCACACCCGCCCAGAGCACTTTCTCTGGGCCGTTGCTCATTCTGGAAACGAAGGATCCAGCCCTTAAGTTGTTCATCCTGCCCACCCTTCCTGACCCATCCCCAGAGCCTCTGTTTTCTCCTCTGTTGAATGGGGCGATAATGGGAACTTCCTCGTTGATTGGTGAGACAGGGTAAGCGACGTAAGATGTGTGAAGCACTGGGAGCAGGGCCGGCCCAGCGCGAGCTCTCGGGGGCATCGTGGGGTCATTCCGGCAGCTGGTGGGAGCCCAGCAATCACAGAGGGGAAGTAGTGTCCCCCAGGCAGCCAGATTGGAAGTGAGGACCAGAAAGGTGGATTGTAGATCAGAAAACAGGGAGTTGATGTGTCCAGATTGCCGTCCACCCGGGAGCCCCTGAGCGTGCTGTGCTCCAAAACAGAGAAGCCTCTAGCTGACATGAAGATGCTGACTGTGCTGCCTCGGTTTCCCTGAGACTGGACCATCGTGAGCCCTGCTACAGATGCCCCGACCTTGTTTTCTTGCGCTCACCAAGAGGCTGGGGCGGGTGCCTTCCCTGGAGATCCTGCCCCTGTGTGTCTCATGGTGTGGCTCACGTGTCACACTGCCCAGGGTCCCTTGATCTAAACCATCTTTTGTGTGTGTGGTCAAATACACATAACATAAAATGTACCAGTTGGACCATTTTCAGTAGCATTCAGAACACTTACCTTCTTGTGCAACCATCATCATGGTCCATTTCCAGAACTTATTCATCTTGCAAAACTGAAACTCTGTATCTGTTGAACAATAACTCCCCATTTCCCCTCCCCGCCCAGCACCTGGCAGCCACCATTCTACTTTCTATTTCTATGAATCGGGCTATTCTAGGAACCTCAAAGAAGTGGAATCCTACAATATGTGTCCTTTTGTGACTGGCTTATTTTTGCTTAGCATAATGCCCTCAAGGTTCACTCATGTATAGCATGTGTCAGAATTTCCTTCCTTTTTGAGGCTGAACAATATGCCATTGTATATGTATATATCACATTTTGTTTCTCCGTTCATACATCAGTAGACACTTGGGTTGTTTCTACCCTTTGGCTATTGTGAATAATATAGGCTATAAACAGAGATGCACAAATATATTTGTTTGAGTCCCTGCTCTCATATCTCTTGGGTATATACCCAGACATAGAATTGCTAGATCATGTGGTAAGTCTGTGTTTAATTTGTTAGAAGCTGCCCTACAGTTTCCATGGCAACCGTACCATTTTACATTCCCACCAGCAGTGCACAAGGTTCCAATTTCTCCATATCCTCGCCAACACTTGTTTTTTTCTGTTTTTTGTTTTGTTTTGTTTTTTCTGTTTTTTTGTTTTGTTTTGTTTTGTTTTTATAATAGCCCTCCCGTGGGTGAGTGATGCCTCACTGTGGCTGGCATTTCCCTGAGGATTAGTGACATGGAGCAGCTTTCCATGTGCTCACTGGCCATTTGTATCTCTTCTTTCGAGGACTGCCGGTTGCCCGTGTTTCATTAGGTTGTATGTTTTGTTGTTGTTGTTGTCGAGTCTAAACTTCACGTCCAGGAAACTGCAGCCCTGCTCTCCGGCCACTGCTGGTAGGCCCAGGAACATCAGCTGGCCTTCATAGAGTCCTTCCCCCCACGCGATGCCAAGTGTTTACACGGACTTCCCCCCTCATTCTCACCGCCGCCTTTGGAGAGCCGTACTGAGACACGTCCACGTTGCCCGTGAAGGAACCACGGTTTGGAGGCCTTGCTCCCGTATCGCAGCCGGTGAACCAGGGAGAGCTCGGCCCTGCGCTGACTCATCTCTGGACGATAGTACAGAACTCCTAGCCCCACCCGCGGAGCTGGCATTGTGACGGCTTCATCAGTGAACAGTGCATCCGCACCGACAGGACCTGAGTCCCTGCAGAAAAGTCCTGTTCACTTCCATACAGCCTCACTCCCTAGAGTCCCACCGGTTAGCCTCTGAGCGCAAACACAGAAATGCGTGGCGTCTGTAGTGCTGACCCGCCGGCTGCTCCAGAAAGCGTTCGAAATGGAGAGATACGACCTCCACTCAGGATCCAAGTCCCCACCGAGACCCCTTTCGTGGGAGGACGCAGTGTCGTTCTCAGGGCCCACGCCTTTCTCCACTAGCAACCAGTGGCTTTGGGATCCTCGGGCCTTTTTTATCAGAGGTGCAGTGTGTTTCGCCTGCTGTCTGTCCAGATTTGGAGGTGGGAGGGCAGCGTGCAGGCAGGGACCCTCCTCTTCCCCCTCTGGGGCACCAGCTTTCCAGGCCTGGGAGGCTCTAACACCAGGTTCCTTGGGGGACCGTTCTCTGTTCTTTTATGTTCGGTTTTATCTGGCCTTGAGTTCACACAGCCAGGGCCTGGGCCGGGGCCAGAACCCTGACTTAGGGTTGGGAAGAAGTTGGCGGAACATTCCCCAGCAGGGCTGGGGCAGGCCCAGGGAGTCCCGCCTAAAACACAGCGGACAAAGGCGCTCTTGTCCACAGGCCTGGGGGTGGGAGGCATCTGGTCAGTGACACAGGCTTGGCCATTGTATGTCGTGACCCCAGCCAACTTTTTTTAGCTGAGAAAGGGGAAAAAGAGAGAGTGTTAAGAGAAAAAAAAGGGGGGGGGGTAAGCCAGCCTCGAGAAACACTGCATCTGGAAAGCCCAGAGCGCGTCGCTGGTTTCCCCACGAGGGCTGGAGCAGATTTGGAAGGAACTGTGCAATGTAGCGGGTTCTTTGTGAAAGGACAGCAATGAGCAAAGCCACAGGAACATCCTCTGGGGCGTCCAGAGCCCTGACCCTGGGGCAGCTGCTTGCTTCAGCCTCATTTCCCGCAGAGGCTGCCATGTGGAGGAAGCTGGCAGGGGCCGGGCCCTGAGTCCGGGGACTTCAGACAGGACCCGAGCCTCTCTCTGAGTTAGCAGCCTCCAAAGATCAGCTGTGCTCTGATGGTAAGACTCGCTTCTGCTCGCCCGCAGATGGGTGTGCTCAGCTTGCTTTCCTCCTGCGTGTTTCTAAGATGACTTCGACGTTTTAAAGAGGCGGTTCTGAGAACTTTCTGAGATGTAGGCTCTAACTGTTCAGCTTAGAAGGTCTGGGGGCCCTGAATGCTGGGGGCACCTTTCAGGGGCCCAAGACTTGAGCAGGGAGAAAAGAAGACTGAGCCGTTGTGTGAGGAGTCAGGAGAAGAGGAGGGAGGAGGGAAACGATTTAAAAATGGATGTTCGTGACAGGAAAGGGAGTCTCAGCTCCCCCGGTTCCCCGAGCAGCAGAATGGGGACTTGGAGTTCTGTTGTGGGGCTTGGAATCCACATGTTGCCGCCCTCATTTAACTTGTCCACAATGACGCTTGGCTTATACCTACCTACCCACCACCTACCTTCTACTCCATGGCCCAGGTCTAGCTGGGACACTGCAGGGTGAAAGTCCATTAGGGGACACAGCTCCCCAGAAGGTAGTTGGGTATCAGCCCAGTAAACCCAGGACCTGAACAGTGGTTCCAGGCTGGGCTGGATGCTTCTGTCCACTTTGGTGGTGGCGCTGGCCGTAATGAAAATACTGGACGCTGTCTTGCGACTCGGGTAGAATTGGCTTATTTTGCCAACCTTTCTGCCCCGAGAGGGCAGCCACCCCATTTCTTTGGAAAGATGGCCCTCTCATCAGCCCAGATGTGAGCGAGCCCTATGTGAGGCTCTGGACAGCCGAGGTAGGTCCAGTTACTATGGAAAGGCTCATCTGTGTCCGTATATACCTCCCTCCGGGCCGCTCCCTCCCACTGACCGGGTGAGTCAGAAGCTCTGATTTTGGCTTGGCTTCTGATGGGGACTCCAGCCTGTGCCAGGAAAAGGGAGATGGTGCTTGTCACCCAGGAGCAGCCTCTAACGGGCCAGCTGACTCCCTGGGAAAGCTCACAGTAGGGCTTCTCAAAGGTTAGGGTGCATCAAAATCATCTCTAGGGCAGGGCCTGGGACTCTGCATTTCTAATAAGCTTCCAGAGGCTGCCCATGCTACCAGTGCAGGGACCGCACTTGGAGTGACTGCTGTGAGGACCCCAGCCCCATCAGCAAATTCTGACAGAGCCACGCTGCCCAGGGCCTGGCTGCAGAGTGCGGGGGTTGGCGGGTCTGGGAGGTTTATGGGGAAGAGGGATTAACAAAGGAAATGAACGCTCGGGACAGTCAGGGAGCAGGGCAGGGCCCTGGCACAGCTCTGGGCTGAGAGGGTAAAGCAGCCACGGAGGTGTGTGGGTGTGGGCGTGGGCCGTCGGTGGGGTGTGCCCATGCTTAAGTGGACTGTTCGGGGTGCGGGGTGAACAGAAGAGCTAACTGCTAGCAGGCCCCGAGCAGTCCCGCTGCTGCCTGCCTTGGCTGTGGGGCGAATTCTAACTCCAGATGTGGGGAAGCCCAGGATGCCAGGGCAGAGAGCTGTTTGCCAGGCAAACAGAGCTCAGCGGAGTGTGGCTCTGGGCTGACAGGGAGGGGTCGGCAGGCAGGCCATCGGGACAGAACTCACCGGTGAGAACTCCTGGGTGGGGGCAGAATCCCCCGGGTGGGGGCTGGGCAGTGCTCCAGGGACAGTCTTATGCCTCTGAGTCCCGAGTCTACACTGAAATGGGACTTTGCCTGGAGACCATCTGGTCCAACTTCCGCATTTTCAAGATGAGGAAATTGAGACCAGCAGCAGAAATGAGGTGGGTTGCTCAAGCTCTCCCAGCAAGACAGCAGCGCTCAGGCCTCCCGCTCCCAGGCGGTGCCACAGAGCGTGCCACAGAGCGGGGGCGCATCTCAGACCTCCACAGTCCGGCCTGGGCTCTCCCCATGTCTGCTTTCCTCTGCACCAGAACCAATTCAGACTCTCTGGGAGCCCGGTCTGGAGCCAGCCTTTGGCTGGAATCACCTGGAGCACAGCCGCCAGCAGGCAGGGGCACTGGAAGGAGCCCCAGGGCTGGTTTGCTCTGGGTGCCCTTCATCTGCAGCGAGCACGAAGCTGGGCAGGGGCACCGCAGCCCAGGGCAGGCTGGCAGCGGCGCCCACTGCTGCGCCCTAATGAGTGGCAGAGCCTTCTCCAGGAGGGCCCCAGCTCCCTGGGAAGCCTGCCTTTGCCCCAGGGCCTCTGGCAGCAGCCGCTCTCCTGCCCTGGACGTGCCGGCCGGCGCTTGGTGCTGTGATCCGGTGACAGCCTGAGCCGGCGCCGGCAGCTCCCGCTCCACCTTCTGTCTGTTCCCAGCGGAAGGCAATGCTTGATACATTTGGTGATGGAGGTGTAACACCTTTAGAAAGTGTCAGAAACAATGGCCTAGGGCATTTTGGAGTTTGGCACCTTAACACTAAAGGAAGGCTGGGGAGGGGGCTTCACGGCTGTTTCTTTTTCTCCCTTTCCCCTCTCCCAATAAATACGAGTGTTGGCAAACTCGTTCCCAGGCCTCTCCCCCTGCAGAGGGAATCTGCCCGGGATGCACCCAGAGGAGCCCTCACCCTACAAAGAGCTTCCTAGGGAGGTGACCTGTTGTCAGTGACGGAACCTCAAAGTGTCCTTCCAGAGCACCTTCCAGGGCCTCTTCTAGGCATATAAACTAGTGGGGAGAATCTAGGCTGTATTTTGAGATTCGTTAGGATGACAGAAAGCACTGAACTCTAGCCCGGCTCCTTCCTGTGACAGAGAGGGACATTCCAGCCCTAAAGAAAGCGGAACAGCGGCGTCCGAGGTCTAATGCCCACATATATTTAATGATTTACAGTTTTTGTTAAATCACTCCACTGGGGTCTCAAGACAGCATTGTTCCCCTTCGGTTGAGTCGGATTGGGTTGACTACGTGAAACTGGACCTCCAGCCCCAAAATGTTTGGGAGAAACATGCCACAAAGAACAAAGTAATGTTTCCCCGAACCCCTGTGTTCCTGTCAGGAGGTCTTTGTCACCTCTTCTGTTTACGTGGCTGCTGTGAGCTTGCGCTGGTCGTTTAAATGCCCTGAAATTTTCCTTGTGGTGGTTTTGGTCTCTGACGAAAGGTGTTCCCCAGGTGGGGGAACCCCAGTGTTTGCGGTCTGGCGTCCCCAGGTGTACAGATGAGGAAACAAGCTCAGAGAGTCACGGGGGACTGGTGTCTGGGGACACAGTCTCTTTATGCCTCAGCCCCTGTGCTTCCGCGGTCCCGAGGTGCAGGTGGGTGTCAGAGTGGCCCATGCGCTCTATCTGCTCGGCAGGGGTGGGAGGAGAGGGACCAACCTCCTGGACCGCCCTGAGGAAGCTGAGTGTTTGAAAACAATGTCTGTTCATCACCGGGGCAGGTGGAATCCTGGGTGGGAACAGGCTGAAGGGAGCGAGCGCTCCGCCCTTCTGTGGATTAGACAGGCCTTAGAAATGGGGCATAACTGAGGGCCTTTCTCTGGGGCCCCCACACCCTCCAGACACCTAGGTGAGGAAGCAGCTGCGGCTTCCCATGTGACCCCTGGAGCATCTGTGGGCACCCACGCCCCCTGAGTGGTCCTAAACACAACCATGAGCCTTTGGGCACCTGCTCCAGACCTCAGTAAGCGGCAGGAGTGACTGTGATATTTGGTGGCACAGTTCTGCTGCTCGGCCAGTGCTGAGGTTCTCTGAAGGGGGTGTCGCTCAGATCCCCGTCGTGCTGTTTGGTCCCACTGGGCAGATGCCATCAGCTAAAGCACCAGCCAACTCAGATCCGAGAAGCTGGCTGTCATCCAGAGTTCCTCATTCCTGACATGGTCTCCCTGGGAACCCTATTGATGGCCCTTCTATCTTCTATCTGTACAGCAGGTGCGACGATAATAGAATCTCTTTCCTCCAGTGTCAAGGAATTAAGGGCCCGTGCTGGAAGGTGCGTGAAGCTGGTCCGGGAGCCGCTTCCTGCAGGCTCCCTTCCTTCCGACCCTCTGCCGCGTGACCCCCCGACACTCCAGGTCGCGAAGTGGCTTCTGAACCAAGAGGAGTCACCCAGCCCATCCTTGCAATTCCCAGCATCATTTGCAAAACTTTTCATCAATCCTTGCCCCACTGGAGACCCCATATTTTCCAGTTTAGCAAGTTCCTGGGAGGGTTGACTTCCTGTATCCTTGCATGGACGACATTATAATTGTGTTCATCAAAATTCCTGGGAAGCCAGATCACTCCATTCCTTTTTTAGGGTCAGAAAATAGAGTTTATTGTTCTGTGTCCTCTCCCTGCCCAGTCCTGACGAACAGGCCTAGTGAGTTGACTGGCCAGCAGATGGAGTCAGGGTGGCTGGGACCCTCGCCGAGGCTTCCCTCGACACGTCTGCAGTGCTCAGCGTGGGTCGGCACTCAGGCCCATGGCTGGCAGCTTTGTGGGTGCAGGGAGAAAATTCCCATGGCACTGATGTCCACCTCATGTCATGGGTGCCAGTGACATCACAGCATAAGGCTGCTTCTAGCAGCTTCGTGGGCCGAGGACAGTGACAGGGTGGGGTGAGGGTGTGGGGGACGTTAGCTGATGCAGCCAAGGAAGAGCGTGGCAGATGCTTCCTGTGGACTGGGGCTGGGAGCCCAGTGAGTCACCCTCTGGGCACTTGTAGATCTCAGATAGGGAGGCTTCTCAGGGGGTTGGAGGTCTGGCATGAGCAAGTGCAGGATTCAAGCCAGTGAGATTATTGCTGCGAATGTGTCCACATGCACCCACCCACCCATCCACCCCACCCATCTATCCATTTACCCACCCCTCCACCCATCCTCATATCTCCCACCCATCCACCCACCCATCTATCCATTTACCCACCCCTCCACCCATCTTCACATCTCCCACCCATCCACCCACCCATCTATCCATTTACCCACCCATCCACATATCACCCACCCATCCACCCACCCATTTATCCATTTACCCACCCCTCCACCCATCCACATATCACCCACCCATCCACCCACCTATCTATCCATTTACCCACCCATCCACCCACCCATCTATCCATTTACCCACCCATCCACCCACCCATCTATCCATTTACCCACCCATCCACCCATCCACATATCACCCACCCATCCACCCACCTATCTATCCATTTACCCACCCATCCACCCATCCACATATGACCCACCCATGCACCCTCCCTGAGCCGTGAGGCCTGACCCTTGGGTTGAAGCAGGTTCTGAAGAGCCCTGGAGACATTTGTATTTACGTGTTTAAAGCCTGGTTTGGGAAGTTCCTTCACTGAGCTCAAAGAAACACCTCTGCTTACCAGGTTAATTTTTTCTTAAGAATTTGTGTGTTAATTTATTTATTTTGACTTGGTCATTTTTAATAAGAGGGGTGATTTCTAATACACCTGGAAGGTTCTGGCAAAACCTTTGACGAGTCCGTCACATTAACTGAGAAATTCTGCAAATAGAGAAGTGGAAAGAAGAAGGGCATCTTATTGGTAAAAGCTGGAGGTGAGCCTCATGCCCTTGACCCCCTTTTCAGACAGGGATCCAACCAGGGTGTTTCAAGAGAAGCAGAAACGCTCAGATTCAGGCTGGGAAACAGCCGCCTTGGAGTGCTTTGGCTTTTGGGGTGCTCTGAGGGCTTCCAAAGGCGAACAGGCGGTAGGAGAGGAGTCTTCTCGAAGCCCTGGGTTCCTGCTGAGTTTGCTGTCAGCCTGCAGAGTGCTCTGGCCCCACCCTGTCCTCCTTCATGGATTCAGGGCTCAGAGCTCCCAGCGGAAGGTGATGCCCAGGGGCCAATCAAAGGTGGCTGGAGGTCAGACTCAGAGCATCAGGATCCAAGAGTCTGTGGTCTCCAAAGACCCTACCCTTCTGTCATGTTCTCTCTGGCTGGAAGCCCGTCCTTCTCCTAGAAAGAGACAAGAGCAGCTTCTGGGTGCCAGAGATGGGAGCACACTGGGCAGGTACCTGACTGCCTTGGCAGGAGGAAGAGGAGGAAGAGGGTGTTTCTTTATTGGGATGGAAAGAAGAGTTTTGATTTCTCTGGGTGTCCTCACGTTTTCTTCTACCTCTTGATCTTTTCTAGTGTTATGTGGAATTTGTGATTCAGGTTATTTCACTTTTTCACACTATATATTGAGAGCAGTGACACAGATTCTTTTTCTTTTTCTTTTTTTTATCCTCACCTGAGGACATTTTTCCATTTTTTGTTCAGATAGAGTGGGAGGGAGAGAGAGGAACAGAGAGAGAGAGAGAAACATCGACGTGAAAGGGACACATCGAGTGGCTGCCTCCCGCACGACCAACCAGGGCTGGGGACAAATTGCAACCGAGGTACGTGCCCCTAGCGGGAACTGAACCTGAGTCTCTCTGGACCGCAGGCTGACGCTCTAACCGCTGAGCCAAACCGGCCAGGGCGACACACAGATTCTGTAACTAGACTTCGATAATTATTTACACATATTTAAGCTGCTTTCATGTTTGGCCCTGGTCCTTTCACCTTGCCGACTCCCTTCTTCATCTGTCTTCATTTTTAAGTTGGTTGGAGTACATCTTTTAAGCACGTTGACTAAAGAGGTCACAGAGTAGGATATTTCTTGAACCCGTGCCTATAGAGGAATGTATGTCAGTCACCTTCACTGTGAAAGACAGTGTGATCGAACAGGAAGGCCTCAGCTTTGCCACATTACGATCCAGAGGTGCCTTTTGAAATGCGACGACAGAGACATCTGAGCAACTTTGTTTTGTGCCCCTTGGTCTGAGACACCCTCCTCCCGCTCCAGTGATGACAGGACTTGATCCTCCCCTTCGCCGTGTCAGTGTCTAGCCTGGGTGGGTCGCCTACAAGTCTGCCTTCGGTTGTGGCAGTTCTGCCCTCCCCCCTCCATCAGCCTTTGCTCATAGTCTGTTTTCTGTTACAGCTTTGTCCTTGTCTTTTCTTCAGGAACACCTCGGGCCCATACCTCGGCTTTCTCTTCTCGCCCTGTGTTTTCTTTTCTTTTTTTCTCATTTCCTTTGCATTCTGGGATTCTTAAATTTATTGTGTGCACAACTAATTTTTTTTTTTTTTTTTTTTGCAAAACTAATTCTTATATGCTGTTGCAACCAATGTGATGTTCTTTCTGTTACTACCTTTTAAATTTTCCTACAATTTGATCATTTCCTGCTCCTTTTTCAATATCATTTTGCTTTCTTTTCCAAGCCGACTTGCCTCTTTTGAATGAGCTTGTTCTCGCCTTAGGCTTTTTCAGTCTGATGTCACAGATGCCGTAGCTTTCTGCCCTTGATCCAGGTTGCAAATGGTTTCCTGGCATTTTTCTTCTGTATATCATATGAGGTCATGATGAGAAGTGTGTGCTTTTCCTGAGGCTTCTGGATACCGTTCCTCAATTTATTTTCTGCAGTTAAAGAAACAGTTATCTTGTGACCCCCACCTCCCTGTGTTCGATGTTGGACAGTCCCTTCAATGGGACCCATTAGAGCTGGGATTTGTTCACAGGTGGGGCATGCCCATTGCTTGGACTGCCATTCTCTGTCTACTTGTTCAGTGAAATAGCTTCTTTAAATCTGTTTAAAGGCCAGTTTCTACTACAATCACAGCTTCCATCCATCCACCCACCCACCCATCCACCCATCCACCCATCCATCCATCCATCCATCCATCCATCCATCAACCCACCCACCCATCCATCGACTCACCCACCCACCCACCCATCCACCCACCTCTCCATCCATCCATCCATCCATCCATCCATCCACCCATCCATCCATCCACCCACCCAACCACCCACCCATCCATCCACCCACCCACCCAGTCCTCAATCCATCCACCCATCCATCCACCCATCCATCCATCTATCCATCCATCTATCCATCCATCCATCCACCCACCTCTCCATCCACCCACCTCTCCATCCACCCACCTCTCCATCCATCCATCCATCTATCCATCCATCCATCTATCCATCCACCCACCCCTCCATCCACCCACCCCTCCATCCACCCACCCCTCCACCCATCCACCCACCCCTCCACCCATCCACCCATCCACCCATCCCTCCACCCATCCACCCACCCACCCCTCCATCCACCCACCCCTCCACCCCTCCATCCCTCCACCCACCCACCCACCCCTCCACCCACCGACCCACTCATCCATCCATCCATCCACCCACCCACCCACCCATCCACCCACCCCTCCACCCATCCACCCACCCCTCCACCCCTCCACCCACCCATCCACCCACCCCTCCATCCACCCATCCACCCACCCATCTAGGAACAAAATGGACATGGCCCTGCCTTCATGAACGTTATAGTCTGTTTCTCTATTGTGTGGCTACTTCTCCTCCCTCTGGCCAGGTCTCCAAATCTCTCACCCTGAGAAGAACAGGAAGATGCTGCCAGGGTCCAACCTCTCCCCACCAGCTTATAGCATTGCTTGTAGGGATATGCTTCTGTGCCACTGCCATAGTCCCCTGCTTCCTCCCCAGCTGCTTCCTGTGAGTCGCTCTCTCTGAATGGATAGGAAGGCTTCCAGGGCTGGAGAGAGCAGTACTTTCACCTGTGGGGCAGTGGAGCGGTACTCCATATTCTTGCAGATGCAGACAGGGGGCAGCATCGCTGTGGGCGGTGGGGCTCTGCTTCATGCTTTGTGTCTTAACCTGCAGCCGGAGAAGATGCTCTCTCCTTGCGTAGCTGTTCCCAGCTTTGTGTAGGAGTCTCCCCACCATAAATCGGTGTCCAGCAGAAAGCTGTGGAGTGGACATGACTCTCCAGTCTCTGGCCCAGCTGGGCCTTGGTCTTCTTGGTGGCTCCCTTGCAGCCCTGCCGTTAACTGGTTGACTCCCTGGAGTGACAGTCGAGGCCACTCAGGGATCACTAGTAAGCTTGGTTCCTGGGACCAAGGCCTTCCAGCCCACCCAGCCATGTCCTGGCTCGTTCTGGGTGTCCAGCTGGCTACGTGGTTATGGAAGGGAGAACTTGCCGAGAGCTCTTTATGGAGGAGCCTTCAAGCAGTGCCAATCACGGCTCTGGGCTCATTAGCAGTCATTGCCATGGCAACGGGTCTGCCAGAAAGTGGCTTGTTAGGCAGACAACTTCAGACATGTTATATATAGATCTGGGAGTGGGGGTGTGGGGCCCAGCGGGTATGCCTTTCTTTAGCGCTTCTATTGCTTCTGGGTTTGGGGTGTGAGAAGACGTGGAATGGGGGATCTTAAAACCGTCTGATCTGGCTGCTAAACCAAGCGTCTGACGACCCCCCGTTAACAGCGGCAAGTAACGTTTGTTCACACCTGCAGAAGGTAAGAATCAGGTGCTCCCAGAAACCTCCTGAGGGGAAGGAGTCCACGTCGAGTGTGCAGAGTGGTGGAGGCTGTGGGAGCTGCGTGCGGGGCTTGGCGTTGCCTGCAGGCTGCAGAGACAGTGTGGACTCTCTGAAAATAATCTGTTTGCAGGGCTTGGGCTAGGGGATGGGATTCTTCCCATTAACGAGTAGCCGTGTAGCTAACTGCTGTCTTTTTATAAGCTGTGCTCAGTAAAATTGTATGTGCCCAGTTTTGATTCCAGAAGCGATGTTTTCTCATAGGTGCTCCCTCTAAAGATGCAAACCCGCCCCTTCCGAGTTCCGTGAGCAGAAGACTCACCTGGGATGCATGTCAAAGGTGGCTTTCTAGGCTCCAGGTTGTTTGGGTGGTTGGATCAGGGCTCTGGAATCTGCACTTTCACCCACATCCTAGGTGCGTGATGGGGTGGCCCAGGGACCACACTTTGAGAAACACTGCTGTAGGGGGATTGCTTTTACTATCTGGGTGACTTCCCTTGGCTTCCCGGGGTAATCAGTAGCCATCATTGAAAGGACAGTTTCTTTAGTTGTGTTGTTTTAGGTAAGGCGACGAGGACGCCAGCATGCAGCCGGGGAACGTGACTGCTTGGATGTGGGTGGTGATATTTCTGCAGGTCTCCTGGGAAGGCGTGTGCACCCTTGGAGCCTGTGACAGGCAGGAGAAGCAGGCCGGAGTTGTCATCCTCCCTGGGTGGGAGCTGGGATGTCAGGGGGTCAGGTGGAGGAATGGAGTTGCTTAAGGAGATCTTGGGGAAGAGGGACTGAGAGTGGCCTAGCTCCAGGGAACTGGATGGAAGTATCTGGAACAAAGCATTATTGTAAAGTGTGGTTTTATCATTTAATTAGCTGTACACCCTGCCCCGAGTGACTCGGTTGGTTGTTGTCCCGTGTATCAAAAGGTTGCCAGTTGGGTCCCTGGTCAGGGCACACGGCTGAGTTGTGGGCTCGATCGCTGGTGGGGGGCGTGCAGGAGGTAGCTGGTCACTCTCACATTAATGGTTCTATTTCTTTCTCTCTCTAAACAAACAAACAAAATCAATAATTAGCTGTGCACCATGGGGCAAGTTATTAAATTCTGAGTCCCAGATTCCTCATCTTAAAATGGGAAAAAATGGCGTATGTGTGCCAGGCTTATAGTAAAAATTAAAGGTAAGTGTGGGAAGCACCTGACCCAGCCCTTGGTGCGCTTACAGACATTTGGTGAGTGATCCAAGTCACTGTCGATGAGCAGAAATGGGATCCGAGTGCAGACATCTCTTGAGTACGCGTTAGACTGGGGTTCTGAAGTGGTCTCGGAGCCTCTCGAGGAAATGGGGTGAGTGTGGGGGGCAGAAGATCCAGTTTATCTCGGATTCTCAGAGGGTGGGTTTCCACATGGAGCTGAACAGGTTGTTTACTGAACAAGGGGACCCCACTGAGGGGCCCGGGCAGGCTGCCACCCAGCCTTGCTCCCCGGGGACAGCCCGTCCAGGGGAAGAGGGCGCTTTCTGACTCCCACGGAGCCGACCTGGGAACTGAGTGAAGACTTTCTGGGTCGAGGACAGCATCTTCGTCTCTGCCCACTCCTCCCTCTGCCCTCGCTCCTGGGAGGGCGGGCCTGAGCGGCCCTGCCTTCAATCCTGTTCCCATGGGAAAGAGCTGACGGAATGGAAGGGGAGAAGCCAGAGGACTAAGGAAGGGAAGGGAAGGATTTAACTTGGAAGGAAACTAATTAGAAGAATAAGTTGGGCCGAGACCTTAATTATTGGGTAGTTACTCCTGCTCTATCCTCTCGATGGTCTGGGGCAGCTCTCCCAGGAGCCGGCAGGCACCTCCACGCCACGAGGGGGGAGGTAGTGCTGGGGCGCTGGGCCTCTCAGCGAGAGCCTGCGGCTTGGCCGGCCAGCTTCTGCCTTGTCTCCATCTTTCTGAAAAATGTTTATTGTGGTAAAATACACCGAACATAAGATCTCTCATCAGTGACCTTAGGACACTCACAGTTTGGGGCGAGCACCGCCTTGTCTAGTTCCAAAGCATTTTCATCGCCCCAAAAGGAAACCCTGCACCCGTCCCCCTCCCCCGGCCCCCACGAACCTGCTTTCTGTGTCTGTGTGTTTTCCTCTTCTGGACATTGGATATCAACGGACTCATTCCAAAACGTGGCCTTAGTGTCTGGCTAATTTCCTGTGGCGTGGTCTCAGGGGTCGTCCGTGTCGTAGCGTACATCGGTGCCTCGTCCCTTTGGGTGGCTGAGTATTGTATGTATGCATACATCATCACATGCGTCAGTTCATGGACACTCCATGCGCCAGTTCATGGACACTCGAGCTGTTTCTGCCTTTGGTTGTTGCGGGTGATGCCGGAACACGGGTGTACACGTGTTTGAGCGCCGTCTCCGCTTCTCTTGGGCATGTGCCCAATTGTCTTCACATCTTTGGACTCCTGACTTGTTTCAG
The DNA here is from genome assembly GCA_030848825.1 of Tadarida brasiliensis. NCBI lineage: Eukaryota > Metazoa > Chordata > Mammalia > Chiroptera > Molossidae > Tadarida > Tadarida brasiliensis. The sequence goes on from CM061273.1 coordinate 17,535,112, forward strand.
TCCAGCCGACAGGAATAACTTCTTTCTGGGAGAGGGGACAGGCAAGGGGGCTGGCTGCCCTGGGGGATGGAGGCAAAGCCGTCAGGTGGCGGGCAGAGCGGGGGCTCATGGCCGTACTGGAGGGGGATGTGGAAACCACCTTTCCCACACTGGACAAATTAGGACATCGACCTGGGTGCTCTCCTCCCCGCTTTCAGCACCCCTTGGCCCATCCTGGCTCAGTATCAGGGGTGCCTCCCCCACAGGCACCTTCTATAGTGTTCAAGATGGTGGGTCCGGCCCTGGCCAGATTGGCTCAGTGGTTGGAGTGTCAGTCCATGGACTGAGGGGTCACAGGTTCCCTGGGTTGCAGGTTCGATCCCCGGCCCCGGTTGGGGTCGGGCAGGAGGCAACAAATTGATGTGTCTCTCTCACATCGATGTTTCTCTCTCTTTTTCTTCCTCTGTCTCCCTCCCTTCCACTGTATCTAAAAAAAAAATCAATGGAAAAATGTCCTCGGGTAAGGATTAAAAAAAAAAAAAGATGGTGGGTCCTGCCTGTCCTAGATGGGGAGACTTCAGAGCAATAATGGTACCTCCCTGGTCATTAGTGTCCTCAAATGTAAACCAGAGCTTTTTCTGACCCCACAGGCTTATTTAGATAAATTAACTAGAGTCATTCCAAAGAGAAAAGCACCATGCAGGTGTGGAGATGGGAGAGGTGTCGCCCTTACCTCTCAGGTGGACCCGGCGGTTCAGAAGGTCCGTCCACCCACCAAGGAGCGTCCTCCTCGCTGCCCCGCCCTTTCACCAGAACAGAGCAGTCAGCGGCTTAACGTGGGAGCCTCCCCAGCAAGCCTGTGTTTGCCTTTTAAGTCAGGTCATCTTGGAAACAGACACCTGGGAGAAAGAAGTGACTGGTAATGGTGACATTGTCCACACAGTGATAGTGAACTTCACGCCACCCCACAGCAGGCAGTGGTCTCACTTGGCATCTAGACAGCCCCCCTTCTACTGGAAACCCCATTTCTTGAGCATTCTTGGTTACAGGCACTTCCCTAGGCGCTGAGTTTCTTATTGTTAATCCCACCGTGGCTTCCACAGCGGGGCTATTAATCCTCCTTTCTACAGAGGCCCAAGTAGACGCAGCCGGTGTGTCATTTTCCTGGACACGGGCTACTAAGTGGCTACGTCAGGACTGAGCCCAGGCTGAAGGGCCGTGTTCCCTGTGCTCTGGGTCCCTCTCTCCTCGGCAGCCTCGTGTGGCCATGTCAGTCTCTGACCCCCGCTTAACGCCCTTCCACGGTGGCCCATTTCCTCCCAGGCTATTCGACAGGCGCCAGTCCGGCCTCCCCATCTTAGATGCTGTGACCTAGGCAGAGGCAACCTGGTTCTAGAGTGTTCTTTTTTTCAGTCAAGCACCCTGACATCCCTGTTGCTATTTTACCCCCAACCCTACTCGGCCAAAATGTGTATGTCCTGTAATGTGGGATATTTTACACACACACACACCCCCACACACACACACCCACACCCACACACTCACACTGCACTCATCGTCAGGCTGTTTGTCTTGCATATATTTGACCAGCTTCCAATCTGGGAGGGGCCAGAGCAGTGTCTGGAGACCCAGGGAGACATGCTCAGGTGTGTGCTGGGTCCGTGGACGTGCTCTGCGGGGGACAAGGGGCCCCGCCTGGCTGCTGTTCGTCGCCCTGGCGCTTGGCGGTTTGGAAGCCAGTCTTCCCTACAGAATCAAAGGGGCGCTGCCGTTAACGGTGTGGGAGACAGAAGCACTCAGGGCAGAGAGGAAGGTTTTTAATTAAATTGTGAAAGGTCATAATGAAACATACACGGAGGGCCACGGGGCGGCCGCGTTTACCAGGCGTCCCTGGAGCAGCTCGGATTGACCTGGCCCCCACCGAGGGCTCCGCGGGAAACAAGCACGCGGCCTCGCGGTCTGCAGAAGCTGAGCAGTTCGGGAGCCGTGTCTCTCCTGCTCACTTTCCATCTGTGATCTTAAGCCGAGGTCATCAGTGACCAAAAAGTGCCTCGTAGGCGTGGCTGGGGATGCCGATGACAACTAGGAGCTGATTAGTTTTAATATTTCTGAGCAGGGTCCAGCTTCGCCGAGAACATCGTGGCTGAGGCTACAAACCCCTCTGTAGTCCATTTCCTTTCTTTACAAGGCACAGAAATTGTGAGCTCATTTGGACCCTCTTTTCTTGTGTTTAAATGTGCTTTAACAACTTTTATTTTTGTGTTCATTGAAGAAAATTTAGATGGAAGAGTTAAGTAAAAAAAGGGAAGACAAGCTGCCCATGGTCCCACTGCTGGAAGCACCTGCTTTGGCACCTGTGTCTCTGCCTCGTTTCTCTGTGCTCTGTGCAGCTTTCTCTGGTTTTTTTAACAGAAAAGTTCTGTGTGCGTGGTTGAAAGAGCTAAACTGCAAAAAGTGCGTGTACGGAAGGGCAGTCTCTGTTTTGTCTCAGATTTCCAGTTCTCTTTGCCAGAGTGACTTGGACACTTGGAAAAAACCCACCTCGCTCTTCGATTTTGGGCGTTATTATAGAAAGTTTACCGCTGGCTCTGCCCAGACTTGTGTTCATTACTTCTGGTAGCTTCCCACAGCGGGCCCTGGGCCTTGTCTGCCACTGTGCTCGGTGGTCCCTGGGATTTTATGCATGAAGTGCACCCCCAAGGAATTGCAGCACCCCTGTGACTGATTTTCTAGGGGCTGACAGAGGAGAAAGGCCAGCTCTGTTAACTGACCCACGTCCTTCTGTCCTCGAGGGGAACCTGTCCCTTCTGCAGTAGGTCTGAAAAAGGCAGGGCGCTCCTCACACCTCACGCTCAGCTGACCACAAAATCACACAAGTGTGGCCTGTGACCTCCCTTGGGGAGGCCTGTGGGCCACACACCCCGACGTCGAGATATTCCAGGGTGACTTCATCTGCCTCTGACTTCCTGGCTGAAAAACAGCTGCAAAAATGCCAAGTGTGTGTGACCTTGTCTTTCCTCCTCCACAGAAGCCTGGAATGGTCCCCCCTCCGCCGGGAGAGGAAAGCCAGACCGTCGTCCTTCCACCTGGCTGGCAAAGCTACTTGTCCCCCCAGGGCCGGCGTTACTATGTCAACACAGCCACCAATGGTGAGTCCCGCCTGGAAAGCAGCCTGCACCAGCCCCCGGGTTTCTGTCTCTCTGGAGGGCCAGGTTTTCTCCTCCCTCCTCTACCTCCTGCTTTTTAGACGTTTTCTTCAGAAATCGATCTCAGAGGCTGCTTCCCCCACAGTGCTGGGAGGTGCGGGTCTGAGCTTGGATTGGGAAGCCTGCCCTTCAAGGTTGGGGTCATACCCCTGGATCCTTACAGCCATTCAGGCATGTTTGCTGAACCGAACCTCATGCTGTGGAACTGTGTTTTCCAAATTGAGATCACAAAAGGTTCTGTGGTCAACGGCTAGTTTAAATCAAGTTGAACAGCCCTGGTCAGTTTGGCTCAGCAGTTAGAGCATTGGCCCATGGAATGGGGAGTCCCGGGTTCGGTTCCCGCTAAGGGCATGTACCTCGGTTGCAGTTTGTCCTTGGCCCCGGTTGGGGTTGTGCGGGTGGCAGCCAATCGATGTGTCTCTCTCACGTCGATGTTTCTCTCTCTCTCTTCCTCCTTCTCTCCCTCCCATTCTATCTGAAGATAAATGCAAAAAATATATATATATACATACATACATATATATATATATATATATATATCTCCTCGGGTGAGGATAAAATAGATAAAGTTGAGCAGGTTGAGCTATGCGTGATATCTTGGGGTTTTGAATGTACTGAATGATACAGAAATTCCCAAACAGGCGTTGCAGGTGTGCAGTTTTCCGAACTTCCCCACCACACCTCTAACTCTCACCTGGATTATCACTGCTTGGTGTTTCCTTGGCATGTTCTTTGGGAACCGCTGGGGCTATTTATGGGTTATTTATTCTAACAGATAACACGGTTCCATGTGCATTTCTGAGCAGAGGTAGGACTGCACCTCCAGGCCCCCGATTACTGTGGGCTTCCTGGGCCTTCACAATGACGCTAGGTCCCAGGATGCCGACTGCAGGGTGAAGGGGTGCGGCAGGTCACTGCAACAAGGTGAGCAGAGTAGGTGGCAGGCTGTGGTCATGGGCAGGGCAGAGCACACCCAGCTTACAGCTCTGTCTCCTGACCTCCAAGACTCCCCAGGGAAACCCCACGAGAGAACAAGGTTAGAAACACAGAAAGTTCGTTTTGGTAGGAATCCCAGATGTGTGTGCTAAGGCAGGACCGGCAATCCACCTGTGGGCTCAGACTTGGCTTCTTACTTCCCTTGTCTTCTGGCCACCTCGTCCCACCCACGGGACCATCACTATGGCTGATGATATGAGCCCGCACCTGGAGGGGTCCTGGTGACAGGAGAACCAGCCCTGCTCACAGGGAGCAGCTGGCAGCTGCCACTCTGGCGGCGAGTTTGCTGGTAGCCCTGGCAACCCAGCCCGCGGCCCGAGAGGGTGTTCTAGTTGAGTAGGTAACCCGGGTTTCTAGGAAAAGGGAAGTAGGACTATTTCTGACCTTTCTAATCTTAAGCTTCCTCAAAACAACCACACGAGCAGCTTTGCAGTGTTATCAGACTTCGACGTTTCAGAGGAAAGTGTGTTTCTGTGAGCTCCCCAAAATGCAGAAATTGGACCAGATGATCCCGAGATCATCAGGAGGTTGGGTCCGTGCCAGGGGTAAAAGTGACTTCCTATAATCAGCATTTGTGTGTGTGTGTGTGTGTTTTAATTAGAGAAGAGTATATTCTTGGTAAAAAATTGAGTGAGTTACAGAAGTATTAATAAAAGTTAAAAGTCCCTGGTCCAGTACCCTGGAGCTATTTAGCACACATATTTTTCCGGATATTTATATTCTCTCACCTTTTAAACACATGTACGGTTGTTCTTTCTAATAAATTGGGGGAAACTATCAGTGTTGTTTTAGAAACTGCTGTGACAATGGACTATCTTTCTATACTGGTACATTTCAGCCTAACATTCTTAAAGAGAGCTGTGCGGCAGGCTCCTTGGCCTTGCATTCTAGACGCACGCCAGTTGTATTCATGTTATTTAATTCATGCTTTATCTGTTTGATTGATTGAATTGCTTCTTCAACAGACACTTAGCTTCAAATACCTTCCAGGCAGAGTATTGAATGCTAGGGATATAATAATAAAGAAGAATCAGTCCCTGCCCTCAAAGTACTTCTTCTTATTGTGGAAACAGAATTTAAATGAATACGTATTTGATTACAATTCTGAGCAGGGCTATGAAGGAGAAGCCCAGGGTGTTTTGAGAGCAAGCTCATTTGAGACCCTGGGAGGTCAGGGGAGGCTTCCTGGAGGAGGTGGTACCCTTCAGCTCAGATGGGAAGGATGAGGAAAGGGTTGCCAGTGGGAAGTACCTTCCTGATAGCGAAGAGCTAGTCATGTTTGCAGGGATTATATAGACCTTGAACGTCATGTTAAGGATTTTGCTCCTTAGTCTAAGGGAATGAGAAGCCCTCTGTCTCTTTGGTTCTTCTCTGGAATCCTTTCTCAGGCTGGTTTTGTTTGGCTGCTGGGCTGCTTGTTAAGTTTGTAACCTGACTGCCTTTCTGCAGGGAAGTGTCTATCAGAATAGCCACCTGCTCTTCTCACACCCGCATTTACCTGACCTCCTGACAGCCGAGTCTGTGTCTCCTCACAACCCAGCCTGCCGTACCCAGCTTTCTGCCCAGCTCTTGGGTCTCTCCCACCGTGCGTCAGGCCAGAGGCAGGTACCACTGCCCAGGCAGCAGATGCCACCAGTGCCCTGCTCTGAGCCGTGTGGCCACTCCTCTCTCCTTATCTGTTCACCTTTTCCCCAAATACTTCGTCTCCCTAATCCCTAATCCCTCTGTCACAGAGGGTGCCTGGGCACAGCAGGCATTCTGCCCGCGTGTTTGTGCCACATGCAGCTGTAACTAAAGTCCAGTTTACGGTTGTATTGCCTTGCTCTGGCTAATCTGCTTATTTTCAAATCCAGTTAGGATTTTATGGACAGGGATTGTCACGGTGCTTGGCTGGGCTGTGGGGATACAAAAGCCAAAAAGAGAGGCCATCTCCGTCTTCAAAGATTGCAGTTCTAATGGAGTCAGAGAAACACAGAAACCAACAAGCCTTGTGGGTGTTCACGTGGAAATCAGGGACTCAAGGAAGGGAGTCCTCAACTTTATCTGGGTATCAAACAGTCTTCCAAGAGGGGGCGCTCGGCCCAGGGATTCCATGCTGAGGTCAGTGCATGAGCCAAGGCAAGGCGGCCAGGAAAGGCTGAAGTATTTGGAAAGGAACAGAGAAGTGGGGGGGCTAGGGGTCTGGCCCAGGAAAGACCCCCTGAGGCACTTTGAGGAGCTGGAACATGGCCCTGTGGGTAGTGGAAAGCTATGGTAGGACCCAGAGCGATGATGTGACATGATCAGAATACTGTGGCAAGATTGCTTGTGCAGCAGGGGGACGGGTTTAAAGGGGGCAAGCACGGAGCCCGGCAGACTAAATGAGAGGCGAAGGAATGAGGTCAACTCCATGTGTGCAGCTGTGGCTGGAGAGGAGGAGGTGGAATCTGTCAGACAGGAGGTTTCCAGTCAGGGCAAGAAGAATGCTGCAGTTCCTCCGAGTTCTCTGCCTCGTGTGCCCGCAGCCATGCGATGAGAACGGGCGCGAGGGAGGGACGGGTTTGGGGGAAGGAGCTGAATCCATGTTGAGTGTGTGGTTCCTTGGGGGACATTCCGGAAGAGACGGCTAGCATGTGTTTGGATGGATGGGTCTGTGACTCAGGGGACATCTGGGCTAGAGATGGGAATCTGGGGAGCTCTGTGGGTGCTCCGCTTGGCAAGGAGAGAGTAGAATGCCTTTTACCCCCATGTGCCCGCTTGGCCTGACACTGTTGTGCAGTGAACAACCTGTGGCGACCCAGGATTCCTCTCTCATTATTGTTAGAGAAGTGAAGTCCTGAGATTGCAGGAGATCACCCGGGGCAAGCCTCCAGGAGAGAGCCCTGCAGAGAGATGCGGAACCCAGGAGAGGGCAACTTCATGCAAAGCAAGGGAGAAAAGATGACCAGGAAGGGGCAGTCACACACAGGCTGAAATACAGATCAGATTTATGGCAGGAGTGGTAGTTTAAATCACTGGGGGACGCATAGATTATTTAATAAATAGTGTTAGGCCAGATGGCTAACAGGAAGTTTCAGTGGGTGAGTTAATGTAACAGCGTTCTTGTTTCCAGTAAGGCCATCAGAGCATGCCTGTGAGGAGGCTTTGGGAAGTCCCCATCTCCATGTTTGCGGCTCTCCGGAGCATTTCGCCATGCAGGGTGGCCCTACGCTCAGGCCCCCAAGACCCTAGGTGGGGGTTCTGCTGTCAGGAAGTTATTTGTCCTCTACTGTTTCAGAAAATGCTATATTCTCACCAAACGTGGACCCTATTGCCAAAAAACTGGGATTGTGTTTAGTTCATGGATAGTGAGCGATTATCAATAGCCTGTCCTGTCCAGGGCCCTGAACTGGTGTTGGGGGTGGGGGACTCTTATTGCACAACAGATCATTGCATTTCAAGAGATATAGCACAGTATTAGTTGTTCCATTTATAAGTGGAAGGCCAGAGATGCACATTGAATCACTCAGCAGTGATACGGTTACAGGAATCCGGGCTTCCTTTTGGAGAGAGGCTGTCGGCAGTGTTTAGGTCCGTTTCACCGTTTGGACATTGCAGGGTATTACAAGCCAGTCATGAAGGCCGAGGTTCGTTTTGTTTAATATAGGAATCACTATTTTACCTTACGTATCAGTCGCTGTACACTTGAAATCCAGTAGCTGTATTTATTTTATCTTTGCCTTTCATTTCTGAAGAAAGGTCACTTGAGCAGGGTGCCATAGCTCTCTCTCCAGAAAGCAGAGCCCGAGGCAGGGATTACGTGTTCACATCTTATTTGGGAGGTGTGTGCCCAGAGCCGGCAGAGTGGATGCCAGAGGGAAGGGGGACAGAGGGGGATGCCAGCCTGCCGGCCCGGGTTGCAGTGAACACCGCGGACCCAGCGGTCTCTCCAGGAGCATTCCCTCGTGGGAAGGGGTGGAGAATGCAGGAGAGAGCAGAGGTGCTTAGTCCCCTCACCCCCTCTCATCTCCTGTTTCCCGTTGGCCAAGCTCCTCCCCTTGCAGATCTGTTTCCCACACGTTTGGATTGTCTCATCTGACCCCAGCAACCTCTCCGAGAGCCTGACTCCACCCATAGTGATGCTTCCTCCAAGGCCATGGTGAAGGTCAGCGGAGCGCTGGGGTATCAGCCGAAACAGGAGGAGACGGCTGATGGAAATGCTCGGAAGGGCCCCATGTCCCTGTCCTCGTGCGGAGACTCCCTGGTGCGGAGAGGAGCGAGCTGCCTGTACAACCCTCTCCAGGGTCTGACCTGGGTTTCAGCAGCCAATGACTTTGACTCGTCCTTGGGGGAACCTCCCAAATCATCAAACACAGGAGTTGGCAGAGTACAGCCCATGGGCCAAATGCAGCACGGAGCCTACTGTTGTAAATACGTTTTTATCGGAACACGCCGGGCTGTTGTGTCTACGTATAATCGAAGTTGCTTTTGCATGACGATGGCAGAGTGTAGTAGAGGTCCGTGTGATCCCCAAAGCCAACAATACTTACCACCTGGCTCTCGAAAGGAAAGGGTGGTGATCCCTGGTCCAGCAAATAGAATCGTTCTTTTTACACGTGAGGAAATGGGGTCCCCGTGTGGTAGACTGACTCACCCACCCGGCCATTCATATGCCAGGATATGCCTGGGTCCCCGGTGTTCTAATCTTTGATTTTTGCCTCAGTATTCAGGAGGATGGGCATGGGGGTGTGGTGACTTACTTAGCAGTAAGGATAGTTGAGTTCATACATAGATTAGTAGGAAAAATGATCTGAAATAACACTTATTTTAAAGGGAAACTTAACTCTCTTATTAAGCTGAGAGCCACGAAAGCTGGCGATTGTTTTTAAGCTCTTTTCACAACAAATCCATATGTATAAATGTGTTATTATGTTTTTGAGTGAAACTTAGAGGATTAAACCAGGATTTGAGCTTTAGGATTTATTTGCCAAATGGTGGTTCTTTTGATTTCTTGTTTTAATTTTTCTTTAAATGAGTAGATTCCCATTTAACTTTATTACATCAGGAGCTAATTCAAGTTTCTGGACAAGTTTTCCAGTAGAACACTTTCCAAAGCATTCTTTGAGCTTTTCTTTGTTACAAATAATTGGATACTTTTCTAACTCCCAGGATAGAGCAGCCCTGATGATTCCGTTAATAAAAGTTGCCCTGAGAATCTTCTATACCCAAAAAACATCGGTTTATTTCTTCTGTCCATCTGTGTTGAACAAATGCGAGACTAAAAGAAGCTTTCATTTGGCACAGTTGGCTGATTGAATGTGTGTGTGTGTGTGTGTGTGTGTGCGTGCACTTTTCCTATTTGGGCTGTGTTTTTTTCCTTTAATGGACTCTGAGTGGAAGGCTGTTAGAACTTAGAGCTCACTGTTAATAAGCTTCTGTTTGGGTTTTGAGTTTTCTTCCAGAGATCACACTTGGTTTGTAATGTTAAGTTAATCCCTGAGTGCATCGCCCAGTCCCCATTTCTCACCGGTTTTTAAGACCGGTAATCTGCTGGGATTCTGGCAGATGCCAAGTGGGTTAGAGAGTCAGTCACACTGCCAGTAAGTTGAGGACCCATGAAAGTCAAAGGACAAAGACAGAAAGTATTTTATTGTTTGCTATACTCTGGAAAGTTAGCTACTTGGAAAAAGACTGCTTTTGGTAAACAGTGTAAGAACTCCCCTCATTGGCTGTGGCTGGAGTCACTGATAAGCAGCAGATGGTTCGGATATGGAAGAGAAACAAAAAGAAGGTGGAATGGGACCCAGCAATTCCACTCCTAGACATATACCCAAGAGAATTGAAAACATACCTCCTTCACAGTGGCCAGAAGCAACCTAAATGTCCACCACTGGTGGCTGGAAAACAAAATGTGGTGCATCCCTACAGTGGCTATTGTCCACCATGGAAGGAAGGAAGCCCTGACACACGCTACCACACGGGTGAACCTTGACAGCATCATGCTAAGGGAAAGACGCCAGACACACAAGCCGCAGAGTGTTTGCTTCCATTTGTATGAAATGCCTAGAATAGGCAAATCCATAGACTCAGGCAGTAGGTGAGTGGTTCCCAGGCACGGGGGAAGGAATGAATGAGAGTGACCTCATAGGTAGGGCGTTTCTTTTTGAGATAATACAAATGCTCTGAATTTAGATAGTGGTGATAGTTGCATGAGTCTATGCAATATCCTAAAAGTCACTGTATTGTGTGCTTTAAAAAATTTTTTTTCTCTATTGATTTTTTAGAGAGAGAGGAAGGGAGAGGGAGAGAGAGATAGAAACATCAATGAGAGAGAACATCGATCGGCTGCCTCCTGCATGCCCCCCACTGGGGATCGGGCCCACAACCTGGGCATGTGCCCTGACCAGGAATCAAACTGACGACCTCTTGGTGCATGGGTCAATGCTCAACCACTGAGCCACACCAGCCGGGCTGTCATACTGTATTGTTTAGGGAATAATGTCAAGGGGAAAAAGTCTGTACACGTCCAGTATAGACGCAACCACCATAGGCCTAATTACGTAGTACACGTCAGCAACAATATAACGTTTTTAAAAAATATTTTCAACCGTGGTTGATGTGAACCCACGGATAGGAGAGCTGACTGTAGTTTCTAGTTTTATTCTTATCTGTATAATAGGAGACAGTGGCAAGTCTTACAATTCCAAATCTCGTGAGTCAGTAGCTCAATTTTTTATTTTTAAATCTCAGCATTTTTGCTATTTTGAAAACACCTGTGGACTCTGGTTTCAACTTTGTTTCCAGCTAAGGCTGAGTCAGAGATTTGGGGCTTATACTGTGTTTATTTTCCTATTGTGCATAGCACTGTGATATGTGGACAAAGTGAACAGCATCCCTGCCTTCGAGCCACCCCGAGTCCGGTGAAACAGTTCAGGCCTCGGATGTGGAGTTGTCAAGTTTCTTCTTTCACTTTTCTCTTCTCCGGAGGTTTTTATGTCTGCCTGGTTAGGAAGAGTGTGTCAGCCACTGTCCTCGCGCCATTCGCCACACTGCAGAGCCCAGGGGCATGCCGGGTTCCAGAGGGATCTGATTGTGTGAAACAGCTCATCTGTATCAAGGGGCAGGATCTCTACTAATCATTCGATCAACCAGTATTCATTAATTAAAAGCCAAAAAGGGTATAAGATGACTGTGAGTTGTGTACCCATAAGGAGTGACATTTGCTAGATTTGAACTCTTTTTAAAAAAGTGCTGGTCTGTGCCCTGGCCGGTTTGGCTCAGCGGTTAGAGCGTCGGCCCGCAGACCAGAGAGTCCCGGGTTCGGTTCCCGCTAAGGGCACGTACCTCGGCTGCAGTTTGTCCCCGGCCCCAATTGGGGTCATGTGGGTGGCAACCAGTCGATGTGTCTCTCTCACATCAATGTTTCTCTCTCTCTCTCTTCCTCCCTCTCTCCCTCCTGCTCTATCTGAAGATAAATGCAAAAATGTCCTCAGGTGAGGATTAAAAAAATAAATAAATAAAAATAATACACAATCCCTAAAAAAGGCTTAAAAAAAAAAAGTGCTGGTCTGTGATGACTGAATTTCTAGGGTCGCGGCACTGCTGTGTGTGATGTCAGGTGTGACGGTCAAGGCAGAGTCCAGGTCCTAGTGAGCTGTCCTGCGAAGATAAAGGTACAGTAGATGTCACATGCCAGGTGGTCTCGAGGCCAGAGGCTGTCCACAGAAGCATTTTATTCTGTGTGCACAGTGCTTGAAAATGTTCAATTAGTTGCCAACATTGAAAAATTGGGAGGTTTTTCATAAATGCCCAAATCCTTGTCTTCTCCTGAAAAATCATGAGGCATGGCCACACTGGACCCACCTCCCTGCCCGAGCACAGCTGGGTGGAGCTGAGAGGTGCCACTACCCCCGATTCTTCTGTTCAGCTGGCTTCGTGCGTGCGTTTTCTGTGTCCAGTTCTTGAAGGTATTGACTTTGACCTGTGTTCAAACAGAGCCTCACGGATTTGCACCGAGTATTGCTGGGGAGCGCTGGCATGAGGCACAGTCAGAAAGATACTTTCTAAATGCACTTGAACACTGGAGATTATAAGATGGGACCGAGTAAGGGAAGGAAAGCTCAAGGAGAAATGACTGACCTTGGTCAGCAGTTCTGAAGCATCCACTTCAAGGGAAGGGCCTCCAAACTCCTCCCACACTGTCGTATTCCTGCAGCTCTGACAGCAGGAAGCTCAGCCTCTCTGGGCTTCTGGAAGGCCTACCTGTGAGTGCTGGGGCAGGGCCAGTGGGAACACGTGGCCACAGCAGGAAGCTGGGGTCCCCAGGGAAGGGCCGTCTGCACAGATGAAATCAGTGGAGCTGTGTAAGGGTGAGGTCCCATGGAGGCAGTGGAACGCCCAGGCAAGTGGAGAGCACCTATAGGCTGTTTTCTGCTTAGAGCAGGCAAGGACCACATAACTTGATTATCAAGCAACAAGTGTTTGCTAAAAGTCCCAGCTCGAATTATCCACTCGGATGGCTTCATGCGGGGTGTGTGGGCAAACACAATGCAAATGGCCACGCGTATGCAAAGACGGATGCTTCCTGAAGTGGAGAGGAGATTGTTCGATGGGCCTTTCCTGGCAGGTGGGAGTCAGTTTTCTATTCTGCCTGACTCTGAGGGCCCTCCGGCTTGGAAATTCTACGCACCCAGGAGTCAGAATCCCAACATGCTCTCCACCCCCACTGTTCGGCAGTTTGCCCCCGTATGTGAAGCTCACGATTTCCTGGTTATGTGGTCTCTATTCCCGAAGGCAGATCGTGGACTGGGGTCACGGCTTTCTTGTTATTTCAGACCCAGTTGGAGTTCAGAGTAGGCAGTGCTCCTCCAAGCGGCGTGGGAGAACGGGGCGAGGTGCCAGTCATGCGAGGTGCCACTCCCTGGCTGCCGGGCGCCGGGCGGTGCACAGGGCACAGAGACCCCCCCGAAGGGTCCTGCGTCCTCGGACAGATCGTAAGCTGGACCTTGCCCACAGCAGCCCTCTGGACATTCCTGTTGAATGAAGCTGCTGCCCTCTTGCCAGCTGTGGACACTGCCCAAAGATACCCTCAGCCTGAGAAGAAGTAGCTCCCGGGTCGGGGGAGGGCGGAGGAAGTTACTGAGTGGTCCAGTCCAGGGATGTGGGAAAATATGCCGGAGGGGGCCCTTCCCCTGACCCCAGGCATTAACCCTTTAGTGGCCATTGTGGGGACCTAGAGGGAGGTCTTGGTGAGAGAGGGCTCTTGGGGTGGGAGGTCAGAGGAAAGCAGTGTTCCAACTGGTACAGAAAATGTTCATTATTTTCACAAGCAGTCTGACTGTATACACATGTCCTGCCTGGATGCCATCTGATCCCTGGATGCCTTTGGTCCCTGATGGTCGATCTCCTTGCTGCCCCTCTGGGCCCTGCCACAGACCTAGACCTTCTGCTGCTGAATCTCTTGATTCCTCTGTCTCTTGTTTAGCTAGACATTCTTGTCCCCAGATCGACTCCCTGTGTTAGCTCGACCTCCATCCCGGCCTCCTGATGTTCCCAGCCAGCTCTAGTCTTTTGCTTCCTGATACGGATCGAACTGTGCTCTCCTCCCGCCAGAGATGTTGAAGTCCTAACCCCAGGACCTGTGAATGTGACCTTGGATGGCGGGTCTTTGCAGATAATCACGTTAAGATGAGGTCGTACTGGAGCATGGCAGGCCCTGACAGTGTGTGGGTCCTTACAGAAGGGAATTTGGACACAGAGGGAAGACAGTGTGAAGACGCAGGGAAAACACCGCTATGAGCCAAGGAATGACGAGAAACTAGGTGAGAGCGGCCTGGGACAGATTCTCCTTCAGGAGAACCACCTGCCAACCCCTTCGTCTCAGACTTCCAGCTTCCAGACTGTGACACAATATCATTCTGGTATTGAAGCTACCTCCCTGGTGTGTGGTGTTTTGAGGCAGCCCCTGAAAATCAATACACTCCCCATACCCCAGCATAACCTGCCACTGGTGGTCTCTTTGGACACTGCTAAGCCAAGCAAGTGGCATCGTGCCCTCCGTGATGCCCTGGAGAGGCGCACTGCCACCTCCATCTCCGACACCTGGAGAGGTGTCCTGCTTTCCTGCTGCATTGTGAGCCCGTCAGTGCATACGGGGCGTGGGCTCTGGTTCAAAACAGCTGCCTGGGTCCCAGCATTCTGGTGGTTCCTGGAGAAGGAAGTGCAGAGAAGCTTTTCTACAAACTTCAGAAAAGAGACCCGTAAAGCAGCTGCTTTTCAGATCCTTCCGATCCTTCTCCTGACAGCTCTGGAATATGCCAGAGAGGACGTGGCTGGAGGCACTGCCACAGCTCCGCTCTTCGGTCCGTCCCCCCGTGCGTCCTCAGCTCCTGGAAGTCTGGAGTCCCGTCCCTAAAAGAGGCATTGGGCTGGTTTCGAGAGCTCTCTCAAGCTCTGTATTTCCCCCGAGGGACCGACCCTAGTGGCCACGCAGACCGGGCCCAGCTCCCTGCCACCACAACTCTCTGTCCCTGGCTGCTGCTGGCTGGGGTGCCCTCCGCTCCCGTGAGGCACCTTGGCATTCAGGTGCGGGGCGGGGGAGGTACTTGTTCACGGTGGTTCTTTCTGAGCGATGGGATTAGGAGGACTTCTATTTTCTCTTTTGCTCTTATGTGTTTTCCATGGATTTCTCCTTGGATCTGTAATACTTTTATAAGTAGGATAAAGTAATTTATCTGAAGTAGAGAATGCGCTCTCGTGCTTTTCCTTTCCCAGCACACCATCCCGTCCTCCTCTGCTCCCCTGAAGAAGTGGCCTTGTGTTCTGGGGTTCCTTCCAGGGCTGAGACGCATGAACCGGAGCCTCAAAGGGCCCAGGTCGTTTTTACGTGGTGTGAGGAGCACCACGGATTCTGGGTCCCATGATCTCAGAAGGAGGAGTGTGCCAGGCTGGGAGTCAGGGAGACCCCCCACCCCCATCCTCCTTCCTGCCACAGAGAAAGACTTCACTTCACTTGCTTTCTGCTGCTGGCATATAAACATGATGTGTGTCGGTAGGGGTGGGGACAGTTCAGAAAAGGGTTTGGAGAGGACAGCAGAGCACAGCCTTAGGAAGGGTCAGGGAGCACACAGTGCTTTTGGACACCACATCCCCTCCCCACTCAACTCTTGCACACCAAGAGTGCATTCTTATCACCAGGTGTGCAAAAGCAAACTCGTCTCAGCTGATGGGCTTTAGAGCCGGGGATGAAACCCTCGAGAGGGTTCTGTGACAACCCGAGTATGTGTGGTCCTGGTGGGTCTCTTCTTTGCTCTCAGAGCATCTGCCCTGTTAGGTTCACTTTTTTTTTCCTGGATCTCTCGGGTCAGCCTCAGTATTCGCTGTGGTTCTCAGCAGCACCCCCTGTTGGGAGGAGATGGAGAAGCAGTGGGTGCTTTCAAGTACTGAGGAGTATGTGGGGTGTTTTCACTGTTGTACCTTTAAAACAAATTCTTTTAGTGGCTCCGCCTCCAACTCCTGGAGGCAAGGCAAACTGTTGCAGAGAAGTCTGCCCTTCCTTGTTTTCCTCTAGGCCTGTGGTTCTCAAAGTGGGGTTCCCAGACAGGAGCATCAACATCACCTGGGAACTTGGTAGAAAGCCCACCTTGACGGCTGTCCCTGCTTATAGCATCCCACCCTTTCCTTAAATGAATGAGCCTTTCGGGCCTCTTTGCAGAGAGGTTTTTTTAAACTGCTCATGCAGTTTCCCAGGGAATCTTGGCTCATTCAACCCCAAAATGCTGCCTATCGCTTCCCCATTCTGTGTGGCCGCCTCGATCCTGAATGCCCTTTCTTGATGTTTGAGAATAGCTTATTTTGCCCAGAATTTCTATATACTTTTTGCAGTGTTGGTTCATGACAAGGACTTCTCCCATGTGCCCAAAGGAGCCGGGGGGCCCTTTGTGACTCGGGAGCTGGCTGGCCTTCCTCTGGAATCAAGTACCTTTGTGGCCGCACCTCAGAGAGATGATTGCTTATTTCTGTTTCCCAAAATAACCATAGCTCTTCCTGACAGTTCTCCTCCGTCGTGTGAAAAAGCAGCACTCTTCGGGGTTTGAGCATTATTTCTAAACGTAAAGTCGCACCCTTTACTGGAAGGTGTTCTCAATGTGGATTAGCAGTGCAGAGCGATGGAAGTCGTGCATGCCGAGTTTCTCAGGAGACAAGTCAGAGAGGTGATGTGAGTGGGCAGCGCCACTTCCTGGAGGAGAAGCTTCTGAACGGCCGAGCGTGTGATTTTTCCATGCAGAGGTTATGGAGGACCTACTTGGGCCATGTTAAGAAGTCCCAATTCAGCATGTTCACAGAATATTCCAGATGCAGATCTAATGGCCTCGGGGCTAGCGCTGGCCACTTATAGGGCAGCGCGGTTTGGTGGATGTCTGTGGGCAGGGGCTGTCTTCTTATAGTCTTCAAACTAGCTTATGAAAAAGGACATTTTAGAAAGATATGGGGCATCTCAGAGCAGCCCCGCCTCAGAACCAGAAAGTCAAGTGTTGATTGTCCTGTCTCTGGGACCTTGTGATGTCTATGCCTCCTTTTCTGGGTTTGCTGCTTACATTTTTTTTTTTTTTTACTCTGCAGACTTGCCTTTTTTCTTTAGCAGCCGTTTAGCAGAAGATTGTCGCTGACAATGGGAGATACCCACCCCACATCCTGTTCTGTGCAGTGCTCGCTGGTCCAAAAAGCTGGGCCCAGTAGGGACACCCCTGGGATGGGAAGCACTCTGGAGTTTGGACAGTTCTTGGAGAAGGGTCTTGATCATGGGTAGCAAGCAGTTCTAATTCTTTATGATGTTTTATGATTCTGATTGTGATTTGTCTAAACTCTATTTTCATAGAGAGTTTAGCCAATCTCTGCATTTTACGGTTTCTACCCGGTGTGGCTCAGTGGTTGAGCGTCGACCCATGCACCAAGAGGTTGCCAGTTCGATTCCTGGTCAGGGCACATGCCCGGGTTGTGGACCTGATCCCCAGTAGGGGACATGCAGGAGGCAGCCAATTGATATTCTCTCATAGATGTTTCTATCTCTCTCTCCCTCTCCCTTCCTCTCTCTAGAAATCAATAAAGGAAAAAATATTTTAAAAGCCTTTGCCGCCCTGGCCGGTTTGGCTCAGCAGTTAGAGTGTCGGCCCACAGACTGAAGGGTCTTGGGTTCGATACCAGTCAAAGGCACATACCTAGGTTGCAGGTTCGATCCCCAGCCCTGATCCTGGTCATGCGGGAGGCAATGCATCCATGTGTCTCTCTCACATCGATGTTTCTCTCTCTCCCCCTCCCTACTTCCACTCTATGTGAAAACATCAATGGAGAAATATCCTCGGGTGAGGATTAACAACACCGAAAAAGTGGCTTTTGACAAAAAAAGAAGGTAATATTTTCTCCGAGCACTCTCACGGACATTTTTTTCCCACTCCTTAAAAATTTTAATCCAGATGGAATTTTATTTCAGGAAGTACGTGAGAAATGGATCTACCTTAGTATTTCTCAGGCTGTCGGCCTGTTCTGACGGCACCCACTGAGCGATGCAGCTCGGCCGTGCACCGCGCGCCCCCTCACCGTGTACTAGCCCAGTCTGCTTGGGTCTGTCTCTTGTTTTTCCATTTCTATCGCCTTTTCCCTTTGTTCCTGCACCAACACGACACGGTTTTGTCTCTTTCATGGGAAGTTCTAATGTACTTGGTAAAACGTTCAAATGTAAAAATAGTCTTTTTACTTGGGTTTCGTTCTTGAGAATTAATCGGCATCAAATGCTGTGTAGTCTTACCGGAACTTTCTGTGCGTGTGCATTTTGCTCGGGCCCTTTTATACGTGTGCGGAGAAGCCGAATGCACGGGTCGCGGAGCGGTGTGTGGGGGGTGCTGTGCACATCCGCGCCCCCAGATGTACCCTGTTCACTGGAACAGCTGCAGGGCGCCCCCTGTCGGCACTGCATGATCCGTCCCCCCCGGTGGGCAGTCACGGCCTTTCTCCGGGGTTTTCCCCTCTGCCAAAAAAATGCTCCAAAGTGCATCTTTCTCCTTCCGTCACTGTGCCCTGGGAGCTGTTGTTAGGTCAAGGGTATGCACATTTGGGGTTTTGATAGCTCTCTCCACACTGCCTTCCCAAGACATCCCCAGCCTGTTTTCCAGAGCTTTGCTAAGAGAGATGTTGTGAGTATCCAGTGGGTGAAGAAACAGTGTCTTACCGTTGTCTCTGTTTGTATTTCTCCAAGCTTGAGTGAGAAGGGGCATCTTTCCTTCCTTATTCGTCATTTGTACCCATTTTTCTGTGAACCATCCATACACCTGTGTTCTCTGCTCTTCTCCGTGTGGGCTGCTTGCAGGATTGTAGGTCATAGGACGTGAAGGGAATCGGTGCTCTGTCTGCTCTCCCTGGCCCCTTTCTGTTTTTCCATCTGTGTACATCTTATCTACACACACACTCACTCACTCACTCACTCACTCACTCACTTTGCAACGCAGCCATTGGCCATGTAACTGAATTAGTTCTAACAGCTGCTCTGAGCCGAGTCTCATTCATCAAGCACTTACTGAGTGCCTGCTGGACTGGGTGCCTGGCAGACAGGTGCACGTTGATCACACACAGTCCTGCCCTCTGAGCACATCTGGTAGGAGGGATGAACTGGAGAGCAGGCTTGTAGCTGAGGTAGGAGGAGGTCAGCCCCCTGAGGGCAGGGTGCATGCTGTGAGCTCCAGCTCCTCCCTAGGTCTGGTGCCTGTTTATAATTAGTGCTCAGAGTCTGAATGATGTTGACAGGGAGCACACAGGACCATGAGGTCACCAGGACTCTTGCCACGTCCCAGCCAGGATGAGAATATCCTGTGGGCCCTGATCTGCCAGCTCTGTCTACACTCAACACCTGGGAACAGCACTGCATAAAACTTCCTCTCTCTTGTCCTAACGCAGGACTTTTGTCCTCAGGGGCTTAAGATAAGGCTTTGTGAAGGAGGCCAGTCCTAAGCAGTCTCTGCCCCCTCCCAGTCCACCTGCCGCCTTGGGCCCAGGCCTGCTCACTAGACCCTTCTCCTGGGGCCTTTTCCCTCCCAGCTTCCTCCAGTGCAGGGCTTCCTCCCCTCTCCTCTTCGCCCCCCATTCTGGGAAAGGCTCTAGGACCCAGCCACACTAAGGGGTTATGACGATCTACTCTAATTCGCGAGTCTACCCCGGGAACCAAAGCAGATAGCAAGGCCTGTGTCAAGGCTGGGGCCCTCTGGGGCAGATGTCGTGAACCTGATATCTATAGAAGGCTGCAGGGGCGAGGATGGACATTGGGAGGGGGGTCCCAAGCATCTTGCTCTGACCTTGGCTGAGCCTACTTCTGACTCATGCCCGGGGATTTGTCTCATTTGGGTACCTCCCAGTCTGTGGCTGGTTCCCTCGACCACGGTACTATGGACTCGACCAGCTTCCCCCGATCTGGTTAGTCACTGAGGCTACTTGTCACAATGCTGACTTCTGGGTTCCACCCGAGACCTGCTAAACCAGGATCTTGAAGTGGGAGGCCTGGGGATCAGTATTTTTAGCAGGAGGCCCCTGTGATCCTGGTGAGTAACCAAGTTTGGGAAACGAGACCGGTGCTTCGCCAGGGACCCGTGCTTGGGTTTCTGACCCTGAGTGTCCAGGCTTTGGTTTCGATAGCTCCCTTCTTGGCACGTACTTACAATTTTCTTCACCCAAAGACGGGTCACGCTATCTGGGGACTGGCAGTTGGCTGCCAACGCCTATCGGCTCAGTGACAACACAGCCTTTCCTACACTGTAGTCAGCCCTCACTACCCCTCAGCCCAGTTCAGGGATCCCCTGTGCGTTTGCCCGGGGAGCACTGTCAGGAGGTCAGTACATCAGGGGCTGAAGGACAGGCTCAGCGAGTCCAGGCCCACCCCTCCCCTCCCTAGAATCCCTCCAGGCTGCTCCTGGCCCTGCTCTTCCCAGGCCCTTGGTGCGGGCTGGGGCCAGTCCGGAGCTTGGTTCAGCCCCATATCAAAGGGCCAGGATCCCACCAGCCTCTATCATCTGTGAAATGGGCACACAGGCCCCTGCCCCACCTGGATCACAGGGCTGCGTAGGGATCCTCTGCGCTGCTGTGACAGTTTGGGGACATCCCTACAGCTCAGAAATGCTAAGATGTCCTAGCACCCTCTGCCCCACTGGCACCATAGAGGGAGCCCTTCCCTCTCCCTTTGGGAGACGGCTCTGTGAAGGCCTGAAAAGGAGGACTGGGCAGGGAGGGGGCCGGGAGGGTGGAAGTCTGCAAGCAGAGAGAAGGGAGGGACAGCAAGGGTCTTGTTAGTATTGTTGTTGTTTAATGTGTCAGAGACTGCGGGAGGCGGTCTGTGCCTCGCTGGCCGCTCATCCCACCACCAGGCTACCGGGTGTTATCCCCCCCCACGCCCTTCCGTGGGACACGGAGGCCGAGTGCCGTAGCCGTTCATGGAAACAGCGGCCCCGGGATTCAAACATCTGTGTGGCGCCAGCCAGCACCTGCGCTCCCAGTGAAGACCCCTGGGCTGCCTCGGAGTATTTCAGGGCTGTTCGAAACACCAGGTCTCCATCTGCTCTTTTCCTCCCTTGTGACAGCGGAGTCCTGGTGTCTCCAGCTCTCCTCTGCCTCAGAGCAGAAGTCTCATTGCTCAGGGGCGTGCCCATGGGCTGGCAGGGCTGTCCGCTGGGAACTGGGGGTATTAGCTACCACCTCCCCACCCCTTCTCCCCCTGCCCAGGCTCGACTCCTGCCGTGCATTCCTCACGGGAGACCTCCATGGCCAAGGCCCAGGTCTGTGCTGAAGCTTGGGGCTGGGCGAGGTCTCTCCTGGCTGCCTGAGACCAGGGGTCCCAGCCAGGCCCAGCAGCCAGGGGTCAGACCTGGGGGTCCTGCAGGGCCGGGCAGGTGTTTGTGACGAGGCTTTGTGTCTTCCCCTGGCCGAGAGCGCACCTGCTCTGTCCCTTCCAGAGGGGCCCGAGCTGTGTGTGGACAGGGTCGGGGCAGTTGTGGAAGCCCCCAGGGGAAGTGGATCTGGTGAAGCTTCCCAAGCAGAACCTCTCAGTCAAGCTGTTCTCCTCGCGTTAGCAGCTCATTCAGGAATCATCGCCATGCGCACAGGGTCCGGAAGCGACGTGGAGTGTGCGGCTCCAGAGCTGGGGGTGGGGGTCTCTGCCTGGGTTCCCCTTCCCTGACCCTGCCAGAGCGAGACACCCCACATCCCAGTGTCCCGGCCCTGGGTGGCGTCTGCGGCCAGCGTGGCAGAGGCACCTGGGTGGCCCCTGTCCCACTCATGGCGCACTGTCTAGCCCCCACTTCTCCCTCTGGGGGGTTTGGGAAGAGCCCAGGCCTGTCTGACTCTGGAGAAATGACAGCCTGGGCAGGGAGAGGCAGCACTCACAGGTGACCCGGCCAGGGCACCAGGCGTGCGGAGGGCATGTGTCGGCTCCTCCCAGGAAACCTCCTCAGACTCAGGCCCCGCCCAACAGCAGCCATTGGATCATGTCACTTCTCTGCTTAAAACCACAGCGGCTGTCCCTGCATTCCAAGTAAAAGCCAGAGTCCTCACCGAGATCTTTTTTTTATTTTATTTTTTTATTTATTTATTTTTTATTTATTTATTTATTTTTATATAGGGGAAAAGTAGGTAGATGAAAATAAAGCCTTGCTTTGGGGGCCAGATGAGAGAGAGAGAGAGAGAGAGAGAGAGAGAGAGAGAACGAGAGAGGGCGATCCCTGCTTGGAAAGAAGCCTCACCGAGATCTTGAAGACCCTGGAGCGTGGTTCCTGAGCCTGGGCTTTCAGCAAAATCCCCTGGAGGGCCAGTGAGAACATAGATCTCGGGGGCCTCCACCCTCGGAGTGTCTGATTTAGGGGCTCAGGAGGGCCGAGAACTTGCACTTCCAGCAAATTCCAGGTGCTGCCGCTGCTGCTGGTCTGGGGACCCCACTTTGAGAACCATGGCCCTGGATGGTTACCCCTGGCCTCTTCTTCAGCCACGCTGTGCTCCTTGCTGCTCCCTGAAGATGACAGCCGGGCCTGCCTCGGAGCCTCTCTATCTTCTGTTCCCTCAGCCTGGAATTCTCTTCCCTCCGACGTGTGCATGGCTGGTTCCTCCACTGTGTGGTCGCCAGCTTCCCACAGGGCCCCCAGGGCGCCCACGTCCCGTCACACGCCGTGTGACCCCTCCCACCTTCTGGGAGGGTTGGGCTGTGCCCAGTAGGACCTGGCAGGCGTCACGGAGCATCACTTCTGAGGCTGCATTATAGAAGGCTCTGTGTGGCAGCCCTGTGGCAAGGAGCTGTGCTCCTGCCGGCACCCCGGGGACACCTGGAGGGAGCGCCTGCAGCCCCAGTCAAGCCCTCACGATGCAAGGATGTTGGTGCGCCGACCGCAGCCTGATGGGCGGGCCGAGCCGGAACCACCCAACCACTGAGTCCTGACTCACTGAGTCCGTGACAGTGAGCATTTGCTGATTTAAGCTGCGAAGTTGGGGGTAATTTGTGATGCAGCAATAGACAGTGATGACTGTGCTTTCTCCCTGAGGCCTTCCTTAGCCACCTGACCAAGTTACACCTCTTCCCAGTAACACCTGCTATCCCCCTTCCCTGCCGTATTCTCTAGACCGTCCCACTCTCTGACCTCATATGTTTTACTTATTTATTACCTGTCTCCTGGCTTGACTTCCTCCCTCCACCCCCCTTGGAAATATTTTAAATTTTCGCTCATCGAAAATTTCAGATACTGATATTCAAAAATAGGATAGTTTCATGACCATTGAATGTAACTGAAGGAGGAGGAGGGAGTTTAACCCGTCCAAGGCCCTGCAGTATCTCCAGTGCCAAAAAACAGTGTCAGGTACAAGGTAGGCCCTCAAATATAATAATAATTGATAACATATCATTATGTAAAATCATATAATCAATACTATAGTTTATATTAAATATTTATCACATTTAGATTATAAATATTTCTAATGTCCATTATAAGTATTTATTATATTAAATTAATATAACAGGACTAATTTTGCAGGTGAGTCGCAAACAGAGCGTGGTGTGTGGGTAAACCAGCCCCGTTTGGCGGCAGCTCCCAGAGCCCAGCTCAGAGCTCAGAGGTGTTGGAGTGACCGCCTGTGGTGATCTCTGCCGTCAGACTGAACCCCAGCCCTGCCGTTTCTCCCTGAGGCCTTGGGACAGCACCCATTTTCATAGTGTTTTGTGACCTCTGAAGGAGACACCCGGTGTGGGGGGTGCTGGAAGTGGGCCCGTCACAAATGGATGTTCAGAGAGCAGTAGTTTCTCGCTTAACTTTAGGAAGGGGTTAGGAATATCCTGTAGCCAGAGACCCCTAACCAGAAGGTGATTGCAAAGCCTGGGGCCCAGGAAACACTAGTACTTGTGGCTATTTCACCTGATAGCCACTGGGGGCAGCAGAGAGCCACCCACAACCGGGAAATGGATGAGTCAGGAGCAGGAATCCACTGGTGGGTGGGGTGGGGATTAAGGGAGGAAGGGGGTGGAGCCAACACTTACAGGTGGGCCCAAGGCAAATCAGTGACCAGTGGCCTAGGTCCAGGGGCTTGTTGTGGCTTCCCCACTAGAAGCCGGTACCTCTAGTGCCAGCAGGACGCAGTCTTAAGGAGGGGACATGAAGCCCAGAAGCGACTTGAAAATTAATAACTTCTACCTCACGTACTGTTTTACTATTAGTGAAAGGTGAAAGCCGGTGGTTCGAGGTGTGCGGGCATGCTAAATAACAGGCTCAGACAGTGAGTGAAGAAAGGCTTTATTTAAAGGAAAGGGGGTGGGGGATGGGGATATCCAAAGGGCAGGGCTGCATCACTTTCCACCTTTCAGGTGTACGCTCTCTTTAAAAGTGGACACGAGGCAGCCACTGTAATCCATCGATGGGGAAATGACAATTTCTGGCTTGCAGCCCTCGGGCTGGGTTGATCCACACTCAGTTCCTGTGTGTGTGCTGGGCTCCCCTGGTTTCAGTGGGAGGTCTGAATTGAGTTGGAGTTGCCTTGAGGAGAAAATGTGTTTCTCATGACTTGGGCTGGATGGGGCTCTCCGAGAGAACACCTCACTTCTTCCACCCGGACCGTACCATGTCACCAGAGCCCCTGGGACCTGCATGGCAGTGACTCTCTTAGGAGTCTGGATGGTCACCTGGAATGACCCAGAACCCCAGGGATGGAACCCCAGAGAATGCAAAAGGGCCTCAATTCAGAGTCACATGGGCCCCGAGCTGCCACAGCAGTTTCACGTCAGCTTGGTCAGGGGGCCTGGTGTGCTGTAAAGAGATTAGCGAGTCTTATTGCAAAAGACCTGGAAATGGCTTCCTCCCTGTGGGTGGTATGGTCATCTGGGGTGATTTGTCCTGCTGCTGGTGAGGTCACTCAGCTAGAGCCCAGTGGCTCTGTCCAACTGTCTGCCTGGCCTGGCCTCACTCCTGCCCCAGGCTCGAAGTGGCTTTGTGTTTTGGACTGGTCAGAGCTGGTCAAAGCTGGGAGGTGGGCAGGGACCAACCCTTCAGGCAGCTGCATTGTGTCTGCTGGAGCCCCGGGGCGGAGTCTCCCCGTCTGGGTGCCTGGAGCTAGTCAGCGCACTGAGCCTGGCCTTCTGCTCAAGACCCATTGCCCCCTTGTTCCTGGCCTCCCTGCTGCTTCCCTCACTTGCCCTCCTTTTCCCTAGAGAAAGGAAGGGTCCATGTTACCACTCAACTCCTAGAGCCTTAAGCAATTTAAACCTAAACAGTGGGTCTTAAAACGTTAAGATCACCCATCAAAGCTGCAGGGCAGGAGTACTGAGGCCTAAAAGACCAGTTAGCCCAACCCTTTCTTTTTGAATTAAGAATTGGAAGACCAGAGAGGTAGAGTGTCTTGCCCTGGGCTGCACAGCAGATTAGAGGCAGAGCTGAGGCAAAAACTCAGTTCTTTTGAATCCTAATTGAGAGAAGCCATTGAAAAAGTTTTACATGTTTTTGCTTGTAATATTTGAGACAATTGAATTTTCAGGATTAGAATTTATTTTTATTAACTAACATATAGTCATCTATTGGGCTAACTTTAAACATAACTTTATGCTAAGCACTTGTATTTGGGCCTTTGGCCTGAATACGCCGTGGGTAGATACCATTATTGATCTCATTTTCAGAGGAGGAAACTGAGACACCGACAGGACAATTAGCTCGGCCAGGCTTACGCTCGTGGTAAGAGGCAGAGCTGGGATTCCAACTCCGGCGGTCTGGCTATAGGCCTTCTGCTGTTAATAGATTCTAACCCCTTACTGTCCGGTACCGTTAGTGATTTTGGAAAGACACTCACAAAAGTCTATCCGTGAAAAGAACATACAGTATGATTTTTTTTCTGTTTTAAATATGTATATGTGCCTAGAAAACAGTCGACATAGAGATACCGAAGTGTTGATGGTGATGACCTTCACGTTGTGGGATTATGGGCGATGCTTTCTTCTTCTTTGTGCTTTTCTGTAGCATCCAGTTTTATATGGTACGAAAGTATTATTTCCTCACGAGATCGTTTTGCGAGAAGTCTGTTCCACGGCGGTGACATGGGTACAGTAGTGTTCGGGGGACGATAATATAGCTGCGGTATTGCCTTTACTTCTGGCTGGACCGGTAGCTGGGCACCGGAGGAGGGGGCCAGACAGATATGACAGTTATAATTCAAACAAGACGTAGCATGGACTTTGGAAATCAGCCCCTTTGACAGAGGACCATGTCTCTGTGCAGACCCCTGGGCCAGGGCTCCTTCCTCTGTGCTTTGGGGTTTCAGGAGACAGTGGAGTTTGGGGAGAAATGCCCAGTTGGCAGTAGGGTTCCAGGATTAGAGACAGAAGGGTTCCAGGAGGTCCATGAGTTGGCGGCCTCTGGGGATAAGAGAGGGAGGAGCGCTGGGTGCAAATGACAAAGGATCCCAGCTGGAAGTGCACTCCTGCTGGTGCCAGCCCTGTGGAGAAGGGTCCCCACACAGAGGAGTCCTGTCGTCACGGAAGGTGGGCAGAAGCAGCTCCTCGTCCCTGGGTGCAGGGAGGCAGGTGACCGGCCAAGACCACTTCTTCCAGCTCTGATTGTCTAGTTCTGCCCTGCGACCCTCTGAATTTCCACGTTACGAAATTCTGAAAGCGATTTTGTTTCTTTCTTTGACCAGAGACCACCTGGGAGCGCCCCGGAAGTTCTCTTGGGATCCCAGCCAGCCCTGGCACTCAGAGGAGCCCTGTGCCTCCGACAGGTACTGTTCACGCACTCCTTTGGGGCCGTGGGGCACACACCCCTTCGCTGGGGCGGTCAGGACTCTGGGTCCTGGGGTCTGAAACCTGGCTGGTGATCTTATGGACCAAACCCTGGGAGGGGCCTGGCGGGGAAGGAGGCCCTCTGAGCCTGTTGCCCTCCGGACACAGTTCCCAAGGCCATCAAGGTGTAGAAGTTCAAGGGAGGCCAATTTTTCTAGGGAAACTTTCAAACGGAACATTCTGGAAAGGAAATGCAATTCCTTGTGAGGGTATGAGTTCTCCGTCAGACAAGGTAATCAAGGGGAGGTGGTCAAGATAGATATTCCTGTAATAGGTGGGAGGTTTGTTACTCTTAGGAGACATCAAGCTCCGAGATCCTAGGAGATGGGTTGTGAGTCACACCAGTGGGGAGAACACCTTCTGACTTCTCGTGGTTTAGGCCTTGTTTTAAATGTCACCTCCTCCGGGAAGCCTTCCCTGACCATTCATTTTAGCGCCTTTGCCTAATGACTCTGGATCCCAGCTGTGTGCTGACCCTCAGAAGGTCACTCCCCATGCTAAACTAGACGCTTCCTGAGGGTGGGGACTTGGTCTCTGCTTTTCCTTTATGGAATCCTCATGCCCCAGCCAGAGCCTGGCTCAGTGGTGAGTAACTTCACAGATGTTTCCACAGTCTCATGGGTGGCAACCCCATGTGTTGGTTTTCCACTCTGGGTGTCAACCTGGATGATGTGGTTGTGCCTCGGAATTTAAATGCTGATGGCTTTGAACATGTGCGCGTGGTTGTAGCTGGCAGAGGGGAGGACCTGGGGGGCAGAGGCAGCAGCGACGTCCTCAGCTACGTGGGAGGGGGGAGAGGGGACCGAGAACCTCCTTAGCCTTCATGAAACACAAGGTCAGCAGAGGTTCAGTAGTTCACCTAACACATCCCAGGTAATCAAAGGAGGAGCTAAAATAATAATGACAGATAAAAAATAAAAACTAAGTAACTCGGCTCCGAAACTCTGCATCAGTGGATGGGAGGCGGACGCAGAATGGGCCAGACGCCCACCTCTCACAGCGGGAGCCTTTTGGGCATTCTCTGCCACTGATTCATTAGGAATCAGTGTGATCGAAGGACATGTTTAGGGTCTGAAGACCACCAGAGCAGAGCTCAAGGCCGAACTGGTGGAAAACCAACCTCTGGAGGATCAGCTGGGGCACGGCAGAGGGGACGATGGTGTTTCCTATGGGAGGTTCTTCTAGGCTTTTAACTTGTTAAAGTGTACATATATTTTTTTGTTTTTTTAACTTAGAAAATATATATTTTTTTTTAAGAAAATGGAATTGCATTTGGGGGGAGGGAAATGGGCATTCACTTGCGATTTCCTCGGCCGAGGTGAGTGCCACAGTGTCAACGATCAGATCAAGTCCCCAGTGACAGGCCCAGTGGCCTTCCCACCGGTGGTGGCTGACAGCAGGCGGTCCTGGCGCACTGACTTCTGTGTTGTCGATCTTGTGTCTTCTTAGCAACAGAAACGCCAGCGTGAATAATGTGAGGTGTGACCCTCTGTCTGGGCGGGCTCCGGGCCAGCCAGGCACGAGAAAGAAACCCAGCTGTCTTTTCCAGCCAGAGGGGCCCATGGAGCAGGACAGGACAGGGACACGGGCCGGAGGCTTGGCGTGTGGAGATGACAAGTGTGAAGTGCCACAGCCTGCTGCGCTGGCCACACTGGTCAGGGACCTGCGCTTTGAGTCAGTGGGGTCACCTCTCTGAAGGCTGCTCTCCTCGATGCTGTCCCCAGGAGCGTCCTGTCCCTTTTCCACAGTTTGTGGGCTTCGTTCCCCGGAAGGAGGACCGAGAGGAGCCGGCTCAGACCCCCTGGCCCGAGGGCAAGGTGTGACAGATCCCTGCCTCCGCCCGATACCCACGGAAAGAGCCCTGTCTGCCCAGCACTGAGCTGGGTGCTGGGCTCCGAGTGTGGCCGATAAAGGTGGAGATGGTGGAGTCAGACGCGGTGATGAGAACTGGCGAGGCGGCCACGGCGTTGGGGTGTGTGGACACCGACGTGGCCCCCTCTGTCCCTCCCTCCGGGGGCCTAGGGCAGTGTTTCCCAAGGGGAAGTCCCGGGGAGCCTGGGCCTCTCAGGTTCTCTGCCAAAAGGGCTTTGCAGTCAATACAGTGGGAAACCTGCTCGGCTCCCCTGTGGAGACCCACCACGCACGGCAGGTCCGGAGGCTCAGGAAGGCTGGAACGGAGACGCCCGTCTCACTTGGCGCGTCTGCCCTTTCCTTCGTTTGCAGCCTGCATCCAGTCGTCCCCTCCTCCTGAGAGGGACGTGTTCAAGACCCCACTCGATGCCTGAAATCGCATACACTGCCAAGCCCTAGACACACTGAGTTTTCTATACATACATACGTATATACCTGTGATAAAGCCTGATTTGTAAATTAGGCACAGTAGATTAACAGCAAAAACTAAAAATAACACAGAGCAGTTTTAACAATATACTGTTATAAAAGCTGCATGATCTCACTTATTTGTGGAATATAATGAACATAGTCTGAGGAACAGGGTAGACCCAGAGATGTGGAAGTAGGGTACAGACTGACAACCCTCAGAAGAGGGGGTGGGAGGGAAGGAAGAGATAAACCACAGAACTTATATGCATGTACGCATAACCAATGGACATGGACAACAAAGCTGGGGACGGGGTGGGGGGATGGGGAGGAGGGTGTCAATGGGGAAAAAAGAAACATTTGTAACAAAAATAAATTGACCAAAAAAAAAAAAGCTGCATGAGTGTGGCATTATCGAGGAAAATAAGGGTGACTTGAGCACAAGCACCGCGATACAGCGACAGTCCACCCGAGGACCCACACGGCTCCTAAGTGACTAACGGGCGGGAAGCACGTACCGCGTGGGGACGCTGGACAGAGGGACGGTTCCCGGAGCAGGACAGTGCAAGATCTCATCATGCTACCCAGAACGGCAAGCACCTTAAAACTATGAGTTCTTTCTGGAATTTTCCATTTAATATTTCTGAATCGTGGTGGACCACAGGTAACTGAAACCACGGCCCGTGGAACTGTGACCGGGGGGCCTGTCCATGATTGTTAAGCTTCTCGGGCTCTAGTGCAGTGTTCTCAACTCAGGGGCGATTTTGACCTATCGGGGGACGTTTGGCGATGTCCGTCGTTTTTGGCAGTCACCATTCAAGGGAAGTGCTGGTGGGTCGAGGCCAGGGATGCAGCCGACATTCTGGGGTTCAGGGGACATCGCAACCCCACCACAAAGCATTACCCAGCCCCGAATGTCAGCGGTGCTGGGGATGAGACGCTCCGCTCCAGGGGACCCAGAACAGCAGGTCAGCACTGCTCAAGGGTCACTGGGTGATAGACCACGGCCCATTGAAGTGAGAAGCAGCGCAATGAGACCCACCTTTCGTGTTCCCCCCACATTTTAATACAGGGGTGGGCAGAAGTAGGTTTACAGTTGTGAGCCCATGAAACTGTTTTTTCTTGTATACTTATTTATTTGTTACTGTGTCATTTCCCATAGGAACAGCTGTAAGCCTACTTCTGCCCACCCCTGTACCTTGGAAGTCAGGCGTCCTGCAGTCGGGGTGGGTCCTGGTTTAATCAGCGGCATCTTTTTTCTCTCTCAGTGTGTTTTCAATGAAGGCCTCCAGCAGTCGGTGCCATCTCAGATCTGCAAAGTTGCACCTTGTTAGACTGGGCCTTCGGGCACTCGCTTCTCCTTGTGACCTCGCTGTGCCCATTCATAGGTAGAGGGCCTGGAGGAAGCGCTGGGTGGGGGTCCCCCAGCCCTCCGCGGTCTGTGGTCTTTGTGCTCTCTACCCTGGGGCGTGAGCACATCGAGAACCCGCCAGTGAGGCTCGAGCAGCCTCTGGGATGTTCTGACGTCTCACCCAGTTTTTTCACCTAAACTTCGTAATTGAAGAATGAAATAATGGGAGCACTAGGTTTTCTGCAGCCCTTCTCGTTCAGTTTTACAAGCAGCTTTCTGGAGACTGAATTTCATTGTGGGGAGACAAATAGACTTAATGAGGATAAGAGGTTGCTTCACACTGAACCGTCCCCACCCGCATGTTCCTGTGGGTGACTCCCCTCCTGAGACACTCGGGGCCCTGGATCTCAGCCCCTCTTGTTCGGCTCATGTCTCTGCAAAGCCACAATGATGGCATGTCAAACCTTTTCATTCAAGATACATGCCAGATGCTGTTCTCTGTACTGGGGGTCTAGCCACAGACAAGCCAGACCTACATGTAGTAGGGGAGCTGGCCAAGCAAGCACACGTGAAATCTGTCGGATTTTCCTTGTATGCTCTAACGCAAGGAGTGAAAGCAGGGCAGAGGGACTGGGAAGGTTTCAGTAAGGAAGCGATCGTTCCGGTCAAGCTTTAAAGGTGATGAGAAGCTGTGTAAGTGTGTGGGGTGGTGGTGAAATGTTCTAGGCCAGGGAACAATTAGTGCAAAGGCCCTGGGGCAGGAGTGATCTTGGCATGTTTGAGAGCAGAAAGCAGGCCAGTGTGGCTGGCGGGTGGGGGATTAGGGGAGGGCAGTCCATCCGCGGAGCCTGCTGGGCTTCCCAAGACAGAGGAGGGTGCTGGGATTTCATTCTGAGTATGACGGTCGGTGTTGGGATAGAAGCGAAATTCAGTGGCAATGTCTTGCCTTCATGAGAAGCTGCCTCCTTGAAGCATCCAGGCAGCCTGGGGCTGTGTCCAGACCGCTCCTGATTAGCTGTGATGGGGGTTGGGGTACTTACTTGCAAGGGAGGTGGGGGGGTGAGGGCAGTGTGGAAAACTCAACCACATTTATTGACCACAGAAATCCAATACGGTCGCTCCTGAAGAAGAACATGGAAAATAGGTCAGGAAGAATGTCAGTGGGAACCACAGATTAACCCAGCCAGGCCCAGCTGAGGCAGCCTCCCGTTCATGGGCTCGGGGTGGGGGTGGGGGGGTGGACAGGGTGGTGAAGAAGGCCATAGGGCTCTGTTTTACTTTTTTTTAAATCCTCACCCAAGGGTATTTTTTTTCCATTCATCTTTAGATAGAGGGAAGGGGGTCCTAGGGGGAGGGAGAGGGGAGAGAGGGCGAGAGAGGGAGAAACATCGATGTGAGAGAGACACATCAACTGGTGGCCTCCCACACGACCCCAAGCTGGGCCGGGGACGAACTGAAACCGAGGTACGTGCCCTTGGCCGGAATGGAACCTGAGACTCTTTGGTCCACGGGCCAACACTCTCACCACTGTGCCAAACCAGCCAGGGCTGCTTTACTTTTGAGTTGTATCTTCGTGAGCTTCCGGAGAGGGCCGCCTCCAGAAGGGCTGGGTTTTTCCTCTCGGTGCAGGTGTGTGGGGGCCAGAAGCACAGCCATCCAGGCTTCCAGCTGCGGGGAGCTAAGAACTCGCCCAGTGTCCCCACAAACTGGATTCCACTCTTTGAATGCTGGGTGCTCGGAGGGTCAGCGCTGGGCCGGGCCTTTCCCTGCTGGCTTCCCTACCCCAGAGCTGTGGCAGCTGGGTGTATCCGGGAGCCTTGCGAGAGACATCGAATGCCAGGCCTCTGGGTGAGTGAGATCCACAGAAGTAAAGTTTAAACCCAAACCGAAAACCGAAGGCGCTATTAGGTAATGACTGCAAATATTAAAAATCCTCTTCAGGCTGGTTTAAAACGCAGTGTGGAAGTAATGATTTATAGAGCGAGAAGTAGCCGGCGGAGGGAAAGAACGTGTGAGTGAAATGAGGTCCTGGGAGCTCCACGCGTGAGTCAGCGGTCGGAGTGGCCACACAGAGCAGCCGTCCAGCAGAGCTCTGCGACCGTGCGCGTGTCCTGGGTCTGCTCCGCGCGGAGCACGGCCACTGCTGCAGGTGGCCAGCGGGTCTGGACACGTGCCTCATGCTCCTGCGGAACCGAGTCTTCAGTTTAGTGTAACTTCATACCTTTTTCATTTTGGAGTAATTTCAAATCTACGGGAACATTGTAAAGACAGCACAGGGAGTTCCTGTGTACGCTTCGCTCCGCTTCCCCTCATGTTGACGTCTCACGTAACCACGGTACATGTGTCTGAACCAAGACAGGGATGTCGTGCATCACTATTAACGAAACTAGATTTTATCTGATTGCACCGATTTTTCCAGTAATGTTCCTTTTCTGTTCTAGGATCCGGTCCTGGATACCACATTGCACTTAGATGTTACTGCATGTTTTAGAATGTAAATAGCCACCCTTGGCTAGCGGCTACCTCATCAGACTGGCAGATGTGGAGATGAATTCCTTTCTGAGCTTCTGGGCCTGGGATGTGTGTCGAACTTGAGTGTGTGTGTGTGTGTGTGTGTGTGTGTTAAGATGGACAAAATCTATCTTTTACTGAGTTTCCCTTTTGGGGAGGGGTTGTCAGGAAACCTGGGTTCAGGTTCTGGCTTTGCCCGGTCTTGGGGCTTGAGCCCACCGAGGGATTGTCCTCGAGTAGACAGCCTGCCTCCTGCAGTCCTGGGGAAGCCAGGTCCAAGGGGATTTCCACTGAGGACCTGGGAGAGCGTGCCTTTGAACGTGTGGAGCCACCAGGAGGGTGTGCAAACAGACAGAGTGCTTCTCTTGACCAGAGGCCCCTGGAAAAGGGGTCCAGAACTCAGAGCCTCGCCCACACCACACCTGCTTCTCTAGATCAGGAAGCCCGCACAGCTGTCCCCTCCCTCACAGGAGCCACGCTGGACCGTCCCTCCTTGCAGCATTAGCAGATTGCCAGGCCCTCTGCAGATCCCAGCACTGACTTCAGGGAGGGCCATGGCGCCCCCTGTTGGGAGGGGCTTGCATGTTCTTTTAGAAACTGTTCTCATCACCAAGGCCCCAGGGGACCTTACAAAGGCCTGTTTAATAGTTGATGGCCGGGAGAAAAGCCCCAAGCTTTCACCATTCACAACCACATGGACAAATGCATTGTGCGTTCAATTTGGGGGAATGCAGTTTACATCTTAGACGACCAGGCTCCCCGTGAGGACCGGGTGGCCAGATACTTCTAGACCAGAGGGGTATAGCTGTATAACTGCTCCTCTACAGAGACCAGGGCAGAAGCTGCCTGCACCTGAGAAGGGGAATGAGATGCCGTCAGAGCACCTTGCAAGGCCTCCCCGGGGCACGGTGGTGGCTGTGGGGGAGGCAGGGCCGGTGCCTGCGGGGCTGCTGAGCACAAAGCTGGCCAGCGTTTCCCTTGGTTTGCCTGGCTTCAAACCTGCCTTCGGCAGCCACCACTGCGATTCCCAAAGTGGGTTCCATGGTATTCTGCCCCACACAGGTGCCGGGTCCCTGTAAGTGTCGGAATACTGCAGGCACCTTGTTTGAGATTCACACAGTCCGTCAGCATCTTTTAAAAGGCCCACTGTAAACAAACCAAACTCAATCTGAGGAGTGGGGGCATTTGTTCAAAATCTTCGGACCCTTTGCCTTCACTGCTTATCATTATAACAAGCATCCTGCAGAACTGGTGTTGGGTGTCACCACCAGGGGGGGCATTCTATTCCACCAGGTGGACTTGGGACAGAAGGGGGTGGAGATGCAGGAACAAGGTGAACAGGGGTCATAACCTTGAGGAAAGAAGTTCCGGTGCTTATTCCGGAGCCATGGAGATGGGCCAGACCTAAAGGAGGCAAGAGGGGGGTGTCAGGGATGATAGCTTGTTTGGGGAAGTGCATCTCCTCTTTGGGGTTCCTTAGGGAGCAGGAACCTGGACAGGGGCACAGAGGATGGAGCTGGGACGTGCAGGCCCAGCTCTTGGGACGGTGACTTCGGGGCAGCAGAGTCGCTGGCTCTTCTCTGTTGCCTTGTCTCTTAACAACCCTTTCTATGTTTTTTCCTGTTTTTACCCACTTTCCCTTCCCCCACCCCCGAAGACCTCCCTCTCCTCCCTTCCACCCGAATAGATGTCCCCTCCTCTCACGCATCTCCCAGGCCTTCTGTGTAACTGTCCACCAGGAGGAATGCTGTGTGTGCTGTCGTGTGTTTCTCTTTGTAGCCGAAGTTACTAGATAGAGCTTCCATTTCCTTTTCTGTCTTAAAAACAGCTAACTTGGCATTTTATGTGTTTTTCCTTGTATCCCCAAACTAAATGATGTTCCTTATGGTTAGGCGTGATCGTGGTTCTTGATCAGTTTTATTTTATTTCCCCCCGGAAGCTGGAGGCCTCAGGAGCACCCACCTCTGCCCTCCTTAGTTTGCGGGGGCCCTGGAGGACTGGGGGTGCCCAGGAAGAAAGCTGGGGTGCGCTGTGCCGTTCAGATCGCCGCCGATCACTCTCTAACGCGCCTGAGACTGAGCAGAGCGCAGCCCGACAGGCTGTGGGGGGAGCTGCTCTGAGGGGAGAAATGGTTGAATGGAAAATTATTTTTCCGTTCCCAGTAATTGTTTTGACATGAGTGGTAATTAGCCAACAGCTGACAGACCAGAACTGAAGTGAGAACAAGAGAAAGGATTAGGGCAGGATGGCCTCTTAGACAGCCCCCGGCCGCGCTGGCGTGGCAGGCTGTGGGCCGGGTGCTGGAGCAGAGGGTGCACTTCTGGAGGGCTGTGACGGGAGCCTCTGCCCTCAAGGATTTGGGGACAGCCTTGGTTTGCAGGGACCCCGCACCATCAAAGGTAGTGACTGATTGGAAACGAAGGCCTGCACAGGTAGGAACGGACCTATTTTGTGGTCGCCGTCAGACTGAACCGTGGTTCTGTGTTTTGTTGTTGGCGGGTTTGAGGATGGGTAATGCTGGCCTTGGAGGATGAGCTGGGAAGCTCAGCACACGTTTCTGTACCGTGGTGCAGTCTGCGCCTCGATCGTTCTGTGCGGGGAGTTTGGACGGACCGCCCGTACGACCGTCTGGGTCCAGTGCCTGTTGGAGGCAGGTCCTTTTTCAAAGGTTTTACTCGTTTTGGCGTTTCTAGTGCCCTTGGAAACCAGTTTGATCGTTGGAACCTTATGGAAGGCTTTTTATTTATTAGCGTAGAATTTTAAATCAAATGCGCTTGCATTAAAAATATCTCTACTGTGTTGGTTGTGCTTGGGTTTTCTTTCTAATTCCCAATTCTGAGCGTGTGTGTTCTGTTTACTCTCAAATTACACGGACTGGTCTGCCATTTTTTTTTAATTGTTTAATTTTTTTTTCTTTATTGATTTTAGAGAGAGAGGAAGGCAGAGAGAGAGAGAGATAGAAACATCGATGAGAGAGAACATCGATTGGCTGCCTCCTGCATGCCCCCCACTGGGGATGTGGCCCACAACCTGGGCATGAGCCTGACCGGGAATCGAACCGGTGACCTCTTGGTGCATGGGTCGATGCTCAACCACTGAGCCACACCGGCCGGGCTGGTCTGCCTTTTTTTATTGTTGTGACCCCTTTGCCCAAAAGAACCAGCCAGGATTGTTAATGTTATTCTGTCTCCTAACTCATGAATTTCTATTGTCGCATTTATATCTCTCTCTCATGTTTTCCTTTGCTTTATTTCAGTGGCTTTTGAATTTTTTCTAACCTCTTAAATGGAATGTTCAGTTCATTTATTATTATTTGTCCCTGGCTTTGGTAATGAAATAATTAAGGCTATAGATTTTCCTCCAAATATAATTCAGGCCTCACCCCATTTCTGTTTGATGTGTTCTTCCTCATTATCTCCTAAACATTGTATAATTGTCCCAAATTCCTCTTCAACCTCAGATTATTTAACAGGGCATTTTCTTACATTTCTAAGCTGTTGGAAGTTGGGGGGCATGGAACTTGTATATTTGTTCTTTTATTATTAATATCTACTTTTATTACTTTCTGCTCAAAGAATGTGGCTTGTGTTATTGAGGCCCTTTGCAATTTATTGATATTTTATTTGTGGCTTAAATATGCCCAACTTTTTTTTTTTAATGTTGCGTGGCTTCTTGGCAAACGATATTATCTTTGTTTGTAGGGCATTATGTTTCACACATTGCGTTCAATCGGCCTTTTAAATTAAGTTACCGAGATTTTCCACATTCGCACTTCGGTCCACTGGCGGCTGTGGACTGAGACGGTGTGGTAAGGTCCCCTGCTGTTCTCTTTGGGTTCTCCAGCATCTGTGGGCGTTTTTCCCTTTCAGTGCTGTATAGCCCCTGGGGTGCCACGCCTCCAGTTTGGGCTGTATTTAACAGCAGTCTAATGCCCTTGGGGGCACAGCTTATGCCAGTAGAAGTAGACTGTCCTCGGCCCCCTTGGCACGGCATTCATTCTTTGAAGCTCTTGGAATCCTGCCCCCCTTTACTTGGGGGACGCCTGGATAGTGCCAGCATTGACCAGCTGCCTGAGGGGCGTGTAAGCAGGACTGAGGCTGCCCACGTGGGGTTAATTCATTTCTCATTGCTTCCCAAGCCACCGCGTTGGGGGCCAGCTCTGTGCCCAGCCTTCCTCGGGAGTGTCTGTGCCCAGCCTTCCTCAGGAGTGTCTGTGCCCAGCCTTCATCGGGAGTGTCTGTGCCCAGCCTTCCTCCGGGGTGTCTGTGCCCAGCCTTCCTCCTGGGTGTCTGTGCCCAGCCTTCCTCCTGGGTGTCTGTGCCCAGCCTTCCTCCGGAGTGTCTGTGCCCAGCCTTCCTCCTGGGTGTCTGTGCCCAGCCTTCCTCCAGGGTGTCTGTGCCCAGCCTTCCTCCAGAGTGTCTGTGCCCAGCCTTCCTCCGGGGTGTCTGTGCCCAGCCTTCCTCGGGAGTGTCTGTGCCCAGCCTTCCTCGGGGGTGTCTGTGCCCAGCCTTCCTCCTGGGTGTCTGTGCCCAGCCTTCCTCGGGAGTGTCTGTGCCCAGCCTTCCTCGGGAGTGGATGGCCAGCCCTGCCCCCAGGAATCGGCTCAGGGTGGCCTGTTCAGAGGTGGCCCCGGAGTCTCCACTGCGAGCAGTGAAGGGTGGGGCACCCCCAGCACGAGCGACGTTCTCTGTGGGGAAGCCTTCCTCACCCAGGGCTTGCCGCCCACCCTGGCCACTGCAGACGAGCAGGTGTCGCTGACTTCTGGTCGTTGTCCCCTGGCTTCCTGCCACACTGCAGAGCTCTTCAGCAGAAACCGTGACTGGGACATCAGTGTGTGCCTCTTTCTCCAGGGCGACCTGCGCAGTGTGTGTGTGTGGCGACCCCTCCGCGCCTGGGCATGAGGAAGGCAGGCTGGTCTCCAGTGATCGTGCATTCTTGGGGTTCAAGGCGAATAGATTCAGGGACAAAGCATTAAACCTCCCTCTTTCTTCATGAAGTGCTTTATAATTCACAGATCCGTTTTGCAAGTATAGTCTCATTCGATTTTCATACCAACAAGTAGGTTTGGCGACTGGGTAGAGTCATCCCCATTTTATAGCTACAGAAACTGAGGCCCATGGAGGAGGAACCAGTCCCTGAGCTCACCTAACTGTACCCACGAGACCAGCGCCGGCTCCGGGCACCGAGGTCGGTGGGCTGCGGTGGGCCTCTGTGGTGCCAGGAGCATGCCGTGGTGTGGGGGCTGTAAACGGCTAGGATGGGAGTATTTATGCCCCAGAAACTGGTAAGCGCCGTGAACCAGCCCCCCTCACGCCGGAGGACACGTCTGTTAGCTCACATTGGGAGCATGAGTGGGTAGAATTCCAGAGCCTTGAATTTTTTTTTTTTTAACTTTGAGAAAACCAACTCAAGAACGATGTCATATAATCACCTGGCTATTAAATGGCAAAGCAGTTGTCATGGAAACCAGTAAACACAGTCCCTTTCCATTATACTCACATCACACCGTGACGGTGAGGGTGGCGAGGTCCTCGGAGAGAAGTTTGTGAGAGGAGAATGACAGGAAGGTGCTGGCGGGGCCTCCTGACCCCAGAGAGAGAGACTGGACCCTGGACCAGCACCAGCGACCGCAGGTGGTGTGGCGTTCCCAGGGATGGCCACTGGACCATCAGGGCCTCACCTCCTACAAGCACATTCCTGTTCCTCTCTGGTTCAAAGAGAGACTTGGTCCCTCAGGAGCTCAGTAAGTGGGTGCTGGGGATTAGAGAGATGCTCTCAACCCATTTCCAGCTCTGTAAATACTGGTAAGATCCCGAGAGGTGCTCACGGCCGTGCCAGCCTCTCGGAACCAGGCGGGGAGGTGGGAGAAGGGGCTGAGCTTGCAGAAAGTCAGAGGTGCCCGTCTGGGCCAGCATCTGAGCGGTGTTTCTGTCTCTGCAGTGAATGGATACCACGCTTCAGGGACCCCAGCGCACCCTCCCGAGACTGCCCACATGAGTGTCCGAAAATCCACCGGTGATCCCCAGGTAAGGGGTCCTGCTGTGGGAGGTGGGGGTAAGCATTTATGCAGGATCAGGGAGGTGTCATTAAGATGGGCACGTCGTGGGGATGAAGGTGCTACGTGCAGCCCACTTGTGCCCTGCGTGGAAAGTCGTCGGTCTCTCTGGGTCTCCCCAGCGTACCACGGTTGGGAGAGTGGACCGCTGTGGTCTGTGAGGTTTTCTCTGGCAGCTGGGTGGTGTGGCATGTGGGATGGTGATGGGATTGTAACTGTTAGGGCAGAGGGTTCCCTCTGCTGTCTGGAGTCCTGATACAGAGAGTCTAGTTTTCCACGACTTTAAGAGTGTGGAGGCGGCCAGGTCATTTTCCTTTGCTACGCATTCCCTGCCTACCCCAGCCCTCGCCCAGAATGGAATTGTGTAAAACATGATATACATTTACTGCTCTAGCACGGAGGCAGCAATGGGGTGGGAAGGAGTGGGAGTATGTTTTAAGATTCCCGGCTGCTTCTCATTCATCGTCTCAGTGTGCAAACGCATGAGGTGGGTGGCAGTAAGTGCCCACGTCACAGACGAGGTCACCGGGGCCCAGACTGGTGAGGTGACGCGTGCAGGTTGCCCTGGTCACTCAGTGGTCAGACTGGACCTGGGTTCCCAGTCGCATTAGGCTGCATCGAAAGAACTGAGGGCTGGTCTTATTTAGTTAGTCTGTTCAGAAATTATCTAGGTGTTCTCCACGAAGCCTCCAAACTCTACCAGCCTTCCCAGGAATTAAAACGCCAGGCCCCAGGGTGGTGGTGCTGATGACGATGGCCACAGCTGCTTGTTAACAACAACAGTGGCTGGTACATGCCAGTCACTGAAAAAAAGACCTTGGGGTGTGTTACTACGGCCGGCTGCCGTGTGACAATCAGCTGTAGGGCAGGCGAGAGCGCTGATGTTTCGGAAATGTAATGTAATTCCTGTCTTAGGAAGCCGAGCGCTGGGCTTGGGTTTGGTTCAGCTCAAACTCCGGGGAAGAATTTGGACATTTGTGTGGGCCAAGGTTTTTGTATTTAGGTGGACGTATGAGCCGCCTGCGCCCGTCAGGATGCTGATTCTGATTCGAGTCTGGGAGGGCCGAGGTTCCGCGCCGCCAGCCGGTGCCCAGTGATGTCGCCGGTGCAGGGCCGCGCCGTGGGCAGTGGGGATCCAGGCACAGCCCGTGCCCCCCCACGGCACAGACAGAGCCCTGGCCTTGTGTGTGTCCTGCTGAGCCCCCAGGAGCCTTCGCCACGTAGCCTGTCCGTCTGTTTGAAGTGAAGCTTATTTCCCACCCGACTGAGGACTGTCCTCTGAAGGCATCAGCCTAATTTCTGCTGCGGTTTATCAACAGCAGAAAAGCTGGGGCTGCCATGGGCATCATCAGGAAGATATTGGACCTAAGTCCCCATCATTCTTCCTTCCTTCTCTTTTAGAACGTGGCTCCCCCACCCCGAAATACTGCGGAGTTGTTACTCAGCCACTTAAAACAAAATGTGTACTGATGACAGCCTTCTCGGGAGCCATTTGATGGTGTGAGCGCTAAGCCTTTAACCCACGAGTCTCTGCCCCCACGCCTGTCCCTGGGGTATCCTCGGGGTTCTGATTTCAGTGTGCCACGTCACACCAGCAGTATTTACGGCATGCCACACTGAGCCACCCGAACCCCCCACCGGGCCGGGTAGAGCGGATGGGGCACAGACACCCAGCCTGCCAGTGCTATCGTGCAGTCATTAAGAAAGCATTCCTCTGAAGAAAACGTAGCGGTTTAGGAAAATGCTGGGAACATAATATCGAGTGGGGAGAGCAGAACACAAACTGCGTATATGCTGTCCTCTCTGGGGGAGGAAGTCCATGTGTGTGGGAAGACAAATAACTGGAGGGAAGTAAACCACACGATGATGGTGGTGCGATCTGCCTCTGAGACTGTGATTCTCAGTCGGGCCATTTGGCAGTGTTTGGGGACATGTTGGTTGTCACAGCTGGGGTGGGGGTGCTGCTGGCTTCTAGTTATTAGGGGTCAGCGATGTCACTCACCCTCCCTCAGCGCACAAGGCAGCCGCTGCTACCCAAGAAGTACCCAGTTCAAAAAGATGCGTGGTGCTGAGGTTGAGACACCGTGGTCTTGGTCGTTTTTATTTTCTTTATACTTTTCATTATTTTTTAAATTTCCTGAAATGAACACATTTTACTTTTATAGAAGGCAGGTAGAATGAGCATTATTTAAAAAAAAAAAAAAAAAAAAAAAAGCAGCAGCGTTGGCCAGTTTGGCTCAGCGGTTAGAGCGTCGGCCCACGACCCGAGAGTCCCGGGTTCGGTTCCCGCTGAGGGCACGTACCTCACTTGCAGTTTGTCCCCGGCCCCGTGTGGGTGGCAACCAGTCGATGTGTCTCTCTCACGTCAATGTTTCTCTCTCTGTCTTCCTCCCTCTCTCCCTCCCTCCCTCTCTATCTGAAGACAAATGCAAAAATGTCCTCGGGTGAGGATAAAAAAAGAAGAAGAAGAAGTTAGAAGCAGCGAGGTGCTGTATTGGGGATGCAGGGGAGGTGAGCCCTGGAGACCCAGGCCTGGGCAGGCCGTGACTGTCCTTGACAAGTGGAGTTCTGTGTATTCTTTCTGGACAACAATGTTGACAATTGAATCAGAGTAACAAGAATAAGTAACACAGTCCATGGGGAGAGCAGATACGCATTTGCGCATATGGGTTCCCGGAGCCCTGAGGTAGAGGGAACGTTATTCTCTTGGGCTGTGACAGGGTTTGTGGGCCTACAGAGCCGGCTGTCCACGGGATGCTGAGGCCAGTCACGGAAATAGGGTGAGAAGGTTTGGTGTTTGCAGAGCGTGCCTCCAACAGATGACCCCAAAGGGTTTACAGCTCTCTTCAGCTTGCACAGCACTGACTCACACCACCCCAGGCCGAGTTATCACTAATGACAGTCATGACTTTATATTTGAAGAATGAATGAATGAGCAAATGAACACATGGCTGTTTGCAATGCAGGGTGGCGGTGGACCGTCTCATGCTCGAACCCCTTTGTGTTCTGTTTCTGCTACGTACTTGGTAGCTGCCTCTCTTTGAACATGCTCATCAGGAAAATGAGAATGTTGAGGGTGGTGGGGGTGGGGGGCATACCCAATCTTCATGGAAACCAGGAGCGTGTCTCCACTGTGCCCTGTTGTGGGCAGGACGGATGGCTGGGCGTCCAGCAGCCCTGGGATGCCTGCCTGCCCTTCTCCCAGCCCTGGGAGACCTCCAGGGCTGGGCACCCGTAGTGGTGGTCTGGCGCCACCCAGTGGAAGTTTTCAAGTCTGCAGCCCTGGGCAGGCTGCTGGGGACTGGATAATTGGCCCACCTGATTGAGAGGCAGGGGAATCAAAGGCTGATCGTCTTGCTGGCCTTTGTGGAATCACATCCTAGCCTGTCCCCTGCCTGCGTGGCTGCCTGAGGCTGTGGTGGTGGGGACCCTCTCAGATCCCTTAGCAGGTATGAGGAGGGCAAGGGGCCTGCCCACCAGTGCCCAGGCCTCTTGTGACCCACCTTTCCACTGTCCTGGCTTTCCTTGAACTTCCTGCCAGCAAGACACAGGAGAGGGGAAAGGGAATGGACTAAGGGCTTGGAAGCTTAAGGGACCCACTGGAGAAGAGTGTGAAATACTGAGGACTCATTTACTTAATCCTTCCCCACCCCCTTCAGTAACACATGTTCTGCTGAGCACATCCCAGCCAGGCACTGAGTCACAGGCAGGTGCAGCCCCTGCCCTGAGGGAGGCTTATAGCTGGTGCTGGACAAACGTGAGAGAAATGATTGTTTCGTTTCTGCAGTGATAACAGCTGGAGGCCGTGTGTGCTGCGAGGACTGGTGGGTGGTGGTGAGTCGTCGTGGGAATGTCAGGGAAAGACTCCTTAAGAAAACATACCTAAGCTAAAACTGGATAGATGAGCAAGGCTTAGGTTGGCACACAGGTGGGGAGCAGCATTCCAGGGGAAGGGCACAGGTCGTGTGGGTGCCTGGAGGCAGAATTTCAGGGACCACAGAGGCCGAGTGGGGCTGTGGCTCACTCACCTGGCAGGTGTCGGGAGGGTGGCAGATGAGGCTGGAGCATCTGATCAGGCCTCTGTGAGGAGCTTGGATTTGTCCTAATAGTGCAGGGGAGTCACAGAAATACCTGCCAAGGGGGTGGGACCCAGACTGTTCACAGGCAAGGAGACAGGGTGGAGAAGATGGGCAGAGTGGGGGCTTGTGAATCAGTTGTGAGTGACCCCCTCACCTGCACAGTGTGCTGAGCACTGCCGTGTGTCTTCACCGCTGTCCGTCAGTCGG
The DNA here is from genome assembly GCA_030848825.1 of Tadarida brasiliensis. Taxonomy (NCBI): domain Eukaryota; kingdom Metazoa; phylum Chordata; class Mammalia; order Chiroptera; family Molossidae; genus Tadarida; species Tadarida brasiliensis. Next base: position 17,578,103 of record CM061273.1, read on the forward strand.
TCCTCCCCTCACCGTGACAGCAGAGCCCTCAGGCGAGGTTAGGAATCCAGGCTGGGGATGGATTTTCAAAAAGGAAAGGAGAGCCTGAGCTTCGTCCCATGGACTGAGAGGCCCCGGTTCGATTCCTGGTCAGGGCACATGCCCGGGTTGTGGGCTCGATCCCCAGTAGGGGGCGTGCAGGAGGCAGCCGGTCAGTGTGTCTCTCTCACATCAGTTTTTCTCTCTCTCTAAAAAATCAATAAAAACATATTTTTTTTAAAGGGGGGGAAGGAGAAAAACTTTCTAAAATCATAGGCAAAGGAAATAAAAATGCCAAAAAACACTTTGTTATGGACATTTGTAGAGGTAGAAGGATATTGTGATAAAGGACCATGGACTGATCATTTAACTCCACAATTACCAGCCAATCTCGTTTCGTTTACATTCCCAGTCCTTCCCCCTGACCCTACTGGATTATGTTAAAGCAAAATTCCTGCCATACTGTTTTAACTGTAAACATTTTATAACGTATCCGAAGGGGAAGACATAGCCACAATAGCATTAGTACACCTAAGAAAACATTAATTCGTTTGTATCATCTGATGCACATAATCTACACTCAAACTCCCCAGTTGTCCACAAAATGACTTTAATAGCTGCTTTTCTCCGCAATCCAGGGTCCATTCGGGTTTCATATGTGGATACATTTGTATCTCTTTAGTTTCTCTTTTTAAAATATCTTTGTTGAGATATAATTTACATAGCCTAAAATTCACCCATTTTAAGTGTAGGATGGGGTGGTTTTTAGAATAGTCACAAGGTTGTGCAGTCATCATCACAATCAATTTTAGGACATTTCCATCACCCCAAAAAGAATCCCCCCCAAGCCTCAGGTAACCACTGATCTCCTTCCTGTCTCCATAGGTTTGCCTGTCGGACTATTTCCTATCAACGGAGTCACACCGAATGTGCTTTTTGTGTCTGGCTTCTTTCATACTGTTTCAAGGTCCATTAATGTTGCAGCATGTATCAGCCCTCCCTTCTTTTTTATAGCCAAGTAATATTCCATCGCAGGGACTTACTATTATATCTAAATTATCACACTAGTCTCTTTTAATCTAGACTAGATTTTCTACACATTTCTTCTTTTGTCTTTCCTCACATGGACTTTTTTGGGAGAGTCCAGGTCAGTTGTCTTGTAGGAGGACCTTCATTCTTGGTCTGATTGTTTTCTTCTGCTTAGACTCAGCCGTTTTGCCAAGAATACCACCTGGGGCCTGTTGAGTACTTCTCCCCGGATGTGTCCGGAGACGCACACGCCCAGGTTACCTCCCTGTTGGGTGATGCTGAGTTTGAGCTCTTGCTTCATGGGGTGATGACCAGACTCCTCCTGCACAGGGCACCTTTTTGCTTTGTAATTTTTCGGCAATCTGTGAGGTGATAGGCTGAGACAATCTTTTCTCTGGCTTCGTTCATACTGAGTGCTTTGAGCATCCTTGGTGATCGTGGCCCGAATCTGTTTTGACACTGGGTTTTGAAAATAGTGATTTTTAAATTCTTTATGCATTTTTGGTTGTTGTTAATCCTCACTCGAGGATATGTTTCCATTGATTTTTAGATAGAGTGGAAGGAAGGGAGAGAGAGAAACATCCATGTGAGAGGGACACATCGATTGGTTGCCTCCCGCACGACCCCAACCGGGCCGGGGATCATATCGCTACTGAGGTACGTGCCCTTGACCGGAATCAAACCCACGACTCTTTGGTCCGTGGGCCGACGCTCTGACCACTGAGCCAAACCGGCCAGGGCTCTTTATACATTTTTAATTGACATTTTCCTGTAGAGACTGCTGCCCTCCCCTCCCCCGCACCACTTTTGGAGTTGGTCATTCGTAGTCCGTTTTCATATCCGTGCTCAGATTGCCCCCGTTTGCCTGCGGGACCCCCTTAAGCTGGCTTCTGTGTCCTTTTGTGGTATCACATCATCTTTTGAACACTTTACCTCCCAGAACAATAAGGTGTTCCAGGATTGCCCGGACATTTGGAATTAGCCACTTCTCAAGGAGCCCGAGTTCCTTTTAGGGGGAATAGTATTTAGGAACCAACTTCTAGCTAGTAGGTGTCCTCACCGTGACGGAGATGCCCTTCTGGGCTCCTTCAGTGCGGTGCTCCAGGTGTGTGTGTGTGTGTGTGTCCCATATGTGTGTGCCAGCCCCAGCAAACGCAGAGCCTGAGAGCGCCTCCCCGAGCCTGGTCCCCGCTCAGCCCTGGCGGAAGCTGCACAGCTAGGGCAGAGGTGGGAGGGTGCCGACACCCACACTTAGAAGGCCCACCCTCCGTGCCAGTACCTGCACCCCTGTCCTGGCCCAAGGTGTAGGGAGGAGGGTGACCTCTGTGTCCAGCCTCATTCCACAGAGCCTTGGACACAGTGGTTCCAAAGCCAATGTTTGTGGATGGTGGAGAGCTTTTCAGACCCCTGCAGAGACTCCTGGAAAACGAGACCGTCCCAGGTCTCAAAGTGAAAGATGGTGGAAGACAGAGAAAGAGTTATTCGGGCTTGGCTTTCAACATCCTCTGTCTGCTTACCTCGCGACCCTGGACAAGTCCTTTGTTTCTGCAAGCCTCACTTCCCCCATGTGTAAAGTGGAGACGATGCCCCTGAACTTGCTGGTGTGAGGATGAGACCAGGTGACGTCGGATGCGGAGCCTGATGTCCGCCTCGTAAGCAAGCATGGCTGACAGGGCTCCCTCCCTCTGCTCCTCACTCTCCTCCCTTCTCATAGCCATCGTCATCAGCATCCATACAGACCCAGAGGCTATTCCTGAGCCGCTAGAGCACTGTCCTTCCTGGAGGGCTGGAGTGGGCGTGCGGTGGGTGTGATGTATCGGGGACAGGGAGACTCCTGCAAACTGCAGAACCATCCCAGAGGCTGCCCTTCCTCCTCTCCCCTTCCACCTGTCCCCTTCCGCCTCTCCCTTTCCACCTGTCCCCTTCCACCTCTCCCCTTCCACCTCCCCCCTTCCGCCTCCCCCCTTCCGCCTCCCCCCTTCCACCTGTCCCCTTCCACCTCTCCCCCTCCTCCTCTCCCTCCATGGACAGTTGACCCTTGAACAGCGCCGTGGGCGCAGGGGGATGGGGAGGGGTGGGGCGCTGACTCCCTGCACAGTTGAAAATCTACATATAACATTGACTGCCCCAAAAACTTAACTACAATCCCTTGGTATCCACAGGGGATTGGTTCCAGGACCCCCAGCAGATCCCTAAGTCCGCACATACGCAAGTCCCTTGTACCAAATGGCTTGGAGCAGTGTGCCACCCTCGCTCTGCATTTGTGCATTCCCAGCCACAGATCAGAAATACCGTTTGAATCTGAGGCTATGAAACTTGGACATGGAGGGAAGACTCTATATTTATTGAAAAAATTAATCTAGCCCTGGCCGGTTTGGCTCAGCAGTTAGAGTGTTGGCCCGCGGAGCAGAGTCCCAGGTTCGGTTCCCACTAGGGGCATGTACCTCGGTTGCAGTTTGTCCCCAGCCCCAGTTGGGGTCATGTGGGTGGCAGCCACTCGATGTGTCTCTCTCACATCGATGTTTCTCTCTCTCTCTTCCTCCCTGTCTCCCTCCCACTCTATCTGAAGATAAATGCAAAAATGTCCTCGGGTGAGGATAAAAAAGAAAAACTTGATCTCTGTACAGGTGGACCCGTGCAGTTCAAAGCCGTGTTGTTCAGAGGTCAGCTGTGTTTGCTTGGCCAGTGCCTCCATGAATGAGCCTTCGAGAGGGCTCTGCACCTGTCTCTTCTCCTTGGAGAGTGGCACCTGGGTGCCCGCCATGCAGCCTCTGTCTGCCTTCCTCCAGGGCAGCCCAGTTGTGGCAGGTGCCCTGGGGAGAACGGATAACTTGGGAGGGTCCAGCGTGGGTGAGCTGGGTGAGTTGATGCATAAAAACATCGACAGAAGCTGTAACTGGTCACCAGCATGACGCTGCCCCAGATCCTGTTAGGGCCGCTAGAGGGGCTGCCAGAGTTGGGAGCCCTGATGAAGTGACAAACATAGGCCAGCGTGCCTGCAGGGGAGGTCCCCAGACTATCAGAGGCGCTAGCCCACCTGCTGGATGCGAAGCTCGGAGACCGGCCGGGGCTCGATTTGGGCAAATTCCTCAGTTAACTCTGATGCACTCCAAAGCTTGAGGACCGTTGATAACAAACAGTGACACTGAGGCTCAAAGACGGCACATGACTTGGCAGGACGCCAAGGCTAGGGAGTTTGTTTTCCTGTGTGTGACATGGATGATCTGTGAGGTCCTTCTTATCCAGACCGTTTTAGGGTATCGGTTTTATTAGTTGACTAGTTTGCAGCCAAAGCAGGTCTGGGTGGGGGTGAGGGGACGGGGAGCCCCATCAGCAGGGACTCGGGTGGGCGCCCTGTGTTGCCCGGTGAGCAGAGGGGTTCCTGAGGCGGGGCTGACCCACTCCCAGACCTTCTTCCTGCCTGGCGGGTGGGAGGCCGTTAGGTCCCTGAGGCTTGCTGGAGAAGCCCCTCCGTGCTCTTTCTGCATCTTTATCTGTAAAATCTGAGAGCCACTTCCTACGTTCCACTAGAGACAGAATAAGGACTCACACACACGGGCCACACACAGTGCCTCTGGGTGAGCCCGGGCCGCTGTGTGGCTCAGGACAGGAGTGGACATCACCTGTCCTGCCTGGGGACCCCACTGAACCCCTAATGTCACTGCTGACAGTGCAACAGTGAGACCCAGAATTGACCCTCCCCTTTAGGCTCGTAGGCTCTTATCACCGACATGGCATTTTCAGCTGACCATCCATTTTCCGTGCCAGAACCGTCCTCGGACCGGGCATGCTGCTGAGGACTGTGGGCTCAGACGGACTTGGGATAATGGTTTCTTGCCGACGGGAATATATACAAAGGCAATTTAAAGTCCGAATGAAAGCTGAAACAGGGCTTTTGGCTGAGAAATCCCTCTGGCTTCGAGGCGGAGAGCGGCAGGGAGGCGGCTGAGCGCCCCAGGGCACATGGCAGTGCATAGGGTTTGGTGTGCCCACCGACCGAGGGTTCAGATTAAGCTGTCGTTGTGAATCCTCGTGCCCGGAGGTGGTGGCCTGCGTCTCCCTTAACTCTCTGCTCCCCAGTGGACTCTGCAGGTTCAGGCAGCAAGCAGCACTCAGCCAGCAGAGGGCAGCTGAGGGGTTAACTCTAAATCGCAGCAGAGAAGAGGGGGCTGGCCTGGTTCAAGCGGCTCCCCCAGAGCCTTCCAGTCCGCAGAGGCGGTAGGAGCAGTGTGGGGTCAGGGGTGGCCCTCCTGCCCTGTCCCAGAATATGGTGACTTAGGAGTTAACGGCAGGCTGAGCATCCCTGAACTTCCCCAGCACGCGGCTGTTAACCAATCCCACCACCTTCAGGGGACGCGTGGGAAAGAGTGTCCAGTATGGAGAACAGCTTTGATGATGCTTCTTGTCTCTCTTTCCAGAACCTGGGATCCTCGTCACCAGGCAAAAAACAGAGCAAGGAAAACACCATCACGGTAAGTGGCTCCCTCGGAGTGCGCACTGGTGGGGCGGCAAACTGGGGCTGTCGGCCACGGAGGGGCTGTTGCCATGACAACGTGGACAGAGTGGAAGTGATGCCCAGCCTGGGATCGGGGAAGTCCTGGAGCTCGGATATACCACAGCTCCTCCTGGGTCCCCGCTTCTGTCGATTTCACACCTCACTTCTCTCGGGGGGAACGAGCGGAAGGACGGAGGTTGGAACGATGCAGGAGCCATGTTTGCAGGGCGGCAGGAGTGGGATGAAGGGGGTGGACTGTGCTCTGTGCGAGGGACGCGACGTGTAAATTAGAGCCGTGGCAGGGCTGCGTGCGTGCAGGGTAACTTCTGGAAGGTGTCAAAGTTAAAAGCAAGAGAGAGAGATCCCTAGGAATAGAGTTCCTGGGAGTTTCGGACAGGAAGCAAAAGCTTCTGCCTGGAGTGGCCACACCACCTCCCACAGCCCGTCCAGCGGCCCACAAGCCCCCACGTGCAGGCTCAGAAGGACCGCGCATACCCATCAGCCCGGGCCTGGGGAAAGTGGGCCCTGGACATCAGTACCTCCCCCAGGTGGGCAGACGAGGTGTCCAGGTGCTCAAACAGCCAAGGAGTTGAAGACGCGAGGAGTGTGGTCCTCGCTGTGCCACGGGGACACAGGCACAGCAGAGCTGCGGACGGGGAACTGCCCTCTCAGGCCCCGTCACCTGCGGCTCTGAGCATTCTGACCACCCCCACGGAGATGAAGCCAAGAGTGGGTGCACTCCCTTGGCTCATGCAGGCTGCAAATCCTGCTGGGGAGGAAAAACAGGGTTAGGCGAACAAGAACAACAATAGTTGCTGCCACTTTTGTGTGCATTTATTATGCACAAGTAGTGTTCTTAGGGGTGGCCCACTTAGCCCTGCACCCCCTGAGAGGCGGAGGTGGCAGGACCAGTGACTGTGAGCCTGGGCTCTGAAGCCAGAGTGTCAGTTACAGGACCTGTCGCCGTGCAGCCGCTGGGGCAAGTTTTCCTGTCTCTGTCTCAGTGTCCACTTCTGTACAATGGGGAGATGGTGGGTACCTGTGCCTAGGGATGGTGTAGGGACTGAGTCCGTATGCAGAAAGCACTTAAAACGAAGGCTGGGTCATGGTAAGTGCTCAATCAATGCACATTCATATTCTCGTCACCCTGTTTACAGATGAGGAAACAGAGGAACAGAACCATACCCCACCCAAAGCCCGTGCCGCTGGGAGCCATTAGGATTCCAGTCCTGTGCTCTTACCTCCCCCATCCCGCCCCCACAGTGGAAATTGCCTCTGATGTGGAGGGGGGCAGGGGCTCACCCCGAACGGACCCGGTCAGTAGCAGCATCCTTGGTGCTGGAGCTGATAGGCAGGGCAGGGCAGGGCGTGGGCAGACGTCCCGAGGGCACAGTCCTCATCTTCGAATTGCCACAAAATGCCCCAGGGTGCTGGAGCAAAGCAGGAACTCCCCAAAGTTTCTGAAATGGGGGAAAGAGGGAGAAGAACGTGATGGGGGATATAGTGGAATTGTGGGCGATAGTGAAAAGGGGATGAAAAGTGAAAAGCGGCGTGAGGCTCCCAGAGCTGCCCGGAAGGCCTTTGGTGATGGTGTCCAGGCCACCAGATGGGGCCCCGGTTCCTTGCTGGGCCTTCGGGCTCTGTGTCAGAGTGGCCGGGTGTGACCGGGAGCTCCTGGCCAGCACACCTCGTCCATCTCTGCCTGCGCCTTCCCTCCTCCTTCCCGCTGACCTAAATCAGTGCTTCTCAAGAGCCGGCCTGCAAAGGGAAGTCGGTATCTGTAGCTCTGCTGTGCTTGTTAAAATGCAGGATCCCTCGTGGAATCTTAAACCTATAGTCCATCTTTTGGGGGCCTGGCTGGAAAGTTTGCATTGTAACCAACACCCCCAGGGTTTTAGGTAAACACTCACGCCCTGGGGAATTTTTGCTGGGGAGACTGAGGGCAGGAGGGCCTGGCAGAGCCCTGGACTTCACCTGGGTCTACCGGCTGCCTGTTCACCCAGATGGCCCCACATGTCCCCAGGCTGGAGGTGGGCTAAGACCTCTGTGTGATGCCATTTCCTTCCTACGTAGCACTCACGCTCCCCGACGCTAGCCCCTTCCTCTGGGTTAGATCCTCAGCGCTCGTGGTCTCCAAGGAGGAGGTGTTCAGGGCCTGGGGTGGGGGTGGGAAGGGTGGCCAGCTCCCAGGAGCCTGGGGCACAGCTATGGATGAGCATCTACCCACTCTGTCTGTCCCAGAGAGCAGAAATGTGCAGGCCTGGGCAGGAAAGGACGGCTCTTCCAGCTGCCAGTCTGGGTCTTGGCGGGGCTGCGGAGTGAGAACCAGGCTTGATTCTGAGGCTCCAGCATCCCCACCCACTGGTGGCCTGGTTGGGGTTCCGAAGGGGCAGACGAGCGCAGTGGGCTGGGCCCCGCGGCGATGGAGGGGACTTGTCAGAGTGACAGGTGAGTGGCCGCTCAGCCCTCAGCATACACATGATTTGTCAGAATCTAGGGGAGTCCGTCAAAATGACAACAAAGCCACACACTTCTCTTGGAAAGAGGAATCTGGGGACCTGTATGGCCTATTGGGGACCCTGGAACCCTGTGTGGCAGCTCGCGGGCGAGAGGGCGCCCTTAGGGCTGTTTTTTCCTGTTTCCACAGACTCAGCCCTGACTTTTTTCTCTCCCCTGCCCTCTTAGATCAGCCTCCCGCCAGGAGAAAATTCAGGGCTGCTTGGTTGTGAAACCGTCTTCTCCTCTGTGTGCAGGCGGCTGCCAGATAGGTGGGCGAAGAGCTGCGGCCTCTGCCCTCCAGCACAGCTCGTGCTGAGCTGGGGCCAGGCCTGGGGTGGGGAACGGGGTGTGCTCAGAGCCTCGCAGGTCCGGCCCTTGGGTGGGTCACACAGGCGCCTCCGCGGTAGCTACGCCCCCTGGTGGCCTGCCCCGCCGCGTGCTGGATGGTCAGGGCAGAACCTCAGCACGCCAGCGCCCTCGCTGTCAGGGAGGGGCTGTCCCTCCGTGTATCTGAGGGTTGGAGAAAACGGTCCGCTGCCAGAGTGGAGATGCGCAGGTTGAGGATGGTGATCTCGGGAGGGAAGGTGGGTGTGGCGCCTGGCGCGGCTCCCAAACAGTGCGCACTGGGAGGCGTACCGCCCTCCTGCTCCCTGTCAGAGTGCCTGCGTTGTGTGGGCACTACGTACCTCCACCTCAGCACGTTGGAAAGGCAGCGTGGCATGGGCCAGGTGCCTGGCTGCAGACCCTGCCTCCACCACTGTCCACAGGCTGTGTGATCTTGTATGAGTTACTTGACCTCTCTGTGCCCTAGTCGCCTCGTCTGTAAAATGGGATAACCATAGCACCTGCCTGACAGGTGGTTGTGAGGATTCAACCTCTGAGTTCCGTGATTCTTAATACTTGATCTAACGTCAGTTAATTTATCATTAAATTTGGTTGAAATTTTCATGGACTGCGTTATTAAGTAACATAAAGATGGACTGTGATCACCATTATTTGCTGAAACAAGACTAGCTGGAACATGAGTGAGCACTGTGTGAAACTTTGGAATCCGTGCCTTGTTTCCGTGATTGCTCCGAGAGACCCATGCCACACGGGGTCATCAGAGCCCCGAAGGAGACTCACCTCTGGCACACCTTGGGGTATAAGCCCAAAGAGAGGGGTTGAGGATGGTCACCTGCTCCTGGGCACTGGGGGGCTGGCCCTCCCACAGGCAGGCTCCTGCAGGCCAGTGACACCTTGGGTCACTGTGGATGCAGCCTTGGGAGAAAACTCCCCACCCCAGGAGGTGCCTCAAGCCTCCACCTTGACCTTGGTGGAATTTAGACTGCTCATCTCCAGGGGTCTTTGAGTCATTCGTGTCCCTGATCCTTCCTGCCTGTGCTTCCCTTCAGAGTGGACGTCTTTGTCCAGACTTGAGCCAGATGTCAGTATCTGGGAGGAGGGGGCTCCTTTTGTTGGCGGGACTGTCCCACGCTCTTCCCAGGACTGTGATCGAGGCCTGTGCCCCTGGCAGCCAGCCGGGATGGGAAGTGGGGGGTTAGATTTACTTCCAGCCACCCTCGGGCCCCTGGAACAGGTCATAGCTGGGGCCCGTGGGCCTGACCCAGCTGGCAGAGGAGTTGGTTTGCTTACATTGTTATTTTTAGCCTTGAATTAATTTGCCAGCATTTCCAAATTGAGACACCTCACATAAAATTCCCGATGTCAAGCTCCTCTCGGGTCACACAGCCTGACACTGGGCCCCTCACTCTGGCTTGGTAGCAGTCGGTGGCGGGTGAGAGCAGTCTGCCCCAGACGGACCTCCGGGAGGGTCCGAGGCCACGCAGCAGTTCCTGCACTGCACCCTCCCGGCATGCCCCGGGATCATCGTTGTAACCTCGCTTTGTCCCCAGCATACACTTTAGGAGACAAAATTCACAAGGTAACTTTTCACCCCTGACCTTCAGCTGCATAATTCCTTTCCCTGGGCGCAAATGGCATTATCAGCCACCGAAAGATTCTGTATGTGAACAACCAGATGTGTATATGACCCCCCTTACTTGACACAGTGGTGGTACCCAGTAGATCTGCACCTTGCTCCCGCCCCTCCCCCCTTAGTCTGTCTTGATGCACCTTCCTTATCAAGCCGATTCCTTAGACGCCCACCTGTCTTGTGCTTTGTTAACCATCCCCTTGCCGACGGAAGGTGGACTTGAGTCCAGCCTTTTGCTGTTACAGACAGTGCTGGGGGGAAGCGCTGAGTCCGTGTGTCACGCACACCTGTGCGAACATACCTGGGCTAGACTCTTCGGAATGCAGTTGCTGGGTCGAAGGCTCCGGATGTGTGCGGTTTTCATAGATACTGCCGGTCTGCCCTGCAGAGGGTTTGTACCGACGGCGGCCCCTCTCGGGTGGGTGAGTACCGGTTGCCTCCGAGCTGAAACGTTGGCCGCTGGAACATCTCAAGATCCCGCTGTGTGTTCTGTCGAGCTGACCCTTAAAGGAGGCCTTTGTGGCCCTGTTCCGGGAGCGAAGCCTTCCCAGCTCCTCCCAGCCCTCCAGCCAAGTCATTTTCTCTCCTGTCCTGTGCCCTGCAGATAAACTGTGTGACGTTCCCTCACCCAGACACGATGCCAGAGCAGCAGCTGCTGAAACCAACAGAGTGGAGCTATTGCGACTATTTTTGGGTAAGTGGTGCCTCAGTTTCCCCCTACACTGTGGCCCCAAGGGCCAAGAGTAGACACCCAGCCAGGGCATGAAGGGCCTCAAGCTCCAAGCTGAGGGGCCTCTCCTGTCTGGCGGTTGATTTAGCATCCGAGGCAGGAAGTTAAGACCCTCTTGGAGTCCAGATCGTTCCATAAATCTCAGGAGGTTGGCAGGGTTTTCGCGTGGCAATACAGAAACCCTGGTCAGCAAAGGCAGGAGACTGGAATCAGCTTCGTGAAAGGAATCTGGGCTGCAGACCTGCTCTGTCACACCTGTAGGTGACCTTGGACAAGCGTTTCACCCCCTGGGCCTCCCTGTTTCCGGCGAAGTCACGAGGAGGTTGGGCTCAAGGATCTGGAGAGAGCTCCAGCTTTAACAATTCTGTGGTTCCAGAACGTGTGCATATTGTTTAATGGGTACAAAGTTTCCATTTTGCAAGATAAAATAGAAGTCCTGGAGATGGATGGCGGTGATGGTCATGCAACAATGTGACTACCTAATGCCACTGAAAAATGGTTAAGATGGTAAATGTATGTGTATTTTTCCACAAGTAAATATCTCTTGACCAATGCACAATCCAGCTCTTCAGAAACTGGTCGTAGTCCTGGGCACTTGCATTTTGAAGTCAGCAATGACTTTCCAAATGAGAGCTCCCCATTCTGGCATCAGACAGGCATGATGGTTGCACAACCTTGCGAATATAGTTAAAACCACTGAATTGTACACTTCAAAAAAAAAAAAAAAAAACCTTTGGCAAAATCCCTGAGGAACAATAAATAAAATAAAAACGTTTTTTTTCACCACTGTGCAGAATGGATCATCTGCCCCCTTTTGGATTTGCTAAACTAGTACTCGACAAAAGTGCTTCTTTATTTCTGCCAAATCACTTGTGCTTTAGAAGATACTCCGTGGTGTCCCTGCTGCGCCCCGGGAGGGGCAGCTACCGTTGGCCCAGCTAAGTTTCTGCCAGGTCTTCTGAGAGCTGTGCAGAGTAGCAGACTTCATAACAGGGGCTCTGGCTTTGGCATCAGAAAGACCAGGCTGGGTGAGCCCGGAGGAGGGGGAGCCGGGGTCGGAGTGTGCAAGACTCCCCAGGCCCTGTGAGCGCATTGGGTTTTCTTCTGTTTGTAGTAGGAAGGTGCCGGAGGGTTGTAAGCAGACACGGGATGTGATCTGATGTGTGTGTGTCAGGCAGGGAGGACTGTGAACCAGCAGGGGTGCACGTTAGCAGGTGGGCGCAGGACACCAGGAAGGAGCCATGGAGGTGGAGAACAGGAGCTGGGTTTGGAGATCTCATCCCTAAAGGAAGCAGCGTTCGGGGGAGAGTAGCGTGAGCCCCGGGAATGGAAACCTAGGGAGCTGGGGGTCAGTGTGTGGGATGTCGGGGAGTGGGTGACCCTGCCGCTGCTCAGCAGAATCTAAGAGCTCAACTCTGGGCGTTGTCTCCCCGACCATCAAGGCCTTTCCTCTCACAGAAATCTCCCTGCCGACAGTCATTAAGCCCTTTCTTCCGGCTGCGTTTTCCCGGGGTGGATGAGTGGCTCGGCATAGTCATCCTACATGGAGACAAATTGGAGCTCAGTATTTTAGATAATTTTTCTCTCGCTTTTTAATCAAAACGTGGCATTTGTACGAGGAAATGCACAAATTCTAAATGTACTTGGAGAAATTTTTAAATGGCCAGAGCAGTCCCACTGTGACATGGTGTGGGCTGGTGGTGGTGATCTCCCCGTCACGAGAGAGGATCTATAGTGCGACTCAGTGGGCCTTGGGTCAGGGCAGCCGAGGAAAGGATCCCACATGGGAAGGGAACGGGAGGTGTCCATAAAAACTTTCATCTGCTTGACAGTGGGCTTCTCTCCAGGCATCACCCCCCTTTCTATTCTCTCCTAAAATGTCCATTCTGGGACCTTCGAGACGCAACCCACTCCTATTTCAAGGGGTGGGGGCCGAGGACGCGGCAGGAGGATTCTCACTGATGCACCTGCCTCTCTCTGTGATGTCAAAGGGCGCATTTTTAACTCCTTCCATTAAATATCAAAGCATCTGACCCTGGATTCCTGGTGGGTAAATAAAGGCTGGGGCGGAGGAGGTGCCAGCCAGGACCTGGGGAGGCACCAAGAGCTGTTCTCCAGCGGCCATGGCTGCGAGGGCAGGTGCCAGGTGAATGTCCTGCAGGGAAGGCCATGAGGGGGGCTGCCAGGCAGGAGGTGGGGCAGGGGGAGAGCAGGAAAGAGAGACTCAGGCATGACAAGTAAAAGATTTCATTTTGCAATTTTAAGAGTATTTGCTTGCAAAATGAATTGGATACTAACTTTCCATTTCATTGACTTGGCCATCTTTTCTGAGTCCTGACTTTTAAAAATAACTCATAACAGACACTATTTACTGAGTACTTGGTGTGTGCAGAGCACTGTGCTGAGCCGTTGCCACACGCCGCTTATCCTGAAGTGACCATATGCAGTGGGCGCCGTTGTTTCTGCAGCTTCACAGAGGAAGCAGCTCGGGCTCGGAGTGAGTGAAGAACTTGCTCCTGAGGTCCCCCAGCTGGGACGTCAACCCTGGCAGCCTGCCCTTCAATCCAGCTTCTCTCCAGAAGCCAGGAGATCTTTTATGAATGTGCACTGGAAGATGTCACTGCCCAGCCAGTGCAAGAAGCTGACAGGAGATGGGATGGTTTAGGGTTATGGGCACATGCCCCCAAGGTCACAGACTGTCGTAGCTTAGAGTCAGGATGCCAAGACTCCCCAGAGGGTCCAGCCAGCCTCAGCAGCCACCTGGTTGAAAGAAATGGGCCACTGGGGATCAGATCCTGTGCTCTTGGCCTCTTGCCCTTCCTCCTCTTCTTTCCAGGCTGGGAGGTTGCGGGGCACGGGCGTGGGATGGCGGCAGCAGCAGTAAGGGCTTAAGCTTTGGAGAGCATGCGGGAGCGGGGCACCAGGAGAGGCACAGGTCGGGGCAGCCAAGACTGCCACTCCTGTCCTCCCTCTCGGGCTGAGGTCGGGATTGCAGGTGTCCAGGTCCCTTCTGGGGTCTGTCTTCCCTACGCTCCATTCCCTCTGGTTCCCGCCATCACCTAAGTTCTCCTGCTTCTGTTTTCTTTCTAGGCTGATAAGAAGGACCCCCAAGGCAACGGCACGGTGGCTGGGTTTGAATTGCTGCTTCAGAAACAACTGAAGGGCAAACAGATGCAGAAGGAAATGTCAGAATTCATTCGGGAAAGGTGAGGCCTGGGCCCTCCCAGCTCAGGGCACTGGGGACAGTGCCTGTGTTGGCCCCTCAGCCTGCGAGGAGCGAGCAGCAGGAATGAGCCTTGCACCCCAGCACGGGGCTTGGTTAGCATTAAGGGGAGCACAGGACTGGAGTCACAGACTCACGGTCCTCGGGACAGATCTGGCCGGCAAATGTGTTGTTTTGGCCTGTGTAGTGTTTTTAAAGATTTGAACCAACATTTTTTAAATTGGTAGATTGTTAAACTAAAATCTAGATATCTAGCATCTCTGGAGGAAGCAGTATGCCTGGCAGCAGTGGCCCTGCACCCTCCCTGTGCCAGTCGGCTGGAGCTGAGCCGCAGCTGCCTCTGCAGAGAGAGCATGTGTTTCCAGTTTGCCACAGTTTCCACTGCTCCCTACTGTCCCCACGCAGATTGCGTGGCTCCTTTACTTACCTACATGGCCCTCATTTGAAGCACTGTCCCTTAGCATCACAAAAAAGGAGAATGTTACCTTTCAGTTCATCTTTGAACCAAACCTGCGTCCTGGACCTGGGCATACAGAAGCCCCTCCCCTTCCCCAATCCCATCCCCGCCTCAGGGAGCTCAGTCTAATGGGAGAGTCAGGTGAGGAGCTTATGGGAAGTGCAGAGGTTATAAGAGTGGTTTAGATGAACACAGGTGAGGAGGCAATAAATTCGGTTTCCTAGAAATATGAAAAGCTACAAAAAGACAAAGTTCCTTATATAGCCCCCTCTCTCCAAGTTCTGAAACCGTTAAGCATACCTCACACACCCACACACCTGTACCCCTCCCACGTGCACATTGCCCCCCATGTGCTCACACACATAAACACACAAACACGTGCTCTCACACATACAGATGTGCTTGCACACATACATGTACACGTGTGCTCACACACATACACATAGCTTTCTCTCTGAAGTTTCCAGGCCACACTGGAAATATTTCTAGTAAATGGCAATATATTTAAAACTATTTTTTTAAATTATAACAACAATAATAAAGTAATAATTCTTTGGCATCTTAAAGCATTTCTTTTCCTTCAGAACCCCACTTTGTTTGTATAATGCAGTCTTTGTTTTATGACCCGTGAAACTCGTAGGGAATTGAGAGATTGCATAGCTCAGGTGCAAGAAAACAGCATATAAAACAGGCGAAGAGGAAAATGGCTGGAAAAGCCGAGGTTTGAACACACTTATGGTCTATACTTTCATAAAAATGTCATGTTCACAAATACACGTAAGGTGCCATTTGAGAGCTCTGGTCTTTGCTGAGATGTGCAGTCTCTCTCCATCCACCGGGGGTCTCGCAGGGAGGGCCTGCCAGAGCTCCGAGAGTGGGAGCCAGGTGCAGAGCGGGGAGCGTGCGGGCCGGGGGCAGGTGGCGGGGCTTCGCTGCGGCCTCAGCACAAGGAAGCGGGCAGTGGAGGCCAGGCGGGCGCTGGCACTGGAAGTGGTGTTCTGGAAGCAGAGAGGCCTCAGGCCGGGGGCGTGTGGATGTCACTGGGGAACCCTTGGAGGTTGCAGTCCAGAATGTGACATGGTTAGATCTGCTTTCTAGAGAGATCTCTTGGCCACAGGCTGGAGGCTGCGTGCTGGCCGTCCGGCCATCCCGGGAGCGTGGGGCCCCCGGCAGAGTGAGAGGAAGTGACGATATGAGGAGACCTAGAGACTGGCCAGAGGTGGCATTGAAAGCAAAGCAGCCTGGGAAGGAACCAGATTGTGGGTCTCTCAGCACCAAATCGTGAAATAATTATTGCTCAAAATGCTGCCCTGGGACGTGGGTAGGCCGCCCTGTGACATCATCACACCCTCCGGGAATGCTGAGCGGCGGGAAGCAGAGGCTGCGCCCCGGGAGTGTCTCGGGTTTTTCCATTTGCCGAGTGATGGGCCAGGGGCACGATACCTCGGACAACACATTGAACACGGACGCGCCAGCTAGTACAGGACTCCCTGTAGAGTTGTCTTGAAGGCTGGTCAGGGGCCTGCCTGCTGGAAGCAAAATCCAAGGCAACTTCCCCCTCTGGGGAAATGGAACCAGCCAGCTCTGGGCACTGGCTGGTGTCCATGGAAATACTTGTGCCTTGCAGGCTTGACAGGGGCATTGGGGGCTGGGAGACGGTCTGGAGCAGTTCTGTTTCTGCGTCCGAGGGGCCGATGCCATCTTGGAGGGTCTAAACTCAGAGCTCTGGGGCTGGAGGTGGGAAGGAGGACAGCACTGGGCGTCCCTGTGGCCCATCGTAAGCTACGTTCATTCATTCAAGGGTCTCCATGTGTCCAGCCCCGGGTTAGGGGCTTTGCAAATGGCAGCTTTTCATCTCCACCACCCAAGGAGACAGCCAGGAACAGCCCATTCTGCAGATGAGCAGACAGAGTTTCAGACAATTTCATTCATTCATTTATTCATTCATTCAAAAGGTATATTTATGAAGCACCTACTGTGTGTCAGGCAGACAAATAAGAGCCACGTGCTCTCAGAGCGCATGGTCTAGTGGGTTCCTTTACCCAGCTGGTAAGCGGCAGGGCTGCGGTCGGACCCACAGCCTAGCACTGCAGAGCTGATGTGTTGCGTTCTCTCCCTTTGCAGGATAAAGATTGAAGAAGAATATGCGAAGAACTTGGCTAAGCTCTCTCAGAACTCCTTGGCTGCACAGGAGGAAGGGTGAGTGGGGAGGACAGCAGTGGGAGTGGGGAGGAAGAGGAGACACTCAGGAAAAAGGAGCCCTATTCACCGATCACTGGTTGTTGCCAGGGGCCCATTGGATGGGGAATTCTCCGTAGGCCTGGCTCAAGGGGGGCACCCCTGACTCAGGTGTGGGCATGTATTCTCCCTCGTGGCCAAGGGCCTCCTGCCATATGCTGGAGTATGTCAGGACCCCTCTTCCCTGTCCCCTGGTAGCTGGGCGTCAGCCCCCAGGTGCCCACACCTGCTTCCCTTTCTCTGAGGGCAGGCTGGTAAGAAACTGGGTGGGAGAGGATTCCGCACCTGGGCCCTTGTTTAGAATTCTCCCCTATGGGCCTGAGGCCCGGGCTCCCCTCCCCTTCCAGCTGCAACAGTCCAGACCTGCTTGGTGGGCCTGGCTTGGGGGAGGCGCAGCCCCGTCCTCCCAGCCACAGAGGGATCGCTGGCGGAAGGAAGGCTGCAGACTTCTCTGCTCTGCTTGTGAACAGAGGTTCAGCCTGCGGGTGGGAATGCAAAATGGTGCAGCCACTGTGGAAATACAGCTTGGCAGTGCCTCGAAAAACTTACCCTAAAATTACTCATAGGTTTATACCCCAAAGAATTAAAAACAGATACTCAAACAAATACATGTACATGAATGCTCATAGCGGCCCTATTCACAATAGCCAAAAGGTAGAAACAACCCAAAGGTCCATCAAGAGATGAATGGATAAACAAATTATGATATGTCTACATTGGATACATGGGTGTATGATGGACAGTGTTCAGCCATAAAAATGAATGAAGTACTGATTCATACTACTGTGTGGATGAAGTGAGAGAAGCAAGACACAAAGGTTGCATATTAGTGAAATGTCAAGGCAGACAAATTCACACAGACAGAATGAGGATTGGTGGTTGCCTGGGTTTGGGGAAAAGGGAGGATGGGGAGTAACTGCCTAACGGGTTCTTCTGAAGGGTGTGTATTCATCTGTTTGGCTACTGTAACGGAACACTATCGACCAGGGCTTGAACCACAGAAATTCAATGTATCGCAGCTCTGGAGGCTGGGAGTCCACCATCAAGGTGCCG
The DNA here is from genome assembly GCA_030848825.1 of Tadarida brasiliensis. Taxonomy (NCBI): domain Eukaryota; kingdom Metazoa; phylum Chordata; class Mammalia; order Chiroptera; family Molossidae; genus Tadarida; species Tadarida brasiliensis. Next base: position 17,595,820 of record CM061273.1, read on the forward strand.
GCAGGGTTGGGGTCCAGCGAGAACTCGCCTCTTCTTTGCAGGCAGCCACCTTCCTGCTGTGGCCTTTCCCAGTGAGACGAGAGAGCAAGTTCTCATGTCTCTTCTTAGAAGGACGCTAATCCTGTCGGATCAGGGCCCCACCCATATGGCCTCACATAACCTCAATTTCTGTTATAGAGGGCCATCTCCAGCTAATAGTCACACCGGGGATTAGGGCTTCAACATAGGAATCTAGGGGGACACAAGCCTTCAGTCCAGAGCAGGGTGGTGAGAATGGTCTGGGATGGACAGAGGTGGTGGTTGTGCAACATGGTGCATGGACTAAATGCGATTGTTCTCTGTAAATGGTTGAGTTTGTCGTGTGACTTTCCCTCAGTAATAGAAACCAAGGCTCAGGAAAGGAGAGTCGGAGGTCCCCGAGGTCCTCTGCAGCCCGACCTCCCTGCAGGGCAGGGGCCAACTCCCTCCTGAGAGGTGAGGGGAGCCCAGAGGAAGGCAGCAGTCTGTCTGGGATGGCTGTGGTTGTCAGCTGCGATGTTGAACCAGTCCAGACCTGCCTGCACGGCTTGCAGTCCCTCGGGGGGCACAGCTTTGCCAGCCACATGTGGCTTTGGTTAAGGCCTCTGCATGGGCTCGCTGTGCAGCCAACAGGCCTCCCCCGGATGGTTTTCACCAACCCGCTGGCCACAGGCCACAGGCGGCCCTGCGGGGCCAGGGTCTCTTCCACACACACAAATGAGGTTACTTCCGGCCCCTCTGCTCTGTGCACTGGGCCTGAGATGAGGGCAGGAAGGAGGAGCATGGAGGAGCCGCCCCACCCGCCTGGGCAGGGGCTTTTCCAGGCGCCTCTGTGCCCTGTGACTACAGAGCTGCCCAGAGTCTTCCCGCTTCCCCCTCCTCTGCCTGGGCCGCTGCCGAGGACACGCAGTCCTGCCAACGTGCACAGCGTGTGCTCCCGGCTGAACGCGGCAGGCCTGCACCACCGTGCTGCACACACACGCACCTGCAAATGCAGGGAGACTCAACGCGCGCTCACGTGCATGCATCCGCGCCGCTCACCGCCAGTGTGGGCGTGACACACGCCCCGTCGCCATTGCACACACGCTAACCCCGCGCGCACGCTCCTTCCAGCAGGCGCTGTTAGGGGGGATGGATTCATGGGCCCCCTACTCACAGGGCGCAGTGACGCTGTTCTGCATTTACACACAGCTCTGTCCAGTCCACTCTGAAACGTTCAGAGCGCAATGCTGGAGCCTGGACATTTGGGGCAGCCTAGGAAGGTGCCTGCCACTGGGGAGACTTCGCTGCTCTTGTCACTCAAGCGCTGTGTCCAAATTAGAGCCCACAGGATGTGTGCACATCGGTAAACAAACAGAGCCGGGTTATTTATTCCGCCTTCAGGCTTTGTCTCCTGCGTGGGAAGGAAATGGGATTTGGGTATTTTCTGGTTGATAATTATGACGGTATCATGCGTCTTGATTTGGCATGCCTCAGACTGAATATTGGAACAGAAATATATCTCAGATTTTTTTTTTTCCATGAACCTCTTATCAGATGAAAAATTTCTCTTCCAATGAGAAAACTTTCTAAATTGCTTTATTCCAAATTGTGAAGTGGCTTCATGGGGTCTGGAATGCTGGGGGGGGAGTGCTCGGACAGACCAGTTGAGTGTTTAAAGGGACATCCTCCCACTGTGAATGCCCAGCCTGGAGGTGGGACAAGGACATTGTCCTGGCCCTGAAACTGCTCCCTCCTGACCTCCAGGAGCCCTCAGATGACATTCTCAGGCCACTCCAGCTGCCAATGCACCAGTCGCTGACCGCGTGCTCTGCCGATGGACATGAACTCTCAGTAGGACCCAGGGCCTTTTGGCTCCCGGGCTCTTATCTCGCCTTCCGCAGGCTCGTCTGTAGCTTGGCTGCAGGGCCGAACCTCTCTGCGTGAGCCTTAATCCAGTTCCCCCTTCCCTGGGGCTGCTTCCCGGACGCTGTGACAGAGTTCACGCTCACCTAGGACTGTGATCCTTCCTGAGATAATCTGTTTGCAGAGCATGAGGTCAGGGTCACGATTCCCTTTCCCCCAGTGGGTATACAGCCGTCTCTGCACTATTTGCAAAAGCCTGTCCATCCTCCAAGATAATTTGGCATCTTGTTGCACGTCAGTGCCCCGCATCTGTGAGTGCTTCCGGACCTGGTATTCTGTTCCCGTATCTATGATGACCTGTCTGCATCCACCCCCTCATCCCCTGCCCTGGATTTCCTCCCCACGTCCCAGACCAGGCGAGGAGCCAGGCCACCGGAGGTGGCCCAGCACAGCTCCCTGGAGCTCGGACCCGTGAGGCCAAGAGAAATGTCAACAGTTTGGGTTGCCCCGTTTCTCACGCCATCTCTTTGTGGGTTCCCGAGCCGGGATCACCCGAGGGGACCTTTCTTTGCTGCCAGGCTCCTACATGAACTCAGTCAGTCATTTCCCATAAACACCCACTTCAGCCTGAGCCAGCACCACAGCCAGACAGGCCTGGGCTGTGACCAGAGCGATCCGTTCTGACCTGTTGGGTAATTCTCAACCGATGGGTTCTCCACTCCAAACCCAGAAACCTCGCAGCACGCTGTCTTTTAATCAGCTTTTGCCGCTCAAGTTGAATAAATTCTCTCGGGGAAAGTGGCTTTTTGATGGAATGAAGCCAACTGAACATTCAGCCTGGGTTTCCTGGCCGGGTGTAGAGGTCTCCAGCAGGGTCTCAGGAGGACCAGGTTAAAGAGTTGCAGATTATGCGACTGTAGCCTGGGCGCCTGCGTTCAGGGTCGGGGACCTCAGGGGATTGCTTCTACTGAAGCATCTCCGCGTGGAACGTGATTTAGCTCAGAGGACTCGTCCTTCTCCAGTGAAGCTGTGTGCAGCGCTCGGCTCACGGTCCAGAATCAGGACCGGCAAGGGCCACACTCCTGCTGGTGAGGATGGAGAGCCTTTCTGCCCTGCGGGCGTCCCTGAGAGGTCCCTAGACCCAGGTGGTCCTCCTCTGCCCCTCCCGGAAGTCAGGCTGTTGGAGGTTTGCCTGCGTGCAGGGAGGGCTGTGCCCACCTTCCACTGGAGAAGGGCTGTTCCTCGAGAAGGCTTCTGTCCTCCCTCTCGGACTTACCAGCCGTTGTTTGTGCTCCTGTCAACAAACCAGGGAGGGCTGACAGGAAGGCATGGGGAGAGAGGTCGGCAGCTAGGAAGACCCTCCCTGCCGCTGCACCCCGCCTTCCTCGCATCCCCCCCAGTTCTCTGGGTTTCTGATATTTCCCCAGTCTGCTCCAGCCTGTTCTCAGCTCCTCAGCTCGGTTTGGGATGGCTTGGGTTGACACGCAGTGCTCAGGTTTGTTTCGTACCTGGCCTCTGCCTTGTCCAGGCCCACAGTCCCCGGTGCCCGGTCTGAGCCGTCGGGCACTGCGGCTGTCGGTCTGACGTCTCCTTCATTTGCAGCTCCCTGGGAGAAGCGTGGGCGCAGGTGAAGAAGAGCCTTGCAGACGAGGCCGAAGTTCACCTCAAGTTCTCCGCCAAGGTAACGCTCCCCGCGGCCTCTCTGGGCTGTCACACAGGGGTGTGCTGCTGAACCTTCAACGCCCGTCTCTCCTGTGTGCGGTGTTGACCAGTCTCTGGGATGCGAATTTCGGGGGTTGGACGGATGCACAGTCGCACACCCTGGACGGTGTTTCGGCCACGCCAACACAGGCTGTCAGTCACAGAAATACCCACCGAGCGTGGCAGGTGGTTAGGGAGTGCTACATGGAGCTAAAGGATCTAACTTTAAAATTCATCAATTTTGATTAATTTTAACGTTAGATCATCTGAATTTTAATACTGGCTGTTTTCAGCAACCAGCTCATAAAATGCCTACCAATTGGGCACTCAGAGCCAGTGCCAGCCACCCTGGCACACCTCTGCGAGGAGAGGGGAGGTCCCCTCGGCTCCTCAGGTGAACCGTGAATGACGCCCCGCCGTCCTGTCGCTGGGCTCTCAGAAGAACGTTCTGGCATTTTCTACTTCTTGGTGTCAGGAGAGACTATACAATGCCAAAGAGAGATTTTTTGTAGGTTTGGTTTCGGACTGGGTCGGTTCTGAAGACTCTACACCATGAGCTTGAGGACAGCGATGTTTCTGTTCTGTCCACTCTGCCCTCAGTAGTCAGGGTTGTACCTGGCACGAGGTAGATGCTCAGTAAATACTTTCTGAAGTAGTGAATGAATGGGGCCCTCTGACGATCTTTTCTCGAGCCCCTACTTTCTCTCAGGATTTCTCCTTGTTTCCAAATGACCCCCTCTCTCTCTTCCCTGCTCCCTGGCTCATGTCTCCAAATTTCCTCTCAGGCTGTTAGCTACTTTTCAGGGGGAAAAATAAACCAACTGTAAATGAAATAATTCACACTAAAGTGTACATGACTGCTGGGGCTACCCTCTAGCACGCTTGCCTTTTAAAGGAAGAGAGACCCTGAGAGTGCACCATTCCCAGTGACCACAGCCTCCTGGGGTCCACACTGTGCCCTCTGCCCTCCTGCCGTCACCCATCAGACACAACAGCCTGAGGGGGCACTCGGGACAAAGTGCTTAACATCTCTGAGCCCCATTTTTAAATTGGGGGGCACACCGCCTCCTTGAAGGTAGTATCCCCAAAAGATGGCTGCTTCTTCCCGGGGCTTCCACACTCAACGCTCACAGGTCCCATCTCTTTTCTAGTGCATTCCCCATAGCAGTTGCCGTTCTGGCCTTGGGGTCCCCATGGGATGTGCACTGTGGGAGGACAGGCGTCTAGCTTTGTGCCAGGCCTCCCCACCCTCTCTCTGGCAGTACCCTGCACACAGGGCAGAAGGAATGACTCAGATAGCTGGGACCTCTGGAGGAGCTTTATGAGGAGCTGGGGTGGGAGGGAAAACTGCTGTTACCAGCTCCTCGCTGCTGAAGGAGAGTCGTCCCCAGATGTGAGTGAGAACCCCTGGCTAACACCAGCACACTAACCACACACAACAAGCACTTCCCCAGGAAATCGCCACGCCGGGTCCGGGAGAGAAGGGAGCTCAGTGAATCCGTGAATCGGGCTCTTGGCTGCCTTGCATACAAAGCAGCGAGTTCTTTTTAGGCTGCAGCTCATGGGAAGTGTTCCCTCTAGGTCTCCCTTCTGTCCTAGCCCCCAGCATCTGTTCTCTCCTGGTGGAACCCTCCAGTGGCTGGTGAGGTGAGTGGGGAGGCAGCCACTGCGGGGCGGTCTGGGAGCCCAGCCGCCCGAGCTTCTGAAAGGGCTCCCGCTGATCCCCCGGGAACCCCGGTGGCATTTACTTCCTATCAGCAGGACCCCGATTCAGGATTGTTTACGGAGTCCTCAGTGACCGGTGCTGTTTTCCTCTGCTATTTCCTTTTACTACTACTACTCACAGCAACACTCCTGGCCACCAAATGGCTTTTCCCACACTGACCAATTCTGACACCAGCTGGGTGTCCTACAATGCATCTCAGTTCTGACACTGACGACCTGGAGATGGCAGCCGATCCCACAGGTTAAGGGCTCAGCCTCTCCAAACCAGCCCCGTCAGACGCCAGTGCAAGTTGTGGGTCCCCAGGTTGCACTGTGGGGGAGCTGCAAATTGGGGGTTCCCACAGCCCACCTCAGGTCTGATCATTTGTAAGAATGGCTCACAGAACTCCAGGAAACACACACTCAGGTTACCAGTTTAGTATGTGTTAAAGGCTGTGATGGGTGACCAGATGAGCGGCCAGGTGAGGCGGTGCACAGGGCGAGGTCTGGGAGGTCCCGAGCCCAGGAGCTCTGTCCCTCTGGAGTTGGAAGCGGTGTGGATGTGTTCACCAATCCGGAGCTCTCTGAATGCTGTACTTTAGTTTTATGGTGGCTTCATCACGTAGGCATGATCGAGTATTTACTCATCGTCCAGCTTCTCACCTCTCCCCAGAGGCTGGGGAGTGGAGCCGCAAGTTCTAAGCTTTCAATCATGGCTTGGTCTTTCTGGCTCAGCCCCATCCTGACGCTAGTCCAGAGCCCACAAAGAGTCCCCTCGTTAGGACAAAAGAGGCTCCTGTCACCCAGGAAATTCCAAGGGACTCAGGAGCTCTGTGACAGGAACCAGGGTCAGTGACCAAATGTTAGAACGGAAGATGCTCCTAGCACCTTGATCACTTAGGAGATTATAAAGGTTTTAGGAGCTCTGGCCAGGAGCTGAAGGCAAGAAGCAGCACACATATTTGTTACTGTATCACAGATTCAAGATGGTTACATGCAGGATAAAACTCTCAGTTTTATCAGCCACCCTGCAAGTCAGCATCTCCATTCACAGATGAGGAGTAGAGGGATTAAATCATATCCTGTGGTCCACAGCCTGGAGTGCTCAGCTCCTGAGGGGCAAAGGAGAGGACTGAGTGAATTGGATGCTTGACCCCGGACCTTTCCTCCTGGCACCGGTGGCATTCTGAGGAGCACTCTGCCCTCTCGGGCTGTCCAGGGTGGTGCAGCTGGCCCTCCCACGTGCCCAGGAAGTCGCTGCCGGAAAGCTTTTAAAGCATGTTTACAGCAAACAGGTTTTCCTCTGAGAACCTCTGCTGCGGCCGGCCAATTGTCAGAGTGGGTGGCCTTCGGCAGTCTCGGTGGCAGGCCTGTGGCTGTCTGTTCCCTGAAGAGAAAGGAGCGCCAAGGATTCATTGCTTCCCATGGATAACATGGCTCCATATGCCCCAAACGCATTCTAACCTCTCCAAAGGCTCATTGAAATTCCACCTTCTGTGTCGGGTGAGAGCCCTTTAAGAAATGCAGTCTTGTTCCGCAATTTTCCAGGCTTTTCTCCTCTACTAGCTCACGCCATGGTTACTAGCAATAGGCTGCTAAAAAGAAATGATTGCTATGTACAAAGGAGGTCATACCTGGCGCTGCTGAAGCAGGGAGACTAGAAAAGTTCCTCATGGTGGGAGGCAAGCTAATGGTGCGGTTAGAGGCCACGCATTCAGACTGCGGGGGCCGAGGGGGAGCCGGGGCGGGAGCTTAAGTCAGTGCGTCACTGCCAGCTTCTGACCTTGGGCAAGTCATTTAGCATCTCTGAGCTCCCATGTTTTTATTCAAAACTTATTTGGTGATAATCCACAGTAATATATTCTACACGCCCCTCACAACACTCAGGTATGTACACCGAGTGTCCACATACAGGTACGCACGCCCCCACAGCACTCGGGCATGCACACCCAATGTCCACATACAGATATGTACACCCCCATGGCACTCAGGTATGCACACCCAGTGTCCACATACAGATATGTACACCCCCATGGCACTCAGGTATGCACACCCAGTGTCCACATACAGATATGTACACCCCCACGGCACTCAGGTATGCGCACCCAGTGTCCACATACAGATATGACACCCCCATGGCACTCAGGTATGCACACCCAGTGTCCACATACAGATATGTACACCCCCATGGCACTCAGGTATGCACACCTAATGTCCACATACAGGTACGCACACGTGCGTGTAGCCGTTTCATGAAGCAGTACTTACCTTCCTGCCTGTCGTGCACTCTGATATTTTCCTCATGTCTGCTCTGCCCCCACTGAAAGCTGGTTCTGACCCACTAAACTGATTTCACTGCTCCCAGCTGCCCACTGTTTGAAAAACGCTGCCCAGATAGCCTCTGTCATTTTTTGCATCTTGAGATTTCTCTTCCTCTCCTCTGTGTGAGGTGGAAAGGGGAGGCTGAGAGGGAGGAGTCCGGAATAGGCAACCTGAATGGATCCAACAGCCTGTCCTGTGCAAGACGGGCCAGCTCGAGAGTTCACGGGAACAAGCTTCTGAGGACTGTGACTCCCAGTTACAGGGATGCTTAAAAGTTAAAAATGAGTATAAAAAGACACCCAGCCAACTTTTTTTTTTTTTTTAAGAAAAAGTATGTCTTT